>CM034305.1:41476330-43922193 GCA_019925795.1 Dendrobium chrysotoxum
GTGTTTGTCTCTGTGTTAGATTTCATGCTAATCTAAAAGAATCACCACTGATTGCAGTTAAGAGAATCCTTATATATCTTTTAGGGACCCCAAACTTAGGAATGTGGTATCCCAGGCACAACACTTCTTTGAAATTATTGGATATTCTGATTCTGATTTTGTAGGGTGTATGGTGGATAAAAAGAGCACTTTTGGAATGTGCCAATTCATAGGACAGTCCTTAGTCTCCTGGTCCTATAGAAAATAAAACTTTATTGTACTTTCTACTGTTGAAGTTGAGTACATTGCCTTAGGAAGTTGTGTGGCCCAATTCCTTTGGTTGAAGAAACAAATTCTAAATTTAGGATTACCTGTTGGCACAATTTTAATTCTATGTGATAACACTAGCGCCATCTACATCTCTAAAAATCCTATCCAATATTCAAGAACCAAACACATTGACATAAGGCATCACTTCATTAGGGACAATGTTACCAAAGGAGACATTGAGTTACACTATGTAGCAATTGAAAACAAACTGGCTGACATTTTTACTAAACCACTAGCCTTTGACACATTCAACATCTTGAGGACCAGATTGGGTGTGATTGACATAAATGTATGAACTTAATGATTACTAAATTCTGAATTATCTATTTTTTATTTTTCCTTTGCTTTTGTTTGATTTATTTGTTTGTTTCTTTTTATGTGTCCTTGATTTCTGACTGATTTTTCTTCTTTTTTCTATTATTATTTGTTTGATTTGGTTAATTCTTTTTATGCTCTTTCCTTTTTTTTTGATTTCCTATTTATTCTCTTTAGAATTAGATCACTGCTCACTACTACTGATAAACTTGATTTTTATATGAGAATTTTGCCTTATTTTTGTTTAAAAGCCTGTAAGCGGTGATTGACCACTCTAAAATAGTTAAGGGAAGAAACATTGATGATTGTTTCTCTTCCTCTAACTCCTTTAATGGTGTATTTTTATTTTTAGATGAAAATCTTTTTCAAAATTAAAAAGCTGGACTTTGAAATAGAGATCTATTTTATCTTCCTACAGTATTCTATTTCATATGGGTAGTGTTCCAAATCATTAAATCACTTTCGTGTTTTTTTAATCAGATGATTGCATTTATTAAATGAGAATGGTTCTGTTTTGTGGATTAATTTTCCTTATCTAAGAGAGTGAGTTTTTCTTCACTTATATCTGGAAGATAATCTCACAATTGAGAGTCCTTTAGAGATTTTGAAAGATAAGAAACTTACAAAAGATGAGCAAAGTGCGGTAATTAACTCAAAAAAAGGCACAAAATAGGCCCAACACTAAAAAGATATGCAATGTTCGCCAAAAATTAAAAAAAATACACAAAGTGTATCAAAATCAAAAGATGTGCAAAGTGCGCCAAAAATTAGCCCACAAAGACTTAAGCTTCGTCCTCTTTCAAATCTTAAAAGATCTTAGAAGAATTTATGTACCACTTAATATATTCAAACATTTGAGATTGAAAAATCATGATTTGTGATTCTTTACTTTGCAATGCTATTTTTTCAGATATTTTTCTGGAACAAAGTTTGAAAGGATCACTTTTCTTATCTAATTTCTTTTCTTCTTGATTAGATTTTTGTTTGAAAAGAATTTGAGCCTGTAAAGTGTCTAAGGTAGGGTTTCCAAAAGTCAATTTTCCAACTTTTCTGGATTCTAGCTCGTCAATTTTATCTTATTTGACTTTTGAATTTAAACTTAAGGAAAAATTCTCATTTATTGGAGTTGATCGATTAAAAAAAATCTACTTTTTTCATTATTTTTAGTCCTTTTTATCATCTTTTTGGTATTTTATGATTGATTTTCACTTCATTTTTATGGTTTAGGACCTCTTCTGATCTCCTCCTCCACCTGATCAGGGTCCCTCCTACATGTAGCTTGTTTGATTTTTCTTTTTATTTTTCTGTGATGTTTTGTCTTGTAGTTCTTCTCTGTGTGATTCTATGTGTTCTGGTAAATGTTTGTTTTTCTGTTTCCTCCTTTTTTGTGATGTCAAAAGGGAGAGTAGTGTCAGTGTTATACTAGTTCGTGCCTATTTTAGTAAAATCTAAATCTCTTATATTTATTATTATTTTACTTTGTCATATGTGTTAATCTTTTTAATCTGCTTGATTTGAAACTGCCTAACAAATGTTTGCCATCATAAAAAAGGGAGAGATTATTACAAATTTAGATTCAAGGATTATAGTTTTGATGATCACAAACATTTATTGTATTTCTATTCTATTCTACTATCACTACTGCACATCTTTTTTAATTGCGCTGCATACTAATATTTCAAGTCTACAAGGTCATTTGTAATTCAAGCCAGCTCATGTTTGAGCAGATTATAACTGAGTTAGTCTGTAATATCACATTTATTATTTATGTACTTTCTTGAGTCAATTATAAAAAGGTGGATCCTGATGTTAAGTAATCTTGCACACACACACTCAGGGGCAGAAATTTTATAAACTTAAGTGTTTGTTTATTTTTTATTATATCATTCTGGACGATCCCAAATCATCTTAGATGATTAGATCAAAATAGAAACCCTAATAAGAGTAGCCATGTTAAGTTAGACTGATTCAGAAAATAGCCCTGGATGATTCTCCCATCATCCAGGATGGTATGCTCAAATCAAAATTCCTCAACCGCCAGACTCATTTAGGCAAGTTTTAATTTTAAGATTTTAGTCTAATCATACAAGATGATATACATATCATCTTGAATGATGCATTATAATCATGCCTAAATTAGCCAGGTGATTAAAGAAAGTAATTAAGGATTAATTGATCGATCACATCGTCCTGCCTGATCGCAAGATTATCCAAAACGATCAGTTAAAAATCCTCATAGTTCAATATAGTTTTCCTGGATGACCCGAACTATGTGTCGGATGATATTGCCCATTTTTGAACTAATCGTCCAACATAGTTTTCCTGGATGACCAAAACTATGTTCTAGATGATATTGGTCATTTTTTAACTAATCATATAAGATGATAGCCATATCATCCCAAATAATCAAGTCATTTTCTACATATCATCCTGACTTATCTCTTGGATGACCCAAACTATTTACTGGATGAAAATGTATGTTTGAACTAATCATACAGGATGTTGTCCACATCAGAACAAAATTAGATGTCCACATCATCCTAGACGATCTTTACAAATCCTATCTTTTGATCATCTAGGAGAGCCAGATCATCCAGACTGAAACATCTGATTTTGTACTGATCATACAAGATAATCCTACGATCGTCCCTGACAATCTTGATGGCAATTTAAAATTTAGGGCTATTTTTGAGCCCTTTTATTTAAGATATCTTGTTTGTTAATGTAAATACTTTTTACTGTTGTCGTCACCTTAGAGAGTCTTGAGAAGGAAAGGAGAGCTTGGGAGAGAATCCTGTGAGGGGGAGTTTATGAGGTGTTCACAAAGATTGCTCCAAGCAAGGATTCGAGTTATCTTGTCCAGTCATTATCCCTTATTCCTTGGTGGCTCTATGGGAAGGATCACCAGCAAGAAGATCGAGGTTCTCTGCCTGCTTCAGGAGGAAGCAAAAGGAGGTAAGGTTCTCTGCCTACTTTAGGAGGAAGCAAAAGGAGGTAAGTTTTCCACTGGCATTAGGAGGAAGCAAAAGGAGTTTGGGTTCTCTACCTCACCAGGATTAGTGAAAAGGAGTTTTTGTAATAGCTTCTCCGCCTTACTATGGAGCAAAAGGAGAGTCACTGAGTTTTTAGTGCAGTACCTAGAGGGGAGGCTCCAAGGAGTGGATGTAGGTCAAGTTGACCGAACCATTATAAAATCAGGTGTGTTCTTTCTTTTTACTGTTCCATATTTTAATTTTTGTACTTTACTTTCTTATGGATGATCGTGTGGTTAAAGTTATTATTTTATTTGATTAATCATCTCCACATCAACGTGCAATTATATTTGTTTTAAAACATCTAAAAAGGTTTTCAAAATCTTATTTTTGCTTAAGAATTTTTAAAATTACCAATTCACCCCCCCCCCTTTTGGTTAGCCTCGGGCTAGTTCATATGGGCTTAACATCCCTAACATACTTTCACTTAGACATTAACAATTCTTTTTATTACAACTGTAAATCTATAAGATTTGAGAATGTGTGGTGTTGTTATGAAGCATCAAAGGGCAATATTAAAAAAGCTTGGAGTAAGCGTGATTTTGGTGATTATTCCAATATTCTCCAAAGAAAACTAAAAAGATCTTTTAGGAATCTTTACTTTTGGAGATATAATAATATGAAGGTGCTGGATAATCATAAAGAGGTGTTGCAAAGGAAATTCTTGCTTTATAAGGGGAAGAAAGCTATTTAGGAGGGCTTAATCTTAATAAACTGCTGGAATTGAGAACCAAAGTTCATGAATATAACATTACTCTTGCTAGATTTTCTACTTGGTGGAGATAATGTGCTAAGGCACATTGGGTTGAAGATTTTGATAAGAACATAAGGTTTTTTCATGCATATGTGTCTGCTAGAAGAAATGGAAATTTTATCAAGCAAATTACTCTTTTAAATGGTGATGTTGTTGATGACCTTGAAGTAATTCATACAACATTTGAAGAATTCTTTCAGAACAAATGGAGGAAAAGAAAGTGTTTTCTCAATGATTAGCCTACATTTAATTTGGAACACCAACTGAATGAAGAGATGAAGCGAATGGTAGCTGCAGATTTTAACAAGGAGGAATTATTTTCGGTTATTATGAAGATGGATAAAAATAAATCACCAGGTGGTGATGGTGTAAATGCATATTTCTTTAAATTCATTTGGAGCATAATAAAGGATAATTTATGAAATGCAGTGGACTATTTCTTTACTTATAGTTCTATGCATGACAGTTGGAAAGAGACGCTGGTTATCCTAATTCCTAAAGCTTCTAATGGATCGGATGTACCCAAATTTCGACCGATTAGTTTATGTCAAACTATCTACAAAATTGTTGCTGGTATGCTTTTAAATAAGATGAAGATGTGTCTTCCTTGGTTAATCTCTGAATTTCAAGGGGCATTTGCGCCAGGAAGAAATATTTCTAATAATTATTTGTTAGCTTAAGAATTCCTGAACAAATTTATATTTTCAAAATCAAAACTCGGGTTTATGTTAGTTAAATTAGATATAGAGCATGCTTACGATAGTATGTGCTGGGAAACTTTGCTCCAGATTTTGCATTATATGGGATTCCCATCTATTTTTATGAATTTGGTATATCAATGCATTAACTATCCAAAGTTCTCTTTAATCATCAATGGAAAGAAATCTAATTGGATAAATGTTGAATGTGGGTTCCAACAAGGATGTCCATTATCCCTTTCATTGTTTATTCTTTGCTTAGAATTTTTGTCTAAATCTTTCATTTAGAAAGGAAGGGAGCTTGGTATTAAGATTGCACCAAATTCAGATAATATTTCTCATCTTCTATACGTAGATGATGTGCTAATCTCTTCAGAAGCATCAAGGTATAATGTTAAGCTTGTTAAAGGTATTCTAAATGATTATTGTGGTTGGACGGGGCAGAATGTGAACCATTCTAAATCCATGATAGTATTTGGAAGCTCTGTTTCAAGAAGAAGGAAACGTAAGCTTATTTCATTTTTTTATTTTTGGTCAGTCAATGAAATCAATTACCTGGGGATTAAGATGGCGTTAAGAAGGTTGAAGGCATCTGATTTTCAGAATGTTTTGGAAAAATCATTGGAAATATTAAATGCTTGAGGATCTCAATCCCTCTCCCTAGCTGGAAGATTGGTATTAGTTAAAACATCATTCTCATCTATTCCAACATTTGTTATGACACATTATTTGATTCCAAATAGAATTCTTAATGGTTCAGATTAATTTTATAGAAATTTCTTATGGCATAAAGAGCAAGGCAGACAAGGAATTCATTATATCTCTTGGCAGATGTTATGTTCTCCTTGTAATAAAGGAGGTGTGCAGGGGTGGCTGAAAGAAGGGGACCATTAAGAGATCGCTTAGCTTGGAACTTCATCCAGAATCAAGAATCACTATGTAGCCATAATATTAAAGCTAAATATGGCGTTCATATCTGCAATGAATAAAATAAAAAGGAACTCTTCCCCAGCATGGAAGATTATAAAGGAAGGTGCTTGGTTTCTTCAATCAATTATTAGATGGAGTGTTTGGAATGGATGTAACATTAATATAATGGAGGATATTTGGATACTGAAAAGAAAACTGAGTAAATGGCCATCCTGCAATAACTCTTTTGATCATTTTAAGAAAAAACTTTCTTTTTTGATTGATGCTGAAGGATGCTGGAACAATTATAAGTTGAAGGATTTCTTTTCATAGGAGATAATTAAGATTATATGCCAGATTCCCATTTGTTCAAACTTTTTTGTTGATAAACTAGAACTGCTTCAATCTAATTCTAGAAAGTCAATTTCTGCATTGGCTTATGAAGCTTCAATTAATTTACATCAAGACATGGAATATAATATGGTTAAAAAAACTGAAGGTTAACCCGAAAGATATTATTTTTTGGTGGAGACTCTTGAATAATGCTATTCCTACCAATTCAGGGTTGTATTATAGAAGGTTGACAGATATTGTTGCTTGCCTGAGAGAATGCTTGGAAGTTGAAGATGTTCATCACATTGTTGTTAGCTGTAACAAGCTAATGGAAGTTTTGGAATTGTTGAAAAACTAGGGCTTTCAATTACCAAGATTCATTGATCTGTACCATTGCTGGATAGAAATGGAAGAGCTCACAAAAACTAATCCTAGAATTGTTCAAATTTATATCTCTATTTTTTATCAGATTTGGAAAGTTAGGAACTTACATAAGCATAGTAAATTAGTTCTATCCTCGTCTATGATTGCTTCTCAAATTCTTTCTCAATCAATTCATTATTATGTTTATCCAATCTTTCAAAACTAGGATACCAACCAACATGATGTGCTATCTAAATTTTGGTATCCCCCTCCCATGGATTGGATAAAATTGAATGTGGGTGCCTCTCTTCTACAATCTAATTTGGGGGGAGTTGCTTGTGTATTATGTAATCACAAGGGAAGATTCTTATTTTCTTATGGTAAAAATATGATGCACTGGATATTTCATTTTTAGAGCTTATTGTGATTTTTGACTTCAAAAATGTTATTCAATATTAGATGGGAGAAAAGAAAGGTATAGTTATAGAAGTAGATAATATCAACATTATCAAGGTATTGAAGAATTCTTTGTTAAAGAATAATGGAATGAAGATGAGAGTTCAAAGCCTGGAATTTTCTTTTTTAGAAATGTTTAAGAATGTAATTTTTACTTTTGTTTCCAGAGATAGCGATAATGTAGTAGATTTTTGCTCGTATTATGCCCTTTTAGGTGATTTTTTATTGGGATTCTTTTGTTGATTGTGTGCTTCCTTCAAGTTTTGTTGACTTGATAAGGAAAGAGTGTGATAGGATAGCTATCACTTAGTTTCTGTATCTTTTTTTTTAGTTTGCTTTAATGCTATTTGTACACCTTCAAAAAAAAAGAAAAAATCAAGCATATGTATAAAGGCCTTGAATTTTAATTAAATATTTATTTATGAATTGGTGTTTTAAATTTAAGGAAAATTATTTAGTTTAACTAGATTGAATTTAATTTGATTAATTATTTACTTTGTATTAATTCAAAATGATTTAATTTTATTAGTTTTCTCTTATTTTATTTATTTAAAATTGAATTTTTAATTAAACTTTAATTAATTTCTTTTACTTATTTAAATTGATTTATTTAATCCTATTATATATTTAATTTTATTTTATTTAATATTTGCTAAATTTATTTTTATTTATACTTTATTTTATTTAAATTTTATTTAATTTTTATTTGATTTAATTGAATTTATTTGATTTATTAAATTTCCCTCCTTATAGAACAAAATTAACATGTGTGATTGATTGATCAATTGATCCTAAATGAAAAAGTGTTGGGTATCATATGTTAGGGATAACCTAAAGACTAATCACCAAAAATTTGAGAACAATTGGGTTAATATTTTTATATGATTTCATTTAATTAAAATTTAATTAAACATTAGTGATGTGTCAATATAATTTTATTTAAAGTTGGAGCCTTTTATCTTTCCTTGAATGTTGGTTTGATTTAAGTTGTCATGCAAGTTAATTTATATTCATAGAGTTTCCCTAATAACATTATAAGCCATAGCCCAAAAAAGAAAGATCTTGATAACTGCATTAAGCACAATCTTCCAGCAAAAATTGATTAGCTTGAGAGCAAAAACCACAAGCCAAAACACCTACAAAAAGTAGAGGCTGCAAAACAAAATATTGCATAGAACATCATAGAAATAACATAATAAAATGAGGAATACAAAAATATAATGAGAACTAAAAATGGATAAAAGATATAAGAAATGAGCCATACTCCACTTGTAAGTGCAAATTATAATGACACACCAAGACTTCCACATAAAAGGAAAGACATTACCAAAGGCAATAAGATAAAACCTACAAAGCCCTCTCGGGTATAGCACAAGCAATACAGTGCAACAAGCCTAACTTCTACCTTGAAAATAGCAGTAACCAATATCAGAAATAAACAAACTATCATGATCATAAGACATCATAAACCCACCACCATCCAACACATAAAGGCTATCACGAAATTGCATCAGCTCTAGAATAAATTACACAGAAAGCTCAATTCCAACAATAACCCGATAGCACCCCAGACATAACGACCATCCCAAATATGAAGATGGTCCATCAAATCAATACACAAAAGCCTAAAAACTAAGAAAAATAGTAATTATACATTGATCCAGATAAGACAAAAATAGCAACTAGAGTCAAACAGACAAATACCTATAACACCACCCCTGGGACAATAGCTACTAAACGAAATAGCAAAATAAGCAGGGAGATTTAATTCTATGAAGACATGCAGCATAGTAATAAAGAAATCCATACAAATAAAATAAGGTTAAATATTCAATAGAGAATAATGATAGTAAATCAAACAACAACTATGGATTGGCCAAAAGCTGAGTCCCCAAAACTGATGCCAAGGTAAAACATAAGGGAAATAACCCAAGAAACAACATTGGAAGAGCAGCTATAAAATAGATACAGAAAAAAAGGATAAGCAAAAGACCACCTACTTAAACAGAGAATAATGCGCATGCTAGATAAATCCAAATGAATGGTATTATAGCAAATAACAATCAACAGAAAATAACAGCTCCACTTACAGTCAATGGTACTAGCCATAAGGGTCCTAATCCATAAAATTAAATGGATCAAGATATAAGTACAAGGATAATCATAACCAATGAAAATCACCTACTGCTCAAATCTAATCCATCTCGAATATAGATAGAGCAAACACCCACTTGATAAAGCAATAAACCCAGAGGACTCATAGCCTACCAAAAACTAGACAAATAGCTTGAGAGCATAGGTCCAACTAACCAAAACCCAGTTAAAACATAATCCTCAGAATGATTAAGGAACCCAAAAATACATAAAAGAATAACAGACAACTCCTAAGAGTTCAAATTGATCCAAGAATCATTCCAGGTAACAAAATACCAAGAACCATTCTAGCATAGATAGTAACCATCTTGAGTAAAAACTTTTAACCCAGCCACCCAACCACATAGCCCTCTAAGTACAGGAGTAGGAGAAGATGAGCAACAAAGGTGCCAAAAGTTAATATTCAAAAAATTACAATCATTGTCAAATGCCAAAATGTTAAAACCAGCCCAAAACATAAGCAAAACACCAAAAGAAAAACCAAACAACTCAATCAACAACAAACAACCCACCTAGGCTAGAAAACCAAAACCCTGCTAGAAAAAGCATCAACCATGAAAAAGCCAGTAGAACAATAGAAGAGTTGTCCAAAACAATAAAGATTCAATCAAAAAATCCAACAGAGAATGATAAACCGAGAAACATCATGCCAAAAACCATCAACAAATAGAAAGAAAAAAACCCCAGTACCTAGAGCATCAGAACACCAAAACAGTATAGCCCACAAAGAACGAACATTAGTTAAAATGAATATAAGGTAAGCCAGATCGGTCCAATCTAACCAAACCTTTAGGCTCCCTAGGTAAAGAATGCTCTGTAAATTCATTGAAGCCAATCCAATTACACCTAATTTTAGCAAGGGAATTAGTAACGGCATTACCTTCCTTCAAAATATGAGAAATAGTGAAAGTTATGCAAGAAAGCCAATACTTAATATCTCTTAACATGTAAAAATTTACAGGATTAGAAATAGAATCCCCCATACTATAATGAATTAAAAGCATAGCATCCACTTTATTCTAGACATTAGTTATACCTAACAAAATACACATTTAAAAATCGAAGAGAAGAGCCTCCATTTCAGCTTTAATAGCAGTATTAACATTACTAGGACCCGCAAATGCAGTAATAACATAACCATTAAAATCCTTAATAATACCACCACATCCAGCATTCAAGTTGTTCATCGACCTATCAGTATTAAGCTTAAAGCAACCCTCTAAAGGCTTCCTCCAATTAATAACTCTATCATTTATAACAAAACAATTGGGTTGAATAGTCAAACCAAACTCAGAAGCAACATAATGAAAGCCTTAAGAGAATCACCATTCAATAAATTAGCACAAATAGCTATAAAATTTTATCCTTAATTTTAAAAATAATACCAAAAGCATTCATCTTCATCCCCTCATACTTAGAGTTTTTTTTTTACTTCTCCGTAAAAACCAATAAATAATGATAAGTAAAGTGTTCCTGATATAACCTTTAGTAGGAATGTACCATTCATTAAGAAGATTAGAGATGGAACTATAACAAGTAGAAGATTGCACATTGAACATATTGTCAAAATATAACCAAACTTTATAGCAATAGGGCCTTATATAAAAACATGATTAAGATTATCAATACGATAATAACATTGGCATTTAGAGACTATAAAATACCTTTTCTCAAAAAGATGGAATCCATAGGCAAGTAATTATGCAAAATCCTCCATGAAAGAATAGAATAGGAAGGAGGGATACTGGCATGCTAGATAATCGAATAAAGCAAACCTTTAGGATAAACTTGCCTAATAAATTCCAAACCTGCTTAATTGCAAATTTACCATCATTAGTGAGATTAAAAAAAATACAATCCTCAGTATCCAAATGAATGGTAATATTTAGAATAATATTGATAATAAAATATGGCACATAATTAGCAAGCAAATCAATATTCCAACTACCATTGTTAATAAAATCCTTGACTTTACAAGCAGAAGTGGGATGAGTGTTTAAAAGTCTATCAATAGAGAATTTACCCAACCAATTGTATGGCCAAAAAAAAAAAGTTTCCAGCCCCCATACCCCATTGGATAAACTTTTCAGCCTCCAACTTAAAGGAATATAATCTTTTTTAGATAAAAGAATCACCTTGTTTAAAATAACAATTGAGAGGATGTTTCCCACCACAATACTTATAGACCATAAAATTGGCCCACAAGCTTTCCTAGATCTAAAAGCAAACTAGAGTTTATAAGAAAAGCTTTGGACATATCTGTTAAAGTTTTAAAGCCTAATCTTTCTTCATTAATTGCCCAGAATAGTTTTTCCAAGACCCCCACAAAATAGCATGTTTACCATCTTTAGCAACCTAGAAAAATTTATTAAACAAAGTCTCCATTCTATGAGAAACATTTAAAGTAGGACATAAAGTATGAAACAAATACATAGGAAAAGAACATAAAACAAGTTTAATAAGAGCAAGTTTACCACAAAGGAGAGAAAATTAAAGGACCAAGAAGAGAGTTTCTTGTGAATCATAGTAAAAATGTCATAAAATAAATGGGAATGTTTCTTACCCTTGTAAAGTGATGTACCTAGGTACTTTATTGGTAAATTTTTTTGGGGTGAACCCAAATTTGTTTTCAATACTAGTAACCCTCCTAGGGGATATAAATTTAGCAAGAATAAAGCAACTCTTTAAATGGTTAAAAATTAACCCACTAGCAAGTCGAAACTTGTTGAGGAATTTAAAAAGAATATAAAGTATTTTAATAAAACCATTAGTAAAAATTATGAAATCATTAGCAAAACTCAAATGGGTAATAGGAAAGCCATCAACAGTTCTAAATTACAAATTAGGATGCAATCTAAAAAGTTCATTAAGCCCTCTCGATAAGAATTCCACAGTAATAATGAAGAGAGTAGGAGATCGAGGATCTCCATGCCTCAACCCATGAGAACATTTGAAATAGCCATGAGATTTACCATTGATCATAACAAAAAGAAATAATTCTCAATATTATTCTTGATCAAATTTATGAATTGCAAATTGCAACCAAAAAGCTTTAACATAGTATAAAGAAACTCTCAATTGAACTTGTCATACGCTTTGGTAATATAAACTTTAAAAATAATATTACCCCCAGCAACATTAGTTTGTAAATCATGAACTAATTCTTAGGCAAGCAGAACATTATCAAATATAGACCTCCCTTTAACAAAACCTATTTGCCCCAAAGAGATAATTTTTGGTAAAGTTGAACTAATCTAATTATGATGATTTTGGTAATGATCTTGTTGAAAAAGGAACATAAACTGATGGGACGATAATCATTCCAAAAATTAATGGCATTAGACTTACGAATTAAAGCTATAGTAGTAGACGTAAAAAATTTAGGGATAGGAGTTCCCTAAAAGAAATCCATAACAACAATGACAATATCCTCTTTAATAATAGACCAAGAATTTAGAAAGAACTTAGTGGTGAAACCATCAAGACCAGCAATAGAATCAGAGTTCATACCTTTCATGGTCTCCCAAATCTCCTTTTAAGAAGGAACCTTAATCAATAACAATTTGTCCTCCTTAGTAATAATAGTAGGAATGAAAGAAAATCAATGTTCAAATCCAGACAGAAATCTTTATTGAATGCATTTTTAAAGTACTCATTACCAGAAGCAAAAATCAAATCAGGATTATCTATAATAATACCATCACGAGAAGTGATTTTGAGAATCTGTCTAATCACTTTATTGTGATTAGCTATATTATGAAAAAAAAAGGTATTACGATCACCCACCACAAGAAATTTAGAAGAAGCTTTATGTCCCCAATAAGCCTCTTCTTTTTTCCTAAAGTTTGAAAAGAGTGGTCTTAGCCTCACTGAGAACAACCAAGTTCACAAAACAACAGTCCTATATGTATGTAATATCAGCATTGTCAACAGAATTTTTAGCAAGCACAATACTAGAGAATATATTCTTAAATATGCATTTGTTCCACTAGGTAAATTTTAGTATAAGTCTCTTAAGTTTAAACCACAACCTAGTCATACCAAGAATATTATCAAAAGGAAAAAGGGGGGCACACCAATTACTTTGAAGAACATTTAAAAAAGTGTCATCAAGAAGCCACATACTTTGTAAATTAAAAGGTTGATAAATATTTCTACTATTCATAGAAATACCAAGCAATAATGGAGAATGGTCAAATAAAGTTATCATTAAATGATAAATATGAGTCATTTGATAAGTAGCAATCCAATAATCATTAAAAAGAATGTGATCTATTCTTTTCCACATAGTACCCTTATTCCAAGTAAAAATATTTCCAAAAAATATAATGTCATAGAGATTGAAATTCAAAATCATGTCATTAAAGTCCTCCATAGCTTAAAAATTAGGAGGATTACCCCCTATTCTTTCAGAAGCATTAGTAATAGTATTAAAATCCTCACCAACAAACCAAGACCTTAATAGAAGAATAAAAATCGATAAGTTGTTTTCAAAGCATCTTCCTGACTAATTTAGAACATGAAGCATAAACAAAAAGATGCATAACAAGATAATTGAAGAAAACTAATATTAGTATGAATCATTTGAAGAAGATCCATAATATTGTCTAAACAAATAAAATGCTTCCAAAAAATCCAAAATTTATTAGTACAATTTCCAAAAGCCAAATCAAAATCAAGATTTTTACAAACAGAATCCAACTTAACAATAGAAATTAAAGGCTCAATTAAAATAAGAAGGTGGATATCATAAATCCTATGTATGTTCTTAAATGTATCCTAGGATAAAGTACCTCCCACACCCCTAATATTCCACACAAGTGCTTTTACCATTAATAGAAGATGAAACATTTTAAAGCACGTGTGGTCCTAACGATCCAAGTAATGTGATTCTTACTAATCATATTTTTCTTCTTAGAAACTTTTTTATAACCATCCTCATTAACCTCAGCTTTCCCATTAGGAGATGGCATAGATGTACGAGTGTTACCTTCCAAAACATCCTTAAGTGAATAAGTGTCATGAGAAACATATTCCCCTTCTTTCAAAGTATCATCCCTTAAAACAAGAGACCTCTATTGAATGATAGGTATTTGATCAATATTAATATTGTCCTTATCCCCATTCATTTGGTTTAAGGAACAATTATATTAAGTCAATCCTCCCTCATCCACATAAACCACTTCCATAGTATTAGTATTTAGAATACTACTAGTGGAATGATTATTTCCCTCTTGAGTAGCTTCTCCCAATAAAGGCCCAGCAAAATTAATTAAAGCACGACCATCATTATCTTCAATAATATCTTCAAGTTTGTCAGGTTCAATGTTACCCGCATTTGTGTTCTCTAATTCCCTAGTAGATTTCTCAGAAGGAACATTCTCTATGTCATCATCACATGCCTTAGGCTTACCAATATCCACATTATGAGAATCATCATAATTTTGATTATGAACTTCCTTTTCAGCCGGTATACCAGTATTTGATTCAACCATAGTTTTGGAACCTTTCTTGGTATTTCTATGCTATGGGTGGACCACGAAACATTCATTAATTGAATGTTCATGAACCTTAGAATGAGAATAAAAAACTGGAATATTTTCAAAATCCACATTTTGTAAGTACACAGACTTTTTGAATCATGCCAAATTTCTTTAGGTTGTTTCTTCGTGATGTCCAATTCCACCAATATCTGAGCCATAGATTGCATCAATTGAGAGGCAGTGCTTTAATCCGATTGTAATGGCCTCCCAAAAATGGAGCCCAAGGAATGTAAAACATGAGTATTAAAAAAAAGTAATCGATGATTAGGGAAAGAAATCCAAATAGGAACTATTTAGGATTCTTCCTGGATGTCAAAATAGGAGTCCATTTCAATAAACACATTTGGCAGTTATTGATATAGTAAGATCTCCTAGCAAGCACATGATTATAATAAAGGCCATTAGATAACTAAATAGGAATATATCCAGGATCCAACAATCAAATTGAAAAAACACTAGAAAGTTTTAAATTTGCAAAGAAAATCTAAATAGTGCGAAGATTAGGTCACTTAATGGAGAACTTCCCAACTAAAGTAAATTGATACAGAGAAGCGAATTTCATAATGTCATCATCAGTAAACAAAAGAGCCAGAAAACCTTTAACGGAAGCTTTAGTAATAAAAAATGTTGGTTCTTTAGAAGAAGAAGCGCCCGATACTACTTCACGGAAGGATCAAGATTTAGGCGCAAAAATGTTACCATCCCCTAAAAAATGTCGGCCTTAGGAGAAACCATAGAAGATATAAGGTTTTCCCTAGGTTTTGGCGATGAAGTTGATGGACTTGATGCCATCCAGCAAGGGTAAAGAAACCCAAGGCCACACGGACTTAGGAATGGAAACCAAAATGTGAAACCAACAAATCCAAGAGATTAAGAACCAAAATGATCAGTAATGAGATGGGTTAAATAGTAAAAACTACAATTGCCAGAGCACCAAATCACAAAAGAAGAGAGAGAATATAGACAAGGCTGTAGTTAAGCTTTCTTATTTAATCAACTAAATGAACCCTAATTAATGTCAAATTAATTCTTAGTGTTTGTGATATCAATAAGTGTACTTGTCTTGAGTTTAGTCCCTATTGGATGATGGATGAATTTTCTAGAATTTTTCTAAGTTAGCTAGATACAATCCTAAGTTGATTTGCCTATGTGTCTTTACTATTCATCAAGGTTTGCAATCAAGTGTATTCTACCCTTGCATAAAAGTAAACAACCCACACCAAGCATAAACCCTAATGCTCTATAGATTAACCACCATGAATTTCCAAATATTTGGGTCAAAATATGATCCACACACTTAAAAATTCAAGTCAGAGAAGTGGCAACATTAAACATGCCTGAGAAAATTAGGGTTAGTAGACAACATATCCAAATATCACTCAGCCAAATTTGAGCACAAATGGTTATATGTTTAGAGAGAAATTAGGCAAAAATAATGGACATTCCTAGTGAAACTAATCTGTACATAGTTAAAAATATTGTTTGACTTTATTTTTAAGTAAAAGGGCTTTGCTCACTAGTTCCATATAGCACTTAAGTGTGCAAAATGGTTAAGTATTTAATTTACTCTAATTGTTTGATGTTTTGGTATTTAAATTATATTTATTAAATAGTTTAAATTGAATATCCAGAGGTAGCACTAATGTGTCAAGCACTTTCCACAGAATGGTAAAGTATTAGCATCATGGTTTGCCGACGGTCAACCACCTAACCACATTAGATAACATCATAACCATTCAATCTAGTACTATATAGGACAGACTGCTCAGATAAATGATTCAATCCACATATTTGAGAGGCATCAGATCAAGTGTTCATACGATGCAATCATATCCATTCAAAATGAACAAAAGGAATGAACGGCTATGATTGCATCTTTTACCTCCTACCACCCCAAACCCTAGAAATTTCACTTTTTTAACTATTTATTTAATGGAAAGCTTAACGCCAAATTTTTTACAGGTGCTCCTTGGTGTTAAGGCTTCCATCATAGTAAGTTTGTAAGATTTATATGAAGCATATAATATGTTTTAATAAAATCTACGTCTAGAGCTAGTATTAGATTTTTATGAGTGTTTGAAGGGTATCAAGGCTTGACTTCAAGCTTATTTTCTCCTTAACTCGAACAGCTTTGATGATGGACTCAATGTTAGAGGTGGTCTAGAGTGGGAGTTTTGAACATCTGGGATGGAATGGCTCTTAGTCCTCTCTTAATCTCATTTCCAACAAGCTCCAATCTACTGGAAAACACCAAGAGTGTGTGGAAATGTTGTAGGATGCAAAAATGAAAAGAATGTTTACCTAGGGAAGCTTTGGGTAGAGAGTATACATTGAATAATCGAATACTTATGTTTACTCTATTCCAAGCCATGAGGCTAATCCAAGGAATGTGATTGATCATAAGGTTTTCTTGGATGCATATTAAGTGTCAAAAGTCATTAGGGAGAAGTCTAGGCCTGGTAGTGGTTGTGGAAGCTAAAAATGACATGGGGTTTCTAAAAGGGGGCCACTTCAATCAGCTTGGGCTAGCCCAAGCCATGGGCTAGGGTCAAGAGTTCCTTAGGAAATTCTAGAGTTATTTTGATTCAACCCAAGGGGTTGGCATGGGTAGGAGCTGGAAATTTGAATTTCTTTAACTATTTGTGTATTCTTAAACAATTTGATCAATTTGATTTGTCAACATGAGCCAACCCACCTATAATAGACCTTAGGGATCCTCTAAACATTATTTGGTTTAAATTTAATGTTTTTAAGTGGGTACGTATCATGTTTAAGAGAGGGAGGCCATATTTGAATGGGTTTGACCAATTTAGGTGAGTTGACCAAGTTAACTCACTATGAATTGACAAGACCAAGGAATAAATGAGTTTAGGAGGTCAATTGGACAAAGCGTGGGCAATGGAAGAGTTCTAATTAATCATATGCAAAGGCTTGACCCAATCTTGACTGGTTTGATTAGTTTTAGGTTATTTTCACCAAGTCAACCTTTGACCAGGAAAGTAAACCAAGCATGAGAATATCATGAGAAGATTTAATGAATTTAGTTAGGTAAAGATCGTGAAGAGTTGAGGTTTATAATCAATCAATGTAGGAGTTTGATCAATTGAGATAGGTTGGCTTAGCTAGACTAGGTCAGCCTCTACATGGAGAGCCAAGATAGATAGGTTTAGTATCTTGAGCTCCTATAATAAATGTTCTTGCATAGTTTGATGTCAAGGGTCCAGTGAGATGTGGAGCAAAATCCATTAGGCAGATTGAATATAGATCAAGGTTTTCAACTGGTTCAAAGGTGTTTTACTTAGTTCAAGGAGCTTGGGGTTTAATGGCTAGGTCTAGGGCATCTATACTAAACATCAGATCCAAGGTAATATGATGTGTTCATGGATTTAGGGTTTGAATGACTTTAACTAAAAATAACATTAACATACCTTTGAGATATAAAATAAAGGATACATTTTCATAGTTCTATTTCTTTCTATGTGAATGTTGCTTAGGTAATGTATATGACTTGGGCTAGGTTTCTAATTTAATGATCCATTCTATCAATGAGAGATAGTTTGATAAAATATTACTACTCTGAGGGCTTGACATGATTTGAGAGATGGATTTTATTAGAAAGATAACTTTCCTTCACACAGGTGGATTTGGATCTGACACATGTCTTAGGTGCTTAGGGCCTCGACTTGCCACAAGGTGTAGCCCAATATTTTCTTTCATCTTAGACCTACAGGGGGATTGGATGATCCCATGATGCTCAAGTAATCACATTTATCCCTGCAATTTGTTTGTGAGCCTATTATAAAGGCACTTTTATTAATTTAGCTGGCTTAGCCCAAGTTCTTATGGATTCAAAGATAATCTCAATGACCTTATTTCAAGGGTGTATTGATGAGGAATACTTTTCTTGTAAAAGAAATAAGTATGTTCATATGCATTAAGGGATCTGGTTCTTTGATGGGTAAGTATGTTGTGACAAGATAATGGTGAGCTAATATAAAACTCAGTAAATTTGAAATATCTATAGATTTTCTTTGATATAAAATTTAAAATAGCCCACTAATTTATACAAGTATACATGTTCAATCAAGTAATAAAGATAAGTAGAATGTCAAACCCACAATGAAGTTATCTACTATATAGCAACAAAACTACTATCGCTTACTCCAAATGAATGAATTTACCATGCTGAAATGAAAATGAGGTTTCTAATTTTTTACCACCGAATAAAAATATCTAAAACATAGTTGATATAATTTGATAAAAAATTATGGATTGATGTATGTAAATAACATATCTTCTTAATTAGACTCTTAATTATAGATATGGATCAGGGCAAGTGCATCCCATGATCTCTATCGAGCTTACAGGGGTGGAAAGAAAGATTATTAGTCTTTTTATAGTTTTACTATCTCCATAGAATCTAGAATATTCAAATATCATATGTCTAGGCATGCCAATATTCCATTTCAATATTTTTAATTATTCTTGCATTCCTCGATCAAGTTTATAAATCACACTATATTTTAATTATGCATATGTCCATTGTATGCAATAAATAAAGAACAAAGGATAGTGAAAACATCATTATATTCATTAAAGAGTGTGGATCTCCTTCTCGAACCTCCGATTGCATTTTTTAATTCCCAAATATTATTTGGTTTAGCTTCCATTTTTGGTAGAACTTTACAAACTAACCAAGCTATGGCATCCATTTCTCAAACGTCTGTAGCATGTGTTTTAGTTGAATTGGATCTATCAAAGAAACACCCTAATGAGATTTGGATTAGTTCAAAATTGAATGGTTATTTTCAAAAAGTTGAATTTGAAAACTTACCTATTTTTTGTTCTCATTGTAAGATGCATGGCCATGGAGTTAATGTGTATTATAGGTTACACCCATATCTTTGGAAAGAGAAGGAATCTGCTAAACAATCACATGGAAGTGAATTACCTTCGGTAGACCTTGATATTGTGACTCCGAATCCTAATGGAAATGTGGGTAATGTTCCTCAAGTGCAAGACAACATTGATGAATCCATACGATTGGTTTCTAATCATGTTGAGTCGAACCCTCATAATGGTGATGATATGATTCATGTTCAGGAAGTTAATCTTAGCATTATCTCTTCTTTACCTATTGTTTATCAAAGTATTGCCACCAATCTAAATAATGGCCCATCCTCTAATAATGATCCTCCTGATTCTAACAAGAAATTTCCTCATATGGAGGTTGGGTCGTTAATAAATATTTGTTCTAATAAGGAGCTTTCTCAATTTGTTGTGAATGACCAGGAGATTGATGAAACCAATGTGGTGAAGGATAACGGTGGTAATGAATTGAGCAATAAAACCATTGTGGATGATAGTGTCTTCTATGAGGAAGGTGAAATGCCTCTCAAGCGGGGGGTAGTCAGGTACGATTAATGACAGCAATATCCCTTTAAATTACCAATATCATAGTGATGCGTTTACTAACACGGAGAATATGGATATAATGGCTAAATGTTTTGCTAGAGATGATAATGATACTAGTTTTTCCAAGGTTCATAGTAGGAGAGGAAGGAAGCAAAAGAATTTTATTTTACAACGTCATAGAAATACCCGTTTGCATACTTCTCATTAATCTCTTGTCTTTAATGGTTAATGCTATTATTTGGAATGTTAGGGGCATTGGTTGTCCTTCTTCTAAATTAAGAGTTAAAAACTTATGTCGCATTTATAATATTTATATTCTTTTTTTTCTTGAGCTTGTTATTTCCTCTAATAAGTTACTTGGTACTACTAAATTTTTGGGTTTTAAATATGCTATTTCGAATGTGTCCAATAAAATATGGATTTTTTAGAAGGATCATGTTCGGATAGATATTGTTGGTGACTTAACTCAAGTTATGCATCGTAATATTGAAAGTTCTAATTTTCAATGTTGTGCTTGTTGCAAATCTGGTTTTGATGATGACAAACATGTTTACAGTGTGTTTTGCTTGGCTAATCTGTTTCAGGCACAAAAGATCACGAGCCACTCAAGCCAACTCAAGATCGGGTCCGAGTGTGTCAAATGTATGATTTTTTTTTTTATTGATTCAATTGTAATGTAACAGATTCCCTAGCTAAGTAACCTTGCACACACACACTCAGGGAGAGAGATTGAGTGAATTAGAGTTTCTGTTAAAATTTTATTCAGATCATCCTGGACGATTTTCACATCGTCCTGGATGATCCAGCCAAAACAGAAACCCTAATTAGGGCGACTAAGTTAAGAGGGTCTGATTAAGCAGATCGTCCTGGATGATCTCCGGATCGTACGGGACGATATGCCAAAATCAGAAATTCTCAGCCGCCAGATCAAGTTAGGCAAGTTCTTATTTTTAGATACTTGGTCTGATCGTCCTGGACGATACGTGTATCATCCCGGATGATTCAGTACAATCATGCCTAATTTAATCTAGTAATTAAGGAAAGTAATTTATTTTTGGTTGATACGATCATATCGTCCTAGACGATCGCAGGATCTTCCCGGACGATCATGATCGTTTAGTGAATTTTAGCTGTACGACCCGAACTGTGTTCAGGATGATTTGGGGCCTTTTTGAACTAATCATACAGGATGATGACCCTATCGTCCTGGACGATCAAGTCATTTTTTGGTCGTCCAGTACAGATTTCTTTGGACGACCCGAACTGTCTTCTGGACGATTTTCCTCAATTTGCACTAATCGTCCCGGACGATCGCAGGATCGTACGGGATGATATGAATAATTTTTTTTACTGATCGTCCAGAAGAGCCAGATCATCCAGGCTGAAACAGCTGAATTTGAACTGATCGTACAGGATGATCTACCGATCATCCTGGACGATCTTGGCCGACCAGTTGAGATTTAGGGCAAATTTTAAGCCCTCCTTTAAAAAGAACTTTTTCCAAAAATAAGAAAAATCTTTTGCTGCCTTCCTTCCCTGAGAAACCCTAGAGAGAGAGAGTTGTGTGAGAGAGAGAAGATCTTGTGAGGGGGAGTTAGTGAGGGATTCACTAAGGTTGCTCCAAGCACGGATCAGAGTCGTCTTCTCTGCTCGTCGTCTTTCGTCTAGTCGGTGTTCATCGTGGGAGGATCATTCGCAAGAAGATCTGGGCTTCTCTGCCCACTTCAGGTAGAAGCAAAAAGAGTTCGAAGGTTCTCTGCCTGCTTCAGGAGAAAGCGAAAGGAGGTCGGGTTCTCTGCCTCACCGTGTGATGAAAAGGAGGTGTTTGTACAGGCTTCTCCGCCTTGCTGTGGGAGCAAAAGGAGAGACACTTTTTGTTTGGTGCAATACCCGAAGGGGAGGCTCCGGGGAGTGGACGTAGGTCAAGTTGACCGAACCACTATAAAATCTGGTTTGCTTTTCTGATTCAGTTTTGCACTTTACATTTCTGATATTAACTGCTTGGGTGAATATCTGTGGTTGATCTTTTCGTTCTTGTTTATGTGTTTCCACTGCTACGTATCGAAAAGATTTTCATTGTTATCGTGAAATTCTTAAATAACCAATTCACCCCCCCTCTTTGTTAGCCTCGGGACTAGTTCACTAGGGCTTAACATCCCTATCGAACTTTCAAGTGGTATCAGAGCGGGATTCAAAATTTAGGTTTAAAAACTTTTGAATTTGATCCATGGCTAACTGTAATAATCGTAATACTGCTGAAGGATATTCTATTACAAGACCACTGTTGTTTGATAATATTCCTTTTGATTTTTGGAAAACACGCATGTCTACTTTTCTGCAATCTGTTGATTATCGCATGTGGATGTTAGTTAAGGACGGATACGAACCACCTTTTAGACTGATTAACAATGTGAAAACTGAATTTCCTTTTGCTGATTGGACGTTTGATGATCATGATTTAGCACAGTTAAATGCAAAATGCTTGAACTGTTTCTTTTGTGCTTTAAAATCTGAAGACTATATGCGTGTTTCTACTTGTAGAACGGGAAAGGAAATCTGGGATAGATTATGCATAACATACGAAGGTACAACTGAAGTCAAACAGTCTAGGTTAAACATCTTGTTACATGATTATGAACTTTTTCTCATGAAATCTAGTGAGACTATTTCAGAAATGTACACAAGGTTCACTCAGATTGTTACCTCTTTGCATGCTCTAGGAAGAGAACTTACTAACTACGAAAGAGTGAACAAAATTCTTAGATATTTTCCTGCTTCTTATGATGCTAAGATTACTGTTATTACTGAATCTAAAGATTTAAATACTTACTCTATTGACAGCTTACTTGGATCACTCATTGCTTACGAGCAAGGGGTGAACCAAAGGCAACTTGATGCAGGTGAATGCAAGAAAGAGAAGACAGTGGCACTAAAGGCCAAAGATTCAGATGCTAGCACTTCCGGGTCTGATAGCGATGATGTTGCCTTAATCACAAGGCAATTCAAAAGCTTTCTAAGAAAGAAACATAAGAACTATCAGAAGTGGAACAAGGGTAAGTCCAATAAAAATTTTAAGGGTTCATCTGAATCTGTTTGTTTTGAATGCAGGAAGCCTGGACACATTAAGGCTGATTGTCCTACACTAAAAGCTCACCCAAGCAAGGAGAAGGGTGAGGAGAAACCAAAGTTCAGAAAGGACAAGAAGCGGATTCAGAAGGCATTTTGGGCAGACTCTGCATCCTACTCTTCTGAGACTGAAGCTGAAGAGGTAGAAATAAACTTATGTCTGATGGCTGATGATCACCCTGGTCAGTCGGACTAGGAAGAGGTATGTGAGCTAACTTACGATCAATTATTTGAAGTTTCTGAAAGAATTCATACATCGTATAGAAAGCTTAAGAAAACTCATGCTAGTTTTAAATTAGATTACTTAACTTTGCAAAAAGAGCATGATTCTGTATTTAAAGATCATTCCACACTTGATTCAAATCACATGTCTTTGCTTGATGAATTCGATGAGTTGAATAAAAAATATTCTGATTTAGTGTCTGAGCATGATTCATTGAAAACTATGCATGTGGACTTAGAAAGAGCTTTTAAAGAGTTAGATACAATGGCATGTGAAGTAGAAAGTAGCAATGGAACCTTGAAATTTGAAATTGTAAGTTTAAAGAAAGAAAATGAGTTTTTGAAGGTAAAGATCAGTGCTTTTGAAAAGAACAAAACATCGCCTACTTTTGAACAGTTTTATGCACCGCCACCTTTTGAAAAATCTGTTGCAAGTTCTTCAAAGCATGTTTCATATACATCTAGGAAGAGGCATTGTCATCCACGTAGATTAGTTAACCCTTTTCCTGGTGTTAGATGTTTTTCATGTGGCATGTTAGGACATATTTCCCACACCTGCACTGTTCACCGTAGTACACATTGGGTGTGGAAACCCAAACTGCCTGTTTCACAGCACAGCACGCATGCATTGTATTCTTCTTTTCATAAGAAGGAACCCAAACCTATTTGGGTTCCTAAGACTTACGTTTGATACTTTTGTAGGTGTGCTCTCACAAAAGACCTCGTGAGAGCATGTGGTACCTGGACAGCAGATGTTCTAGACATATGACAGGAGATGCAAATCAATTCATTTCGCTGGAGGCCAGAGCTGGAGGCAAGGTTACACTTAGAGATAACACCACCAGGAAGGTGGTAGGCTCAGGTATAATTGGTGATTCCAAGAATTTTATGATTGATAATGTTTTGCTTATAGATGGACTGAAACACAACTTGCTGAGCATCAGTCAACTCTGTGACAAGGGATACAGCATCAAATTCCTACCCACTAGCTGTATTTTAAGCTTAAATGATGAAGTTGTTTTGCAGGGGCAAAGGATCAACAACGTCTACAAGCTAGATGTAAGTAACATTAAATCTGATAATTAAATTTGCTTAAAAACTGCTGCTGATGAGTCTTGGTTATGGCATAGGAGATTGTGTCATGCCAGTATGAAAACCCTTAGGAGAGTCACCCAAAATAACTTAGTAAGAGCTGTGCCCAAGCTTAAGTTCACTAAGTATCACCTGTGTGATGCTTGTCAGTTGGGGAAGCAAGTCCAGTCCTCTTTTCACTCTATTAAGGACATTAGCACCTCTAGACCTTTAGAAGTTCTTCACATGGACCTCTTTGGACCCATTAGCACTGCCAGCTTAGGGGGGAGAGTCTATGGTTTTGTGATTGTAGATGATTATTCGAGGTTCACTTGGGTTAAGTTTTTGTCACATAAATCTGAGTCATTTGATGAGTTTAGATCCTTCTCTACTTGGATTCAGAAGAAGTTAGGATGTGAGATTATTACCATCCATAGTGATCACGGAGGGGAGTTTGAAAATGAAAGATTTGGAAGTTTTTGTGAGGATCATGGGATTAGTCACAATTTTCATCTCCTAGGACCCTTCAGCAGAATGGGGTAGCTGAAAGGATGAACAGGACCTTAGTGGAAGCCGCTAGAGCCATGCTTGCTGAGTATTCACTTCCAAAATACTTTTGGGCTGAAGCGGTGAACACTGCATGTTATGTGCTGAATAGGGTGAATGTGAGAGTCAAACTGAACAAGACACCTTATGAGATCATTAAGGGTAGAACTCCAAATCTGTCCCACTTCCATGTCTTTGGCTGTAAGGTTTTCATTCTGAACAACGGGAAGTCACCCTTAGGAAAATTTGACCCCAAATCTGATGAAGGAGTGTTCTTAGGATATTCAAGTGTGGGGAAATCCTTTAGGGTGTTCAATAGGAGGACTTTGGTGGTGGAAGAAACAACCCATGTAGTGTTTGATGAATCTGATCCTAAGGAGTCTAGATCTGAAGTAGAAGATGAAGAGATTATTGAGGTTACCCAAGGAGTTAGAAATACAAATTTGGAGGAAAGGGTAGAACCTCAAATCGAGTTGCCTAGAGATTGGAGATATTCTTCGAGTCATCCTAAAGAACTGATCTTAGGAGACCCTTCTGAAGGTGTTAGGACTAGGCATGGACTTAGGAAGGAAGTAAACCATTCTGCCTTTATCTCAATGACTGAACCCACCAACATCAATCAAGCCTTATCGGATGAATTTTAGATTTTAGCTATCCAGGAAGAATTGAATCAATTTGTAAGGAATGATGTTTGGGAGTTAGTAGAAAGACTTAAAAATTAAAGTATTGTGGGAACCAAGTGGGTCTTTAAGAATAAGATGAATGATTCTGGTGTGGTGGTGCGAAATAAGGCAAGATTGGTGGCTAAGGGGTATAATCAGATAGAAGGGATTGATTTTGAGGAGACTTTTGCCCCTGTAGCTAGATTGGAAGCCATTAGAGTGCTACTAGCCTTTGCCTATTATAAGGGATTTAAGCTGTTTCAAATGGATGTTAAGAGTGCCTTTTTAAATGGGATAATTAAAGAAGATGTTTTTGTAGAACAACCCCCAAGTTTTGAGAGTTCCCAATATCCAAGTCATGTCTATAAATTAAAAAAGGCCTTATATGGATTGAAAGAGGCACCCAGAGCTTGGTATGAGAGGCTTAGCACATTCCTGTTAGAAAGAGAGTTTGTTAAGGGAGCGTAGACACCACCCTTTTTCTAAGGAGATTAGGAGATGACTTACTCATTGTCCAGATCTATATTGATGATATAATTTTTGGATCTTCTGATAAATATTTATGTGAAGAGCTTTCTAAAATAATGAGTAAGGAGTTTGAGATGAGTATGATGGGAGAATTGTCCTACTTTTTGGGGTTTAGCATAAGGCAAACGGATGATGGAACATTTCTCAATCAATCAAAATACACTAAGGACATTTTGAAGAAATATGAAATGGACAAAGCCAAGCCAATTAATACTCCCATGCCCTCCTCAGTTCAGTTAGGTAAGGATTCAAATGGAAAATCTGTTGATCAGAAGAAGTATAGAGGGATAATAGGTTCACTACTTTACCTGACTGCTAGCCGACCTGATATCATGTTTAGTGTTTGTCTTTGTGCTAGGTTTCAGGCTGATCCTAAAGAGTCCACCTGACTGGTGTTAAGAGAATTCTTAGATATCTTTTAGGAACCCCAAACCTAGGAATTTGGTACCCTAGGCACAGCACCTCTTTGGAGATCATTGGATATTCTGATTCTAATTTTGCGGGGTGTAGGGTGGATAGGAAGAGTACTTCTGGGACTTGTCAATTCATAGGATAGTCGTTAGTCTCCTGGTCCAGTAGAAAATAGAACTTAGTTGCACTTTCCACTGCTGAAGCTGAGTACATTGCCTTAGGGAGTTGTGTGGCCCAAGTTCTTTGGTTGAAGCAACAAGTCTTGGATTTAGGAATACCTGTTGGCATAATTTCTATTCTGTGTGATAATACTAGTGCCATCTGTATCTCTAAGAATCCAATCCAATATTCTAGGACCAAACACATTGATATTAGGCATCACTTCATTAGGGACCATGTTATAAAAGGTGACATTGAGCTACATCACGTAGCAACTGAAAATCACCTGGCTGACATATTCACTAAACCACTGGCCTTTGACTCATTCAGCATTTTGAGAACCAGATTAGGAGTGATTGATATAAATGCTTGATTCTGATGATTGCTGATTTATGATTGTTGTGATTGGTATTCTGATTTCTGTTAGTTAGTTTTCGTATTCTGATTTCTGATTTCTGTTAGTTAGTTTTGGTATTCTGATTTCTAATTTCTGTTAGTTAGTTTTGGTATTCTGATTTCTGATTTCTGTTAGTTAGTTTAGGTTTGATTATTTGCTTTCAGTTGATTTTATTTCTTCTGCTGATTTCTGTGTTAGCCTTACTATTAGTTTGATTTGAGTATTTAATTTGCTATGATTTTCTACCTATTTTTATTTATTTACTGGTTCATATCTTGCACTTACTATTTTATGCTTTTCAAGATCTGATCATCACTCACTACTTCTGATGATCTGAATTTTTGACTGGGAGTTTTTACCTTATTTTTGTTTGGAAGCTAGTAAGCAGTGATTGATTTCGTTGAATCTGTTAAAGGGAAGAAACATTGATGATTGTTTCTCTTCCTCTAACTCCTTTACTGGTGTATAGGTTCTTTTGAATAAAATTCCTCTTCAAAATTAAAATGTTAGTTTTTGAAATAGAGATTATTTTATCTTCCTACAGTAATCTGCCTCATATCAAAAGTGGTTTTCAAAGTCTTAAGTCATTAGTTTGATTTTCCAAATCAAGTGATTACACTTATCATATACTGTATGGCTTTTGTTTTGTGAATTATTCTTCCTTACTGGGGAGAGTCATCTCCTATGTTTGGAAGATAATCTCACAGCTGAGACTCTTTAATGATTATGAAAAGGAGAAAGCTTATAAAAGATGCGTAGTACGCCAGATAATTTGAAAAAGAGGCATAAAATGAGCCCAAAACTGAAAAGATGCGAAATTGCCAAATTGGATACACAAAGTGTATCAAAAATCAAAAGATGCATAAAGCGCCAACCAATTTGAAAAAGAGGCACAAAATGAGCCCAAACCAAGCTTTCTTCCCTTTCAGATTGTTAAATGTCTTAGAGAAATCTGTGCGCCACTTAATATTTTCAAAAGCTTGAGTTTTAAAAATCCCGATTTCTGATTTTTTACTTTGTATCACTATTATATCAGATATTTTTCTGGAACGAGGCTTGAAAGGATCTCTTTTCAAATCTAATATCTTTTCTTCTGAATCAGATTTTTGTTTTGAAAGAGGTTTACATCGATAAGGTGCTCGGGGTCGGAGTTACGAAAGTTGATTATTTCCAACCTTTTCTGGATTTCAGCACTGTCAGTTTTAGTTTTCTGTTGTGTAGTTGTTCTATTTATGTCTTATTTTCGTGTTATGTTTGTCCTCCTCCTTTTTGTGATGTCAAAAGGGGGAGTCAGTTGTGTAGTCATGTCTGTGTCTATTTTCTGAGTCATGTTTCCTGTATTATTTTAGCTGTTAAATGAAAATTTTAAAAAAATGTTTATTTTGTTTGATCTCCTAGTTTACTTTTATTTTTAGACTACTTTACAAATATTTGCCATCATCAAAAAGGGGGAGATTGTTGCAAATCTGGTTTTGATGATGACAAACATGTTTCCAGTGTGTTTTACTTGGCTAATCTGTTTCAGGCACAAAAGATCGCGAGCCACTAAAGCCAACTTAAGATCGGGTCCGAGTGTGTCAAATGTATGATTTTTCTTTTTATTGATTCAATTGTAATGTAACTGATTCCCTAACTAAGTAACCTTGCACACACACACTCAGAGAGAGAGATTGAGTGAATTAGAGTTTCTGTTAAAATTTTGTTCAGATCGTCCTGGATGATTTTCACATCATCCTGGACGATCCAGCTAAAATAAAAACCCTAATTAGGGCGACTAAGTTAAGAGGGTCTGATTAAGTAGATCATCCTGGATGATCTTCGGATCGTACGGGACGATATGCCCAAATCAGAAATTCTCAGCCGCCAGATCAAGTTAGGCAAGTTCTTATTTTTAGATACTTGGTCTGATCGTCCCGGACGATTCAGTACAATCATGCCTAATTTAATCTGGTATTTAAGGAAAGCAATTTATTTTTGGTTGATACGATCATATCGTCCTGGACGATCGCAGGATCGTCCCGGACGATCATGATCGTTTAGTGCATTTCAGCTGTACGACCCGAACTGTGTTCAGGACGATTTGGGGCCTTTTTGAACTAATCGTACAGGACGATGACCTTATCATCCTAGACGATTAAGTCATTTTTTGGTCATCCAGCACAGATTTCTCTAGACGACCCGAACTGTCTTCTGGACGATTTTCCTCAATTTGCACTAATCGTCCCGGACGATCGCAGGATCGTACGGGATGATATGAACAAATTTTTTTACTGATTTTCCAGAAGAGCCAGATCGTCCAGGCTGAAACAACTGAATTTGAACTGATCTTACAGGACGATCTACCGATCATCCTGGACGATCTTGGCCGACCAGTTGAGATTTAGGGCAAATTTTAAGCCCTCCTTTAAAAAGAACTTTTTCCAAAAATAAGAAAAATCTTTTGCTGCCTTCCTTCCCTGAGAAACCCTAGAGAGAGAGAGAAGATCTTGTGAGGGGGAGTTAGTGAGGGATTCACTAAGGTTGCTCCAAGCACGGATCAGAGTCATCTTCTCCGCTCGTCGTCTTTCGTCTAGTCGGTGTTCGTCGTGGGAGGATCGTTCGTAAGAAGATCTGGGGTTCTCTGCCCGCTTCAGGTGGAAGCAAAAGGAGTTCGAAGGTTCTCTTCCTGCTTCAGGAGGAAGCGAAAGGAGGTCGGGTTCTCTGCCTCACCGTGTGGTGAAAAGGAGGTGTTTGTACAGGCTTCTCCGCCTTGCTGTGGGAGCAAAAGGAGAGACACTTTTTGTTTAGTGCAATACCCGGACGGGAGGCTCCGGGGAGTGGACGTAGGTCAAGTTGACCGAACCACTATAAAATCTGGTTTGCTTTTCTGATTCAGTTTTGCACTTTACTTTTCTGATATTAACTGCTTGGGTGAATATCTATGGTTGATCTTTTCGTTCTTGTTTATGTGTTTCCGCTGCTACGTATCGAAAAGATTTTTATTGTTATCGTGAAATTTTTAAATAACCAATTCACCCCCCCTCTTGGTTAGCCTTGGGACTAGTTCACTAGGGCTTAACATCCCTATCGAACTTTCAGTGCTTCTTTTGTTTATGCTGCTTCTTCTCGTTATACTAGAAAATTGTTATGAGATCAAATCATTCACTTTCATAGTATTTATTTTTTGCCTTGGATTATTGGAGGGGATGTTAATGCTATTTCTAACCCTTCTAAGTGCATTGGGGGATCTCTCCCTATCTATCAATCTATGGATGATTTTAACAATATGATTTTGGATTATAACTTAATTGATATTGGGTTCTCTGGTAATAAATTCACTTGGAATGATGGGCATTTATGGAAAAGGTTGGATCGGGTGTTATTTAATGATTGTTGGCTTAATTATTTGAGTCTTCTTCTATTGAGCACCTTAGCAGGACCCTCTCTGAACATTCTCCCCTGCTTATTAGAATTAAGACTAGATCTATGGACTTTCCTTCTCAATTTAGGTTTCAAAACATGTGGTTGCTTCTTGATTCTTTTATGGACTTGGTTCAGGAAAATTGGCATGCTCCTTTACATAGGGATAACTCTATTTTTGGCATGAGAAGAATTTTGTTTAAACTGAAAAGGCTTAAGCAAGTTTTAAAATGGTGGAATCATAATGTCTTTAAGAATCTTTTCTCCAACATTTTAAATGCTGACATTAAAGTTAATACTTGTGAGACTCAATGTCAATTGGTGCCTTCTAATGATAATTTTAGTTTATTGAGAGAGGCTAAAGATTGCCTTTATAAATTATAAGCTCAAGAGGAAATTTTTTGGAAATAAAAAGCTGCTGCTAAACATCTGGTTGAAGGTGATAACAATAGTAAATATTTTTATGCTTTGGTCAAGAGGAAACATACTATTAATTGTTTTCTTAAAATTTTTCTTATTGATGGCTCTGTTACTGAGGATGGTGTTGAAATTGCTAATTTAGCTGTCCAGCATTTCCAAAACCATCTTAACAAGGCTTTCAGTCCTTTTATTATTGACAATCCCTCTACCATCCTTAACCTTATTTCTCAAGATGATAATGTTTTTCTTTCTAAAGCTCCTTCTTTTAAGGAGGTTAAAGAGATTGTTTTTGGTATGAATGGTGATTCGGTTGCTGAGCCGGATGGTTTCACGACTAAGTTTTTTAAGAAGACTTAGCATATTATTTGTAATGATCTTTTTTCTTCTGTTATTGATTTCTTCATTGGTAATTCTATTCCTAAGTTTTTTACTTCTACTTCTATTGTGCTTATCCCCAAAAATAACTCTGTTAGTAATTGGAATGATTTTAGGCCTATTAGTCTGTGCACCTTTTTTTATAAACTACTTTCTAAAATTCTGATGAATCGTTTATCGGTGTTTTTTCCTAAAATTATTTCTCCTTTTCAAATGGGGTTTTTAAAGGGCGTGCTACTGCTGAAAATATCATGTTTGCTCAAGAATTTTGTCAAGATCTGGATGTTAAGGTTAGAGGTGGTAATATGATTTTAAAACTTGATATTGCTAAGGCTTATGATAATATTGATTGGAACTTTCTTTATAATATTATGAAGTTGTTTGGCTTTGGCTTGAATTTTATCAATCTTATTAAACATTGGATTGAAGGCCCCTACTTTTCTATCATTGTTAATGGTAAGAGCAATGGCTTTTTTAAAGTGTCCCATGGGTTGAGTTAAGGTGATCTTATTTCTCCTTCCCTCTTCATTATTGATGCTGAGTACCTTTCTATAGGTCTTGCCAATCTTTTTAAGAATTATCCTAGCCTCTATTTAAGAACCATGGGTGGTTTTCCTGTCTCTCATTTATGTTTTGCTGATGACTTCATCATTTTTATGAATGTTTTGATTAATAAGTTAATAGACTCATGAGGTTTTTTCACCAATTTGAGATGGTTAGTGGTCTTGCTTTGACTAAACATAAGTGTTGCTTTATTTCATCCAAAAAAGCCATTAATGATCTTATTGTGGCTATTAAGAATTTAACTGGCTTTAGTCAAGGGTTTTTACCTATGAAGTATCTTGGGATGCTTCTTTTTAAGGGTAAAAAGAAAACTTTTCTTTTTGATGATTTAATTACTACTATGCAGAACAAACTTTTGTCTTGGGATTCTAATTTTTTGAGTTTTGGAGGTCGTTTAATCCTCATTAAAAGTGTTCGTTGCTCCTTACCTATTTATATTTTTCAAACTTTGCTTTCTACTCAGGCAGTTTGTAACAGGATTGATAGGATTTTTAATAAATTTTTTGGAAAGGGGCTAGTAGCAATTATAAAATTAATTGGACTTCTTGGGGAAATTACTGTGGTGCCTTGGATGAAGGGGCTTTGGGGTGTAAGACTATGAATGATTTGGCCTATGCTTTCTCTTTGAAGTTATGGTACAACTTTAGTTCTAATTTGATCCTTTGGACTACTTTTATGGTTGCCAAATATTATGGGGGTAAACATCCGACTTGGTGCTAGTCTAGCAAAGGTGATTCTAAAGTGTGGCAGCATCTCTGCAAAGTTAAATGGGTTATTGAGCCCTTTATCTATTGGGCCCTTGGTGGTGGTAATATTTTCTTTTGGTAGGACCATTGGTTGTTTACCCCCATAATATTCGGTTATATTACTAATACCTCTTCCAATGCGACTGTGAAGGTGAATTTTTTCTTTATTGATAATTGTTGGGATTATGAGAAACTTTCTACTATTCTTCCTGATTCTATTATTCAACAAATTTTGAATCTTCCTCTGAACACTAATTCTAATAATGTGTTATTATGTGCATTGACCAAAGATGGTAGCTTTAGATTAAAGGATGTTTGGCATTCCATTAGAACCAAACATGAGGTTTGCAAGATTTTCCATATGATTTGGCATAAAAGTATTCCTACCATGGTTGCTATTTTTGTTTGGAGAATTTTACATAAGTTCATCCCCACGGATGAAAATTTAATTAAAAGAGGCTTTATTCTTCTGTCTAAGTGCCGATGTTGTTATCATATGGATAATATGCATCAAGTTTTTCTCTCTGGTCCTTTAGTTGTCAAAACTTGGTCTTATTTTGATGACATTTTCCATTGAAATTATTTTAATGCCAAACTTTCTATTAAAGCTTTGCTTAATTATTGGTTTATTAAGTCCAAAGGCCACATTAGAAATGTCATTCCTTCCCTTATCTTATGGTATTTATGGTTGGATAGGAATAATTATCATTTCAATGGGTGGTTATGAACCACCATAGAATTATCCATAATGTGAAAGATAAGGTCGTGGCTCTTTATTATGCTAAGTTGCTTTCTGTCAAGAATTTTAAAAATTATTTTTCTATTGCGGCTGATTTAGGTCTTAAGTTGGAGGTTGATAATCTTCCTAAAGAGCCTAGGTTTATTTATTGGACTAAGCCCCCTATTAACTCTTATAAGTTGAATGTGGATGGTGCTATCATGGATTCTAATGTGGGTTGTGGTGGAGTTATCATAGATTCTTAGGGTAATTTTATTTTGGGTTTTGTTGGTCTTTACTTAATTATGATGTTAACTTTGCTACTACTTCTGCTATTCTCCATGTCTTAAGACTTTTTTTTTCTCTTGACCTCATTAATATTATTATTGAGGTTGGTTCTAATTATTATTTACAATTTTTTTCACTTAGGATGATATGGATTGTTCTTTTGCTATTTTTTATATAATGAGGGATATTAAGAATTTAGTGAACCTTATGAACTGTTCTTTTTCCATTGTCCTTAAGATATGTAATGCTTGTGCTAATTAGATTTCCAAGTGGGGGTGTGGCTGGGATTCTTTGGGGGATTTCTCAGCCTCTAACCTTCCTGCTCCTTTGAAAGGTCTTTTAAGCTTGGATAATATTGGTTTACCTTATGTTAAATTTTAATGGTGCTTCTTATTTTGTTTTCTTGCTGATTGTCTAGCTTGGTTTCTGCCAGCCTATCTGTTTTTGCTGCCTTGTCTGTTGGGTCTTCTTTCTTGGGTGGCTATTGGTGGGAAAAATTATGTCGCCACACAGATTTTGTGTTCTCCTATTTTGTAATTGAATATTGTATTGAGAACAAACTATAATCTCAGGAGACTAACATAATATTCTACAATGGATTCAATATCAAAATAGGGTTTTAGAAAAAGATATTTCTATAGTCAAACACAATTCTACGAATAACATATCATCTCGAGAGATGAACATGGAATTCTATAGAATGTGTTTAAAAACAAAAATATAGTTTTGAAAAGTTCATCCATTCCTTTATTTAGGTGTAATAAGGAGAATATTATATCATCTAAAAAGACGAACATAACATTTTTCAAAAACACCCAAAAAAAAGAATGGGTTTTACAAAAGTCATCATTTCTAAAATTAAATATAACAAATAGAATATTATATTACCTGAAAAGATAATAATAATATTCTACAAATATATTTAAAATTAGAAATGCGGTTTTAAAATATGTCTCCGTTCCCAAAGATTTTTTCCTTGTTTTATAAGAATAAAATAAGGTTTATTTTAAACTGGAGTTCTCAAATCCCTATAGGGGCAAGCCCCTATAGTTAGTTACATCTTAGGATGGGTGCTCCTAAGAAAACTCTCGATTAAAGCAGCGATTTTATACCCTTTGATTACAATGTAGAAGATAAGAAACGAAGTGGAAATTTTCAAGGAGAATGCTCAACGTTGAACAGTTATTACTGAGTCAAAGGAAGAAAAGTAGGAGGTGCCAGATTCTGAGAAACTTAGAGGCAATTTCAGTCTATCCTATGTTAGGCTTTACATTTTAAGAGAGAATTTCATGTTTAAGTTAACATTTTATTAGAAATTTGGGATTTTATTCCCAGAGGGTGAGGACTTAAGATTTAAAAATCTGCCTCAGAACCTAAGTCTAAATTGGGTACTACAAAGTAGTGACCCGAACCTATCTAATACAGTGCAAATTTGGACTTATCCCGGCCTGGATTGGGGAGCCAGCTAACCACCTAAGTTCTTTAAAACCATGTGTCTGGTCTCTTTATCAAAGATGGGTAGGGACATTATTTAAGTTTTTAGGAATTGGAGGCCGACATCTAAAACACCCTAATTGGCCCCTCAACTTATGTGGGGTAAATGATGTCTGAAAATAAAATGTAATTAAAATTTTAGACTACTTTAATTTGTATCTAATGCAATACATGCTGATTGACTCGAATGCATAAAATGATTGTGAATTTGTTTTAAAATTAGGCTTAGAAAATAAATTTTTCCCTAGAGATTGCACAACAACCCCTTGACAGAACTGCACCCTAATAGGCCAGGAGATCTGCCAGAACCCACAGGCGGGGAGGTGCCTAACAAGGAAGAGAAAGTAAAAATATGCATATGCTGACTCTCGGTTGTCCCGAGCTTACTTCTTAGATCGTTAGAGTTAGTATGTGAGCTTAAAAATTTTATTTAAATTTCAAGTAGAAAATATTTTTATCGTGTCCTTACCAAAAAAAATACTCCAGTCGTATCCAGGCTAAAACAAAATACCACTTGCAAGAGTCCTAAAAAAAAGACTATTGCGCAAACAAAGTAAACAATCAAATTAAATTATCCAAAAATATAATGTCTAATGTCCAGTTTATTAACAACCTAGGGTCTGCTAAAAATATAAAGTGGCCGGGTACCACTGACAAAAACTCGAATTCTACTCCTAAGACTGACGCAAGTGATTTTGAAATGGGATATACTTTTCTTCTTCTCTTCATTTCTTTGCCTTGTTCCTTTCATCTCCTCATTTCATCTTTTCTTCTTCTACGAACTCCTTGGGTCCGCTACAAGCTCCTTGGATCCACCAGGCCTGGATATCCAAATGAAAAGAAACTCATCCCCGAAGGGGTATTTTCTTTTCTCATTGGATATTAGAATAACCCTAACTTGGCTTTCCAAATAGAAAAGAACACTCCCCTAAGGGACATTCTCTTCTCTTTAGCTTCCAAGTTGGGTGTGATATCCCAATTTCAAATCACTTTCCTTTTACAACTCTTATCAAACACATTCACATTACATTACATCCTAGATAAAAAAAAATTTAGACCACCTGCAAGATTATCCTAAGCAATTTTATAATAAATTCATTCCCAAGCAGTTATATATTCACATTTAAATTACATTTTCCAGTCAGACTTGGCCATGCTCTTTTAATTTTAAGTGGGCTTAGCATTTTTTGAAGCACCTGTAGATAATATTGTTAATTTAAATCTTTAATTTGGCCCCTTTATTTAGCCATGTACGCACATGGCCACCTGCAGAAGATTATGTGAGCATCCAGATCATTCCTATCATAGGGGTAATCTATCACCCATCACATCAATTCTCAGATTGCAGGAATAAGTAAATAAAGAAACACACCAATAATTTTACAACCAGCATGTAGTGAAAACCAAGGAAGCCCGTCACACAACAGCAAGAAATTAAACACCGCCTAACCTAAAGCTAGAGTCGGTTGTCCTAGCAAACAAATCTAAGTGTGTGCGGTAGGTCATGTGGTTTAAAGTTATCTTGGGTTTACTATTAGTTAAAGTTGTCTAATTGATTGAAATTGGTTTGTTGAAGGGACAAAGGGAATTTTAGTTCATATTTAAATTTTATTGTCTTTTCTGTTTTGATGTTTGTTTTAGATTGAATTTTTATTGTTAAAGTTGACTAATATGATTGGTTCTTTAGTGTATTTGAATTAACCATTTTTTATTTAGATTATTTAATTAAAGATTTATTAAATATTTTAATGTTTTGTTAATTTTAAATCATTTATTGAAATATTAATTGACTTATTCAAGTGTTAATATTTTATTAAAATTTTAATGGTTTTATTTAATTTGTTAATGACTTATTAGATTTCTAGATATATTATTATTATTGTTATTTCATTGATTAGAATTTATTAACCTTTCTTTACAATTTCAAATTATTTTAGTTATAGGTTTATGACTTTAATATTTTATCAAAACATGTTAATTATATTTGTGATTTCGATGTTCAATTACATATAAATTTTATTTTATATTTAATTTAAGGGTTGATTTACTTTTATTAAATAAATATGTATTATTTATCATTTTATAAGTTTGGGTTTATATTAGTTGAAGTTATTATTTGATTTGTTTATCAACGGTTATGTAATTTTCGTGCATTTTTATCTGAATTCCCATTAGTATACTTGAAATTCTCATTAATTGATTATTTAAATTTAATTAGACTTGATTAAGGTTATGTTAATAACATACACTAATGCTAAGGGGAATATCACTAAGTTTTCTATATTCTGTATTTCTACCCTTAAGTGTGCATGCATCATAAGTCTAAGTTTTCTAAGACTCAGTCCTTAATTCTTATCCTTAAATGTCACTAATATTGTACAGGATGAAAAAGCTTGTTATCACTAACCCTTAGGGCATTATGCACTTGTAAAAGGTTTAAGGATCTAAAATAAAATAAAAAATAATCCTAATAAAATTAAAGTTACTATAGGGACCTAAGAGGGAAGGGTTCGCACAAACCACACCATGGCTTCCTAGGGGTTTTCTAAGTTTTAAGAAAACTTACAACACTGGGGGCTACGACCCGGTGGTTCCACCCGTAGCAGCTCAACCCGACAGGGTAGAGGCGACTGACGCCTTTAGCTCCTTTTATTCACTAGACCGGTACCATTCCTCGTAGTTCATGAAACTAAAGATAAGAAAATAGTGAGTAGAAGCACATTTAATAATAAAATAATTGAAATTTACTAAAAATAAAAATGAACCTTTCTTCGGGCTTCGACACCTATTTGAATGATTGTCTTTTGAACTTTGAAGCATACTTTACATTTTTGCCAAATTCACCCCGAGACAGAAGAAAGGGGAACTAGTAAAAGAAGGGAGAGAGTGGGGTGGAGAGAGAAAGAGAGCTCTTGCTTTCCAAAAAACATCCAAATAACTCACTATCAACAACCCACACACCTCAACTTTCCAAAACACCTCAAACTTCAACAATCACACACTTTAAAACACCATTTGACATACACACTTTACTTTCAACATTTATGCATGTCTTTTTATCTTATACATCATTCCACTTTCCAAAAGATACACACACGCCTTACTTTTCCTTCCAAAACAAAACACTTTACTTTTAACAATCATCACACAAAACCTTTCAAACATATACTTCCACCTTTAAAATAAACAATCTCTACATCCTACTAGTCAAAGACACATAAGTTCCACTTTTAAACACACACAAGTCTAAATATATCTCCACCTTTCAAAACATACAAGTTCAAACACATCTCCACCTTTACATATTTCATTTTTCAACATAAACATACACTTTACTTCCCAACATACACAAATTCATCAAGCACTTCATCTTTCAAAAACGAACAATTCCCTTTTTGAAGCATTTCACCTTTTAAAAATATACACATTACTTTCACATTTTTGCTTACATACATTTCACTTCTCCATATCTTTCAACACACATTTTTCACAAAATCGAACACTTCACTTTTCCCACACATACACTTTTCACTTCTTAATGTATATACTTATCAGAACATTTTGCTTTTCGAAAACACATACCTAACTTTCCAACACATTTCAATTTCAATTCACCTTTCAAGACATACACCTTTCACCTTTCCAAAACTCACACAAGTTCTATTTTTTCTTCCAAAACCAAGCACTTTACTTTCCAACATATTTCAATCTTTTCACTCACATTCACAAATCACCTTTCAAAGCATACATTTTTTTACCTTTCAAAATCATAAGAAGGAAATATATATGAATTAAAATGAAGCACAGTTTATATATGTAAATCCTTGCGCGCCATGATCCATCAAATGCCCAGATACATTTACCTTCTAATTCAAAGTTTCACCAAAAATAAGAAGGGAAATAAAGATGATTTGATACAATTTTAATCCTTTTCAAAAATTGAAAGAAAAATGCTAACCAACATATATGAGTAGTCGTCATTATAATATGTTAGTTTAGTTTATGTCAAATATTAACAAATAAATGCTAATCATGATTAATTGAATATATGATTCAACACAAATACATAAGTGAATTTAATATCAACAATATTTGTGTTTGTGAATTCTATGTTAAAGGTCAAGTTTGTAGTTACTGAATCAAACACCTAAATAGCCATATTTAAAAAAAAAATCTGTAATGGTGAAGAAGATCTATATTTCCTAAATAAATATGAATTTGTTATTAAATAAGATTTTGTTTTGTTTTTAAAATCTTAAAATCTGATTTGAAATATCTTATATGTTTAATGTAATGAAAGCCGATTTATATATAATTTATCAAAATGTAATTTATCTAAATTATACTAACAAACAAGTATGTTATCCATATGTGATTATTAAAAATGAAATAAAATGGAACGTGTGAGATATTATCAATCAAAGTGGCTTCTAGATATTCAGTTTTAGATTGTCAACAGCAAATGAAAAGTTAATGGAAAAAAAAAATCTCGCTCAATCTCGCTCCTTCCTTTCTTTCATTTGGTAGGTCTGCATAGGTATGTATGTCTATCGCTAACCTGGAATCCACATAGAAGTATGCTCGCGATTAAATGGAGCGAATTTGGAGGAGAGCCACAGGAGAGAGAGGGCAACGGGCTAGGGGGCTTCAATTTCACGAGTTAGGAGAAGACATCGCTAGGAGAAGTTTCTCCTGGAGGTTTATTTTTTTTTTCTCTTGAGTCATGGTCTGTCTGAATGAGAGCCTAGGGTTTTCATGAACTAGAAGGGAGTAGGAGAGTGGGGGCCTGGTTTAATTCTGTGTGTGCCAATGAGGGAGTCAAGAGGAATCTGGGGCGATTTTGTCCGAATAAGGGAGAGGTCGTGGGCGATTCGGTTGGATCGGTCCTAATCGCAATTTAGGTTTAGACTAAACCGTCTCCTGATTTGAATTTTAGATTAAGAGATAATTATTAGAATTCATTATATATATATATATATAAACAAAAGTAAAATAAATTTTATTTTTAAAACATATAAACAATTAATTTTAATAAAATTGATAAATTTAAATTTAAATAAAATTGATGAGCATTTTAAATTAGATTGATTTAAATTCATTTATTTAATTTAACTAATGTCTTTGGCTCGCAACAAATCAATCCAGGCTAAATGAAGATATTATCTTTTAAAACAACTCGACTCAAGTCAATTTGATTTGGTTTCACTTCGATTGTTGTAGCAAAGTTTGGATTTAAATAGTCGATTTGAGATGAGTTGATTTAGATTTAGTTTGGAATCAAAATAGAATTGGATTGAATTGATTTTGATTTAGGTCGAGTTGTTATGTTGAGTCGATGCTACGTCACTAGGTGTCCACCTAAGGGAAATCCTAGAGGTGATGTCTATGCTAGGTTACGAATACCTAGGAGCTAGAGATTTATTCTGGGTAAATTGATCTTGAATAATGAGGTCAACAAATGGACCCCCAATAGGCATGATAAACTTGCCAAAGTTTATCGTGCATATTGGCATTGCCAGAAATGATCAACTAGATCCAAAATTGAAGTTGAAGATTTGAGTATATGAATTGAAGGAGTTTTGAGCTTTGATATAAAATTAGAATGAAAAAGTTTATAAAGATTTGAGTTGATTGATTGAAAGATCTGGATTAATTAATTGATTTAAAAGTTGAGGATGGCTTTAGCAAATAATAACTAATGGGATTAGAATTATTTAGTAAAGCCAAGATATGGGAAAGTTAAATGTAGTGATTTGAATGCAAAGGTTTGAAAGTGATTTTGATTAAGACTAAAGTCTTCTTTCTAGTTCAAAAGGAAGGATGCCACCAGGTGGGCACGTACACCTAACTCAACAAACTAGAGGGCGTCTTCTAAGGAAGAGGAAACCTATGTGAAGGTCTACCACTAAACTTAGAATGCTTGGGCTTTAAAAAATGATGAAGAGAAGATGCTGCTAGGGATGCTTATACTTCACTTCAAGATGAAGATTAGGATGCCACTAGGGATGCTTACACCTAACTTCAAGGATGTCAACAAAATGTCATAGGAGGACTTGTACCTAAAGACAGATTTAAGATTCAAAATTTAATGAAGAGAAGATGCCGCTGGGGATGCTTGTACTTCACTTCGAGACGAAGATTAGGATGCCACTAGGGATGCTTATACCAAACTTCAAGGATGTTAATAGGATGTTGTAGGAGGACTTATACCTAAAGACGGATTTAAGATTTAAAATTTAATGAAGAGAAGATGCCGCTGGGGATGCTTATACTTCACTTCGGGACGAAGATTAGGATGCCACTAGGGATGCTTATACCTAACTTCAAGGATGTCAATAGGATGCCGTAGGAGGACTTGTACCTAAAGACGGATTTAAGATTTAAAATTTAATGAAGAGAAGATGCCGCTGGGGATGCTTATACTTCACTTCGGGACAAAGATTAGGATACCACTAGGGATACTTATACCTAACTTCAAGGATGTTAATAGGATGCCATAAAAGCGGACTTAGACCGAAAGACAGATTTAAGATTGATTTGAAAATATGATGTGTAATTGATTTCTTTGAAATTTAGATCATTTCCCTCCATCACATATGATGTTAACAACTTGCAAATGTTCTACTAGAGTTCAAAATCTTTTGTATATGCCACTTTCTAGAAGGGAAGGGAAAATATTCGGAAGAATAATAGTCTTGAAATTATTTGGATTGAAAATTTATTTTTTCCTCCATTATAAATGATCCTTATAACTTACAAATATTCCACTGGGAATTATGTTTTTATATTGGATCATCATATGTGAGAAAGGAGAAAGAGAGCGGTAGTTCGATCATCTTTTAAAAGTAAATGTTTATCAAGGTGTCTCAACCACTAGAGAATAAATGCAAGATTTTGATTAAAGATTCATTCCGTAATTGAATTTGTCTTGAGCAACTCAAAGAAAATATTCTGAATTTTCTAGAGTGAAAACTAAATGCAACATGATAAAGTTTGCCTAAAAACTTTAACTTTTGCATGAGTTATTAAAGAACCATGAGAATATTTGAGAATCCTTTACAATGAAAGCACCAAGAAATATCAAATACTCATAATGATTGAGAAAAGTTTAATTTTCATTAAAGAGTGAAAGCTTTATTTTTCATTTGATAATTTTCTTACAATATTTGAAAGTGATCACTTAAGTTTTAATCATCTTAACCCAATGAAAATGATATGAAAAAAGATTCAAAAACTCAATGAAAGATGGGTTAACTTCCTCTAAATTAAATAGTTTGAATATGAAAAAAATTAATTTTTATCAAATAGTCAAAACTTGACAACTTTCTTTAAAGAAATTTGTAGTTTCAAACATTTTGAATTTCAATGTTATAGAAAGATTCTTTAACAGGTATAGAGTTGTTTAGACTCTAACATCTAATTCTAGTTTATGATAAAGTGAAGATATACCTTGTATTAAAGTTTATATCTATTTGACGAAGTCATTATGACTTTATCGGGAATATAATGCTTCCAATTCTAACATCTAATATTAGTCAATCATGGACCAGGTCAAATCACAGCTTGATTTTGATTTGAAATTTAACAAATATTCAAATAAATATATCATCGACATCACTAAGGATAGAACCCCTCATGTTCTAACATCCTAGTTTAATCAATAATAGATTTAAATTTGGATGTGACATCTACTCATGATGAATGAGAATATTAGACAATCATCTCAAAACCCACAAGGGGTATCCCTTAGTTTAGTTCAAAAATTTAAAGTCAGGACCCTATCTAGAATCTCATTCAAATTGAAAGATGTTCATAATTGAGTTGGGAATGTTTGGATAATGGTTTGTTTATGCATTTCAATTAGGTTGATTATATTAAACCCAATAATGCACAACCAGCACCATTATAATTCTAGTTAGATTGATCATCTCTATTCCTTTGATTTGAAGATATTAACTGACCTACTCAAGCTGCTAACTAGAGAGGCCTAGAAATTTAAATTTTGTCAACCCAAATCAAAGCTCCCTACAAGCAAAATTGGGATTTCCTTCTTCCATTTCTCTCTTTTTTTTTAATCTTCTGCAAAAAGATTTGAATTAGAGATAGAAATTGAATTCGTTCACATCTCTTGCATGAGATATATTTGTATATTTTATAAGCATCAATGCATAATGATGAATCTAAATCAAAATTCTCATAGTCAAGTGTTAAAAAAAATATTATAGGATAAATGGATCTTTTGAAATTCAAGGATTAGAAAGGGAAGCCGTCTCTTTATTACCATTTTTTCTTCTTCTTCTTTTTTTTTTTTTTTGCAACATATTTTGTGTATATATATCTTCTTTTTTTTTTTGTTTTTTTTAGGAGGCTTCCTTTCTCAATCTTTGAAAAGATAATTCTTAGTTGTAAACTATCCTCCAAGTCCAAGAGGAGAAAATCAACCCTCTTGTGCAAGGTGGATAGATTTATAAGTCAAACTCGATCCTTTGACAATAACAAATAACTTGACTATGATAATTATGAAATAGGTTCATAAATACACAAAACTACTTATAAGATATAGGATATCAAAAAGATTGAGAAGACTTTTATTTCAAACTGTAACTTCAATTTGATATAGATTTTGATTCAAAGAATTTTCTTGCTTTCTTTTTTTTATTTTTGTGGTGACAAGATATGAGGTGAACCCAAATATGATAAAATTTTTTTTTTCAAAGATGATATAAAATAACCTGACTTAGTATCAATTCAAGGTGTATTAATTAATGCTAACGAAAAGCCACATGACAAATAAATGTGTATTCTATCATGGGTTAACCTTGATAAAGAACCTTGAACTGTCCCAAGTCTTTGCTCAAATGGAAATTTAAGATGATCAATCTTAACCAGAATTGCTCATAAGTTTTCTCAAATGGAGGGATAAAGCCAAGAATAAACTTAGCTAAGATTTAATTTTAAAATATCACCATAAGAGAAAACTTCAGATGATGAACAAAGAAGCATCACTATTTAATGGTCAATGCACAAATTGGATTGAGGCTAAGAGGGGATTCAGACAAGGTTGTCTATTATCCGCTTATTTGTTTATCTTATGCTCTCAACTTTTGACCAACGCTATTGCCCGTCGGGGGAGGTGCTTGGGTATCAAAGTCTCTCCTAGTGCTGAGAAAATTACACATTTACTATATGCTGATGACATTGTACTGTTTCTAAGAGCAAATGTTAAGTGTGCTAAAAAAACTAGCAAATTATTGAAGGATTATTGCAAGTGGACAGGGCAGAAAATCAATGTTCATAAATCCTCCATTCTCTTTGGTAAGTCGGTTCAAAAAGTAAGGAGAAGGTCTCTTGCTAAAACCTTAGGGTTCAAAGCAGTGGAAGAATTCTCTTATATGGGTGTAAAGATTGCCTTAAGGAGATTGACAGCAGCTGATTTCAGCAACCTGTTGGTGAAATCTACTAAATATATTAATGCCTGGGGGAACAGATATATATCTCTTGCTGGGAGGCTTATTCTAGTTAAAACTGTGTTAACTACACTCCCTTATTTTCTTGCAACTCATTCTTTGATCCCATTGGGAGTTCTTCATAATTTGGATAGGATGTGCAGGGACTTCTTGTGGGATAAGCTTCATGGCAGTAAGGGTTTGCATTATGTCTCTTGGGAAGTGCTGTGCAGACCGAAAAGACTTGGAGGCCAGGGAATTCAACCAATTGCTTCTAAAGTTGGAACTCTCCGAGCCAAGTTTACCTGGAACCTTATCTTAAATCCTTCCTCCCTTCTCAACAGGGCGTTACGTGCAAAATATGGGGAAAAATATGGGATTTTAACATAAAAAGAAGCAGCTCTACTTTAGTAAGAATTATTCTAGATGGGTTCAAATATCTGTTGGAGATTGCAAGGTGGAAAGTGTCCTCTGGATGTTTTATCAATACCTTTGAAGATGTGTGGATTTTTGATAAGCCCATTTCTAGATGGCCGACTTTTGTTGCAATTTTGGAAGACAATCCACAAAGACTTGACAGTTTTATATGTAACGGGTTGTGGGATGACGAAAAATTGAAGCAAGTCTTGGGACAGCAGTTAGTTGATACTATCAAATTAGTTCCTATTTCTCCTGATCTCGGGATGATCAACTAGAGCTGTTGTTCAAATGCTCTGGTAAGTCTTTATCTTCCTTGATTTTCCAGAAAATGTATGAGGGTGGAAGTGAAGACCTGCATTGGAATTGGAGGAAAAGATTAAAGCTCAGACCTCGGGTAGATCTTTTCTGGTGGCGGTTATGCATCAATGCAATCCCTTCTAATGATTTCTTGTTGTATAGAAGATTGGCTTTGCATAATGGGTGTCCGAGAGGTTGTAATGAGGTGGAGAACAATGATCATATCGCAGTAAAATGTTTGAAACTTGCGGAAATCTTCAACATTATTAGAAGATGGGGTTTCAACTTACCTATTTTTTCATCTTTTCATGATTGTTTAATGGGATTGAAATGCTTAGCGGATTCAAATGCATTCATTGGTAATTTATACTGCTCTACGGTTTTTTACTGCTGGAAGAGCAGATATAAAGTTTTACATGGTGGTAAGGAGGATTGTCTTACGGTTATAGCTGCCAATGCAGTTAGTTTGGCAACAGCTTCGCTCAAAAGAAGTTCAGAATACTGGGACTCCAACCAGCTATCGCAGCTGTCTTTATTTTGGATTCCCCCACCTCTCGAATGGATTAAGTTGAACATTAATGCTTCTTTAAAGAGAAATTACCAAGCTGGAGTTGGTGGTGTCATTAGAGATCATAGAGGACGATTCATTTGTGCTTTCGGTCAGAATTGTGTGCATTGGGACTCAGCTCATTCAGAATTGATGGCCATCGTGTCGGCTAAGAAGTTCATCCATGATTGGATGTATGATTGCAAAGGTATCATCATAGAGGGGGACAATAAGAATATCATTCAATTGCTTCAAAAGTTTCTTAATAAGAAGACATTCAAAGAAGGGAATCCTTTCATAGAAGATTTCTCCTTCCTCCTACTCTTTAACCAAGTTTTATTTCATTATGTTAATAAAGGGTGTAATAAGTTAGCGGATTACTGTGCTAACTATGCGTGTTCTTTCAATTTTTTCTGGAATGACATCTCTTGTAATAAGGTTCCTCCTAGCTTCTTTGCTTTGCTTAAGGAGGATTGTGATTGTAGTTCAATCACTTAGGCTTTTGTAAGTAATTTCTTTTAATAAATTGCTTCATGCATCTTTCAAAAAAAAAAGATGATGAACAAAGAATTTTATATAATTGATTAGGTCATTTATCTTTATCACATGCCTTAAGATCCATTTTCTATCAGAGTTAAACCACATGGCAAAGGACAAATCGTCATATCCATGGCATCTTAAACTCTGACCTACAAGAAGGTTAAAGATGAGGGAATTCAAAATAATTTTTAAACTTCAATACATCAACCAATAATTATACATTCCTAAGACTAGAAAAATCATAATATGGTTGAATAGAAAATTTGAAAACATATTTGAATTTAATTCAGATGATTACTAGAAACTAAAAAAAAATTGTTGAACTTTTGTGCTTTAAAGTTTCAAAGGATTAGATATAGGCATCAATTCACCTGAGTGGAGGGAGGGAGGGAACAGACTTTTCTTATTAGCATTGATAACCATAGATCATATTCTTTATGTGTTTAGAGGAGTCAACCACAATGAACTTTTTATTACAATTTAAAGAAAAATAGAGGTAAATTTCTTTTAAGAGAAATTAACCTACTATTTTCTCTAAAATTATTTTTATAAGCTCGACTAATATTTAAAATTTTAAACTTTTCTCAAATTAAATCGACTTTAATTATGAAAATCTTGCATAGCTCAGATTATGGACCCTATCCTGGCAAACATATCAATCTACAAAAAAACATGTAACTACAATATGTTACTCGGACAAGCAGAAAGTTTTGATTTGAAGGTTTGAGCTTTTGGACCCTATCCTACCACACATATTAAGCTATAAAAATATATAACTGCAACATGTTGGTCTAGATAGGGAGAAAATTTTTATTTAAAAGCTCAAACTTCCTTAAAATTTGTCCCACCATATATCAAGTTACAAAAATATATAACTGCAATATATTAGCTAAGACACGGAGAAGTTTAAATTTTTAAAGATTTAAAATTTTTTTGGACCCAATCCAAATAATACGTTGAGATACTAAAAGAAGTAACTATACATACTTACTAAAGACTGGACAAAGAATTTTTTTTTAAAGTAGTTATATGAAGAGGCATAAAGAAAACATCCCGTCAATAATTAATGGGGGTTCTATAAGACCTCATTTGATAAGGAATATAATCATATTAAAAAGTTCTAGAGAAAGAAACTCTGCAGTTCTTTTCAAATTATCGTCGCTACTCTTCCGGCGGGAAGTTAGGTTCCTGACGAACATCGCCAGGAATCACCACCGCAGCGGCATATAGACAGTCGACGTCCAACCTCCAATGGATCTGCAGATAAAGGCAGCCTTAACAGACGTATTCTTTGTAATAACCGAGAATCCTCTGTGCTTCAGACGAAGCATTCATATGGCACCTTGGTTATTAAGGAAGGAGCTTCCATGGATAAAGTAAAATTAGATGTCATAGTGGGAAAGGGCAATTCTGTTGTTGTTAGCCCTGATAAGAAATTATCGCAAGGTTGTAACTCTCCAGGTTTTTCTCCACTGAACGATCGTGAAGCATCTTCATCCGACATGAAAATCTTTGTTAATAGATTTGGTTTTTCAAATGCAATCCCTGTCACTAACGATAGCGTGATAAATGCGGATGCCATGGTTTCGATTAACAAGGATGATTATGTTACTGAGAAAAATATTTTGAATGGAGAATCATCTAGGCTGGATAGAGTTCAAATTTCAGAGGGCGATATAGCAAGGGATTCTTCGGCTGATGAACAAAATCATGTTGATACGACAAAGGGTCAAGCAATTTTGGAAAAAGTTGCATATCGAAATGCTGAAGGTAGGTTGGCTTTTAATTCAGGTCCCTCAGGTGGGACTCATCAGAACGTTTAGAAGAAGATAGTGAACATCAAGGTGGCAGATTTAGACTATGGCAGCTGTTTATCAGAAGATGGTAACTCGGTGAAACTTAATGTGGTAAAGGAGAATGAAAACTCCCAAAGACTCAAAAATTCGTTAGTTGTCAAGATCTTCGGTGGTGAACCTTCCATGTCTCTAATTAGTACCGAATTGAGGAGGCAATGGTCTCAATTTGGTAAGTTCCACTTAACTCAACTTGGTTTGGGTTGGGTTCTTTGTTCTTTTTATGAGAATGAGCATTTGGAAGCTGTGTTAGCTAATGGACCTTGGTTTGTGAATGGAGCTATCATATGAATTGATAGATGGTCAAAAAACTTTTCTCCTAATTCACTATCTGGGTTAACTACCCCAGTCTGGATAAGACTTCCTAATCTCCCTCTTCACTGTTGGGATGAAATCAACATCTGCAGGATAGCGTCAAAGGTTGGAAAACCTTACCTGATTGATGGTAACATGTTTCAGTGGGGTAGGAGGGAATTTGGAAGAATCTATGTTAGAATCAAATTGAATGACAAGTTACCATTGGGAGTATGGGTGGAAGGAAGTGAAGGGAAATTCTTTCAGAAGATTGTTTATGAGAAAATTCCAAATTTCTGCTATTCCTATGGAAAAATAGGCCATGTTATCAACGACTGCGAGGAAGTCAGGTTGGAAGCTGTTGATTTCTCTAAAAGCAAGTTAAGTTCTGATGATTGTATGGGGAAAATGACTGGGGCAAATTGTATGGTTAAATCAATGGATAAAATGGCTGACAAGTCTAGTGTTGAGATGCCCGGTTATGGGCCTTGGATAGTTATAAATCATAAAAGGAAAGGGGCTTTCAGCAAAGATAGCATTAAGGTTAATTCCTCAAAGTTGATTAACCACAACAAGATTGCTTCTAGAATAGCTGCTAAGGAAGGGAAACATGTTACAGTAGCTACTCTTGTTCAGGATTTAGCTCAACAGCCAGGGGAATCAATTCCGTCTAAATTGACAAAAATTTCACAATTGCTTCAAGTTGAACCTGAAGCGATGGAACAGGACAACCCGTTCAGGCTACTTGAGAATGTAGATGAAGGTGCTAATGTATTACAGGTGGTGTCTGAAAAGGTCCCCATGGATGGTGGAAAGGTAGAAGTGATTGACAAGGAGTCCAGTTCTATGGCTTCTAAGAAAAAGGGCTCAAAATAGCTAAATGACTTAGGTCCTATTAATCACATTACTAGAAGTAGGAGGATGGAGACAGAAGATAGATCGAATGTTAAAGTCAAAGTGGGGAGCTCATCCCCTCTTTTGCAATGATGACATCTATTGGGTTTTGGAATTGTAGAGGAGCCAGGAAGAGGAAGGCTTCTCTATACATGAAGGAATTTGTGAAGAATAATGGGGTTTTTTGTTTGGGGTTATCGGAAACTAAAATTTCCAATGTTGATAGAAAAGAGGTTGATTTGCTCATTGGCTCGGATTGGGACTATGTCCAAGTTGCTTCTGAAGGATTGTCTGGTGGATTGATGGTTCTGTGGAAATCTATAATGGCTTCATTCAAAGTTTTATCTTCTTCCAACCAATGGATTATAGGTGAGTTGGAAGTAAATAATAAAGGTAGATGGAGGGTGGCATCCATCTATGGTTGTAAGGATGTTTACAAAAGAAGAAGACTTTGGGATCAGTTACAGTTGTTTTCTTCAAAGGAAGTACCTATGGTGATTGGAGGCGACTTCAACTGTTTGTTAAACAAGAATGAGAAAAAGGGTGGTAAGAGGTTCCAGTTTTCCATGGGATCAAAGGAATTGCAGTCTTTTTTAGCTAGCAATGACTATCATGAAGTTGGGTGCATTGGTCCCTCTTTTACTTGGTGTAACAATAAAACAGGTGCTGATTGGATTCTTGAGAAATTGGATAGGAGCTTGGTTAACTCAGCGATGTTATTGTCTTGCCATCGGTTAGTTATCAGACATTTACCTAGAATAGCCTCAGACCACAGTCCTATTGTGTTGAATCTTTTGGACATTAATTTGAATGTTAAGAAGAACATTAAGTTCGAAGACTTTTGGGCAGATAGCCCGGCATCTGCTACCATAGTTAAGAGGAGTTGGTTTAGAAATTGTGGAGGGGATCATGCTCAAATCCTGGATAACAAATTCAAAAGATCGCTGAAAGTGCTGTATTACTAGAGCAAAGCAAAACATGGTTCTATTGTCCAAGCTAAGGATGAATTATGGAAGGAGATATTGGTCCTACAGGAAAAAGAATCCAGAGAAGGAGGTCTGTCGGTTGAGGACATTTGGATCCTTAAAGCAAAGGTGAATGATTTCAATTCTAATTTGGCAAGGATTAACACCTGGTGGAGACAACGAGCAAAAGCACGTTGGGTGATGGAGGCTGATTGTAATGCTAAGTTCTTCCAATCTTTTGCTAGTGCAAGAAGGAACTCAAACTACATCTATAGTATTAAAGAAGATAATGGATTGATCACTGAAGACCAACACCAAATTGTAGATTCCTTTTTTCAATTTTTTCAAGGGAAATGGAAGGATAGGTCATGTAACTTGGAGGACTAGCCGCAAGCGTGGAGACATCTGGACGAAGATGACATCAGGTTGCTTAACAGAGAATTTTCCATGGATGATGTAGAAGCAGTGGTTAAGCAAACAGGCAATGGAATTGCTACTGGATTAGATGGAGTAACTTACTCGTTTCTCAAGTGTTATTGGGAAATAATCAAATCTGATATTTGGAAAGCTGTTAATTAGTTTCTTTGCTTGGCACAGATGAGTCCTAGCTGGAAAGAGACTTCTATCGTGTTGATTGCTAAGGTATCAAATCCTATTTCTCATTCCAATTTCAGACCCATTAGCTTGTGCAAGGTGATCTTTAAGGTGGTAGCTAAAGTTCTCTTGAATAGGATTAATCCTTTTGTGGCCAAATTAATTTTTGAAGAACAAGTAGCTTTTTTGAAAAATAGATCTTTAACGGATCATGTGTTGGTAGCTCATGAAATTTTCCATAAGTTTAGGCACTCTAAGTCATCCAAAGGTTTTGTTTCTCTGAAACTTGATTTGGAACAAGCCAATGACTCTATGGCGTGGCCTACTTTAGAAAAAGCTCTTAGTTACTTTGGTTTTCCTCCTTTTATTTCCAAACTGATTTTGGAATGTGTTAAATATCCTAAGTTCTTATTGATCATCAATGGGAACTACTCTCAATATCTGGAAGCAAAAAGTGGTTTTCGCCAAGGATGCCCATTATCTCCTTATTTGTTTATTCTATGTGCTCAGCTGCTATCAAATGCTTTCAAGCAGGAAAGTGAAGAGATTGGTGTTCGAGTTCATTCCAATGCTCCAAGAATTTTGCATTTGCTTTATGCGGATGATATTATTGTGTTCTCTGAGGCAGATGAGAATATGGTTAAGAGGGTCAAACGGCTTTTAAATGAATTCTTTGGGTGGACTGGATAAAGCATTAACATGAGCAAGTCATGTTGTCTATTTGGCAAGACGGTTAGTAGAAGGAGGAGGAAATCTATTACTCACATTATGGGCATTAAAAGTGTCAAGGAGTTTACTTACCTTGGTATCAAGATGTCATTAAGAAGGTTAAGTGGAGCTGATTTCCAATTCATTGTTGATAAAGCCTTGAAAATGATTAATGTGTGGGGAAGTAATTAGATTTCCTTGAATGGAAAGAGTAACTTGGTTAAATCGATTATGCTTTCATACTCTATTTTCTAGTGCACTCATTCTTTGATTCCCAAGGGTGTCCTTCAAGAGATTGACAAGCTCAATAGAAGCTTTATCTGGAATAAAAAGAATGGATGTCATGGCCTTCATTATGTTAGCTGGGATGTCATGTGCTTGCCTAAGGAGAATGGTGGTAGATCTCTCCACTCTGTTTATGAAAAGCCAGACCTCTCAGATCAAAGATAGCTTGGAGATTCAGCCAAGAAGAAGATTCTTTACTTCACAAAGTATTAAACCCGAAGTATGGATGCTTGTTTGGGAAGAAATACTCCATGAAAACAGGTTCTACAGCGTGGAAGATTATTCTACATGGTGCTAAATTCCTTAAGCCGATCATTAGATGGAAAATTAGCAATGGAGAATGATTAAGCGTTCTTGGGGATAATTGGATCTTGGATAAGAGTCTTAATAGGTGGCCTACTTTCATTAATACACAGGTGATGAATGAATTCACAGTGGACAGATTCATTAAAAATGGTAGCTGGATATCTTAGAGCTTGGTAAGATGTTTGGAAAAGATCTTGTGGAGCTTATCAGCAAAACTTCTATTTTTCCTGAGTTCGGGAAGGACAAACTAGAATTACTGTCGTTTAATTCTAGGAAGTCTATTGCTTCTCTTGCTTATCAGGCCACATTAAATAACAAGTTGCAGGTGGAGTATTGGAAATGGATTAAGAAGGCCTAGCTGAACTCTCGGGTTGAATGTTTTTGGTGGAGAATCTTCAACAAAGCTATCCCAACCAATCAATTCTTGTGCTATAGGAGATTAGCTAATCATTATGGTTGTCCGAGAGGATGTGATTCCTTGGAAGATATTGAGCACATTGTTGTATTTTGTAAGAAGTTGATTGAGGTGCTGCAGCTTCTCAACAAATGGGGCTTTGGAATACCAAGTTTCCATTCGTTAGAGCATTGCTTTAAATGGTTGGAAACGCAAAGCAATTGGATGGTGAATTTGTATTGTAATGTGGTTTTTTTCACATGGAAAGCAAGGAACAAACTTGTTTATGAAGGGAAAGATAGTGGTGAATCGTTCATTGCTTCGGAAGCGGTCTGTTATGCTGCTATTGCTTCTTCCAAGATTTAATCCTGTTCGGGTAAATGGGTTGCTAATCAGCCTCAAAAGCTGCTGAATTCTTTTTGGCATCCCCCTCCACCTGATTGGATAAAGGTAAATGTTGATGCTTCTCTCCTTTAATCTTACAAGGCTGGAATAGGAGGGGTGTTTAGGGATTGCAAAGGCAGATTTTTATTGGCCTTTGGTCATTCTTGTTTACATTGGGACATCTCTCGGTTGGAGCACATGGCTATTCAATCTATCAAAGGAAGTTTACAAGAATGGATGTTCAGTTATAAGGGGATTATAATCGAGAGTGACAATGCAAATGTTATAAAGTTCATTCAAGCATTGTCAAAGTCTAAGAAGGAGATGGATGATTCTTATTCTTTCAAAAAGTTTCAATTTGTTCATTTCAATTGTATAGATAGGAATGGGAATAAGTTAGCTGACCTTTGTGCTAACTATGCTATTTGTACCTCTTTTGTTTGGAATGACATTGGTTCTAATGAGATTCCTCCTTCTTTCACTTCGTTGTTAAAGGAGGAATCTGATGCCGTTTCATAGGTTCTTTGTATCTTCTTTCTTGAATAAAATTTAATGCATCTGGTTGCATTTCCTCAAAAACAAATTTGATAAATTTAAGAGATGCCGATCAAGTTACCCAAGAATGAAATGAATAATATAACCGACAGAAGAATGGTAGTTACAACCTATGGCAAGCACAAGTATACTACTGATGTAAGGGTATAAATCACTGCTAAAGATGGAGAGAGGATTGATCCCCAGTGGAGTCGCCAGAAAAACCTTGGTGGGAAAAATTATGTCACCACACAGATTTTTTGTTCCCCTATTTTGTAATCGAATACTGTATTGAGAATAAAGTACAGTCTCAAGAGACTGACACAATATTCTATAATAGATTCAATATCAAAATAGGGTTTTAGAAAATGATATTTCTATAGTCAAACACAATTCTACGAATAACATATCATCTCAAGAGATGAACACGGAATTCTATAGAATGTGATTAAAAACAAAAAATATAATTTTGAAAAGTTCATCCATTCCTTTATTTAAGTGTAATAAGGAGAATATTATATCATCTAAAAAGACAAAAATAACATTCTTTAAAAACACCCAAAAGAAATAATGGGTTTTACGAAAGTCATCATTTCTAAAATTGAATATAACAAATAGAATATTATATTACTTGGAAAGATAATAATAATATTCTACAAATATATTTAAAATTAGAAATAAGGTTTTAAAATATGTCTGCATTCGCAAAGATTTTTCTCTTATTTTATAAGAATAAAATAAGGTTTATTTTAAACTGGAGTTCTCAAATCCCTATAGGGGCAAGCCCCTATAGTTAATTACATCTTAGGATGGGTGCTCCTAAGAAAACTCTCGATTAAAGTAGTGATTTTATACCCTTTAATTACAAAGTAGAAGACAAGAAAAGAAGTGAAAATTTTCAAGGAGAAAGCTCAACGTTGAATAGTTATTAACGAGTTAGAGGAAGAAAAGTAGAAGGTGCCAGATTCTGAGAAACTCAGAGGCAACTTCAGCCTATCCTATATTGGGCATTACATTTTAAGAGAGAATTTTGGGGTTTAAGTTTACATTTTATTAGAAATTTGGGATTTTAATCCCAGAGGGTGAGGACTTATGTTTTAAAACTCTGCCTCAGAACCTAAGTCTAAATTGGGTACTCAAAGCAGTGACTCAAACCTATCTAATACAGTGCAAATCTGGACTTATCCTAGTCTAGATTGGGGAGCCAACTAACCACCTAAGCGCTTTAAAACCTTGTGTCTTGGCTCTTTATGAAAGATGGGTAGGGACATTATTTAAGTTTTGAGGAATTGGAGGCCGACATCTAAGACACCCTAATTGGCCCCTCAACTTATGTGGGGTAAATGATGTCTGAAAATAAAATGTAATTAAAATTTTAAACTCTTTTAATTTATATCTAATACAACGCATGCTGATTGACTCGAATGCATAAAATGATTTTGAAGCAGTTTTAAAATTAGGCTTAAAAAATATATTTTTCCTTAGAGATTGCACAACATCCCCTTGACAGAACTGCACCCGAATAGGCCAGCCAGGTGGTCTGCCAGAACCCGCAAGTGGGGAGGTGCCTAACAAGGAAGAGAAAGTAATAATATGCATATGCTGACCTTGGCGGTCCCGAACTTACTTCTTAGATCGTTAGAGTTACTATGTGTGCCTAAAAATTTTATTTAAATTTTAACTAGAAAATATTTTTGTCGTGTCCTTACCAAAAAAAACACTCCGGTCGTATCCAGGCTAAAATAAAATACCACATGCAAGAGTCCTAAAAAATGACTACTGCACAAACAAAGTAAACAATCAAATTAAATTATCCAAAAATATAATGTCCAATGTCCAATTTATTTACAACCTAGGGTCTGTTGAAAATATAAAGTGGCCGGGTACCACTGACAACAAACTCAGATTCTACTCCTAAGACTGACGCAAGTGATTTTGAAATGGGATACACTTTTCTTCTTCTCTTCATTTCTTCGCCTTCTTCCTTTCATCTCCTCATTTTGTCTTTTCTTCTTCTACGAACTCCTTGGATCCTCTACAAGCTCCTTGGATCCACCAGGCCTGGATATCCAAATGAAAAGAAACTCATCCCTGAAGGGGTATTTTATTTTCTCTTTGGATATTAGAATCACCCTAACTTGGCTTTTCAAATAGAAAAGAACACTCCCCTAAGGGACAATCTCTTCTCTTTAGCTTCCAAGTTGGGTGTGATATCCCAATTTCAAATCACTTTCCTTTTATAACTCTTATCAAACACATTCACATTACATTACATCCCAGATAAAAAAAAATCTAGACCACCTGCAAGATTATCCTAATCAGTTTTATAATAAATTCATTCCCAAGCAGTTATATATTCACATTTAAATTACATTTGCCAGTCAGACTTGGCCATGCTCTTTTAATTTTAAGGGGGCTTAGCATTTTCTGAAGCACCTGTAGAAAATATTATTAATTTAAATCTTTAATTTTCCCCCTTTATTTAACCCTACAGAAGATTATGTGAGCATCCAGATCGTTCCTATCCTAGGGGTAATCTATTACCCATCACATCAATTCTCAGATTGTTGGAATAAGTAAATAAAGAAACACACCAATAATTTTACAACCAGCATGTAGTGAAAACTAAGAAAGCCCGTCACATAACAGCACGAAAGTAAACACCGGCCTAATCTAAAGCTAGAGTCGGTTGTCCTAGCAAACAAATCTAAGTGTGTGTGGTAGGTCATGTGGTTTAAAGATATCTTGAGTTTACTATTAGTTAAAGTTGTCTAATTGATTGAAATTAGTTTTTTGAAGGGTCAAAGGGAATTTTTGTTTAGATTTAAATTTTAGTGTCTTTTTGGTTTTGAAGTTTGTTTTAGATTGAATTTTGATTGTTAAAGTTGACTAATATGATTGGTTCTTTAGTATATTTCAATTAACCATTTTTTTATTTAGATTATTTAATTATTGATTTATTAAACATTTTAATGTTTTGTTATTTTTAAATCATTTATTGAAATTTTAATTGACTTATTCAAGTGTTAATATTTTATTAAAATTTTAATGGTTTTATTTAATTTGTTAATGACTTATTAGATTTCTAGATATATTATTATTATTGTTATTTCATTGATTAGAATTTATTAACCTTTATTTATAATTTCAAATTATTTTAGTTATAGGTTTATGACTTTAATATTTTATCAAATCATGTTAATTATATTTGTGATTTCGATGTTCAATTACATATAAATTTTATTTTCTTTTGTTTTATTTTTAATTTAAGGGTTGATTTGCTTTTATTAAACAAATATGTATTATTTATCATTTTATAAGTTTGGGTTTATATTAGTTGATGTTATTATTTGATTTGTTTATCAACGGTTATGTAATTTTCATGCATTTTTATCTGAATTCTCATTAGTATATTTGAAATTCTCATTAATTGATTATTTAAATTTAATTTGACTTGATTAAGGTTATGTGTATAACATACACTAATCCTAAGGGGAATGTCACTAAGTTTTCTATGTTCTGTATTTTTACCCTTAAGTGTGCATGCATCCTAAGTTTAAGTTTTCTATGACTCAGTCCTTAATTCTTGTCCTTAAATGTCACTAATATTATATGGGATGAAAAAGCTTGTTATCACTAACCCTTAGGGCATTGTGTACTTGTAAAAGGTTTAAGGATCTAAAATAAAATAAAAAATAATCCTAATAAAATTGAAGTTACTATAGGGACCTAAGAGGGAAGGGTTTGCACAAACCACACCACAGCTTCCTAGGGGTTTTCTACGTTTTAAGAAAACTTACAACACCGGGGGTTACGACCCGGTGGTTTCGCCCGCAGCACCTCTTCCTGGAAGGGTTGAGGCGATTGACGCCTTTAGCTCCTTTTGTTCACTCGACCGGTACCATTCCTCATAGTTCATGCAAGTTAAGACAAGAAAAGAGTGAGTAGAAGCACATTTAATAATGAAATAATTGTAATTTACTAAAAATTAAAACAAACCTTTCTTCGAGCTTGGACACCAGTTCGATCGATTGCCTTTTGAACTTTTCATTTTTGAAGCATACATTACATTTTTTCCAAATTCACCCCGAGGCAGAAGAAAGGGGAAGTAGTAAAAGAAGGGAGAGAGTGGGTGGAGGGAGAAAGAGAGCACTTTCTTTCCAACAAACATCCAAATAACTCACTATCAACAACCCACACACATCAACTCTCCAAAACACCTCAAACTTCAACAATCACACACTTTTAAACACCATTTGGCATACACACTTTACTTTCAACATTTATACATGTCACCTTATCTTACACATCATTCCACTTTCCAAAAAATACACACACGCCTTACTTTTCCTTCCAAAACAAAACACTTTACTTTTCACAATCATCACACAAAACCTTTCTAACATATACTTCCTCCTTTAAAACAAACAGTCTCTACATCCTACGAGTAAAAAACACATAAGTTCCAATTTTCAACACACACAAGTCTAAATATATCTCCACCTTTCAAAACATACAAGTTCAAATACATCTCCACCTTTACATATTTCATTTTTCAACATAAACATACACTTTACTTCTCATCATACACAAATTCATCAAGCACTTCATCTTTCAAAAACGAACAATTCCCTTTTCGAAGCATTTCACCTTTTAAAAATATACACATTACTTTCACATTTTTGCTTACATACATTTCACTTCTCCATATCTTTCAACACACATTTTTCACAAAATCAAACACTTCACTTTTCCCACACATACACTTTTCACTTCTTAATGTATATACTTATCAAAACATTTTGCTTTTCGAAAACACATACCTAACTTTCCAACACATTTCAATTTCAAGATATACACCTTTCACCTTTCCAAAACTCACACAAGTTCTATTTTTTCTTCCATAACCAAGCACTTTACTTTCCAACATATTTCAATCTTTGCACTCACATTCACAAATCACCTTTCAAAGCATACATTTTTTTTACCTTTCTAAATCTTAAGAAGGAAATATATATGAATTAAAATGAAGCACAGTTTATATATGTAAATCCTTGCCCACCATGCTCCATCAAATGCCCAGATACATTTACCTTCCAATTCAATGTTTCACCAAAAATAAGAAGGGAAAGAAAGATGATTTGATACAATTTTAATCCTTTTCAAAAATTGAAAGAAAAATACTAACCAACATATATGAGTAGTCGTCAATATAATATGTTAGTTTAGTTTATGTCAAATATTAACAAATAAATGCTAATCATGATTAATTGAATATATGATTCAACACAAATACATAAGTGAAATTAATATCAACAATATTTGTGTTTGTAAATTCTATGTTAAAGGTCAAGTTTGTAGTTGCTGAATCAAACACCTAAATAGTCGGATTTAAAAAAAAATCTGTAATGGTGAAGAAGATCTATATTTCCTAAATAAATCTGAATTTGTTATTAAATAAGATTTTATTTTGCATTCAAAATCTGATTTGAAATATCTTATATGTTTAATGTAATGAAAGCAGATTTATATATAATTTATCGAAATGTAATTTATCTAAATTATACTGACAAACAAGTATGCTATCCATATGTGATTATTAAAATGATATAAAATGGAATTTGTGAGATATTATCAATCAAAGTGGCTTCTAGATATTCAGTTTTAGATTGTCAGCAACAAATGAATAGTTAATGGAAAAAAAAAATCTCGCTCAATCTCGCTCCTTCCTTTCTTTCATTTGGTAGGTCTGCATAGGTATGTATGTCTATTGCTAACCTGGAATTTACATAGTGTTGCAAATTTGGTTTTGATGATGACAAACATGTTTCCAGTATATTTTGCTTGGCTAATCTGTTTCAGGCACAAAAGACCACGAGCCACTCAAGCCAACTCAAGATCGGGTCCAAGTGTGTCCAATGTACTATTTTTCATTTTATTGAGTCAATTGTAATGTAACTGATCCCCTAGCTAAGTAACCTTGCACACACACACTCAGGGGGAGAGCTTGAGTGAATTAGAGTTTCTGTTCAGTTTTTGTTCAGATCGTCCTGGACGATTTTCACATCATCCTGGACGATCGGGTAAAAACAGAAATGCTAATTTGGGCGACTAAGTTAAGAGGGTCTGATTAAGCAGATCGTCCTGGACAATCTTTGGATCGTACGGGACGATATGCTCAAATCAGAAATTCTCAGCCGCCAGATCAAGTTAGGCAAGTTTTTTATTTTTAGTTATTTGGTCTGATCATCCTGGACGATATGTGTATCGTCCTAGACGATTCAGTACAATCATGCCTAATTTAATATGGTAATTAAGGAAAGTAATTTATTTTTTATTGATACGATCACATCATCCTGGACGATCGCAGGATCGTCCTGGACGATCGCAGGATCGTCCCGGACGATCATGATCGTCCCGGACGATCATGATCGTCTAGTGCATTTTAGCTGTACGACCCGAACTATGTTCAGGATGATTTGGGCACTTTTTTGAACTAATCATACAGGACGATATCCCTATCGTCCTGGAGGATCAAGTTATTTTTTGGTCGTCTAGCACAGATTTCTCTAGACGACCCGAACTATCTTTTGGAAGATATTCCTCGATTTGCACTAATCGTCCCGACGATCGCAGGATCGTATGGGACGATATGAACAGGATCGTACGGGATGATATGACAATTTTTTCTACTGATCATCCAGAAGAGCCAGATCGTCCAGGCTGAAATAGCTGAATTTGAACTGATCGTACAGGACGATCTATCGATCATCCTGGACGATCTTGGCCGACCAGTTGAGATTTAGGGCAAATTTTAAGCCCTCCTATAAAAGAACTTTTTCTTGAAATAAGAAAAATCTTTTGCCACCTTCCTTCCCTTAGAAACCCTAGAGAGAGAGAGAGAGAGTTGGGAGAGAGAGAGAAGATCTTGTAAGGGGGAGTTAGTGAGGGATTCACTAAGGTTGCTCCAAGCAGAGATCAGAGTCATCTTCTTCGCTCGTCGTCTTTCGTCTAGTCGGTGTTCGTCGTGGGAGGATCGTTCGAAAGAAGATCCGGGGTTCTCTGCCCGCTTCAGGTGGAAGTAAAAGGAGTTCGAAGGTTCTCTGCCTTCTTCAGGAGGAAGCAAAAGGAGGTCGGGTTCTCTGCCTCATCGTGTGGTGAAAAGGAGGTGTTTGTATAGGCTTCTCGCCTTGCTGTGGGAGCAAAAGGAGAGACACTTTTTGTTTAGTGTAATACCTGGAGGGGAGGCTCCTGGGAGTGGACGTAGGTCAAGTTGATCGAACCACTATAAAATATGGTTTGCTTTTCTGATTCAGTTTTGCACTTTACTTTTTCGATATTAACTGCTTGGGTTAATATCTGTGATTGATCTTTTCGTTCTTGTTTACTTATTTCCATTGCTAAGTATCAACAAGATTTTCATTATTATCATAAAATTTTTTAAATAACCAATTCACCCCCGCTCTTAGTTAGCCTCGGGACTGGTTCACTAGGGCTTAACATCCCTTTCGAACTTCAAGTGGTATCAGAGCGGGATTCAAAATTTAGGTTTAAAAACTTTTGAATTTGATCCATGGCTAACTGTAACAATCGTAATACTGCTGAAGGTTATTCTATTACAAGACCACCGTTGTTTTACAATATTCCTTTTGATTTTTGGAAAACACGCATGTCTACTTTTCTGCAATCTATTGATTAACGCATGTGGATGTTAGTTAAGGACGGATACGAATCACCTTTTAGATTGATTAACAATGTGAAAACTGAATTGCCTTTTGCTGATTGGACATTTGATGATCGTGATTTAGCACAGTTAAATGCAAAATGCTTGAACTGTTTCTTTTGTGCTTTAAAATCTGAAGACTATATGCGTATTTCTACTTGTACAACGGGAAAGGAAATCTGGGATAGATTATGTATAACATACGAAGGTATAACTGAAGTCAAACGGTCTAGGTTAAACATCTTATTACATGATTATGAACTTTTTTGCATGAAACCTAGTGAGACTATTTCAGAAATGTACACAAGGTTCACTCAGATTGTTACCTCTTTGCATGCTTTAGGGAGAGAACTTACTAACTACGAAAGAGTGAAAAAAATTCTTAAATGTTTGCCTACTTCTTATGATGCTAAGATTACTGCTATCACTGAATCCAAAGATTTAAATACTTACTCTATTGACAGCTTACTTGGATCACTCATTGCTTACGAGCAAGGGGTGAACCAAAGGCAACTTGATGCAGGTGAACGCAAGAAAGAGAAGACAGTGGCACTAAAGGCCAAAGATTCAGATGCTAGCACTTCCGGGTCTGATAGCGATGATGTTACCTTAATCACAAGGCAATTCAAAAGCTTTCTAAGGAAGAAACATAAGAATTATCAGAAGTGGAACAAGGGTAAGTCTAGTAAAAATTTTAAGGGTTCATCTGAATCTGTTTGTTTTGAATGCAGGAAGCCTGAACACATTAAGGCTGATTGTCTTACACTTAAAACTCACCCAAGAAAGGAGAAGGGTGAGGAGAAACCAAAGTATAGAAAGGACAAGAAGCGGATTCAGAAGGCATTCTGGGTAGACTCTGCATCTGACTCTTCTGAGACTGAAGCTGAAGAGGAGGAAACAAACTTGTGTCTGATGGCTGATGATCACCCTGGTCAGTCGGACCAAGAAGAGGTATGTGAGCTTACTTACGATCAATTATTTGAAGTTTCTGAAAGAATTCATACATCTTATAGGAAACTTAAGAAAACTCATGCTAGTTTGAAATTAGATTACTTGACTTTGCAAAAAGATCATGATTCTGTAGTTAAAGATCATTCCACACTTGATTCCAATCACATGTCTTTGCTTGATGAATTCGATGATTTGAACAAAAATATTCTGATTTAACTGTTGAGCATGATTTGTTAAAAACATCGTATGTTGAATTAGAAGTTGCTTTTAAGAAAGTGAATGATATGGCATGTGATTTAGAAAGTAATGAAAGTGCAAGAACCTTTGAAATTGCAAGTTTAAATAAACATATTGAGTTTTTGAAAGTGAAAATCAATACTTTTGAAAAGAACAAAACACCACCTACTTTTGAACAGTTTTATGCACCACCACCTTTTGAAAAATCTATTGCAAGTTCATCAACGCATGTTTCATATGCATCTAGGAAGAGGCACTATCACCCACGTAGATTAGTTAACCCTTTTCCTGGTGTTAGATATTTTTCATGTGGTATGTTAGAATATATTTCCCATACCTACACTATTCACTGTAGTACACATTGGGTGTGGAAACCCAAACTGCCTGTTTCACAGCACAGCACGCATGCATTGCATTCTTCTTTTCATAAGAAGGAACCCAAACCTGTTTGGGTTCCTAAGACTGACGTTTGATATTTTTGTAGGTGTGCTCTCACACAAGACCTCATGAGAGCATGTGGTACCTGGACAGCGGATGTTCTAAACATATGACTGGAGATGCAAATCAGTTCATTTCGCTGGAGGCCATAGCTGGAGGCAAGGTTACACTTGGAGATAACACCACGAGGAAGGTGGTAGGCTCAGGTATAATTGGTGATTCAAAGAATTTTATGATTGATAATGTTTTACTTGTAGATGGACTGAAACACAACTTGTTGAGCATCAGTCAACTCTGTGACAAGGGATACAGCATCAAATTCCTGCCCACTGGCTGCATTTTAAGCTTAAATGATGAAGTTGTTTTGCAGGGGCAAATGATCAATAACGTCTACAAGCTGGATGTAAGTTGCATTAAATCTGATAATTCAATTTACTTAAAAACTGCTACTGATGAGTCTTGGTTATGGCATAAGAGATTGTGTCATGCCAGTATGAAAACCCTTAGGAGAGTCACCCAAAAGGACTTAGTTAGAGGTGTGCCCAAGCTTAAGTTCACTAAGGATCACCTGTGTAATACCTGTCAGTTGGGGAAGCAAGTCCAGTCCTCTTTTCACTCTGTTAAGGACATTAGCACCTCCAGACCTTTAGAAGTTCTTCACATGGACCTCTTTGGACCCATTAGTACTGCCAGCTTAGGGGAGAGAGTCTATGGGTTTGTGATTATAGATGATTATTCGAGGTTCACTTAGGTTAAGTTTTTGTCACATAAATCTGAGTCATTTGATGAGTTTAGATCTTTCTCTACTTGGATTCAGAAGAAGTTAGGATGTGAGATTATTACCATCCATAGTGATCATGGAGGGGAGTTTAAAAATGAAAGATTTAGAAGTTTTTGTGAGGATCATGGGATTAGTCATAATTTTTCAGCTCCTAGGACCCCTCAGCAGAACGGGGTAGCTGAAAGGAAGAACAGGACTTTAGTGGAAGCCGCTAGAGCCATGCTTGCCGAGTATTCACTTCCAAATACTTTTGGGCTGAAGCGGTGAACACTGTCTGTTATGTGCTGAATAGGGTGAATGTGAGAGTCAAACTGAACAAGACACCTTATGAGATTATTAAGGATAGAACTCCAAATCTGTCCCACCTTTATGTCTTTGGCTGTAAGTTTTTCATTCTGAACAACGGGAAATCACCCTTAGGGAAATTTGACCCCAAATCTGATGAAGGAGTGTTCTTAGGATATTCAAGTGTGGGGAAATCCTTTAGGGTGTTCAATAGGAGGACTTTGGTGGTGGAAGAAACAACCCATGTAGTATTTGATGAATCTGATCCTAAGGAGTCTAGATCTGAAATAGAAGATGAAGAGATTGTTGAGGTTACCCAAGGAGTTGGAAATACAAATTTGGAGGAAAGGGTAGAACCTCAAACCACGTTGCCTAGAGATTGGAGATATTCTTCGAGTCATCCTAAAGAACTGATCTTAGGAGACCCTTCTGAAGGTGTTAGGACTAGGCATGGACTTACGAGGGAAGTAAACCATTCTTCCTTTATCTCAATGACTGAACCCCCAAATATCAATCAAGCCTTATCGGATGAGTTTTGGATTTTAGCTATGCAGGAAGAATTGAATCAATTTGTAAGGAATGATGTTTCGGAGTTAGTAGAAAGACCTAAAAATTAAAGTATTGTGGGAACCAAGTGGGTCTTTAAGAATATGATGAATGACTCTGGTGTGGTGGTGAGAAATAAGGCAAGATTGGTGGCTAAGGGGTATAATCAGATAGAAGGGTTGATTTTGAGGAGACTTTTGCCCCTGTAGTTAGATTGGAAGCCATTAGAGTGCTACTAGCCTTTGCCTGTTATAAGGGATTTAAGCTGTTTCAAATGGATGTCAAGAGTGCCTTTTTAAATGGGATAATTAAAGAAGATATTTTTATAGAACAAACCCCAGGTTTTGAGAGTTCCCAAAATCCAAATCATATCTATAAATTAAAAAAGGCCTTATATGGATTGAAACAGGCACCCAGAGCTTGGTATGAGAGGCTTAGCACTTTCCTGTTAGAAAGAGAGTTTGTTAAGGAGAGCATAGACACCACCCTTTTTCTGAGGAGATTAGGGGATGACTTACTCATTGTCTAGATCTATGTTGATGATATAATTTTTGGATCTTCTGATAAATATTTATGTGATGAGTTTTCTAAAATAATGAGTAAGGAGTTTGAGATGAGTATGATGGGAGAATTGTCCTACTTTTTGGGCTTTAGCATAAGGCAAACGGATGATGGAACCTTTCTCAATCAATCAAAATACACTAAGGACATTTTAAAGAAATATGAAATGGACAAAGCCAAGACAATCAATACTCCCATGCCCTCCTCAGTTCAGTTAGATAAGGATTCAAGTGGAAAATCTGTTGATCAAAAAAAGTACAGAGGGATAATAGGTTCACTGCTTTACCTGACTGCTAGCCGACCTGATATCATATTTAGTGTCTATCTTTGTGCTAGGTTTCAGGCTGATCCTAAAGAGTCCCACCTGACTGCTATTAAGAGAATTCTTAGATATCTTTTAGGGACCCCAAACCAAGGAATCTGGTACCCTAGGCACAGCACCTCTTTTGAGATCATTGGATATTCTGATTCTGACTTTGCGGGGTGTAGGGTGGATAGAAAGAGCACTTCTGGTACTTGTCAATTCATAGGACAGTCGTTAGTCTCCTGGTCCAGTAGAAAATAGAACTTAGTTGCACTTTCCACTGTTGAGGCTGAGTACATTGCCTTAGGGAGTTGTGTGGCCCAGGTTCTTTGGTTGAAGCAACAAGTCTTGGATTTAGGGGTACCAGTTGGCATAATTTATGTTCTGTTTGATAATACTAGTGCTATCTGTATCTCTAAGAATCCAATCCAATATTCTAGGACCAAACACATTGATATAAGGCATCACTTCATTAGGGACCATGTTACAAAAGGGGACATTGAGCTACATCATGTAGCAACTGAAAATTAGCTGGCTGACATATTCACTAAACCACTGGCCTTTGACTCATTCAGCATTTTGAGAACCAGATTAGGAGTGATTGATATAAATGCTTGATTCTGATGACTGCTGATTTCTGATTGTTCTGATTGGTATTCTATTTTCTATTAGTTAGTTTTTATTTTTTTTTATTTGCTTTCAGTTGATTTTATTTTCTCTGCTGATTTCTATTTTAGCCTTACTGTTAGTTTGATTTGAGTATTTACTTTGTTGTGATCTTCTACCTATTTTTATTCACTGGTTCATATCTTACACTTACTATTTTATGCTTTTCAAAATCTGATCACCGCTCACTACTTCTGATAATCTGAATTTTTGACTGGGAGTTTTTACCTTGTTTTGGTTTGGAAGCTGGTAAGCAGTGATTGATTCCACTGAATCTGTTAAAGGGAAGAAACATTGATGATTGTTTCTCTTCCTCTAACTCCTTTACTGGTGTATAGTTTCTTTTGGATAAAAATCCTCTTCAAAATTAAAATGTTAGTTTTTAAAATAGAGATTATTTTATCTTCCTACAGTAATCTGCCTCATATCAATAGTGTTTTTCAAAGTCTTGAGTTATTAGTTTGATTTTCTAAACCATGTGATTGCATTTATCATATGCTGTATAGCTTTTGTTTTGTGAATCATTCTTCCTTACTGTGGAGAGTCATCTCCTATGTCTGGAAGATAATTTTACAACTGAGACTTTTTAATGATTATGAAAAGGAGGAAGCTTACAAAAGATACGCAGTGCGCCAAATAATTTAAAAAAGAGGGATAAAATGAGCCCAAAACTGAAAAGATGCGAAATTTCCAAATTGGATACACAAAGTGTATCAAAAATGAAAAGATGCGTAAAGTGCCAACCAAATTGAAAAAAAAGAGGACACAATGAGCCCAAACCAAGCTTTCCTCCCTTTCAGATTGTTAAATGGCTTAGAAAAATCCGTGCGCCACTTAATATTTTCAAAAGCTTGAGTTTGAAAATCTGATTTCTGATTTTTTACTTTGTAACACTATTATATCAGATATTTTTCTGGAACGAGGCTTGAAAGATCTCTTTTCAAATCTAATGTCTTTTCTTCTGAATCAAATTTTTGTTTTGAAAGTGGTTTGCATCGATAAGGTGCCCGGGGTCGGAGTTACGAAAGTTGATTTTTTTTTAACCTTTTTCTGGATTTAAGCGTTGTCAATCGTCTTCTTATTGGTTTTTGAATCTAAATTCAAGGAAAAAATTTTGATTTACTCGAGCAGCTTGATAAAAAAAATGTTTCTTTTATGTGTTTTTGCTATAAGATTTATTCATTTTTGTTTTATTTTGATTTCATGGTTATATTTTTGGGATCCTGATCGATCATCTTCATCCTTCATCTTTTTCTATTTTCTTCACATCGTCCTGGACGATACCTCGATCGTCCTGGACGATCCCTTTCGTCCTGGATGATCCAAACATCATCTTGGATGATTCATTCAAAATCTTCCCCACAATGCTCCTGCTGCTGAAAAATCCATATTATTGGTGATCGTCCTGGACGATCCTTACATCATCCTGGACGATATGATCCATATCTTCCTGATCTTATCAAACGGCTATCATTGTACCAATTATTATCCATCATCCTGGATGATCCACCTCATCATCCCGGACGATCCACGTGTCAGCCGCTGGATGATTGGAATTCGGCCCGTCCGACATATTTATTGCATATCATCCCGGACGATCCACCTAATCGTCCTGGATGATACTTTTCATCAACGGTCGTCTAGCCTGACTCCTCAGGACGATCACCTGTGTCTAATCATCCTGGACGATATCTGATCATCCTGGATGATCGGACCGCCTTTTTGACCAATCGTCCAGGACGTCATAAATGACCATATCGTCCCGGATGATGTCGCGATCATACGGGACGATCAGGCCGTTTTCTATATAAACAGCAGTTTTCTTCAGATTTTCCACACCATTTTTCTTCCACTCTCCTTCTACTTCCTTACACTTTGGATTCCTAATGGCTGGTGGCAAAAGGTATCATCAAAAGGATGCCAGTTCCTCCTGGGGACCGGTTGATCCTCGCTTCCCCAATGCAGCCGATCAGGCTGCCTACGAGCGATACTGCGAAGTAGGGATCACACCATCGAAAATCGTAAATCCCCGCACTCTCACTTATGCTGTCCTTGACCTCTTCGCACACACCTCCCTCACCTTCATCATGACTCTCGCATTTCCCTTTAGTTCTGAACTTCTCCGTGTTTTCTTTGCAAACTTGCAGATTTCGACTGATTATTCCACACTCCGTTCTTATGTAAATCAGTGCCCCATCAAACTTACCTATCAGGACTTTCACAACATTCTCCAACTGTCCGTCACTGGCGACAAACTCCACACCCTTATCACCGACCCAGACTATGATTGTAGTGTCGCCAATCATTTCCTTCACAATACCAATGCCCCTTATCATGACAATGCCTGCTCCACACTTCTTAAGGACGCCCGGACTATTCAGCATGTTCTTCGTTCCTCCGTCATTCCAAAGGCGGGGGATCTGATTCACATCACCCCACTCTTGTCCTTGACCACCTACTACATCCTGGCCAATAGGGAATTCAATGCCACAGACCTTATTATCCGGTACCTCGAGCACCTCACCACCATTCAGGATCCAGGTCATCGCCGTCGTCCAAATCTAGCCTTAGGACACATCGTTGCCTATGCCCTCGAAACCAAATATGACCTACAATATCCCGCAGCTCCAGATGTTCCTCCTTCCTTCCTCACCAACAATGCCTTCCTTGTCCTACACAGCACACGACTACATCCGGAGCCCGCCCCGGATGTTGAGGAAGAGGAGGAAGAGGCCATTCCAGTTCCTGCTGCACCAGAGGCACCTGCTCCCCTTCGCATTGCCTCTCCCTTTGACCACCTGGTGCAGCGTTTCGATCAGTGGGAGGCCAGATTTGACTCCTACGTGGTTCCCCAGGAGCAGCGGCACACCGAGGACATCCAGCGCTTCACTAACTTTGCTGCGCAGTAGCAACAGCAACACGACCAGGACATCGCCTGGATTGGAGCCCACTTTAAGGCCATTCACAATTACTTCAACCCTCCACCGCCACCTCCTTCTTTCGATCAGGATCCGCCTCAATTTTAGTTTCCTATTTTGTAGTTGTTCTCTTTTATGTTTTGTACTTATATTTCTATTTTCTGTTTTACCCTCCTCCTTTTTGTGATGTCAAAAGGTGGAGTCAGTTGTAGTCATCTCAGTTTTTGTTATGTGTTATGTTTTCTGTATTAGTTTGATTATTAAATGAAAATTTGCCAAAAATATATGTTTTAAGATCTCCTGTTTAGTTTTATTTTCAAATTACTGTACAAATATTTGCCATCATCAAAAAGGGGGAGATTGTTGCAAATTTGGTTTTGATGATGAAAAATATGTTTCCAGTGTGTTTTGCTTAGCTAATCTGTTTCAGGTACAAAAGACCACGAGCCACTCAAGCCAACTCAAGATCGGGTCCAAGTGTGTCCAATGTACTGTTTTTCATTTTATTGAGCCAATTGTAATGTAACTGATCCCCTAGCTAAGTAACCTTGCACACATACACTCAGGGGGAGAGCTTGAGTGAATTAGAGTTTCTGTTCAGTTTTTGTTCAGATCATCCTGGACGATATTCACATCGTCCTGGATGATCGGGTAAAAATAGAAGCCCTAATTAGGGCGACTAAGTTAAGAGGGTCTGATTAAGCAGATCGTACGGGATGATATGCTCAAATCAAAAATTCTCAGCCGCCAGATCAAGTTAGGCAAGTTTTTATTTTTAGTTATTTGGTCTGATCGTCATGGACGATACGTGTATCATCCTGGACGATTCAGTACAATCATGCCAAATTTAATCTGGTAATTAAGGAAAGCAATTTATTTTTGATTTATACGATCATATCGTCCTGGACGATCGCAGGATCATCCTAGATGATCATGATCGTCTAGTACATTTCAGCTGTATGACCCGAACTGTGTTCAGGATGATTTGGGCACTTTTTTGAACTAATCGTACAGTACGATATCCCTATCGTCCTGGACGATCAAGTCATTTTTTGGTCGTCCAGCACAGATTTCTCTGGACGACCTGAACTATCTTCTAGATGATATTCCTCGATTTGCACTAATCATCTCGGACGATCGCAGGATCGTACGGGATGATATGAACAATTTTTTCTACTGATCGTCCAGAAGAGCCAGATCGTCCAGGCTGAAACAGCTGAACTTGAACTGATCGTACAGGACGATCTATCGATCGTCCTGGACGATCTTGGCCGACCAGTTGAGATTTAGGGCAAATTTTAAGCCCTCTTATAAAAGAACTTTTTCTTGAAACAAGAAAAATCTTTTGCCACCTTCCTTCCCTGAGAAACCCTAGAGAGAGAGAGAGAGGTGGGAGAGAGAGAGAAGATCTTGTGAGGGGGAGTTAGTGAGGGATTCACTAAGGTTGCTCCAAGTACGGATCAGAGTCGTCTTCTCCGCTCGTCGTCCTTCGTCTAGTCTGTGTTCGTCGTGGGAGGATCGTTCGCAAGAAGATCTGGGGTTCTCTGCCCGCTTCAGGTGGAAGCAAAAGGAGTTCGAAGGTTCTCTGCCTGCTTCAGGAGGAAGTAAAAGGAGGTCAGGTTCTCTGCCTCACCGTGTGGTGAAAAGGAGGTGTTTGTATAGGCTTCTCCGCCTTGCTGTGGGAGCAAAAGGAGAGACACTTTTTGTTTAGTGCAATACCCGGAGGGGAGGCTCCGGGGAGTGGACGTAGGTCAAGTTGACCGAACCACTATAAAATCTGGTTTGCTTTTCTGATTCAGTTTTGCACTTTACTTTTCCGATATTAACTGCTTGGGTGAATATCTGTGATTGATCTTTTTATTCTTGTTTACTTGTTTCCGCTGCTAAGTATCGAAAAGATTTTCATTGTTATCGTGAAATTTTTTAAATAACCAATTCACCCCCCCCCCTCTTGGTTAGCCTCAGGACTAGTTCACTAGGGCTTAACATCCTTTTTAAACTTTCACATAGAAGTATGCTCGCGATTAAATGGAGCGAATTGGGAGGAGAGCCACGGGAGAGAGAGGGCAACGGGCTAGGGGGCTTCAATTTCGCGAGTTAGGAGAAGACGTCGCTAGGAAAAGTTTAGCCTGCAGATTTTTTTTTTTCTTGAGTCGTGGTCTGTCCGAATGAGAGCCTGGGGTTTTTGCGAACTGGAAGGGAGCAGGAGAGCGGGGGCCTGGTTTCGTTCTGTGCATGCCAATGAGGGAGTCGAGAGGAATCTGGGCTGATTTTGTCCGAATAAGGGAGAGATCGTGGGGGATTCGGTTGGATCGGTCCGAATCGCAATTTAGGTTTAGGCTAAACCGTCTCCTTATTTGAATTTTAGATTGAAAGATAATTATTAGAATTCATTATATATATATATATATATATATAAACAAAAGTAAAACAAATTTTTTTTAAAACATATAAACGATTTATTTTAATAAAATTTATAAATTTAAATTTAAATAAAATTGATGAGCATTTTAAATTAGATTGATTTAAATTCGTTTATTTGATTTAACTAATGTCATTGGCTCACAACGAATCAATCCAGGCTAAATGAAGCTATTATCTTTTAAAACAACTCGACTCAAGTCAATTTGATTTGGTTTCGCTTCTATTTTTTTTTTTTTTATGGAAAAGCAAAGCTTCATTTAACAAAAGGAAAGCAGCGAACTACAAAGATGATTCCTCCTTTAACAAACTAATAAAGGAAGGAGGAATCTTATTGGAGCTAAAGTCATCCCAAACAAAATTAGAACTAAGAGCAAAGTTAGCAAACATGTCGGCTAACTTATTACAACTTCTATCTATACATTTGAAAAGAACAAAATTAGAATTATTGAAGAAGTCCAAGTCATCCATTCCCTTGAATCCTTTTGTTAATGCATGCTGAAGAGCCATAATGACATTGGAGTTGTCACTCTCCACGATAACACCTTTAAATTTAAACATCCAATCTTTAATCACCTCCTTTAGAGCTCGTATGGCCCACATTTCTAGTTGTGAAATGTCCCAATGAATGTAGAAATTGCCAAAAGCCAACAAAAATCTACCATAAGAGTCACGGAAGACACCTCCTACTCCAGCTCTGTAAGAGGACTCAAGTGAAGCATCAACATTAATTTTCAACCAATCGGGTGGAGGGGGATACCAGGAATTAAACAGTCTTGAAAACTGATAAGCATCCCTACGGGCCAATTTGCAACAGTCAAACAACTTAGAAGAGGAGGAGTAGCTCACAGCATTAGCAGCAATAAAAGATGCTCTTTCTTCCACTTTATCATGAATAAACCTGTTCCTTGCCTTCCATGATAAGAAGACCACATTGCAAAAAAGATTAAGAATAAATCGATTATGTAGAACCAGATGCTCCATCCAAGTGCAACAATTTGCAATATTATCAAACAAGGATATACCAAAGCCCCACTTATTTAAAAGGAGGAAAACTTCTCTTATTTTAGCACACTTCAATGCAATGTGCTCTATGCTTTCAACCTCAGCACATCCTCTAGGACAAAGATTACTACATTGTAGCCTTCTATCAGCAAGGGACTGGAACGAGGAATCTCTTTCCTAAGAAGCCTCCACCAGAATATCTCAACCCAGGGCATCAGCTTGGCCTCCTTTAACCACTTACAAAATCTTGGATCAGGCTGATGGATTTGCAACCCCTCATAAACTAACGAAGCAATGGACCTACCAGAATTCTGGAATAACAACTCAAACGAATCTTTAATAGCTGCTTGGTTAATATTGATCTGCACAATGATCTAAACCAAATCATTTCCAAAAAACCTGAGAAGTTCATCCACATTCCAGCCACCATTTGAAATAAAATTATCCAATAAAATAACTTCATCTTCTTGAGGTACCATAAAGGTAGGCCACTTATTAATGCATTTGTCCAAGATCCAAATATCCCTATAGACATCAATGGATGATCCGTTTGCAATACACCACCTTACTACAGAATTTAAGTGTTTCCCTCCATCACATATAAGTTTCCAAGCTATAGAGCAATAAGTCTTCTTCCTGTTGACATCAATCCTCTTCCCGTATTTTAGAACCAGAGCCTTATGAATCAAGCTTTCTTCATCCCGTTGGTAACGCCAAGCCAATTTCATTCTGAGAGCACCAGATCTATTTGAAGAAGAACATAGACCCCGACCACCATTCTTAAGAGGTTTGCATAATTCACTCCATTTAACATAATGGATGCCCATTCTACCATTTGATTTATTACAAAGAAAGCCCCAACAAAGCTTGTCAATTTCTTTTAAGACACTAGTTGGAATCAGAGAAAGAGTAGTTTGGAATAAGGGATAAGATTGCAAAATAGATTTCACAAGAGTTAATTTTCCACCCAACGAAATAAGCTTGGTTCCCCATACATTAAGCCTTCTCAAAGATTTCTCCACAATAATTTGGAAGTCAGCAGCAACTAACCTTCTAAGAGCAATCTTAATACCAAGATATTAAAACTCTTTAACAACTTTGAAGCCCATAATGCAAGCAATCAAATTCTTACACCTTCTTTTAACAAATTTACCAAACAACAAGGAAGATTTATTGATGTTAATGCGCTGGCCTGTCCACCTTTAGAAATCGGCAAGCACTCACTTTATCTTCCTTGCAGCCTTCCTAGTAGCTACCGAGAAGATCATTACATCATCTGCATAAAGAAGGTGGGAAACCAAAGGGCAACCCGAACTGATTTTTATACCAATATCAGTTTGGTTAAGAGCATTGGTTATGATTTGAGAACAAAGAATGTATAAAAGAGGAGAGAGTGGACAACCTTGACGGAACCCACTTTTAGCATTGATCCAAGCAGATAAATTGCCATTAATACATAAGGTAAACCGAGGATCTTAAACACATTCCAAAATAAGTTTAGAGAAATTAGGAGGAAAGCCAAAGTACTCAAAAATTTTCCTAAGAGTTTGCCAACTCATTGAGTCATATGCTTGTTCCATGTCAACCTTAAAAGAAACAAGACCTTTGGAATATTTGGAATACCTGAATTTGTGGAAGATTTCCTGGGCAACCAAAGCATGATCCGAGAGAGATCTTCCCTTAATGAATGCCGCTTGCTCCATAGAAACTAACTTAGGGATTACCCTTATCAACCTATTCAAAAGCACTCTTGCTGCCACCTTATAAACTGTGTTGTAAAGACTGATTGGATGATAATTAGAAGGCACCAAAGGGTTGCTTACTTTAGGAATAAGTACAATTAAAGTGTCTTTCCAGCTCTTATCCAGCTCACCTTTACATAAGAAGTAATTCAAAGCATTGAGGAAATCATTTTTGATAATGTTCCAATATCCCTTGATAAAGGAATAAGAAATTCCGTCCAAACCAGGAGTAATATTGGCTTCAGAATGCTCAATGACCCATACAATTTCTGCCTCGGAGAAATCCTCCTCCAGCAAATTCCTATCAGCCTCATTCAGAAGGAAGTGAGATTCAGGCCAGTCGAAAGACTCACAATCTCTATGTTTCCATTTGTGGTTGAAAAACTGAAGAAGAACCTCCTCAACTTGTTTTTGTTCTTCCAATATGTCGCCAAATTCATCTTTGATTTTAAGAATGCAATTGGAGTTTCTACGAGCACTTGCATAAGAATGGAAAAACTTGGTGTTGCTATCACCATCAACTAGCCACTTCACCTTGGCTCGCTGCTTCCACCAGTCATTTAGCAGAGCCATAGTAGAGTTAAGATCATTAACTTTGCATTTCAAAATCCAGCAATCCTCCTCCGATAGTCCAGAATTGGATTCCTTCATTTGGATATCCCATATCTCCTCTAACAGACGGTCTTTGGAGAGCTTAAGATCTTTATGCTTCATTTTACTCCAATAAAATAATGCTTTAAGCACTTTCCTGAACTTGGTATTAAGAACCTGAGCAAAGTTTCCTTGATAATTCTTATTCCAGACCCTGTTAACTAATACCGAAGATGCCGGATTGGAAACCCAAACATCCTCAAATGAATTATCTTCTTGGCCGCAGAGTTAAACTTAAAAAAATTCAGTAAAATGGGGCTATGGTCAAAGGAAATACGAGCTAAATGACGGACAACCAGTTGATGAGAAGAGTTAAGAGCCAAAGCATTAAGAAAACACCTATCCAGCCTCTCAAGGATACGACCACCTCCAACTTTGTTATTGCACCAAGTAAACCTTGGACCAACAAACCCAACTTCATGATAATCATTGGAAGCTAAAAAAGAGCTCATCTCCTTAGGACCAAGGGAAAACTTAAACCTACGGCCACCCCTTTTATCCTCTCTGGAAGTGAGACAGTTAAAGTCCCCTCCCACCACCATAGGCAATGAAGCCGAAGAATGCAGCTCCAAGAGCTTCGAAAGCTCTCTCCTCTTATACAAGTCCTTACTACTATAACACTTTCAGAAGAAGAGTCCACAAGTTTGAAATCTGCAAAAGAAGTATCCCATAAAATAATAATACCTCCAGATAACCCATCAGAAGGCATAACAAAAAAGTTCCAACCATCCCAAATAAGCAACTTGACATCCTTACTATCCAAGGAGGATAGTTTGGTTTCAACCAAACCCAAAAATAAAACACCATACATTTTAACAAACTCCTTAAGGTATAGAGAAGCACTTTTCTTTCTAGCTCCTCTACAATTCCAAAAGGCTATAGAAGACATTAATGAGAAATGGGGGGAGATGCCCCCCGACCACCTTTGATTTCCCTTCTAGTGATTGAGCTGATGGGACCAAGGTCCTTTAACTGTTTGGACTTCTTCTTTTTAGCAAAAGAAACACTATTTTCTTTAATAACCTCCCCCGAGCCCTCACAAGGGACAGCATTATCACATTCACCTTGTTCAGCACAGGGATGAACCTCCAACTGATTATTCTCTACCATAACATCTTCTACAACGACATCTAACAGTGCATTGAACCTGTTATTCAAGATGTTTAAGGGGCTAGAAACCTTTAGACTACCTGATATTTTAGGAGGAGACGAAAGAACTTCAAGATTAGGTGATGCAGTTGGTGAGACTGGAGCTTTGGCTAACTTCTCTTGTGCTGGATTAACCTGCTTCTTAACATCACTCTCCTTCCAGGCAGAGGGCAGATTAGCATTAAGCATAGGATTTTTTGGAGGCCTGAACTTTTTTGGACGATGGTTAACCAGTAACCATGGCCCATAGCCCAATTCTTTACTCAGGTTCTCTTCAATTTCCTTGTCATGATTGCTGACTCTTGCAGGAGGTATAACAGGATTTGAGGGTTGCTCAATCAGGTCCCTAGCAACCACCTTACTAACTGAGCAACCTTCTTTATTATGTCCAATCATTCCACAATTATAACAAAAGATAGGCAGCCTTTCATACTCAATTTTTTGAAAGAATTTTCCTATGCTACCCTCCACCCAAACACCAAGAGGTAGCTTGCTATCCAGTTTAATTCGGACACAAACATGCCCAAATTCCCTATGTCCCCATTGGCACATGTTACCATCAACAAGATAAGGCTTCCCTACCATAGAAGCGATTCGACAAACATTGATTTCATCCCAACATTGGAGAGGGAGGTTAGGAAAACAAATCCAAATAGGATTCGTTAGGCCTTTCAAAGAGGTTGGTGAAAAATCTTGCGACCACCTATCAATTCCAATGATCTGACCTTTAACAAACCAAGGCCCATTTGAAAGCACAGCCTCCAAGTGTTCTTGCTCAAAAAATGAACAGAGAACCCACCCCTTCCCAAGCAGTGTAAGATGAAACTTGCCAAACTTAGACCATTGTCTCCTGAGCTCTGAGCTAATTACTGGTAATGGTGCTTCACCATAAAAAATTTTCACCACTAGTGACTTAGCAAGTTTGTTAGACTTTTCAAATTCATTTTCCACGTGCAGTTTGATAGAGCAGCCATCATCTGCAATAAAATTTCCCAAATCCAAGTCAGAGACGTTGATGTTTTCCTTCATTTTCCATGCACTTGGTGGAGGGTTAATGCCAGATCAAGGAAGAACTGGCAGAGGAACCACACAAGCACCCAAATCTGCAAAAGCATAATTACGTACATTTAGCAAATCAGAAGAGATGCTCTCAGGCAAATTCACAGAAATAGGATCAACAATGCAAGCAGACGAATCTGTGGCTTTCTCCGGAGCACCAGGTGACAGAATAGAGTTATGAACACTTTTGTCAACTGAGCTTAAAGAACTCGGGGTTATCTTACTGTCAAGGATAGGGATTGCACTTGATTTCCCAAATCGGTTAATAAAAATCTTCATCCCAGACGAAGAAGCCCCCGGGTCTAGAGAAAAGCCATTGGATTTAGAAGAACCAGGATGCATGCTATCACCAATCAAAACAACATCTTTACCTTTGCCTTCTACATGAACTACCTTATTTAGATGAAAGTCACCTCTCTCAGAAATCACAAGATCACCTTTAGCTCTGCGTCGAAGAGTTTCTTCAGCTTAACGATCTTGACCAGCAATAAGATGGCGATGATCTGGCTTGGAATGAATAGAAGGATGAATTGAGGAAGACAGTGATGGCCGGCGGCCATCCGCTGCCATGACCTGATGGCCTCCGGAAGAACCAGATAGAAATTTTGTGAAATGCAAAATTTGAAATTTCTGCACCTTCTCTCTCTAACTGCGAAATGCGGATGCTTCTTAGCTAAGGATAGGGTTTCACTTTGATTTGTGTAGGAAAGTTTGGATTTAAATATTTGATTTGAGATGAGTCGATTTGGATTTAGTTTGGAATCAAATTAGATTTGGATTGAATTAATTTTGATTTAGGTCGAGTTGTTAAGTTGAGTCGATGCTATGTTACTAGGTATCCACCTAAGGAAAATCCTAGGGGTGATGTCTATGCTAGGTTACTAATAACTAGGAGCTAGAGATTTATTCTGGGGAAATTGATCTCGAATAATCAGGTCAACAGCTATGCTTGCTACTTGGTTTCTTGGAGCATCCTGCTGTTGCCTTGATCTGGATGAGGCTTTTTTTGTCTATTTGTGGTTGTTTATGTATAATTGTTAGCTACCCTATTTTTGGTTTCTTTTTGGGAAATTTTTTTGCCTTTTCGGTAACAGATTCCTAGGCCCTTTGGTTGCCTGGTACGGGGTTAGTTGCTTGTTCCTGGGAGTTTCTTGTTGCAGCCAGTTAGGTGGCTTGTTTGGGCCTGGGTGGCATTTCTCTGGTGGGTTTTCTCTCTTTTAAGTGGAGGTGGTTTATTTTTATGGAGCTTATATCTTTTTAACTGTATTTGATTTGGTGGATTCCCTTGTCCTGTTGGCCTAGCTGTTGATGGTTATTGGTATTATTATTGGTTCTTTCACCTAATTAGCTATTATTGTTACCTTATTAACTACTATTATTATTTATTTTCTTACTTTCCTGTGTATTATCCTTTTTTGTAGAATATGCTTAGTGCAAGTGATCGTTGTGATGATCTTTTGGTGGGGAGGCTGGAGCTCATTGCAAATTTTTTTTACTTTTCCCTTTTTTTTATGCTCGTTCTTGTGCACCATAGAATGTACCTAGATCTTTTTGTCGCTTTGATTAGTAGGGAACTCGAGCTCATAGGTTCTTTTGGATTTCTTTTTGTAGCTCTTTTAAGCATTGGTGAGCTTGAGGTCACTTTAAGAACTGGGTATTTTTTTTTCTAATTAACACGTAGGCCCCTTCATGGGTTTCCCTTATATATATATATATATTTATATTATCAGCCCAAAATAAAAGATCTACTAAGATATGGAATAAAAAAATAAGCAATCTCATATTTATTTTATTCATAAAAGAATAAAATATAAGAGTAGTTAGAAATTTATCACCAACAAGGATCTAAATATCTTCTCTACACTCCTTCTTCATCTACTTAGTGAGTTGCTTATAAAAACATAGCCTTGTCCCTCTAAAAGATTCTATCTTGCACTTCTCTAACCACCCTTAGACTTTACTCTAAATGGGCACTAAGGAAATACACTTAATGGTACACAATTATACTCAAACAATTGAACTTTACAAATAATAAAACTGATATTTATTTATAGTAAGTACATGATCAGACTTGAGCATTTTGACGTTGGACAGGGTGGCGTTGTGGAGCCAAAAAGTGAACTTGTGTTTCAGTGCTATAATTTTGGTTCCGTTGTGGTGCTAGTTTACATGGCATGGTTACAGCCTGAATTGGTATGATGCTTTGTTAGGTCTGTGCAGCTCTTAGAATTTTTAACTATTCCATCATAGCACTAAGTACTATGACACATGAAATGACTTTTTGGCATCTGTATTGGAAAGGTTGGCACTCCTGCATGAATTTTCCTAAAACATCCAAAAATTTATAACTGCACTATTACATGTAGAAGATTATTTATTTTATCCATTTTAATTAGATAGTAGAATGTAATTGAAATCAAGCTACAACTGATACCAATTTTTGAATGCACTTATCACTTTCATTTTGATCCATTTCTATTTTGCTTTGCTTTTTTCACATTTATCTTTCCTTTTTTATTTTGTAAAGTACATATTTAATGATTTTGAAAATCAATTTTTTGCTTTTCTTCTTTTACAATCCTTTTAAATTAATCTAAGGATTAAATAAATTCTCTAGATACATTTACAAGTTTAACTATGATTTCTTTGATTTAATCTACTTGTATCCAATCTTTAAATCTACTTATTCATTTTCAATTCAGTTGTCAATATAAGTTAATGTATAGTTTGTAAATTAAAAATTAAGTTAATAGCTTAAATGATCTAGATTAGTTAAGTGTTAGGTTTTCCAAAGTAGGAATTATTACACACTGTTCATTCAAACTATATTCTAGGATTTTATTATTATCCTTATTTTACATAATTTTTAATTAAAATTTTAATTTTGGTTAAAAGGGAAATCAAATAAATATAGAGAATAATATGCAATAATTTAAGTAGAAGGCAATTTAATAAGATGTAAAACTAACATAAAACATTCACTGGGTACTAAAAGTAACTAAAAGTAATAAACTTATGCCTATTTATGAATGATAAAAAGCTTAAAAGTAAATATGCAATAACTACACCTCAGACTAAAACTCTCCTAACATCAGTATTAACACATAAAGTAGAGATAAGGAAAACTATGCCTTAGACTGAACTCCCTTAACACCAGTATTAACACATAAAGCATAAACGAGAGAGTGGTACCCCAAACCTATATAATTAGTGCCCCAAATGATATAGGTTAAGGATGAATAACTTAGTTTCCCTACATCAGTAGAGTATCCAACTTGAATAGCAAAGTTTAAAATACCATGCTTTCGGGTGACTTCACTAAAATGCTGGAAGAAATGAAACAGTGCCAAGCTTTAGATGTTTAAGTAAGAAAAGTGGCAGGAAAATTAATGATTTTATTTTTCCCTTTTCTTTTAAGTAGATCCACTATCAAAACTACACAAAACTCTTAAAAGTTCCTCTTATGTATTCATCATACTTAAATCTTTCAACTTATACAAGCAGTTAATGGCAACAAAATTAAAGGGCACCCACTTACCTCTCGCATAACACTTATTATCAACATCCTCCTTTGCATTTGCAAAAAATTTCGTGTAATATTAATAATTGTTGCATAAGGTTCCTCACAAAAATGCTCCTAGCCCTGACTCACTATAGTTTGCATAATAAGAAGACTAGGGCATTGAAACCATGCTCTAGGTAAGCTATTTGGTCACTACAAACTCGACAAACCTTCCCCACAACTTTGGCCAAAATGAACCTATGTTTGTCAAAGATGAAGAGGATTATTTCTTGCTAGACATTTTGGAGGCCATTGCACAAAAAGGAATGAGGCTAAGAACTCTAAAGAGCAAGAGAGTTCATGAGATTATAGTAAAATTCGTGAGAACCATGGATTCTATTTATAAACATGATGATCGTTATGGCATAATGGGATCAATGCTACGACACTAAAAAACACACAAAATTATAGATGGTCAAATCAATAAACTATACAGAAGGAAGGGACACGTGGCCAGTAGGGCTTTCTTTTGGAAATTGAAGCGTCGCCTTATACATGGGAATCCACTATGGTATTAACACATACGAGCATTGTGGCCATTGAAAAAGACAAATGCTACAATGCTATAATTAAAATAAAATTATTTAACTTAATGCCACAGTTCTAGAAATAACATTATGGCACTCATTAATGTGCCATAATGGAATAGTTGTGATTGTATAGTTAACTTTTTAACAAATAGAATTGCCTTTTAACTTTTTAAACCTGATGCCGCAGCACTTGAAGGTGTCTAAGGCACTGCATGGGAAACTAAAGTGCTGCAATGTTCAAGCAAACTGGGTTGTGGCAGTTCAAATGAGTATTTTTTTAGAGCTTTGCACTATAGTGCTAATTTTGAATGTTGTAATGCTCATCATGAAAATGCTATGGTGCTTCAATCCCTAGCGTTGTGGTATTAGTTCAAAATTCAACACATCAATTTTTCTCAGAACTTAAAACATAACTTTAATCAAAATAAAATATGAACATACAAATAATACAAAATATTTGGAATAATAAAACATGAAACATAAAACATTAAAACTATAACAAATAACAAGGCACACATAATCATAAAGATGGGTTGCCTCCCAAATAGTGGAAAGTTTATAGTCTTAAGATGGCTAGATTTATCAATTTGGCTGGGGTACATCACTACCACTCATCAAGTGGTTTCAACTAAACTCTTTTCCATTATCTTTAGGCTTAACTTCAGTATTACTAACGAGAGACCCAAGAGGTTTAGTACTAAAACAAATTGCACACTGTCCTAATTGAGTTTCCAAATTTTTGAATGAAGTAGCTTAACTTTATAAATTTAAATTGAATCACTACCTCTTCCAAAAGTGACTTTCTATTCCCATACTAATTATTTTGATTAAATTATGTAGGGTTAGAAGGTCTAGAATTTATAATAGGTTGTTGAGGATTATTCCAATTTCCACCTTGATTTGATTATCGTAAATTCCATTGATTATTTCCACCAATATTATTTGATCAACTAAAGTTAAGATGGTTTTTTTAACCTAGATTGTATATATTTAAATAGTGATTAGTTTATCTTCCAATTAAGTTCACATTTTGAATCTCTAAAGCACCAGTATCCTTAATAGAATTTAAATGTGTCTCTTCTAATTGTATAAATGGGCTAAATCTTGAGTTAACTACAATAGTATCTAATTTCTTTAAAATAAAAATAACCTAAGCAATAGGAATAGATAAAGCATCTAATTCATAAATTATAGCCACAAGAAATTATTAGTAGCCATTTCTTCAATTAATTCATAAGCATCCTTAAATGACTTATCAATAAAGATCCTCTAGCTCGAGCATCTATAATTGTCCTAATAGATCATTTCATTATAAAAGGTTTGAATAACCAACTAACTAGGTAAAGCATAATGAGGGCATTGCTAATCTTCTCTTCAAATCTCTCCCAACATTTATAAATAGATACTATTTAAACTGTGCAAAAGAAGTGATATCATTTCTAAGTTTAGTAGTTTTTGATGGTGGGAAATACTTTACTAGAAATTTGTGTGCTAACTAATTCCAAGAAAAAAATTTATCACTAAAGCAAATCTAAGTATCTTCTCTATATTCCTTCTTCCTCCACTTACAGAATTGCTTATACAAATACAAGCTAGTCCCTCTAAAAGATTAAATCTTGCACTTCGCTAGCCTCACTCAAACTTTACTCTAAGGGGGCCCTAAATAAATATATTGAAAAAGAACTTAAATATACTTAAAGAATTGAACTCCATAAATAATAAAATCGACATTTGTTTCAAATTTGGACCCAAGTCTTATGATTTTAATGATAACAAATATTATTAGATTTCTCACTATGCTAATTAAATTTATTAGATATTTATTTTTGCTATGCTCACTAACATTTTAGGTTTATTGTTCACTTGTAACCTCGATCAACTCAAGCTTGGGTAGACTAGGATTAAAGTCGATATTTTTATCATTTTATACTTATCTTTTTAGAGTTCATTATGTATTTTGGTGGACCCTAAAGCTAAGTAACTTTGCACACACACACTCAAGGGGGTGAGTTAGTGAGTTAAGAAGAAGTTAATTTTTCTGAACTAATTGTACCGTATGACTTAAATCGTACTAGACTATCAGTTAGCTAGAAAATCCTTAATTAGGGCACCTGTGATAATTAATAGTGATTAAACTTATCATACTATACAATCTATATCCTACAAGATGATCAATTATAATCTTCAAAATAGCCACCAATCATAACTTAGGCAATATTTTATAATTCAAATTGTAAGGTCCTCTATCGCATTGGGATAGTGGAAGAGAATTTATAAGAGCTTCTCCACCTTGTTGTGAGGGAGAAAGGAGAGACACTAGTTTTAGTGCAATACCATGAAAGGAGGTTTTCGAGATATGGATGTAGGTCTGGTTGGACCAAACCACTATAAATTTTGGGGTGTTTGTTCTTATTATATTCTGCACTTTATTTTTTTATGATTAATTATGTGGTTTAAAAATGTCTTTTCATTTTTATGAAATTAATTCACTTCCAAAATGACGGATAAAATTTTCTATTTTTAGATATCAAAAAAATTATAAAAAGAATTTGTTTTAGTTAAAGTAATTTTTAAATTACTAATTCACCCCCACCCCTCTTGGTTAGCCTTGAGCTTATTCTTTGAGGTCTCACAACCTCCTCAAACTTTTAAGTGATGTTAGAGTAGGATTTAAAAGCTAAGTTTTAAAAAACTTTTGAAAAATGATCAATGGCTAACTTTGGAAATCGTAATACTATAGAAGGATATTCAATCATATAACCACCTTTATTCAATAACATCCCTTTTGATTTTTAGAAAATTTGCATGTCTACTTTCTTGCAATCTAAAGACTATCACATGTGGATGTTAGTTCAGGAAGGATATTCTGCACCTTCTCTCTTTATAAATAGAATTAAACTGAACTACCTTTTTCTGAATGAAGCATTAAGGATAGAGATTTAGCCCAATCAAATGTAAAATGTTTAGACTATTTTTCTATGCATTAAAATCTGAAGATTACATGTGTGTATCTACTTGCACAATCGGTAAAAAAATTTGGGATAAACTCTGCATACCCTATGAAGAAACTATTGAAGTGAAACAATCTAGGTTAAATATTATGCTCCATGATTATAAACTATTTTGCATGAAACCTAGTGAGTCAATTCATTAAATATATACTAAGTTCACACAAATCGTCACATCCCTGCATGCTTTTGTAGAGAACTTATAAATTATGAGAAAGTCAACAACATTTTGTTTTATCTACCTAGTTCCTATATTGCCAAAATAACTGCTATTATTGAATTTAAGTATCCGAATATTTATTAAATTGATAACTTACTTGGATCACTCATTGCTTACGAGTAAGGAGTGAGTCAAAGACAGATTGATGCAGGTGAGAAAAGATAGGAGAAAACTATAGCCTTAGAGGTTGATGATTCTGATAGTGATAATTTTGTACCTAAAGATGATGATTATGTAGCCCTGATGATAAGGAAATTTAAAAGCTTTCTAAAGAAAAAGCAAATGCGTTGTCAGCAATGGAATAAAGGTAAACCTAATAAAAATTTTAATGCTTATTTTGATGTCATCTATTTTGAATACAGGAAGCTAGGGCACTTAAGGACTGATTACCCAAATCTTAAAGCTCACCAATTAAGGAGAAGGGTGAAGAAAAAGCCAAATTCAAGAAGAGCAAGCAACAGACTCAGAAGGCTTTTTGGGCATGCTCTGCTTCATACTCATCTAAGATAGAAAATAAAAGGGAGGTAACTAACTTGTGCTTAATGGAAGATAACCATCTTGATCATTTTTATCAAGAGGATGTATGTGAGCTTTCTTATGATAAATTATTTAAAGTTTCTAAAAAAGTTCATAATACATATACAAAGATCAAGAAAATGTAAGCAAGCCTTAATTCTAATTTTTCAAATTTACAAAAAGAGCATGAAAGCCTTAGGAAATATCACTTTACTCTGGATAATAAAAATATGATCATACTTGATGAATTTGATGCATTAAACAAGAAGCATCTTAATTTAACTACTGAACTTGATTCCTTGAAAGCATCTCATGTTGACTTAGAAAACTTATTTAAAGAATTAAAGGCATGTTTAGATGAAGCTGATGATAGGGATCATGCATTAAAAAATAACAATTCAATTCTTGAAAGTGCAAACAAATTTTTGTAAGTGGAATTAACTGCTTTTAAAGAAAATAAAACATCACCTACACTATAGAATTTCATAAACCATCACCACAACACGCTTCAATTTAGCCTAGGAAGTGGCACCATAACCCACATAGACTAGTGAATCCATTCTCAGGAGTTAGGTGCTTTTCTTGTGGCATGCTAGGATATATATCCCACACTTGCACTATCCACCGTAAAACACATTTATTGTGGAAGCCAAAACTACCTAAATTATAGTATAGCATGCAAGCATTACATCCATCAATCCATAAGGTGGAAGGCAAACTTCTTTGGGTTCCCAAATCTAATCCCTGATGACTTTGTAGGGATACTCTCATAAAAGGCCCTGGGAGAGCATGTGGTACTTGGACTATAGATATTCAAGGCACATAACTTTAGATGTAAAGAAATTCATCATGCTCGAGGCTAGGGCAGGGGGCAAGGTTGCACTTAGAGATAACACAACTTGGAAGGTGGTTGGATCAGGTATAACTGGCAACTCAAAAAAATTTATTATTAAAAATGTCTTACTAATAAATGGCTTAAAACATAATTTTCTCAACATTAACCAACTCTGTGATAAAGGCTTTAGCATAAAATTTTTATCTACTAGTTACAAGATTAGCTTAAATGGATATTTTATTTTGCAAGGAAAAAGAATTAACAAGGTTTATATGCTTGATCTGAATTATAATGAATATGCTACTTCTCTTTGCCTAAAAGCTATTGTTGATGAATCCTAGTTATAGCATAAGAGATTGTGTCATGTAAGCATAAAAATCTTAGAAACATCACCCAAAAAGATTTAGTGAGAGGCATGCCAAAACTAGATTTCACTAAGGACCACCTGACTGATGCTTGTTAGTTAAGAAAATAAGTTAAATCCTCCTTCCAATCAATTAAGGACATTAACACTAGCAAACCATTAGAAGTCCTTCACATGGATCTCTTTGGACCCGTTAGCACTACAAGTCTAAGAGCAGAAGTCTTTGGGAATATTTGTTGATGACTAATCAAGGTTTACTTGGGTTAGATTCTTATCTCATAAAAATGAATCATTCGAGCAGTTTAGGACATTCAACACTTGGATTCAAGGATAGCTAGGCTATAAAATTCTGACCATTCATAATGATCAAAGCGAAAAATTTTAGAAAGAAAATTTTGAATTTACTATAAGGAGCAAGGGATAGATCATAAGTTTTTAGTTCCTAGAATCCTTCTATAGAATGTGGTTACTGAAAGAAAGAATAGGACCTTGGTAGAAGCCCCTAGAGCCATGTTAGCTGAGTACTCACTTCCTAAATATTTCTAGGCGGAAGCGATAAATACAGCCTATTACGTTGGTAGGACACCTAACCTCTCTCACCTTCATGTCTTTAGATGTAAAGTGTTCATTCTAAATAATGGGGTATCTTTATTCCTAGTATACTCGAATTTTAGTGATAAGGAACAAATAAAGATTAATGGGTATAACTAGATAGAAGGGATAGACTTTGAAGAGACCTTTGCCCATGTAGCTAGACTAGAAGCCATAAGGGTGCTACTAGCTTTTGCTTGCTTTAAGGGATTCAAATTATACCAAATGGATGTTAAAAGTGCCATTCTAAATGGGGTAATAAAGGAAGATGTGTATATTGAACAACCCTTAGGCTTTAAAAGTTAACTATTTTCCAATCATATGTTAAAATTAAAAAAGATATTATAAGGATTGAAACAAGCACCTAGAGAATGGTATGAAAGGCTAAGCACATACCTACAGGATAGAACATTTATTATGGGGAGCGTAGACACCACCCTATTTCTAAATAAGATAGGAAAAGAACTACTCATTGCCCAAATATATATTAATAATATTTTATTTGGATCCTTTCATAAAAACCTATGTGATGAATTTTTGAAAACATTAAGTACGGAGTTTGAGATGAGTATGATGGGAGAACTAAACTATTTTCATGGATTTAGTATAAGGTAAAAGGATGATGAAATTTTCTTTAGTCAATCAAAATACATCAAGGACATTCTTAAGAAATATGAAATGGATAAGGCCAAGGTAATAAACACTCTCATGAGCTCTGCAGTTCAATTAGATCAAGACTCAAATGGAAAATCAGTTGATCAGAAGAAAAACATAGGAATAATTTGATCACTTCTTTAGTTAACTGCTAGTACTATACTTAGTGTTTATCTATATGCTAGATGTTAGGCCAATCCAAAAGGATCCCACATGACTGTTGTTAAAAGAATCCTTAGATGTCTCTTAGGAACTTAAAACTTAGGAATCTGGTATCTTGCACATAACACCTCCTTTAAAATCATAGGATATTCTGATTTAGACTTTACAAGATGTAGGGTTAATAGAAAAAGCACTTCTAGAACCTACCAATTCATCAAACAATCTTTAGACTCCTAGTCCAGTAGAAAATAAAACTCCGTAGCTCTGTCCACTGTTGAAGCAGAATACATAACCTTAGGAAGTTCTGTGGCACATATTCTTTGGTTAAAGTAATAAATTCAATATTTAGGACTACCTGTAGGCACCATTCCAATCTTATGTGATAATACTAGTGCTATATGTATTTAAAAAATCCAATCTAACACTCCAAGACCAAACATATGGATGTAAGACACCATTTTATTAGGGACAATGTCACCAAAGGAGAAATATAGCTATATCATATAGCCACTAAAAATCAACTTACAGATATCTTTATAAAACTACTCACCTTTAAAACCTTTAGTACCTAAAAAAACTAGATTATGAGTTATAGATATTCATGCTTGAAATTGGATGCTTTGAAAATTTGAAATTTGATTGTTGTGTTTTTGTTTTATGTTCAACCTTTTAGTGTTCTATATTTTTGTATTTTAAGCATGTACTTTTTTATTTCTTTTAAAATTTAAGAATCAGCTCACTACTAACTTCAGTAGTTGAAACTTTCTTTAAATGAAAATATTACCTATTTTTGTAAGTAGTGATTGACTCCTCTTAAATAGTTAAGGGAAGAAAAATTGGTGAGTATCCTTCTTCCTCTAACTCCTTTAGTGGTGTATTTTTTTTTGAAACTAAATTTATTTCAAATTAAAAATTGGACCTAGAAATGAAGATCTGCTTCATCTTCCTACAGTTCTCTATCTCATATGAATATTTTTGCAAGTTAATGAATATACTTCAAATTTTCTTAATTAAGTTGTTTATCTATATCTTATGGATCGAGTTTTTGGTATGTAGTTTACTCTTCCTTATATAAGAGAGTGAGTTCTTCTTCTTTCATATTTGGAAGATAACCTCACAACTGAGTGTCTTTAAAGATTTAGAAATGAAGAAAGTTTTGAAAATTGAAAAGAGGCACAAAATGAGCATAAAATTGAAAAGATGCGCAATGTACGACAAAATTGAAAGATGCACAAAGTGTATCAAAAATTAAAAGATGCATAAAGTGTGCCAAAAATTGATCAAAAGGCACAAAATGAGACCACAATGTGTTAGCTTCTCTTTCTTTCAAATCTTTAAATCTTAGAAGAATCCATGTGCCAATTGTTATTATCTACACTTGAATTTGAAAATCATAATTCATGATTCATCACTTTGCAATGCTATTCTCTTCGATATATTTCTGAAAAGAAGTTTGAAATGATCACATTTCCTCTCTAATTTATTTTTTTTTTTAGATTTTGTTTAAAAAGACATTAACTTGTAATCAACTTGAGCTAGGGTTAACAGAATTCAAATTTTTAACCTTTCTGGGTTAAGTGTTATCAATGCAATTCTTACTGAGTTTTTGATCTAATCATAATCTCAAATTATCATTTACTGCCATTGATCGATTCTTCAAAAAAATGGTGTTTAATGTGCATTTTTTATTGCTTGATTTCTATTATGTTCTGTTTGTATTATATTGTGATTTAATTTATAATTTCCTTCATGGAGCTTTCCTGATCATCAACCCCTGTCTTTGATTTTTTTTTACATCGTACTATATGATCCATATCGTACTGTATAATCTTTACAACTATTATTACATATCTAATCACAATGTATCCAATGGCTCATATTCATCATTATTGGTGATCATACAATATGAACGCCTACTTCATATTGCATGTATGACTCATGTGGTAGTAGATTTTGGATGAATTTTTGTGATCATTAAACTTTTTATTATTTTGTAGTTTTTTTATTGTTTTTATTATTATCATCTCTTCCTCATTTAATAATGTCAAAAGGGGGAGTAGCATGTTGTTGGTAGCTTGTAATTTATTTAGAAATGTTTAATTCCATGTTTATCTCTTAGTATTCGGTGTTCTGTTGTTATGTGTTGTTTTTTATTTTAAAATAAAAATAAAAAAATTTTGACACCTCCCCTATTTTTGAAAAAAATTACTCAGTGAGGGGGAGGCTAGGGAAAAGTAAAACACTCTTTAATCATAAACCAATAATGTTTTCCATCATAAAATGGGAGAGATTATTGTAAATCTTGACTCAAGTCTTGTGATTTTGATGATAAAGAATATTATTAGATTTCTCAATATACTAATTAAATTTATTGGATATCTGTTTTTGCCCTGCTCACTAACATTTCAAGTCAACTATTCACTTGCAACCTCAATCAGCTCATGATTGGGTAAACTAGGACTAAAGTCTATTTTCATTTTTTTAATACTTTTTATCTTTTTTGAGTCAATTATGTATTTTGGTGGATCCTAAAACTAAGTTACCTTGCACACACACACTCAAGGGGTGAGTTAGTGAGTTAGGAAGAGGTTGAGCTTTCTGAACTAATCATATAATACGATTTATATCATATTGGATTATTATTTAACCAAAAAATCCTTAATTAGGGCACCTATGATAATTAAGATTTATTAAACTTATCATACTATATAATCCATTTCATAGAAGACGATTTGTTATAATCTTCAAAATAGTCACTAATCATAATTTGGACAATATTTTATAATTCAAATTTTATTCTAATCATATTGTACAATATGCATCATTTTGTATGATATATGACAATCATGCCTAAATTGATCCTATGATTAAGGGTACAATTATGGTTAATTTTTTCAATCAAATCATACAGGAGGATTGGTGACGATCGTACTATATGACCCGAGTGATACATGGGATGATAATTTATCATCACCTATCATACAAGATGAATTATCATAGTTTTTCAACTAATCATACAGGATGACCCCCCAATTTTGTACTGTACGAACCGAGCTCTACATGGGGTGATAATTTATTGTCATCGATTATACTTGATGATCAGTACAAACTCTTGAATTGATCGTACAGGATAATACATTTCATATTATTTAAAAGGGTTATTTTATACTTATCGTACTGGATGATGCTCTCAATCATCTTGGACGATTAGTTCATCACTTTGAACTAATCGTATAGGGTCTATCTCCTCACACAGTACAAATAAGAGTACTTTGAACTAATCGCACATGATGATCTTAGATCGTACTGGATGATCAAAGTTAGTAGATTGAAATTTAGGGCTTTTAAAGAGGTTCCCTATTTAAACTCTCACTTGGTCTTATTTTAAAAAAACTTTTTCTCTAAGTGTCTTGAGAGGGAGCATTGAGAGGCAATAAGGAGTGCTTTGGGAGAGTAGAGAGGGAGAGTTATTCATAAGGAAGAGTTGTGAGGGATTCATAAGGTTACTCCAAGTAAGGTTCTTCCCTATCTTCTTCAAGCTTCTTCCTTGATCCTTTTATGGCTCCAGAGAGAGATTCAACTGTACTAGGTACTAGTTCTTTGCCATCTCGAGGAGGAAGAAAAAGGATTCTTAGTTCTCTGCCATCTCCAGGTATGAGAAAAAGAATTCCAGGTCCTTTACCATTACCAGGAGGGAGAAAAAGAATTCCAGGTTCTCTGCCTTCACTAGGGGTGCTAAAAAAGGATTTTAGGTTCTCTGCCTTCACTAGGAGGGTGAAAAAAGTAAGGTCCACCAGGTTGGTCAAAGAGATTTTGTATGGGCTTCTCTTCCTTATTATGGGGGCAAAAGGAGAGACACTAATATTAGTGCAATACCTGGAAAGGAGGTTTTTGGGGAGTAGATGTAGGTAAGATTGGACCAAACCACTATAAATTTTGATGTGTTTATTTTTATTATTTTTTGCACTTTATTTTTCTGTGATTTGTGTGGTTAAAAACTCTAATCTTTTTGTTATTGAGAAATTAATTCGCTTTCACATTCAGGGATAAAATTTTTTTTTTTTCAGATATTGAAAAAATTATAAAAAGATATTCTTTTTGTTAAAGAAATTTTTAAATTACTAATTCAACCCCCCCCCCCCCCCTCTCGGTTAACCTCGAGCTTATTATTTGAGGTCTCACAAAATCCTCAAACTTTTAATATCTATTTATGGTTAAGTACCAAAAAGTCAAGTGTAGTGATTAAACCTTGTTGAACTGCTCTAGGCACACCAAGAGGGGGGGGGGGGGTGGATTGGTTAGTTCAAAATTCTCTTAGATAACACTTTTTGATTTTTTAAATTAAACACAAATACAAGAAGAAGAACTTAATAAAAAATTTGTAATTTTTCTCCATTAATTTTTATAACAAAAACAAATGACAAAATATTTCTATTTATTTAATTTTTCAAATTTTATTTTTTTAACAATAATCAACACAACCAAAGCTTGATAATCAAAACATAGATTTGTAGAAAAAATATATATGCAAGAAATTAAAATACAGGAAAAATAAAACTGTGTAAATAAAGAATGAACATATAAGATTTTATAGTGGTTCGGTAAAAAAATAAACTACATCCACTCCCCCAGAGTCCTCCTCTACGGGAATTATATTAAAACCTTTAGTGTCTCTCCTTTAGCCCCCACAACAAGGCGGAGAAGCCCTTACATAATCTCTTCAACTAACCCAGTGTGGCAAAGTACTGAAAGCTTTTTCACCCTCCTAAAGAAGGCACCAAATCTGGAAGCTTTTATGCCCTCCTAGTGAAGGCAGCAAACTTGAAATCCTTTATCACCCTCATAGTGAAGGCAAAGAACCTAGAATATTTTTTCACCCTCCTGATGAAGGTAGAGAACATAGACCTTTAGCCTTGAAGCCTTTTTCCCAAGAGCTACCCAACAGACCAATAATGTCACCTGGAGGAAATAAGGCAAAAGCTTTCCTAGAGTAATCATGTGAACCCCCTCACACTATTTCTCCCTCTCACATAACTTCTTCTTCTCCCTGTCCAAGCTCTTAGACCTCACAAAACTCTCTCTTAGAATTCCTTAAACAGGCAAAATTTTTTTTTCAAAGACTAATAGAAAAGTTTTTATTCAAGGCTTTGAAAAAATCCTAAAATTTTAATTATGTCACTTTTCATTGTACAATATGATCGGGGATTGTACAGTATGATTAGTTTAATTTAACTAATTTGTACTGTATGATGAGTAGGGGTCCTTTCTGATGAGTTCAATTTCTTGATCTGGTCATCTAGTATGAGTTCAAAATTATATAATATGATTCACTAAATAGAATAGGATTTTTATCTAGAATAATCTGTGGTGATTAAATATCATCTTGGGAGAAAATCAGGTCATATAGTATGATTGAGGACATTATATAGTACAATCTTAAAAATTAATGAATCTTAATTAAATTTCCTAATCATATGATTAAATTAGGCAAGATTTATTACAATCATACAATATAATGAGTATTTTTGTAGTATGATTAGGTCATATTTTGAATTTTAAAATGTTGCTTAATTTATTATTAGCTATAAGAACCTCAATTTTTACTGATCATCCTATATAATGTGGATCGTACATAATGATTAGTTCATATTTAGAATTTTGTAATAAATTGTTTAAATAATCTCTCTGATACTTTGATTGTATCATATGATCCAGATCGTACAGTATAATATTCATAAAAATTAATTCACTTAATTTTACTCCCCATGTGTGTGTGCATGATTGTTAAGCTAGCATACACCTTTTATCATACTCTGGACACAAGAAATATAAAAATTAAATAAATAAAAATATAGATTCTTTACAAAAACATTAAACCTAATCCACCTAGTCTTGACATAAGCCTTTTGTATGGTCTGCGTTCTACTTGAAATGTTAGTGTGCGTAAAATAAAATTCTAATAATAATATCTAGAGAACCAAAATAGAAACTCAATAATATTTGTTATCATCAAAATCATAAGCTCGGGATCCTGGTTTTCAATAATCTCCCCCTTTTAATGATGACAAACATTACTGGTTCCATGTATAAGTTAATTTACTTGTCTTCTAATCTCCACCTTAGTAATTTTTATTAAAAATAGGGAGATGTTTTTATTTTTTATGCCCCCCCTTTTTTAATATCAACATAACAAAAAAATAAAAAGAACAAATCACATATTTTACCAATAATAAAGATACATTCTTTCATATATTTTGCCAACATTCTTCTCCCCCTTTTGACATCACCATATGGGCAAAAATAAAGGTCAATAAAAAATAAGCCAATAGATAATGACAAAAACAACATAATATAGAAGCACTTAGAAGTTATAGGGATGCTGAATAGGTGGATGTAGTGGTGGTGGTTTGAAGTATAGGTGAAGGGTAGAAACTTGATTACTAAACCAGGCTCAATTATCCTCTCATTACTGGTGTTGATGCTAGAGTAGTTCATGTTACTGGTGAAACACCTCTTAGTGCTAACTGGTCTCTTGATAATGGGTGGCATTTTATAATTCCAGTTGGTCGAGTCACTCCACTATAGAGTCATAGTCATGTGTATGGGCTGGTGCTGGAGCTTCCCCTACCTCCTCTAGCTTGGGATCCAACACATAATGTCTGTGGTAGCATTTATCACTATGGCTGATATGAAAGAAACTAGTGGAGTAGAAGACTAGAAGGTGATCAGATGGTGCAAGATATTGTAGGTTGTATTTGGATTCTATGTAATAAGCTATCAAGTGACCTAGTGCTAGGTTTTGCTTATATTTATTCCTGCGATCGCGAATGCTTGTCAAATTTTCCATGTAGCAGATAATCAAGTTTGCTACATTGAATTCAATTTTAGACATGATGAAATAGGTTAATAGGGATAGAAGATGTGTGATATTTACCCTATTACAGGCTTTTGGAATGACTGTGTTGTGAAGGATATGCTTACATTATTCCTGAGACCTCCTGATTAATGATTTTGGATGAAGTTATCCTACCAACCTTGTATCGATGGTAGGCATCTTCGTTGGCAACTTCATGAAACCTAAGGACTACTGGACATCTAAAAGAGCTACCTACTAGAGCCCGAGAGTGCTTTCCAAGTCTAAAAAAAAGTAAAGGAATGTGTTGTGATTAAAAACATTAGAATTATGTCTCCTTAAATAGATTTCAAGGCGATCATATAGTATAATATAGATTATACAATATAATCTGAAGAAGTTAATCCATCTAGGTTGATTAATGAGCAAGTTAGTCCAATCCTGTAGTACGATCAAAATCATACTATATGATCTTCATTAAATCCATTATCCCATAGAGTCGGCTTATATAACCTTTGACTAATACATTATACAGTATGAATATTGGTTTGTATAATATTATTTATAATTAATATCATACTAGCCGAATTGATTTCATCTAATGGTTAATGACACATGAATCATATAGTATGAAATAGGTGGTCGTACAGTACGATTGTCAATTATTGGCAGATCAAGACCATTGATTTCATGAATGGTGAGGATCTTCAAACATGTGATGATTGTATAGTATGAATTAGGTGTGTACTGTATGATGTGATCAGTTTTTTTTTTTTCATTATTTTTTTTTAGAATAGATTAGTGCGTGAAGATTAGGGAACTTCTACTAGCTAGAGTTAACAAACACAAAGGACAAAAATAATAATAATTAATAAAATATAAATAAAAAACTTAATAAATACAAAAGCACACAAAAACATATTACTATATATGCTATTAGTTCACTCTATCCTAATAAAGCATGAATATCAATGACACCAAGTCTAGCCCTTAATATGCTAAAGGTATCATAGTTTAGGGGTTTGGTGAAAATGTCTGTCAATTAATTTTCAATGGCTACATGATGTAGTTCTGTATCTCCCTTCACTACATGATCTCTAAAATAAAATGTTCTCTAATATCTATATGCTTAGTATGGGAGTATTGAATTGGATTTTTAGAAAAATAAATCGCACTAGTGTTATCGCACATGATAAGATTAGTGCCTATAGATAGTCCAAGGTCTAGGATATATTGCTTCAACCATAAGACCTGAGCAACACAGCTTCCTATATCTATGTATTCCACCTTAGTGGTGGATAAGGCTACTAAATTTTGCTTCCTACTTGACTAAGAAATTATTTATTGTCCTATAAATTAACATGTTCTAGAAGTACTTTTTCTATCTATCCTACACCCTACAAAGTCTGAGTCTTAATATATTATGATTTCAAATGATGAGCTATGTCTAGGATAACATATACCTATATTTTTGGCACCTAAAATTTATCTAAGAATTCTTTTAACTGCAATCATAAGGGATTCCTTATGAACAGCATAGAATCTAGCACAAAAATATACACTAAATAGTATATCAAGTCTGCTAGCAATCAAAATCAGAAGTGATCCTACCCCTATACCTCTTCTAATCTACTGATTTTCTATTTGGATCCTTTCTAATTAAATGGTAGACCTCATAGGTGTACTTATTTCCTTAGCATCTTCCATCTCATACTTCTTTAGAATCTCCTTGATGTATTTACTTTAACTAAGGAAGGTTTCATCATCTCATTACTTCACACTAAATCTAATGAAATATGTAAGCTCTTCAATCAAACTCATCTCAAACTCTCTACTCATGGTTTTTGAAAAATCATTACATAGGCTTTCATTTAATGAACCAAATAGTATGTCATCCACATATATCATAATAAAGAGTAAATCGTCTTCTTCTTTCTTTATAAATAGAGTGATATCTATACTACCCTTAACAAATGATCTATCTAAGAGAAATTTGCTAAGCCTCTCATACCAAGCTCTAGGATCTTGCTTTATTCCATATAATGCCATTTTAATTTTTAAACCTGATTAGGAAAGGTTGAATCTTCAAATCCAAGAGGTTTTTCTACATAGACATCTTCCTTAATTACTCTATTTAGAAAGGAACTTTTAACATGCATCTAATATAATTTAAAGCCTCTAAAACATGTAAATGCTAATAAAACTCTAATGGATTCTATCCTAGATACAGAGGCAAAAGTATCCTCAAAATCAAGACATTTAATCTGATTGTGCCCCTTAACTACTAACTTTGCCTTATTCATAATCACTATTACAGTGTCATGCATCTTATTCTTAAATGCCCACTTAGCTCCTACAAGACTCTAGTCCTTAAGTCTACTAACCAACTCTCATAGATCATTCCTAACAAATTGGTTCAATTCTTCTTACATAGCTTAATTTCAGAGTTAATTCCAGAGTTCATTAGATAGGGATTGATATACATTATTTGGTTCTAACATAGAGATAAATGCAAAATGACTAACCTCCTTCCCAAGTCCATACCTAGTTCTAACTCCTATTGATGAGTTCTCTATGATGACTAGATGCATATCTCCATTCATTAGGTAATGGATCCTAAGGTTCTTCTGTATTTGCAAGATCAAAGGATTCTACTCCTTCAATAATCTCTACTTTTTTCTTTTTCTTCTAACCTAGGCTCATCAAATCTATCAAATTCATTAAATACCAAATGAGTTGACTCCTCTACAACTAAGATCCTCTTATTAAAGATCCTATAGGCTTTACCTATGAAGGAGTAATCTAAGAAGACTCCCTCATCATGCATAGATTCAAATTAACCTAGAGGATATTTTCCATTAATAAGAATGAAACATTTACACCCAAAGATATAAAGATGTGAAATATTAGGTGTCCTTCCCTTAAGTAACTCATAAGGAGTCTTATTGAGTTTTGATCAAAAATTAACCCTAAAAAAAATATGACAAGCCGTATTCACTACTTCTGCTAAAAAATACCTGGGGAGAGAATATTTTGGTAATATATCCCTAGCAGTTTCTACTAAGGTTCTGCTCTTTCTTTTAGTTATCTCGTTCTACTGAGTAATCCTATGGGCAGAAAAATTATGTTATACTCCTAGCTTCATATAACATGATTCAAACTTATCATTCTCAAATTGTCCTCCATTATCACTATGAATAGTAGATATCTCACATCCTAACTTTCTCTTAAGCTAAGTGGAGAATATATTAAATTACTCAAATAATTCACTTTTATGAGATAGGAATCTAACCTAAGTGAATCTAGATAAATCATCAACAATTACATATTCATAAGTTTTCACTCCTAAGTTGGATATACTATAAGGCCCAAATAAGTTCATATGTAGGATTTCTAGTTGCCTGGACATATGATGTTTTTAATGGAATGAAATGATGATTTCAAATATTTTCCTAGCTGGCAGGCATCACAAAGGTGGTCCTTAAAAAATATTGCTTGGGTATGCCTCTAACAAGGTCTTTATGGGTGAACTTCCTAAGGGTTTTTAGGCTTGCATAACATAGTCACCTATGCCGTAACAAGGATTCATCAACAAAAGTTTTTAAACATAAAGAATTTGAATAATCAATACAATTTAAGTTAAGCATGTAAACATTATTTATTATTTTTCCTTCAAAAATAATATTTCCATTTAAGCTAATGAAACACTTAGTAGATAGAAATTTAATATCAAATTCTTCATCACATAATTATCTAATAATAAGCAAGTTGTGTTTCAAACTATCTACTAGCAAAACATTTCCATTGATAAACTTCTTTAAGTTACCAATTATACTTGAACCCACCACTTTTCTAGTGGTGTTATCTCTCAGTGTTACTTGCCTCCTGCCCTAGCCTCCAGCGTGATGAATTTCCTTAAGTCTCCAATCATTTGTCTTGAGCTTCTAAGTACCACATTCTCTCATTAGGATTTTGTGAGAGCACCCCTATAATGTCATCACAAATTAGATTTGGGAACTCAAGTGAGTTTTCCACCTTATGCTTTAGTGTATTAGATGCATGCATGTTATTTGTGATGTAAATAATTTAAGCCTCCACATAAGATGTGTCCTATGGTGTATAGTAGAAGTGCAGGCTATATGTCCTAACATGCCACAATAATAGCATCTAATCCCAAGGAATGGATTCATTGATCTATATGGGGGTAATGCCTACTCCTAAGGATAGAAGATGATGCATGCTATGATTGGGAGTTATACCATTGTGTTAGTGTAGGCGATGGAATATTATTTTGAAGAGTAGGAACTTTTTCTTTTAAAAACTCATTTGCGCTCATGAAGCTTTCAACTTCAAGTTTTAATACATGCTCACTAGTATCTAATTCTGTTGCAAGTGTTTCTAATTGTTTGTATGACCCTTCTAAATTAGTAAGCTTATATTTCAAGGATTTGTGTGCTTTGGTTCGATCAACATGCTTCTTATTAAGTTCATCAAATTCATCTAATAAAGAGGTATACTATGTTGCAAATCTGGGCCTAAAAACTATGATTTTGATGATAATAAATATTATTGCTTTCTTATCATTATTATTATTGCATATCTATTTTGTTGCCCTGCTCACTAATATTTCAGGTCCACAAGTCTACTAGGAATGCCAATCAGCTCAAAATCAGGTAGACTAGGGTTGAGTCTGTCTGTAATTTCAATTTTAATATACTTTTACCTTTATTGAGTCAAATCATGTATCTGGTGGACACTAAGCTAAGTAACCTTTTACACACACACTCAAGAAGGTGAGTTAGTGAGTTTGGAGAAAGATGAATTTTTTTGAACTAATCATATTGAACGATCAGTTAAACAGAAAAATCATTAACTTAGGGAACCCTATTAATTGAGATTGATTAAATAATCATACTACATGATTCATATCATACAGGACAATCATTTATGATTATGAAAAATAGCCATCAATTATAATTTAGGTAATATTTTAATATTTAAATTTTGTTCTAATCGTATAATACGATGTACATCATATTGGATAATTTATGGAAAGCATGCATAATTGATCCTAAGATTAGGGGACTAATTATGGTAGATTGCTCGATCATATCATACAGGATGATCAGTGAAGACTATTCTATATGACCAGAGAGATACATGGGATAATACTTGATCATCCTGCATCATCCAAGATGAAAAATAATGATTTTTCTTTTCATCGTACAGAATGATTATACATGACAACCCGAGAGATGTATGGAATGATATTTAAATCATGGTCCATCATCTCTTATCATATTGGATGATCAGTATAGTATCTTGAACTAATTGTACCGTATGATCGTAGAATTATACTAGACGATCATCACAAATACTTGAACTGATTATACAGGATAATGTGGTTTGTACTGTCTAAAAAACCTATTTTTTAGTAATCATATAGGATGATCTCATGATAGTACTGGATGATCTTTGATGGCAAATTAAAAATTAGGGCTTCCTTTGGAGGCTCTCTATTTAAGCCCTTACATATTCTTACAAAAAATCTATTGCTATTGATTGTGCTTGAGGGGGACCTTACATGAAGTGAAGGAGAGCTTTGTGAGAGAATAAAGGGAGAGATTCTTGTGAGGGGAAGTTATGAGGGATTCACAAAGGTTTCTCTAAGCAAGGTTTCCATTTTCTTCTTTAAGTTGCTTTTTTGATTCCTTGGTGGCTCTGGGGAGGCATTCTTCAGCATCAGATTCAGGTTCTTTGCCTACTCTAGGAGGGAGTAAAAGGATTCATGTTCTTTACCTACTCCAAAAGGGAGTAAAAGGATTCATATTCTCTACCTTCACCAGGAAGGTGAAAAAGATTCAAGTTACTCTACCTCACAGGGTCGATGGAAGAGATTATTATAAGGGCTTCTCCGCCTAGCTGTGGGAGCTAAAGGAGAGACACTAAAAGGTTTAGTGTAATACTCGGATGAGGCCTCTAGGGAGTGCATATAGGTCAGATTTAACCGAACCACTGTAAAATCTGGTATGTTTATTCTTTTACTTTTTTGCATTTTTATTTCTCACTCGTTTGTGTTTGTAGTGTGGTTGAAATTTTTTATTATTGTCAACTTAATCAGCTTATGCATTGTGGGATAAACTTGTTTATTTTAAAATATTTAAAAAGATAAAAAAAATTTCTTTTTTGCTTTAAGTAATTTTTTAAAATAACCAATTCACCCTCCCCCCCCCCCCCACCTCTTAGTTAGCCTCGGGCTTATTCTTAAGGTTTAACAACTTTCAAGAACTTTCAAGTGGTATCAGAGTAGGATTCAAAAACTAAGTTTTAAATAACATTTGAATAATGTTCAATTGCTAAATTTAGAAATGGCAATACTATAGAAGGATATTCAATCACATGACTACCTTTATTTGATAATATTTCTTTTAATTTTTGGAAAATTTGCATGTCTACCTTTTTGCAATCTATAGATTATTGCATGTGGATGTTAGTTCAAGAAGGGCATTCTACGCCTTCATGATTTTTTAATGGCATTAAAACTAAACTTTCTTTTTCTAAATGGAGCATAGAAGATAAAGATTTAGCCCAACTGAATGCAAAATATTTGAACTATTTTTTCTATCTTTAAAATCTGAAGATTACATGTGTGTTTCTACTTGCGCTATTGGTAAGGAGATTTGGGACAAAGTCTGCATAACTTATGAAGGAACTAATGAAGTAAAATAATCTAGTTGAATATTCAGCTCTATGATTATGAATTCTTTCACATGAATCCTAGTGAATTAATTTCTGAAATGTATACTAGGTTCACTCAGATTGTTACTTCCCTGCATGCCTTATGAAGAGAACTTACTAAATATGAAAAAGTTAACAAGATCTTGAATTGCTTATCTACTTCCTATAATGACAAAATTATATCTATTATTGAATCTAAGGATCTAAATATTGACCCCATTGATAACTTACATGGATCCCTCATTGCCTATGAGCAAGGAGTGGGTGAAAGATAGCTTGATGTAGGTGAAAAGAGAAAGGAGAAAACTGTAGTCTTAAAGGCTAACTATTCTGATAGTGACAATTCTACACCTGATGATGATGATGAAATTGTGTTGATGATAACACAATTTAAAAGCTTTCTAAAGAAAAAGCAAAAGCATCATCAGCAATGGAATAAAGATAAAGCTAATAAAAATTCTAAGGTTTTTGATGATGTTATCTATTTTGAATCCAGGTAGCCAGGGCACTTGATTTCAGATTGCCCAAATTTGAAAACTCACCTGATCAAGGAGAAGGGTGAAGAAAAACCTAAGTTCAAAAAGGATAAGTAAAGGACTCAAAAGGCTTTCTAAATAGACTCTGCTTCAGACTTTTCTAAAATAGAAGCAGAAGAGGAGGTAACCAACTTGTGCTTAATGGTATATAACCATCTTGATCATTCTGATCAAGTGGAGGTATATGAGCTTTCTTATAATGAATTATTTGAAGTTTTTAAAAAAATTTGTACTGCATATAGGATGCTCAAGAAATTACATGCAAGCCTTAAATCTGACTTTTCAAATGGCTTTATTAGATGAATTTTACTATTTAAATAAGAAGCATCTTGATTTAACTACTGAACATGATTCCTTGAAAACATTGCATATTGAATTAGAAAATGCATTCAAGTAATTAGAAACATTTGCATGTAAATTAGATGGTAGTGAGCACACATTAAAAATTGAAAATTTAATTCTTGAAAGTGCAAACAAATCTTTACAAGTTTAATTAAAAGCTCTCAAAGAAAAAAAACACCTCTAACACTTGCACAGTTTCATAACACACCATCACAGCATGCATTCAAACCTAGGAAGAGGCATCATAACCCACATAAATTAGTAAACCCTTTTCCTAGAGTTAGATGTTTCTCTTGTGGCATGCTAGGACACATCTCCCATACTTACACTATCTACCATAGAACACATTTAGTGTGGAGACCAAAATTGCATAATTCATAGCATAACATGCAAGCATTTCATCCCACATTCCATAAGGTGGAAATTAAACTTATTTGGGTTCCCAAATTTGACCACTGATGATTTTATAGGGATGCTCTCATAAAGGCCTCGTGAGAGCATGCGGTACCTGCACAGCAGATATTCAAGGCATATGACTAAAGATGCAAATCAATTCATTTTGTCGGAGGCCAAGGAAGGAGATAAGGTGACACTTGGAGATAATAGCACCAGAAGAGTGGTGGGGGAAAGTATAATTGGCAACTCAAAAAATTTCCTCATTGAATATGTTTTATCGGTAGATGGCTTAAAACATAATATGCTAAGCATAAGCCAGCTCTGTGATAAAGGCTTCATCATTTAATTTTTATCTACCAGCTGCATTATAAGCTTAAATGGAAATACTATGCTGTAAGGAAAAAGAATCAATGATGTTTGTATGCTTGATTTAAACTATGTTGAACATACTGCTTCTCTTTACCTAAAAACTATTACTAATGAATCCTTGTTATGGCATTGATTCAAGCATGTAAAATCTTAGAAAAAACACCCAAAAAGACTTAGTGAGAGGCATACCAAAACTAGAATTCACTAAGGACCACCTGTATGATGCCTGTCAGTTAGGAAAGCAAGTTAAATCCTCCTTCTACTCAATTAAGGACATTAACACTAAGAAACAATTAGAAGCCCTTCACATGGATCTTTTTGGACCTATTAGCACTGCAAGCCTAGGAGGAAAAGTCATTTGGTATGTGGTTATTGATGATTACTCAAGGTATACTTAGGTTAGATTCTTATCTCATAAAAGTGAATCATTCAAGGAATTTAAGATATTCTCTACTTAGATTTAGAGGAAGCTGGGTTATGAAATTCTAACAATTCATAGTGATCAGGTTAAAGAATTTGAGAATAAAAGATTTGAATCCTACTGTGAGCAGAAATGGATAGATCACAACTTTTTAGCTCCTAAGACCCCTCAATAGAATGGGGATGTTGAAAGAAAGAACAAGACCCTGGTAGAAGCTGCTAGAGCCATATTAGCTGAATACTCACTTCCTAAATACTACTAAGAAAAAGCGGTGAATACAGCCTATTACTTTCTGAATAGGGTTAATATTAGATCTAAACTAAATAAGATACCCTACAAAATCCTTAAGGGTAGGACACCCAACCTCTCTCACCTTTATATCTTTGGATGTAAAGTATTCATTTTGAATAATGGAAATCTCTACTAAGAATGTTTGACCCTAAATCTGATGGAGTGTTCCGAGGGTACTCAAATATTAGAAATTCCTATAGAGTTTTCAATAAAGGGACACAGGTGATAGAGGAGACCACTTATGTTGTATTTGATGAATCTGATAATTCTAGAGGGTCTGGCGTAGAAGAAGAAAAAGTTGTAGAAATCACCTAATGAGTAGAATCTGTAAATCTGGAGGAAAGGGTAGAACTTAAAAATTTACTGCCTAGAGAATGGAGAAATACTTCAAGTCATTCTAAAGAACTAATCTTAGGAGACAAATCTGAAAGTGTTATAAATTGGCATGGACTTAAAAAATAAGTAAACCACTCTACCTTCATCTCAATGACTGGTCCCACCAATATAAATCAAGCCCTATGTGATGAATTCTTGATCCTAGCCATATAAGAAGATTTAAATCAATTTATGAGAAATAATGTTTGGTAACAAGTTGAAAGACTCAAGGACGAGAGTGTTGTTTGAACTAAATGGGTTTTCAAAAATAAAATGAATGATTCTGGTGTAGTGGTGAAAAATAAAGTAAGATTAGTGGCTAAAAGGTATAACCAGATAGAAGAGGTTTACTTTGAAGAGACCTTTGCCCCTGTAGCTAGATTGGAAGCCATTAGGGTGCTACTAGCCTTTGCCTACTTTAAGGGATTAAAACTGTACCAAATGGATGTCAAAAGTGTCTTTCAGAATGGGGTCATAAAAGAAGATGTGTATGTTGAACAACCCCCAGGCTTTGAAAATTCATAATTTCCTAATCATGTGTTTAAATTAAAAAAGGCATTATATGGACTAAAATAAGCACCCAAAGCATGGTATAAAAGACTAAGCACATTACTACTAGAGAGAGCCCTTATTAAGGGGAGTGTAGACATCACCTTCTTTCTAAAAAGGGTAGGAGATGAACTACTCATTGTCCAAATTTATGTTGCTAATATTCTATTTAGATCTTCTGATAAAAATCTATTTGATGACTTTTTAAAAATAATGAGTAAGGAACTTGAGATGATTTTGATAGGAGAACTAACCTACTTTCTTAGATATAGTATAAGGCAGAAACATGATGAAATTTTTCTTAATAAATCAAAATACATTAAGGACATCCTTAAGAAATATGAAATGGATAAAGCCAAACTAATAAATACTCCCATGAGTTTAACTGTTCAGTTAGATAAGAATTTAAATAGAAAATTAGTTGATTAAAAGAAATATAGGGGAATAATTGGATCACTTCTTTACTTGACTGCTAGCAGACTTGATATTATGTTTAGTGTTTGTCTTTGTGCAAGATTTTAGGCTAATCCAAAAGAGTCCCAATTGACTACTGTGAAGAGAATCCTTAGATATTTCTTATGAACCCAGGACTTAGGAATCTGGTATCCTAGGCATAGCACTTCCTTTAAAATCATAGGATATCCTGATTCATATTTTATAGGATGCACAGTTGATGGGAAAAACACTTCTGTAATATGTTAATTCATAGGATAATCCTTAATCTTCTGGTCCAATAGAAAATAGAACTCAGTTACCCTATCCATAACTGAAGATAAATACATAGCCTTAGGAAGTTATGTGGCCCAAGTCCTTTGGTTAAAATAACAAATACTGGATTTAGGATTACCTATATGCACCATTTCAATCTAATGTGATAACACTAGTACTATCTGTATTTTAAAGAATCCAATCTATACTCTATGACAAAACACATAGACATAAGACACCATTTTATTTGGGACCAGGTCACCAATGGAGACATAGAGCTACACCATATAGCCACTGAAAATCAACTTGTTGATATCTTTACAAAACCACTAGCCTTTTGAAACCTTTAGCACCTTAAGAACTAAATTAGGTGTGATAGATATTCATGCGTGAGATTGATACTTTCTGTTTCTATTTTTTTCTTATTTTATTTATATATTTGTTTCTTTTTTTGTATTTTTATTTTATATTTTTGATTTTTTGTTATTTTCCTTCTATGTTTTAAGAATCAGATCATTGCTCACTACTTCTGTTGAATTTTTTTTTAAATGACATTTTTTTCCTTGTTATTTAGAAGCGTGTAAGCAGTGATTGACTCCTCTAAAATAGTTAAAAGAAGAAACTTTGATGATTAATTCTCTTACTCTAACTCCTTTAGTGGTGTATTTTCATTTTAAATTAAAATTTATTTCAAATTAAATATTGGAGTTTAAAATATAGATCTATTCTATCTTCCTACACTAATCTATCACATATGAATAATGTTCCAAGTCAATGAATCTATTTCAAGTTTTTTCAATCAAGTTGTTAGCACTTATCATATGGATAGGAATCTATTTTGTGGTTTATTCTTCCTTCTATAAGAAAGTGAGTTTGCCTTCTCTTATATTTGGAAGATAATCTCACGACAAAGAATTTTATAAATATTTAGAAAGGAAACAAGCTTGTAAAAATAAAAAGAGGCACAAAATGAACCCAAAACTAAAACGATGCGCAATGACCACCAAAGAATTACAAGATGCATAAAGTGAATCCAAAAATCAAAAGATGTGCAATTTGCACCAAAAACTAATAAAAGAGGCACAAAATGTGCCCAATATAGGTTAGCTTCCCTTTCTTTCAAATCCTTAAACTCTTGGAAGAATCCATGTATGTATATATATATATATATTCAAATCATGATTTTTTGTTTAAAAAGGATTTTGACCAGTAAGGAGTCCAAGTTAAGGTTAACAAGATTAATTTTTCTAACCTTTCTGAATTTTAGCATTGTCAATTCATTTCTAACTAGTTTTTAAATCTAATTATGAGGTAAATTTATCATTTATTGGAGCAAATTGATTCAAAAAAACTTTAATTTTGCTTTATGGTTATTTTTGTCATATTTTTCAATCTATTTTCTATTATTTTTACTTAGTTTTTGTCTTGAACCATTCCTGATCGTCACATTCCATTCTCTATGTTCTTCAATGTTTGTTAACATCATCCAGTATGATTCACATCATACTATATGATCTAAACAAAATATCACTTATCTAATCACAGCACATCCAATAGCTAATATTAATCAAATATTGGTAATTGTCCCATACAATTCATACTTCATACTATACGATCCACATGGCAAGAGCCATTGGATAATTTGAATGCAGTTGGTATGATCCTTTATGATAAATCATCCTATACAATCCACATTTTCATACTATATGATCCAGCCAATCAATGTTTATATAGGCTAACTCTTCGAGACGATCGCCCTGTTCTAATCATTCAGTATGATGTCGGATTGTACTATATGATATAACTTCCTTTTTGACTGATCGTCTGGATGAAATTGATTACACTCGATCATCTAGTATGATCTCATGATTATACTGTACGATATGTTAAGTCCTATATAAATAGTAGCTGGTTCTTCATTTTATTCAAACCTTTTAACTCCTCTAAACCCTTACTTCCATTCTGCACTCTTATTCTTGCAATGGCTGATGGCAAAAGGTCCCGAGTACTTGCATGTAGCTCTTCTAGGCATGATATCAATCCTTGATTCATTGAGGAAGTTGATGAAGTGGCCTACAATCATTATAAAACTTTTGGCATAACCCCCTCAAAGATTATCAGCCAAAATGTTCTGAATTTTTAGGTACTTAATATGTTTGCTCAAATAACTCTTAGTTTCCTTCTCACACTAGCCTTTCCATTCAACTCGGAACTCCTGTTTGAATTCTTTGCAAACCTTCATATTAACAATACATTTACTGCCCTACAATCCTATGTTAATAGAAGATCTATAATTCCTACCAAAGGAGACAAAATCCACATCTTTGCTTCAGATCTTAATTATAATTGGGCTCTTGCCAACACCATTCATAGGGAAACCAATGCTAACTACCATATAGCCCAAGTCAACACCTTAGTCAAGGATGCCCGAACCATCCAGCATATCCTTGGCAACTCGATTATTCTTAAAGCTGGGAATCAGATGGATATTACGCCTTTCTTTCACTTACCACCTAATATATCATGGCTAATATTGTCTTTAATGCAGATGATCTTATCATTTACTATATTGAATATCAAAATTGTATTAGACATCCTAGCCATAAAAGAAAGTCTAACCTAGCCTTGGGACATCTCATTTCCTTTGTCCTAGAGCCAAAATATAATTTCAATTTCTAGCTCCACCTGATCACCTCCCTACATTATATTCTAGTAGCTCCTTCCACATCCTTCACAGTACTTATCATCATAATGAATGCGAAGAGCCTGTGGAAGAGGAGAAAGGACCTATTCCTGAATATGTCCCTATCTTCCAGCAATCTCAGATTGATCAGCTGGTTTAGAGGTTTGCTCAGTGGGAGGCTTATTTTGACTTCTACGTAGCCGAGCAACAACACCAGCAGCATGACCAAGACTTAGCTCACTTTGATGCATACATATCATAGTAGCTACAGTAGCATGACCAGGATATAGCCTGGTTTGGAGATCAGTTTGTCTCTCTTCGCTACTTCTTTTACCCACCACCACCTCCTCCTCCGAACCAGGATCCCTATGGGTTCTAGTTTGTTTTATTTCTAATGTTGTCCATTTTTGTGATGTACTTACTTTATTTTATTTAGAGTTTTCTTTTTCCTCCTTTTTGTGATGTTAAAAAGGGGAGTAGTCTATTTTTTGCATACTGTATTTTAGTGAAACTAGTTTTCTACTTTTCTTTTATTTTTACTTATGTCTGGTATTTCCTTAAAAAAATGGAAAGGTCAAACTTTCCTTACATTCAAAATTTCATATTCTAGGGGGGGTTTTAGAGAATGTCAAAAGCCTTCAATATTTTTAAACAACAATATTTGCCATCATCATAAGGGGGAGATTGTTGCAAATCTAGGCCCAAGTATTATGATTTTGATGATAACAAACATTATTGCATCCTTATCACTATTATTATTACATATCTATTTTGTTGCCCTGCTCACTAACATTTTAGGTCCCCAAGTCCATTGGCAATGTCAATCAGCTCAAGATAGGTAGACTAAAGTTGAGTCTATCTGTAATTTCAATTTTAATGTACTTTTACCTTTCTTGAGTCAAATCATATACTGGTGAATATTAAGCTAAGATTTCACACACATACTTAAAGGGGTGAGTTAGCGAGTTAGGAGAAAGATGAATTTTCTAAACTAATCGTACTGGATGATCAGTCAAATAGAAAAATCATTAACTTAAAGCACCCTGTTAATGGAGATTGACTAATTAATTGTACTAGATTATTCATATCATATAGGACGATCAGTTATGATTATGAAAAATAATCGTCAATCATAATTTAGGTAATATTTTAATATTCAAAATTTATTCTAATCGTACAGTATGATATATATTATACTAAATAATTTATGATAAACATGCCTATATTTATCCTGTGATTAGGGGACTAATTATGGTACATTGCTTGATCCGATCATACAGGATGATCGGTGATGATCATGTTGCAGATCTAGGCCCAAGTCTTGTGATTTTGATGATAACAAATATTATTGTTTTTATTTACTATGCTATGTCCAAATAATTAAATTTCATTGCATATATATTTTCTCTGATGTATACTAACATAATAGGTCCACAGGCTCACTCTCAAGCCAGCTCAAGATCAGGTAGACTAAGACTGAGTCAAGTTTGTAATTTTAACTTAAATGCATTTTCTACCTTTTCTTGAGTCAATTGTAATATGACGGATCCTGAAGCTAAGTAACCTTGCACACACATTCTCAAGGGAGTGAGTAAAGGGAGATTGAGAAAAAAAATTTTCTGGCCAAATTGTATAGGATGATTTTTGATCATCCTGGACAATTTTTTTTTGGGGGGAAACCCATAGAGGGGCCTATGCATTAATTTAAAAAAATTAGTACAGGGTCCTTAAAGGCCCCTCAAGCTCACTAATGCTCTAATGACCTACAAAAAGAAGATAAAAAAACCTAAGAGCTTGAGGTCCCTACTACAGAAAAATCCAAAGTACCCTAGGTACGATCTACGGTGCACAAGAATGAGCACCCAAAAAAGATAATAGGACCAAAAAATGGCAGCCTGATTTAACTTTCCTTCTAAAATTAGATCACTAAAATCACATGAATAAAAAAGATTTTACAAAATAGAATAATGCACAAAATAGACATAAAAAAATAGAAGTATATTCTAGTAGAAGGAAGAATCCAACAGTGATAAGTCCAACAAGTTCTTAAGAATTCCATCCAGATATTACTCATCACTAGAAAAATAACCAACCAGCAGCAGATATACCTGAACAGCTAGCAACGGTAAGGGTAGAAAAAATTAACATAGATCGAAATAAAAAAATCTAACAAACGAAGCTCAACTGCAAGGCAACACCGCCCCAGCTCATCAAAGCTAGAATACAGCATGACAATCCCAAGATAACACATAGCACCCAAATCCAATAAGCTAAAGCAACAAAACTAGGAGCCAGAGCACTCAAAACCTTCAAAAGGAAAAAAACTCCAGGCAATAGACCAGCACCATGAAGCAACATCAAAAACACAGAAGCCCTAGGAATCCCTCAGCAGGAACAACACAAAAACCTCCATAGTAAAGCACAAAATTGCCACCAAGCAGCTCAAAATATAACAGACATATAACCAGTAACCAAACTGGCATACCCCATCCACCAAATAACCACAGTAGAATAGAACCAGATGACACAACCAAAATGTCAAACAAAAAGCTCCTGAGTGAGAAAATCTCTAGAGAACGAAAACCCATAATATCCAATAATAAAACCATGAAACCCAGAGCACTAAAACCCATAATAGCCAATAATAAAACCATGAAACCCAGAGCAGCCAGACCATCCAACATCAACCCCATCATCTCCCATAGCAAGGATAATATAAATGCTAGAAGGGTCACCACACTTGATCCATTCTAAATTAGTAAATATAGTCATATCATCAAGAAATAAACAACACCAGGCAGCATTAAACCCAAACCAACAACAATAACTCTAGGATAACAAGGCCTGGGTGGCAGCAGGGAAGGCCACCCAACCAGAGAACCAACTTAACATAAACAGACTACTCAACCTGTCATCCATACAGAACCTCCAAGAAAAAATAAGAGCCCTAAAATCAATAAGGAGAAGAGTAATGCCATAGGCTTCAACAAAAACCAACAAAAAAAAGCTTCAGAGGGAAACTAGCACCAAAGCCCCAGATCTGACCAGAAAACCCAGAAAGGAACCAACCAAGCAACACAATAGCCAGGAACACTTAGCAAAGAAAAATATCAAGAGGGAAAACCACAAAGGGGTTAATCGCCAAAGAACCAGTCAAGATAAAACACCTAGACCCAAACAAAAAAACCCCACAAACTATAAAAACCAACCAAATTAACACCTAACATGAGGCATACCAATTTTATTAAATCTTAAGAGCCCTTCTAAAGGGCTAGGTAAATTAGCAGCTGTAAAATCAGTGAAACAAACTAACTCACTCCCAAAATTGGTGAGCCAATTAGCACAAGTATTACCATCCCTATAAACATGAGAGAAGGAAACATTAACAAAGATCATCAATTATTTAACATCCCTCACCAGATAACAAACTACAGGATTGCTGACTAAATCCTCAACATTATTAATGCATTGAATACTATAAGTAGATTCAACCTCAATCCCAATGTTAGGAATATCAAGAGACATATAAATTCTCAGCCCATAAAGAATAGCATTAAGCATAGAAAAATGCACATTGTCGTTCTTTAAAGGACCCACAAAAGCCATAATAGTACTCTTGATTGTCTCTGATGAGCCCACCACACCCCAAAATGGTACCTTTAGCAAAACCACCAACATTTAATTTATAACAGTTCATAGAAGGTTTAACCAAGTAAATATACCTAGGATTAGAGATAGAGTGAGCCTCATCCAACCTGAGGCCTAAGTCAATAGCAACCAAGAAGTAGTTCTTAAAGCTATTGATAGAAAGCAAATTAATAGAAAAAAGGCTCAGAACTTTGTCCTTCACATTATTTATAATCCTATGATAGTTCATATTAATACCATTAAAAGGGAGTTATTCCTATCCATCCATAAGTATCACAAAATAAGAGAAGGAATAACATTTCTAATATGACCTTTAGAGTTGACAAACAAAGAATTAAGCAAAGCATTAATAGACAAATTAGCATTAAAGCAGTTTAATTTGAAAATATCATCTAAATAAATCCAGGTTTTAACATCTAAAGGACCCGAAAGAAAAACATGATGCATATTCTCAACATGATAATAGCATTGACATTTGGACAGAAAGATAAAACCTCTTTTAATCAAGTTATCATCAGTAGTAATAAATCTATGTAAAATTCTCCAAATAAAGCTAGCAACAATAGAAGGAATTCTTTTATGCCAAATCATGGAAAAAATATTAGTAACCTCATTCTTGGTTCTAAACATATGCCAAGCATCCCTTAATCTAAAAACCCCATCTTTAGAGAAATTACATAATAAAAGATCCTCCAAATTCATGTTCAAGGAAAGCTTCAAAATTAGTTAAATAATTGAATCAGGAATCACAAGTTTATCATAATCCCAATAGTTATCAGTAATGAAAAAGTTAACTTTAACAGCAGCACTAGAAGAAGTATTAGTGATAGAATCAATGGATTGGTTGCCCAACCAACAATCTTGCCAAAAGAAGATGTTCCCACCACTAAGCCCCTAGGAGAGATGAGGTTCCACAACCCATTTAACCTTGCAAAGTCTCTGCCAAACTGTAGAATCACCTTTATTAAAGGAGCAAGTAGTAGGATGCTCCCCCCCATAATACTTAGAAAACATAAACTTAGCCCAACGGCTCACATTAGCACGAAAAGGTATACCATAACTTGAAAGAAAAGGCATAGGCCAAATCAAACATACACTTATAACCCAGGCCACCCTCATTCAACACACCACAACACTTGTCCCAAGAGGACCAAATAATTTTAGAGTTGCTATTAATATAATTTTATCAATTTTATTACACACCATCTGAGTAGGCAGAAGATTTTGAAAAGAGTAAATAGGGAGAGAACAAAGCAAACTTCTAATGAGAGTAAGCCTACAACCAAAACTCAAAAAATTAGAATCCCAAGATAAAAGCTTATTCTGAAACGAAGTAATCAAATCATCAAAAAGAAAAGACTTCTTTCTACCTTTAAAAAGAGGGATCCCAAGACACTTAATAGGTAAGTGGCCTTCCACAAAACTAGTGAGGTTTTCAATAGCCACAATACGAGCATTAGGCACCTTATTGGAAGTAATGAAATAATATTTTTGCTTGTTCAAAGAAAGCCCACTAACATTTTCAAAGTTGTGAAAGAAGTCCAAAAGTCTATTAATTCTATTAAGAGAAGCATTTGTAAAAATAATAAAATCATCAGCAAAGCATAAATGAGAAATAGGAAAACCCCCCAAAGGTTCTAAAATAGAGGCTAGGGTGGTTCTCAAAGAGGTTGGTAAGGCCTCTAGAAAGATACTCTACCGCAATAATAAAAAGAGCTGGAGATATAGGATCCCCCTGTCTCAAACCATGAGAAGATCTAAAAAAACCAGAGCTTTTGTCATTAATAATAATAGAAAAATAAGAACCTTCAATGCAATTTCTAATAAGATTGATAAAAATTGAATTAAAACAAAATAAGTGCAAAGTATTATAGAGAAAGTTCTAATTAATATTATCATAAGCCTTAGAAATATCAAGTTTCAAAATAATATTGTTACCTCTCACCCTGACATCCGATCATGGCAAAATTCTTGAGCCAATAGGATATAATCAGTGATAGCCCAAACTTTAACAAATCCCATTTGATAGGGAGAGAAAATTTTAGGAAGAATATAAGTTAAACGACTCATAATAATTTTAGAAAGTAACTTACTAAAAAAAGTGCAAAGACTAATAGGTCTAAAATCATTCCAAGTACTAACATCATTACTCTTGGGAATGAGAATAATAGAAGTAGAATAAAAAAATTTTGGAATATCATGCCCAGCAAAAATTCCAAAATAGCAGAGTAAAGATCATTAATAATAATATGCCACGCTTTCTTAAAGAATTTAGTAGTAAACCCATCCGGTCCAACCACAGAATCACCATTCATGCCATGAACAATTTCTTTTAATTCATCAAAAGAAGGGGGTTTAGAAAGGGACTCATTATCCTCTTGAGAGATGAGATTGGGTAAGATAGAGGGGTTCTTAATATGCCCAAGCACAAAAACCTTATTGAGCCAATTTTGAAAATGCTAAACCGCCAATAAGGCAATCTCCTCACCATCCTCAATAATAGAACCATCCTCACGGTTAATCTTATTAATGGAATTCTTGGCACGCTTCCTCTTTACCAAAGCATGAAAATACTTTGTTGTTATCACCTTCAACAAAATGCTTTACAACCGCTTTTTTTGTTTCCAAAGAACCTCCTCCTAAGCTTGTAATTTAAAGAGGCACTTCTTAGCCTCTCTAAGTAAAACAAAATTATCATCAGTAGGAGACATTTAATAGTTAAATTCAACAGTGTTAACTTTATCTTCCACATTTAAGATATTAGTGCAATTATTATTAGTCATCATAAACTCCATATCAGGTAATTTTTTGTTAATAACACACATACTAGTAGGAATTGAAATAACATGTTGAGTAGAGGTGATAGCAAGCATTTGTTCATCCATATTTTCACACTCATTAACTAAGATGGCAGTATTGCTAATATTATTTCCCTGAGCAAAAGGAGGGACATCAACAATGACAGGGGATGGTTTAGTATGCACACTGGATGATTGTATAGGTTCCTAAATATTTTCAAGCATTTTGGGTGTATTGCCTTCAACCTCAGCAAAATTCAGAATGGCATGCTCATGATCAGCTGAAATGATAGCATTTCCTTGCGGTTGTTTGGAGGGAACTTTTTCCTTACGAAGATGAGGATGCAACCAAAAATATTCATTAACACCATGGCCATGCATTTTATAATGAGAGCATAAGATAAGTAAATTTTCAAAATTAACTTTTTGGAAATAACCATTCAACTCCTATCCTATCCATATTTCATTAGGATGTTTCTTAGAAATATCCAGTTCAACTAGAACACGAGCTAGCGACGGACATGAGATAGATGTAGTAGCTTGGTCCATTTATAATGGTCTACCAAAAATAGATGAAAGACCAAATAGAATTTGCATATTAAAAAAATGAGGTCTCATATTCAAAAAAGAGATCCACATAGGAGCAATAGGAGATTCCTCCCTAACATCAAAATATGGCACCCATTTGAGGAGACACATCTGACAAGCTTGAATATAGTAAGATCTCCTTGAAAAAATTTAGCTATAATCAAGGTCATTCATAAGTTGAATTGCAACATGCCTCTAATCTAGTAAACCAATGTGAAAGGAGCCCGAAAGCTTCAAGTTAACAAAAAATTTCTAAATGACATCAAGATTCAGAAAATAAAGTAGAAATTTACCAACTAACGTTAAGGCAAAAGGAGCGGCCAATTGAGAAACAACAGCATCATCAAACATCGAAGCCGGACAACCCTCGAATGAGGTTTGAACAAACTGAACATTAGACACAGAGGAAGTAGAACTAGCTAAAACCTCCTTAATTGACCTAGAATAGCTATCAGGAAATGAAGAGGATGATAGGCTAGATGACAACGGAGTCATCATCTCCCAAAGCCAAAACCACATGAAAAAAAACTCAAAAGAAAACTGCAGAAGGCCGAGTAAGAACTAGAGAGAAAAAATGATGAAAAAACCACCAAAAAAGCGTGCCAAGAGATCAAAAAAAGAGCTCACAAATGGAAACCCTAAATCGCCTAGGAATCGCCAGAGAGGGAACGAGGAGTTGATCGTCCAGGATGATCTATTCAGCTCACAACCCTAATTAGGGCTTCAGGCTCAAGTAAACCTGATTAAGAAAATCATCCTAGACGCTACTACCAACATCCTGGATGATATGCTTAAATCAAAATACATAGCTGCCAAACTCTTTTTGGCAAGATTTTATAACTCACAAATTACACTAATCGTATAGGATGATTCTGATCATCCTGGATGATTCATATACAATCATGCCTAAATTAATTAGGTGATTAGGATAGTAATTAAGGTTAGATTGATCGATCATATCATCTTGGACGATCACAGAATTATCCTGGATGATCTTTCTATGTCTCCTAGATGTCCCGAACTATCTGCTGGATGATAATGCCTAATTTTGAACTAATCGTACAGGATGATCATGACATCATCCTGGATAATCAGTTATATTTCTAAATATCATCCTGATTTATCTCCTAGATATCCCAAATTATCTGCTAGATGATAATGCCTAATTTTGAACTGATCGTACAGGACCATGACTGCATCATCTTGGACGATTAGAATAAACTGTGTTCTAATCGTACAGGAGAACCAGATCATCCCAACTAGAAGGGCTGATTTAAATTAATCATACAAGACATTCGCCAGATCGTCTTGGGATATTTTTGGTAAGTTGAAAATTTGGGCACTTTTTGAGGCCTCCTATTTAAGCTTTCTTAATTACTGATGTAAAAGATCTTTTATTATTTTTCTAACTTAAGAAAACTTAGAGGAGAGGGAGATTTTGGGAGAGAGAGAGGATCTTGTGAGGGGGAGTTTGTGAGGGGATTCACAAAGGTTGCTCCAAGCAAGGATTCAATTATCTTCTTCCTTCTTCATCCTTGGTTCCTTGGTGGCTCTGGGGAGATGATCATCAATATCAAATCTAGGTTCTCTGCCTACTCTAAGAGAGAGTAAAAGACTTATAAGGTTTTTTGCCTACTCCAGGAGGGAGTAAAAGGATTCTGGGTTCTATGCCTTCACCAAGAGAGTGAAAAAGGATTCAAGGTTCTCTGCCTCACCGCTTCAATAGAAAGATTTTGTAAGGGCTTCTCTGCCTTGTTGTGGGGGAAAAATGAGAGACACTAACTGATTAGTGTAATACCATGAATAAGAGATTCTGGGGAGTGGACATATGTTAGATTTAACTGAACCACTATAAATCTGCCGTGTTCTTTCCACTTATTTTTTCTACATCTATTTTCACTTATTTTTGTGATCTCATATGTGATTGAAATCTCTAATTTTAGTTATCTGGTTCCACTTAGATTGTATGTGTTTAAAATATTCAAAAAGATTTCAAAAAGATTTTTCTTTTTGTTTAAAGAATTTTTAAAGTATCAATTCACCCTCCTCTTGATTAGCCTAGGCTAGTTCTATAGGGTTTAACACCCCTCACAAACTTTCAAGTGGTATTAGAGTGAGATTCATAAAATCAAGTTTTAAAAAACTTTTGAATTTCAATCAATGGCTAACTTTGATAATTGCAACACCGCGGAGGGATATTCAATCACACAACCATCACTATTTGATAGTATACATTTTGATTTTTGGAAAACTCACATGCCCACCTTTTTACAATCCATTGATTATCGCATGTGGATGTTTGTTAAGGATGGATATTTTGCACCTTTTAGATTAGTAGATGGCATGAAAATCGAATTGCCTTTTACTAAATGGACTTTAGATGATAGAGACTTAATATAACTTAATGCAAAATATTTGAGCTATTTTTTTATGCATTAAAGTTTGAAGACTACATACATGTCTCTACTTAAACTACAAGAAAAGAAATTTGAGATAGATTATGTATTACCTATGATGGAACATCTGAAGTTAAACAATCTAGGCTGAATATTTTACTTCATGATTATGAACTTTTTGCATAAAACTTAGTGAATCAATTTTTGAAATATATATTAGATTTATACAGATTGTTACTTCTTTATATGCCTTAGGAAGAGAACTTATGAATTATGTAAAAGTAAACAAGATTTTGTGATGTTTTCTTTCTTCCTTTTAAGCAAAAATTAATGCCATTATTGAATCTAAAGATTTGAATACTTATTCAATTGATAACTTATTTAGATCACTAATTACTTACGAGCAAGGAGTGAACCAAGAGCAAGGAGTGATAAGAAAAAGGAGAAAATTGTAGCCTTGAAGGCTAATGATTCTGACATTGATCCTTCTGGATCTGATGATGATGACTCGGCTTTAATAACAAGACAATTTAAGAGCGTGTTAAGGAAAAAAAATAAAGGCATCATCAAAAGTGGAATAAAGGTAAGAATAATAAGCATTCTAAAGTTTTTTCTGATGTTATCTTTTTTGAATACAGGAAGCAAGGGCATTTGAAGTCTGATTGCCTAACTCTGAAAGCTCACCCAAGCAAAGAAAGGGTGAAGAAAAACTAAAGTTCAAGAAGGACAAGAAAAGGATCCAAAAGGTATTTTGGGTAGACTCAGCATCAGACTCCTCTAAAACTGAAGTAGAAGAGGAGGTAACAAACCAGTATTTAATGGTTAATGATTATCTTGATCACTTTGATCAAGAAGAGGTATGTGAGCTTATATATGATCAATTATTTAAAGTTTCTGAAAGAATTTATTCTTCATATAGGAAGCTCAAGAAAGCATATGCTAGCCTCAAAGTTGAATATTTAAATCTGTAGAAAGAGCATGAATGCTTAAGGAAAGATCACTCCACTCTAGATAGCAATCACATGGCTTTATTAAATGAATTTGATGATTTAAATAAAAAGCATTCTGATTTAACCATTGAGCATGATTCATTAAAAACATCACATGTTGAATTAAAAATTGCATTCAAGGAATTAGAAACTCTTATATCTAATTTAGAGAGTAGGGATCAAGCATTGAGAATGGAAAATTTAATTCTTGAAAGTTCAAATAAATTTTTTAATGCTGAATTAACTGCTTTCATGGAAAATAAAAAACCATCATCACTAAAAAAATTTTATACACAATCATCAAAGCATGCATCATCCAAACCTAGGAGAGGCACCATCACCCATGTAGATTAGTTAACCCTTTTCCTGGTGTTAGATATTTTTCTTGTGGTATGCTAGGACATATCTCTCACACTTACATCATTCACCGTAAAAAATATTTGGTGTGGAGACCAAAATTATAAAATTCACAGCAAAGCATACATGCATCTGATTTTTCTTTTCAGAATAAGGGACCCAAACCTGTTTGGGTTCCCAAATCTGACATTCTATAATTTTGTAGGTGTGCTCTCACAAAAAGCCTCATAAGAGCATATAGTACCTGGATAGTGGATGTTTAAGACATATGCCTAGAGATGCAAATCAATTTATTTCACTAGAGGCCAGGGTAGGAGGCAAGGTAACACTTGGAGACAACACCACCAGGAGAGTGGTGGGATTAAGTATAATTGGTGATTCAAAAAATTTCATCATTGATAATATTTTTCTTGTAGATGGATTGAAACATAATCTGCTCAGCATCACCCTATGTGTGTGTGCACGATTGCTAAGTGACAATACACTTTTAACAGGACTCTTGACTTAAAAAATATATAATTAAATAAATAAAAGATACACTTTTTGCAAAAACATCAAATATATTCTACCCAGTCTTGAGATGAGCCTTTTGATTATGATATACCTGAAATATTAGTGTGGAAAAAGTAATAATACAATAATAATATCAAGAGAACAAAAATAAAAACCCAATAATATTTTTTATCATCAAAATCATAAGCTCAGGATCCTATTTTGAAATAAGTACAGTATCAAACTTGAGCATCGTGACATGAGATAGGTTGGCAATGCGGCTAAGAAAAGTGAAGTAGCACCTCGGCACTACAATTTTGGTTTCACTACAGCGCTAGTTGACATGGCATGATTATGGCTAGAAGCGGTGCATCTTTTCATTAAGTTAGCATGGATTTTAGAAGTTGTAACTATTCAATCATGAATCTATAGGTTTTAGGCATTGTAGTTCTTGGAATGGCATTTTGGCATAGTAATTTTGGAAAGGTTGGCACTCCTACATGAACTTTCCTGTGACACCCAATACTGCAGTGCTAATTTTTGGCACAAAAACACTGTTATGCATTATGGTGCTAACATCTATGATGCCACGAGGCTTGCAAATATAGAAAGTCAACACCCTGCATTAAATTTTGCACTTCGATGTTACTTGATACGGTGTTATAGCATAAACCTTGTCGATAGTGCTGCTCTACACAACACTTGTAATTATTTCTTTTTTCTATATAATTCTAATATATACGTAAGTAAAATAATACATTTACAATTATCATTCTCCCTATACCTGAGTTCCCTGAACATAGGTTTAGTGATCCATAAATAGACAGGTGATGGGTGTTTTGTTTGTCGAGAGTATACGAGTTCAAAAAATTCTCAAGATTTTAAATGTAGTACATCCTTAGTCACTCCACAAAGGATATGGAGATGATCTTGCTAGAAAGTTAACTTTTTCTCATATTGGGGGCTCTAGTGCTCGCACAAATCTTGAGTGCCTGGGGGTCTCAACTCGCCATTTCAATCTTTTCTTTTAGCTCAGGCCCTAAGGGCGATTTCAAGATTCCACACTACTCGGGCTATCATTACTAGCTACAATAAGGTTCATAGGATAAAAATATTTTTTTCTTAATAAGGTGCAAACTCTTTTGGTGGTGGTCCCAAAATCAAGAGATGAACATTTTCATGAGTTTAGAAGAAAGGGAAAACTCTTTTTTAGGTGGTCTCAAAATTAAGAGACTAAAATTTGGGTGAGTTCAGATTAAGGGGTGAACGCATTTAGAGGTGGTCTTAAAATTAAGAGACTAACATTTTTGCAAGTTCAAAATAAGGGGCTAACCTGTTCGATGGTGGTCTCAAAAGTAAGAGACTAAAGTTTTGGCATGCTCATAATATTGGGAGAACTCACTTGGAGGTGGTATTGAAATCAAGAGACATAAGTTTGAAAGAGTTCAAAATAAGGGGCAAACTTTTTTGGAGGAGGTCTCCTCTAGTGTACAAAGATATGATTAATCTCTAATTACTTAATAGATGATTAAGAGAGAATCTTGCTAGAAAGATGACATTTCATTGCACTATTAGTGCTCGCATATTTCTTGAGTGCCTGGAGGCCTCATCTCGCTGCAGGGAATAGTCCAATCTTTTCTTTTAACTCAGCCTGTAGGGGGATTTATATTTCCAAAGTTAGCCATGGATAAAATTTAAAAGTTTTCAAAACAAGATTTTATGAATCCCGCTTTGATGCCACTTGAAAGTTCATTAGGGATATTAAGCCCTTATGAACACGCCCGAGGCTAACCAAGAGCGGGGGTGAATTGGTTATTTTAAAAATTCTTAAGCAAACACAATTTAGAAATTCTTTTTGAATTTTTTAAAAACATTTACAGTTTTGCAATGATGTGCAAATGTTCAATAATAACAAAATAATAATCACAATCATACAATCATCAACAAAAAAATAAGTGCGAAAAATAATCAGAAAGAACACACAAGATTTTATAGTGGTTTTGTCAACTTAACCTATGTCCACTCCCCGGAGCCTCCCATCTGGGTATTGTACTAACACTAAGTGACTCTCCTTCTGCTCCCATAGCAAGGCGGAGAAGCTTGTATAAAACTCCTTTCCACCAACTCGATGAGGCAGAGAACCCAAACTTTTTTTGCTTCCTCCTGAAGCAGGCAGAGAACCTGGACTCCTTTCACTTCCTCGTAAAGCAGGCAGAAAACCTTGATCTTCTTGCAGATGATCCTTCCCCAGAGACACCAAGGATAAGAGATGACTACTAGAGAAGATGACTTAGATCCTTACTTGGAGCAACCTTTGTGAACCCCGCACAAACTTGCCCTCACAAGATCTTCTCTCAAGCTCTCTCTCTCTCTCCTTCTCAAGTCTTTCACAGGAAAGGATAGTGGCAAAAGATCTTAATAATAGAAGACACGAGATCTTAAATAGTAGGGCTCAAAAATTGCCCTAAATTTCAATCGGTCATCAAATATCATCCAGGATAATTGGGTGATTGTCCTATATGATTAGTACAAAATCACTCATATCAGCCTAGACTATTTGGTTCCTTTGGACGATTAAATGACAAAATTTGTTCCTATTGCCAGGGACGATTTTGCGATCGTTCGGGATGATTATTGTAAAATAGGAATATCATCCAGAGGATAGCTCAGGTCATCCAGGGCAACTTATGCTGGATGATCTCAAAATAACTTGATCGTCCTGGACGATATCAATATCGTCTAGTACAATTAGTTCAAAAATGCCAATATCGTCCTACGTATTATTCAGGTCATACAACTAACCCATGCTAGACGATGTTAAAATGACCTGATTGTCTGGGACGATTTTGATATCATCCCATACAGTTAGTGCAAAATTGGGAATATCATCCAGAGGATTGTTCGGGTCATCCAGGTTAAATACACTGAATGGTTAGGATTTTCAATTAATCGTCCAGGACGATCGTGTGATCGTCCAAGATGATATGATCGAATCACTCAAACCTTAGTTACTTTTCTTAATCACCTGACTAATTTAGGTATGATTATAATAGATCATCCAGGATGATACACGTATCATCTGGGATGATTAAACCAAATCTCAAAAAATAAAAACTGGCCTAACTTAATCTAACGGCTGAAAATTTTTTATTTTAGCATATCGTCATGTATGATGAGTGTATTGTCTAGGATGATCTGTTTAATCAAACCTACTTGGCATGGTTACCCTAATTAGAGTCTCTATTTTTAGTGGATTATCCAAGATGATGTGAATATCATCCAGGATAATTTGAAAAAAATTTTGAACAAACACTCTAACTCACTAAAACTCTCCCCCTGAGTGTGTGTATACAAGATTACTTAGCTTGGGGATCCATTACATTGCACTTGACTCAAAAAAGATGAAAAATTACATTGAACCTGTAAACACAAATGGACTGACTCGATCTTGAGCTAGCTTGAATTGTAATTGATCTTGTGTACCTGAAATGTTAAACACTTAAATAGAAATGAAAAGGTTTGCTATCATCAAAATTATAGTCCTTGAATCAAGATTCATAACAGGTGCTTCCTTTATGGGTAGAATAGCCTGAGGTCATTGACACTCCAAGTTTTAAGTATTCATTTATGTTGTCAATTTGTAATTGATATGCTCCCAGTCTTGCATATCTTTGATTATATAGAGATCTTACCTAGAACTTGGTAGTTTTTTAAGTTAGAATGATGAGCAACTACACCCACATTCTTTTGGACCAGGTTTCCTGATCAAAAGGCTTTCTATTTGATATGAAGGTTGTAGTACTTGGCATCTCTTCATTTTATATCTTCCTGTTAGAGGGCAGCTTGTGCCCAAAGTTCTTCCAATTAGTTGATAGATGTTTGTAAGCCTTCTTTATTAGACACCTCCCATTTTTTAGGTTTAGTGGATGCATCCTTAGTTGCAACTAGTGCCCTTTGGCTTGAAAATTCTAGCTTTATCAACATCACAGCTTATGTCCCATGCAAAAATGAGAAGGGCTTATGCCCTTTAGCAGTATATAAAGTTATCCTGAGGGCCCAAAGTACTGAAGGAAGTAGTTCGGGCCCTCTCCCTTGAGTGCTCTCAATCTTTTTCTTGAGGATGTCAAGTACGAGCTTATTAGGCTTTGACTTATCCTTTAGTTTGTGGGTGATGAATGGATGTGAATTTAAGGTAGATTCCCTGGATGTTAATTCTTTGACTTCTATCAAAGAATTATGTTTTGTTATCCATAATGATTATAAGACGAACTCTATATCAACAGATAATGTCAGCCTAAATAAAATTTTGGATTGTGGTAGAGGTTATGTGAGTGAGCATATTAGCTTTGATCCATTTGGTAAATTAGTCGATCATGGCCAAGATGAATCATCTTTCACTCTTTGATACTATGAATGGGCCTAGCAAATCCATCCATCACATGGTGAATGATTTGGGACTTATGATCGAGTGTAACCTATGAGAGGGTCACAGCTACACTGAAGAAAACTTTTCACACTATATGCATCATTTAGCAAATTCTTCAGATTATTTTCAACGAGTTGGTGAGGAGTATCCTTATCTAATGATTTGATAGGTATGAGTGTTTCCACTAAAGTGGCTTCAACATTTGCTCTAATGGATATTGTTCAGTTAGAACTCATTTTGGTCTTCTCCTACACACTTGAGATTGAGCGAGGAGGTGGATCTCCTAAAGATGTGACCACCTAGTAGTAGATAGTTAGTTTCCTTGATCTTGATTAATTAGAAGTTACAGATTTTGGGATCAATTAATCAATTCTTGAGATACTTGATGAAAGGATCCATCCAACTCATGAGATCTATGTTGACCTCATTTTGATCTCATACATGAATTTCAAGCTCATCTCCCTTAGTGTGGTGAGTCCAAAGCATGGGTGAGTCATCTTAACAAAGTTGTCAAACTTTTTAAAAAAATTCCAAAATATTCAAAAAAATGTTAAGGTTGGTAATATCTCATGCATACATGCCACATGGCTTCTAGGGACCTCCCATGGCCTATCCTAGTCATCTTAACCAAGTTTAATCAGTCAAAGTAGTCAAATTAATTATGGGAAACTTGGAAAACATCCAAGGAATAGATCCAATCCATCCCAACCATCTAAACAAACTCCATGGCTTAGAACAAAAACCTCGAAAACCCTTATAATAAATATAATACCCAAAACTCTCCAACCAAGACACCTCAAGAGCTCTCATTCTTTTCATTTGGTTGATGAAGCTTCATTTCTCACTTCCCCACTCTTTTCCACTATCAAAAGTGTATTAGATGAGAGATCCAAGGTGATACATAGGCCTTTCTCCATCTCATCATCCTAAAATTCTATCCTGGCATTTCTCAAGGTCGAGTCCTTCAAAGAGGTTATCCATCATCTTATTATTGGTAGCTTCCTGACCACCATCCAGATAGCTCATTGCCTCCATTGGATGCTATCTGGTTGCTGGCCCACTACATGATCGCCATCTTGCAACCCCCAGCCATACCATTATAGTCTAGTTACAGTCCTGTCGTAGCCCTACCACTATCCTATTGTCACTACATGTCACCCCTCGAAGTGAGCCACATATCCATCGCTACCACATGTTGTTGCCAAATTAAAAAATATCATTTTAAATTAAAAACGTCTATAAAACTTGAAAAAATCATAGAAAATTTATTTCTAGTCCAAATTTAATGATCTTGAGCTCTATGAAACTGGAATGATGAGCCCTACATATTAAAAATAAAATCAAAATGTTTTGATAGATATTTAAAGAGTAATTTATATTTGAAACCATGGGATATTTTGTAAATTACTCTGCAATCAGACATCATCTTGGGCTCAAATTTGGCCAGAGCAAACTAGGGTATGTTCCCTAAATACCCTAATTTTTCTGATCTTGCTGAGGCCCCTAGGTTCTGTATTTGATTTATCAAAGTTATGGGTCACTATTTGACTCAAAACATTGGAAATTTACTTCTCTTAGTGTTTATAGGGCTAGGTCAACTTGTTACATGCATCATTTACCTATCATTTTCTTACATGTATATTACCTTTATGTTATTTGTGAGGGATAATCATTTTCTTGTCTTAGTAGGTGGGTCGTCTCTCCTAAGGCTTCTAGAGAGTCTCACACGTTATGTTAGGGCATATATATAAGCCCTAGATTACTTCTATATGAGGAACAATTTCATCAACTTTGTTAAGACCTCTCTTTTATTGTGAATGACTTGGAGACACTCGTACACACACTTTTGAGTTCTTTTACTTTTATCAAAATACATGTGGTAGAATGTGTTAGGCATTGGCCATAAGTTACCTCACTTACAAAGCCTTGGCCTTATTTTCTAAAGCTTGCCAATTAATCTTAGTGACCTTCATATGGTCAACAAGGCATGTAATATAGGCTACCCAATTATGCCATATGCATCGATATATTTTTGCATGAAGCAGGCCTCACTATGATATTTTCTTTAGTTTTTATGATAATAAAACACTTAAAAAAATCCCCTCCTTAATAATTTTGAGCCTTTAAAAATTATTTTCATGAACATGTTAAGAATGTGAAAAATAAAATAAAATCTAAGCTTTAGCATGTTAAGTTGATTTGCATATTAGCTTTGTGTAGTGTGTCTCTTTATAGGAAACAGATTAGGCTCTGTTTCTTCATCCTAGGCTAGGATCCCAAGTTTTAGTTTCATTTACTATTTCAAAAATTCCAAGTTTATATATATATATATATATATATATATATATTTGATCTTATATTTATATGAACTCACAGGGACCAATCCAGATCCCTACCTTATTGATCTGATGATTTATATTCATCTAAGTATCAATCATCTAGAGCTTCAGTTCAATCAAAACCCTAACCTCAAATCAGTTCAAAATCCAGATTTTAATTCAAACCTCAATCATAACCTTCAATCAATCCAGGTTTTAGTCAATTTAGCATCCTGCCAAAATTCAATCCTATTCACTCATTTACCATCAACTGTATGATTTTCAATAATTTGACTAATTCAAATTCAAGAATTTTAATCCAAAATCCAGACCAAATCCAAAAATCCAGACCAAAATCTAAAGCTAAAAGCATAAGTCCTAAAAGCCTTTTTTAATGATTTTTCAAATATTTCAACCCCAGTCAATGACCCCAAATCATGATCTATCAATTGGATATTGATTAGGCATTTCCCTAGGGTCTACCCTCCAAATTTGAGCTCAATCTGAGGTCTCTATTCCTAGACGCTTAATTGAAATCCAAAGATTATAAAACATTCAAATATTTACATCCTATGCCACTAGACCTGCCATCAAGTGGATTTTGATCTTAGAGCCTTCCCCAAAGCCTCTAACCATATCCAAACCCATGATCATAATATTTTGAGCAGTAAACTATATTTTGGTGGACCCACTTTGACCCCCAACTGATCAGGGGTCAAAATGACGAAAATGCTCCTCAAGTGAAAATTTTGAAGTATTCTCCAAACTTCAATATGACTTATTCAAATCAAACCTTGGAAACTCTTCCAATGCATCCTAAACCCCATTAGGAAAGCTCAAACCCACACCTTAGGACAGCCTAGTTCACTAGGTCAACCAATTTTGACCAAAATACCCCTTAGGGGTTTAAATACTCATTTCAATCCAAATGGCCTTATCTTTATGCAAGACCACTCTCATTCAACTCAAAACCTTAAACCAAACATGTTAGACCCAACCTCAGACCTAGGGTCAATTTGGTTGACCAAGTCAATTAGGGTTGACCCAAATACTATTTAAGGGCCCAATAGGTCATTTTTACTGAATTGACCAATCTATACCATATGACCACCTCCACTGGTCTCCAAATATCAAACCAAATCTGTTAAGCCCAAACCCAGACCTTGGGTCAACCAAGTTGACCAAGTCAACCTAGGTTGACGAAATCAACCCTTTAGCCTTCCTACTTTGAATCAAGCCTTAAATGCATTTAAAACTTTGTCTAACTCTTATGATCACTTTCCCTAGTGATTTAGACTTGATTTGATGCTTGAACCAATCATTAGTTCGCTTGGTCAACTAGACCAAAGTTTGGTCAACTCAAGTTAACCTGGTTCAATCCCTTGGATCCAATCAAAGTAAACATCCAAAGCCTTCAATTTTATTCAATTGCTTACTTTAAACCTCCCTAAATCTATCAGGAGTCACATCATGGGGGTTTTTACTTAATCAATCCACCATGTGTAGTTAAACCTCATCATTCATGGATCTATTTCCTCATGCATCAAACCTAATGTCTCAAGCCTTTGAAAAGCCATCCAAATAACAAGCATACAACACTTTGAAGTCTGCCTCATCAGTTTGGATCCATTGACTGGTCAAACCCAGTCAATGTAACTTCAAAATGCTCTTAAGTGGTCAACTCCACTTTCAAGCATTAGATCCATGACTTTAAGCTCTTACCAAATAAACCTATTTATTCATTATACCTCCCTAGAATCCCCCTCAGCATGGTTTCACTGGTTGACCAGTTAAATTTAGCTTTAGAATGGGTCAAAGATGGTCAAACTAGCTTAAACCACTATTCTACCCATTTTAAATTAACCCCAACTATTTCAAATGATTTCTGGAATGTTCTTAAGCTAATCCTAATCTCTAGATTAGGTCTAAAGAAGCTATAACATTCCCCATGTGCTAAAAAGGACAAAGGAAACTTTACATATAGGATATCCTCTTGTCATTGATTCCTTCTGCTCCCAACAACCCCTAAGATAGCTGGCATGTATCAAGCAAGTCTCTAAGTCTATCAGGGCCATCCACAATGGCCTAAAGCTTTTGAGTAGGGCATAAGCACTCAATCAAGCCCTATTCTTCATCTAAGATTTTCTCACTTCTCAAGCAACCCAAGACCCAGATATCATTTCGTTTGAGCACTCCAGTAGTCCCTCAACCTACCCCGAGCTAAGCCCCTCTATTAAAAGCTCACCGATAATGATCCTCCGACCACCTTGACTTCTAGTCCATCCCAGGTCAAGAACTCCAGATCAAGCACATTTCAAATCAATGGTTTAACAAAGAAAAGTAGCGTCGATAATCTACAAGCTCAACCTAACCAAAATTTCCAAAATTGAATGGTTATATCTCTCAAAAACCTTAACCCTAGGTAAAATCACTTAGATCTTTTTAACTTTCCAATAAGTGATTCTTAAACCATGAAATTATAACCCCATGATTTTTGTTCATTCACTAGATTCATGTTTAAAATTTCATTGAAATCGGTTCAGTAAATCTTGAGTTTGTGCTATTTTTTAAACTAGGGCTTCGGTTTTATGTAAGGCCTTATTGTATAAAATCTCTACCATTAATTTTCGGATCAATAGATGAGGTCTTGCCATTCCGCGGCCTTTATTAACTACGGATCCAATCCCATAGTTATTATCTTGGTTCGGTGTGATCTCTACCATCCATTTCAGATTATGCTCCATCGAATGGTAGAACAAGTGTGCTGACTCATATTAGTGGAAAGTGCGTGGGACCCGTCACCTTCTAAATCAGATGGTAATAATTGTGTGGTGGTGCAATCACAACCAATGATTGGCCGCCACTGTATTCTTTAAACCTAGCCAATCCAAACACAGGGCGTGTCCTTCGCCGCCGCCGTCGCTGCGCGAATTATGAATTTTATTTAAAATTAAATTTTAAATCATTTTTAAACCTTGATTTCTTCAAAAATATTATAAAAACTTAATTCAAAATAAAAAAAGTAGATGCAATACATCAAAATTTTAAAAATTTTAAATCCTTTAATTTAAAATTAAAATTGTTTTGAAATATTAAATATATATTAAACAATTTTAAGACATTTAATTTTTAACTATTTTATTAATATTTAATTTAACATTAACTTAAATCTTTTCAAAAATTAAATTTTATTTTAAAATACTTTAAATATTTATTAATATTATTTAAAATATTTTATTTTAAAATTTAATTGAATTTAAAATATTTTTCTCAAATATTTTAATACTTAATTTATATTTAATAGACATTAACTTAAATAATTTTCAAAATTCAAAATCTTATTTTAAAATCACTTTAATTAAATCAAAATATATTTTAAATATTCTAAAATTGAAATTATTTTAAAATATTTTAAATATTTCAAATAATTTAATTTTTTTAATTATTGAAATATTTAATTAATATTTTAATTAATTATTAAATTAAATATTTTCAAAATTAACAAATTTATTTAAAATATTTAAATAATCAGAGAATTATTTTAAGATATTTTAATTTGAAATTAAACTTATTAAAAATATCTTAAATATTTTGAATAGTTTTAAATATCCAACCTTTAAATAAATATTTTTAGTTAAACATTAATTCAATATTTTCAAATTTTTCAAAAAGAATTTTAATTTTATTGTTTTAAATAACCAAAAAATATAATTCATATATTTTAAAATTAAAATTTATTTTAAATCTTTTATATATCTTAAATAATTTAAATTAATTAAATATTAAAATATTAAATTAATTTTTAAATTAAAGATTGGCTTAAATATTTTCAAAAATAAAAAATTTTTATTTTAAAATATTTTCATATTATGAAGGTTTCTTCAAAAATTATTTCAAAATTATTTTGAAAGTATCTTAATCATCCAAAATCCAACTTAAAATTGTTATATTTTTATATATAAATTTTAATTTTAAGATTATATATATTAAATCCCTTTAGAGCTTTGAGTGAGGGTTTTGAAATCTTAAACATAGATTGAGCTTGATTGAATAAATTTGATGGGGAAGGATTAGTGAATAATTATATTTTAATTATTCACTAATTAAATTATTCTTTATTTCTATTTTTTATTTTCATGCATGTGTAGGATGCACAAGCACCTAGTTTTAAGGCTCTCCTAGTTCTAGAAATCTTGATTATGATGTGTTATGTTGCATTTTATATATGTCAAAGGTTAGTAGAAATTTAACTCAAACCCTCACAACTTAGTAACATTAAGGACAAAATTTATGGATATGTCTTAGGAAATTTAGATTAATTTTAGAAATTAAAATACACATCCAATAGGGATAATATTCGAGACATTTGAACTTAGTGACACTTCCAGCACATAGAGAAATTCTCACTAGTTTTAAAATTCATTAAATAATTTAATTAATTAATTCAAAAATCTAACCTTTAATTAAGCATTAAAAACTTCTAAAAATTATAATAATTCTAAATTAATTACAAAATAAATAATTCCTCAAACTAACTAAAATTCAACTCTTAATCCAAGAAAAATAAAAGCCCCTTAACTGGACTTTAATTTCAAGCTTAATTTAATTTTAATTAAAAAGTAATATTTTATTAATTTAATTAATTAAGTATAACTAAAAATTCTAAAAAATTCTCAAACACTTGAGAACACCTCCTTAGATCATTTTTGACCTTTAGAGGTGATTTCAAGAATTTTGGAGTTCATTTGGATTCAAATCATTAAAACCCCTCTAATTAAATAATTTTAATAATTCAAATAAATACTCAAACTTTGAAAAATCATAACTAATTACAAAAAACTTCAAATTGAGCAAACTCAAAGGTATTGGACTCCATTTGGGGTCTAATTTTTATTAAAAGTATCAAAACACTAAAAATAATTTAAAATCAAAAAGTCAACAATTTGGTCAACTATAAGACAAAAATAGGTCAAAATTTCAAAAATTCATAACTACAACCACAATAACAACATGGCCTTTGTCCCACTACGTGGGGTCGGCAACATGAATCCTTTTTCTCCATTGTGTCCTGTTAAAAGTCAAATTCTCTTTTAAATCTAATAAAGAAAGATCATTTCTAATATTTCCTAACCAAGTCTTCTTAGGACTACCTCTACCTTTCTTAACATAAGTCAAATCTAATACCTCTACTTTCCTAACTAGGTCATCGGAAGGCCACCGTTTTATGTGACCAAACCATCTAAGGTGACTCTCTCTAATCTTATCTTCCATTGGAGCTACTCCAACCTTTTTACGTATATGGTCATTTCGTATCCTATCTCTAAGGGCAAAAAAAAAAACCCTCCAAATGCAACCCTCAACTTTTCTCATCTAGGACTTGGGACCTGGCATTAGCAGTGTTCAAAAATTCATAACTAAATATAAAAAATCTAAATCCAACAAACTTAGAGTCAAATTACTCATCTTAAGGTCTAGTATTTATGAAAAATACTAACTTTCTAGAAATCAACTTTAATCAAAAAGTCAAACTTCAAATCCCAAATTTAATGATTAAAATAATCCAAAAATTCAAAAAAAACTCAATAATTACTTAAAATTTTAGAAAATATGAATTTGAATATTAAAACTAGCAACTAATCAATTCAAATTAAAATTCATCAACCTTTAAACCTTAATCAAGTCAATTCACTTAATTATATTGGTTACCACTAAGTAACTCGGGCCTACGAGGCCATTAGCTTAGCCTCAAGAAAGGTGAAATAAACATCACGGCCCCGGTGAGCAAAAAAGATAGTAGTCATTTAATATTTAAAATGCACCTTAAAATTAATTTTAAATTAATAATATTGAAACTTTAATTAAATTTTCCTTTAAGCATTTCAACAAATCAGAACATCAAACAACTTTAATTAATTACCCTATATAAGATATATCCAAACTACACAGCCTACCTCACACACTTTGGATGATTTACTAGGACAACTAACTCCAGTCTTAGGCTAGGTTGGTTTTTTACTTTGCTGCTGTTGTATACCAAATTTTTCTAGTTTTCACTACATGCTGGTTTCTAGTATAAATTGATTGATTGATTATTTAATTTCTATAATTTGTGTTTTAATGTGATAAGCATTAGATTACTCTTAGGCTAGGGATAATCTGGATTGCTCACATAATCTAATACATGTGGCCATACACATAAAAGGAAATTAAACTAAAGGGGGCAAATAAAAATTAAGCTTTCAATTAACAAATTTTCTGCAAGTGCTACGTAATGCTAAGTCCCCCTTAAAATTAAAAGAGTATGGTCAAGTGTGGCTAGTTTAAGCATTTTAAATTTTATTATATAACTACATGAAATGTTAATTTGATAGTTGATTATTTAGGATAACCCTAGAGGTTGTTTGAGTTTAGATTTTTATTTTTTGAATTTTAATGTAATTTGATGTAACTTGAGTTATAATTAAGTGTTATAAAAATGTTTTAAGATGGGATATTAAATATCCAATCTGAAATCAAAAGAGAAGGGTGACATCTCCTAAGGGAGAGTCCCTCTTCATTTTGATATCTACACTAGGATACCTTGACAATTAGTATGTATTGTATTAGAAACAAATTAAAAGTGTCTAAATCTCTAATTACATTTTACTTTTAAGCTTCATATCACCCAACATTAGTGACGGGGCCAGTTAGCTTCTACTCTAAATGTCAGTCCCATTTCCTCAAATTTAACTAAACAACATCCCTACCACTCTTACATAATAGATTGGATATATGATTTTAAAAGGGCCTAGGTTGTTAACTGGCTCCTCAATCCAAATCGGGGTAAGTCCATATTTATACTATATTAGCTAGGTTCAGGCTACTGATTTTTAGTACCCAATTTAGATTTAGGTTCTGAGGCAGGTTCTAGGAATATAATCCCAACTTTATAATAAACTATCAACTTAAATTTAAATCTCCTCAAATCAAAATTTAAAGGCCAACACATAGGGTAGACTAGGATAATTCTAAAATATTTCAGAATCCTAAAATGCCTCCTACTTTTCTTTAGTTAACCTCTAGAAATAACTATTCAACTTTGATTCAGTCCCAGTTGGAATTCCTTCCTCACTTTCTTTGACACTAATCCTTAAAAATTCTTAAAATAAATAATTTCTATTATTATTTTAATCGAGAGTATTCATAGAAAACTTAGGTTTCCTATGATGTAATTAACTACGAGAGCTTATGCTCGTAAGAGATTTAGAACCTCGATTAATTTTCAAAATCAATTTTCAAAATTTAATTAATCTTCTTTAGGAAAATCAAAGTTAACGACGATCATCGTCATCAGATTCAGATAATTAATAGTAAATAATATTTTCTTTCCTTGGAAGATATATCCTCTGTTATCATGACTCTGTCTATAAAATTAATGATCTCTCATTCAAATTATAGTGGTTGAATACTGATAAAATTGTTTTTTGACCCATCTGGGTCATATGTAGTTCTTCCCTAAATTCGACTACTAAAATCAGGATTAAACTTTCAGTTTCACTATCTGAACCTATTATCGAATGATATCTTCACCTCCTGAGGTAATATATCGTTCATAATGATATGTTTAATTTTGAAATAAAAATTCTAGAAATTGAATTCTCCCAAGGAAATTTAACTTTCAAAACCTCTTTTCCAAACTAAAGTAAATAAAAAATGGAGACTCCATTAGGGATATCTCTCTCTCTCCATCTTCAATAATTATAAAAATTTAATTGTATCGATAGTTTTAACTACCTTTCTTTCATTGGTCACTCTACCCATTTCTTTCTTGGGTGAGTGTGTCCAACATCAATAAGATATGTCAAAAGAGAGGTGAGCAAGGAAACCTCTTTCAAAAATTGGGCTTTGATATTTTTCCTCCAAGTTGATTGGTAGAGCAAAACAGTCAAGCCAAATCTTTTAAGATCTTCCTATAAATGTTGAAAACTCACATGCACAAATATATCTCAAGCATATTAAGCTTCATAACTTATAGAAGGTCCTTTAATTTCAAAATCAAGGTTTAAATTCTCTAGCAAAATTCGATCTTTTTTCAAATCCTAATCGATCTCTATATTTTATCACTACATATGGGATTATAATTATTATAATTCAGTATCTATGATAGAATATAAACACCCTCTTTTAACTCAATTCAAAAGCTCGATCCTTTTGGCAAATTCAGTCTTTGACATTTCACTCTCAAACTATTCGTCGAGATGAAAGAGTCAAGGCAATTTCTTAGAATCTTCTCGTCAAAATTTTTAAACCTTTATGTTGAATGTAAATTCAACATACTGAGTTTCAAAAATTAGGAGAGATTCTGCCAACTTTTCAAATCTCTGAATTCTTTTCAAAATCATCTTGATTCAATTGTCACTGTCATATGTTTTCCTACAACACCCTCTTGTAGTATAATATATGTAATACATATTCAATCTTTTTTAAAGTCAAATTCAAGATTCATTCCTTCGAGCAAATCTGTGTTTTGACACTTTACCCTCGAGTCAATTAGCATGGTGAAATAGCCAAGGCTAATTTCCTTGAATTTTCTTACAAAATTTATATATCTTTATATTGAGTGCAAATTTAACATACTAAGTATCAAAAACTCAAGGAAAATTGGTTAATTTTCAAACATTCAAAATTCTTTTTGAAATCAGTCAAATCAATTCCAGTTTTAAAATTTAAATTCAAGCTTAAACTTTTTGCCCCTGAGTTAATTGGTGGAGTGAAAGAGTCAGCCAAACTTGTAGGATCTTCCTATTAATTTTGTAAACCTGCATGTTTGAGTGAAACTCAATGTGTTGAGTTTTAAAATTTGAAGAAGATTCATTTGACTTCAATCTCCAGTTCAAGTTCAAGTCCAGTTTTAATCTCAAGTTCAAGTCCAGTTTCAATCTCTAATTCATGTCCACTTTTAATTTCCAATTCAGATTTGGGCTTTGACATTTCACATCAAGTCAATTGGTGGAATGAAAGAGTCAGGCCCAATCCTTGAGATTTATATGTCAATTTTGTGAACCTGCATGATTGAGTTTCAAAATTTGAAGAATATCCATTCAATTTCAACCTCAAACTAAAAGTCAATTTCATCCTCAAGTCAAAATTTAATTTCAACTTTAAGTTTGAGTTTTAATTTCAAACTCACATTTAAGTTCAATTCCAATTTCAAATTAGATCTAGGCTTCGATATTTCACCCTAATTCAATTGGTTGGATGAAAGAGTCATGCTCAATCCTTCAGATTTTTCATGTTAATTTTATAAACCTTCATAATCGAGTGAAACTCCATAAGCTAGGTTTCAAAATTTATAGAAGATCTCTCAATCTCAATTTTAAAATTCAAAACCCTCCAACAAAATCTAGGCTTTGACATTTCACCCCAAATCAATCAGTGGAACGAAAGAATAAAATCAAATTCTCAAAATTTTCATGTCAATTTTATGAACCCTCATGTTTAGTGTAAACTTAACATGTTGAGTTATAAAATTTTGAAGAGAATCAATCAAAGTTTATAATTCAAAACTATTTTAAAATTGATTAATTCAAATCAAATTTTCTTAATTCCAGAAAATCAAGCATACTCAAATGGTTGGGAAACTTATCCTCTCCTTGGATAAAAACTTGACCATAGAAGAAATCATTTGTGGTAGTTTAATTTAATTTGGAGTGGAATTTTAGAGCTTTAAGCTTTCAGTTAATGAAGACAGAATCATAGATCTTTCTGTTAGGACATAAGTGGATTGCCCCATAGTAGAGATTACCTTAGGACTGGGATCTTACTCTCCCATCTCCAAAATGGAGGTTGTTGTCATCCCCTTGCCCACTGTATCCTCTACTAGAGAGGAAAAGAAATAGAAACCCATAACAACAGATGAGAGGTCATCTGTATTTGAGATTGAGTCAAGTTCCAGCTCTACCTTCACTAGCAAAAACCAAAAGAAGAATTACCTTCGAAGAGTTAGAAAGAAGGTTGCAGGGCTAAATGATTGCTGAGTCAGAAGCCTTAAAGCAACTCAAATTAGAGGACAATCAAGAATTCGTTGCTCCTTACATGTACCCCCTCCTTGGCGGAAATCATTTACACCCTCATCCTATTTCCCAAAGGAGGGAGGTTATGAGAATAATAGCGCGATCTCCACCGTGCCCTTTTGATTATTGCATGGAAAGGATCAATCAAGCAAGAATTAAGAAATCACCAGCAATTCAAATCATTAAAGATATGTATGTAGGAGCTATTACTTGTATTCAAACACAAGGTGGTTTAACCAAGTATTTTCCTATTTCAATTAGATTACATCAAGGATCAACCTTAAGACAATATCTTTTTGTTTTAGTCATGGATGTTCTCACTAGACATTTACAAGAGGATGTACCTTGGTGTATGCTTTTTGCTGATGATATTCTTCTTATTGATAAGACTAGAGAGGGAGTTGAAGGTAAACTTGAATTATGGAGGTCAACCTTAGAGTCTAAAGGTTTTCACTTGAGTAGATCTAAAATGGAATATATAGAGTATAATTTTAGTAGTAATAGACCTAGTGAGGGGATTGTGACTTTGGGCGATCAAGTCATTAATAAGAGTACATGTTTTAGATATCTTGGATCTATTATTCAGAGTGATTGTGAAATAGATGGGGATATTATCAGCAGAATTCAATTTGGATGGTTGAAGTGGAGGAATGCATCGGGCTTGTAAAAGTCCCACTCAAACTTAAGGCAAAATTCTATAAGATGGTTGTGAGACCTTCAATGATTTATGGTGTTGAATGATGGCCATTAAAAGAGAAGCATAATACTAAGTTAAGTGTTGCAGAGATGAGGATGCTCAGGTGGATGAGTGGCTTTACCCTTAGAGATAGGATACGAAATGAGCATATAGGTGAAATGGTTGGAGTTGCTCCAGTGGAAGATAAGATTAGAGAGAGTCGCCTTAGATGGTTTGGTCACATAAAATGACAACCTTTCGATGACCCGATTTGGAAAGTAGAGGTATTAGATTTGACTTATGTTAAGAAAGGTAGAGGTAGTCCTAAAAGGACAAGGTTAGAAAATATTAGAAATGATCTTTCTTTATTAGATTTAAACGAGAATTTGACTTTTAATAGGACACAATGGAGAAAAAGGATTCATGTAGCCGACCCCACGTAGTGGGACAATGGCTTGATATTGATGTTGATGTTGATGTATTTATTCATGGTAAATAAAGTTAGATAACTCTAGTGTTGTTATTAAAAGATAAAAGAAAGAACTTCCAATTTAGATTTTGAGGCATGATAGTTGTCCACAAGAGATGATCATCGATCGAAACCTACATGACTATCCAATTATGATGTACACCCCCAACCATTGCTCACACATAATTGGTCCACCATCAATCAAAATTTCTACAACAAACCCCTACCCATTACCAGTTACTTGTTAGTGGTCTTATGTAGAATGCTCATGTTATAAAATTAATGTTTTAACATAATTTCATCCCTAAATTTGTGAGGAATCAACACTAACCCTCCTTTTTATCATCACTTTCTGCTGTATGAAATGCACTAAGTTTAATGTTATGAGTATAATCATTGAATACCTTAAAAAACTCACCACTATTCACTGTCTTAAGGTCAAGCATCGAAAGAACTTAACTCTTAGTCAAGCGATAGTTACAATATAATCTAGCCTATTCCAACCAAAACACTTCTACTTTTCACAAATCATTCCTTTTGAGGAATTCGAATGGGGAGAAGGTTATTTGGTTATTAGAGAGTTAATATGCTTTTATTTTTTCATACCTTGTATACAAAATTATATATATATATATATATATATATATATATATATATATATATATATATATATATATATATATATATAACTTTGGATTTTGTCTTATTGCATGTCATTTATTATCTTGTCTTAAATAAAACTAAGTAAATAAAAAAATTACAAATTTTATTTATACCTTACTTTTTATGCTTATCTCATCACTTTTTACATTATAAATTAATTTTAGTTTTAGGTAGACATCTGCATGATGAGTTGTATATATCTCACAATTTTTATACTCAATCAAAGCATGTTTCACATAATCAAAAAAGAAGATTTTTTTCACCCCATTAGCCTATGGCACTACTATAGTATTTTTATGGGTACAAACATAATTAAGTTGGCTTATTTTTACTTTTATATCTTTGTGTAAAGTTAATTATTAACATTATGAGATATTGGGATGCACCGAAGAAGTAAATTACAATGCTAGGTACACTTTCAAAAAAAAAATGTGTAAGGGTTCATTTGGGATAGTTTTCTTATTGCTTTATAAAACTACTTTTTAGTACAAAAATCTATTGAAAGTAGGAAAAAAGCAATGGACTAAAGTTATCCCAAATGAAGCCTAAGATTCAAAGGAAACTCTCAATTTAAGATTGCAAAGCTAACGCATGAATAAGGTAACCAAAAATTATGCCAGCCAAAAAAATAAGGATGATAAGAGAGTCATGCATGGAGCATCAAATATTAAAAAAGATTTTTTTTCCTTTTTTTTGGTGCTATTTGTATGTATTTTAGTCAGAGAAGCTATAGGACAACCTGAACAAACATGAAAGATTTATCCAAAAATAAAAATTAATGAAACATTAATTCAATTTGATCTTAGTAGATCACACTGTACAATACATAATATACTATTTAATATGCATTAATCTAGGTAATTACAATGAGATCAATTTACATTTATTATAGCTTTTTTTAAAATTGAACTAATTATATGATATGATATCTATCATGCTATACAGTCAAAGTTAATTCAAATGGTTAAATCAGCTATTTTTTTCCTTGATTAAATCATTTTAAAATATAAACTAAGCATATTGTATGATATAGATAGTATTGTATTATGTGTTTTCTTAATTAATCTATTTTTGCAGGTGAGGTTAAGGGATGAGAGATACAAATCAAATTGAACTAATTATGCAATACAATATGAATTGTATTATGTGATTAACATGTTTTGTCTTTCATTACCTAGATTTGGGGTTTTGAGCCATGGCACTTAATATAAATTATAATTTTCAAATCCTAAATATGGGGAATAGTTAAATATAGAGCTAGAGAACTAGCGCTAGAACTTGGAGAGAAAATCTTCTTGGAAAAACCTAATGGACTTAGATTTGCAAACCCTAAGAGAGATTTTTTTAATGTGCATCTTGTGTTGTTTTCTCCATCTTTACACCTTACATCCTCTTATTTGAAATTTATAGCTATTGTCTGGGCTAGAGTTTTGTGTAGTAAGATATACTTTTTTATCTCAAAGAACTCGTGTATGAATGGTGGACAAGCTAGTGGGATAGACTAGAGACTTTATACTTGAAGAGGAAGAGAAGAGTAGGGTTTCCCCAATTCCTATCTAGAAGAGGGGTTCCTCCACTCAGTCGTAGCTGAAGGATAATTTAGTAGAACTCTTAAGTGAACTCAAGGTGTAGGTATAGGCATTGGTATCGAACTAAGATAAATTGGCTTGCATCCTCTATGATTTTTACATTTACACACATTTATTTTTAATTCATATGCTCTTGACTCATTATGATGTGATGAGGAATTGTATGATATCAATATCAAATAATTTAGAAAATGATCATAATAGTAGACTTACTTTCTCTTTTTTGTTAAAGCATGTTTGTGATATATATTGAAGAAAAACCTATGAAAACTTTCCATCATTGCACTCTTATCTTAGATCAAATTTGACTACTTAAATCACTTATTGATTGTTGGAAAAAACTACTTGCTATTTTTACTTTTTTTTTATTTAAAAAATATTTTTCAAGCTTTAAAATTCAAAACTACCACTTAATCCCTCTTAAGATAGTGAATACATGGGAAAAAGTTATAATTGAACAATCTAGAGTATCATCAAGATGTCAGAAAAGAATCTCTCATCCCATCATAAGGTATTGTTCAAATGTAAGCTTGGGAATCTCATGATGTCAAATAGAGGTCAACACCAGCATGCTCACTCTTCGAACATTACGAATTAAAATTAGAGTTAGGCTAGGTAGCTCATCTTGAGTGATATGATGGTTAGTTGAATTGGCAAGATGAATATACAAGATGTACCATTCACATTTAATTCCTACTAAGTCCTACATATTGGTGATAACCCTATGTGTAAAGATATTAATTGAATTGATTATTTATGAAGCAATTCAAAATAGTTTTGGCTATGAGTATTACCCTCATATTGCTCATGTTCACATTGAGTCCCCCACGGTTTGACATCTAATATTTTTAGCATCATAACTCATCATCCATCATAGTTTTGAAGTCTTGCTCTCCTCAAGTGTTATAAACAATTCTCTTTAGATTAATCAATTAGTTAATTTATCACTCTATGATTCACACTTGCTCTTAAATCTGACTTCTCAATATAGTTTTTAATTAGCGTTCGGAAGAAGTTATGGTGAGGGTTAATAAAATAATATAATAAGTTCTCCCACTTAGTTTGAAAGTCATAGTTTTAAAGAATGTCTTCATTGTTTTTAAATTAGTCTTCATTATAAATAAAAATTATATTCCTAGTTATATAATCCAACTAAAAAATATATTTCATAATATAAAAAAAATTATGATTTTTCTTTCTAAATAAGTAATGAATATTAACATATAAATTTAACTAATAATGTTAAAAAAACTAAGCTTTATATTTTTTCTATGGTGATGCAGCACATCAAAATTACTATTAGTAGTTTTGCATTTTCCCTAGTGAGGTGAAGAGAAAAATCGAGAGAAATTTGACGGTTGTGATTAAGCTGATGACAAGGGATTAGATTCAATGATGGAATGTAACGACTAACGAACTACGTGCAATACTCGTTTGGAAGAATACGTGTACTTTTACATTAGAGATTATATTAAATTATACTAATTTAATTTAAATTTTTAAAACTAGAAAAAAATAAAAGTATAGCCCCCTCACGTCGTCGCCAGTTTTCTCGCCCGCGTGTCTGCTATTTGCCGCCGGCGCAGCGGCCCGTCCACCGCGTCTCCCGGAGCTTGGGACGGCAACAAAAGGCAGCCCGCTTTTTCCTATATTTCTAGAGATTCTTCTTTCTCCCGCATCCGTCTCTCCCGCTCCCAATCCTTTTTCTCTCTCTCCGCCCCCCTCTTTTCTCAGAAAAATTTCCTGCAATTTTCTTATATCTTCTCTTTCCTCCACCTTCATCTTCTTTCTTCCTCTCTCTTCCTTTTTCAGCCAATGTTCGGCTCCCTGATCAGAGACAAGTCATTTGAACCTACAATGCCTCCGGGGGATCAGTATTCTTCCTCCTCTATTCTCAGAGATTAACCTAAATCAATGTTTTCTAAAGCCAAATTTGAAGAATCTATATTCATCTTCCTTTTTGAGGCCCGATTAACCAAATCCCAGACGCGATTTCCAATCCCTCCGCAAGGCAATCATCCCGTCGGCAGCGACGAATGGGGAACGAGGACAAAAATTCCTCCAGCTGTGGCTTGCTCATTCTCTACAACGCCTTCTTCCGCCGCCGTGCTGGATCAGCCCCCGTCTCTCCTCGCCGCCCCTCTCCTTCCCCATTTGTCGCCAATGCCCCCCTTTCTGGTGGAAGCAGCAATAATACCAAGCGGCGGCGCCCTGGCTCCGACCAATCCCCCGCCGCCGTCACACCCAAGAACCTAGTCTCCCCCAAGCCTGCCGCGGCCGCGTGTCCCCCAGATCAAACCAATCGGCCATCCGCTGGTCGCGGCGTGCGGCCACGAACCACCGGCAGCATATCGGCAGATCTCGACAGTATGATCTACGATCACCAGCGCGCCAAGGGGAGCAATACCCTTGTCCGCGCTTCCTCTGGTAACGTCATGCTCTACAGCAATTTGGGAAACCTCCGAGCTCCCGGCGCCGTCACCCCGAACCGCAATGTCCTCGACTATCTCCCCAAGACGGCGAAGGAGATGGAATCGGAGGCGAGGCGTAGAGGTGGCTCTGAGGATGAGGCTGAGATTCCGGTGTCCATGTGCCGGGCTCTTTCTAGGAGACTGGATCCGGAAGAGCTGAAGGAGTTGGGGAACGAGGAGTATAAGAACGGGAGGTATGCGGAGGCCGTGGCGTTCTACGATAGAGCGATAGTGATTGATCCAGAAAATGCTTCATACTGGAGCAACAAAGCGGCAGCGCTAATCGGCCTCGGCCTTCTCCTTGAAGCTTTGCAGGAGTGCAGACAGGCTATCAGGATTGATCCTTGTTATTTCAGAGCGCATCAGCGGCTTGCCAATCTCTATCTCAGGTTAGTTATAGCTTCAGTCGACCTCTTCACGTAATTAGAAATGCAGAACTTTTGTTTTATACAGATCATTTATGAATGAGGAAATTAAGAGAGTTTGCTCCTTCAATCGAATTAATTTTCTTAGAATCGTCTAGGATTATTTTTATTTTTAATTTTATAGTCCTTATAAAACAATTGCTTATTTCTATCTTCTTAATCACTGGAAGAGCAATCAAACGTGCACATCTAAAAAGAATAAATTCCTGATTGTTCATTGAGTTGGCAGCAACAACAACATCAAGTATTTATCCCACTACATGGGGCTGGCTACGTGAATCCATTTTTTTACATTGTGTCATATTAAGAGTCAAATTCTCATTTAAATCTAATTAAAAAAATATTATGTCTAATGCTTTCTAATCAAATTAATACTTTTAGATCTATCTCTATCTTTTTTAGTATAGATCAGATCTAATACATCTACTCTCCTAATTGAATCTTTGGAAGGCTAATGTTTTATGTGACCAAACCATATATGTAGCTCTCTCTAATCTTATTTGCCACTAGAGCTACGTTAACCTTTTAACGATATATACTCATTTCGCATTTTATCTCTAAGTGTAAAGTCACTCATCCACCTAAGCATCCTCATATCTACAACACTTAATTTTATGCTTCTCTTTTAATAGACAACATTTTGCACTATAAAGCATCGTAGGTCTCACCACCATCTTATTGAATTTTCTCTTAAGTTTGAGGGATACTTTTCTATCACACAATAGGCTCAATGCATTCCTTTAATCATCCAACTTGAATTCTACTAATAATATCATCTATTTGACCACCGTTTTGAACAATAGACCCGAGATATCTAAAATGTGTACTCCTTTTAATGGCTTGATCGCCCAAAATCTTAATTCTTCACTAGATTTATTACTACTTAAATTACACTGCACGTAGCCAGCATTAAATCTACTCAAACGAAAACATTTAAACTCTAAAATTAACCCTTATAGTTCAAGTTTCCTTCAACTCATTCTCTAGTCATATCAACAAGAAGAATATCATCAGAAAAAACATACACTATGGTACATCCTCTTGTGAATGTCTAGTAAGAACATCCATGACTAAAGTAAAAAATGATATGGGCTTAAAGTTGATCCTTGATACAATCTAACTGAAATAGAAAAATACTTGGTAAAATCAGCTTGTGCTTCACACAAGTAACAACTCATGTATACATATTCTTAATGACTTGAATATCAGTATTATTAACTCCATTCTTTTCTAGAGCTCTCCATAGCACTTTCCTTGGAACTTTATCATATGCTTTCTCTAAATCAATAAATTTGATTTGTAGATCTTCATAACTCTCTCTATACTTCTTCATCAAATCTTTCAATAAACATATAACTTTTATTGTAGGCCTATCTGGCATGAATCCAAACTAATTCTGAGTGACATAATTAGTATCACGTCGTAATCTATACTCAATTATTCTCTTCCATAATTTTAATGCACAACATATTAGCTTAAGTCCTCTATAATTCGTACATTCTTGTGCATCACCTTTATTTTTAAAAATAGGAACCAACTCACTCATCTAATATCTTTTTAGTCTTTAAAATGATATTTAAAAGTTTAGTAAGCCAAAAAGTTCTTTCATCTTGTAAGAATTTTCACATCTTTATTTGAATATCATTAAGTTCAGCTGCTTTTTCACACTTAATTTTCTTTAAAACCTCTATAACTACAATTTTACTAATACGATAATAAAAATAAAATCTCTATTTTTAATTAGGGTGCTAAGGTCACTAAAGTCTATCATATTATCATAATTTTTATTGAAAAACTTATCTAAATATCTCAGTGACCTATGTTGAATATGTAATCTATTATATAAATTACTAAAAGTTAAATTTTTTGTATTGTATATTGCTTTCTTAGACTCCCTTTATGTCTGTCTATATTTTTCTCAATTTTTCAAACTTTTGCATCTATGCCAATTTTTATAATAAAGTTTCTTATTTTCTATCTTTTCTTTTGCATGTTGAGTCCAACATAAACTATTTTTATTATTAAGAGCTTTTTTAATACTCCAAAAGTATACTTTGCACCATTCTTAATATCATTAGCTACTATTTTCCACTTAACATTAACTTTCTCATAAATAATTAAAATGTTAAAATTTTGAATCTTACTCTTAAAAATATTTTTATTAGTATTTTTTAAATGCCTCCATCTAATATTAGAATTAAATTTTTTGTCCAACCTTTTATTTTAAAGTTCATTGAATTGGCACTATGAAAAAAAAAAAGGACAGAGAAGGGAACTAAAAAGAACTTTTATTTATCATAATCCACGAAGTCACTTTTAGACGGTCAATGTCTTTTGTCTTTTCCTGTTTTCATGGCAGTTTCCTTAGCTCTCTAGATTGTTTCAATATATTGATATTTTTTTTCATATTTTGTTCTGATTGCTTGTCATTTTTTAGGTTATGCTTTTGTCGTTACGTTACTGCTTCGGATTGCTGCAATATCTTTGGTCCGTTAAGTGCTTATTTGGTCAGGAGCATTCAGTTTCACATTTGAGATAATTTTTTATTATTTTTTAATATAATTTTTTTAGTATAAAAATTTTTAATTAAAAAAAATTTACATTAAAAAAATATTTTAAAAATAACAAGAAAATTATCTCAAATGAAGCCTAGGACAGCTTTCCTAATTCTTTCTAGAATAATTTTCTAGTACAAAAATTTCTTAAATCATAATTTTTTATACTAAAAAGTTATTTTAAGAAACAATAAAAAAACTGTTCCAAACGGAACTTGGAACAATTTTTTTTTATTTTTAAAGCATTTTTTTAGTATAATAATTTCATGAACTAGAAATTTTTATAATAAAAAATTATTTTAAAAAATAGTTAGAAAGGTATCACAAACGAAATCTTAGAATCAATTAATTTCTTCTGGAATGCTAAAGAGCTATTTGGTTACAATTATATTAACCAAAATTCGGTTAAATCTAGTCAAATAATTTGTGGAATCACATGAAATCCTATTATTTTCTTAAATTCTATCCTCCATCCTTTTTAGACTGAATCACAGATTTAATAAATCCTGAGAAATTACGATTTAATATAGTAACACCACTTCTCACTATGCATCTGTTTCTCCTTCATTTTAAATTCTAACTCTTAAAAAAATTTGTCGAACACTTTATTAAGATGTAACCAATTTTAACATCTATCAAGCCAAATCATTTTCAGAATTTAACTTCTCCAAGGTTTACTTGATTCTGAATTTACAAAATTTACGAAATCCTGCTTACAGAAAATGTCAATTAAAGGTTTTGAAATCTTGTAAGAAGTGTTGTTATGTTAAGATTCCTCACCTATGTATCATAAATTTGGTAGTTTATCCCTTTTAAGTGCATGCAGTTCAAGAACTTAATTTCCCTTGAAAATTTATGCTATTCTGATTTTAAACCAAGATATTTGTTATTCTTCTAACCATTTGATAAATGCATGGCCATGATAAAAATAAAAAAAATTAGATTGGGTGAACCAGAGAGAGCAGCCAATCACTATAAGCTAGCAAAGAGTGAAGCCAGTCATGAAGACATCTCTAGAGCTAAGGCTGTGCAAGTTTTGGTTGGCAAGTGCAGTGAAGCAAGGAAACAGAGGGACTGGAATGCTGTATTAAAAGATAGTCAGTCTGCCATTTCCACCGGTGCTGATTCAGCTCCACAGGTTTACCTCCTTCCTTAAATATTTACTATTCCTGTGAAGTTTAGAAAAAAAATATTAGGCGCTGATGAAAAAACACACAACGTGTACCCCAAAAATTAGGAGCCGATACAGTGGCACACGACAAAGAAAATGCTCCCAATTGGTTGGGTACACTTTCCACATCTTCATTATCACCCGATAATATTTCTAAAAAAAATTTTTTTTACTTATTTTCCAATTTACTAAAATTTTTATTGAGCAGCCTGTCTAATATGAGTATTTTCTCCCTTTTTCTTTTGCATTGAAGATATTTGCCTACCAAGCGGAGGCCTTTCTGATGCTCCTCAGACAGGAAGATGCGGAGGAAACCATGATTGATGCACCCAAATTCGAAACTGATGCTGCTACACAGTTCTTTGGCGCCCTTAGCAATGCATATCACCTTTCAATAAGAGCACAGGTTGATATGGCTACAGGAAGATTTGAGAGTGCTGTTTCATTAGCTCAAATGGCTGCACGGATTGATCCTGGCAGCAGGGAGATCGCTGCTATTGCTCGAAAGGCTCGGTCAGTGGCATCAGCTCGCTCAATGGGTAATGATCTCTTCAAGGCCTCCAAATTTGAAGAGGCATGCCTTGCCTATGGGAGTGGTCTTAACCATGACCCCCATAATACAATCCTACTATGCAACCGAGCTGCTTGCCGGTCGAAACTTGGACAATGGGAAAAGGCCATTGAAGATTGCAATGTTGTTCTTAAATTGCGCCCCAAGTACAGCAAGGCTCGGCTAAGGAGAGCTGACTGCAATGTCAAGGTCAGCAGAACCTTTTATCCTTTGTCATATGAATTTGTTTATCTGGAAGCTAAAGGTTGAATCTTGTATTAGTTGGATCGGTGGGAAGAATCTATACAAGATTATGAAGTATTGGCTCTTGAAATGCCGGGAGATGAAACAGTTAACAAAGCCTTACAGGATGCTAAAGCACATGTCAGGCGAAGACAAAGTGAAGGTCTTAAACAGATGGCAGATGACTCTGCTGTTCATATCACTACAAAAGACCAGTTTCGTAGTGTTATCACATCATGTGGTACGTGTCATTGGCATTAGAAAAATTAAGGACTACTAAATTACTATGTGGCATCTGGCCAAAGCATATGGACATTGGCGATTTGTTACATTTAAAATCTGCTTGCATAAAAGTCACATTTCCTGTGCCTATATGCATTAATGATTATCATTCCATCTACCATGTAATATGTGAAAAAAATGCAATTTCTGTATGCCACATGTTAATGTTATGCACGTAGCTAACCCCAAGTAGTTGTTATAAGGCTAATGATGACGATATATGATGCATTTGATAACATTCCCCTCTTCTAATTTCTTGTTCATGTAATGGATGTTGATAATTGTTAGGTTGGCATGACAGTGAGACCACTCTTCATATCATCTATTGTTTAGAAAAAAAAGATCAAAATGATTCAGACTATTTATAGGAGGTAGTTTTGATTTGAAGCAATTTAATGTTCCAATTTAATTCCTCGACTCTTTAAACTAGATTCAAGATAACCCATTGACATCTCAACCAAAATAATTCAATAGTAAGACTATTTTGGATCATTTTTAATTAGTCAAATGAATAAATTGAACACATTAGATAGTTGGAAGTAAAATGATACCGTACAAATTGTCCAAATTCCACTTTAACCTTTTTCTCTATTGTTTCGATTCACATTCTAGTGAGAATGTTCAGTTATTATGCAAGTGCTAAAATCTGTAAATTAGCTAAGTTCTTAATACATAGTTCATGGCATCTATGTTTGGCAGGACTGTCGCTGGCACTATTCTATGACCAATCAGATGAAGATTCAAAAGGAATATTGCATCATCTAGAGCAGCTCTGCAAGCAACACACGTCTGTGACTTTTCTCAAGGTATTCTCCCTCTTTCAATTATAATTGTGGAACAATAAATCATCATTGTATTGTTCACTTCTCTGTTTGAATGTTTGTTAAGTTTTGGGCTACTTATTAGCTGCACAATAAAATTATGTGGACAAGAAAAACAAAAAAAATTTAGGGAATGTGAAGCCATCTAACTGTAAAGACATCAAAGAACTTTTTAAAGATAGAAAACAAGAAGAGCACCATGAGGTGAAATGATATTAATCCGAGGAGAGAGTTTTACATAACATCCATTAATGTATACCTTACTCCAAGGTCGTGAAAATCGAACTGGACAACAAATCGGAAGAACGAAAGGTTCACGGTTCGATGGTTCGATCGGAGTTCAACCGGGATTAAACTGGATAACATAATAAATGCTTATTTTACTAAAAATTAATAAAAACATACATAATAATGATGTTATGACTTATGATTCCAAATATGTGATAAAAATTAAACAACATTACAAACTATGAAGCATATAAGTCAAGAGATCACATCTTAGTTATTGGAGTGACAAAGTTATCAATAAGCTGAGTTTGAAGAGATTGACTTAAGGGGCTTTTCAGCCTTTGAAAAAGTGGGCTCTGGACTAATAAATGGTTTGGTTTTAATATCCAAATTCTTGTTTTTCAAATTCTTCGAGGAAGTAGGTCAAACCTTAACTTCTTTGTAATGTGAAATATTTTCTACTGGGTTCAAAACAGAGTGGATACGCCTGCTACAGTCTCGAACATTTGCTTTGGCTAAAATGACCAGCTACCTCTTTGTAATAGATTCAATAGTGGGTTTGGGGCTGCTAATTTCCTGGATATGTTTCCTTTCACTTTCCATGGATAAGGTTCTATCAAATAAATAAAAGTAAAACACCCAAACCATGCTTAGAGATGCACCAGCTCTTTTCACAAGTAAAACCTCGAATGGAGCGTACCTTCTGTAGCTGTTCATGGAATCTAGATAGGGCTTCGACAATCGACACTACAAGTGGCAACCTTTGAAATGCTAAGGACAGAGAGCCGGAGAGTTTCACGATTTCGCGTCTGGGAGAGGAATTCGATCGAGTGTGTGTTTCACTATTTCATCTCTTAGGGCACATTTAAGTAATTCCCTAACTAATTTCACTCGTTCGATTAACAGGCGGCTGCGAATGACCAAAATAATAACCGGGCGATTTTTTTATAACAAATTCGTCAGTTCGCCGGTTTAACCAGTAAATGATCCGGTTTTTCTCCGATCTGATCTCTAAACGGTTTTATTAGGCAACCTGACCGGTCGTCGGACCGGTCCCCAGTTGAACCAGCCAGTCCAGTCCGGTTTTAAACGATGCCTTCGTCTTAGCCTGACCTTAATTGATGATATGATAGAAGCCCCTTAGACTTTCCACTTCTAAGGAAGAAACAATGTTTCAAATGTTAGGATAGTAATAAAAACTCTAGGTAGAAAATTAAATGAAGATGAGAGAAGCACAGTAAGGAATCAAAAACAAGATAACAATGTTATATGATTTAGTGAGAGCTGAGAACCATCTATATCCATGACTGCACAGAGTTCAAATAGTTCACCTAAACTTCAAAAATGGTGCATTAAGGATTTATCTTCATAAAATGATATTATTTAAAGTTACAATTTACAAAAATCCATCCACATACTATATTTAATGAAGAAGACAACATACGCCCATTACAGTTGATGTTAAATAGTGAGAGAACACAACCTCATTTTATAGGAGACAGACTAGAGCAAGGAAGGATGAAGCCAATAATAAGGCTCCTATGGATTTCTTCCTTTTTACAGGTCAAGCACACTTCAGACTCATGTTGAAATTTTGCTCTGATTATAGATTTCTAGCTTTTTTCTTTTATAACCATTTTATTATCATAATAACTTATACTTCGCCTCCACTTGAAATTTAGAAGTGGTGGTGATTTCTCCACTTAGACCGCACGTACAACTAGATAGGCTCTTCAATTCGATTTCAACAATTTAATCAGTTCTGCTCCTCAAGCCCTTACTATCCTAGTTCCTTGAGTGTTATGGTCCTTGACACGATTACCTGGTGATGAATATATTCTTCCGGCATCATGCATGAGGACTAAGGAAAAAAGGGTTATGAATAACATCCAAGCTCAAGAGAGCATGCTTGATGAAGTGACCGGCATAGCTGCTTCAAAAGGAAAAGAGCCGTTGATTGCTCCAGTGGTTGGAGTACTCAATAGAGGATTTATGATTGATAACATAGAAATCGCCTTTACAAGAGGTTATTTGACTCCTTGTAAAATAAATGATCTCACAATAAAATTTAAAACATAAAGCCTTTTTATTTTGATGATGTTATAACAAATTAGAATGACTTTTCACTTCTAGACTTTGATAATGTTATAATAAAAAGTTAAGGGGCGGTCCTCGCACAGTGCAGGAGAGGGAAAGAACAACAGATAGCTTATCAAGCAAGCACTGCTACCCCCATGACCCCAAACCATGTAAACAAGCATCTTTACCAAAGGGAAAAAAAAACATTGGATCAGGATGACCAGTTACGTTTTGTATTAGACCAAGAAACCAGCAAGACAAGATAAAAAATTGTAAACGGAAAATGTTTAAATTTTTTGAGAAGATAAAATGATGCTTAATGCTATTTTCTATTACATTTTAAATGTCTTTTAATTAACCGTGTTTCTACATTTTGCGATTTTGCCTTCTATGCTGATCTACAATGAATCAGCCTATCCTGAGCAATTTAAGAAAAATTTGAAGTTCAATACAAACTGTCATTTCTTTGGATAATTTTGTGGCAGTAATAGTCCAGAATTCCTTCTAATTAATGTTCGTTTTTTTTTTCTTTTATTAATTGATATTTTTGGTATATTTCTTAGGCTTTTTTATTACTCTTTTCTCCGTCTGATATCCATACAGGTGAACATGAAGGAACAAGCTAGCATTTTAAGTTCAGAGAATGTGAGTTCAGTGCCTATGTTCAAATTATACAAGAATGGCTCCAACATAGAAGACGTTGCAGGTTCTGACATAGAACAGCTAGAGAGAACTCTCCAAAATTTCAGCCTTTGTTGAAATGAGAGGCTATAAAGAAACATTAAAATTTTGAAATGTCCATGCAATCAAAGCAAAGGAATTGTACGTCTTATATCAGAGGCTTGAAGCCATAGAAAAATAATAATAAAAAGAGTGCAAAATTAATTTTCTGGAAGCTCAGAATTTTTTTTTCCTTGTTAAAGATTGACTAAGCCCATTACTTGGTATTAACTATGAAATTGAGGACATCAAAAGAATGTTGAAGGGACACATAACTGTACAAAAATTACCATTTGCACTGCAAAATTAAAAGACGTATTTTAACTTTTTTTTTTTTTCACGGGAGCCAGTGTAATGTATAATTGTATATCTGTCTGCTATGTACTTCATTGAGAACTATTATACTTTTTGTTATCACATAAGGCGATTTGTCTGTGTCCATAGAATCGTGCTTCTTTCCTAGACTTTGTTTCGATTGAAAGAAGAATGAGAAATTAAATGAAGCTTCATCAATCATTAATTTGAGATTTCCTGCACTTCTCCACTTCCTGAGAATTTCTTGATATAGGAACATGGCCATACTGGATTTTTTGATTATATATATATATATATATATATATATATATATATATATATATATATTCAAAATTTAGTTTAGGAGGCTTCTCAACTCACCTTCTCTTCACACGACGTGTCATTTTATGGACCAAAATATCACAAAAGCTTTTCATTGAAGAAGGATGCTTTAAATCATAATGACAAAATGCATAGAAAAAGAAGAAGAGAATGTGATAGCAAGAGGAGAATGAGAAAGCGAGAAGAGGCACATCAACATGTCTTAAATCTCAGGCAATGATGCTTTGAATTCATGGCTTAGATATGTTGTCCGCATTTAGGTAACAACAACTGGATATTGAGTTGTTGATCCCAAGAGCCTAGGTAACTCATTTTCATTAGTAATTTGGTAACAATATTTTTTGCTTGGCGATAATGATGGTATTTATCAGACTATTTAGAAGCTCTAATCACTTAGAGATGGACTCGAGTGAAGTATTTTATAAACTCAAGTTTCATTATAATTTCGCATTTGTTTATAAACCATTAAAATTCATGAGTTGGATTTTGGCGAGAGTTTCAAACATAATTCAAATATAGAAATGCTTTTATTATAAACAAAAATACTTTTAAGTAATTATACTTACGGAAATTATTGATTTTATATTGTATATTTTAATGTATTTGTAGAGATTGCTTACTTTGATTGCTAGTGATAGCCTTAATCACCACCATTTTAGAATACTTTAAAAGAAGGCATTTCTTGCATTGGAGAATTGGGTTCCCTAGCCCATGAAGGATATGTATTTGGGTAGCTCTCACCAATTAAGGAGAGTGTATATATTATGATAGTTTCTCCACCGACTCAAGCATGAAAGGAGTGTGGCTTATAGTAGTAGTTGCTTGGCGAGAGGAAAGCTTTGGCATTGGTGTAGGCCGGTGGAACATAAATATTCTTGTATCCAGGTTACTTTATAGCTCAGATTTACATTCTTGCATGTTTATTTTATGAGAGATTTACATATATATACCATATAAATCTTATGAATTTATAAATGTAACATCTAAATTTAATATTTATTTATATAAAATCTAAATATTTAAATCACATAAAAAATACCACTAGCATTTACTTTCAAAAGAGAAAAATACACACATGTATACGTTTTGATGTGATTGAGACATAAAGGGTTGTACAGGTAAATATCAAAATTTGGTCATAGATATGTAAATACATAAGAATTATATAGTATGTATGTAAATCCCTCTTATCTTATTATTACTCTGCTTCTTTTCTTTTTTGGGTGACGATGCAATTATGCTTTTAACTCTTTAATTTATTTTCATGTTTTTCTTTGTTCTTCATAAATTTGATGCATCTTGAAAGTAAAAACGACAGTGAACAAGTAGAAACTGCAGGAATATGAAGATAGGAGTTGATTTTGTGATTATCTCTTCAACAAGAAAAAAAATACAAGTGATCTACTATTCGAGAGGTAGATCGGTTCTCCTACAAACCCTAGGCGTCGCTATGAAACTCACAAAGAAAATCAGTTTAGAAAATAAATTGCATAAATCAAAATAACAGCATAGTTAGTCCTAAATAGGCTCCCCTAATTCCCTTCCAAATCAGCCACATTTTCCTAAATAATTCCATCACAGATTTGAATTCAATTTGGATCTCTTTCCCTAAATAATTCCCTTCCAATTTTAATTAAAACTTTCCTAAACAACTATTTTGCTAGATTCGGTTGGTCACAGCAGGGCGGCTTGCTCCATTACTCTCCATCAGGGCTTTCCCTAGATGCTAAATAAGATTGGTGAGCACAAACCTTTAACTTTCCAACCTTAATGAGTTCTTCCACTAATTCTCCATGTCATGGTCATGATCTTTGTGAAAGGCACAATATCACGAGGTGTCCCTAATGTGTGTGTTCGCCTTCATAAGCATAGGGTGCTTGAAAAACTCTTTATTTTGGATAGCCTCAATAAATTCAGCAATTGATACTCACAATGGAGTGTAGGTGAGATAAGTGGGGGCATGATATGTTCTTTTCTCATGATAGGGGCAAGTGGCCCAAGGGAGCTCTTCTACACAGGCACGGGTGGCCTTATAATCCTTAGTAGCCGGGATAATAGGGGCACTCTTGGTGCTTTGGGCGATGATAATCTTATAGGATGTTAAGTTTTCTATCCCTTCTCTCCCTTGTTGTCGATCTCTTCGATGGGCGAGTTTATTTGGACGAGTGGCTATAGAGGACTCAACCAATCTATTTTATTCTTTAGCATTGGCATGACTGTTGACAAGCTATAACAATTCATATAATTTTCTCGACTGTTGCAAGCCAAGTGCCTAACAAAAAAGGACCCTCCCTTAATCCTTGGGTTAGGGCAGCCTAGGAAACTACAAGCTCCAAATCCTTCACCTCTAGCATTTCTCTCTGAACCTCATGATGAAGTTCGTCGAAGACTTTCCTAGTTCCTACCTTATTTTAAGGGAGCCCGCGAGGACTTCTTGGGCTTTTGGGCACCGACAAATTGAGTCTTAAATATTCTCTTGAATTCCTAAAAAGAGGTGATGACTCCCATTAGAAGGCTCAAGTGAACCATCTCAAAGCTGCACAACTAACACTTAAAGGCATCATCAATGTAAAGTTAGCAAGTCATTGATTCAAAGGTTATAATATGGTTCAATGGGTCAAACCTCCCCTATAAGACTCCAAATGTGGCACCTTAAACCTTGGATGCGGCCTGTCCTCTACAATCTCCCTTGAGAAGACGTTGGTTAGTTTAAGTTCTGCTCTTTTAACTTGTCGAGCTAGCGGGTTGTACTCTTTGTCACTCATCGCCATGCGAGTAGGATGAGGAATAGGAGTTAAAGTTAGTGCCCTGCCATCTAGCCTCCTGCAGCGACTTGCCAAGTCAAATGACCCTTAAGTGCTCCCCCACAACGAGCGCCTAGGCAACCCTCCTAGGACATCTTGGATCATTTTTATTAACCTTTTCTTCCATCTCCATGAGATCCTAGTGAGTGGTGTAACTGGGGTTCTCCATATTCACAGAAGATTTGGTGTTATTTTTCTCATCAAGCTGAGTTTGTCTTCATCAAGCTGAGTTTGTCTTCTAGTAATTATTATCAATCTATGCTCACCACACCTTTAAGAATGTTGGATTCAAATATGTCTATGGGTGATACCCAATTGTACAAGCAAGCAAACACTGAGTTTTTGACCAGGATACCTGAGAATGAAGGGGGAGAGAGAAAGAGAGCACAATAGCTAGCTCAAGTATAGGCAACATTGAGTATAAAGAATGACAAAAGATCCAAAATACTCCTCTTTACCTTTTATTTATAAAGATTTGAGTCCTACATTAATAAAATGAATAAAAAGGTACAAGACTCAATGATTCTATAGACTACCCTACACGTGTCGCACTCTGGCTGACTGAGGAAAGTAATCTTCCTCAAACCCAATTTGATTGCCTTTGGCAAGCTCAGTAATGTAGAATGTTGATAAGCATATGAGCATAGATGAGTTGTGTGGTGAGTCCTATATGCAGATAGGCAAGGTGGGTTGGCGCCTTAGAGTCACTAATGAACTACGTAGGATCTTTATGGTGCCTTGCTGAGAGAGGTGAGTGAGCTTAAATTGCGGGCCTTACGAGCTTTTAGGCCAGATTACTATGAGAGGGAAAGCTGGGTCTTCGAGTAGGCGCCTTCCCTATAGCTGTAGTGGCAAGTAAGGTCAACGGTACTCTGTCGCGAGCGATTAAGGTGAATCACGATGGTCCTCAGCTATGGGAATAGGAGGCAACTCCCCACTAAGCCCATAATAGAGCTGGACCCTATGACTTCAAGATGAGTTCTCCTGTGGACTCACAAAGTACAAATACTTCAATCATAACCCACCAACTAGCATATGCCAGTATAGAAATTAAAAAATAAAAAATAAATAAGTCCTAACAAACAAAAACATGTGCTTCTTACTATTGTAACTATTAGGGGTTCAGTGATTTTAGCGGCAAAAAAAAAACAGATATTTAAAAAATATAGCTCATGATGTATCTAATTATATCAACTTTAAAGGTGTGAAAAGCCTTGCCTGTAATATATTTAATCACTAAGGGACATCAATAGAAGTTGCAATCATAGTCTCACTAAACTTGATTAAGAATTGCTTCATGTGATTGTCCCTGCGTCCTTCATCCCTTGCATAAACATCAATGTCTCTGTAGCACTTCCTCCTCATGCATATCCACCAAGCATTGCATTCCAGCACGCTGCAAGTCTCCTTCCATAATCAACTGTTTCTAATGCCTTCCTTGCTTCAATTAAAAGCCCTTGTTTCGAGTACAATTCAACCAGTTTGCAACCCACATAAGGATCTCCATCCACTCCAATCTTGATGGCAATCACATGGACCTGCTGACCACCCTCATAGCCTTCCTTCTCATTAGCTCCCACACAAGCTCCAAGGATGCTTGCGAGCATCTTGCATCTCCTCCTTCTGCTCTTCTGATAACCCCCAACTCTTATTCTTCTTCTTCTTTTTCTTCTTTGCATCTCCCTAAAGACCAATAGTGCCTTCCTAAAGCAACCGACTCTATTGTAAGCTGACATTATGCTCACCCAAGCAGCCTCTTCGCAATCATCAGGAGAGGCCAACATCAGTTGCAGAGATAAGTCTGGGCACCCCAACATTGCGTAGAAACGGATCAATGGAGCCAAATACTTGATGAAGGAAGAGCAGCCTGTGAGCTTGACAGCCAGCCCATGGAGCTGCTGCCCCAACCCAAGCTCCCTGGCCCGAACACAAGTCCAAAGAACAACTCTGAATCCCAAGGGATCCACCAACCACCAATCTTCTCTTCCCGGGTGCATGCCCACAAACAGCTGCAGTGCCCCCAGGTCATCGTTGTTCTCGGAGAGAGAGGACATGGTGATGACCCGGGAGATGGAATCTCTAAGAGGCATTTGCTCGAACAGTTGTTGAGCAAGTTTCACCTGATGGCAGGCCGCGTACATGACCAGTAAGCGATTGGCAAGGAAAATTCCGGCAGGCTGGCGTAGTAGAGAACGGCCGCCGGTGAATCTACGCCTGATGTGAGCGTGGACGGCGGATCCCTGAAGGAAATCGCCGGAGCGGGCGCATTCCTGGAGAAGGTAGGCGTAAGTGTCGGCCTCCACCGGGAGCTGGAGGCCGTCCATGAGACGGAGCACGTCGCTTGCCGTGGAAGAGGAGAGATTGCCCCTACTTTCTGAAATCGCTGGGCTAGGAACGGATTCAGCTATGTAGGTGGATGGAACTGGAAGGCAAAGTCGGGTCGGCCTTTGCAGCAGAGCAGGTAGGGGTTGATGATCCTGGACTAGGGCATGACATTGAAATGTTAAAGATTGCCATCTCGAAGGTGTCTTTGAATGAATGGAATGTAGGAAGATGATGCTGCTTGTTTCACAGCGGCCTTGGAGAGGCATTGAAGAAATCACTTTTGGATTTACCATTCTATAAGAATTTTGCTCTAACTGATAATTATCTCAAGCGAGAATCATAAATATCATTTCATGGAATCAGAGTATCAGTCCTGCGATAATTAAATTCATTTTTAGATTTACTTAATCTCCAATAAAACAAAACTTGGAATTTAAAGCTATGATGAACTGTGGATAAAAAATTGTTCTAAGTTGAGTATAACATATCATTAGTAAGAAAAACATTTTAAGCTATGGACATATAGTGTGGGAGCGCAACCACTTAATATATGTATAATCTATTCTAATAAAATTTTCAACTATTTCATATATGACTAAGCTCATTATATTTGCTTATCTTAGCAACTTCCACTTCCCCTCTTAACTTTTTTTTTGGAGGTCTTATTTATATAGTACTCAGAATCATATCATTTGCATATCTAACAATTAAACTTCACTATTTACTCATATAATACTCAAAATTTTAAATAGTAATACAAATAATGCCTTCATTACATATTTGTCAAATCCCATCATGAAGATCCCATCCATAGACCACACACTATCCCAATATCATGACTAGCTCATCTTCTTCTTCATTCATGTGTTGTCAGTCTCATGTATGATATTTTGAAGGTCAGAAATGATATTCTATAATGGATTAGAAAAATAAAAATAAGGTTTTGGAAAAAAAGTATCCATGTTCCCAAAGATTTTCTCCTACCACATGTGAATCCAGGTGTGAGCAATAGAAACTCATTCTTAGGAGAGTTTAACCATATGGCTGATGCAAGCGTACATTTGACCATTCTTTTTCTTAAGTGGGAAGATGCTTGCCAACCAAGAAGGATATTTCTCCTCTCAAAAAAATCCCACAGCAGTCAGTTTTTTGCTATAATTATTACTTATTTAATTTTTTTCGAAAAATTGATTTTATTTCCTCCACAAATTCAAGCTGTTGCATCCCTACCTGAGGATCATTTGAATCCTCTAAAGTTTCTAAATATAGTTTTTTAAATGGATCTGTAAATAAACTATCATATTTTAGATTAATGGAGTTAACTAAGCAATATTCGTTAGCATCCATTGGACCTACGATACCAAAGCCAACACCTACTTTTGATTTTACTTTTATGAATTATGCTTTATATGGGCTTCACCCTTAGTCTATGTAAATGTTACCAAGCCTTGCTTAATTAGAATTTTTACACAAGTAGGATAACAATAAAAAAAGGAAAATCTATTATTTCATTCATTGAAATATCTTCAAGCTTTGCATCAACTCCAATGCTTGAAGATGATGAAGAAGAAAAAACTTTAAAATTTTACTATCATTTTTATTCAAACTATGAGCAACTTTAACTATCAACCCATCTACAATGTCCTAGGATAGTGGGGTTAGAGCTAAAAGCTTTGACATGCTCTTCAAACTTCTCAGATGTAGACTATTTAGAACCATTCTTTTTTTTTCTTGGACCATTTCTTCTTCATTGTCTTGATCTAGCAACACACTAAAAATTAGCTTTCTTTCCTTATTTATTTTTGAATTATTTTTGCAAGTATAATTTTTCTTAAATACATATGATTCATCCTCTAAGATGGATTCCAAGTCAATATTTATTACAGAGAATTACATTTGTACATTTTCTCTTTTCTAATAATATTTTCTTTTAAAGTCAATTCCTATTCCTCGCCTTCAAGCTAATTGGGACATCCTACCACCTTCTTGTACAAGAGAGGTAGGACATCGATGAACTATGTGACCAAGACTAAGAACACTTTCTCTTTTTTTTTATGCTATATTTATATCTCTAGAGAAGTCAACATACTTTTTGAGTAGGTAATATGTTGCATCCTTATTGATCCCAACATCATCAATCGAAGTACTAAATTCGGTGGATGATGGATGTCGAACAGACCATAGTCGTGCGATGGTAGTCAAAAGACCATAAATGGTGGGCGACAGAAGTTAGAAGGACCATAATAAGTTGGCGATGGAGGTTAAAGGGTTGTAGAGGGAAGACGATTGCCAGAGGAACATGGTGGTCAGAGGATCGTAGTTGGGTGATCATCATTTGAGACCGTAGCAATGGGTGATGGATATCGAAAGATTGTAGTCGGTGGAAGACATATGTCGAATGGACTATAGTTGGGCAGGAGTGGTAAGAGGACCATATTTAGTGGGATATGAAGTTTAGAAGGATTGTAGTTTATGGTTGATGGAAGTTAGAGGATCATAGAGAGGTGACGATGGTCAAAGGACTATAATCAAGTAATTAAAAATTAAGGATAACAGTCGATGGGTGATGGAGATTGGAGGACTGTAGTCGAGTGATGGTGATAGAAGGACCTTTGTTGGGTGATAATGGTCAAAAGATCATAGTCGGAGGATAGTGGTCTTAAGACCATAGTTAGTAGGTGATTGAGATCATAGGGTTAGTAGTGTCAGTCAAGCAGAGGTCTATTGGGGAGCCACCTCAAGGATTAGGCATGGTGGTGCTCAGGTGGAATTCTAGGATTCTTCAATCCTCAAAGCTCTCTTAAACCTCTAGCCAAGGTTCTAAGACCCCTTTTATATAGGGAGATGGGCCTTATTTATAAATTTTTAGGAGTGGCATGTAATTAGTGTCACAACCCTAACACTCTATGTCAATTTAGGATTTTTAGTATAAATTTTGCAAGTGCATGTGTCATGTCTAAAAATATAAAGGTGAACGAGTGTCATTCCCAAGGGGATAAGGATAATCTCAATATCAATCTAGTACTACTCTTAAGAATTGTTAAATTTATCTTATCACAAAAATTTAAAGGTGATACTATTATAAGTGAACATCTAAGATTATTAAAAGAAATTTCTATATTAAAAGTACCCTGAACTTATGATTATTAAGTTCATGCTTATAAAGGCTGAACTCATATTATGTTGTTGTGTTATCAGCACATATGTAACTCCTTATGTTTGTCAACCTCATTGGAGTTTTAAGCAAAGATTCCACATCTCCCTTGATGTAGTGTTCAATGCCATCACTAGAGTATTTTATGTATTAATGAAGAATATTTACCTCTTTTTTGAATGAGGTTAAAATTCTTCCTTAAGAATCTATTTTAGTAATTAGGTTTTTCTCCTTAGGTTAGGCTTTCTTTCATGGGTCTTCATAGATGGACTCTTATTACTTAGATTGGAATAACCTTAGGAAACTTAAGACCTAAGATTGTTGCAAATATGGGCCCAAGTACTATGATTTTGATGATAACAAATATTATTGCTTCTTTACTACTGCTATTATTACATATCTATTTTATTTGCCCTGCTTACTAACCTTTCAGGTCCACAAGTTCAGTTGCAATGCCAATTAGCTCAAGATCGGGTAGACTAGGGTTGAGTTTATTTGTAATTTCAATTTTAATATACTTTTTACCTTTCTTGAGTCATGTCATATATCTGGTGGACCTCAAGCTAGGTAACCTTGTACACACATACTTAAGGGGGTGAGTTAGTAAGAAAAAATTTTCTATTTTTGAACTAATCATACAGTACAATTTAAATCATACTGGACGATCAGTTATGTAGAAAACCCTAATTAGGGCACCCATTATTAAATAAGATTAATTAACTAATCGTATTGGATGATTTAGATCGTCCAGGACGATTAATTATAGACATGAAAAATAGCCACCAATCTGAATTTAGACAATATTTTATTCATCAATTTTTATTCTAATCATACAGGACGATGTGGATCATCCTAGAAGATTTACACTACCTTTGTCAAGCTACTTATCTGGTTCCTTGGTGGCTCTGCCTACTCTAGGAGGGAGTAAAAGGATTCGAAGGTTTTATGCCTGTTCTAGTAGGGAGTCAAAGGATTTTCAGGTTCTCCGTCTACTCCAAGAGGGAGTAAAGGATTCAAGGTACTCTGCCTTGTTACAAATCTAGATTCAAAAAGTATAGTTTTGATGATGAGAAACATGTTTATATTCTGTTTTGCTTGGCTAACCCATTTCAGGTATAAAAGATCAAATGCAATTCAAGCCAACTCAAGATTGGGTCTAAGTGTGTCTAAATATATTTTTTTCCCTTTCTTGAGTCACATGTAATGTAACTGATCCCCTAGCTAAGTAACCTTGCACACACACACTCAGAGAAAGAGTTTTAGTGAATTAGAGTTTCTGTTCAAATTTCATTCTGATCATCCCGGATGATATTCACATCGTCCTAGACGATCCAGTGAGGATGACCAAGTTAAGTCTATCTGATTAAGTAGATCATCCTGGATGATCCATATATCGTACAAGATGATAGGCTTAAATCAGAAATTCTCAGCCGCCAGATCAAGTTAGGCAAGTTTTATTTTTAGAGATTTGATCTGATCGTCTCGGACGATACGTGTATCATCCTGGATGATTCATTACAATTATACCTAAATTAGTCTGGTGATTAAGGAAAGTAATTAAGGTCTGATTGATTCGATCATATCATCCTCGACGATCGTAGGATCGTACGAGCTGATGTGTTAAAAATCCTGACCATCCAGTGCCTTTTACCTGTATGTCCAGAGCTGTGTGTAGGACGATAATCCTGATTTTGAACTAATCTTACGGGACGATACCCATATCATCCTGGACGATCAAGTCATTTTGAAATTATCCCGCATGTTTCACCTGTACGTCCAGAGCAGTGCTCAGTAAGATTTTGGCACTTTTTGAACTAATCGTACAGGACGATAGACATATTGTCCTAAACGATCAAGTCATTTTGAGATCGTCCAGCACAAGTTCTTCTGGACGACCAAAGTGCTCTTCTAGACAAAATTCTCGATTTACACTAATCATCCCGGACGATCGCAGAATCGTACGGGATGATCTGAATAACTTTTTTCTACTAATCATCCAGAAGAACCAGATCGTCCAGGATGAAACAGGTGATTTTGAACTGATCGTACAGGACGATTGTCCTGGACGATATTGGCCGACTAGTTGAGATTTAGGATAATTTTTGAGCCCTCCTTTAAAAGATCTTTTTCTTCCAACAAGAAAAATCTTTTGCCACTTTTCTTTCCAGAGAAACCTTGAGAGAGAGAGAGCTTGGGAGAGAGAGAGAGAGAGGATCTTGTGAGGGGGAGTTTGTTAGGAATTCATAAAGGTTGCTTCAAGCAAGGATCAAAGTCATCTTCTCTGTTCGTCGTCTCTCATTTTGTCGATGTTTTCTATGGGAGGATCGTTCGCAAGAAGATTCGAGTTCTCTGCCCGCTTCAGGAGGAAGCGAAAGGAGTTCAAGTTCTCTGCCTGCTCCAGGAGGAAGCGAAAGGAGTCTGGGTTCTCTGCCCACTTCAGGAGGAAGCGAATGGAGTTCAGGTTTCCTGCCTCATCGGGTTATTGGAAAGGAGTTTTGTACATGCTTCTCCGCCTTGCTTTGGGAGCAGAAGGAGAGTCACTTTTGTGTTAATGTAATACCTGGAGGGGAGGCTCCGGGGAGTAGACGTAGGTCAAGTTGATCGAACCACTATAAAATCTGGTGTGTTCTTTCTGATTATTTTTTGCACTTTACTTTTCTGTTATTATCTGCTTGGGTGAAATCTGTAGTTGATCTTTTCAGTTCTGTGTTTACTTATTTCCGCTGTAAATTATTGAAAAGATTTTTCCTGTTGCTCACGAATTTTTTAAATAACCAATTCACCCCCCTCTTGGTTAGCATCGGGACTAGTTCATCAGAGCTTAACATCCCTATCAAACTTTTAAGTGGTATCAGAGCGGGATTCATAAAATTTAGTTTTTAAAAACTTTTAAATTTGATCCATGGCTAACTTTGGTAATCACAATACTGCTGAAGTTTATTCAATTACACGACCGCTATTATTTGATAACATACCTTTTAATTTTTAGAAAACTCGCATATCCACTTTTCTTCAATCTATAGATTATCATATGTGGATGCTTGTTAAGGATGGCTATGAACCACCTTTTAGAATGATTAATAATGTTAAAACTGAACTGTCTTTCACCGATTGGATTTTTGATGATCGTGACTTAGCCCAACTGAATGCCAAATGTTTGAACTATTTTTTCTGTGCCTTAAAATCTGAGGATTACATGCGGGTTTCTACTTGTACAACTAGTAAAGAAATTTGGGATAGATTGTGCATCACTTATGAAGGTACAACTGCAGTCAAACAGTCTAGATTAAACATATTGCTTCATGACTATGAACTTTTTTGCATGAAACCTATTAAATATATTTCTAAAATATATACGAGGTTTACGTAGATTGTCACTTCTTTATATGCTTTAGGAAGAGAACTTATAAACTATGAAAAAGTGAACAAGATTTTGAGATGTTTGCCTTCTTCATTTGATGCTAAGATAACTATAATTACTGAATCAAAAGATTTAAACAATTATTCTATTAATAACTTACTTGGTCACTCATTGCTTACGAGTAAGGGGTGAACCAAAGATAGCTTGATGTAGGTGAGAAGAAGAAGGAGAAAACTGTGGTGTTGAAGGCCAATGATACTGACACTGATTCTTTCGGGTCTGATAGCGATGATGTTGCCTTAATCACTAGGCAATTCAAAAGCTTTCTAAGGAAAAAATATAAGAACTTTCAGAAGTGGAACAAGGGTAAGTCCACTAAAAATTTTAAAGGCTCATCTGATACTATTTATTTTGAATGCAAGAAGCCTGGACACATTAAGGCTGATTATCCTACACTTAAAGCTCACCTAAGCAAGGAAAAGAGTGAGGAGAAACCCAAATTCAGGAAGGACAAGAAGCGGATTCAAAAGGTGTTTTAGGCATATTCTGCATCCGACTCTTCTGAGACTGAAGCTGAAGCGGAGGAAACTAACTTGTGTCTGATAGTTGATGATCATCTTGGTTAGTCTGATCAGGAAGAGGTATATGAGCTTACTTACAATCAATTACTTAAAGTTTCTAAAAAAATCTATTGATCGTATAAGAAGCTTAAGAAAACTCATGCTAGCCTGAAACTAGAATTTCTAAATTTACAAAAAGAGTATGAAATTTTGATTAAAGATTATTCTACTGTTGATTACAATCACATGTCACTACTTGATGAATTCGATGAGTTGAATAAAAAGCATTATGATTTAATTATTGAACATAATTTACTGAAAACCTTGCATGTTGATTTAGAAAAAGCTTTTAAAGAATTAGACAATCTGGCATGTGACGTGGAGAGTAGTAGGGGAGTATTAAAATTTGAATTATAAGTTCGAAGAAAGAAAATGAATTTCTAAAAGTTAAAATCTGTGCTTTTGAGAAAAATAAAACACCTCCGACTTTTGCACAATTTTATACACCTCCACCTTTTGAAGAATCTGTTTCAAAATCATCAAAGTATGTTTCATTCAAACCTAGGAAGAGGCACTATCACCCACGTAGATTAGTTAACCCTTTTTCCTAGTGTTAGATGTTTTTCTTGTGTCATGTTAGGACACTTCTCCCACACCTGCACTGTTCACCGTATTACATATTGGGTGTGGAGGCCCAAATTACATGTTTCACAGCACAGCACACATGCATTACATTCTTCTTTTCATAAGAAGAACCCAAACTTATTTGGGTTCCTAAATATGACATTTGATGATTTTATAGGTGTGCTCTCATACAAGACCTCGTGAGAGCATGTCGTACCTGGACAGCGGATGTTCAAGACACATGACTGGAGATGCAAATCAGTTCATTTTATTGGAGGCCAGGGCTGGAGGCAAGGTTAGACTTGGAGACAACACCACCAGGAGGGTGGTAGATTCAGGTATAATTGGTGATTCAAAGAATTTTATGATTGATAATATTTTGCTTGTAGATGGATTGAAACACAACCTACTGAGCATCAGTCAACTCTGTGACAAAGGATACAACATCAAATTCCTGCCCACTTGCTGCATTTTAAGCCTAAATGATAAAATTATTTTGCAGGGATAAAGGATCAATAATGTCTACATGCTGGATGTATGTTGCTTTAAAGCTGATGTTTTAATTTGCTTAAAAACTACTGCTAATGAGTCTTGGTTGTGGCATTGAAGATTATGTCATGCCAGTATGAAAACCCCTAAGAGAGTTACCCAAAAGGACTTAGTTAGAGGTGTCCCCAAGCTTAAGTTCACTAAGGACCACCTGTGTGATGCCTGTCAATTAGGGAAGCAAGTCCAGTCCTCCTTTCACTCTGTTAAGGATATTAGCACCTCTAGACCTTTATAAGTCCTTCACATGGATCTCTTTGGACCTATTAGCACTGCCAGCTTAGGGGGGAAAGTCTATAGTTTTGTGATAGTTGATGATTACTCGAGGTTCACTTGGATTTAATTTCTGTCATATAAATCTGAGTCATTTGATGAATTTAAGTCCTTATTCACTTAGATTTAGAGGAAGTTAGGTTGTGAGATCTTGACTATTCATAGTGATTATGGTGGAGAGTTTGAAAATGTGAAGTTTGGAACTTTCTGTGAGGAGCAAGGGATTAGTCATAATTTTTCAGCTCCTAGGACCCCTTAGCAGAACGGGGTAGCTGAAAGGAAGAACAGGACCTTAGTGGAAGTCGCTAGAGGCATGCTTGCTGAGTATTCACTTCCAAAATACTTTTGGGATGAAGCGGTGAACACTGCCTGTTATGTGCTGAATAAGGTGAATGTTAGATCCAATCTGAACAAGACATCTTATGAGATTATTAAGGGTAGAACTCCAAACCTGTCCCACCTCCATGCCTTTGGCTGTAAGGTTTTCATTCTGAACAATGGGAAATCATTCTTAGGAAAGTTTGACCCCAAATCTGATGAAGGAGTGTTCTTAAGCTATTCTAGTGTGGGAAAATCCTTTAGGGTGTTTAATAAGAGGACTTTTGTGGTGGAAGAGACAACTTATATGGTGTTTGATGAATCTGATCCTAAGGAGACTAGAGTTGAGGAAGAAGAAGAGGTAAGAGAGATTACCCAAGGGGTTAAAAATATAAATCTGGAGGAAAGGCTAGAACCTCAAAACACTTTACCTAGAGATTGAAGATATTCTTCGAGTCATCTTAAAGAATTGATCTTAGGAGACCCTTCTAAAGGTGTTAGGACTAGGCATGGACTTAGGAAGGAAGTAAACCACTCTGCCTTTATCTCAATGACTGAACCCATCAACATTAATCAAGCCCTTTCTGATAAATTTTGGATCTTAGCTATGCAAGAGGAACTGAATCAATTTATAAGGAATGATATTTGGGAGTTAGTAGAAAGACCTAGGAATCAAAGTATAGTGGGAACCAAGTGGGTCTTTAAGAATAAGATGAATGATTCTGGTGTGGTGGTTAGGAATAAGGCAAGATTGGTGGCTAAGGGGTATAATCAGATTGAAGGGATTGATTTTGAGGAGACCTTTGCCCCTGTAGCTAAATTGGAAGCCATTAGGGTGCTACTAGCCTTTACTTGTTATAAGGAATTTAAGCTGTTTCAAATGGATGTCAAAAGTGCCTTTTTAAATGAGATAATAAAAGAGGATATTTTTCTAGAACAACCCCTAGGTTTTGAGAGTTTCCAATATCCAAATCATGTTTACAAATTAAAAAGGCCTTATATGGATTGAAACATGCACCCAGAGTTTGGTTTGAGAGGCTTAACATATTTCTGTTAGAAAGAGAGTTTATTAAGGAGAGCGTAGACACCACCCTTTTTCTAAGGAGAGTAAGGGATGATTTACTCATTATCCAGATCTATATTGGTGATATAATTTTTAGATCTTCTAATAAATAATTATGTGATGAGTTTTTTAAAATAATGAGTAAGGAGTTTGAGATGAGTATGATGGGAGAATTATCCTACTTTTTGGGGTTTAGCATAAGAAAAATGAATGATGAAATATTTCTCAATCAATCTAAATACACTAAGGATATTTTGAAGAAATATGAAATGGACAAAGCCAAACCAATTAACACTCCCATGAGATCCTCTGTTCAATGAGATAAGGATTCAAGTGAAAAATCTGTTGATCAGAAGATGTATAGAGGAATAATTGGATCACTGTTTTGCCTGATTGCTAGCCAACCTAATATTATATTTAGTATTTATCTTTGTGCTAGGTTTCAAGATGATCCTAAAGAGTCCCACCTGACTGCTGTTAAGAGAATTCTTAGATATCTTTTAGGGACCCCAAACCTAGGAATCTGATACCCTAGGCACAGCACTTCTTTTGAGATTATTGGATATTCTGATTATGACTTTGTAGGGTGTATGGTGGATAGAAAGAGCACTTCTGGAACTTGCCAATTCATAGGACAGTCTTTAGTCTCCTGGTCCTTTAGAAAATAAAACTCAGTTGTACTTTCCACTGCTGAAGCTGAGTACATTGCCTTAGGAAGTTAGGTGGCCCAAGTCTTTTAGTTGAAGCAATAAGTTTTGGATTTAGGATTATCTGTTGGCTCAATTTTTATTCTGTGTGATAAAACTAGTGCCATCTGCATTTTTAAGAATCTAATCCAACATTCTAGAACCAAACACATTGATATAAGGCATCACTTTATTAGGGATCATGTTACAAAAGGGGACATTGAGCTACATCATGTAGTAACTGAAAATCAGCTGGCTGACATATTTACTAAACCACTGGCCTTTGACTCATTCAGTATTTTGAGGACCAGATTAGGTGTGATTGACATAAATGCTTGATTCTGATGACTACTAATTTTTGATTTGTCTATTTTTCTTTTTGGTGCTGTTAGTTAGTTGTTTGATTTGATTATCTGTTTTCTGTTTGTTTTTATTTTTCTGCTGATTTTCATTTTAGTCTTGTTGTTAGTCTAATTTGAGCATTTATTTTGATGAGATTTTCTACTTGTTTTTGATTCACTATTTATTTCTTTTAAAAAAAAATAGATCACTGCTCACTACTGTTGATAAACTAAATTTCTGACTGAAAATTTTACCTTGTTCTTAGTTTGGAAGCTTGTAAGCAGTGATTGATTCCACTGGATCTGTCAAAGGGAATAAACATTGATGATTATTTCTCTTCCTCTAACTCCTTTAGTGGTGTATTATTATTTTTGGATAAATATATTCTTCAAAATTAAAAAGTTAGTTTTTGAAATAGAGATCTATTTTATCTTGCTACAGTAATCTACCTCATATGAATAGTGTTTTCAAAATTTTGAGTCATTGTTATGATTTTCTAAACCAAGTGATTACACTTATCATATTATGTATGATTTTTGCTTTGTAAATTACTCTTCCTTATTATAGAGAGTGAGCTTTGTCATCTCTTATGTCTGGAAGGTAATTTCAAAGCTGAGATTCTTTAACATTTTTGAAAGGGAGAAAGCTTACAAAAGATGCGCAAAAAGCACTAAAATAAAAAGAGGAACAAAATTAGCCCAAATTGAAAAGATGCGTAATGTCGCCAAAAATAAAAAAGACACATAAAGTGTATCAAAAATTAAAAGATGCGCAAAGCGCTAAACAAATTAAAAAAGAGGCACAAAATGAGCCCACAAAGAAATAGGCTTTCTTCCCTTTCGGATCTTTAAATGTCTTAGAAAAATCCATGCACACTTAATATTTTCAAAAGCTTGAGACGAAAAATCATGATTTCTGATTTCTTACTTTGTAATATTATTATATCAGATATTTTTTTAGAATGAGGCTTGAAAGGATCTCTTTTCGAATTTAATTTCTTTTCTTTTGAATTGGATTTTTATTTTGAAAGGAATTTACACCTATAAGGTGTCCAAGGTGGGAGTTACAAAAGTTGATTTTCTAACTTTTCTGGATTTCAGCGCTATCGATTGTCTTCTTATTGGATTTTGGATTCAAAATCAAGGGAAAATTCTAAATTACTGGAGCTGATCATTAAAAAAAAAGCTATTTTCTATTTTCTTTTTTTCTCGTTCATAGTTCCATTTACTCTGGTTTTATTTTCTTTTTATTATATGTATTTTTGGGATCCCTGATCTTTCCTCTCCATCCTTCATCTTTTTCATTTTTTCTTCACATCAACCTGGATGATTCCCACATCATCCTAGATGATCTTCTTTGTCCTGGATAATCCATACATCGTCCTAGATGATCCATTCAAATCATCCCCTCTCTGATCAAACGGCTAAGATGCATCAATTATTGGTGATTGTCCTAAACGATCCTTACATCATCCTCGATGATATGATCCAGCTTTCCTGATCCTGATCAAATGGCTGAGAATGCACCAATTATTGTTCATTATCCTAGATGATACACCTCATTGTCCCGGACGATCCACGTGTCAGCAGTTGAACGATTCAAATTCGGCCCGTCCTATACATTTATTTCATATCATCCCGAACGATCCACCTCATCGTCCTGGATGATACTTTTCATCAACGGTCGTCCAACTAGACTCCTCGGGACGATTGCTTATCTCTGATCATCCTGGACCATCTCTGATCGTCCTGGATGATCTGATCGCCTTTTTGACCAATCATCCTGGCTGTCATAATTACTTATATCATCCTGGACGATCCTGCGATCGTATGGGATTATCCGGCTGATTTCTACTTAAACAGCCATTTTCTTCAAATTTCTTCACACCTCTTCCTTTCATACTTCCTCTCTTGTGATTCTAATGGCTGGTCGAAAGAGATATAGGCATCAAGGTGCGAGCTCCTCACAGGGAAATGTCGATCCCCGCTTCCCTAACACAGTCGATCGGGCTGCCTTCTAATGCTACCACGAGGTTGGAATCACTCACTCCAGGATAGTCAACCCCCGCACTCTTTCCTACCCATTCCTTGATTTGTTTGCCCATACCTCCCTGACCTTCATTCTCACCTAGGCCTTCCCTTTTAGTTCTGAGCTCCTTAGGGTCTTTTTTGCAAATCTTCGCATCATTGCTGACTACTCCGCCCTTCACTCCTTCATTAATCAGTGTCCTGTAGAACTCACCGCCTAGGATTTTCACCATATCCTTCAACTCTCCTTTCGTATTGTTCCTGTTTTATAGTTGTTTATTTTATTTGTAGTTATTTTCCTTATTGAATTTTTTGTGTTTAGTAAAATTTGAAATGATATTTATCTTTCATGTGTGCGTTGAGTACTCTTATTTATTTTATTTGAAACTACTGCATCAATATTTTCCATCATAAAAAAAGGGGAGATTGTTGTAAATCTAGATTCAAAAAGTATAGTTTTGATGATGACAAACATGTTTGTATTCTGTTTTGCTTGGCTAACCTATTTCAGGTATAAAAGATCAAATACAATTCAAGCCAGCTCGAGATCGGGTCCAAGTGTATCTAAATGTAATTTTTTCCCTTTCTTGAGTCACATGTAATGTAATTAATCCCCTAGTTAAGTAACCTTGCACACACACACACTCAGAGGGAGAGTTTTAGTGAATTAGAGTTTCTGTTCAAATTTTGTTCTGATCGTCCCGGATGATATTCACATCGTCTTGGACGATCTAGTGAAAATAGAAATCCTAATTAGGATGACCAAGTTAAGTCTGTCTGATTAAGCAGATCATCCTGCATGATCCATATATCGTACGGGATGATAGGCACAAATAAAAAATTCTCAGCTGCCAGATCAAGTTAGGCAAGTTTTATTTTTAGAGATTTGATCTGATTGTCCCGGACGATATGTGTATCAAGTCATTTTGTTGAGTTATTTTGAGATCATCCAGCATAAGTTCCTCTGGAAGACCAGAGTGGTCTTCTGGATGAAATTTCTGATTTACACTAATCATCCCGGACGATCGCAAAATCGTACAGGATAATCTGAACAACTTTTTTTTACTAATCGTCCAGAAGAACCAGATCGTCCAGGTTGAAACAGGTGATTTTAAACTGATTGTACAGGATGATCTAGTGATCGTTCTGGATGATATTGGTCGACTAGTTAAGATTTAGGGCAATTTTGAGCCCTCTTTTAAAAGATTTTTTTCTTCCAACAAGAAAAATCTTTTGCCACTTTCCTTTCCAGAGAAACCTTGAGAGAGAGAGAGAGAGCTTAGGTGAGAGAGAGAGGATCTTGTGAGGAGGAGTTTGTGAGGGATTCACAAAGGTTGCTCCAAGTAAGGATCAGAGTCATCTTCTTCGTTCGTCATTTCTCATCTTGTCGGTGTTTTTGGTGGGAGGATCATTCGCAAGAAGATCCGGGTTCTCTACCCACTACAGGAGGAAGCAAAAGGAGTTCAGGTTCTCTGCCTACTTCAGGAGGAAGCGAAAGGATTCCGTGTTCTCTGGCCACTTCAGGAGGAAGTGAAAGGAGTTTAGGTTCTCTACCTCACTGGGTTGGTGGAAAGGAGTTTTGTACAGGCTTCACCACCTTGCTGTGGGAGCAGAAGGAGAGACACTTTTGTGATAGTGTAATACCCGGAGGGGAGGCTCTAGGGAGTGGACGTCGGTTAAGTTGATCAAACCATTATAAAATTTGGTGTATTTTTTCTGATTATTTTCTGCACTTTACTTTTCTGTTATTATCTACTTGGGTGAAATCTGTAATTGATCTTTTCAATTCTGTGTTTGCTTATTTCCGCTGTAAATTATTGGAAAGATTTTTTCTGTTGCTCACAAATTTTTTAAATAACCAATTCACCCCCCCTCTTGGTTAGCCTCAGGACTAATTCATCAGGGCTTAACATCCCTATCGAACTTTCATGCCTCACCGGGTCGGTGGAATGATTTTGTAAGGACTTCTCCATCTTGCTATGGGGGAAAAATGAGAGACACTACTTTTAGTGCAATACTTGGAAAGGAAATTTTCAGGGAGTGGACGTAAGTCAAGTCAACCAAACCACTACAAATCTAGTGTGTTATTTCTATTTACTTTTTCCCATTTAATTTTTGTATTTTTCTGTGAATTATTCTGTGTTAGAAATCTCAAAAATTTTAATTACTATGAAACTAATCTACTTCCGCATCAAGGGGTTTTTAATTTCTCATTTTGTTAAAGAATTGCTAAAATAACTAATTCACCCCCCACTTAGTTAGCCTCAGGACTAATTCCTTAGGGTTTAATAACCCTCACAAACTTTCAAGTTTTATCAGAGTGGGATTCATAAATTAAGTTTTAGAAAACTTTTAAAAAAAGATCCATAGCTAATTTTGGTAATCAAAATATTGTAGAAGGATATTCAATTACACAACCACCTTTATTTGATAATATACCTTTTGATTGTTGAAAAATTTGCATGTCCACCTTTTTATAATTAATTGATTATCGCATGTGGATGTTAGTTCATGAAGGATATTTTGTACCATTTAGATTAGTGAATGATGTTAAAACTAAAATATATTTTTCTGAATGGACTACATATGATAGAGGTTTAGCCCAACTGAATTCCAAATGTTTGAACTATTTTTTTTTGTGCTTTAAAATATAAAGATTATATGTGTGTTTCTACTTGTTCAACTAGTAAAGAGATTTGGGATAAACTTTGCATTTCTTATGAAGGAATAAACAAAGTGAAACAATCTAGGGTGAACATTCTGCTTCATAATTGTGAACTTCTTTGCGTGAAACCTAGTAAATCTATTTATAAAATGTATACTAGGCTTACTCAGATTGTTACTTCCCTACATGCTTAGGAAGAGAGCTTATAAATTATGAAAAAGTTAATAAGATTTTACGATGTTTACCCTCTTCCTATGATGCAAGAATCACTACTATTATTGAATCTAAAGATCTAAATATTTATTCCATTAACAACTTACTTGGGTCACTCATTGCCTATGAGTAAGGAGTGAATGAAAGGCAGCTTGATACAGGTGAAAAGAAGAAAGAAAACACTATAGCCTTAAAGGATAATGATTCTGACTATGACTCTTTTGGATAAGATGATGATGACATTACTTTGATGACTAGGCAGTTTAAAAGCTTTCTAAAGAGAAAGCAAAAGCATCATCAGAAATAGAATAAAGGTAAGACTGGCATGAATTCTAAAATTTCTTCTAACATTATATATTTTGAATACAGGAAGTCAGGGTACCTGAAGTCTAATTGCCCAACTCTTAAAGCTCACCTAAGCAAGAAAAAGGGTGAAGAAAAGCCTAAATTCAAAAAGGTCAAGCAAAGGACTTAAAAGGCTTTCTACACAGACACCAGAACAGACTCTTCTAAAACGAAAGCAGAAGAGGAGGTAACTTACCTGTACTTAATTGTAGATGACCATCTTGATCATTCTGATCAATAGGAGGTATGTGAGCTTACCTATCATCAACTATTTGAAGTTTCTGAAAAAATTTATTTATCATATAAGAAGCTTAAAAAGTTATATACAAGCCTCAAATCTGATTTTTTAATTCTGCAGAAAGAGCATGAATGCTTAAGGAAAGATCATTCCACTCTGGATACCAATCATATGGCTTTGTTAGATGAATTTGATATCTTAAACAAGAAGTATTCTAACTTAACTGTTGAATATGAGTCCTTGAAATTATCGCATGTTGAATTAGAAAAAGTATTTAAGGAATTAGAAACTCTTGCATCTCAATTTGATAGTAGGGAGCATGTATTAAAAATTAATAATTTAATTCTTAAAAATGCAAACAAATTTTTACAAGAAAAGTTAACTGCTTTTAAAGAAAATAAAATACTACATTCACTTATAGAATTTCATAAACCATCAACACAGCATGCATTTAAACCTAGGAAGAGGAACCATCACCCACATAGATTAGTTAACCATTTTCCTGGTATTAGATATTTTTCTTGTGGCATGTTAGGACATATCTCCCACACTTGTATTATTCACCGTAGAACATATTTGGTGTGGAGAACAAAATTATAAAATTCACAACATAGCATACAAGCACTTCATCCCACATTCCAGATAGTGGAACCCAAACTTCTTTGGGTTCCTAAATCTGACATCTTATGATTTTATAGGAGTGCTCTCACAAAAGGCCTCATGAGAGCATGTGGTACCTGGACAGTGGATGTTCAAGTCACATGACTAGAGATACAAATCAATTCATTACGCTGGAGGCTAGGGTAGGAGGCAAGGTGACACTTGGAGATAACACTACCAGGAGAGTGGTGCACTCTGGTATAATTGGCAATTTAAAAAATTTTATCATTGAAAATATTTTACTTGTAGATGTCTTGAAACATAATCTGCTCAGCATCAGCTAACTCTATGATAAAGGCTTCAGTATAAAATTTCTATCCACAACTGCATAATAAGCTTAAATAATAAAACTATTTTATAGGAAAGGAGAATTAATAATGTTTACATACTTGATCTTAATTGTATTAAATCTGATACTGCTTTTTGCTTAAAAACAATTATTAATAAAAGTTATGGCATAGAAGATTGTGTCATGCAAGCATGAAAAGCCTTAGAAAAATCACCCAAAAGACTTAGTGAGAGGTATTTCCAAACTAGAGTTCACTAAGGATCACCTGTGTGATGCCTATCAATTAGGAAAATAAGTCAAATCCTCCTTCAACTCAATTAAAGACATTATCACTAACAAACCCTTAGAAGTCTTTCACATGGATCTCTTTGGACCTGCCAGTATTGTAAGCCTAGGAGGGAAAGTCTTTGGGTATGTAATTGTTGATGATTATTCGAGATTTACTTAGGTTAGATTCCTATCTCATAAAAGTGAATCATTCAAGAAGTTTAGATCTTTTTCCACTTAGATTCAGAGAAATAAGGTTGGGAAATCTTAACCATTCATAATGACCATGGTGGAGAATTTGAAAATGAAAAATTTGAATCTTAATGTAAGGAGCAAGGTATAGATTATAATTTGTCAGCTCCTAGGACCCCTCAGCAGAACGAGATAGCTGAAAGGAAGAATAGGACCCTGGTAGAAGTCGTTAGAGCTATATTAGCTGAATACTCACTTGCTAAATACTTCTGGGTAGAAGCGGTGAATACAACCTATTATATTCTGAACAGGGTTAATGTTAGATCCAAGCTGAATAAGTCACCGTATGAAATCCTTAAGGGTAAGACACCCAACCTCTCTCACCTGCATGTCTTTGGATGTAAAGTGTTCATTCTGAATAATGGGAAGTCTCAACTAGGAAAGTTTGATCAAAAATCTGATGAAGGAGTGTTCTTAGTTTACTCAAATGTTAAAAAATCCTTTAGAGTCTTTAATAAAAGGACACTGGTAGTAGAGGAGACCACTCATATTTTTTTTTATGAATCTGATAATTCTGGAGTGTCTAAGATAGAAGAAGAAGTAGTAGTAGAAGTCACCAGAGGTGTAGAATATATAAATCTGGAGGAAAGGGTAGAACCTAAAAATATACTGCCTAGATAATGGAGATATTCTTCAAGTCATCCTAAAGAACTAATCTTAGGAGACCCATCTGAAGGTGTTAGAATCAGGCATGGACTCAAAAAAGAAGTAAATCACTCTACCTTCATCTCAACGATTGAACCCACCAACATAAATCAAGCCCTATCTGATGAATTTTGTATCTTAGCTATGCAAGAAGAGTTAAATCAATTTTTAAGGAATGATGTTTGGGAGCTAGTTGAAATACCTAAAGACTAGAGTATTGTTAGAACTAAATGGGTGTTTAAAAACAAAATGAATAATTCTGGTATTATGGTGAGAAATAGAGCAATATTAGTGGCTAAAGGGTATAACCAGATAGAAATAATTGACTTTAAAGATACATTTGCCCCTATAGCTAGATTAGAAGCCATTTGGGTGCTACTAGCCTTTATCTGCTTTAAGGGATTCAAATTGTATCAAATGAATGTTAAAAGTACCTTTTTGAATGGGGTAATAAAAGAATATGTGTATGTTAAACAACCCCCAGGCTTTAAAAATTCATAATTCTCTAATCATGTGTTCAAACTAAAAAAGGCATTATATGGACTAAAACAAGCACCCAGGATATGGTATGAAAGTCTAAGCACATTCCTACTAGAAAGAACCTTTGTTAAGGGGAGTGTAGACACCACCTTATTTCTGAAAAAGGCAGAAGATGAACTACTGATTATTTGAATTTATGTTGATGATATTCTGTTTGAATTTTCTGATAAAAATTTGTGTGATGAATTTTTAATAATAATGTGTAAGAAGTCTGAGATGAGTATGATGGGAGAACTGACTTACTTTCTTGGATTTAGCATAAGAAAAAAGGATGATGAAACTTTTCTTTGTCAATCAAAATATATTAAGGATATCTTTAAGAAATATGAAATGGATAAAGCCAAGCCAATCAATACTCTCATGAGTTTCACTGTTTAGTTAGATAAGGATTCAAATGAAAAATCTATTGATCAAAAGAAATAAAGAGGAATAATTAGATCACTTCTTTACTTGACTGCTAACAAACTTGATATTATATTTAGTATTTATCTCTATGCTAGATTTTAGGCTGATCCAAAAGAGTCTCACTTGATTGCTATTAAGGGAATCCTTAGATATCTCTTAGGAACCCAAGACATAAGAATCTGGTATCCTAGGCATAGCACTTTCTTTGAAATTATAGGTTATTTTGATTTAGATTTTACAGGATGCTGAGTTAATAGAAAAAGCACTTCTAGAACATATCGATTCATAAGACAGTCCTTTGTCTCCTAGTCCAGTAGAAAATAAAACTCAGTTACCCTGTCCATTACTGAAGCAGAGTATATAGCCTTAGGAAGTTGTATAGCCCATGTCATTTGGTTAAAATAATAAATTATAGATTTAGAATTACCTGTAGGCACAATTTCAATCCTTTGTGATAACACTAGTGCCATCTGTATTTCAAAGAATCTAATCCAACACTCCGTGACCATGTACATTGATATAAGGCACCACTTCATTAGGGATCATATTACCAAAGGAGACATAGAGCTACACCATGTAGCCACTGAAAACTAACTCACTGATATATTTAGAAAATCACTAGCCTTTGAAACTTTCAGCATCTTAAGAACTAGATTAGGTGTAATAGATATTCATGCTTGAAATTGATGCTTTCTATTTCTGTTCTCTTTATATATTTTATTTTATTTGTATGTCTGTTTCTTTGTATGTGTTTTTTTATGTTTTTTAATTTTCTGTTATTTTTCCTTCAATATTTGTAAAGAAATCTGATCAATGCTCACTTCTGATATTAAATTATCAAATGACATTTTTGTCTGGCATATGGTTTTAGAAATTAGTAAGTAGTATTTGACTCATCTAAAAATAGTTAAAGAAAAAAAATTTGATGATTGCCACTCTTCCTCTAACTCTTTTAGTGGTGTATTTTCTTTTTGAAGGAAATAAAAAATCTATTTCAAATAAAAAGTTAGATTTTAAAATAGAGATCTATTTTATCTTCCTACAGTAATCTAGCTCATATAAATAATGTTCCAAGTCAATGAATCACTTTCAAGTTTTCTTAATCAAGTTGTTGGTTTTATCTTATGGATATGATTCTATTTTGTGGTTTAATCTTTCTTATATTAGAGAGTGAGTTTTTATTCTCTTATATTTGGAAGATAATCTCATAAATAAGAGTCTTTAAAGGTTCCGAAAGGAAGTAAGCTTACAAAAATGACAAGAGACACAAAATGAGCCCAAAATTAAAAGGATGCGCAATGACCATCAAATAATTATAAGAAATACAAAGTCTATCAAAAATTAGAAGATGTTCAAAGTGCACCAAATAACTAAGAAAGAGGCACAAAATGAGCCCACAAAGAAATTAACTTCCTTCTCTTTCATATCTTTAAATCTTAGAAGAATCCATGTGGCACTTGATATTTTCAAATCACTTGAATTTGAAAATCATGATTTTTATTCATTGCATTGCAATATTATTTCTATTAGATAGTTTTTCTAAAATAAAGTTTGAAAAGATCACTTTTCCTATCTAATTTCTTTTCTGATTTAAATTTTTGTTTAAAAGAATTTTCACCTGTAAAGAGTCCGAGCTAGGGTTAACAAGATCGATTTTCTACCCTTTCGGGATTTAAGCGTTGTCAATTCTTTTCTTACAGGTTTTTAAATCTAATAATAAGATAAATTTATCATTTACTAGAGTTGATCGATTCAAAAAAAATATTCTTTGATTTTTGACAGGTTTTTGGTTTGGTTTTTGTGTTATTTTATGCTTTTGTGTTTTTATTTTTTATTTTTAAAATCCTCCTAATCATCACATTTCATTTCCTAATTTTATCTAGTTTTTCTCACATTATCCTGTACGATCTGAACAAAAATACACATCTCTCATCACAGCATATCCAATGGGTGATATAACTCAATTATTAGTGATCGTCCCATTTAATTTATACATCATATTGGATGATCCACATGGCATGAGTCATTGGACAATTTGAATAAAGTCGGGCCGATCCATTATGATGGATTGTCTAGAACAATGCACATGTTCATCCAGGACGATCAAGTTAGTCAACCCTTCTAAGATTATTAATCAAAATGCTCTAAACTTTTAGGTACTAGACCTATTCGCTCACACCTCTCTTGGATTCATTCTTACCCTTGCATTTCCTTTCAACTTTGAACTACTATTCAAATTATTTACAAGCCTTCATTTTAATGCTGATTTTACTGCTCTATAATTATATGTGAATAGAAGGCTTGTAGAGATCACCAACCAAGATTTTTATGAATTTCTTCACTTGTTCACCACTGGAGATAAAATCCATATCTTAGGTTCTGATCCTGATTCGATAGGACCCCTGTGAATAATATTCTTAAGGAAACTAATGTTCACTACTATGATTCCACAGTCAACACCTTAGGCAAAGATGCCCGAACCATCCAGCATATTCTTTGAAACATAATTATTCCTAAAGCTGGGGATTGAATTCACGTTATTCCTGTTCTTTCACTCACCACTTACTACATCATTACTAACAGTGATTTTAATGTCGCTGATATTCTCATTGGCTACATTAAACTTTTAACCTGCATTAGGGATCCAGGTTATAAAAGAAAGCCCAATCTAGCTTTAGGACATCTCATTGCCTATGCTCTTGAAACAAAATATAATATTCAATTCCCTACTCCACTTGATCACCCCCCTATATTCTATTTTAATAGCTCCTTCCACAAAATTTATAGTACTCATTGTTATCCTGTGCACGAAGAGCCTGTGGCTGAAGAAGAAGACCCTATTCCTACACCTGTCCCTATCCGCTAGTAGCCTTAGAGCAATCAGCTGGTTCAAAGGTTTGATCAATGGGAGGCTAGATTTGATTCTTATGTAGCTGAGCAGCAACTGCAGCAACAGCATGAACAAGACTTAGCTCGATGTTAAAAGTTCGATAGGGATGTTAAGCCCTAGTGAACTAGTCCCGAGGCTAACCAAGAGGGGGGGTGAATTGGTTATTTAAAAATTTCACGATAATAATGAAAATCTTTTCGATACTTAGCAGCAGAAACAAGTAAACAAGAACAAAAAGATCAATCACAGATATTCACCCAAGCAGTTAATATCGGAAAAGTAAAGTGCAAAACTGAATCAGAAAAGCAAACCAGATTTTATAGTAGTTCGGTCAACTTGACCTACGTCCACTCCCCGGAGCCCCCCCTCCGGGTATTGCACTAAACAAAAAGTGTCTCTCCTTTTGCTCCCACAGCAGGGCGGAGAAGCCTGTACAAACACCTCCTTTTCACCACATGGTGAGGCAGATAACCCGACCTCCTTTTGCTTCCTCCTGAAGCAGGCAGAGAACCTTCGAACTCCTTTTGCTTCCACCTGAAGCGGGCAGAGAACCCCAGATCTTCTTGTGAACGATCCTCCCACGACGAACACCGACTAGACGAAAGACGACGAGCGGAGAAGACGACTCTGATCCGTGCTTGGAGCAACCTTAGTGAATCCCTCACTAACTTCCCCTCACAAGATCTTCTCTCTCTCTCCCAACTCTCTCTCTCTCTGTAGGGTTTCTCAGGGAAGGAAGGTGGCAAAAGATTTTTCTTGTTTCAAGAAAAAGTTCTTTTATAGGAGGGCTTAAAATTTGCCCTAAATCTCAACTGATCGGCCAAGATCGTCCAAGACGATTGATAGATTGTCCTGTACGATCAGTTCAAATTCAACTGTTTCAGCCTGGACGATCTGACTCTTCTGGATGAACAGTAAAAAAATTGTTCATATCGTCCCGTACGATCCTGCGATCGTTCGGGACAATTAGTGCAAATTGAGGAATATCGTCCAGAAGACAGTTCGGGTCGTCCAGAGAAATCTGTACTGGACGACCAAAAAATGACTTGATCATCCAGGACGATAGGGATATCATCCTGTACGATTAGTTCAAAAAGTGCCCAAATCATCCTAAACACAGTTTGGGTCGTACAGCTGAAATGCACTAGACGATCATGATCGTCCTGGATGATCCTGCGATCGTCCAGGACGATATGATCGTATCAATCAAAAATAAATTGCTTTCCTTAATTACCAGATTAAATTAGGCATGATTCTACTGAATCATCCAGGACGATCAGACCAAATAACTAAAAATAAAAACTTGCCTAACTTGATCTGGCGGCTGAGAATTTCTGATTTGAGGATATCATCCCGTACGATCCAAAGATCGTCCAGGACGATCTGCTTAATCAGACACTCTTAACTTAGTCGCCCTAATTAGGGTTTTTATTTTTACCTGATCAGCCAGGACGATGTGAATATCGTCCAGGACGATCTTAACAAAAACTGAACAGAAACTCTAATTCACTCAAGCTCTCCCCCTGAGTGTGTGTGTGCAAGGTTACTTAGCTAGGGGATCAGTTACATTACAATTGACTCAATAAAATGAAAAACAGTATATTATACACACTTGGACCCGATCTTGAGTTAGCTTGATTTGCTCGTGATCTTTTGTGCCTGAAATGGGTTAGCCAAGCAAAACACACTGGAGACATGTGTGTCATCATCAAAACCAGATTTGCAATAATCTCCCCCTTTTTGATGATGGCAAACATTTATAAAGTAGTTTGAAAATAACAAGAAATAGGAGATCAAAAAATAGATATATTTTTTTTTCAATTTTCATTTAACAATCAAACTAATACAGAAAACATAACAGATAATTAGGACTAAAACGACTACAACTGACTCCCCCTTTTGACATCACAAAAAGGAGGAGGGAAAAACAGAACACGAAAATAAAACATAAAAGAGAACAACTACAAAATAGGAAACTAAAACTGAGGCGGATCCTGATCGGAATGATCGATCAAGATCCAAAAAACATAACCATGAAATCAAAATAAAACAAACACGGATAAAACTTACAGCAAAAAACACATAAAAGCAACATTTTTTTTTGATCAAGCTGCTCGAGTAAATCAAAATTTTTCCTTGATTGAAGATTCAAAAACCAATAAGAAGACGATTGACAGTGCTGAAATCCAGAAAAAGGTTAAAAAAATCAACTTTCGTAACTTCGACCCCGGGCACCTTATCGATGCAAACCTCTTTCAAAACAAAAATCTGATTCAGAAGAAAAGACATTAGATTTGAAAAGAGATCCTTTTAAGCCTCGTTCTAGAAAAAGATCTAATATAATAGTGTTATAAAGTAAAAAATCAGAAATCAGGATTTTCAAACTCAAGCTTTTGAAAATATTAAGTGGCGCACGGATTTTTCTAAGACATTTAACAATCAGAAAGGGAGGAAAGCTTGGTTTGGGCTCATTTTGTGCCTCTTTTTCAGATTGGTTCGCGCTTTGCACATCTTTTGATTTTTGATACACTTTGCGTATTCAATTTGGTAATTTCGCATCTTTTCAATTTTGGGCTCATTTTATGCCTCTTTTTCAAATTATCTGGCGCACTGCGCATCTTTTATAAGCTTTCTCCTTTTCATAATCATTAAAGAGTCTCAGCTGTAAGATTATCTTCCAGACATAGGAGATGACTCCACAGTAAGGAAGAATGATTCACAAAACAAAAGCCATACAACATATGATAATTGCAATCACTTGGTTTAGAAAATCAAACTAATGACTCAAGACTTTGAAAAATACTATTGATATGAGGCAGATTACTGTAGGAAGATAAAATAATCTCTATTTCAAAAACTAACATTTTAATTTTGAAGAGGATTTTTATCTAAAAGAAACTATACACCAGTAAAGGAGTTAGAGGAAGAGAAACAATCATCAATGTTTATTCCCATAAACAAATTCAGTGGAATCAATCACTGCTTACCAGCTTCCAAACCAAAACAAGGTAAAAACTCCCAGTCAAAATTCAGATTATCAGAAGTAGTGAGCGGTGATCAGATTTTAAAAAGCATAAAATAGTAAGTGCAAGATATGAACCAGTGAATAAAAATAGGTAAAAAATCATAGCAAAGTAAATACTCAAATCAAACTAACAGTAAGGCTAAAACAGAAATCAGCAGAGGAAATAAAATCAACTGAAAGCAAATAATAAAAACAAAAACTAACTAACGGAAAATAGAATACCAATCCGAACAATCAGAAATCAGCAGTCATCAGAATCAAGCATTTATATCAATCACTCCTAATCTGGTTCTCAAAATGCTGAATGAGTCAAAGGCCAGTGGTTTAGTGAATATGTCAGCCAGCTGATTTTCAGTTGCTACATGATGTAGCTCAATGTCCCCTTTTGTAACATGGTCCCTAATGAAGTGATGCCTTATATCAATCTGTTTGGTCCTAGAATGTTGGATTGGATTCTTAGAGATACAGATGACACTAGTATTATCACACAGAATAGAAATTATGCCAACAGGTACCCCTAAATCTAAGACTTGTTGCTTCAACCAAAGAACTTGGGCCACACAACTCCCTAAGGCAATGTACTCAGCTTCAGCAGCGGAAAGTGCAACTGAGTTCTATTTTCTACTGGACCAGGAGACTAACGACTGTCCTATGAATTGACAAGTCCCAGAACTGCTCTTTTTATCCACCCTACACCCCGCAAAATCAGAATATCCAATGATCTCAAAAGAGGTGCTGTGCCTAGGGTACCAAATTCCTAGGTTTGGGATCCCTAAAAGATATCTAAGAATTCTCTTAATAGCAGTCAGGTGGGACTCTTTAGGATCAGCCTGAAACCTAACACAAAGACAAACACTAAACATGATATCAGGTCGGCTAGCAGTCAGGTAAAGCAGTGAACCTATTATCCCTCTATACTTCTTCTGATTAACAGATTTTCCATTTGAATCCTTATCTAACTGAACTGAGGAGGGCATGGGAGTATTGATTGGCTTGGCTTTGTCCATTTCATATTTCTTCAAAATGTTCTTAGTGTATTTTGATTGATTGAGAAAGGTTCCATCATCCATTTGCCTTATGCTAAACCCCAAAAAGTAGGATAATTCTCCCATCATACTCATCTCAAACTCCTTACTCATTGTTTTAGAAAACCCATCACATAAATATTTATCAGAAGATCCAAAAATTATATCATCAACATAGATCTGGATAATGAGTAAGTCATTCCCTAATCTCCTCAGAAAAAGGGTGGTGTCTACGCTCCCCTTAACAAACTCTCTTTCTAACAGGAATGTGCTAAGCCTCTCATACCAAGCTCTAGGTGCCTGTTTCAATCCATATAAGGCCTTTTTTAATTTATAGACATGACTTGGATATTGAAAACTCTCAAAACCTGGGGGTTGTTATACAAAAACATCTTCTTTAACTACCCCATTTAAAAAGGCACTCTTGACATCCATTTGAAACAGCTTAAATCCCTTATAACAGGCAAAGGCTAGTAGCACTCTAATGGCTTCCAATCTAGCTACAGGGGCAAAAGTCTCCTCAAAATCAATCACTTCTATCTGATTATACCTCTTAGCCACCAATCTTGCTTTATTTCTCACCACCACACTAGAATCATTCATCTTATTCTTAAAGACCCACTTGGTTCCCACAATACTTTGATTTTTAGGTCTTTCTACTAACTCCCAAATATCATTTCTTACAAATTGATTCAATTCTTCCTGCATAGCTAAAATCCAAAACTCATCCGACAAGGCTTGATTGATGTTGGTGGGTTCAGTCATTGAGATAAAGGTAGAATGGTTTACTTCCTTCCTAAGTCCATGCCTAGTCCTAACACCTTCAGAAGGGTCTCCTAAGATCAGTTCTTTAGGATGACTCGAAGAATATCTCCAATCTCTAGGCAACGTGGTTTGAGGTTCTACCCTTTCCTCCAAAATTGTATTTCCAACTCCTTGGGTAACCTCAATGATCTCTTCATCTTCTACTTCAGATCTAGACTCCTTAGGATCAGATTCATTAAACACTACAGGGGTTATTTCTTCCACCACCAAAGTCCTCCTATTGAACACCCTAAAGGATTTTCCCACGCTTGAATATCCTAAGAACACTCCTTCATTAGAATTGGGGTCAAATTTTCCTAAGGGTGATTTCCCGTTATTCAGAATGAAAACCTTACAGCCAAAGACATGGAGGTGGGACAGATTTGGAGTTCTGCCCTTAATGATCTCATAAGGTGTCTTGTTCAGTTTGACTCTCACATTCACCCTATTCAGTACATAACAGGCAGTGTTCACCGCTTCAGCCCAAAGGTATTTTGGAAGTGAATACTCGGCAAGCATGGCTCTAGCGGCTTCCACTAAGGTCATGTTCTTCCTTTCAGCTACCCCGTTCTACTGAGGGGTCCTAGGAGCTGAAAAATTGTGACTTATCCCATGATCCTTACAAAAACTTCCAAATCTTTCATTTTTAAACTCCCCTCCATGATCACTATGGATGGTAATAATCTCACATCCTAACTTCTTCTGAATTCAAGTAGAGAAAGATCTAAATTCATCAAATGACTCAGATTTATGTGATAAAAACTTAACCCAAGTGAACCTCGAATAATCATCTACAATCACAAACCCATAGACTCTCCCCCCTAAGCTGACAGTGCTAATGGGTCCAAAGAGGTCCATGTGAAGAACTTCTAAAGGTCTGGAGGTGCTAATGTCCTTAACAGAGTGAAAAGAGGACTGGACTTGCTTCCCCAACTGACAGGCATCACACAGGTGATCCTTAGTGAACTTAAGCTTGGGCACACCTCTAACTAAGTCCTTTTGGGTGACTCTCCTAAGGGTTTTCATACTGGCATGACACAATCTCCTATGCCATAACCAAGACTCATCAGTAGCAATTTTTAAGCAAATTGAATTATCAGATTTAATGCAACTTACATCCAGCTTGTAGACGTTGTTGATCCTTTACCCCTGCAAAACAACTTCATCATTTAAGCTTAAAATGCAGCCAGTGGATAAGAATTTGATGCTGTATACCTTGTCACAGAGTTGACTGATGCTCAGCAAGTTGTGTTTCAGTCCATCTACAAGAAAAATATTATCAATCATAAAATTCTTTGAATCACCAATTATACCTGAGCCTACCACCTTCCTGGCGGTGTTATCTCCAAGTGTAACCTTGCCTCTAGCTCTGGCCTCCAGTGAAATGAACTGATTTGTATCTCCAGTCATATGTCTAGAACATCCGCTGTCCAGGTACCACATGCTCTCACGAGGTCTTGTGTGAGAGCACTCCTACAAAAGTATCAAACATCAGTCTTAGGAACCCAAACAGGTTTAGGTTCCTTCTTATGAAAAGAAGAATGCAATGCATACGTGCTGTGCTGTGAAACAGGCAGTTTAGGTTTCCACACCCAATATATACTACAGTGAACAGTGCAGGTGTGGGAAATATGTCCTAACATGCCACATAAAAAACATCTAACACCAGGAAAAGGGTTAACTAGTCTACGTGGGTGATAATGCCTCTTCCTAGATGTATATGAACCATACTTTTATGAACTTACAACAGATTTTTCAAAAGGTGGCGGTGCATAAAACTGTTCAAAAGTAGGCGGTGTTTTGTTCTTTTCAAAAGCACTGATTTTCACTTTCAAGAACTCAATATGTTTATTTAAACTTGTAATTTCAAAAGTTCTTGCACTTTCATTACTTTCTAACTCACATGCCATATCATTCACTTTCTTAAAAGCAACTTCTAATTTAACATGCGATGTTTTTAACAAATCATGCTCAACAGTTAAATCAGAATATTTTTTGTTCAAATCATCAAATTCATCAAGCAAGGACATATGATTGGAATCAAGTGTGGAATGATCTTTAACTACAGAATCATGCTCTTTTTGCAAAGTCAAGTAATCTAATTTCAAACTAGCATGAGTTTTCTTAAGTTTCTTATAAGATGTATGAATTCTTTCAGAAACTTCAAATAATTGATCGTAAGTAAGCTCACATACCTCTTCCTGATCCGACTGACCAGGGTGATCATCAGCCATTAGACATAAGTTTGTTTCCGCCTCTTCAGCTTCAGACTCAGAAGAGTCAGATGCAGACTCTGCCTAGAACGCCTTCTGAATCCGCTTCTTGTCCTTTCTGAACTTTGGTTTCTCCTCACCCTTCTCCTTACTTGGGTGAGCTTTAAGTGTAGGATAATCAGCCTTAATGTGTCCAGGCTTCCTACATTCAAAAAAAACAGATTCAGATGGACCCTTAAAATTTTTACTGGACTTACCCTTGTTCCACTTCTGATAGTTCTTATATTTCTTCCTTAGAAAGCTTTTGAACTGCCTTGTAATTAAGGCAACATCATCGCTATCAGACCCAGAAGTGCTAGCATCTGAATCTTTGGCCTTTAGTGCCACTGTCTTCTCTTTCTTGCGTTCACCTGCATCAAGTTGCCTTTGGTTCACCCCTTGCTCGTAAGCAATGAGTGATCCAAGTAAGCTGTCAATAGAGTAAGTATTTAAATCTTTAGATTCAGTGATCGCAGTAATCTTAGCATCATAAGAAGCAGGCAAACATCTCAGAATTTTGTTCACACTTTTGTAGTTAATAAGTTCTCTACCTAAAACATGCAAAGAGGTAACAATCTGAGTGAACCTTGTGTATATTTCTGAAATAGTCTCACTAGGTTTCATGCGAAAAAGTTCATAATCATGTAACAAGATGTTTAACCTAGATTATTTGACTTCAGTTGTACCTTCGTATGTTATACATAATCTATCCCAGATTTCCTTTCCCGTTGTATAAGTAGAAACACGCATATAGTCTTCAGATTTTAAAGCACAAAAGAAACAGTTCAAGCATTTTGCATTTAACTATGCTAAATCATGATCATCAAATGTCCAATCAGCAAAAGGCAATTCAGTTTTTACATTGTTAATCAATCTAAAAGGTGATTCGTATCATTCCTTAACTAACATCCACATGCGATAATCAATAGATTGCAGAAAAGTAGACATGCGTGTTTTCCAAAAATCAAAAGGAATATTGTCAAACAATGGTGGTCTTGTAATGGAATAGCCTTCAGCAGTATTACGATTGTTACAGTTAGCCATGGATCAAATTCAAAAGTTTTTAAACCTAAATTTTGAATCCCACTCTGATACCACTTGAAAGTTTGATAGGGATGTTAAGCCCTAGTGAACTAGTCCTGAGGCTAACCAAGAGGGGGAGTGAATTGGTTATTTAAAAATTTCACGATAATAATAAAAATCTTTTCGATACTTAGCAGCGGAAATAAGTAAACAAGAACGAAAAGATCAATCACAGATATTCACCCAAGGAGTTAATATCGGAAAAGTAAAGTGCAAAACTGAATCAGAAAAGTAAACCAGATTTTATAGTGGTTCGGTCAACTTGACCTACGTCCACTCCCCGGAGCCTCCCCTCCAGGTATTGCACTAAACAAAAAGTGTCTCTCTTTTTGCTCCCACAGCAAGGTGGAGAAGCCTGTACAAACACCTCCTTTTCACCACACGGTGAGACAGAGAACCCGACCTCCTTTTGCTTCCTCCTGAAGCAGGCATAGAACCTTCGAACTCCTTTTGCTTCCACCTGAAGCGGGTAGAGAATCCCGAATCTTCTTACGAACGATCCTCCCACGACGAACACCGACTAGATGAAAGATGACGAGCGGAGAAGAAGACTCTTATCCGTGCTTGGAGCAACCTTAGTGAATCCCTCACTAACTCCCCCTCATAAGATCTTCTCTCTCTCTCCCAACTCTCTCTCTCTCTAGGGTTTCTCAGGGAAGAAAGGTGGCAAAAGATTTTTCTTGTTTCAAGAAAAAGTTCTTTTATAGGAGGGCTTAAAATTTGCCCTAAATCTCAACTGGTCGGCTAAGATCATCCAGGATGATCGATAGATCATCCTGTACGATCAGTTCAAATTCAGCTGTTTCAGCCTGGACGATCTAGCTCTTTTGGATGAATAGTAAAAAAAATGTTCATATCGTCCCGTACGATCCTGCGATCGTCCGGGATGATTAGTGCAAATCGAGGAATATCATCCAGAAGACAGTTCGGGTCGTCCAGAGAAATCTGTGCTGGACGACCAAAAAATAACTTGATCGTCCAGGACGATAGGGATATCATCCTGTACGATTAGTTCAAAAAGTGTCCAAATCATCCTGAACATAGTTCGGGTCGTACACCTGAAATGCACTAGACGATCATGATCGTCTGGGACGATCCTGCTATCATCCAGGATGATATGATCGTATCAATCAAAAATAAATTGCTTTCCTTAATTACCAGATTAAATTAGGCATGATTGTACTGAATCGTCCAGGACGATACACGTATCGTCCAGGACAATCAGACCAAATAACTAAAAATAAAAACTTGCCTAACTTGATCTGGCGACTGAGAATTTCTGATTTGAGGATATCATCCCGTACGATCCAAAGATCGTCCAGGACGATCTGCTTAATCAGACCCTCTTAACTTAGTCGCTCTAATTAGGGTTTCTATTTTTACCTGATCGTCTAGGATGATGTGAATATCATCCAGGATGATCTGAACAGAAACTCTAATTCACTCAAACTCTCCCCTTGAGTGTGTGTGTGCAAGGTTACTTAGCTAGGGGATCAGTTACATTACAATTGACTCAATAAAATGAAAAACAGTACATTGGATGCACTTGGACCCTATCTTGAGTTAGCTTGATTTGCTCGTGATCTTTTGTGCATGAAATGGGTTAGCCAAGAAAAGCACACTGGAGACATGTTTGTCATTATTAAAACCAGATTTGCAACATATGTGATGCCTACGTAGCCCAGCAGCAGCAATAATATGACCAGGATATGGCATGATTTGGGGAGCAGTTTTCTTCCATTCACCATTTCTTTCAACCACAACCACCACCACCTCATCAGGATCCTCCATTTTACTAGTTTATTTTCTTTATTTTAATATGTTTTGGTTGTTCCTATATTTGTGTTGTTCTTTAGTTCTATACTTTGTGATGTCTTTTTGTATGCCATTTTTCTTTCCGTTGTTTTCTCCTTTTTATGATGTCAAAAGGGGGAGTAGTGTGTTTGTTGCTTCTTATATTTTAGAAAATGAGTTTGTTTTCTACTTACCTATTTTCTATTTTTTTAGGTCTAGTATTTTTCTTAAATAATATATATATATATATATATATATATATATATATATATATATATATATATATATATATATAATTTTTTTAACTCCCTTACTTTCAGAATTTCATCTTCTAAAGGAGAGTTTCAGAGAATGTCAAATGGCTTTGAAAATTTTTAACAACAACATTTATCATCGTTAGAAAGGGAGAAATTGTTACAAATCTGGGCCCAAGTACTATAATTTTGATGATAACAAACATCATTGCTTCTTTACTACTGATATTATTACATATCTATTTTATTTTCCTTGCTTACTCACCTTCCAGGTCCATAATTTTACTTACAATGTCAATCAGCTCAAGATCAAGAAGACTAGGGTTGAGTCTGTCTGTAATTTCAATTTTAATGTACTTTTTACCTTTCTGAGTTAAATCATGTATCTAGTGGACCCCAAGCTAGGTAACCTTGCACACACACACTCAAGGGGGTGAGTTAATGAGTTAGAAATTTTTTTTATTTTTAAACTAATTATACAGTACAATTTGAATCATACTGGAGATTAGTTATACAAAAAACCCTAATTAGTGCATCCATTATTAAATGCGATTAATTAACTAATCATACTTGATGATTCAGATCATTTAGGACAATCAGTTATAGACATGAAAAATAGTCGCCAATCATAATTTAGGCAATATTTTATTCATCAATTTTTCTTCTAACCATACAGGATGATGTGGATCGTCCTGGATAATTTATGATAATCATGCCTAAATTAATTCTATAATTAGGGGACTAATTATGGTTAAATCGATCGATCAGATCGTAATGGATGATATATGAATATCGTCATGGATGATCTTTAATATTTCATGGGACTATCACCCATCATCCAAGACAAAAACTTTAATTTTCTTTTAATCATATAGACGATCATACTGGATGTCTCGAATGATTTACAGATGATATTTTAATCACTGGTCATCATCCCATATCATACTGGATGATCAATACAATATCTTGAATTAATCATCTTTGATGATCGCAGAATCATACTAAATGATCTGTACAAATATTTGAACTGATCGTACAGAGCAATATTGATCGTACTAGCTGAAAGGGCTATTTTGTACTAATCATACAGGACAATCAGAAGCACCATGTTCAAAATTAGGGCTTCTTTGAATGCTTTATATTTATGCTCTCATATTTGATTATGGGCAAATCTATTGCTGCTGTATTAATCTAAGAGAGAGCTAGAGAAGGAAGAGAGAGAACTTGGGAGAGAGAGAAATCCTTGTAAGGGGGAGTTATGAGGGATTCACAAAGGTTTCTCCAAGCAAGGTTTCCACTATCTTCATCAAGCTGCTTGTTTGGTTTCTTGGTGGCTTTGAGGAGATCTTCATCAGCATCAGATCCAGGTTCTCTGCCTACTCTAGGAGGGACTAAAAGGATTCCAAGATTCTCGACCTACTCTAGGAGGGAGTAAAAGGATTTCCAAGTTCTCTGCCTACTCTAGGAGAGTGTAAAAGGATTCAAGGTACTCTACCTCATCGGGTCGATAGAAAGATTTTTTCAGGGCTTCTCCACCTTACTATGGGGGCAAAAAGAGAGACACTACTTTTAGTGCAATACCTGAATGGAGGTTTCCAGGGAGTAGAAGTAAGTCAAGTTGATTGAACCACTATAAATCTGGTGTGTTCTTTCTATTTACTTTTTTGAATTTAATTTTGCATTTTTCTATGAATTATTTTGTGTTGGAAATCTCAAAAATTTTAATTACTGTGAAACTAATATTCTTCCACATCAAGGGGCTTTTAATTTCTCATTTTGTTAATGAATTATTAAAATAACTAATTCACCCCCCTCTTGGTTAGCCTTAGGACTAGTTCCTTAGGGTTTAAGAACCCTCATGAACTTTCAAAGATGAGTTTCCTTGTTAGACCCTTTGAGTACTTAGGTTAGACTAGCCTCAGTTTGATCTTAGAAAGTACCAAAAGCCTTTAAAAGACTATCTAAGACTAAAGTACACCCTCTTAGGTTAGAAATTGGTCCATCTTAGGTTAAGCCCAAGACAACCAATGTCCCAAACCTATCTTAGTAACCTAAACACAACCAGATAGACCAATCTTTGACTCTAAATAATTCAAGTTAACCATTGGACCATTTGTAGAGTCAAGGTTCCCCATTGGTCAACCCATTTGACCAAAGTTAACCCTAATTGATTAAAATTCCCTAAATCTTTCCCATGGATAAACTAAGCTCAAAATTTTATCTTTTTGACCTTGGACTTAAGTTAAGTTGACCTACGACCTTTTAGAGGTTAACTTCACTCACCCAAGACTTATAGTTAACCCTTATTGATCAAGGTTAACCTAAGGAAGACCTAAATACTCTTTAACCTATCTATAGGCAAATAAAGGTTAAACTTAAGTCCTTTGACCCTAAACTTAGTAAAGTTAGCCCAGGACCCTTCAAAGATTAACTTGACTCATTTAATACCCATAGTTAACCCCTATTAACCATGGTTTAACCTAAAATTATAAATTTACCAAAATACCCTTAAGTATCCTTTCCAGATTTCACATGAGTTTAGCATTATCAAAATGAAACCATTCTCAACCTAAATACAACCTAAGGCTTCCTAAGACCCTAAGCCACTCACCTTAAGTAGTCTAACGCACTTTGGCAAATCTAAGTGGGTCAAAAGGGGTTGACCCAACCTTACTAAAATGAATAAAATAAAATTTAGACTTAATCAAGCTAAACCAATATAACCTAATACATTTCCCAAATTACCTAAACTCTTTTAAACCCCTACTTGAAAGTTCATGACGGTTATTAAACCCTAAAGAAGTAGTCCTGAGGCTAACCAAGAGGGGGGGTGGGGGCGTGAATTGAATATTTTAATAATTCTTTAAAAAATGAAAAATTAAAAACCCTTTGATGAGAAAGCAGATTAGTTTCACAATAATTAAAATTTTAGAGATTTCCAACATAGAACAATTTATAGGAAAATGTAAAAATTAAATACGGAATAGTGAATAGAAAGAACAAACCAGATTTATAGTATTTCGGTCAACTTGACCTACATCCACTCCTTGGAAACCTCCTTCCCAGGTATTACACTAAAAGTAGTGTCTCTCCTTTTATCCCCACAGCAAGGCGAAGAAGCCCTTATAAAATCTTTCCAATGACCTAGTGAGGCAGAGTACCTTATCCTTTTACTCCCTCCTAGAGTAGGCAGAGAACCTAGAAATCCTTTTACTCCCTCCTGGAGTAATTAGAGAATCTTGGAATCCTTTTACTCCCTCCTGTAGTAGGCAGAGAACCTGGATCTGATGCTGATGAAGATCTCCCCAGAGCCACTGAGGAACCAGACAAGCAGCTTCATGAAGACGGTGGAAACCTTACTTGGAGAAACCTTTGTGAATCCCTCCAACCCCCCCCCCCCCCCCCCCTCATAAGGATTTCTCTCTCTCTTCCTTCTCTAGCTCTCTCTCAGATTGATTCATCAGCAAAAGATTTTCCTAAGGACAAATAGGAGAGCTTAAATAGAGAGCCTTTAAAGAAGCCCTAATTTTCAATATGGCACTTCTGATCGTCTAGTACGATCCTCAGATCAACTTGTACGATTAGTAAAAAATAGCCCTTTTAGCCAGTACAATCAACATTTCCTATACGATCAGCTCAAGTATTTATATAGATCATCTAATACGATTTTGCAATCATCTGAGATGATTAGTTCAAGATACTATATTAATCATCCAGTACGATATAGCATGATGACCGGTGATTAAAATATTATCCAGCAAATTATTCAGGATGTCCAGTATGATCTCCTGTATGATAGAAGAAAATTATAGTTTTCATCTTAGACAATACGGGATCGTCCCATGAAATATCAAAGATTGTCTAAGACAAACTTCATATATTATCTTATACAATCTAATTGATCAATCTAACCATAATTAGTCTTCTAATTATAGAATTAATTTAGGTATGATTATCATAAATCGTCCAAACTGATTTATATCATCTTATACGATTAGAACAAAAATTAAAGATAAAAATATTGCCTAAATTATAATTGGCAGCTATTTTTTATATCTTTAATTAATCATCCCTGACGATCTGAATCATACAGTATAATTTGTTAATTAATCTCATTTAATAATGGGTGCCCTAATTATGTTTTTCTATATAATTGATTGTCTAGTACGATTTAAATCATACTGTACAATTAGTTCAAATCCTAAAAAAAAATTCCAACTCACTAACTCACTCCCTTGAGTGTGTGTGTGCAAGGTTACCTTGCTTGGGGTCCACCAGATACATAACTTGACTCAAGAAAGGTAAAAAGTATATTAAAATTAAAATTACTGACAGACTCAACCCTAATCTATCCAATCTTGAGCTGATTGGTGTTGTAAGTGAACTTGTGGACCTGAAAGGTTAGTAAGTAGGGCAAACAAAATAGATATATAATAATCGTAGTAGTAAAGAAATAATAATATTTATTTCATCAAAATTATAGTACTTGGGCCAAGATTTGTAACAATCTCTCACTTTTTTATAATGGAAAACATTTTTGTTAAAAATTCTCTATGCCCTTTGACTTTCTCTAAAACTGCTCCTTAGAAGATGAAATTCTGAAAGTAAGGAGAGTTAAAAAAATTGTTTTTATATTTATTATTTTTATTATTATTATTATTATTATTATTATTATTTAAGAAAAATGCTGGACAAAAAAGAAGAAAATAGGTAAGTAGAAAACAAACTCATTTTACTAAAATATAAGAAGCAACAAATGCACTACTCCCCCTTTTGACATCATAAAAAGGAGGAAATATTAGAAAGGCAGATGATATATAGAAATACATCACAAAGTATAGAACTAAAGAACAGCACAAATACATGAACAAATAAAATAAATAAAAATAAAGAAAACAAACTAGTAAAATGGAGGATCCTTATCAGGTGGTGGTGGTGGTGGCTGAAAGAAATAATGAATGGAAGCAAACTTCTCCCCAAACTAGGCCATATCCTGGTCATGCTGCTGCTGCTACTACTGGACTACATAGGCATCAAATTGAGCTAAGTCTTATTCATGCTACTACAGTTTCTTGGCTATGTAAGAGTCAAATCTAGCTTCCCACTGATCAAACCTATGAACTAGCTCATCAATCTGAGGCTACTGGCGGATAGGGACATGTGCAGGAATAGGGCCTTCCTCTTCAGCCACAGGCTCTTCATGCACAGGCTGATGATGAGTACTGTGAAGGGTGTGGAAGGAGCTATTGGAATAGAAATAGGGTTGGATCAGGTGGAGTAGGGAATTGAATATTGTATTTTATATCAAGTGCATAGGCAATGAGATGTCATAAAACTAGATTGGGCTTTCATTTATAGCCTAGATCTCTAATGCAAGTTAAATGTTCAATGTAGCAAATGAGAAGATTAGCAATATTAAAATCATGGTTAGTCATGATGTAGTAAGTGATGAGTGAAAGAACATGAATAATGTGAATCTGATCCCCACGTTTTGGAATAATTATGTTTTGAAGAATGTGCTGGATGGTTCTAGGATCTTTAACTATGGTGTTAACTGTGGAATCATGGTAGTGAACATTTGTTTCCATAAGAATATTATTCACTGGGGTCCAATTAAAATCAAGATCAGAAGCTAAGATATAGATTTTATCTCCAGTGGTGGACAAGTGAAGAAATTCATGGAAATCCTAGTAGATGATCTCTACAGGCCTTCTATTCACATTTGATTATAGAGAAGTAAAATCAGCATTAAGGTGAAGGCTTGCAAAGAATTTGAATAGCAGTTTAGAGTTGAAAGAAAATGCAAGGGTAAGAATAAAACTGAGAGTGGTGCGAGTGAATAAGTCTAGCACCTAAAAGTTTAGAGTATTTTGATTAACATTCTTGGAAGGGTTGATACCAGCAGATTTAAAGTGGTTATAGGCCGCTTCGTTAGATTCCTTAGTAAATTAAGGATCAATAGAACGCCTAGATGAGCTTCCTATAAGTGCTCTAGATATTTTCCCACCAGCCATTGCAAGAGTATAAGATCAAGAGGGAAGAAGAAGGATTGGAAGGGTGTGAAGAATATGAAGAAAATCAGTTGTTTATGAAGGAATCAGGATATCATATAGGATGATCATGAGATCATCCTAGATGATTAGGTACAATTAATTCATCCAGATGATTGGTCAAAATGGTCGGTCATATTGTACAGGACGACCAGGTATCGTCCTAGATGATTAGATACAGAGCTATCATTCCAAGGAATTAGCCTGGATGATCATTGACTAACTGGATCATCCCGGATGAACATGTGGATCATCCTAGATGATCCATCATAATGGATCGGCCCAACTTCATTCAAATTGTCCAATAACTCCTACCACATGGATTATCTAGTACGATGTATGAATCATATGGGAAGATTACCAATAATTGATTTATATTAGCAATTGGATGTGTTGTCATCAGAAATGTGTATTTTTATTCAGATCATATAGGATGATGTAGATCTTCCTGGATAATGTGAGCAAAGCTAGAAAAAATTAGGAGATAGAATGTGGTGATCAGGAGGATTTCAAAAAATAAAAATAAAAACACAAAAGCATAAAATAACACAAAAACCAAACCGAAAACTAGCCAAAAATCAAAGAACATATATTTTTTTGAATCGATCAACTCCAGTAAATAATAAATTTACCTTATTATTAGATTTAAAAATATGTAAGATATGAATTGATAATGCTGAAATCCAGAAAGGGTAGAAAATTGATCTTATTAACCTTAGCTCGGTCTCCTTACAGGTCAAAATTCTTTTAAATAAAAATCTAGATAAGAAAAGAAATTAGATAGAAAAAGTGATATTTTTAAACTTCATTTTAGAAAAACTATTTGATAGAAATAATATTGCAATACAATGAATAAAAATCATGATTTTTAAATTCAAGTGATTGAAAATATTGAGTGGCACATGGATTCTTCTAAGATTTAAAGATTTGAAATAGAAGAAAGCTTATTTCTTTGTGGGCTCATTTTGTGCCTCTTTCTTAGTTATTTGGCACACTTTATTCATCTTTTGATTTTTGATATTCTTTATGTATCTTGCAATTATTTGACAGTCATTGCACATCTTTTTAGTTTTGAGCTCATTTTATGCCTCTTGTCATTTTTGTGAGCTTACTTCCATTCAAAACCTTTAAGGACTCAGTTGTGAGATTATCTTCTAGATATAAGAGAACAAAAACTCACTCTCTAATATAAGAAAGAGTACACCACAAAATAGAATCATATCCACATGATAAAACCAACAATCTTATTAAGAAAACTTGAAAGTGATTCATTGACTTGGAAAATTATTCATATGAGATAGATTACTGTAAGAAAGTGAAATATATCTCCATTTTTAAGTCCAAGTTTTAATTTAAAATAGATTTTTTCTTCAAAAAGAAAATACACCACTAAAAGAGTCAGAGAAAGAGTGGCAATCATTAAATTTTCTTCCTTTCTATTTTTATTGGAGTTAAATACTGCTTACTAATTTCTAAAACCAAATACAAGGCAAAAATGTCATTTGAGAATTCAATATCAGAAGTGAGCATTGATCAGATTCCTTTAAAAACACTAAAAGAAAAATAACAAAAAATTAAAAACACAAAACAAAGACACATACAAATAAAACAAAACAAACAAAGAGAACATAAATAGAAAACATCAATTTCAAGCATGAATATATATTACACCTAATTTGGTTCTTAAGATGCTAAAAATTTCAAAGGCCAGTGGTTTTGTAAGGATATCAGCAAGTTGGTTTTCAGTGGCTACATGGTATAGCTCTATGTCTCCATTGGTAACATGGTCCCTAATAAAGTGGTGCCTTATGTCAATGTGTTTGGTCTTGGAGGGTTGATTTGGATTCTTTAAAATGCAGATGGCATTAATGTTATCACATAGGATTGAAATAGTGCCTACATGTAATCCTAAATCCAAAATTTGTTATTTTAACTAGAGGACTTGGGCCACACAACTTCTTAAGGCTATGTACTCTGCTTCAGCAATGGACAGGGCAACTGAGTTCTATTTTCTACTAGACCAGGAGACTAAGGACTGTGCTATGAATTAATATATTCCAGAAGTTCTTTTTTATCAACTCAACATCCTACAAAATTTAAATCAGAATATCCTATGATTTCAAAGGAAGTGTTATGCCTAGAATACCAGATTCCTAAGTCTTGGGTTCCTAAGGGATATCTAAGAATTATCTTAACAGTAGTCAAGTGGGACTCTTTTGGATCATCTTGAAATCTAGTATAGAGACAAACAATAAACATAATATTAGGCTTACTAGCAGTTAACTAAAGAAGTGATCCAATTATTCCTTGTATTTCTTTTGATCAATGAATTTTCCATTTAAATCCTTATCTAACTAACAGTGGAACTCATGGGAGTGTTGATTGGCTTAACTTTATCGATTTCATATTTTTTTAAGGATGCCCTTAATATATTTTGACTGATTAAGAAAAGTTTCATCATCCTTCTGCCTTATGTTAAATCTAAGAAAGTAAGTCAGTTCTCCCATCACACTTATTTCAAACTCATTACTCATCATTTCTAAAAAATTATCACATAGTTTTTTATCAGAAGATCCAAATAGAATATCATCAACATAAATTTGGACAATCAGTGGTTCATCTCCTACCTTTTTAGAAATAGGGTGGTGTCTACACTCCCCTTAACAAATGATCTTTCTAGTAGGAATGTGCATAGTCTTTCATACCATACCTTGGGTGTTTGTTTTAGTCCATATAATTCCTTTTTAATTGAACACATGATTAAAAAATTATGAGTTTTCAAAGCCCAAGGGTTATTCAACACACACATCTTCTTTTATTACCCCATTCAAAAAAGCACACTTGACATCCATTTGGTACAATTTGAATCCCTTAAAATAAGCAAAGGCTTGTAGCACCCTAATGGCTTCTAATCTGGCTACAGGGGCTAAGGTCTATTTAAAGTTAATTCCTTCTATCTAATTGTACCCCTTAGCCATTGATTTTTCCTTATTTCTCACCACTGCACCAGAATCATTCATTTTATTTTTGAAAACCCATTTAACTTTGGTCCTTGGGTCTTTCAACTAGCTCCCAAACATCATTCCTTATAAATTAATTTAACTATTCTTGTATGGCTAGGATCCAGAATTCATCAAATACGGCTTGATTTATATTGGTGGGTTCAGTCATTGAGATGAAGGCTGAGTGGTTTACATATTTTTTAAGTCCATGGCTAGTTCTAACACATTCAAATGGGTCTTCTAAGATCAATTCTTTAGGATGACTTGAAGAATATCTCAATTCTCTAGGTAGTGTATTTTTTGGTTCTACCCTTTCCTCTTGCTTTGTAGATTCTACTCCTTGGGTGACTTCTACTGCTTCTTCTTCTTCCACCCTAGACCCTCCAGAATTATCAGATTTATCAAAATAATATGAGTGGTCTCCTCTACTAATAATGTCCTTTTATTGAAAACTCTATAAGATTTTCTAATATTTAAGTAACTTAGGAACACTCCTTCATCAGATTTTGGGTCAAAATTTTCTAGTTGAGACTTCCCATTATTCAGAATGAACACTTTACATCCAAAGACATGTGGAGAGAGAGATTGGGTGTCCTATCCTTAAGGATTTTATAGGGTGTCTTGTTCAGCTTAGATATAACGTTAACCCTATTCAGAACATAACAGGCCGTGTTCACCACTTTTGCCTAGAAGTATTTAGAAAGTGAGTATTCAACTAACATGGCTCTAGCAGCTTCTACAAGGGTCATATTCTTCCTTTCAGCTAAAAATTTGTGAGGGGTGTTAAGCCCTTATGAACTAGTCTCGAGGCTAACCAAGAGAGGGGTGAATTAGATAATTAAAAATTTCTTTAACAAAAAGAAATATCTTTTTATATCTTGCAGTGGAAAAAAATTAAATCAATAATAAAAAGAACAATAAAAGATTTCACCCAAGCAATTAATTGCAATAAAATAAAATATAAAAAATAATCAAAAAGAATACACTAGATTTATAGTGGTTCAGTACAGCCTGACCTACGTCCACTCCTCGGAGGCACCCTCCGAGTATTACACTACACCTTTAGTGACTCTCCTTTAACCCCCACAGTTAGGCGGAGAAGCCCTCATAAAAATACTTCCACCTTCCCCGGTGTAGTGGAGTAGCCAGGTCCTTCGACACCAAAGAGATCTTCTTCTTCTTCCCAAAACTTCCCTCAAGATGACCCTTCAATCCGATCGTACTTAGGTGTAAGCTTGCCAGAGCAACCGTATGAACCCCCTCACACTCTCTCAAAAATCCCACCTCTAAGGCTCTTCTCCCTCTCAAACTCCACCCTTTCTACTCTCCCTTTCAAGCTCTCTCTTTAAGTTTTCTCCAAAAAAATGAAGATTCAATGGCTGCCAAAGACATCTATCAAGTTCCTTAAGAAAGCTTAAATAGAGAGCTCCAAAAACCCTTCCAAATTAGTTCTGGCGGCAAAGATCATCCAGAATGATCCCAAGATCATCCAGTACGATGTGTTTAAAAAGTCATCTTCAGAAAACCCTGAAAACTCAATTCTATTGCCAAAGATCATCCAGAATAATGTGCAGAATTTGACCTGTAGTCCTGGACGATCTCAGGATAGTCCAGGACGATCAGCAAAAATTTTGAACAAATCATCCAGTACGATATACAGATCGTCTAGGATGATCAGAATATCAAATTATACATATTTGATTGAATAATTACAGGATTAATTTAGGCAACATTATCATAGATCGTCCAGTATGATATGGATCGTCCTGGATAATTAGACCAAAAATTGAATCTTAAATTCTTGCCTAAATTATCATAGTGGTTAGGGTTTTGAGATCGTATTGGATCATCCAGGATAATATAAATAGTCTAGGATGATTAGTTCAAAAATTAAACTTCTAGTTTTGGCTCAATCTCACTCCTTGGTCACCAAGTTAGCAAACATCTTTACAGGGCTAAACTCAAGAAATCAAAATTACATCAATGAATATTACAGACTCTTTACATCATAAACTATTCTACCTATTCTTGAGCTCTGATTCTTTGTTGGATGGTACATGATGTTCTTGAAATATTAATATACAAACAAATAAGTATAGAATAAAAGTACTAGAAGACATAAAGATGTGAGCCATAATGTTTGTTATCATAAAAAATATAAACTCGTGAGTTCGAGTCGCAACAATCTCCCTCTTTTTGGTGATATCAAACATTACTTGTAAATTTGCAAACTAAAAGTATTTTCTCCTAATCTCCCCCTCACTAAGATAAAAAATTTAAAAATAAGGGAAAACATAAATTTTTTTCTTTTTAATTTTTTTAAATAAAACACAAAATAAAATAAATAACTAAATAGATAAAAAAGATAAACTAAACAAATACAACAAAAAATAATACATTTAAACACAAATACAATAGTACGTTCTTCCCCTTTGACATTATCAAAAAGAAGAGGAGTATAGAAAAATAAAATAGAGAAAACAAACAAAAAGATTAAAACGGTCCCTGATCTGGTAAAAAAGTTTTAGAAGAAATAGTTTGAAATATTAAAATTTTCTTGGAATAAGAAAGTTACCTCTTGATTTTATTCAAAAACATAGTAAGGCAGTCTTGATCACGCATAATCTCAGAAAGGTTAGAGAATCAGAAATTGTCAATCCAAACTTAGGTTCCTTAAGGGCTAAAAAACTTTTTAAAGAAAAATATCTAAATCAAGGAATAAATTAGAGAAGGAAATAATAATCTTTTCAAACTCCTTTCATGAAATATATCTAATAGAAGATTAATGCAAAAAGGTGAATCTAAAGTCATGATTTTTAAACTCAAGTATAAAAAATATCAATAAATATAAGAATTTTCTTAAGATTTAAGAAGTACAAGAAAGGTAAGCTAACTCATTGTAGGCTCATTTTGTGCCTCTTTATTAGTTTTTGGCACACTTTACGCATCTTCTGATACACTTTATATATCTTTTTATTTTTGTGACATTCTTTTGATTTTTTATTTTGGCGACATTGTGCATCTTTTCAGCTTTGGGCTCATTTTATGCCTCTTTTCTTTTTACAAACATGCTTTCTTTCTGTAATTTTAAGGACTAAAACAAACCCAATCTAGTAACAAAGATAAACAACTTAATTAAGAAAATAATTAAATGGATTCAATAACTTGCGAAAGATCCCTATAAGATAGGGAAAATGTGGGGAGATGAAAAAAAATTCAATTTCAACTTCTAATTTATAATTTGAGGAAGATTTTGAATCAAAAGTGAAATAGCCTCATTAAAGAAATGAGATAGAGAGACAAAATCATGAGTTTCTTTTCTTTGACTAATTTTTAGAGAAGTCAACCACATTTTACATAAAATTTTAAGAAAGTAGGAGGTAAATTTTTTATTTTTAGAAAAAAAATGATCTTTTGAAAAGTGATATGATTTTCCAAAGCGTATACTAAACAAATATGTGATATATGTGTGCTGATCAGAGAAATTGACAATCATATAGAAAAAAATAAAATAAAAGATTACTAAAATAAAAACTAAACAGAATAAAATAAAAACTTAAAAAATAACACAAAAAGTAAAAATATTCACACAAATAAAATAAACTTGAACATACAAGCAAAACTTTAATCCACATCAACTCACTCCTGGTCTGATGATTCAAAAGCTAGATCTTCCCAGGAGATTTTTGCTTTGCATTATTTTCCCTTATTACAATTTGCTTAGCTTTACCCTTTTCCTTTTTAAGAAAGGTTTTTAAGTTTAGGCACTAATTTTTCATATGTCCAGATTTCCTACATCTAAAGAAAATAACATCAGAAGAAATCTTAATATTCTTACCTTTTTTTACTTTTGTTCCACTTTTGTTGATATTGATGCTTGTGCTTTAGTAGACTTTTCAATTTATTTGTTATTGATGCTAACTCCTTACTTTCATCATCTTTTGAGTTGCTTTTATCCATGTCTTCATCTTTCACTACTATAGTTTCACCTACATCCAAAAGATTTTGACCCAAACCTTGCTCGTAGGTAATGAGTGAGCCAACCAAATTATCAATAGAATATTCATTCAACTTTTTTGATTCACAAATAGCAACAACTTTGGCATCAAACATATCAAACAGGCAACGTAGAATTTTATTGACCATTTAAAAGTTTAAAAATTCTTTACCTAAAGCATGTAATGATGCCACAATTTGTGTAAACCTAGTATACATGTCTAAAATCATTTCATAATATTTTATGCTAAAAAGTTTATAATCGTGCATTAGAATATTTAACTTAGATTACTTAACTTCACTAATTCTTTTGTATGTAATGCATAATTTATCCCAAACTTCTTTGCCAGTAGTACATGTAGATATTATCATGCAATCATCAAAATTTATAGCACAAAAAAAATAATTCAAACATTTAGTATTCAATTGAGTATTGATATGATCTACTCTACTCCATTCAAAAAAAGGAATATCAGTTTTGATTCCATCTACAATACGTGACGGTATAGAATAACCAGTTTGAATCATATGCCACATTCAATATTCTATTGATTTTAAGAAAGTAGACATACGGATTTTACAAAAATTAAAAGTAATATTTTCAAATAAAGGTGGTCGGGTGATTGAATATCCTTATGCAACATAACAATTTCCAAAATTAGCCATGGATCAAAATTTAAAAGTTTTCCAAAACTTGACTTTATGAATCCCGCTCTGATACAACTTGAAAGTTTGTGAGGGGAGTTAGGCCCTGATGAACTAGTCCCGAGGCTAACCAAGAGGGGGGGGGCTGAATTGGATATTTAATACTTCTTTAATAAAAAGAAATATCTTTTTATATCTTGTAGTGGAAATGAATTAAATCAATAATAAAAAGATCAATCATAGATTTCACCCAAGCAATTAATCATAGTAAAATAAAATACAAAAAATAATCAGAAAGAGCACACCAAATTTATAGTGGTTCGATCCAACCTGACCTACGTCCACTCCTCGAAGGCACCCTCCAAGTATTGCACTACACCTTTAATGACTCTCCTTTAGCCCCTATAGCTAGGCAGAGAAGCCCTTATAAAATCACTTCCACCTTCCTTGGTGCGGTGGAGTAGCTGGGTCCTTTGACACCAAAGAGATCTTCTTCTTCCCAAAACTTCCCTTGAGATGACCCTTGAATTCGATGGTACTTAGGTGCAAGCTTGCCGGAGCAATCGCGTGAACCCCCTCACACTCCCTCAAAAATCTCCCTTCTAAGGCTATTCTCCCGCTCAAAATCCAGCCTTTCCACTCTCCCTTTCAAGCTCTCTCTTCAAATTTTCTCCAAAAGAAATGAAGATTTAATGGCTGCCGAAGACACCTATCAAGTGCCTTGAGAAAGCTTAAATAGAGAGCTCCAAAAACCCTTCCAAATCAGTTATAGCGGCAAAGATCATCCTGGATGATCGTAGGATCATCCATTACGATGTACTTAAAAGGACTTCTTCAAAAATCCCTAAAAACTAAATTTTATGGCCAAAGATCGTCTAGGATGATCGCAGGATCATCTAGGATGATGTGCAGAATTTGACCTGATAGTCCTAGACGATCTCAGGATAGCCTAGGATGATCAGTACAAATTTTGAACAAATCATCTAATATGATATATAGATCATCCAGGATGATCAGAATATCAAATTATATATATTTGATTGAATAATTATAGGATTAATTTAGGTAACATTATCATAGATCATCTAGTACGATATGGATCGTCCTAGATGATTAGACCAAAAATTGAATCTTAAATCCTTGCCTAAATTATCATGGCGGATAGGGTTTTGAGATCATATTGAATCATCCAGGATGATTAGTTTAAAAATTAAACTTCTGGTTTTGGCTCAATCTCACTCCCTGAGTGTGTTGTGCATGGTCACCAAGCTGGCAAACAACTTTACAGGACTAGACTCAAGAAATCAAAATTACATCAATTAATATTACAAACTCTTTACATCATAACCTATTCTACCCAATCTTGAGCTCTAATTCTTCATTGGATGGTGCATGGTGTTCCTGAAATATTAGTATACACATAAATAAGTATAGAATGAAAGTACTAGGAGACATAAAGATGTGAGCCATAATATTTATTATCGTCAAAATTATAAACTCATGTGTTCGAGTCACAGCATCAGCTACCTGGTTCTATTGAGGGGTCCTAGGAGCTAAAAAAATATGATATATCCCTTACTCATAATAGTAAGTTTAAACTTTTTCATTCTCAAATTCTCCACCGTGGTAACTATGAATGGTTAGAATTTCACAACCTAGTTTCCTCTAAATACAAGTAAAAAAAGATCTAAACTCCTGAAATTATTTACTTTTATGAGATAGGAATCTAACCCAAGTAAACCTCAAATAATCATCAATAATCAAATACCCAAAGACTTTCCTTCTTAGGCTTGCAGTGCTGACAGGTCCAAAGAGATCTATGTGAAGGACTTCTAAGGGTTTGCTAGTGGTAATGTCCTTGATTGAGTGAAGGAGGATTTGACTTATTTTCCTAATTAAAAGACATCACACAAGTGGTCCTTAGTGAACTCTAGTTTGTGAATTCCTCTTATTAAGTCTTTTTTGGTGATTTTTCTAAGGCTTTTCTTGCTTGCAAGACACACTCTTCAATGTCATAACCAGGACTCATCAACAATTAATTTTAAGCAATGAGCAATGTCAGATTTAATGCAATTAAGACCAAGTATGTAGACATTATTGATTCTCCTTTCCTGTAAAATAGTTTTATTATTTAAGCTTATTGTGTAGCTAGTTGACATAAATTTTATGCTGAAGCCTTTATCATAGAGCTGGCTGATGTTGAATAGATTATGTTTCAAGCCATCTATAAGTAAAATATTTTTAATGATGAAATTTTTTGAATTGCCAATTATACCTGAGCCTACCACTCTCCTGGTGGTGTTATCTCTAAGTGTCACTTTGCCTCCTACCCGGGCCTCCATCAAAATGAATTAATTTGAATCTCCAGTCATATGCCTTGAACATCTGCTATCAAGGTACCCATGCTCTCATGAGGCCTTTTGTGAGAGCACTCCTACAAAATTATCAGATGTCAGATTTGGGAACCCAAAGAAGTTTGGGTTCTACCTTATGAAATATGGGATGAAATGCTTGCATTCTATACTGTAAATTTTATAATTTTGGTCTCTACACCAAATGTGTTCTACAGTGGATAGTGTAAGTGTGGAGAAGTGTCCTAGTATGCCACAAGAAAATATCTAACACTAGGAAAAGGGTTAACTAATCTATGTGAGTGATGGTACCGCTTTCTAGGTTTGAATGATACATGTTGTGGTGATGGATTATGTAACTGTGCCAGAGTAGGTGATGTTTTATTTTATTTGAAAGTATATAACTTGATTTGTAAAAATTGGTTTGCACTTTCAAGAATTGAAATTTTAATTTTCAATGCATGCTCCCTATTATCAGCTTTATCTAAATATGCCTTTATTTTCTTAAACGAATTTTCTAAATCAATTTGGGCTGCTTTTAAGAAATCATACTCATAAGTTAATTCAAAATGCTTCTTATTTAAGATATCAAATTCATCTAACAAAGTCATGTGCTTACTATCTAGAGTGGAGTGATCTTTCCTTAAGCATTCATACTCTTTCTGTAGAATTGAAAAATTAGATTTGAGGCTAGATTGTAACTTTTTAAGCTTCTTTATATGAAGAGTGAATTTTTTCAAAAACTTTAAATTATTGATCATAGGTAAGTTCATGTACTTCCTCTTGATCAGAATGATCAAGATGATCATCTGCCACTAAGCATAGGTTGGTTACCTCCTCTTCTGTTTCAGTTTTAGAAGAGTCTAATGCTGAGTCTGTCTAGAAAGCTTTTTTGAGTCCTTTTCTTGCCCTTTTTGAATTTAGGCTTTTCTTTACCCTTCTCCTTGCTTGGGTAAGCTTTAAGATTTAGGTAATTGGACTTCAGGTGCCCTAGCTTCCTGTATTCAAAACATATAATGTTAGAAGATACTTTAGAATTCTTACCAGTCTTACTTTGTTTCATTTCTGATGATGCTTTTGCTTTCTCTTTAGAAAGCTTTTGAACTACATAGTCATCAAAGCAATGTCATCATCATCTTATCCAGAAGAGTCATTATCGAAATCAGTATCCTGTAAGACTATAATTTTCTCTTTCTTCTTTTCACCTGCATCAAGTTGCCTTTAACTCACTCCTTGCTCAAAGGCAATGAGTGACCCAAGTAAGTTATCAATGGAATAAATATTCATATCTTTAGATTCAGTAATGGAAGTGATTTTTGCATCACATGAAGAAGGTAAACATCATAAAATCTTATTAACTTTTTAATAGTTTGTAAGCTCTCTTCCTAAGGCATATAGGGAAGTAATAATCTGAGTAAACCTAGTATACATTTTAGAAATTAATTTACTAGGTTTCATGTAAAAAAGTTCATAATCATGAAGCAGAATATTCAGCCTAGATTATTTTACTTCATTAGTTCCCTCATAAGTTATGCCTAGTTTGCCCTAAATTTCTTTTCCATTTGAACAAGTAGAGACACACATGTAATCTTTAGATTTTAAAGCACAAAAAATAGTTTAAACATTTAGCATTCAATTGAGCAAAATCTCTATCTTCCATGCTCCATTCAGAAAAAGGAAGTTCAATTTTAACACCATTTACTAATCTAAAGGGTATAGAATATCCTTCTTGAACTAACATCTACATGCGATAATCAATTAATTGTAAGAAGGTGGACATACAAATTTTCTAAAAATCAAAAGGAATATTATCAAATAAAGGTGGTCATGTGATTGAATATCCTTCCGCAGTATTACGATTATCAAAATTAGCCATGGATCATTTTTTAAAAGTTTTCTAAAACTTAATTTATGAATCTCGCTCTAATACCACTTGAAAGTTCATGAGGGTTATTAAATCCTAAAAAACGAGTCCTGAGGCTAACCGAGAGGGGGGTAAATTGTTTATTTAAAAATTCTTTAATAAAATGAGAAATTAAAAATCCCTTGATGCGAAAGCATATTAGTTTCACAATAATTAAAATTTCATAGATTTCCAATATAGAATAATTCACAAAAAATGTGGAAATTAAATGCAAAATAGTAAATAGAAAAAACACACCAGATTTATAGTGGTTCGGTCAACTTGACCTACGTCCACTCCCTGGAAACCTCCTTTCCAAGTATTGCACTAATAGTAGTGTCTCCACTTTTTCCCCCATAGTAAGGTGGAGAAGCTCTTACAAAATCTTTCCAGCAACCCGGTGAGGTAGTGTACCTTGAATCCTTTTACTCCCTCATAAAGTAGGTAGAGAACCTGGAAATCTTTTCCTTCTTGGAGTAGGTAGAGAAACTTAGAATCCTTTTATTCCCTCCTGGAGTAGGCAAAGAATTTGGATTTGGTGCTGATGAAGATCTCCCCATAGCCACCAACGAGCCAGACAAGCAGCTCGATGAAGATGGTGGAAACCTTGCTTGGAGTAACCTTTGTGAATCCCTCACAACTCCCCCTCACAAGGATTTCTCTCTCTCCCAAGCTCTCTCTCTTCCTTCTATAGCTCTAACTTAGATTGTTTCAGTAGCAAAATATTTGCCTATGGATAAATATAAGAGCTTTAATAAAGAGCATTAAAAGAAGCCCTAATTTTTAATATGGCATTCCTCAGATTTTCATGTACGATTAGTATAAAATAGCCCTTTCAGCTAGTACGATCACCATTGCCCTATACGATCAGTTCAAGTATTTGTATAGATGGTCCAGTAGAATTTTGCAATCATCCAGGATAATTAGTTCAAGATACTATATTAATCATCCAGTATGATATGGGATGATGACCGACGATTAAAATATCATCCCGCAAATTATTCGGGATGTCCAACATGATCTCTTGTATAATTAGAAGAAAATAAAGGTTTTCATCTTTGACGATGGGGGATCGTCCCATGAAATATCAAAGATCATCTAGGATGATCTTCATATATTATCCTATATGATCTGATCGATCAAGATAAACATAATTAGTCTCCTAATTATAGGATCAATTTAGCCATGATTGTCATAAATCTTCTAGGATGATGTATATCATCTTGTATGATTAGAACAAAAATCAAAGATTTAAATATTGCCTAAATTATGATTGGTGGCTACTTTTCATATTTATAACTGATTGTCTTAGATGATCTGAATCATCTAGTATGATTATTTAATTAATCTCATTCAATAATCAGTGCCCTAATTAGGATTTTCTACATAATTTGAAAGTTCGATAGGGATGTCAAGCCCTGATGAACTAGCCCCGAGGCTAACCAAGAGGGGGGGGGGGGTGAATTGGTTATTTAAAAATTTGGGAGTGACAGAAAAAACATTTTCGAAGATTTGCAGCAAAAATAAGTAAAACACACAAACGAAAAGATCAAACACAGATTTCACCCTAGCAGATAATCACAGAAAACTAAAGTGCAAAAAGTAATCAGAAAGAACACACCAGATTTTTATAGTGGTTCGGTCAACTTGACCTATGTCCACTCCCCGGAGCCTCCCCTCTGGGTATTGCACTAAACCAAAGTGACTCTCCTTCTGCTCCCACAGCAAGGCGGAGAAGCCTGTACAAAAACTCCTTTCCACCGAAACGGTGAGGCAGAGAACCTAACCTCCTTTCGCTTCCTCCTGAAGCAGGCAGAGAACCTCAGACTCCTTTCGCTTCCTCCTGACGCAGGCAGAGAACCTGAACTCCTTTCGCTTCCTCCTGAAGCGAACATAGAACCCGGATCTTCTTGTGAATGATCCTCCCACAAAAAACATGAATAAGATGAGAGACGACGAACGGAGAAGATGACTCTTATCCTTGCTTGGAGCAACCTTTGTGAATCCCTCACAAAGTCTCCCTCACAAGATCTTCTCTCTCTCTCCCAAACTCTCTCTCTCTCTAGGGTTTCTCTGGAAAGAAAAATGACAAAAGATTTTTCTTATTGAAAGAAAAAGATCTTTTATAGGAGGGCTCAAAATTTTCCCTAAATCTTAACTGGTCGGCCTAGATCGTCCAGGACGATCGATAGATCATCCTGTACGATCAGTTCAGAATCAGCTGTTTCAGCCTGGTTGATCTTGCTCTTCTGGACGATCAGTCAAAAAAGTTGTTCAGATCGTCCCGTACGATCCTAAGATCGTAGGATCGTCCGAGACGATTAGTGTAAATTCAAGAATTTCGTCCAGAAGACCGCTCTGGTCATCTAGAGAAACCTGGGTTGGATTACCTAAAAATGACCTGATCATCCAGGACGATACGGATATCGTCTTGTACAATTAGTTCAAAAAGTGCCAAAATCATCCTGATCACTGCTCTGGACGTACAGCTGAAACACACTAGACGATCATGATCGGCCCGGATGATCCTGCGATCGCCTCGGACGATATGATCATATCAATTAAATATTAATTACTTTCCTTAATTACCATACTAATTTAGGCATGATTGTACTGGATCATCCAGGATGATACACGTATCATCCGGGACGATCAGACTAAATATCTTAAAATAAAAACTTGCCTAACTTGATCTAGCGACGGAGAATTTTTGATTTGAGCCTAGCGTTCCGTATGATATATTGATCATCTATGACGATCGGCTTAATCAGACAAACTTAACTTGGTCGCCCTAATTAGTGTTTCTATTTTTTACTTGATCGTCCAGGACGATGTGAATATCGTCCAGGATGATCTGAATAAAAATTTGAATAGAAACTCTAATTCACTCAAGTTCTCCCCCTGAGTGTGTATGTGCAAGGTTACTTAGCTAGGAGATCAGTTACATTACAATTGACTCAAGAAAAAGAAAACAGTACATTTAGACACACTTGGACTTGATCTTGAGTTGGCTTGAGTTACTTTTGATCTTTTGCACCTGAAATGGATTAGCCAAGCAAAATAGAGTACAAACATATTTGTCATCATCAAAAGCAGATTTGCAACAATCTCCCCCTTTTTGATAAGTTAAATATTTGTGCAGTAGTTTAGAAAAAAAGAACTAGGAGTCAACCAACGCACATCGAAATATAAATTTTATTGAACAATTAGAGCAGTACAAGAAAATAACTACACATGACATAAACACTACAAGACAAGATCAATGCATAAAATAAAAACTACTACTGACTCCCCCTTTTGACATCATAAAAAGAAGGAGGAACAGAAACAACAGTACAAATAGAAAAATAACACAAAATAGTATATTTTTTAGGATCAATCTGCTCCAGTAAATCAAAATTTTCCCTTGATTTTAAATCCAAAAACCAATAAGAAGACGATTGACAGCACAAAAATCTAGAAAAAGTTGGAAAATTGACTTTCGTAACTCCCTCCTCGGACACCTTATAGATGCAAATCCCTTTCAAAATAAAAAATCCAATTCAAAAGAAAATAAATTAGATTCGAAAAGAGATCTTTTCAAGCCTCATTCCAAAAAAATATCTGATATAATTATGTTCTAAAGTAATAAATCAAAAATTAGGATTTTCAAACTTAAGCTTTTGAAAATATTAAGTGGCGCACGGATTTTTTAAGATATTTAACGATCTGAAAGGGAAGAAAGCTTTATTTGGGCTCATTTTGTGCCTCTTTTTCAAAATGTTTGGTGCTTTGCGGATCTTTTAATTTTTGATACACTTTGTGTATCTTTTAGTTTGGCGACATTTCGCATCTTTTCAGCTTTGGGCTCATTTTGTGCCTCTTTTTTTTATTTGTTTGGCACACTGCGCATCTTTTGTAAGCTTTCTCTCTCTCAAAATTATTAAAGGATCTCAGTTATAAAATTACCTTCTAGACATAAGAGACGCCAAAGCTTACTCTCTACAATAAGGAAGAGTAATTCACAAAATAAAAATCATACATCATATGATAAGTGCAATCACTTGGTTTAGAAAATCATAATAATGACTCAAGACCTTGAAAACACTATTCATATGAGGTAGATTACTGTATGAAGATAAAATAAATCTCTATTTCAAAAATAAATATTTTAATTTTGAAAAAGATTTTTATCCAAAAGAAATAATATACCAGTTAAGGAGTTAGAGGAAGAGAAATAATCATCAATGTTTCTTCCCTTTAACAGATCCAGTGGAATCAATTACTGCTTACCAGCTTCCAAATAAAAGCCAAGGCAAAACTCTCAGTCAGAAATCGAGTTTATCAGTAGTAGTGAGTAGTGATCTGATTTTAAAAGAGATAAAACAGTAAACAAAAGATATGAACGAGTAAATAAAAGCAAGTAAGAAATCACACTCAACATAAATACTCAAATCAAACTAACACTAAGGCTAAAATAGAAATCAGTAGAAAAACAAAAACAACAGAAAATAGATAATCAAATCAAATAGCTAAATAACAGAAATAGACAAATCAGCAGTCATCAGAATCAAGCATTTATATCAATCACTCCTAATCTGGTCCTCAAAATACTGAAAGAGTCATAGGCCAGTGGTTTAGTAAATATGTCAGCCAGCTAATTTTCAGTTGCTACTTGATGTAGCTCAATGTCCCCTTTCGTAACATGGTCCCTAATGAAGTGATGCCTTATATCAATGTGTTTGGTTCTAGAATATTGGATTAGATTCTTAGAAATACAGATGACACTAGTTTTATCACACAGAATAGAAATTGTGCCCACAGGTAATCCTAAATCCAAGACTTGTTACTTCAACCAAAGAACTTGGGCCACACAACTTCCTAAGGCAATGTACTCAGCTTCAGTAGTGGAAAGTACAATTGAGTTCTATTTTCTACTGGACTAGGAGACTAAAGACTGTCCTATGAATTGACAAGTTTAAGTAGTGCTCTTTCTATCCACCATGCACCCTACAAAGTCAGAATCAGAATATCCAATAATCTCAAAAGAGGTGTTGTGCCTAAGGTACCAGATTCCTAGGTTTGGGGTCCCTAAAAGATATCTAAGAATTCTCTTAATAGCAGTCAGGTGGGACTCTTTAGGATCAGCCTGAAACCTAGCACAAAGACAAACACTAAACATGATATTAGGTCGGCTAGCAGTCAGGTAAAGAAGTGATCCAATTATTCCTCTATACTTCTTCTGATCAACAGATTTTCCACTTGAATCCTTATTTAACTGAATAGAGGAGCTCATGGGAGTGTTGATTAGCATAGCTTTGTCCATTTCATATTTCTTCAAAATGTCCTTAGTGTATTTAGATTGATTTAGAAAGGTTCCATCATCCATTTGCCTTATGCTAAACCCCAAAAAGTAGGACAATTCTCCCATCATAATCATCTCAAACTCCTTACTCATTATTTTAGAAAACTCATCACATAAATATTTATCAGAAGATCCTAAAATTATATCATCAACATAGATCTGGACAATGAGTAAGTCATCTCCTATTCTCCTAAGAAAAAGGGTGGTGTCTACGCTCCCCTTAACAAACTCTCTTTCTAATAGGAATGTGCTAAGCCTCTCACACCAAGCTCTGGGTGCCTGTTTCAATCCATATAAGGCTTTTTTTAATTTATAAACATGATTTGGATATTGGAAAATCTCAAAACTTGGGGGTTGTTCTACAAAAATATCCTCTTTTATTATCCCATTTAAAAAGACACTCTTGACATCCATTTGAAACAACTTAAATCCCTTATAACAGGCAAAGTCTAGTAGCACTCTAATGGCTTCCAATTTAGCTACAGGGGAAAAGGTCTCCTCAAAATCAATTCCTTTAATCTGATTATACCCCTTAGCCACCAATCTTGCCTTATTCCTAACCACCACACCAGAATCATTCATCTTATTCTTAAAGACCCACTTGGTTCCCACTATACTTTAATTTCTAGGTCTTTCTACTAACTTCCAGACATCATTCCTTATAAATTGATTTAGTTCCTCTTCAATAGCTAAGATCTGGAGTTCATCAGAGAGGGCTTGATTGATGTTGGTGGGTTCAGTCATTGAGATAAAGGCAGAGTGGTTTACTTCCTTCCTAAGTACATGCCTATTCCTAACACCTTCATAAGGGTCTCCTAAGATCAGTTCTTTAGGATGACTAGAAGAATATCTCCAATCTCTAGGTAGGGTGGTTTGAGGTTCTACCCTTTCCTCCAGATTTGCATTTTCAACCACTTGGGTAATCTCTTCTACCTCTTCTTCTTCCTCAACTCTAGTCACCTTAGGATCAGATTCATCAAACACCACATGAGTTGTCTCTTCCACCACCAATGTCCTCTTATTAAACACCCTAAAGGATTTCCCCACACTTGAATAGCCTAAGAACACTCCTTCATCAGATTTGGGGTCAAACTTTCCTAAGGATGATTTCCCGTTGTTCATAATGAAAACCTTACAGCCAAAGACATGGAGGTGGGACAGGTTTGGAGTTCTACTCTTAATAATCTCATAAGGTGTCTTGTTCGGATTTGATCTTACATTCACCCTATTCAGCACATAACAGGCAATGTTCACCGCTTAAGCCCAAAAGTAATTTAGAAGTGAATACTCAGCAAGCATGGCTCTAACAGCTTCCACTTAGGTCCTATTCTTCCTTTTAGCTACCCCTTTCTGCTGAGGGGTCCTAGGAGCTGAAAAATTATGACTAATCCCTTGCTCCTCACAGAAACTTCTAAACTTCACATTTTCAAACTCTCCACCATGATCACTATGAATAGTCAAGATCTCACAGCCTAACTTCCTCTGAATCCAAGTGGAGAAGGACTTAAATTCATCAAATAACTCAGATTTATGTGACAGAAATTTAGTCCAAGTGAACCTCGAGTAGTCATCAATAATCACAAAATCATAGACTTTCCCCCCTAAGCTGGCAGTGCTAATGGGTCCAAAGAGATCCATGTGAAGGACTTCTAAAGGTCTAGAGGTGTTAATATCCTTAACAGAGTGAAAAGAGGACTGGACTTGCTTCCCTAACTAACAGGCATCACACAGGTGGTCCTTAGTGAACTTAAGCTTAGGCACACCTCTGACTAAGTCCTTTTGGGTGACTCTCCTAAGGGTTTTCATACTGGCATGACACAATCTCCTATGTCACAACCAAGACTGATCAGCAACAGTTTTTAAGCAAATTGAATTTTTAGCTTTAATGCAACTTATATCCAGCTTGTAGACATTATTGATCCTTTGTCCCTGCAAAATAATTTTATTATTTAAGCTTAAAATGTAGAAAGTGGGCAGGAATTTGATGATGTATCCTTTGTCACAGAGTTGACTGATGCTCAGCAAGTTGTGTTTCAGTCCATCTACAAGCAAAATATTGTCAATCATAAAATTTTTTGAATCACCAATTATACCTGAACCTACCACCCTCCTGGTGGTTCTATCTCCACGTGTAACCTTGCCTCCATCCCTGGCCTTCAGCAAAATAAACTAATTTGCATCTCTAGTCATGTGTCTTGAACATCCGCTGTCCAGGTACCATATGCTCTCATGAGGTCTTGTATGAGAGCACACCTATAAAATCATCAAATTTTAGATTTAGGAACCCAAACAAATAATCATAGAAAACTAAAGTGCATAAAGTAATCAGAAAGAACACACCAGATTTTTATAGTGGTTTGGTCAACTTGACCTACATCCACTCCCCGGAGCCTCCCCTCTGGGTATTGCACTAAATCAAAGTGACTGTCCTTCTACTCCCACAACAAGGTGGAGAAGCCTGTACAAAAACTCCTTTCCACCGACACGGTGAGGCAGAGAACCTAACCTCCTTTCGCTTCCTCCTGAAGCAGGAAGAGAACCTCAGACTCCTTTCTCTTCCTCCTGATGTAGGTAGAGAACCTGAACTCATTTCGCTTCCTCCTGAAGCAGGAAGAGAACCTATGTCTTCTTGCGAATGATCCTCCCCAGAAAACACGAACAAGAAGAGAGACGATGAACGGAGAAGATGACTCTGATCCTTGCTTGGAGAAACCTTTGTGAATCCCTCACAAACTCCCCCTCACAAGATCCTCTCTCTCTCCCCCAAACACCCCCTCATAAGATCCTCTCTCTCTCTCCCTAAATCTCAATTGGTCGGCCTAGATCATCCAGGACGATCGATAGATCATCCAAGACGATCGATAGATCATCCTGTACGATCAGTTCAAAATCAGTTGTTTAAGCCTGGATAATTTTGCTCTTCTGGATGATCAGTGGAAAATGTTGTTCAGATCGTCCCGTACGATCCTGGGATCGTCTGGGAGAATTAGTATAAATTCAAGAATTTCATCCAGAAGATCGCTCTGGTCGTCCAGAGAAACATGGGCTGGATGACCCAAAAATGAGCTGATCGTCCAGGACGATACGGATATCATCCTGTACGATTAGTTCAAAAAGTGCCAAAATCATCCTGATCACCGCTTTGGATGTACAACTGAAACACACTTGATGATCATGATTAGCCTGGACGATCCTGCGATCATCCCGGACGATAAGATCATATCAATTAAATATTAATTTCTTTCCTTAAATACCAGACTAATTTAGGCATGATTATACTGGATCGTCCAGGATGATACACGTATCGTTCGGGACGATCAGACCAAATGTCTTAAAATAAAAACTTGCCTAACTTGATCTGACGACTGAGAATTTTTTATTACAGCGTATCATCCTGTACAATATATTGATCGTCAAGGATGAACGGCTTAATCATACAAACCTAACTTGATCACCCTAATTAGGGTTTCTATTTTTTACTTGATCGTCCAGGATAATGTGAATATCGTCCAGGATGATCTGAATAAAAACTTGAACAAAAACTCTAATTCACTCAAGCTCTCCCCCTGAGTGTGTATGTGCAAGGTTACTTAGTTAGGGGATCCGTTACATTACAATTGACTCAAGAAAAAGAAAACATTATATTTAGACACACTTAGACTCGATCTTGTGTTGGCTTGAGTTGCTTTTGATCATTTGTGCCTGAAATGGATTAGCCAAGCAAAACAGAGTACAAACATGTTTGTCATCATCAAAAATAAATTTACAAAATAATTGATCATCTAGTATGATTTAAATCATACTGTATGATTAGTTCAAAAATAAATTTTTTTTTCTAACTCACTAACTCACCCCCTTGAGTGTATGTGTGCAAGGTTACCTAGCTTGGGGTCCACTAGATACATGACTTGACTCAAGAAAGGTAAAAAGTATATTAAAATTGAAATTATAGATAAACTCAACCCTAGTCTACCCGATCTTGAGCTAATTGGCATTGTGAGTGAATTTGTGGATCTGAAAGATTAGTAAGCAGGGCAAACAAAATAAACATATAATAATCATAGTAGTAAAGAAACAATAATGTTTGTTACCATCAAAATCATAATGCTTGGGCTGAAATTTGCAACACTACTAGCTCAGTAGCCTAATGGAAAGCCCATAGAAAGCTATTTTAATACAAAATTGAGTCACCAAGAATGGGATGTTTTTGAAACAACCATGCCAAGCCACTAGCAGCCCCAAGATTATTCTAAGGCACTTTTCCAAAAGTAATTCAACTAATTCTAACCCGAACTAACCAAGTTGTAGGAACAACCCAAATTCTTGCTCAATTCTAATCCAAAAAAAGAAACGATAATGGAGCCCCCCTAATCTATTCTAGGTATGAAAATTATGTCCCTCTAGTGTCTCCACTGTGAGAAAGGTTAATACTAAAACTTCCCTAGTCTCTCTAGGCCTTCTAATAGTGAAATCTAGGGAGCTCTAGTGATCCTTGTTGTTAAAAGTTGAAATCTTGAGTCATTGGTTCTCAAGGCACAAGGTCTTCACCAAAGTTGTAGAAAATCCTCCATGAACTTGCTAGTACTAAGATTGGCCTTAAGAATAACTGAAAAAAGGTATATTCCATTCTTAAAGTTGTAAAATGTAGGGTTGGGAATTATGAAAAGAACTTTTAAACTATCATGCCCCAAAACATGATGGAAGAATTAAAATCTAACACTATATTTCTTTTCCTCAATATAGAATATATTAGAACCAATTAAATAATTCAAAGTAATTAAATAGTATAATCATTCATACACATTTCATTTCAAAAGAATTTTATAAAAATAATCCAATATAAATCATTCTACACATTAAAACCAAAAAGAATTAGATTTCTGGCGAACTTGACTATATTAACTCCTAATCAACAAATTCTTTCCCTTTTCTTGAAACAATAGATACTTTACAAAGAGAGAAACGAGATGCTTAGTAGGCCATCCCAAGTCCTATTATAAAATTGATATCCATTTTTTTAGTATAAAATTTAAGGGTTTAGTTAATGTTTATAAATTAATAGAAAATAACTTTATACTTAAGAAAACATTAGCATGGGGCTACATTTGCTTATCTGTTTATATTATTAAAAAAATAGCATGGGTATAATTTAGACTTTTTACATCAAACTTCTAAGGAGGATTCCTAAATATCTATTGACTACCTCAATTTGGCTATCAATTTAGGGGGTGAAAAGCAAAACAAAAATTTTATTTGGTTCTGATAAGTATAAATTATGTACTATTTTATATATTTTATTTTGTTTATAAGATGTTATTTTAGTTACTTTTGTGTAGGAAAAATTCAAAAATGGCATAAATTCTAAAGGAGCCTATGACATCGCGGTATCTAACAAAAATATACCGCAGCATTGCCCTCAATACCATCAAGGGGCCCCAATTATGACATTATGGCATCGAGTTCTCTATTTTCAAGCACTGCGGCAGTAACATAGGTAGTGTCGCAGCATTATCAGCACTACAGTGTTAAAAAGGTTAGCTTGGTAGTACTAAATTCTCTATTTTCAAATGCCATATTGCCACAACTTCTCACACTTTGGCCCCATTTTTTCCACTCAAATGTTGTAGTGCTTGAATGTCAACAACACTGCAGTGTTGCAGCTATATCTATCACAGGAAATGTTCTAGAGTAACTGATCCCCATCAGCAAGCACCACAGTGGTGTAGAAGTTCTAGCACCCAAGTGCTAGTTAACTTTAAGGGCATTGTGACACCACTCTTCTAAGCACCGTAGCACCAAATACCTTCTGGTTTTTTCTATAAATAGTTATGATGTTATGTTTGTATGAGAGTTCAATTACTTATGTAAATTCAATACTTATTAGAGTACTTCTTTAGTTTCCTCTTAGTGTAAAATCTAAGAGAGACTACAAAAGTATAAGATACAATTATTTAGAGTGTTTAGTCTGTATTTCTTTAAGCAACTCAATAAGTTAAAGAGAGAAGAAGTACAGAGGAGATACTTTGATATTTTTTGGTGATATCACTCTCTTGTATTTTCATTCTTCCATGAGTGTAATGAAAATGAGTTTGCTTTTTATTTATTTTATGTCTAGCTAATTCTCTTATTTTGGATTGATGATATTATATGCATGTTAGGTACTAATGAGGACTCTTATTCTATAAATGTTAAAAGAAGTTTTCAACATTATTCCATTCTTTATTTAATACACATAGTGGCGATATGTATAGTTAAAATACAGTGTGATATATAACCTCAATAGAGGAATGCAAGAACAACTTGGAATGTTAAGATAAGATGTTTGCATTCCTAGACATAGGATGTAAAATGTTCTAGATTCTTAAAGAGATATTATAACTATAGGAGGTCAATAGATATCTTTTTCACCCATACAAGCTCGACAGAGATCTATGGATGCATATGCTCTGAATCACATCTATAATTAAGAGTCTCATTAGGAAAGATATGAAATTTATATTCATCAATCCAAAGAATTTTTATTAAATATTTTATCCAATATTTTTACTATTTTATTTAGTGATAGAATCTCCATTGATATCATTTTTATTTTAGTAGGATAATTATTACATTTAGAGTAAATAGTAGTAGTCTATTGTAAGTAAACATACATCCTAGTGGGTTTGACACTCTACTCAAGTACTTTATTACTTGATTTAACATGTATACTTATGTATATTAAGTGAGATTTTATTATTTTTATATCAAAGAAAGTCTAAGTAATATTTAGAGGTAATAGAGTCCTAAATTTTTATATATTTCAAAAAGTTCACTGCACAGACCCCGTCAGGTTCCCACCAACTTCCATATTATTTCTTAGAAATAAGACAAAAAATTTTAGAAATAATTATGGAAGGAAGCCCATGGAGTTGAATAATCTCCTGAAAGAATATCCTTACTTCAAGTGAAGCATCATTAGATTTGTGCATGGTAAGAAATGGGTCATCTTGGAGAACCTATAGACTACAATAAAAATACTATCATGACCTCTGGAAGTCCTAAGTAAACCTAAGACAAAATCTACGAAAAAGTCTTCCCAAGGTCTCAAAGGGATATGTAAGGCACAATATCATCCTACATTTTGCTTTATTGTATTGTCTTTTCTATAGGTAAAATACTAAGTTACAACTCTCTCAACATCTCTCTTCAAATAAGGCAAATAAATTCTTGATTCAAGAAAATGTAACTATATAAGTGTCCAGTAATGCCTCCTAATGTAACTATATGATGAGAAATGTCCATAATGAAGTCCTGGAGATGTGAAATTTAATTCCCTTATATAAATAAGCATTTTAAATGGAATTTCCACTAGTTAACTAATAAATGAGGCTTTGCTTTTATCATATTTTAGATAAATCAAATGAAAAGAAGACAGACATAATGTTCATCTTTATTCTTTCAAATATGGGAATTTGAAATTCTAGAGACGAGATTACCAAAGTAACCCTAGAAAATGCATTATGGGTTTATTTTAAATGCCAGGTTTATGCTTTAGAACAAAAATAAAATCTTGAAGGTATCTACCCACTTGGCATGTTTACTAAACATTTCTTGGGTATTAATAAACTTTAGAGCATGATAATCAGTGTTGAGAATAAATTTATGATGTAAAAGGTAATATCTCCAGTTCTTAAGGGTCTATAATTGTATAGAAGTCTTTATCATAGGTTGAATATCGTTGTTTAGCATTATTCAGCTTTTCACTATAAAAGGCTATAAGGTGATTTTTCTGGCTAAGATCACCTCCTATACCAACACCAAAGGCATCACAAGTGACTTTGAATGTCTTATTGAAATCTAAAAGTTTCAGAATTGATGATGATTTCATAAGAACTTTGATTTGCTCTATAGCCTTTTTAGCAGATGTAGCCAAAATAAACTTATCTCTCTTTAGGATATTAATTATAGGAGCTACAATCATTCTAAAGTTTCTAATAAATATTTGATAAATGGCACATAAGCCATGAAAGTTGCAAACATCAGTGAAACACCTTGGTATAGGCCAATTTAGGATAGCTTGAATCTTAGCAGGGTCAGCTTTCACGCCATCTGCCATCACTATGAACCTATGAAATGTGATTTTGGGTAAACAAAAGGAACTTTTTTTATTTGTCATTAATTATAACTTCTCTGAACATAATCAAGACTAACCTCAAGTGTCCTAGGTGATACATACTATTCTTAACACTGATTTTAATACTTTAAAAAATGAGCATGCTAGTTTAGTTGAAGAACATTTTGACTTGGATAGAGATCACGTGTCTCTGCTTGATGAATTTGATATAATAAATAAGAAGCATGTTGAGTTAACTGTTGCACATGATTTCTTAAAATCATCACATGTTGAACTAGAAAATACATTTAAGAAATTAAAAGAACTTGCATGTCAACTAGATAGCAATGAGAATACATTGAAACTAGAAGTATTAAGCTACAAAAGGGCAGATGAATACTTAGGAACAAAGGTTACAGCATTAGAAAATAATAAACCACTCCCCTCACGTGTCTGATGGGATAACCCCTCTACATTGCATGCATCACACAAACTTAGGAAGAGGCACCATCACCCACATAGGTTAGTGAAACCATTTTCTGGTGTTAGGTGTTACTCTTGTGGCATGCTAGGACACATAGCCCGCACTTACACAATTCACCATAGGACACATGTAGTGTGTAGTCCTAAGCTGCATTCATCATAGCATAAGATGCATACATCTCATTCATTCAAGCATAAGGAGGAACCCAAACTCTCTTGGGTTCGCAAAACTAACCTTTGATTAACATTATAGGGATGCTATTATAAAAGACCTATTGAGAGCATGTGGTACTTGGATAGTGGTTGCTCAAGACATATGACTGGAGACGTGAAGCAGTTCATGAAAAGGATTTTAGGGTCATCCTTCTTAAGAGCTATTAGGGATAGAACTGTAAAAGGACTGAGGCTCACTTGGATAAATCCTTTCCTAAGAAATTCATCTACTTGTCTTTTGAGTTCAACATGCTCTGTGGGGTTCATCCTATAATGGGGAAGGTTAGGTAATTGTGAACCAAGAATGAGGTTTGTAGCATATTGCAAATCACTGTGGGGTGGTAAACAATCAGGTGGGTCCTTAGGAATAAATCCTAAAATTTAAATAATATGTGAGCTGTTATAACATGTATATGATATAGGTTTAGAAATTTCTTTTAACTTATTATTATATTCTTTCTTTACTATTCTAATTTTAGGCTAGAAGTGTATGAACAATAATCAATAATTCAAAGTCAGAGGTGTTCTCCCTATTAAGAGGGATGGAATTACTATAAGTTAAAGTTTGGCAATCATATTCTAAATAGGCTTTGGGATTGTAGGGAGGTGTGGGAAAATATTATATTGATGATTGTATAGCTTTTTCCTTGCTAATTCATTTGAAGGAGTACAAAATATCCTACGGGGAGATGAAATTGATCTCTTTTTAATTTACTAGAAATAATTTTATGGCCTTATCATTGAATTCAAAGATATAGTTATTCTCTCTACCATAAGGTCATAATGTTAAGGCCTTCCTAATAATATATGAGTGATATCACACCATATATGATCAACATAATTACTTATTTTGATAGACACTAAAAACTTAGCTAAGATGGTTAAAGATGTTTGGTTTATCCAGCTCGCATGGAAAGGTTCTAGGTGGGTCTCAGTCTTAAGTTTTGCTCTTGTAATGGCATGGGTTATTATGATGTTCATTGCACTACTCTTATCTAGAATAATTTTGCACATCTTCTTTTTGCACATGGCATACATAGTGAAAATATTTCTTCTTTTCTAATCTTCATCATCTTTAGATATAGATAAACATCTTATCACACCTAAAGGGTCTCCCACATACTTACTTCCTCATCAGATAGAGGAGTATCTTCATGAATTTCCTCCAGCTCATCATTAACTCTCTCTTCCTATAATTCTTCTTTAACTTCATCTACGAACATGATCTTAGACTTGCACTAATACTATATATGGCCTTTCTTGTGACACTTGAAGCATATTATGTCCTTAGTTATAGAGGATGATTCAAGTGTACTCTTATTAGGTTGGCACTGAATGAAAAGCAAGTAGGACTAGCAGTAGACCTCTAGGTAAAATAAGAGGAAGATTGAATGGATGAATTTGGACATTTAATTCTAGATGAAGAAGCTATGTTCTTATGCTTTTATGGAATAAAGCAAAATATAAAGCATTAGAGTTTGAGGACCTTCAAACTTAACCTCATATATGATCTCAATGGGGAAAAATAGTCTTGGGTTAAGTTAGAGAGAGAAGCTCCGATTAAGCTAGAGAGAGAAAGCTACTATTTTTTCAAATTTCTTCTTTCCCGATTTTTCTGCCTTGGATTTGGTAGGCCAAGGGGGCATGGCGGCAACTGATCTCCGGCAATCTCTGACTTTGGTGGAGGAGGATTCATCTGTAGGTGGGGTAAATTTGTGGAATAAATCAGTGGAAGGAAGTTTTTCTTCTAAAGTCGTACGTGATGCTAAAGAAGTCTGCAGACGGTGATTGAAAGGTGAACTTATCATCACAGATAATGATGGTGCTCACATGAAGAAGGACAAACTAGTTGAAGGCAAGGGGAAAGAGGTCTCAATAAGCCTTAACTGCAAGACTCCTCGTATGGTTAAGCTAAATGGGTTTTCTCCGCCTAAATCTTTTGATCCTGATGCCTCGTCATCTGGTATGAAAATTTTTGTTAACAGATTTGGAAATTCAAATGCAATCCCTATCCTTCACAGTAAGATAAATGTGAATTCTTTGAGTTCTGCTAACAAAAGTATTCATAATTCTATTAAGACTTCGGTGGCTCTCTCAGAGAAACCTGCTGTCAGTTCTGACTGCTATGCTGATCATATGATCATTAATATGTTTGAGACTAATGAAAAAGATTGTTTTTTTATCCCTCCGAGCAAAGCATCATCTGCTCCAAGTTTCAAAGATATTATATCTGAGGGGAAATCATCCATTAATGAGAAAGAGAGGTTGAATGATTTAACTACTGTTCGTGAATGTGTAGGAGGCGACCTTGCTGGCGAAACTTCCAATAACAAACAGTTCTACACTCCCATGAAGGCTTCCAGCAATGCTTTCTCTCATGCTTGGGAGAAAAAAACTAAATCAATGTATCCAATCTAGACTTTGGGGATGATTTCGTAGGAGACAATGAAGTGATCAAGCTTCACTCTGGAATGGAATTGGAAAATTCCAACAAACTTAGCTAAGCCTTGGTTATTAAAGTCTTCGGTGAAAATATTCCTTTCCACTTGATAAGTATGGAACATAGAAGACAATGGGCTAACTATGGTAAATTCCACTTAACCATGCTTGGTTTGGGATGGGTGCTTTGTTCATTTGATGAACAAGAAGCATTAGATTCGGTCTACTCAAATGGACCATGGTATGTTAAAAACAACATAATAGGGATGGACAAATGGTCACCTTCATTCTCTCCTTTATCATTGAAGGGTCTCTCGGCTCCAGTTTGGATTAGAATGCCAAATCGGCCTCTACAATGTTGGGATGAAATCAACATTTGTAGGATAGCTTCCAAGGTTGGTAAACCTTACATGATAGATGGAAATATGTTTCAATTGAGTAGAAGGGAATTTGCTAGGATTTGCATCTGTATTAACTTAGATAATAAGCTTCCTTTTGGTGTTTGGGTTGAAGGTTGTGCGGGAAAATTCTTTCAAAGGATTGAATATGAAAAACTCCCAAACTTTTATTTCAATTGTGGTAAAATTTGGCATATAAAGAGCAATTGTCCTAACCTTAAGGTAGATCAATCAGCTAAAGTAGCGGATTCACTGTTACCTAAAGGTTTCTCTAGCCAAGGAAAGGTGGATGAAGTCCTTGCTGTTAGATATGGTCCTTGGATCCATGTGAATTTCAGGAGGAGCAAATTCCAAACACCAAGGATAAATCCTCAGGATTTAGTCAGAAAAAACATTATTCCTACCAAGATCTATAGGAAAGTTGCAAATTCTTTAGTCAGAGGAGGAGAAATCAGTAACCTTGGAGTCAAAGCTAGTAGCCTGGAAGTTAAGTCCAGTGAAACTGCTATCCAAGTTGATTCTACTCAACAAGTAGTTGTTAACAATATCACTGGTATGTTATCTCCGAATTGTTCAATTCCCTGCGATGCAAACAAGTTCAAAGCGCTGGATGAAGATCTTGAAGAAGGAGAACTGCCTTCTCCTGAGGCGGTTAAGGTTCTAACTGACAACTCTGATCACAGCCCAATGAAGAAGCATCTATTCCTGAAACTACAAAAGGATCAGAGACTAAAAGGAAAGGTCTTAAGAAACTTAAAATTTTAGGTCCTATCAAAATTATCACTAGAAGTAGGAAGGTGGAAAATGAAGCCAAAGACAAAATGGGGAATCATCCCCCCATTTTACTATGATGTCATCCATTTGTTTCTGGAACTGTAGAGGAGCTAGGAAGAGAAGAGCTTCTCTTTACATTAAGGAGTTTGTAAAAGATAATGGTGTCTTGTTTTTGGGTTTTCTTGAAACTAAAGTTTCTGCCTTTGATAGATCGAAAATAAATTCACTTATTGGTGCTGAATGGGACTACTTCCATGTCCCCTCGAAAGGGTTATCTGGTGGAATTGTAGTACTATGGAGATTAAATGTAGCAACTTTTAATGTTATGGAATCATCTCAGCAATTTGTTGTTGGGGACCTTGAAGTCTTTAATAAAGGTATTTGGAGAATTGGTTCAATATATGCAAGCAAGGATGCTTATAAAAGAAGAACCCTTTTGGAATGATTGCAAAGTCACACTTCCATGGAGAGACATATGGTGCTTGGCGGAGATTTTAACTGTCTCCTCAATAAAGATAATAAAAGGGGCGGTAAGAGATTCTCCTATTCCTTGGGAGCTAAATAAATGGATCTATTCCTAGACTTTAATGATTTACATGAAGTTTGGTGCATTGGCCCAAAGTTCACTTGGTGCAACAATAAAATAGGTGTTGACAGGATACTTGAAAGGATGGACAAATGCTACCTTAACTCCTCTGCTTTATGCACTCCTCACTGAATTATGGTTAAGCATTTGGCAAGGATTGCTTCAGACCATTGTCCTATTCTTATAAACCTTTTTGAATGAAAATCTGAATTCAAAAGGATAATCAGATTCAAAGATATGTGGATCTCCAATCTAGCTTCTTCAGCCTTGGTTAAGAAGATTTGGATGAAGAAAGCTATGGGCAATTATGGGCAAATCTTAAATCTGAAAATGAAATGAGCACTGAAGGCTCTATTTTATTGGAATAAGGAGAATCATAAAAATCTGGTCCTAGCTAAAGAAACAATTCTGAAAGAAATCTTGGAGCTTCAGGAAAAAGAATGCAATGAAGGACCTCTATCTGATGAAGACTCCTGGCTTATTAAAGTGAAGGTTGTGGAGTTTAATTCGAATTTAGCTCAGATCAATACGTGGTGGAGATAGTGAGCTAAAGTTAAATGGGCTTCGAAAGGGGATAGCAACACAAAATTCTTCCACACCTACCCTTGTGCTAGGAGGAATGCTAACTTCATTGGCTCAATCACCAATAAAGATGGACTGTTGGTTGAAGATCAACACCAAATTGAAGACTCTATTATTAGCTTCTTTGAGAACAAATGGAAAAGCAGGAATTGCAAACTAGAAGGTTGGCCCAAGCCAATCAATCGACTGAATGAGGAAGAGACTAGCTGCTTAAGCAAAGATTTTATCATTGAAGAAATGGAAACGATCTTCAAGCAAGCAGAGAGCTTTATCGCTCTTGGGATTGATGGAGTGACATATCCCTTCTTTAAGGGATATTGGGACATTATTAAGGAAGACCTTTGGATTGCTTTGAATCAATTTTTCAATATTGGTATCATGAATTTGAAGTGGAAAGAAACAATTGATGTTCTGATCCCCAAGGTACAAAATCCAAAAACTCCTTCTAACTTCAGACCTATAAGCCTATGCAATGTGGTTTATAAGGTGGCTGCAAAAAATGATAGTAAATAGGCTTTCTTCAATTATGCCTAGAATTATCTCTGTTGAACAAGTGGCTTTTTTGAAAGGAATATCCATGTTTGATCATATCTTGGTAGCACACGAAATCTTTCATAAATTCAGGTTCTCTAAAGCTTCCAAAAGTTTAGTTTCTTTGAAATTTGATTTGGAGCAGGCTTTCGATTCAATGGGTTGGCCTACTTTGGAAAAGGCCTTAGGATATTTTGGTTTTCCTTATACCTTTACCAATCTAATCTTGGAATGTGTAAGAAATCCCACTTTTTTAGTGATAATCAATGGGAACTACTCCAGATGGATTGAGGCCAAATGCGGATTCCATAAAGGATGTCCACTATCTCCTTTTATGTTCATCTTATGTGCCCAACTTCTTTCCAATGCATTCATACAAGGTGGAGTTGAATTTGGTGTTCGGCTTAGTAGAAACAGTCCTAAAATTTCCCATCTTCTATTTGCGGATGACATCATAATATTTTCAGAAGCCAAAGTTTCCTTCATAAAGAAGATTAAAAGCATCATGGAAGAATTCTGTTCTTGGACAAAATAACAAATTAATGCCAACAAATCCTGTATCATGTTTGGGAAAATGGTTAGAAGGAGAAAGAAGAAAATGATCTCCCGTATTAATGGCCTGAAAGGAGTTAATGAATTTCATTACCTGGGATCCAAAATTGCTCTTAGAAGACTTGTTGGAAAGGACTTTCATAGCATTACTGAAAAAGCTCTTAAAATGACTAACATCTGGGGATCCAAATTAATCTCATTGCTTGGGAGGATTACTTTGGCCAAATCGATTTTGCTATCCTTTATGATCTTTTATTGTACTCACTCCATTGTTCCTAAAAGTATCCTTGAAGATCTTGATAAAATCTGTAGAAAATTTATTTGGAACAAATCAAATGGTGAGATCGGCATTCATTATGTTAATTGGAAGACCATGTGCGCTCCAGTTGAGTATGGCGGTAGAGGACTGCATTCTTGCATTTCAAAAGTTGGGCCACTAAGTGCTAAGCTTGCTTGGAGATATAACCAAGATGATCTCTCTCTATTGCATATTGTTTTATTCCCTAAATACGGTCAGCTCTATGAAAACAAATTTATGAAGAAATCTGGATCGATTGCTTGGAAAATTATCAAGGATGGAGGTGATTCTCTAAAGCCTATAATTAGATGGGAGGTTGCAAATGGCAAACTTATTAATGCTAACAGAGACATTTGGATTCTAGACAAAAGTTTAAACATCTGGCCTACTTTTGTAAACCCTATTCAAATTGATGAACTTACGGTGGATAGATTCATCTCAGGGGGAACCTGGAACATAGTAGAACTCAAAAAGAATTTTGGTAATGAACTAGTGGGATTGATTTGTCAAACTCCCATCCATTCAGATCTATGCATTGATAGCATGGAATTATTATCCAAATATTCAGGGAAATCAATATCTAAATTTGCTTCTGAAGCTACAGTTCCAAATTCCAACCAGGTTGCTTATTGGAATTGGGTTAAAAAGAAAAGCTACTCCCTCGGGTTGAAGGATTTTGGTGGAGACTATTCAACAAAGCTATCCCAACTTATGATTTCCTCTGCCATAGAAAATTGCAATTGCATAATGGCTGTCCTAGGAATTGTAATATGCAAGAAGATATTGAGCATGTGGTTTCTAAATGTAAAATGCTGGAACGTATCTTTCAGCTGCTGAAAAAGTGGGACTTTGAATTCCCCATTTTTGCTCTTATGGATGATTGTTTGTCTTGGATCCCTCTATAGAATTATTGGATGATCAATTTATTCTATAATGTTATATATTTTTCATGGAAGGGGAGAAACAAACTAGTCCACAAAGGATATGATGACTCACCTCTTTTCATTGCATCTGAAGCTCTCAGCTATTCTTCAATTTCTACAATCAATTCTTGCTACAAATCGAGTAAATGGGTTGCTAATCAGCATCATCTGCTGTTGGATAACCATTGCATCCCTCTCCACTTGACTGGTTAAAGGTAAATGTTGATGCTTCATTACTTAAATCACATAGAGGTGGATTTGGCGGTGTTTTCAGGGACGACAAGGGCAGATTCCTCTTGGCTTTTGGCTACTCTTGCATTCATTGGGATATATCTAGATTTGAACTGCATGCCATTCTTTCAATCAAAGGAGTAATCAAATATTGGATGCTTAACTACAAGGGGATCATTGTTGAAAGTGATAACTATAACATCATTAACCTTTTACAAACGATCTTCTACAAAGCAAAAATGATTTGCAATCTCCTTTCAAAGACTTCCATAGTGTCATTTTCAACTGTATAGATAGGAAGTGCAATAAATTAGCGGATCTTTGTGCTAATTATGCAACTTTTAGTTCTTTCATTTGGGAAGACTTAGTGCTTCATAAGGTTCCTCCTTACTTTATTTCCATATTAAAGGAGGAATCTAACGGTATTGGATAGTTCCTTGCTTTTGTTCTTTGCAATAAATTAATGCAAATGGTTGCATTTTCCTCAAAAAAAAAATGATCTCACTCCTATGATCAATAGTGAATTGGTTGGATAATTTTCACTCTTGATCAGTGTAATTTATCATAGTAATCAATTCCTCCAATAAGTTCATGTACTTGACAACTTATAATTACCTTGCCTAAGAGTCATCAACTATTCATATAACTTCTTATCATAATTTCTAAGATAGTACTTAGCCCTTAGCCTTAGAGTCATCAACTAAGGTTAAGGTGTCTAATAGATTTTGGAATGGCCTATAAAATTCATCTTAGCAAAGGTAGTTCTTTTTGTAGTCCTCCATTTGATAAAATCAAAGAACTTAACCATCTTGGTATGTAGTTATGGAATTTGATGGGGTCTTGGAATCCATCATAGGTAGGGGGATCTACCTTAACCATCTTTTGGGTTTCAATCAAGGTTTCTTAATTCTTATGACGATTATTAAAGTTTTTCTTCTAGGTGGTATGTGTTCCCTAGGATTTTTTATATAGTGTTCAACTATTACTTCAATGTCTACAGGGTTTAATTATAATGGAAGAGTTTGTAACTTAACACTTAAGCTTTGAATTTAGCTGGTTATGCTCAAAATGAGCTTCTAATGTTTTTTAAATTTTCAATAGTTTGAATAGATAACTCACCAATCCTCTATTGCTAATGTCTATTTGATCTTGATTAGTTGACTATAGTGACATGATGCAATAATCAGGACTAAACATAACTTTTATAGTATTTTATTTTTTAATTTAACTTTTTTAAAACTATGATATGCTTATTGATAGTAAAATGCATGCAAATAATTTTGAGAAATTAATTTAAAGCCTTAACAACATTTCAAATCACAATTAGAAGCAAACTAGTATATAAGAACTAAACTAGAATTAGGATAAAACCCTAAATTGTTCAAGATAGGTTTCATTATGTTAATAGGATTGAAGATGAGGTTTTATATGGTTTAGTGAAGCATTCCCTCACTTATTTGGATCCTCTTTATTCAATTGGGGTTTGACCAGGAGTTTCAAAATGGGTTAATGGGTCAGGTTTGGATTAGACTCAAAATTAACCTGAGTCAAATCCAGTCAACCCAAACACGACCCATTTAACAAACATATCAAATAGAGTAACATGAACCTGACACCCTAGCAAGCCATATAACCCAAACCAAACCTGTTAAGCCATTTTGATTTAAAAATAATTTTTTATAACTTATTAACTATAAATTTATGGATATGTTATAAAAGATAAGAAGACTATAGCCACTAGCAAATAATTTAAGAAAAAGTATATTAAATGGGTTAATTTTAGATCAAAAGTTGATTTTAGGGTCAACACAAACCCAGCCTATTTAATAATCAAGTCAGAAAACCTATCTTGAACCCGACCCATTTATTAAAATGGTCAACCCAAAATTGAATTTTTTGAGTCAAGTTCGGATCATGTTGGTTCGTCAACTCATTTATTGACACCTCTAGGTTTGATAAGTTTATGTTTTAATTGTTAGGTCAATATGTGGTCCAACTAATTGACATTCTTGTAATAGTTAATAGAATAGCCTCAAATAGATAATCTATCACAAGAATCATCAATGGAAAATAAAATATCATGAAAGGAAGTATACCAAGCTCACAGTACAGAGAATACCTCTTGGGGATTTGAAATATGTATTTTATAAAGTTCTTTCCAAACTTCTCACTCCCTTGGTGTCTGCCACCTTTGAATGCAAGTGTTTTCCACTAATCAACTAAAGCTCTAATACAAAAATGATTATGATGGTTGGATTATCGAGCCTCAAAACACTAATGTGATTAATTAATGGATGTGAGGGACTCTTCTAATATAATTAGAAGAGTTAAGATTAATTTTTATAGTGGAGTTATTTTGGGTGGATGAAATTTTAAGGTAGGTCACAAGCCCTATAATCTGTCGAAAGATATAAATTCAACTTCTACATTTTAATTCATCCTCTACAAATTTCCAAAATTAAAAAAAAAGGCTTAATTGTTGGTGATGTAGTCTAACTTACTTTTGAAAATTTTGGTAGGGATTAAATAGTTCTAAGTGGTCCAAATGTGCTTTGGATAAGATATAGGTCAATTCTACCAAAATAGATAAATGTTAGAGATTTTGTTCTGGTTTCTTATAGAGTAGGTGGAATTCAATAATTATAATTGAAAATAGTCAAGGTAACTTCTTATACATGATTTGGAAGTTTAGAAAATTTTTTATGGAGTTTTAGTATTTTATAGGGATTTTATAATTGACTGAAAATAAATACAAGATAGAAGTACAAATAGAATTGAGAAGTAGGGTTGATTTGTTCTCCAATAATTTGACTAGATAAACCACAAAAAACTGTATGGTTATTTAATTATGGGATGTGGATTAATTATATGGACATTTTAGTTAGGTTTTATGGAGTTTTGGTTGGTCAATTATTAAGAGGAATAAGATTGGTCCAGCATATATAGATTGATTTACTAGATCTAGAGGATAGGTTTAGAATTGAATTAGAAGAAAATAATTAGATTTTATAAATTTTTATAATGGATTAAGTAAACTAAAATATAATTACGAAGGCTTGCAGTAAAAAAGAAGTGCATAAAATTAAAACATACTCCCCAAAGTAGGAAAACCAAGAAGATCACCCAACCTCATCTGTAAGGACATGTTTATGCATAATACGCCAAATAAAAGTAGAGATGGTATTAGAAATGCTTTTATGCTAAATCATATTGAAAACTTTATTACCAGAATTCCTAGTTCTAATAATATTCCAAGCATCCTTAACTCTAAAAATGCCATTACTAGCCATATTGCATAAAAGGATATCTTCAACATCAGGGTTTAAAGGGATTTACAAAATCTTACTAATGAGAGTAATAAAAACAACCTAAACTAATTTATTAAAATCCTAGCAATTATTATCAATAAATGAGTTAACTTTGACAGTCGTGGTAGAAATAGTATTGAGCATATTTTCAATGGAGTAATTCCCCAACCAATGATCTTGCAAAAAAAAAAAGGTTAGCACTGCCAATACCCCAATTAATATGAGGTTTAGCTTCCCATTTGATACTGCACAAACATTTCCAAACTCTAGAATCCCCCTTTTTATAAGATTAAATAGTCAGGAGTTTGCCAACATAATACTTAGCATTCATGAATTTGGACCAAAGGCTAGTTTTAGCGTAAAAATTAAACCATAATTTAAATGAAAAAGCATGCGCTAAATCCTCCAAATTCTTACAACTCAAAGCATCTTCTTCCAAAACACCGCAACAATTTCTCCAAGAAGTCTAGATAATTTTGGAATTACTACTTTTACCTTTCCAAAAAAACTTATTGAACATTTTCTCAATTCTATTACACACAGTAATAATAGGATGAATAGTCTGAAACGTATAAAGAGGCAGAGAGCACAGTACACTCTTGATCAAAACCAATCTGCCACCAAAACTGAGAAAATTAAACTCCCAAGATTTGAGCTTGTTTTGCACCGCAGTGATAAGATCATCAAAAAGAAAGGATTTCTTACACCCTTTGAAGAGGGGGACCCCTAGATACTTCAAAGGTAAAGATCCTTACTCAAAACTAGTGATATCTTTAATAGCATTAAAGTGATCACTAGGCAAATTCTTAGAATTGATAAAGCAACACTTATTTTTATTAAGTTTAAGACCACTAATCCTCTCAAAATTGTTCAAAAATCTGATAAGCGATTTAACCATATTCATAGAACCATTAGAAAAAATAATAACATCATCGACAAAGCATAAATGAGATATAGGAAAACCACCTAAGGTTAGTGTGACATTAAAAAAGATGAGTAAGACCTCTAGAAAGATATTCAACAGCAATAATAAAAAGGGCAGGAGAAATAGTATCCCCTAGCCTAATACCATGAGAAGCCTTAAAGAAACCACTATTTTTGCCATTAACAATAATAGAGAAAAAAGAGCCTTCAATGCTATTTTTGATCAAATTAATAAAGTAAGAGTTAAAACCAAATAACTGTAGGATGGAATACAAAAATTTTTTGTTGATTTTGTCATAAGCTTTGGCAATATCTAATTTAAAAATAATGTTACCACCTCTCACATTAAGGTCCAAATCATGAGTAAGTTTTTGGACCAATAAAATGTTAAATATAGTTCTCCCTCTCACAAACCCTATTTGATTCTAAGAAATGATTTTATTGAGCAAGGGGGAAAGATGATCTATATTAATTTTAGAGATGACTTTGCTAAAAAAAGAGCAAAGGCTAATAGGATGAAAATCATCCCAATTATTAATAGCCGCCTACTTAGGAATAAGAACAATAGAAGTACTAGAAACAAAATTAGGTGTAGGATTGCCATTAAGAAAATCCAAAACCGCAGCAAATAAATCATCATAAATAATATTCCAAGCTTTTTGAAAGAATTTCATAGTAAACCCATTAGGGCTAGCCACATATTCAACATTCATATCAAAAACGATTTCCTTGATTTCCTCTTAGGAAGAAAATTTAGTAAGGCTAATGTTATCCTCCTTAGTAATAATGCAAGGAATGAGGTCAGAATGATCAATAGGATTAGGCTCAAAATTATTGTTAAATAAATAGGTGAAATTCTCCACAGTAGTCCTAGCAATCCCCTCCTCATCCTCAATAGAGATCCCATCCTGCCCACAAATTTAATGGATAAATTTTTTGCTCTATTTATCTTGACTAAAGCATGAAAATACTTAGTATTGTTGTCCCCCTCAATTAAGTGCTTGGTGGCAGACTTTTGTTTCCAATAGGTTTCCTCTTATTCTTGAAGTTTTAAAATGTTATTTTTTGTTTCTTGAAGGTTCTTATAATTATCATCAGAATGATTAAATTGACAGATGAGTTTAATAGAATTAACCTTATCTTCAGCATTAAGAATATTATCAAAAATATTTTTGAAAACATTTCTATTCCACCAATTAATTTTCAACTTAAGTCTTTTAAGTTTGAACCACAACCTTTTCATACCCGTAATAGAATTATTAGGATGAAAAGGAGCATGCCAATTATCCTACACCATATCTAAAAAAGATTCATTTAAATGCCACATATTTTGAAAATTAAAATTAGAAGAGATACCTTCCTGCCTCAACTTAAGAACAATAAGAAAGGAAAATGATCAGAGAAAGTTTTACTCAGATGCTCCACAAAGGTGTTATTACTAGAGTTAATCCATAGGTCATTAAAAAGAACTCAATCTAAATGTTGCCACATATTGCCACGGTTCCAGGTAAAAGGATTTCCAAAAAAACCAATATCAATAAGTTTACAATTCATAATCATATTATTAAAGTCATCCATAGGTTGATAAATAGAATTAGAGCCACCAAGCCTTTCAGAAGGAGAACAGATGGTATAGAAATCACCTCCCATAAGCCAAGGAGAGTTAATTAAACTACTAAAATCATTATGTTGACTCCATAATTCCTTTCTAATAAAACAAGAAGAGGATGCATAAATAAGAGAAGCATAGAAATTAAACTGCATGAACTCAATACTACAATGTAAAACATAAGTAAAATCACTAATAAAATTGATGACTATAGGAGCTTTCCAAAAGATCCAAATTTTATTAGAAATATCAGCCAAACAATGCTTGATACCTAAACACCTAGCAGTTTCATCAAGTTTAGTAATAGAAATCAGAGGCTCAATTAAAACCAAAAATGAACATTACGAATATGACATAAGTTCTTCACCCTCAATCTATAAGAAGGGCAGTCAATACCCCTAACATTCCAAATAATGGACTTAATCATTCAAATGCAATTTGTTAGAAGTTTGAGAACAGGCACTTCTAGGAGACTGAGCATTCAAACTTTTAGTTTTCTTGTTTTTCATACTTTGGACTAATGTGTAATCATGTATATTACCAAGCATGCTTCCATTAGTTAAAACCTTAGAAGTACCATCTATAACTAAAGCATCATGAGAAAGAGATAAAATATCCTTACCACCATTTCCATTACCACAACTTTGTAGATCTCCTTCTCCCATATTACCATTTCCCAATTCCATAGCTTCCCCAGCCAATTCATCCTAGATAAATTCACCTTCCTCCATAGTTCCCTCTGTCACATTTTCCTGATCATTTACATTGGGATGGGATAATTCAATATTAAAACCTTTAACAATGTTAACCATGAAATCAAAGTCAGACAGATTCTTATTAGTAATAGCAACCATTTGCTCTTCCATATTTTCAATAACATTAGCAACTTTGCAATGATTATTATGAGAAGGGTTATGTGTGACTCCCTATCGAGATAAAAGAGTGATATCCTCATTCATACTATCTTGTCCATCATTTTTGCCTTCTCTAGATTCAACATGGGCTTTGTCGACGTTCATAATATAATGTGGTACATTCTCCATGTTATCAACTTAAGAATTCATCTGAGCTATCATGTTAACTTCCTGTATTGGATTAGAATTAGCATGAGGAAAGGAATCACCCATAATATTTTTACCCTTTGAATCTTTGGCAGATTCCTTAGCTTTTCATAACAAAGGATATAAAATAAAACATTAAGAGACACAATGGCCTTGCATTTTATAGTGATTGCAAAAAATTGGCAAATTTTCAAAATCAACTTTTTAGAAATATCCACCAACTTCTGGACCAACCAAAATTTCCTTAGGGTGTTTCTTGGATACATCCATTTCCACCAAAACTTGAGCCATAAACAGACGGGATACAATAGCAGTGGCCTGATCCATCTGTAAGGGTCTACCAAAGATCTCAGCTAAAGAAAAAAGGATTTGGGAATTAAACAAATGAAGCCTCAAATTCAGGAATGAAATCCAAATTGGAGTTATAGGCGATTCCGCCTTAACATCAAAGTTAAGAGTCCATTTAAGCAACATCATTTGACAACCTTGAATGTAATAAGCTCTTTTAGAGAAAATGTGACTGTAATCAAGGTCATTAATAAGTTGTATCACAATATGACATAGATCCAACAATCCAATAGAAAAAGAACCAGAGAGTTTTAGATTAAAAAAAAAATTGCTTATAACATCCAGATTTGGACGACGTAAAACAAATTTACACACTAATGTGAAAGTAAACGGAGCAGCAAGTTTAGAGATTACATTCTTGTCGAACATTAAAGTCGAAACTCCCTTAAAAGAATTTGCACCAAATCCAATTTTTGTGAGGAAGAAGTACTACCCACCATAACATCTTTAAAAGATTGATTCTTACCTTCAGAATTTGAAGAAAGCCAAGGATTCGATGGGTTTGATGATGATGGAGTAGTGATCGCCCAAACACCAGGAAACAAAATTGATAAACCACAAATCCAAAAAGATGATAACAAAAAAACAACCATAGCAAGATAAAAAATTGAAAACGTCCAACCAAAAGACCTCCATGATGATAAAAAAGGCTGCCAAAATGGAAACCCTAGATCACCATGGTTTTGCCAGAGCATAGAGCGAGAGTGATATTTAGATTTGATTTGGAGGTTTTTTTTTTTTTTGATTTGAAGGTTTAGGAGATGCCTTAGGTTTACTTTAGGGCTGGTTTTGATGAATCTTTTCACATACTTATTAGGATTATCCTTATTAGGGTTCATTAAAACTTGGAGTCAATTTGAGTTATATTTGATTTATTATGATTTATTTGATTTATTGGGATATTTTACTAAGAAAATTATTAAAAGGTGTTTTTTCACTAATTTATAAAATTTTGATTTTAAAATATTTTTAGTGATCATCAAGAGTTTATAGAAATTTTTTTTAATTTTAAAATTTATTTGGATTTCTAATGAACATTTCAATTTCTAGATTATTTATGTAACCTAATGAACTAATTAATTTGGGTTCAATATTTACATAGATAAATTGGCTAAAACTTCCAAGAAACATCTTTAATGAATTAGGGATGACTCAAAAAAATTTTCTTGAAAATTAGAATCCATTTTGACTTTTATTTAATTTTTTATGATTTGTAAACTTGCATGATGTATAAAGGGATTCATGTCATAATAATTTGACAAGTTTTTATGGTAGTTGTTGATTATCTAATGCAGCTCTCCACTTTCTCATCCAAGGCTTGGGACCTAATAATGGTGATGTTAAAATATTGCTACTTATATAATGAGTGTTGAAAAGTATAGCCTTGGAGAATCAAAAGGAAAATATCCTTATAATAAAAATAGATGGTGGTAGAGTCAAAATTTATAAGAAAAGATATAAAATAAGAAGCTTTATTACAAAAAATTAGTTTAAATGCAAAAACTAAAAATTTGGGAAAGATATAGAGAGGACCGTAGGATTCTAAGAAAGCAATATGATGCTAAGAAATTAGGTTTTATTGATTTATATAATAAACTAGATACCAAGGAAAGTGAAATATATAGGTAAATGTTAGGCAAGAAAATATATATGAGAAGTAAATATTTAGTTCAAGTGAAGTGTATTAGGCATGAAGATCAAAAGTGTATATCTTAGAAGAAAATATTCAACATAGGTGGATGAGATATTTCGATAAACATTTCGATGAAGGCAGTGAGAATACAATTTCCTTTAGTGATCTTAGCATCCTATATGAAAATTAAGATTTTTTATTTGAATCATCATATTAGAAAAAACCATTGTTTGAGAGGCTTTAACAAAAATGAATTAAAGGAAAGTAGTATGACTTGATGATATTCCAATAGAAGTGTGGAAATGCCTAGGAGTTCAAGGAATTCTTAGCTTACTAAACTTTTTCATATTATTTTGAATACTAAAATAATGCTAGATAAGTGGAGTGTGTTGGTTCTTATTTTTAAAAATAAAGGTGTTGCATAGGAGTGTACAAATTATAAAAGAATTAAGTTAATATTTCATACATTAAAATTTTGGGAGAGAGTAATTGAGCATAGATTACAATGTGATATTAACATTTTGAAATATTAGTTTGGATACATGCTAGGTTGGTCTATTATGGAAGCCATATATTTGTTAAAAGGTTTGATAGAGAAGTATAGAGAGTAAGGAGAATCTATATATGATACTTATTGATTTAGAGAAAGAATATGATAAAGTTTTATGAGAAGTGCTCTACAGAGTTCTAAAAAAAAAGGAGTTAATAAGGCTTATATTCAAGTCATCAATGATATATATATATATATATATATATATATATAGGTTGTTTGACCAAGCATTTTTTTTATTTCATTTTGGATTACATAAAGGATTAACTTTAAGCCTATATCTTTTATTTTAGTCATGGTTGTTCTTACTACAAATTTGTAAGAGGATGTACCTTGGTGTATGCTTTTTGCTAATGATATTCTTTGTGTTGATATGACTAGAGAGGAAGTCGAAGAAAAACTTGAATTATGGAGGTCAAACATAGAGTCTAAAGGTTTTCATTTAAGTAGGGTAAAATTGAATACATGGAATATAATTTTAATAGTAATAGATCTAGTGGTTGGACTATAACATTGGTGATCAAGTCATTAAAAAGAGTGCATGTTTTAGATATCTCAAGCCTATTTATTAGATCGATGGTGAAATAGATGGAGATATTATTATTACTAATTGAAGTTGGATGGTTGAAGTGGAGGAATATATCTTGCCTATTATGTGATAGAAGAGTTCCCCCCAAACTTAAGGGTTGGGTTTCTAGGATGGTGATGAGACCTACAATGCTTTATGGCACAAAATATTGGCTAGTAAAATAGAAGCATAAAATTAAGTTAAGTGTTATAGAGATGAGGATGTTCAGGTGGATGAGTGGATTTAAACTTATAGTAAAATACAAAATGAATATATACATGAAAATCTTGGAGTAGCTCCAGTGGTACGTAAGATTAGAAAGAGTCGCCTTAGATGGTTTGGTAAAAAAAAATCAGCCTTTTGATGACCCATTTAGGAGAGTAGATGTATCAGAGCGAGCCTATGTTAAGAAAGGTAGAGATAGACCTAAAAAGACTTGGTTAGATAATGTTAAAAATGAAATTTTTTTATTATATTTAAATGAAAAGTTAACCCTTAATAAGACATAATGGACAAATTAAAAGGATTATTGTAACCACCCCCATGTAATATGATAATTTCTTGTTGTTGTTTTGCTATTGACTTTCATGTACGCTTATATTTTATGCTCACTAGGAAGTGTCTTAAGAGGTTCATGGCTTTATAGGCTTTACCAATGCTAAGTCTAGGTATCCCCTATAAAGGATCCTAAAGATAATTTTTGCACTAAGGTACGAATCTGAAGTACTAAGTGTACCTAAAGAAAGAGTTGGCCTCATCGAGAAATGTGGTCAACATCAACCATATACACATTAGCTAGCATATCATTCAGAAGATTTTCCTGCTATGGGTCAATTTCTACTTCCTCTTCTTTATTTATATTATTGATGATTATTTTAACTCATATATAATTTCTTTGATTATGTTTGCTGATACAAAATGGGAATTGATCGATGTATATTCCTCTTAACTATTCACCTCTGAAAGTTAGCTCTCATTTTTTTGCATCTTCTTCCTTCTCCACTTTGTAGTTCATATATGCATTGGGCATAGCAATACAAGTGGCTAGTACCATGGTTTACCAAGCCTTTTTCTCACATGATGTGTAGAAAGGCTAAGCTAGAGACCTCAACCTCCATGAATCGGAATAAAAAGATGAGGAATAACACTCATTATATAGCCTATCTACTCTATATGATTCAAGACTACAAGAATGTTTGTAGAATTTGGGAGGCACATCAAAGCTATCATAGAAGTAGGGAAGGTGATCTATGGATCACATAGTATGAAGATTTTATATCATAATGCTTCAAAGATGCTTGTTTGTGATGATTACCAACCAATAAAATAATATTTGGGTGTACGGAGGATGTCATAAAGATCCTCTGGTATCTAGCAATAAGTGTAGAAGTAGTAGGCTATTTGGTAAACACCTCCTAGTCCTTACACTAGATTGAACCATTACCTGAGACTCAATAATGTTGTCCTTGGCAAAATTTTTATCTCAATTCTTTTGATTATCATACCTTTCATATTTTTAAGTAATCTACATAGCTCTATCCAAACATCACTGATACATCTCTACAACACACCCCCTAAAAGTTTGTTAAACTTTCTCTTATTCTCATCAATTATCTCAGTCAAATCAAAGTGAAATGACTGAGGAGGTGGTTAAGCAATTACCTTAATGTCCTCCTCCCTTTAAATAGAAAAGAGATGATGAAACTTACTACCACCCAAGAGTGGATATGTTTGTAGAAGCTTAGAATCATCAGCTTCCTTTATAATAGCCATTACTAATTTATCATCCAAATTTCTTGCTTCATTCATCGTTTGATATGATGATTCTTTTTCATCACCTGATTTTTTTTTATTTCTTGAATTATTAAATTTTCAAATTACTTATATATTTATTTAATATTTTATTAAAGAATAAATTGGTAATTTTTTTTATTTTTTTAAATGATGTCCAAAATCATGGAATAGTTTACTAAGTTTGAGACAACTGAAAAATATTCTATAAAAAATGGAATTATATTATTTTTCTTGAATTTATATTATTTTTTAATTATTTTAAAAGAGAAATTAAAATTATGGTTTAATTGACTTCCAAAGTTATGAGAAAATTTTAGAGTTTGAGAGTCATCTCACAAAACTTTTATCTCATTTAAATTTACTGTTGATTTTCTAAAGTTTTTATATTTTAAATAATGTTATTTTTAACTTAATTTAAAGAAACTCCAAATTTAATAAAAAATTTTGTAGGAGAAAGCTATGATCTGATGATGCTCTCATAAAAATTTGTAGTTCATTTGAAGCGTTATTGATTTATTATGATTTATTTGATTTATTTATGTATTTTATTAGAAAATTGTTAAGATAGTTTTCTAAATTTTCTTTCTAGAATGTTTTGATTTCATTGTTCCTAATGTTTATCGAGGTCTCAAGAAAAAAAATTTATATATTTTTTTATTTTATTTTGAATTGTAATGGATTTTGTTAATTTCTAGAACATTTGAAAACCCTGATATCACTAGGAATTAGGCTTTGTGATTTGAGTGAGGAAATGAACTTAAATCTCCAAAAACTTTTCCCATTTATCTTAGATGACTCAGAGGAGGCTTTTTGAAAATTTTAAGCTTTCCAAAAATTTAAATATTTATTAAGATTTAATGATTTTCATATTGACGTTTGGTTTGATTTTAAGTAAATTGGCTTTTCAAATTTTAAAATTTATGAAATTTGTTTTTGTCAATTTTTAGAGTCGATTATGAGTTTAATGCACTTTTATTTGTATTTTTATTTTTTTTATAATTAGTTGTGATTTTCATGTGATTTTTAAAAACTTTAAGGCTAAAATTTGGGATTCACATTTTGACCCAACAATTGAGCTCCAATTTGCATGAAATTCTAACTATAGATTATTACCAATGTAAATATTGTTCCTTGAAAACTTTAACTCATTTTAAAGAGTTTGGACTTTTATTGATTTATTAAAATTTTAATTATTTTTTAAGAAATTAGGAAAGCTTCATTTATGACCTTAAAATGGATTGCAAATATTTTTTTGGTTTCTTAATTATATTTAGGTTCTATTGCAAGTCATTTTACATTTTTAAGAATTTTATTGAATTATTGATACATTATTAAAGTTCCTTATGTCAATAGGTATCCTAAACTAGTTCAGAATAGGGGTTTAAAAATTCATTAAGTAAGTAACTCTAAAATTTTGTGAAATTAAATTTAGAGTTTTGTGCTACCCTCAAGATCATTCCCAAAAAATTTAAATTCATTTAAACTTGAAATATATTTTATATCATTTTTCAAAATTTCTATTATTGATACACCTATTAATTTGTTAAGGATTCAAGAAAGATATTCAAGACTTATGAAAAATCTCATTTAATTTTTGGGCATAGAATAATTTATATTTTAAGTTCAGTTTTTGTAATCTAATAGTTAGATCCCACTAGATTGCAAGTTGGATTCATAATGTACAAAACTAAATTTCAAAACATTAAATAAATTACAAAAAAATAAATTAAAATTAGAGAATTTAAAATCAATTTTAAAACATTAAAATCAAACAAAATCACCCAAATTATCTCACTTGCACTCAAGTCAACTGAATTAAACAACCTTAACTTAAAGATTAACACATTAATGCACCTAATTAAATATTTAAACTAAATCTAGAAGCCTTTTATGTATATGTTTGACTCCATTTAAAAGGCATACATACATTGGATTCCTAGGCCTTCAATAAAGTTTTAATAAACTAAAGCCTTTTACATTATGCTTGATTCCATTGGAGGGCATATATGTATTCAATTTATAAGGCTTAGGATGGGAGGTTGGATACTTCAAAGTAATTGGAGTAATCCAACTAATGCGTTCTTCATAATAACTACTTTCTTAAATCACCTAATAAATAATGAATAAAATTTAAGGACTCTATAACTAATCATTCATATATAGGGAAATAGCAGCATCATAATTATGAGCCTTAGGACTTGTAGGTAGTGGCTTCTGCACTTTGAAGTCACTAGCTTACATGGTTCTTTAAAATTAAATAATAACTGTAAATATTTTAAAATATAATTAATAAATATTAAGTCATTAAATTTAAACTTAAACCAAAATCCCTTTGGCTTATAATAAGCAAATAAGTTAAAACCAAAGAAACTTAAATAATAAATACCTTAGGATATATGAGAACCACTCAACCTGTTGCACACACTTTAGAGGTTTGTTAGGATAACCAACTCTAGCTTAGGCGAGGTCGGTGGTGTGAATTGCTTTGTTTAGAGTACCTTGCCTAGAGGGTATTTATATTTGGTGTGTTTACTTTCTATACTCTGGATATAATGTATATATCTTTTATTGGTGCACTTTAAAACCACATTAGGCTCTTAAGCTAGTTTATACTTTCTTGTATATACACCAACACTATATTATATATGTTCATTTCTTTTATATACTAATCTTTTATGTTCTTGCAGAAAGTAGATTGTATCTTGGTACTACTGTAAATGTGAATGTAAATGCAAATGTTTTAGATTCTATATAGCTAGATTGAGTTACATAGTGTTAAGAGTTGTAGAAAGATTAAAGATGATTACTTATGTATATAGAATTCTGAAAGGTAGTGATCCTTCTCCCTTTGAAGATCATTATCCTTTGGAATCTTAATAAAGACATTGGAACTAGAAGATTCAAGAGCCAATATAAGGAATCATATTTAAATCAATATTATATATGATATAGAAATATAGGTTTGTTATTGGTGAAGCCTAGCCCCCTTTACTTTTCCAGCACACCCTGGTTTGTACTCTATTTAAATTATAATTGAATAAACATTTTATTTATACATTATTTTTATGCATCATTCCATAGAGTTGTTTATATTCATTTACATATGAAAGAGTCTTGATTAAAGTTTTCTGAACTAAATCCCCTTAATTCCTAGGACTGAGTTATCTAATATTGCATAGATAAGGCGATTATTTGGCACTTAAGATTGTCAGCTGGTAATCCACTCTAGGTAGATAAAAGTCTAGATTGTATACACTCTTCAATTTATCTTTGTCCCCAAAAGGGTTATTTTATCATTCTAAAGTGTAAATTTTAAATTCTAAATCTAAACTCCAATCTAAATCTTAAATCACAATTTATAATCAAAATCCTAAATTTTATATTTGAATCTCTTGAACCCAAACTTTTCTTTAAATCTTTATAAATATAGAAAATTTAGCCTTCACTTTAATAAAATTTGAGGACATAGGAGAATATGTTCAACCTGTTGGCGATACTACTAAAATATTTTGGGAGAAGTTTAAGACTTTAGATACTTCATCTATGTGTAAAACTTTAAGATCATTTCTAGAGGAAGCCCCTATTTTAGAGCATAAAGTTTTACCCAACCATCTTAAGTGTGCCTTTTTAGGTAGATATTTAATTTTGTATGTGATAATTTCTGTAAGCTTGGAAAAAGAATAGGAATGCAAGTTGATAAGGGTTTTAGGAGATTATAAGAAAGCTTTTGGATGGACTATAGATAATATCAAAGGAATTAACCCCACACTCTATATGCATAAGATTTTAATGGAGGCCAATATTATATCAAAAGTTAGTCCTCAAAGAAGACAAAACCCATCTATAAAAGAGGATGCTAAAAAGGAGATACTTAAATGGTTAAATATAAAAATTATTTATCCCATTTCAAATAGTACTTAGGTTAGTCCTATTCATTATATTCCTAAGAAGGGTGGTTTGACTGTAGCTTGTAATGAAGACAATGAGCTTATCCCCACTAGGATAATCACTAGTTGAAAATTTTGCATAAACTATTGGAAGCTAAACAAAGCCACTAGGAAACATCATTTCCTCTTACCATTCCTTGATTAGATGATGGAAAGGTTAACATGATATTCTTTCTATTATTTCTTAGATAGATACCTAGGATACCATCAAATTCTTTTAGCACTTGAGGGCCAAGATAAAACTACCTTTACCAGTCCTTATGGCCTTTATAATACTCCCGCTACATTTTAGGGATGTATGATGTCTATCTTTTTCAGATTTAATTGAGAAGGGCATTGAAATTTTTATGGATGATTTTTTATGTTTGGTACTACTTTTGTTTCCTATCTTGATCATTTAACCATTATACTTAAAAGATGTGTAGAAATAATTTTAGTACTAAATTAGAGAAAATGTTAATTTGTGGTGACTGAGGGCTTTTATAGCTCAGTGGTAGAGAAGTTACCAAACTAAAGAGCCACATTGATTCAGTTAATAGCCACCCCAATTTAGCCAATAGACATGTCGAGTTAGTGCAGCGCCACAATAAAGCAAGTCTAATAGCATCAAGTTGCTAGTTCATCTTATAACATCGTAGTGCCATCTATTTGAGCATCGCAATGCCTAAGGCCATTTTTACACTTGTTATAAATAGTTTTTTTAGTTCTTTTATTTAGTAATTCTATCACTTTTAGTATAGTTTTATAATTTTTAGTTTAGTTCTTTAATTCCCCTTTAGAGTAAAGTTTAAGGGAGGCTTAGAAAGTGCAAGATACTTTCATTAAACATCTCAGCCTATCTTGTGTAAGCAATCCTACTATTGGAGGAGGAAGGAGTGTGGTGAAGTCATTTATACTATCCTCGTAAAATTTTTCCATATTATTTCTCTTATATCTTTTTCTTTGATAATTGAAACAAAAATGATTTAACTTTTTATTTTATTTATGTTTGGCTAAATTCTGAGTTTTGGGCTAATGATGTGAACATGATGCAAGTACTAATGTTGATTCTCATGCCTTGAATGAAATTATGGATGTTTTTAATATCTCCACTCTTAATTTAATGCATATAATGACCATGTGTGTAGTTAATACTTAGTGTGATGGAATGTTGGCATGCTTAGACATGGGATGTTAATTCTTCTATGTTCTATGGACACATTAGAATTATAGGAAGGCCATTTGCTCTGATCCACATCAATATTTAAGATCCTCATTTGGAAAGCATTTTATTATTAAATACGTATTAGTCCAAAATTTATTTTTTATATTGGTGTCTCATCATCTTTTGAATTCTCTATAAGTGGCAGAAACTCAAAACCCTTCATTTTTGTTCAATTAGATAAATCTTGTATCTGTAGTAGACAATACTTTTTTATCGCAACCTAGCAGAACACTTCCTCATGGGATCGATACTGTCTCTATCACTTTATTACTTGATCTACACTTATACTTGCATATCTAGTAGGCAATTCATATCAAAGAAAACCTAAGAATATTCATATATTCATGGTTCACTAATGTAACAAAATCAAACACACTCATGCCCCACTCCCCATCAATGATCATACTGATGTTGTTGTGCTGCCTTATCTAGATCCGTATGTTGGGATATAAAGGATAATCATGGTTATGATGTAATAAAACTCATTCAAGATCATAAAGGGTTTAATAGTGAAACTAATGTTCACAATGTTCAAACAAATAACTTTAATTTATTACATAATGAGGTGGAAAAATATAATAATCCTAAAGATGAAACAAGTGGGGTTAATCAGAGCTACCAATTTGATGTTGAAGGTGGTAAAAAAAAGGTATGCACTAATTCTTCTTCTATGGGGGAGGCAAATGTTAAGAATCTGAATCATGCAGATATTATTGAGTAATATAAAGTTGTTTGTCATAATGTAAGGATAAATAAGGAGCTAAAGTTATTGGGTCCAATAAAATATATTCTTAGGATGAGGAAGATTGAATTATATGAAAAATTGGTTAGGGAAGGGGGGGGGGGGGGGGGGGGGAGGGGAATAAATTCCCCTTTACTTAAATAAAGAATTCAATTTTGTTTTGGAATTATATGGGGGCCCAAAAAAAAGAGACAGCCTTTTATTTAAAACGTTTAGTTAAAGATCATGATGTCTTTTTTGTTGGTTTAATGGAAACCAAGGTGGAAACATTTGATAGGGGAGATGCTAATAAGATCATAGGTGGTATTTTGGTTCTTTGGAAAAAGAATGTTGCATGTTTTTCAATACAAGCTTCTCCCTTAATGTGTAATAGGGAAATTAAAAGCTCCAAATTCTATTGAGAGGTTTGCAGCTATTGTGTATGGAAACGAGATATTCATGTAAGAAGATCTTTGTGGGAAAGTATTAAATTGTGCCTACCTAAAGATCATCCTGCTATAGTAGGGGTGATTTTAATTATTTTATATCTAAGAATGATAAAAAAGGGATGTAAAATTTATTATGTCTCAAGGGACAATAGAAATGAAGGACTTTATGGTGAATAATGATCTTCATGATGTGGCTTTTACAGGACCTCTTTTTACTTGGTACAATAATAAGGATGGGTTGAGTAGATAATGAGAGAGGTATGATCGTGTGTTATTAAATTCAGAATTTCTTCATTATATTCCTTTTGCTATGGTGAAATATATAGCAAGATTGGGCTCTAACCATTATCCTTTATTACTGAGTTTGGCTAATGTTCCTATTCGTCAATAATAACTCTGCAGATTTGAGAATGACTGGACTCCTTATCTTGCTTCCTAGAATATTGTGTTAAAATCCTGGAGGAAGCATAATTTTGGAAGTGCTATAGACATATTGAAAAGGAAACTCAAGAGATCTCTTCCAGCTTTGCATTATTAGAGTAAAAATAAATTGAATGAATTAATGATGTTGAAGAAATCCCTCCAAGATCAAATTTTATCTCTACAAGAACAAGAAATCCAATTTGGTGGGTTAAATGCACATCAACTATTGGAGTTGAGGGTTAAAGTCTAGGAGCTAAACAGTATCCATACTAGGCTGGCCACTTGGAAGAGGCAACCCACAAAAGTAAGGTGGATGAAGGAAGGGGATTCTAATGCTCACTTCTTCCATTCTTGCTTCAGCCAGAAAAAATGAAAATAGAATAAATAAAGTCAAGTAAAAAATAGGGGAGTTGGTGGAAGACCCGACATCTATAGAATATGTTCTCTCGGTATTTTTAAGGTAAAATGGAGGGAAAGGTTGTGCTTATTAGATGGTTGGCCTAAATTTCCTTTGAGTCGGCAGATTGATGATTGTAACAAAGATTTATTAATAGCTAATTTTTTAAAGGAAGAACTATTTACAATAATGAAGCTAGTGGGAAATAACAAATCTCCTGGGATTGGTGGAATTACAACTATTTTTTTAAATATTATTGGGAATTATAAATGGTGAATTATGGAATATAGGGACATCTTTTTTTGAAATAGGTTTAATGCCAGTTGATTGGAAAGATACCTTGATCATTCTTATTCCAAAGGTGGAGAATCCTTTGGACCCTTCAAAATACTTACCTATAAGTTTGTGTTAAATAATATATAAGGTTATTGCAAAGATGTTGTTGAACAAATTAAAGTTTGTCTAACTAAAGCTTATTGCAAGGATGTTGTTGAACAAATTAAGATTATTACTTGCTTGCCCAGGAAACGTTTAATAATTTAGATTATCAGTAGCAAACAGTGAGCTCTTAGCACAAAATTGTTATGGAACAAGCTTATGATAGCATGAGTTGGCATACTCTACTCCAAGTATTGAAGTGCATGGGTTTCCCACTGAAATTTATAAGCTGGATAATGGAGATTGTTATCAACCCCAGGTTTTTTTATCTAATTATGTTAGTAGATCAAATTGGATAGAAACTAAATGTAGGTTTAGATAGGGATGTCCTCTATCTCCATATTTGCTTATTTTATGCTTTGAATTATTGTCCAAAGAATTTCATTAAAGAGGGGTGGAATTGGGGATCAAAATTAATGCTTCTTCTACAAAAATGTCTCACCTCTTGTATGCTGATGATGAGCTTATTTTTTCTGAAGCAACAACTCATTCAATTAGCATTATCAATAATATTTTGGCTAATTATTGTTCATGGACGGGTCAGAGAATCAATAGAATCAAATATATGGTTATATGTTCTAAGTTTATTCCATGATGGAGGAAAAAATGATAGCCAAGTTGGTAGGGTTCAAATAAGTTAAAAACTTGTGTATTTGGGTGTGATGATTGTCCTTAGAAGGTATGTTGCTGCGTATTTTCAATCTATTATAAAGAATGCATTTGACAAGTTACATGGGGAAGCAGGTCATTATCTCTACCTGGAAGAGTTACACTTATCAAAGCCTCTTTCCTATCTTTACCAACATTTATCATGACTCACGCATTGGTTCCTAAAGGGATATTAAATGATTTAGACCACTTGTGTAGGAAATTCTTATGGAGGAAGGGAAATGGTAGGCAACACATGCATTATGTGGGATGGTATTTGCCTTCCTATTTGGTTGGGAGGCCTTGGGTTCCATTCTTCTATAAGGTGGCAAGGTAAATTGAGATCTTGGTTGGCTTGGAAACTTCTTTTGAATCAAAACTCATTAATAAATAGAAATATTAGTGCTATATATGGTACTAAACCATGGGAGTGTTCTATTGATAGAGGAGCTTAAACATTCTGGTAGATCCTAATAGAAGGAGTTTAGTTCTTGAACCCGCTGATCAAATGGAAGATAGGTTTGTGTATTATCTGATATTTGGACCTGGAATAGAAATCTTAATAGCTCACCAATATTCTATGATTACCAAAACTTGTAGGATAAAAAAATTGGCAAATTGCTGGACAGTGGTAAATGGAATGTTGACAAATTACATATGTTTTTTGGTGAGTAGATGGTTCAAAAAATAATTCAAACTCTTATATATCCTGATTTGGAGGAAGATCAAATAGAGCTAATTAATTCAAAGATAGAAAAATCAATTACACAATGGTGTTTGAAAGCGACTATTAGGATTCAATTGTATTTAAAATTTTAAGTGGATAAGGGGAATTCAAATGCTACCAAGGGTGGCTTTGTTTTGGTGGAGACTCTCTAGGAATGCATTTCCAATAGAATAATGGCTTAATTACAGGAGGCTATAGGTGTACAAGTTATGTCATAGAGGGTGCCATTAGGATGAAGATATTTAGCATATTACTATAAAATGCAACAAACTAATTGAGGTAATTACCATACTTAAAAAATGGGGGATTCATATTCCTCTTTTTCATTCATATTTTGAGTATGTAGATCAGTTGGAGAGGAGATCAATAGATAATCCAATGATGGGAAGGATGCATTGTTCTACTGTGTATTACTTATGGAAAGCTAGGAATGATTACAAGCATGGGAAAATGGTTTGTTCTGAAGTTGTCATTGCTAGAAATATTTTGGCTCCACAATTCAACCATATAAAAATCCTTTTATGGAGAACTGGAGTGCTAACCAGCCTAAAGAGATGTAAGATGATTTTTGGCACCCCCACCTCCCATTTGGGTCATCATTAATGTGTATGCTTCAATTGTTAAGTCAAATGAGCTACTATAGGAGGTGTGATAAGAGATCATAAAGCTAGATTTATTTTGTCCTCTAGAAGATAATTGATACATTAGGATATCACTCAACTTGAACTAGATGTTGTCCTTCATTAAAGGAGCTCTTATAAGAATGAATGTCTGATATGGAAGGTATTTGGATTGAAGGTGATATCATTAATGTTATCAAGATGTTGTAAAGATCTATGGACAACTACCAATGGCACTATGAAGGCAACATGAACCCTGATATTTCTTTCTAAACGATTTTAAATAAGTCATCTTCATTATGTTCCTAGGAGTTGTAATAAAGTGGCTGATTTTTGTGCAACTTTTACTATGTTTGGTAATTTGTTTTGGTTAAATGTAAAAGATAGTAACCATTTTTCAGCTTTATTTTCTTGGTTGATGAAAGACTGTGATAGAATAGCTATCGCTTAGTTGATGTATTTTTTTTCTAGTTATTAAATAAATGCAAATTGCAGTTTTTCTAAAAAACAAAGATGCATCATTTCCCAAAATGGCCTTCCCACCATTGACTTCTTTAAATGAATTAAATTAGTTCCTGTTTGTAGTGATGTGAAACGAATAACCTATATCTAATATCCAATCATTCTTGTTAGATTCTAGTGTAATGGCCAAAATCTCTGAATCAACAAATCTAGCTGATGTTACCAAAGCATCTCCAAATTCAACCAATTTTCCCATATCCTTCTTATTTAGATCAGGATAATTCTTTTTATAATACCCTATTTTATGACTGTTAAAACATTTGCATTTGTTCTTAGAATTGAACATTGACTTGTATCTCTAATTTTTTTTTGTTGTCTTGCCTCTAGCGTTGAAACCTAGAGCTTCTTCTAATTCATTTTTTATCTTGGTTTCGATCTATTTTGATTTTTAATATTTTTTTGATCTTCTTCTAATGATAAAGTATCCCGAGCATATTTGATCATTTCAATAAAATGAGCGTATGAACTAATAAGAGAATTCTGGATGATTATTAGCTGATCATGTTAAAGATGAGACAAGAACTAGGTAAGTCAATAAGAAGCTTCATATTACAATTCTAGGAAGAAATGCTTGACGCTAAAGACCTTGATCCTGCAATCAATCAAGAAGGACTGACTCAAGGGCTGAGAGAAGGTCCTTTCCAATATATATAGGGCCTGCAGCATCCACTAATGTAATAAAACTATTGGAGCTCACCAACAACCATGTCAATATGGAAGAGTACAACCGGGTGTTTAAACCTGTCATAACTGCTTCATGTCATGATATTAGCACAAGGAGAAACCCTTCCCCTAGGAGGGATAGGGATAGAATCTGGCCACAAAGGAAGTGGAATCAAGCATCAAGTCTCACACATGATAGAAGGCATACCAATCCTTATGATGTTCCTCCACATCTAACATTCCTAATAGCAAAAGCACCACACGTACCAAGAGCTAAAGAGGTACACATAAAGGTTGCTCATCAATCTCAAGAATATTTAACTTATACTCCATTGAGGGTATCTATGGTCGAGCGCACTGAGGCTATCTAGAATAAGGAGTTCTTTAGTCTCTCACTACCTATGAATATCGGTTGTACTCATGACACATCCTGATACTGCTTATTCCATAAGGATCATGGGTACAATATTGAGGAATTTTGACACCTATGGAACCTAGTCGAAGAACTCATTAAGAAAGAAAAACTCAAAGTATTCATGTTCACTAATCTATAGTGATGACCAAGAAAGGCTCCACTTAAAGAAGCTACTAATAAGCTAAGGCTGGCTCGATCTATTCACATTATAGGGGTAGTTCCCACAATCTCGGGAGTGTTGAAATCCAGGATCCCGAGCACTTAATTTTGATGGTGACAACTAATACTTACTGAGTCCATATAGACTTCCTTTAAATTACAAATGCTTAATCCTTGTATATGAGCACTAACATTTCAGGTCATATGCACACTGCTAAAGATTACTGGAGACTCAAACCAGATAGAATAGGATGCTGAAAAGTCTATAATTTTTATTTTCTTGAGTCTGCCACAGAAGCATGCATGTGAAAGGAGCAACCATGCACACACACAGGGGGAGAATTTTTTTTAAAAATGATTTAAATTTTTTTTTAAGAACATCGTACTGTATGATTAATTAAAAATACTCAGCCTAACGGCTAATTTTTGAATGATTAAGTTTACAAACTAATCATATTGTACGATACATATCGTACTGTACGATAAGATAAAATTGAGAAACCCTAGCCGCCAGAATAAGTTTGGTAAGTTTTTAATCTTGATTTTCTATACTGATCGTACTGTATGAGTCTTATCGTACTGTACGATTAATTAATACTTACCAAAATTATCTCCCTAATCAGGAAATAAACGTTGGTTTCTAATTTATATTTCGATCGTACTGTACGATCATATATCATACTGTACGACTGACAGAGATGATTTCATTTATCCCAGAGATCGTACCAGATGAAACTAAGGTTTTTTGTTCTGTTCGTCCTGGACGATATTCATATCGTACAGGACGATATCAAGAAATGAACTAATCATACTGTATGACTAGTGGAGTGCTGGATGATCATCAGAGACAATTTCCTTCGTCCTATCTATCGTACCAGACGATACCAAGAATTTTTATTCTATTCATCCTGGACGATATTCGTATCGTACAGGATGATATCCTGAAAAACACTAATCGTACTGTACGACTCAAGGAGTGCTGGACGACTGACAGAGACGAACTCTTTCGTCCCAAGGATCGTCCCACAGTTCGTCCTATACGAACAGTACGAATCAACAGTATCGTCCTGTATGATATACATATCGTATAGTACGATATGAATAAAATTTGATAACTGTTCGTCTGTACTCATACTGGATGGAGCTGTAATTGAACTGATCGTACTGTACGATTATAAATCGTACTGTACGAATAGAAACGCAAAAGTTGAAACTTTTAGGGTTTTCTGAAGCCTGATATAAAAACAACTTAAAATTTTCTTTAGGGTGTTGTTGATCCATCCTTTTGTTGTGAGAGGCTTGGAGAAAAAGAAGGGGATTCGTTAGAGAGAAGTTTTTGGAGAGATCTAGGGCTAGAGAGAGGAAGGTGAAGGTGAGCTTGAGCATGAGGGAGAAGTAGTGTGAGGGGATCACACAGTGGCTCCAAGCTAGCTGCATGCTTTTCTCCTCTTGTGGCTTTGGGAAGCTTCAAGAAAGTTCTCGAGGGAAGAGTCACTTCAAGATCAACATCGCCAAGGTACTCTGCCATCTCCAGGAGGGAGAAAAAGGAGAAGATCCGCTGCCGTCACCAGGAGGGTGACATAGCGTTTGGTATTCCGCCGCATCGAGGGAGGTAAAAGTGAGTATTGTAAAGGCTTCTCAGCCTTACTGTGGGGGCAAAAGGAGAGTCAACTTTTACTAGTGCAAATCTTGGAGTAGAGGACTCCGGGGAGTGGACGTAGGTCAAGTGACCGAACCACTATAAAAATCTCTGGTGTATTTTTTCCTGTTTACCGTATTTTACTTTTCATACTTTTAATTAGTACGTTAAATTGCTTGGTGAAAAATCATAATTTAAATCTTGTGTTGTAAAATCTAAAATTGAATTATCAATATCATCGTTGTGAACGTTGTATTTGCTTCCGCACATTATTCGCTGAGATTAAATTTTAAAAATACAAAAAAATTAGAACTCTTGTGTAGGGTTAAATTTTTAAAATACCAATTCACCCCCCTCTTGGCGCATCTTGTACTTGCACAACTAAATGCTAAATATCTAAATTGTTTCTTTTGCACATTAAAATCAGAAGACTATATGCGAGTATCAACTTATACTACTGGTAAACAAATTTGGGACAAACTTTGTATCACGTACGAAGGAACTAGTGAGGTCAAACAATCTAGGTTGAACATACTGCTACATGATTACGAACTATTCCGCATGAAACCTAGTGAAACTATATCTGACATGTACACTCGATTCACCCAGATTGTAACATCTTTGCATGCTTTAGGAAGAGAGTTGTCTAACTCGGAGAAAGTAAACAAAATACTGTGATGTTTGCCTAGCTCATATGATGCTAAAATCACTGCAATAATTGAGTCAAAAGACCTGAATATTTATTCTATTGATAATTTTCTTGGGTCACTCATTGCCTACGAGCAAGGAGTGAGTCAACGATAAAGTGATGCAGGTGAAAAGAAGAAGGAGCGAGCGGTGGCTTTAAAAGCAAACAATTCTGAAAGTGACAGCTCAGCAGCGGAGGAAGATTATGACATCGCCTTGATGACTCGTCAATTTAAAAATTTTCTGAAAAGAAAGCAGCGCTGTCATCAAAGCAATTGGAACAAAGGTAAGAACTCAAAGCATACTAAGGTTGCATCTGAAACAATTTGCTTTGAGTGCAGGAAACCCAATCATCTCCGAGCTGATTGCCCCAACATCAAGACTCATCAAACCAAGGAGAAGGGTGAGGAAAGATCAAAGTTCAAGAAGGGCAAATTTAAGACTCAAAAAGCATTTTGGGCCGACTCTGCCTCAGAATCATCAGAAGAAGAAGCAGAGGAGGAGGTAACGAATTTGTGTCTTATGACTAATGATAATCTTGATCAATCAGATCAAGATGAGGTATGTCAACTGTCTTACGATGAACTGCTTATTATTTCTGAAAAAATTCATGACTCGTATAGAAAGTTGAAGGAAAAGCATGTTAGTCTTAATACTGAGTTTAGTACTTTACAAAAGGAGCATGCTAGTGTAGTAAAGAATTTTTCTGACTTAGATAAAGATCATATGTCTTTGCTTGATGAATACGATGTATTAAATAAGAAGCATATTGAGTTAACCACTACACACGATACCTTGAAATCATCACATGTTGAGTTAGAGAATGCATTTAAGGAACTAGAAGAACTAGCAGGGGAACTTAGTAGTAGTGAGCATGCATTGAGATTCGAATATGCTAGTCTTAACCAAGAGAACAAATTTTTAAATGAAAAACTTCATGCATTCGAGAATAATAAAAAACCTCCCACGGTTGCTGAGTTTTTCAGCCTCCACCATGTGAATCATCTCATTCAAAACCAGCACGGCATGCATCATCCAAACCCAGAAATAGGCACTACCACCCTCATAAATTAGTGAACCCATTTCCTGGTGTTAGATGTTATTCTTGTGGCATACTAGGTCTCATAGCCCGCACGTGCTCAATTCACTATAGGACACATCTAGTGTGGAGACCTAAATTGCATTCATCACAGCATAACATGCATACATTTCATTCATACAAGCATAGGGTGGAACCCAAACTCACTTGGGTTCCCAAAGCTAATCCGTGATTGACATTGTAGGGATGCTCTCACAAAAGACCTAGTGAGAGCATGTGGTACCTGGACAGTGGCTGCTCGAGACACATGACTGGAGACATGAAGCAGTTCGTGACACTGGAGGCCAGGTCAGGAGGCAAGGTAACTCTGGGAGACAACACCACCAGGAAAGTGGTGGGCTCAGGTATCATTGGAAACACTAAAAATTTAATTATTGAGAATGTACTTTTTGTGGATGGTTTAAAGCACAATCTTTTAAGTATAAGTCAACTATGTGACAAGGGCTTTGACATAAAATTTCTATCTAATAAATGCATGATTAGCTTAAATTATTCACTTGTGTTAGAAGGAAAATGTATAAACAATGTTTACATGTTAGATTTGAACTGCATTGAAACCTCAAACTCTTTGTGTCTGAAAACAATAGCGGATGACTCTTGGCTATGGCATAGGAGACTATGCCATGCTAGTATGAAAACACTTAGGAACATCACTCAGAAAGACTTAGTTAGAGACATACCAAAGTTATACTTTACTAAGGATCATCTCTGTGATGCTAGCCAATTAGGAAAACAAGTTAAATCTTCATTTCATGTAATCAAAGATGTCAACTCCACTAGGCCACTAGAAACTCTCCACATGGACCTATTCGGACCTGTTAGTACAGCCAACCTAGGAGGGAAGTTGTATGGGTTTGTAATAGTAGATGACTACTCTAGGTTTACTTGGGTGAAATTCCTAGCTAATAAGAGTGAGTCATCTGAAAAGTTTAGAATTTTCTCTACTTGGATTCAAAGGAAATTAGGATGTGTAATTTCAACAATTCATAGTGATCACGGTGGGGAATTTGAGAATGATAAATTTGAATCATTCTGTAAAGAGGTTGGAATAGAACATAATTTTTCTACTCCTAGAACTCCTCAGCAAAATGGAATAGCAGAAAGAAAGAATAGAACTTTAGTTGAAGCTGCTAGGGCTATGTTAGCTGAATACACTCTCCCTAGATACTTTTGGGCAGAAGCAGTAAATACCGCATGCTATGTGTTAAATAGGGTGAATGTTAGATCCAAACTTAATAAGACACCCTATGAGTTGCTTAAGGGTAGGACACCCAATCTTTCCCACTTACACATTTTCGGTTGCAAATGCTTCATCCTAATCAATGGCAAGTCACCCTTAGGAAAGTTCGATCCTAAATCTGATGAAGGGGTTTTCCTAGGCTACTCATCGGTAGGTAAAGCTTATAGAATATTCAATAAGAGAACCTTAGTAGTAGAAGAATCCACCCATGTGGTATTTGATGAATCTAATAAGACATCTAAACCTAATCATGAAGAAGAAGAAGTTGAGGTTATACGGGGAGTAGAAACCATTACCATAGAGACTAGAGCGGAACCTCAGGAACATCTGTCTAGAGATTGAAAATTTTCTTCTAGTCATCCTAGAGAGCTGATCTTAGGAGACCCATCAGAAGGGGTAAAAACTAGGCATGGACTTAGGAAAGAGGTTAGTCATTCTGCATTCATATCTATGATTGAACCCACGAGTATAGATCAAGCCTTAGGAGATGAATTTTGGATCCTAGCAATGTAAGAAGAGTTGAACCAATTCGTTAGGAATGATGTATGGGAGTTAGTCAAAAGACCTAAAGAACAAAGTGTGGTTGGAACTAAGTGAGTCTTTAAAAAAAAGATGAATGACTCTGGAATAGTAGTAAGAAACAAGGCTAGGTTAGTAGCAAAGGGGTATAACCAAATTGAAGGAATAGATTTTGAAGAAACCTTTGCTCCGGTAGCTAGACTAGAAGCCATCAGGGTACTGTTAGCTTTTGCTTATTTTAGGGATTTTAAGCTGTATCAAATGGATGTCAAGAGTGCCTTCCTGAATGGGGTAATCAAGGAAGATATTTATGTGGAGCAACCTCCGGGGTTTAAAAACTCACAATTTCCAAACCACGTGTTCAAACTGAAAAAGGCACTATACGGGTTAAAACAAGCACCTAGAGCCTGGTATGAAAGACTTAGTACGTTCCTACTAGATAGAGGCTTTGTAAACGGTAGTGTGGACACCACCTTATTTTTGAAGAAGGTAGGAGTTGAAGTACTCATTGTTCAGATTTATGTAGATGACATCTTATTCGGATCGACGGAGAAAAGCTTATGTAATGAATTTTCAAAAATAATGAGTGACGAGTTTGAAATGAGTATGATGGGAGAACTTAGTTACTTCCTTGGATTTAGTGTAAAACAAACAGAAGGTGGAAGTTGCTTAGCCAGTCTAAGTACATCAACGATATTTTGAAAAAATATGAAATGGACAATGCTAAGGCTATGAATACACCCATGAGCTCTAACATTCAATTGGATAAAGATCCCAGTGGGAAGTCTATAGATCAAAAGAGGTATAGGGGAATAATTGGATCGCTTCTCTATCTGACTGCCAGTAGACCAGATAAAATGTTTAGTGTGTGTCTCTGTGCCCGTTTTCAAGCTGACCAGAAAGAATCTTACATGACTGCTGTCAAAAGGATTCTTAGATATCTACTAGGCACCCCGAACTTAGGAATTTGGTATCCTAGACACAGTACTTCTTTTGAAATCTTAGGATACTCAGATTCAGACTTTGCAGGATGTAGGGAAGATAGAAAAAGCACTTCTGGCACTTGTCAATTCATTAGACAATCGTTAGTTTCATGGTCCAGTAGGAAACAAAATTCAGTAGCCCTATCAACAGCCGAAGCAGAATATATAGTGGTAGGTAGCTGTGTTGCACAAGTTTTGTGGTTAAAATAACAGCTTGTAGATCTAGGACTACCTGTAGGAACCATTCCGATAATGTGTGACAACACTAGTGCTATTTGCATATCCAAAAATCCAATTCAACATTCACGAACTAAACATATAGATATTAGACATCATTTCATTAGAGATCATGTAGCCAAAGGAGATATTGAACTGCACCACATTGCTATTGAAGATCAATTGGCTGATATTTTCACAAAACTATTAGGTTATGACACATTTAGTACTTTAAGAACCAAATTAGGTGTCATAGACATTCAAGCCTAAAATAAAAAAAAAACAAAAAAAAAGAAAAAGATTTTTTTTGTTTGTTATGCTTTGTGTTTTTTTTTTTTTAAAAAGAAAAAAAAACAAAAATGAAAAAAAAAAAAGGAATCCTGATCCTCTTACCATGCTACTCACAAATCTTGGTATCCTCTGACAATCATACTGTACGATCCCATATCGTACAGTACGATAAGGTTCAAATCACTCCAATCTCAGCCGTCCATTCCCATTCACGGTCCAGATCTCTCATGTCTTATACCCATCGTACTGTACGATTCACCACTCGTACCGTACGATACTTATTATTGGTCATCGTATTGTACGAAATACCTATCGTACTGTACGATCCACGTGTCAAATGGATTAGGACGAATTTAAACTCGGCCAGTACGAACATTATTGCCTATCATACTGTACGAACACCTGTTCGTACTGTACGAACATTTTTGTCAAAAGTCATTCAGATGACTCCTTGGGACGAACGCCTCACACTCACGTTCGTACAGTACGATTCTGATAGTACTGTACAATTTGACTCACTTTTCTGAACAGTCGTCCAGACTACATTATTGCGTATATCGTACTGTACGATACTCAATCGTACTGTACGATAGTACTCAAATTCTATAAAAAGGGAGGGATTCTTTGCCTATTCTCCTCACTCTACATCACTTAGAATCTCCTCCTTTCTCCAATCCTTTCTTCCACCATGTCTGGGTCCAGTAAGCGCGGTCGAATGGTAGTCGGGAGCTCTTCCTCCTCTCGGCATTTCAATGATCGTTTTCTCTCCACTGCGGACGAGAAAGCGTATATTAAAATCAAGGAAGCCAAGATCACTCTATCCCGCATGCTAAATCATGCCGCCCTAAATTTTGAGGTGATGAATCTGTTTGCTTCCACTACCCTTCAATTCCTGTTGACTCTTACTTTTCTGTTTCACTCTGAACTCCTATTTGAGTTTCTTGCCAATATCCGCATCGACCTAGAAAACACCACTTTCACGTCTTATGTCTGTAAACAGAATGTCGTTATCACCGTCAACGACATTGCTGCATACATATGGCTATCCTCTGACGGCCCTCGTCCCCAATCCATGATCTCCCATAACTATGATTGGACATCAGTAAATATGACCCTTAGAGGTGTCCCCTCCAATGAACACCTACCCCTGGTCCAAACTCTAAATCAGAATGCCCGCGTTATCCAGTATGTCCTACGCACATCCATTATACCCAAAGCTGGAGACCGCATCCATATTACACCACTGCTTTCTGTCGTCACATATCTAATCATGTCTGGCACAAAATTCAATGAAGCCCAAATGGTTTTTGACTATATTCATACCTTGTCTGCCTTCCGATATCTCGGTGCCCGCCGCAAACTGAACCTTGCTTTAGGGCATGTCATAGGATACATCCTAGATGCCAAATACCAACTTCATTATCCGCTACCTCCTGATCACCTTCCTATCTTCTACTCGGATGCCTCCTTTCGTATCTTGTTCCATCGGGGGGCTGCTCCCGTCGATCCTGAGTTTGATGACGAAGAGGCTGCTGCTCCTGCTGACGCACCTCCACCACCACCAATCCACCCACCTGGCCTTGCTCCTCCCGACTACCCTCACGATGACATTATTCAATGCCTTGATCGCCTGGAGACTAGGTTGGATGCCCACATTGCTCAGCAACATCAGGAGCATGACACTGATATGAGATGGTTTAGGGAGCGCTTCACCTCGATCGATCACCAGTTTACATCCCTCCATCAGTACCACCAGCTATTTCCACAACCTCCGCCACCGCCTTCGGATCAGGATCCAGATTTTTAAGCTTTTGTAGTTATTTCTATTTTCTGTTTGTTGTCTTTGTAGTTGTTTCCTTTTTCTTCCCTTTTTGGTGTTGTCAAAGGGGGAGACTTTTCTGTGTGTTCTGTATTCTGTTTTTGCTTACTATTAAATGCTATTGGTTGTTTATGTTTTCACTACATGTTTTTTTTCTATCTTGTTGTTTTTTTTTATGTTATAATAATAAATAAATAAAAAACTATTTCTTCTCCTCCTATTTAAAAATTAATAAGCTACTCTTCTGAGGGGGAGCTAAAGAAGTCATAACATCTGTCCATCAGAAAATATTATTTGACACCATCAAAACGAGGGAGATTGTTGAAATCCAGGATCCCGAGCACTTAATTTTGATGGTGATAACTAATACTTACTGAGTCCATATAGACTTCCTTTAAATTACAAATGCTTAATCCTTGTATATGAGCACTAACATTTCAGGTCAGATACACACTGCTCAAGATTACTGGAGACTCAAACCGGATAGAATAGGATGTTGAAAAGTCTGTAATTTTTATTTCTTTATTTTTATTTTCTTGAGTCTGCCACAGAAGCATGCATGTGAAAGGAGCAACCATGCACACACATAGGGGGAGAATTTTTTTTTAAAATGATTTAAATTTTTTTAAGAAAATTGTACTGTACGATTTTGTATCGTACTGTACGATTAATTAAAAATACTCAGCCTAACGGCTAATTTTTGAATGATTAAGTTTACAAACTAATCGTACTGTACGATACATATCGTACTGTATGATAAGATAAAATTGAGAAACCCTAGCCGCCAAAATAAGTTTGGTAAGTTTTTAATCTTGATTTTCTATACTGATCGTACTGTACGAGTGTTATCATACTGTACGATTAATTAATACTTACCAAAATTATCTCCCTAATCAGGAAATAAACGTTGGTTTCTAATTTATATGTCGATCATACTGTACGATTATATATCGTACTGTACGACTGACAGAGATGATTTCATTCATCCCAGAGATCGTACCAGACAAAACCAAGGTTTTTTGTTCTGTTTGTCCTGGACGATATTCTTATCGTACAGGACGATATCAAGAAATGAACTAATCGTACTGTACGACTAGTGGAGTGCTGGACGATCGTCAGAGATGATTTCCTTCATCCAATCAATCGTACCAGATGATACCAAGAATTTTTGTTCTATTCATCCTGGACGATATTCGTATCGTACAGGACGATATCCTGAAAAACACTAATCGTACTGTACGACTCAAGGAGTGCTGGACGACTGACAGAGATGAACTCTTTCGTCCCAAGGATCGTCCCACAGTTCGTCCTGTACGAACAGTACGAATCAACAGTATCGTCCTGTACGATATACGTATCGTACAGTACGATATGAATAAAATTTGATAACTGTTCGTCTGTACTCGTACTGGACGGAGCTGTAATTGAACTGATCGTACTGTACGATTATAAATCGTATTGTACGAACAGAAACACAAAAGTTGAAACTTTTAGGGTTTTCTGAAGCCTGATATAAAAATAACATAAAATTTTCTTTAGGGTGTTGTTGATCTTTCCTTTTGCTGTGAGAGGCTTGGAGAAAAAGAAGGGGATTCTTTAGAGAGAAGTTTTTGGAGAGATCCAGGGCTAGAGAGAGGAAGGTGAAGGTGAGCTTGAGCGTGAGGGAGAAGTAGTGTGAGGGGATCAGACGGTGGCTCCAAGCTAGCTGCATGCTTTGCTCCTCTTGTGGCTTTGGGAAGCTTCAAGAAAGTTCTCGAGGGAAGAGTCACTTCAAGATCAACATCACCAAGGTACTCTGCCATCTCCAGGAGGGAGAAAAAGGAGAAGATCCGCTGCCGTCACCAGGAGGGTGACATAGCGTTTGGTATTCCACCGCACCGAGAGAGGTGAAAGTGAGTATTGTAAAGGCTTCTCCGCCTTGCTGTGGGGGCAAAAGGAGAGTCAACTTTTACTAGTGCAAATCCCAGAGTAGAGGACTCCGGGGAGTGGACGTAGGTCAAGTGACCGAACCACTATAAAAATCTCTGGTGTATTTTTTCCTGTTTACCGTATTTTACTTTTCATGCTTTTAATTAGTACGTTAAATTGCTTGGTGAAAATCATAATTTAAATCTTATGTTGTAAAATTTAAAATTGAATTATCAATATCATCGTTGTGAACGTTGTATTTGCTTCCGCACATTATTCGCTGAGATTAAATTTTAAAAATAAAAAAAAATTAGAACTCTTGTGTAGGGTTAAATTTTTAAAATACCAATTCACCCCCCTCTTGGCGCATCTCGTACTTTCAGGGAGGCGATCGAATGATCGCCCCTACACCTCTAAAGAAGCTAAAAATCATTAAATTTAACACTACTTCATGCTCATAATTCATCAATGACACATCAGTCACGTTCAACAATAGAGATAAGCTGACCAAGGTAAACCCCCTTAATGAAGCTATTATCATTACAACGTTAATCACCAACTATAAGATCTATAAAATCCTGATAAATAAAGGGAGTTTATTAAACATAATCATCAAATACATCTTCTGTAAGATGGGCTTGCTTTCCTCACAAGTCACTCCTATTGTAGGACCCTTTATGGATTCTCAAGGGAACATGGTAAAGAACCACCAAGGGTTCATTCTTCACCTTAGCTAACACTGCCTCCTCTTCGATGATTAATTTCAAAACAACCAGTTATTCCCTATATAATGGGATAGTAGTGGTTTGCAACCTCTGCGTAGAAGTGCATTTGATAACCAAAAACTTTGCTTTCCAAATTGTACCTTATTCTATAGGCCACTTGTCCTGCCAACAAAATGTGAAAATTAGAAAAAAGCAATCCAAGAGGCCTTTTCCATAAAAATATGTATGAAGATGTTCAATGACCATGGAAAGTGCCGCTACCACAATAAAGAAGCAAATTAAACTATTGTTGCCATCAAATTTGACAACAGATGTGCGAGAACTGCCCTGTAAAAGATCAAAACCTCCTCAATCTTTGGACACAAGGGGAATGATATCCACAACGTCAGATGATCAATGGAAACCACTAGTTCCCATCCAACACAAAGTTGAGTCTCTAATAATCAGTCGCCACTCTGATGACAAAATCTGCATAAGAAAAGTAGAATGCCTTAAACATATAGAAGACACTCCCCTCAATCAATTGAGACCTGACCAAGTTCTTCTCAGTATTAAAGCTACTTGCACACTTACTCAAACTAGCCATCTTGACACTCAAAGAACAAAATAATCAGAAGAAATAGGAGAAGATAAAGTAAGAGATCCACACATCGGGCTCTACTGCTTCTATTTATAGCTTAGAACTCAATGCACAAGATTCTATAAGATTTTAAATCAAAATTAATGTGAGAAGATCTTGCCCTTCCCTTTCATTAATACGAGATCCAGATGGCTGCAACACACCTATTCCTAGTAGCCGCACCCGATATTCAAGGCATGATTGCCTCATCACTCTATTTGACACTGAATAGTGTTCAAAATCTAGAATATTATACATATGTAGAATGATATGTCCAAGCTCATAGATAAATGTAGCATAAAAAAAGAAAAAATAAATAAATTAGCCGATACGGTGACCACACTAGGCATGCTCTAGTATAGGATCCTTCTACATACTTGATGCTAGTCTATACATTCTATTAAGGTACTACATGATGTAGTAAGCACCTTGGTAAAAATTATCATGCTTTGCCTGGCCAAGTAGCTTCAACAACTCGGCCTCTAGTGATTCCTTGTGACTCCATACGATCATCACTTCTCTTATAAAGGTGGTTGCTTCTCTTGCACCGCCATCAATCATAATAACAACCACTCCTTTAGTAGGACTAGACTCATCAACACCCTTGCTCTTGGCTGCCAACTCTAAAGTCTCCATCCTCATGATAATTTCATCCAACAAAATTTTCCCAAGGGGAAGGATGGGATTAGTAAGCATGGCACACGAGAAGGAGTTCAATAGTTGTTCAAGCTTTTTATCAGTAACTCGCTCCTCAATTGCCTCTCCAATAGCCCCCTCAGCAGCTGCAATTGTCCCCTCAGTAACTATCTCTTACTCGAGTATACTCATCCCTTACCAAGGAAATTCATTCTCACTCACTTGTACACTCCCATAAAGATAACGATGACTACCTTCATCCTCTTGACCTTCAAATCATCCAGTCATACATTTTTTTATGAGGATAATAGGAGTATTCACCTCCTCCATCCTCATGTCATAACCAGGAAATAGATCATCCTCAATCAACTCCTTATTATTAACTCACCTTCTATTCAATAGGGAATTAGTGATTAGATCCATCGAACTTGCAAAATCACATCCCATGGACAAGCCCATTCAATGTGACTCCCTCCTTGCGTGCAGCATCCAAGGTTGCAGGTTCCTTCCAATGAGAAACCTTTTGAGTGGCTCGTTGTGTAGAAGAATCCATGCCACCAAAATTAAGCAAGGCTTACAAGTTGGAAGAGAAAGGAAAGACCGCTTGGTCTCAAGGGGAATATACACCACAAAATTTGTGAAAGATTCAAGGTAGTAAATTTGCTTTTACTTATGCTTTCATTTTTTGTTTCTGTTAATTATTTAACCTTTTGACATTTAATGTTCAAACGATTACATAAATTGCCAAACTAAATGTACACTCATGAATACATGTGCATGTACCCATTCAAAGGGGTATTTCAGGTTATGTTCAGGTTGAGCAAAAGAAGGATGCACTCCACTCTCAAGACTACTCGCTCAAGGTCTCACTCATGAGCTAGAAGGAGATTTATGTTGGAGCTTATTAGATCAGATCAATCGTAACCTCTAGGCAGTCCCCTTTCCTGGGGGAAGGCCTTTCTCGAGGGAAGGGCGGCCTCAGAAGTTCCTCTCTCAACTAATAATTCTTTATATATTTAAGGCAGAACTAAGATTCTCATGCTCAACACATCTAGGAGCTACCAACACACATTGTCCCTCTGGAAGACTTCCCTCTCACATATGATAAAAGACCATGTTAACCTCACTTTTAGTAGAGGTCATTTGACCCACAGTCAACCATGGTCTATAATAAACAACTTAATTCATTTCTCCTTGAGGCCTAATCAATTAGCTTATAACCAATCAACCCTACAATCAATGAACATACATTCAATCAAACTTCAATCATCCCTAGATGTCTTGTTACATTGATCAATCATCATTTCTATAATCAGCATACACTAAGCTATTATCACCAAGTCAATAATTGACTTGGTCAATTGGACCCCTGCTTGGTTAAACCAAGTCAAATAGGGCCTCCTCAATGTATAAAATCAAGTTAAGCACCTCAACCCCTCTAGACCCTTCCATTACATGGCTCAAACACATCTAATACATTTATGAGTCAAACTTGAGTGAATTTGACTTGGTCAACCCACAAGCAATGGTCAAACTCCATCAAATACACTCTCACTCACTCAAACTTCCACACCATAACTCAAAACCCTTGGTCATTGACCCTAGATGCAAGCCAACCCAACATAGACTCCACCTCAGCATGCTTAACCATTTGACTAGTTAAATAGTTAGCTAAATGTATGGGAAAGGGTTGATTGGTCAACACTCTTGGCTTGAGCAATTCACTCTCACCTTAGGCCAATCTAGCTATTCATTTTAACTCTGAAACCTTTCAAGACTCCAGCTTGACTCAACCCAGCTCCTGGTTTAACTCAACAAACTCAAGTCATCCCCTCCATGTATAAATGACCTCAAGTCAATTTCTCTTGAACCAACTCATTTCTCTTCTATGTAATAACCTAAGACAGGTGTAGCTTATCTAAGCAACGTCCCTGATCAATCCTAACCATCCAAATTCCCTTTAATAGCTAGAATAGGGAAGAATACATAAAAAAAAATTGATACTCACTTCACACGCACTAAGTCACTCTCCAATAATACCATGATTTCATTTTTCCTACCTAGAAGTTTCTGAGCCTCTCCCAGGTGTTTTCCTGGTGTTTAGAAGCTATCATCGACAAGAGGAGGAAGTGACCATGAGCATTCCCATCCTAGCTATTGGAAGTTACCATCCAAGCTTCCTCAAATCTTGGTGCCTTCAGGGAAGTCGTGGAGGAGCTCTCAATGAGAAGAATGACTGCTTATACACCTCGTGAGATCATGTATACACATGTAAAACTCAAACCCTAGGTCTTTACATTGGTTCCTAAATAACACCCTAGGCATTATATCAGAGACCTTAAAAGTACTCCCCCTCTCTTGTTTCAACCCAAGGCTACCTCAATTTAAGCTATCAAGCCATTTAATCTGTTGTATTGAGTATATAAGATCGAATATACAGCTAGGGTTTTTAGTGAGCTTGCAAGGAAGAGGATCTCCTATCCATTGGATTTATTCTTTTTTTATCAACGATCATGATGTTGTTGGATCATTCTCTTGATCTGAATGGGCCTAACTATGGGATGAACTAGCCTTCGCCCAACGAATCACGGCCTCTTATTTTAAACTGCGATAGATCTGATCATAACTATTAATGGTGTGCTATTTAAGTGGGCTGTCTTAGCTAACCACTGCCAACTGCGTGAGCCAATAACTTGTAGCCTCATGTAAAGCACTTGCCCCATCAGTGTTGCTGTCTGATTTAAGGATTTAAATGATTTAATTAATTTTAAAGCACCATAGAACTTTGAAAAATAAAAAAAAAAACCATTTCTAAACCATTTTTAAAGTTCTTCGACTCTATAGTTTCAGAATGAATAACACTTTATTTTAAAAATAAAACTAGCTTAATTTGATTATTATTATTATGTTAATTATTTTAATAATACAAATACTTTATTTTTAATTATAAATAAAAAAATACTAACCATATTAAGCTAATTTTTTGGAAGGGTATACTAGGGTTTGTCATTGACCTTCCCTAATTTTTCCAAGGTCTTTTTTTTTTCAGAAGTTGCAAATTGCATTAAAGATAAGAACTAATTACATGGAAATAAAAGGCTCACATTCCTTCTTTAACAAACTAGACAAATTAGAAGGAAAATTGGCAAAGGAAAAACTATCAAAACAAAAACTATCTTGTAATGCCAAAGTAGCACAAACATCGGCTACCATGGTACATTCTCTATGAACATGATTGACAAAAAACTTTATTGAAATCATTCAAAAAGAATAAATCCTTTGTACTCCTAGTGTTGAAATGCCACTTCGACTTCTTCAAAGATTCTTAAATGAAATTGATAATATTTATATTATCTCCTTCAATTATAACTCCTTTGCTATCCATCATCCAAGCTTGTATGAATTCCTTTATTGCCAAAACAGCTGCCAATTCAAGTTGGGGCAAATCCCAATGAACTTCCTTCTTCCCAAATGCCAGCAAAAACCTCCCTTTAAGATCTCAAAAAACACCTCCAATCCCAGCTTGATTAGATTCCAACAATGATGCATCCACATTGATTTTGATCCAACCTAGAGGTGGAGGGTGCCAAACATTAGTAAACTCCCTTAGGAGATTAATATAGTTGCCACCAGCAAACTTGGAGGAGTGGTCTTCCCATGTACAAGATCATTTCTATTTTTCCATGATAGAAAGACTGTTGTATAGTACATTCTCACCATGTTAGGGAATCGAATTGAATGGCTTCTAAGTTCTTTCAAACAACTTTCCAATGACTGAAATATGGGAATGTAGAATCCCCATTCTCTCAACTTGAGAATGATCTCCTTCATGAATTTACAATGAACCATAATATGAGCATAGCTTTCCACTTCTTGACATCCTCTTGGACATAAGTCATTTTGACTCAGCCTTCTATAATTAAGAAACTCATTTGTAGGAATGGCAAACTTACTCATTCTCCACCAAAAAAGCTCCACTCTCAGGTTGAGCTTTAGATTCCTTAACCAATTTGCAAACTCATAGTCTTCCTTCTTAGAATGCCTCTTCATTGATTTCTCATTGTGGCGGTACATAGTTTCCAAATAATCCGTCTCATCCTCATGATCAAGAGGAACCTGCAAAATCAAAAGAATAAGGTCATCATTGAAAACCTGCTGCAGCATCTCCACATTCCAGCTGCAGTCAGGCGAGATGAATTGATTCAGTTTAATCTTTTCTAGCCCCACACAATCAGCTAGAGTTGGCCAAGTGTTAAAGCATTTATCTAACAGCCAGATATCCTTCATACCATGGATTTTCCTTTCATCTATAACCCTCCATCTAACTATTGGATTAAGGAACTTTTCACCCTCTAACAAAATCTGCCATGCCATTGAAGCTCCTTTCTTTCTTTCTCCACTTAAGATATTATCACCATATTTAGTAATAATATTCTTATGCAACAAGTTCCTTGGATATTGAATACATCTCCAGGCTAATCTTGATCTAAGAGGCCCCCCTCAATGAACAACCGAATGCAATCCCAAACCACCATCAATTTTTAGTTTACATAAGACATCCCATGCAACAAAATGTAAACCCTTCCTTCCCTTGCCTTCGTGCTAAATAAACTCTTTGCAAAATTGATCTACTTGATATAAAACTTTCTTTGGAACCATAGAGTGTGTTAATAAAAAGCTTGGTAATGATAAAAGGGAGGATTTAACGAGGGTGATCTTACCTGCAATAGATAAATGTTTACTTCCCCAAGCATTTAGTCTTTCCAATATATGATCAATCATACATTGAAAATCATATCTTCTTAATCTTCTTAAAGCCACTTTAACACCCAAATAAAGAAGCTCCTTAACCACCTTAAAACCAAATTTCCTCCTTATTTGATTCTTCATTGGATGCTTCACAACTTTACCAAATAGAATCTGAGACTTGGAGTTATTAACTCTCTACCCTGTTCACCCACTGAAATCCGCAACAATGGTCTTCACCTCTTAGGCTGATCTTGTAGAAGCTCGAACAAAAACTAATACATCATATGCATACAAAAGATGTGTAATTCTCTGAGCTCTGGGTGAAATCTGAACTCCCAATTCCTATCCTCTTTGATGAATTGTATTTGATAAAAGTTAGAAACACATAATGAATAAATAAGGAGATCATGGGCAACCTTGGCGAAACCCACTCTCAACTTTTATCCAATAGAAAGTCTTCCATTTAAAATGAAAGAAAACCTGACATTCATTACACATTCCATGATAAGCTTATAAAAAATAATGGAAACCTAAATACTTTTAACACTTGATTCAAGGTTGGCCAACCCATGCTATCAAAAGCTTGCTCCATGTCTAACTTCATTGCCATCAACCCCTTTTTATTTTTTGAGATCCGAAATTTGTTGAAGATCTCTTGAGCAAGTAAACAATGTTCAGACAATGATCTACCCGGGATAAACGCAACTTGTTCTTCCAAAATTATCTTTGAGATACAAACTTTAAGTTTATTAACCAACATAGTTGTAACCAATTTATAGGGGGTTTAACATAGGCTAATTAGTTTATAGTTGGATGGCACTATTGGATTCTTCACCTAGGGGATTAACATAAGAAAAGCATCTTTCCACTCTTCCTTCATAGAACCAGTTTTTAAAAAACTATCAACAGCTTTCCAAGTTGATTCTTTCACAATGCTCCTAAAGAATTGAAAAAATGAAGGTGTAATCCCATCCATCATAGGAGATTTATTTCTACCTTGTTGAAAAATTGTAGTATTTAATTCTTCATGTGTAAAATCTCCACTCAAGAACTCCACATCCAAGGAATTCAATATCTGGTTTTCGGGAATAACAAGCCAGTCCGCCAGATTGCAATTTCTAGACCTCCATTTCTTGATACAAAACTTCTAAAAAATAGTTATGATCTGCTCAAAATTCTCCACCAAGACATTCTTTTCATCTTTAATATGTCTTATAAGGTTACCATTTCTCTTTGTCGAAGCATACTTATGGAAGAAATTTGAATTAACATCACCTTCTTCATGCCATCTCACCTTTGCTCTTTGATTCCACCAAGTTGATAATCTTCCTAAAGTAACATTAAGATCGTGCACTTTGCTTCTGAGTAAGTTTAGCCTCTCTACTGTCAAGCCACCTTCTAAAGCTTCCTCCAACTGAAGTTCCATAATCTCTTTCTTTAAGTTTTCCTTCAACAAATTCAAGCTCTTACATTTGTTTTTGTTCCAGAATAATAAGGACCTCAAGGTTCTTCTTAGCTTCCTCTACAAGACATCCATATCATTACCAAGATTAGATTTTTTCCTAGAATTTAAAATTATGCTCCAAGCCACCAGATATGACTTCCAAGTATCCTCAAATCAGATTATTTTAGAGTTGTACTGAGCCTCCAACACTTTGAAAGCTAATGGACTATGATCAGATGCCACCCTCGCTAAATATCTAACTCTTGCCAATGGAACCTTTTGTAGAGCAGCCAAATTCAGCAGGCACCTATCTAGCCTCTCCCAGATTCTCAAAGCACCTTCTTTGTTATTGCACCAAGTGTATATAGGTCCAACAATACCTACATCATGAAAATTATTGTTAGAAATAGACAACTTCATCTCTTGAGGCCCTTGAGAAAAAAGGAACCTCTTGCCCCCTCTCTTATCATCATTAGACAATATACAATTGAAGTCCCCACTAACTATTGAAGGTTTATTGCCCACAACAAACTTTTCAATCATCTCCCATAAACTTCTCCTCATATGAAAGTCCTTGTTACCATATACAGTAGCCACCTTCCATGAACCAATCAAAGGAGCATCAAGGAGTCCAATAATGACTTGAGAAGAATGTTCTACAACCTCAAAAGACACCTTATTACTATCCCACATTACCAAAATTCCACTAGAGGTACCTTCTATAGAATGATAAAAGAAATCCCACTCACTCCCAATTACCTTATCAACATCAACCCTATCAATATTTGAAAGCTTAGTCTCAGTAAGCCCAACAAAACACCCTTCATGATCCTTCACTATCTCTCTAAGATAAAGGGAGGCCTCCCTCTTCTTGGCCCCCCTACAATTCCAAAATATAAAGGAAGACATTAATTACCCGGAGGGGAAAAGTCCCCACCTCTCTTACTACCCTTAACTTCTCCTCTTCTATTCCTGCAAGCAACTTCAACAGGACCCAAGGACTTCACTTCTTTAGCAAGTTTGATTTTTCCTGAACTTAAATTAACACCAGTTGGGCCAATTGAAACTCCAACACCTACTTTTATTTTAAGATGTTTGGTAGAACATCCCGATGAACTATTCTCATCTTTATCTTCTAAACTATCAGAAGAAAGAATAATACATTCCACCATCTTATGTGTGCATTCAGCTTCCATAACTTCATTCAATTCTGGTTCCCCATTCACCTCATCCAAAATGTTGAATTTATTTTTTAACCAAACATCAGAACTATTGGATGGTTGTATCATACCTTTTGTACCTCCCAAATTTTGATTAATAATGAGACTTTTATTTGAAATATGGCCTTCAACATTCTTGTCATTTGATACCATTTCAACAATTTCCCCATCTTCAATACTGGATTTCTTATGGACACCTGAAACCTTCACTTGATTACCAGCATTACTCTGATTTGTTCGAAGCATTGCACCTTCAGTCTTCTAAAACATTTTTAATCTATTATTTCTAAACTTAACATGTATCCAGGAACCGTATTCGTCATGCCCAAATGAATTACCTTCTTCATGGATCTCACCAACTCTTTGTTCAAGATGCGCAACATCAGCTATCTTTGTAGGAAGACTTTTATTGCCAGGACACATTGTTTTCAAATGACCAACTTTACCATATTGATAACAAAAAGAAGATATCTTTTCATACTCAACTTTTTAAAAAGATATACCATGCATTCCTTCTATCCATACTCCTTTTGGTAATTTTTTATCTAAATCAATTCGAACACATACTCGGGCATACTCTCTCTTACCCTATTTAAATGAATTTCCATCAAAGGTACAATGGTACTCCAACCATAGATGCAATTCTTGCAATATTCTGTTCATCCCAACAGTGCAGCGGTAGCAAGGCATGCAACTCCATACCGATGTTGTGAGACCTTTTAGTGATTCAGGGGAAAATGATGGGGACCATTTGTCCATGCCAATAATATGGCCTCCAATAAACCAAGGGCCACCACTTAAAACTTCTTCCAATGCTTCAGAATTCTTAAATGAACAAAGAAACCAATTCAAACCCAGAGTTGTTAAGTGGAAATTACCATATTTATTCCATTGCCTTTGAAGCTCCATAGTACAAACTGGAAATAGGATGTTATTACCAAGATTTTTAATCACCAGTGAATTCTTTAAAACCTGGGAATTGGCATATTCCAAATCGCAATTCATTACCACTTCCACTCCATCCTCAAACATCAGAGTAGAATCCATATTGTAATTTAACTTAATGTGTTGAGTTTTCTTCCAAGCATTCAAGAAATTTTCTTTAGGTCCAGCGTCTTCAATATTCACAGGACAATCATTACCAATTTTTAGAGCACTCTCAAGATTAAGTGATAGATTGCAATTAACCTTCTGAGAACCATTATCCAAAATACTTCTAGCATTCAACACAGAACCTTCTATTAAAATCTCCTTAGCAGCCTGGTCTACCTTATCGCAAGCAGGAGGCTTCCCGTCAGATTCATGAAAATTTTTGTTAACCACATTCAAGGAATTCGCATTTATCACACTGTTGCCAGGGATTGCATTTAAATATCTGAATTTGTTAACATAAATTTTCATTTCTGATGAAGAAGCTTCATAATCATTCTATTTCAGAGGCGATTCAACAAGAGACTTCAAATGCCGAGGAGTATTACATTCAGAAGTTGTCAAAATACCTTTACCCTTACCTTCAACAAAATTACTCTTCTTCAAAGGAGTATGACTAACCTCCTTAAAAACCAAAGGACCTACAGATATCTTCTTGCACTCTTCATATGACTCCAGCCCCAAACTTATATGGCGATGATGAACATCTTCTCTATTCTGTCCACCTAATCCACCAGAAGGACGATCATTAGCATGTGCAGCCACCGATGGCTAGCAGCCATCCGCCGCCATCACCTAACAAAGTGCTGACGAAGGTGGAAGAAAATCGGGAAAGGGAAAATTTGAAAAATGGGAGTTTCTCTCTCTAATGGGAGTGGGAGCCTTTTTCCAAGGTCATTTGATGTAAGCATAGTTAGTATATAAATTTATAATAACCTAGGACATGATTTGACCTAAATTTTTGTAAATTCATAACTAATTCAATTCATGTCCAATCATTACATGTCAGGGCTCTACAGAATCAGTATGATGGGCACTTCAGTTTAAAAATAAATTTAAGCTATGATCATGCATAATTTGAGGGAAATGATTATTAAATGTTTATGAATTTCTCTACATTACTTCCAAACTATGCATGATATTGAGCCCAAATTTGGAGGGGAGACATTTGAGGATGTCATTTACATCCTCCATCATTCCTAGCCCAATTTGATGCACATAGCTTTTATAGTTGAATTTTCAAGTTTATAGGTCACTATATGACCTCTAAATTTGATAATTCACTATAATTATTACATAGAGCATTAGGTATTCATATTGTTGTGGTATGTTTATACATATATAACGGTTAGTTACAAAAAATTTTAGACCCATTTGAACCTTAGTGACACCTAGGGAAAATAACTGAGGTTTGTGTCTAGTGAAGTTAGGAATATTTTAGAAATTTCTATACACATCTAATAGAGATGAAACTTTAAACTAGTGAACTTAGACATATTATACACCCTAAAAATTAAATTCACCTACATTCGACATAAATTGACCATAGAACATTAATAATCAAAATTAACCTTTACTTAAGGGTTGATTTTTCCAAAAATTATAAGAAATTAAGGAAAATTCATAAAAATAAAAATTCACCTTCAATTCACTCTAAATCAACCCTACAAGCATTGGAAAAAATCCATATCCAAATTTGATTAAACTTTAAATATAATTAAATAAATATAATAAATATAAATTAAATATACATAAAAAATATAAATATAAAAAAGTTAAGAGATCAACAATTTCAATTTAAATAAAATTTGGAATAAAATTAATTATAATTCGTTAATAATTAATTAATAATTAACTAAAATTCATAAAAATTTCATAATTTATTTAAAATTCTAAATAATTCCATAAAAAATTAAAAAAATTCAACAAAAATATAAAACTTAAAAACAAAATTAATTTGATAATTTATTTGATTAAAATTTATTTTAGTCAATTAAATTTGATAATTAATCCTAACTAAATAATGAAGACATTTCATGCTTAATGCTCGCTTCCTTTTAGAGGGCATTGTAGCATTAATTTCCAAGGTCTCTATTACATTATAAATCACCCAATAATCCCTTTATGTGGTGCATGATTCCTTTTAGGAGGGCATACACATATCTCCTTTAGGAATTTTAATAAAATTTAAATAAACCAATTAAGGGTTCATGCATCATGCTAGCCTCCACTTGTAAAAGGCATTGTTTTATGAAATTTATAACCCTTAATCATACATTAATAACATATCAACCTTATACATCATGCTCGATTCCATTTGGAGGGCATGAGTAGTAATTTGAAAGGACCCATCCTATCCTTTAATAAATAATTAATAAATATCTCAAGGCTTTATGTGGTCATCTATCATGTATGGGGGATTATTACATTTCATTTATAAGCCTTAGGATTTATAGGATAGTAGCCCTTTCTCTTTGAGGTTATTAATCTACAAGTTCTTTATAATTAAATAATCAACTTCAACCATTTAAAATTAACATATTAAAGTCCAAATCCATGCAACTTAAACTTTAATTAAATTCTTATTTGGCCTTAATGAACAAATATTTTAAATTGATGCAACTTAAACACTAAACTCTAATAGAACATAACATAGCCTTCCTCAGACAGTTAGATGATTTGCTAGGATAACTAACTCTAGCCTAGGTTTGGCTGGTGGTGCAGATTGCTTATCGGGTGCTCTACATGGAGAGCACTCTTTTAATATTTATTTTTTAAATGAAATCTAGATGTCATGCATTTCATTTTTAATTGGTGAACATAGGTTCTTTAAGGATTGTATTAGAAGCATTAGGACATTATACAACTACTTAGCATATTTCATATCTTTTAAATACTTACATGCTTTTGTTACATGTCTTTACATACCTGCAAGAGTCAAAGTCGAATGTACCTAGGAATTATTGTATACATGTATACGTGTTTGTAAACTATAGATTGAGTTTTGTAGAGTCTTTTGTTGTAAAAGAACCAAATACACCTGCTTATACATATAGGTGGGCTCCAAAAAATGATGCCCTCTTCTTGGGAGGATTATCTCTTTTAGAATTCTATAGAAAACTTGGAGCTCAAAGACATTAAGCAGGTGTATTTAATTCTATATATGATATGCTTAGAAATACAAGTTATTTAGTTTCTAAAATTTATTTATCTTTATTTTAAAAAAAAACTTTTTCATTTTTCTCTTATTTTTATTATAATTATCTTAGCGAGGGCAAGATTAGGATAAAATGTTTTTAAATTTATAAATTCAACCAGTAATATTTGCCATCATATAAAAGGTCAAGATTATTGAAACTCAAGCTCACGAGTTTATATTTTTGATGATAACAAATAGTGTGGCTCACATCCTTATGTCTACTTGAATTTGTAATGTATATTCTTTTGTGTATATACTAACATTTAAGGAACACCTTGCACCATCCAACAAAGATTCAAGGCTCAAGATTGGGTAGAATAGGTTATGTTGTTAAGAGTTTTGTAATATTCATTAATATATTTTTTATTTCTTGAGTCAAGTCCTGTAAGGGTGTATGCTAGCTTGGTGACCATGCACACACACTCAGGGGGAGTGAGATTGAGTCAAAACTAGAAGTTTAAATTTTGAACTAATTATATTGTATAATTTATATCGTACTATACAATCAGCTCATCTAAATGACTAACATTGATACTTCATATATTTTGAACTAATCATACTATATGATTCATATCGTACAGGACAATCTATAGAAATCAAGAAACTCAGTTACTAATCAAAATTTAGGTAATATTTTGAATTTCATTTTTGTTATAATCATACCATATGATGTGCATCGTACTGTATAATTTATGATAATCATGCTTAAATTGATCCTATAATTAGGGGAGTAATTATGTTTAATTTGTTCAATCAGATCATACAGGATGATCGTAGATGATCGTACTGTATAACATGAATCTGTCATGGGATAATAATTAATCGTGGCATATCATATGAGATGAAATACCATAATTTTTCATCTAATCATCCTAAATGATCCCCAATATAGTACTAGACCATTAGTACAAATTTGAACTGATTGTACTATACTATATTGTGATTGTATAGTACTATTAAGTCAAATTCTGTATATCATACTGGACGATCATGAGATCGTACTGGATATTCTTTACCACCAGAATTGAGTTTCTAAGATTTTTTAATGCCCTTTATTTAAGCTTTCTCAAAAGACTTGGTAAGAGTCTTTAGCATACATTGAGTCATTTTTCTTCTGGAGAAAACTTGAAGAGAGAGCCTTGAAAGGGAGAGAGGAAAGGGTGGAGTTTGAGAGGGAGAAGATCCTAGGAGGGGGTTTCAAGGGAGTTTGGAGGGGTTTTCACACAATTGCTCTGGCAAGCTTGCACCTTAGTACCATCATTATCAAGGTTTGTCTTGAGGGAAGTTTTAGGAAGAAGAAGATCTCTTGGGTGTCAAAGGACCCGGCTACTCCGTCGCACCAGGGAAGGTGAAAGGAATTTAAGGTTCTCTGCCTGTGAAAGGATTATAGTCCTCTGCCACACCAGGTTGGTGGAAGAGATTTTGTAAAGGCTTCTCAGCCTAACTGTGGGGGCTAAAGGAGAGTCACTAAAGATTTAGTGTAATACATGGAACGAAGGGTTCCAGAGAGTGGACGTAGGTCAGGTTGGACCGAACCACTATAAATCTGGTGTGTTTATTCCTTTTATTATTTTCGTATTTTAATTTCCACACTTTTATTTTTCTATGATTGATTATATAGTTTATATCTTCGTTTATCTGTTATTATGAAACTAATCTGCTTCTGCATCCGGTGATTATCTTGTTTGTTTTCAGATATTTGGAAAAAGCTTTAAAAAGGGGGTTTTCTCTTTTTTTTTAAAGAATTTTTTAAAATAACCAATCCCCCCCTCTTGGTTAGCCTCGGGCTTGTTCTTTAGGGTTTCATAACCCTCACGAACTTTCACCTTCTACCTCAGCATGGGACCAGATCACTCTATCACTACTATCTATAATAGTTGGATGACACTCGCCCCCCCTTTGTCTTAATGGGGTGACTACTGATGATTGTTCGACCTTACCCAACTTTCCTTCTCTAATCATCGACCAAATTGGCACCTATACGCTATTCCTACAGATTGATGGGACAGCTACATACCTAGACTTAACTCTTGGTTCCCTTGGAACTCTATAGAAGAGGGAGGAGGAAAGGAAGAGAGAAAATGTTTTTTTTTTTTTTTTTTGAGGTTGGAAGAACTCTAAAACTTTCCTTAAAAAAAGATTATACATCTGAATATAAGGAGTATGTGGGAGAAGAAAGATAAATAATTATAATTTATGAAGAAATACCTCTAAAGTATTATATTATTCCACTTGTATAACTCATGTCCCATTGTTTAGAGCTCGTATTTACTCCATTCTTGTACTTTTATATTGGTAATAAAGATTCTATCTAAAACACATGAATCTCATGAACTCATCTTCTTTTTCTTTCTCCATACTTGAACTTCATTACATTCTCTCCAATAACTCTCAGCTCTCATGTAATGATAAGTATGGCATGGCATCATCCACCAAACAAAATGGGATTCAATAATTTTCTTACATCTCTTTAAGACTAAGTCTAACTGATCTAAAAAAGTGTCAAAATTTATTCCAAAGACTGAAAAATCATCCATAAAAAATTTTAATGCTCTTCAGTATTAAATCAGTAAATATTAACATCATACATTATTAAAATATTATAAAGGCATTATTCAAATCAATAGACATGCATAAAAATGTAAATTTTTCATAAGAATTTATGATTGTCATTTTATTATAATCTTCTAGAATAATGGGAATTTGGTGGTAACCAGAATAACCATCTAAGAAATAGTAGAAAGGATGCCAAGCTAATCTATCTACTATTTGATCAATAAAGGGCAAAAGGAAATGATTTTTCCTAGTGGCTTTATTAAGCTTTTTATAATTAATACAGATCCTCTACGTGATCATAGTTCTAGTAGGAATAATTTCATTCTTTTCATTTGAAATTATAGTTAATACACTTTTCTTTAGAACACATTGAATTGGGCTAACCAAATCAATGTAAAAATAAGATAAATGATAACCCTATCTAATAATTTCTAGATCTCTTTCTTAATCACTTATTTTTTAGTTTGATTCAACCTCCTTTGTAGCTAAACTTTAGGTTAATGATGGGGGACTTATTGATGACTAGCAGGTGCTAACAGTGTGAGCTAAAATGTGACTTACAAAGTTTTGAAATATGCTTAGGTTTTCTTTGATATGAAATTAATGTAAGCCCATTAGTTACAGAAGTATACATGCTAAATCAAGTAATAAAGTAATAGAGTAGTGTGTTGAATCCATGAGAAAGTGTTATTCTTAGCTATAACTTAACTACTACTGCTACTCTAAATACAAGACTTATCTGACTAAGGAAAAAAAGGTGTTTTAGAGTGTTTATCACTAAAATAAAATAGCTTGCAAAAGAAAGTTGATACTTATGAAAATAAAGTATTTTGGACTAATGAATGTATAAAACATAGCTTTCCTAATAAGACTCTTAAATATAGACGTTGATCAGTGCATATATATCCCTAGATCTCTGTCAAGTTTATAGGGGTAAAAAGGAAGGTTTATGGCCTTCCTATAGTTTTTCTATCTCCATATAACCTAGAGTATTCAAACATACTATGTCTATGCATGCTAACATTCTATTTCAATACTCCTAATTATTCCATCATTCCTTAGTCGAGGCTATACATCACACTAAGTTTTAACTATACATGGCCATTGTATACATTAAATGAAGAATGGGATATATTGAAAATATCAATACTTTCATTAAAGCACATGAGTCTACATTATTACATGCTATGTTTACTACATCATTAGCCTAGAACTAGAGAATTAGCAAAACATGGAGGAAATAATAAGCAAACATGTTGTCATTTTATTTGTTGGAAAAAAGATACAAAAGAAGTAATAAAAAAATATTACCATGAAGGATCAAATGATGTACTCCACACTCCTTCTTCAACCAATCACAGAGTTGCTTACACAAATAGGCTATGATCTCCACAAACAAAAGTATCTTGCACTTCCTTAGCCTCCCTTAGACTTTACTCTAAGGAGGCACTAAAGAAACACACAAAAAAATAGGATTTTCACTCTAGTGATAGAACTCTCCCATAAAATAACTAAAAAGATATATATAGTACATATAGGAATGGGCTTCAGCGCTGCATAGCTCGACAAGGTGGCATTGTGGTGGTGAAAAATGAACTAGCGCCATGATGCAATAAAATTTGCTCCACTATAACACTGGCTAATATGTCACAGCTACTAGTTGAAATGATGGATCTTTTTATTTAGTCAGTGTGGCTCCTCGTGTTAATAATTGTTCCACCATGGTACTCTAAAAATTTGAGCACTACGGCACTTAAATGAAGGATCCAACGCTATAGTGATGAATTTTGGTGCAGGGGTGATGTGTGATGCCACGACGCTGATTATAGTTCAGTAATGCTTGAAAATAAAGAAGACTGGTGCAACCATGTCAAAAACTATAATTTTAGTGTGATTGAACTTGGTGTAGTGGCATGCTATACTCGAGAGTCGTGGCCTTACTTAACACTGGTAATTTTTATCATGTTTAGAACATTTCTTGTATAAACATAACTAAAATAACACATTTTTGCTATAAACATAATAAACAATATACAATTAAACTTAACAAATTATCCCTAGTTAAAACTCTTGCTTATCCTCATGTAATAATAATATTCACCTCCAGATTACTTTAATAGCCAAAGTAAAAAATTGATAATTTAAAATTGCTAAAATGTAAGATAATACAATATATTCTAGAAGTAATTTTGAATGAATAAATTTTTAATTCTAATTTAAACGAGGCATAATAGTTATCCCAATTAGTCACCCTTCTTATTGCTTATTTTGAATATATTCACTATATTTGAAAATATAAATTTGACCTCTGAAATATAGAATGAATAATGTAGTCTAGGGACTAGTTGCTGATAAAAAAATAGAAAATTCATTAGTACACCATCACATGTACTAGTTTACTTTTTTAATCCTTTTTATTTAAATAATAAGATACAATAGAATTTAAGCTATAACCAATACCCATTTTTGAAGCACTCATCTTTTTTCATTTTGTAATATTTTCTTTTGATTTTTTTTACAATTTTCTTTCCTTTACTATTTATGAAGTACATACTTAATGATTTTGAATATTAGTTTTTGTATTCATTCTTTTACAATCCTATTAAATTAATGTAAGGGTTTAATAAGATTATTAGTTCCAGCTAAGTTTTACTATGATTCCCCTACTTTAAGTTACATAGATCTAATCCTTAACTTAGTTATTCATTTCTAATTCAATTGTCAACGAGTGAATGTATAGTTTCAAAATTTAAAATTAAGTCAACAGCTTGGATGACCAAGATTAGTTAGTTATTAAGTTTTAAAATTATTAATTATTATGCAATGTTCATTCAAACTATAATTTAGGCTTTTATTATTATCCTAATTTTATATAATTTTTAATTATAATTTTTATTTTGGTTAAATAGGTAATTAAAGTATATTATTTATCAAAGATAGACCTCAGATCAATCCAGACCACAGGTCAATCCAGACCCCAGGTCAATTTAGTTCTCAAGTTAATCCAAACTTCAAACCAATCTAGACTTCAAACAATTCCAATCTTCAAACCTATACTTTAATTAACCTTTGATCGAGCCTCTAATCAAGCTTCAATCATATCCATCATCCAATTAATTTTTATTTATATGGATATTTCAAACTTAATCAATCAAATCAAGAATCCAACTCAAACCCTAAAATCCAGACCAAAATCCAGAGCTAAAGGCCTATGTCCTAAAGCCCTTTTTGAGTGATTTTTCAATCATTTCAAAACCCAATCAAATGACCCCAGATTCATAATCTATCACTTTCATATTAATTAGGAATGTGCTTAGGGTCAACCCTCCAAATTTTACCTCAATCTGAGGTTTATAACCTCAAAAACTAAATTTATTTTCAAAAGCTGTAAAACCTTCAAATATTTACATCCCATGCCACTGGACCTTCCACCGTGTGGAATTTGACCTTGGAGCTTCCTCCAAAGCTTTTGATCATGTCCAAACCCTTGATCATGATATGTTGAGCATTAAATTATATTTTGGTAGGTCCACTTTGACCCCTAGTTGACTACGGGTCAAAATGAGAAAATGCCCCTTAAGGGTAATATTCAAGTTTCCTCTAAACTTCAATATGGCCCATTCAAATCAAACCTTAAAATATCTTCCAATGCATCCTAAATATCATTAGGAGTGCATAAGACTCAAACCCAAACTCTGGTCAAGCTTGATTGACCAAGTCAACCTATTTTGACCAAAATGCCCTTAGGGGTTTGAACAGTCATTTCAATTCAAATGGCCTCCTCTTTGCATGAGACCACTTCCACCTGACTCAAAACATCAAACTAAATCTATTGAGTCTAAACCCTAGCCCTAGGTCAACTTGGTTGTCCAAGTCAATCCAATTTGATCAAATCAAACATTAAGCCCTTTATGCATTGAATCGAACTTCAAGTGTATTCAAACCTCACCAAATTTTCAAACCTATCTCACTTGATGCTTTGGATATTCCCTAACCTATTCATGAGTCAAATCTTGGTTAATTTGACCAATCCAAGTTATTGGAAATTTGGTCAAGCTTGAATGGCTATGGTTTGATCACTCAAACCTCTACTAGGTTGCCTCAAGTCCCCTCCAAACCAGCTCATTAAGGCCTTCTCATTGCCACCTCAGCACTCATTGACCCATTGACTGGTCAAAAATTTCAGGAGTGGACAAATGGCTATTTAAATGGTCTAAGTGGCCATTTTAAACTATCTCCCTTTAATCCAAGCATCTCCGGCCATTTAAGCTTCTTCTAGAATCTTCCTAAACAACCCTTAAGCCCAGCTTAACCCTTCATTCAAGCTTAAACCAACCCTTAATCCTCCCCATGTGCTCCAAAGCATAAACCCCCTTTGCATGTCATTTTTCCTTTTATCCTTTGATTCCCTGCCTCCTAACTGCTTTAGGATAGGTGTCAAACATTTGAGATTTAAGCCAAAGTAATCTCAGCCATTCAATCAACTCAAGGCATTTTGAACTGAGCAAAAGGAAGGAAAACTAGGTCATTCATTCAAGAGCACTCTCTCAGCTCTCTCTAGTAACCACAACTCCCTAAACTCTTTCTTTAGCTCCTCCAAATATTCCTTAAGCCTTCCCTAGCCTTTCTCCACCATATCCTAGCCTCCAAAATCCCCATTGGTGAAGAGAGAGGGTTTAGAGAGAGAAATAAGATATTCAAGCCTATCTTCCAATCCAAAAAGAATCAAGTTTGGGAGTCTTCTAGGAAGTTAAAGAGCACTTCTCCATCTTTCCAACAAGCCCAAGAAATTAAAATTTCACAAACTAAATTATACGATTTTCTAACTTTTAGGTTAATTTTTAATTTGAAACTGCTCTCAATTTATAATGCATAGAGCCTCCAAACTCCAGGTATTAGAAGATTAGGACACCATAAGCCTATCCTTCAAATCCTTCAAATTTCATCAAATTTGATTGAGTATTTTCAAAGTTATGGTTGTTTGAAGTTTCAGTTCATTTTGAACGGAAATCTTATGGATCGATCGGAGCGGTCTGATCACGCCTTCTATGTAATAGGTCGGACCATAGCAATGCCACATCATCAAAGACGGAATCGCTTGGTGCCTCTGACTTTTAATTATGTGTCATTTCATTGCAATCAGGACACATGTCATGATCTGGACTGCCCACACCTCCCACAGTCGATCTGACGGTGCCAAGTAATGCTGACTCGAATTAAGAGGTACGGCGACGGCGTGCCGCATGTGCAATTATTGCCAATCATTGGTAATGATTGTGCTAGCAGTAGATTTGACCCAAAATTAATTTAAAAAATAAATTTAAACAGCCAGAATTTAAAAAATTCATAGAAAATCCATTTTTTCACCAAATTAAGTATTTTTAGTGTCATTTAAAAGGTCTTAACACCTAGTATTTATTAAATTTAAATTTAAGTTGATTTAACTAGTGGATTGTGAGATATTTTGATTTGTTCAAAATCCAATTTTCTTAATTTTCTTATAATACAGTTGTTAAATTGGACACAAATTTTGGTGAAAAATATTTGAGCATCTTAGGCATCCACTACATTTTTCTTAGGTCCAATTTCTTAAGGGATCGATGTGATGTAAATTTACAAAGTAATGGATACATTTTGGACCCAAAACTTTAAAAATTTATAACTCTCCAAATTGGTGAATTAGGCTATCTGATTGTTGTGGTGTGCTTGCATACGTCCCAGGGTTAGATGACCAGAGACTCAAATCCAATTGAACATTAGTGGCACCTAGAAAAACAAGTCAACTTAGAAAAATCCTAGAAAAATCTACACATAACCAATAGGGGTGAAACATAACAACATTAAACTTAGTGACATTTTACACCTTAGGTTTAAATTTTATTGGATTTGGAGCCCATTAGGTAAGAAAATTAGCTAAGTCAAAATTCAGCCCTTTAATGAACTCAAAAAATTATAATAAATCAAATTTAAATCTAAAAATCATAATTAATATATCAAATTAACTAGAATTCAACCCTTAATTTGAGAAAATTAAAAGCCCCTTAATTTGACATTAATTTCAAGATTAATTTAATTTTATGTAAAAATTAATATTTAATTAATTAAAAATAATTAAAAATCCCAAAAAATTCTCAAACACTTGAGAACAGCTCCTTAGATCCTTTTTGACCTTTGGAGGTGATTTCAAGAAATTTGGAGTTCATTTAGATTCAAATCATTATCCCTTAATTAAACCAATTAAATTCCCAAACTTTAAAAAATCATAACTAATTTCAAAAAATTCTAAATTAAGCAAACTCAAAGGCTATGGACTCCATTTGAGTTTTAATATTTATTAAAAATATCAAACCACCAAAAATAATTCAAAATTAAAAAGTCATTAAATTGGTCAACTCTAATTTAAATTCTAACTCAAACTTCAAAAATTCATAAATAAATGTAAAAAAATCTAAATCCTGCAAATTTATAATCTAATTACTCATTTTAAGGTCTAATATTTAAGAAAAACATCAAAACTCCAAAAATCAACTTTTATCAAAAAGTTAAATTTTGACCCTTTAATTAATACTTTTAAATAATTCAAATAATTCCATAAATTAAATATTTATCTAAAAATCCAGAAACTTTAATCCAACTTTAAAAATCAGTAACAAATCAACTTTATTAAAATTTATCAACATTTAAGCTTTAACCAATTAAATTCACTTAAATATACCAATTACCACTAAGTAACCCGGGCCTGTGAGGCTATTAGCTTAGCCCCAAGGAAGGTGAAATAAACTTCACATCCCCGGTGAGCAACGAAGATGGTAACATCTAACATTTAAAATACATCTTAAAATAAACTTTAAAACGTTAATATTTAAATTCTTACTAAAGTTTCCCTTAAGCCTTTCAACCAACCAGAACACCAGACAACTTTAACTAACCATCTCACATAGGACATATCCAAACCACACAGCCTACCTCGCACACTTTAGACAGTTTGCTAGGACAACCAACTCTAGTCTTAGGCTGGGTTGGTGTTTTACTTTCCTATTGTTATGTGCCAGGTTTTTTAAACTTTCACTGCTTGGTGGTTGTTAGAAATAAATGATTGATGTGATTATTTATTTAAATTCTATGTGATATGTGTATTGATGTGATGGGTGTTAGATTACCCTTAGGTTAGGGATGGTTTAAATGCTAACATAATTTTATGCAGGTCGCCATGCTCATATAGAGCTGAAAATTAAATCAAAGGGGGCAAAATTAAGCTTTAATTTAACAAAAAAATTTTGCAGGTGTTAAGTATGCTAAGTCCCCCTTTAAATTAAAAGGGCATAGCCATATGTGGCTGTGATTTGAGCATTTTAAATTTTGATATATATATATATATATATATATATATATATATATATATATATATATATATATATATATATATATATATATATATATATATATATATATATATATAACTACTTGAGATGTTAAATTTGATTATAACTGCTTAGGATAACCCTATAGGTTGTATTTAAGTCAAGATTTTTTATTTTATGAAATGTAATTTAATTTCAATTGAGTTGTAATGTTAAATTGACTTGAGATGGGATAGAATCTAATTTAGAATCCAAAGAGGAAATAATATCCCCCAAGGGGAGAGTTCTTATCGATTTGGAGATCCAAATTTGGATACTTTTAAAATATCCAAAGGGAAAAGATAACACCCCTTTCGGGAGAGAAGTTTTTTTTAATTGGATATCCGGACCCAATGGATCCAAGAAGTTTGTAGAAGGATGAAAAAGTGAAGACCAAAAAGAATCTCATTCTCAAAGTCACTTGAGTCTTAGGGGTAGAATTTAAGTTGTGTTAGTGGTACCCGACCACTTTACTTTCTACAATTTCTAGGTTATAATATTAAGTGGCATTTGCCATATGGACTATTGAATTTATTTAATTAACTTAATTTGATTTATTATTTACTCTATTTACCATTAAGATTACTTGATTTTCTTAGTTTTATTTTGTGATTGCATGTCATATTTTGTTTTAGTCTGAAATTTGATCGGAGGCTCGTGAGGGTATGCTAAAAAGATTTTTCTACTTTAATTAAATTAAAGTTTTTAAGATAATATAGAAACTCTAATGATTTTAAAAAGTAAGTTGGGGCTCGATGAGGGTCTCATGCATACATTTTGAATCTTCTCTTCCTTGTTAAGCACCTCCCTGCCTGTGAGTTCTGGCAGACTACCTGACCTATTAGGGTACAATTCTATTAAGGGGATATTATGCAATCTCGAGGGGAAAATTTATTTTTAAGCCTTTTTAAAATTGCTTCATTTTGATTCAAGCATTCAAAGGTCAACTAGCATGCATTGCATTAGAAAAAATTTAAATGAGTTTAAAATTTAATTGCATTTACTTTAAGCATCAAATTACCCTATATGTGTTATGGGGCCATTTAGGATCTGCTTTAGATGTCGGCCCCATTTCCTCAAACTTAACTAAATAACATCCCTACCACTCTTTCATAAAAGATTAGATGCATGGTTTTAAAGCACCTAGGTGGTTAATTGGCTCCCCAATCCATGCCGAAGTAAGTCCATGTTTGCATTACATTAGCTAGGTTTGGGTTACTATCGTCTAGTGCCTAAATTTAGATTTAGGTTTTGAGGCAGGTTCAAACTATAAGACCTCAACCTTCTGGGAATACAATCCCAATCTTCTAATAAAATAGACAACTTAATTTAAATCTCTTTCAATCCAAAATTTAAAGCTCAACAGTTAGGATAAGTTGTGGTGCTTTTGAAGTGTTTCAGAGTCCTAGACACCTCCTACCTCTCCTCCTTTGACCTCAAGAAATAAGTGTTCAATCTTGTTTCAATCCCATTTGAAATTCAAACATCAATTTTTTGATATCACTCCTTAAAAATTCTATATACAAATTTTTACCATTATTTTAATCAAGAGTATTTATAAGAAACCTATGTTTCCTATGATATAATTAATTATGAGGGCTTATACTCATAGGAGATTTAGAACCCATATCAAATTTTCAAATATTAAGTTTTCAAATTTTAGTTAATTATCTTTATAAAAATCAAATTCTATGATCATTATCATCATATTCAAATCACTGATACTAATAAGTATTTTCTTTCTTCAGGAAGATATATCATTCTATTATCATGACTTTGATTATGAAATTAAAGATCTCTTATCCATATTACAATAGTCAAACACTCGATCAAATATTATTTTGACCCTTTGGGGTAATATGTGATTCTTCCATGAGTTTGATTAGAATAAGTAGGATGAACTTGCAGTCTTGTAATATGAATCTATTAGGGAATGATATCTTTACCTTTTGAGGTGATATATCATTCATAATGATGTGTTCAATTTCAAAACTACAATTCCAGAAATTAGATTCTCCCAAAGAAAATTAACCTTTTTAAAACTCAACTTTTTTAATCAAATAATAATTTTCTTCTAAAATCCTTTTAATCACGCTATTACTAATTTTAGCTTATACATTAGTTTGGGGATGCTAAGTTGTTGCAACCCTAGGATGAATATCATATTTCCTTAATGTGGCTTCTGCTCTCTTTTTACAAAAAATGACTTCTTCAGTCACTGATTAGAACTCTAGGTATTTCAAATATAAAAAATATATAAATTTCTTTAAAAATTTAAGCATAATTTAAGCACTAATTCTAGGTGTTGCCATTCCTTCAATCCATTTTGATGCATAATTCACAGTAATAAGAATATACTAACATCCATGGGATTGCACTAATGGTCCCAAAAAATCAAATCCCCAAATATCCAATATCTCAACCTCTAAAATATAGTTCAAGGGTGTTTCATTTCTTCTAGAAATATTGCATATTCTTTGACATTGATCTCATTTTCTAATATAGTCATTAACATCATTACATAGAGTAGGCTAAAAAAATTAAGATTGGAGGATTTTAAAAGAAGTTTTAAAACCACAAAAATGTCCTCTATAATGAGAATCATGACATTCCCTAATGATTGGTTCTATTTCCTCCTAGGGAACACACCTTCTAATAATTTGGTCATTGAAAGCCTTAAATAAATATGTTTCATCTCAAAAATAATATTTGGTATCTTGCAAGAATTTTCTCTTTTGAAAAAAAGATAAATCTCATAGAAGTATACCACTCACCATAAAATTGCTAATATTAGTATACCATGATAATTTGTTTAAATGCAAAGAAAATAATTATTTGTCAAGAAAATACTCATTTATTTCAAGCTCATTTGATGCATGCCTTCCAATTGAAAGTCCAAAGTGATGATCGGCAATTTAATTTTCAGTTTCTTTCCTATCCAAAATTTTTACATCAAATTCTTATAATAGAAGAATTCACCTCACCAATCTAGGTTTGACATCTATGTTTGTCATAAGATATTTAATTATAGTATGATCAAGTATAAATAATTACTTTTGTTTCAATCAAATACAATCTAAACTTGTCAAAAACAAAAAGAAATGCTAGTAATTATTTTTCAGTAGATGTATAATTACACTATGTAGAATTTAAAATTCTACTAGCATAAAAATGACATTGAATATCTTATCTTGCTTTTGACCAAGAACAACATCAACAACAAACTCGCTTGCATTAAACATAACTATAAAATATAAAGACCAATTAGGGGCAATGATAACTAGAGCAATAATCAAATGTTATTTTAAAGTATTGAAAGTATTAAGACATACATTTTCAAAAATAAAAGGAACATCCTTCTCCAATAAATGAAATAAAGGTTTTAAATTTTTGGAAAAGACCTTATAAATATCCTATAAAAACCTACATGCCCAAGAAAGCTTCTAATTCCTTTTATAGAAGTGGGAGGGGGTAGTTTCTCAATAAGCTATATTTTTACAATGTCTACTTCTAATCCTTCTTTGGAAATTTTATTCCCTAAGATAATTCCTTCGGTTATCATAAATTGACATTTCATCTAATTTATCACTAACTTTAATTCTATACATCTTTCTAATTTAGAAATTCAATGCTTAAGACAAGAATCAAATGTAGTGCCAAAAACAAAGAAGTCATCCATGAAAATTTCAATGCTCTGCTAAATTAAATTTGAAAAAATTGATATCATGCCTCTTTAAAAAGTAGTAGGGGAATTACAAAGATCAAATTGTATTCTCCTAAAGGCAAATGTCCAATAAGGAATGGCGAAAGAAGTCTTTTCTTGGTCCTCAGGTGCTACAAAAATTTGGTGATACCCTAAATCCCCATCTAAAAAGCAATAAAATGAATGCCATACCAACCTATCTAACATTTGGTCAAGAAAAGGCAAGGGAAAATGTTCTTTTCTAGTGACCTTATTTAACTTCCTATAGTCTATACAAATTTTCCACTGAATGACAATTCTAGTAGGAATACGTTCAATGTGTTCAATAAATATTATAGTCAAGCCACCCTTTTTAGGAACATAATGAATAGGACTCACCCAAGAATTCTCTAAAATAGAATATATAATCCTTGAATCAAGCCATTTAAGTATCTCAATTTTAACAACTTATTTCATGAAAAGGTTAAGCCTTCTTTGAGGGTCAACTTTTGGTATTGAATTAGCTTCCATTAAAATTTTATGCATATAGATTGGGTGTCTAATTCCTTTATTATCAACAATAGTCCACCCAAAAGCTTTTTTAAAATCTCCTAAAATCCTAATTAATTTACTTTTTAATCTTTTTTTCAAATTTATAGAAATGATTACAGGCAAAGTTGAATTGTCACCAAGGAAAGCATACTTAACATGGCTAGGAAAAATCTTAAGCTCTATGTTAGGAGCTTCTTCTATAGAAGGTCTCAAAGTTTTACCCAAAGATATAGTCTCTAAAATTTCAAACATCTCCCTAAACACTCCAATATTTCTTTTAATAGATTTAATGGATTCTCCTACATCCTCATAATTATCCTCAAAATCTTCTTCCAATAAATTCCTTCCTAACAACTCTTCTTTTAAACTCTCCACTACAATGTCTTCCATATTAACTTTAAATCAATCTCTATTATTTTCTTATGTGAATTTTATAAATTTAAGAACATTAATGGTTACCTCCTATTCTTCAACCCTCATAGTCAATTCCCCTTTATGAACATCAATGATGGCCTTCCTAGTGGCTAAGAAATGTTTCCCTAAGATGAGGGTATTTTCCTATCTTCTTCTATATCAAGCATAATAAAATCTTCTGGGAAAATGAACTTATCAACCTTAATGAGAACTTCTTATATTACCCCTCAAGGATAAGTGAATGATCTATCTACTAGTTGAAGGATGACTGAAGTAGGATGAACCTCTCCTACAATTAATCTTTTGAAGATTGAAAGGGGCATGAGATTGATGCCTGATTCTACATCACACAAAGCTCACCCACAGAACTTATCACCTATTGTTAAAAGAATGATGAAATTACCAGGATCTTATAGTTTCTCAAGAAGTTCCTTTTGAATTACAATAATATAATTTTCAATTAATGCTACTATTTTAAATTCTATAAACTTTCTTTTCTTATCAAAATATCTTTCATGAACTTAGCATAGGTGGGCATTCTCTTTAAGGCTTCATAGAAGGGTATGTTGATAGTAAATTTCTTAAACATCTCTAAAAACTTAGAGAATTGCTTATCAAGATTTTGTTTGATCAACCTCAGAGGAAAGGGTGGTGGTGGTCTCTTTACAACCTTCCTAATTGAGTTTTAAGGTTCTTTAATAGGTTTAGTTTGCTCAATAAGGGGTTCAATTTTTGATGGTTCACTTTCACCGTTATCCTTTTGAGGTAGATCTCTATCCTTAAATTGTCTCCTAAATCTCTCCCACTCCAAAGCTAGATTTTATTACATTATTCTTACAATTTTTTATTATTAATCTACCTGGAAAAATGTTCTATATGGTCTTCTATTTTTTTTAGGGTAGTAAATTGATACTACAGCTGAATTCGAAATTGCATAATAATATCTTCCAATGGTATCTACCCATTCCCAAAATGATAGTTTTGCACAAAACCTAAGAGGAAAATTGTGGCCTTGCACGATACGACATGTAGTGTTCATACGTATTGGATCTCTAATAGAATTAAGGTAATTATTATACTTATATGGTTCGGCTCTGACTCCTATAGTATCTTTTTTTTTTTTGAAATAGCAGCTATCTGAGCAGTAAGAATTAACAAAGCATTAAATTTATAGTTTCTCACTACTCACTTAGAATTCACTCTATTACCAGGCCATAAAGCATTATTTAGTCATTTCCACTATTAATTCATATGTTTCCTCAAATGGCTTAAACATTAGAGATCCTCTAGCCATAACATTTATAATTGACCTAAGAGATCCTACTAATCCATTATAAGAGGTCTGAATAACCAACCAATCGGGTAAGGTATAGTGAGGATATTTCTTAACTATTTTCTTAAATCTCTTCCAACTTTCACAAATTAATTCTTCTAAAAGTGGACAAAAGAAGTGATATCATTTTTAAGCTTGCCAGGTTTTGAAGGTGGGAAATACTTAGCTTGGAATTTATGTGTCAAATCATTCTAAGTGGTTATAAACCATGGGGGCAAAGAATTCAACCACATCTTACCCTCTTCCCTTAGAGAAATTAGGAATAATCTAAGTCTAATGACATCATCACTGACAACATTATACTTAAATATTACACATATTTTCAAAATAAACTAAGTGTAAGTTAGGATCTTCAGCAGGAATTCCCCAAAATTGAGAATTTTGAACCATTTAAATTATGGCGGGTTTTAGTTCAATATTATTTGTGTGGATAGTAGGTCTATTAATACTCTGATGGATTCCCTCTACTATAGAATTAGCATACTCCCTAAGTGGTCTAGAATGGTCCTGATCTTATACTGGGTCAGACATTTTTAAATCTATTATTTTTTCAAATTTTTGAAAGGGTCCTTTTTATTTTTGGATCAAATAATAAGGGATCCTTACTAGCTCTACCAAGCATACAATAGAATTACAACACTAAAAAAAATAACTAAATAAACAAATATAATATTTTTTTTCAATTTTTAAAAATTTTTATCAAATAGAATAAAGATACAGGATACAAGTAGGTCTAAATATGCACTTATTTTAATAATATTGTCAAAATTGCAATACGCACGTTACTTCCCCTACCACGATGGCAAAAACCTGATGAGGGGCTTATTGATAACTAGGATATGCTAATAGTGTGAGCTAGAATGCGACTTATAAAGTTTTCAAATTTGCCTAGGTTTTCTTTGATATAAAATTAATATAAGCCCCCTAAGTACATAAGTATACATGTCAAATCAAGTAATAAAGTGTTATAATAGAGTGTTGAACTACGAGGAAGTGTTATGCTTAGTTGTAACTTAACTACTATTGCTACTACAATTTTGCAACGTATGCTACTAAAGATAAAAAAATATATGTTTTAAGTTTTTTATTACTAAAAGAAAATAACATGCAAATGAAAGTTGATACTTTAAAAATAAAGTGTTTTGGACTAATGAATGTATAAAATATAACTTTTCTAATGAAACTCCAAAATATAGATGTGGATCAGAGCATATGTATCATTAAATCTCTATCGACCTTATAGGGGTGAAAAGGAAATGTTATGGCCTTCCTATTATTCTTTTTATCTCTATAGAACCTAGAAATTCAAACATCCTATGTCTAAGCATGCCAACATTCCATTTAAATACTCCTAATTATTTCAGCATTCCTTCATTGAGGCTACACATTATAATAGATATTTAACTACACACATGGCCATTATATACATTAAATAAAGAATGGAAGATATTAAAAATATTAATACTTTTATTAAATATATGAGTCTATATTAGTACATATTATTCGTACGACATCATTAGCCAAAAATTAGAGAATTAGCCAGACATGGAGGAAATAATAAGCAAACTCGTTGTCATTTTGATTTTTAGAAGAAAGATATAAAAGAAGTAAAAAAAAATTGTCACCATGAAGGATCAAATGATCTACTTTGCACTCCTTCTTCCACCATCATAGAGTTACTTACACAAATAGGGTAAGATCTCCACAAACAAAAGTATCTTGCACGTTCCTACCCTCCCTTAGACTTTACTCTAAGTGAGCACTAAAAAAACACACTAACAAAAATAAGATTTTCACTCCAATGATAGAACCCTCTCATAAAAGAACTAAAAAGATATTTTTAGTAAATAAAAGAATGGGTTCAAGTGTTGCGGTGCTCGACAAGGTGGTATCATGGTGGTGAAAAATGAACTAGTACCTTGACTTTGTAAGATTTGCTCCAATGCAGTGCTGGCTGATATGGCATGGTTATTAGTTAAAATGATGGATCTTTTTATTGAGTCAGCATGGCTCCTCATGTTAATAACTGCTCCAACACGGCACTCCAAAAATTTGAGTGTTATGGTGATTGAATGAAGGATTCGACATTATAGTGCTAAATTTTGGTGCAAAGGCACTGTGTGATGCCACGATACTGACTTAGGTTTTATTGCAGTGCTTGAAAATAGAGAAGAATGGTGCAACAATGTTGGAAACTAGCACCTCAATGTGATTGAACTAGGCATTATGGCGTGATGTACTCGAGCGTAGTGGCGCTACTCTACACTTCTATTTTTCTTTTTCATTTTTAGAACATTTCCTGTACAAACATAACCATAATAATATATTTTATCAAAATTCAAACATAATAAATAATATACAATTTATACTTAATAATTTTCCCCCAGTAAAAACACTTGCTTGTCCTCAAGTAATAATAATATTTGATCCTAGATTACTTTAATAACCAAAGTAAAAAATGATAATTTAAAATTACTAAAATATAGGATAATACAACATAGTCTAGAAGTAATTTTGAATGAATAAAGTTATAATTCTAATTTGAAAGAGGCATAATAGTTATCCCAATTAGTCACCCTTGTTATTGCTTATTTTAAATCTATTCACTATATTTGAAAATATAAAATTGACCTCTGAATATATAATGAATAATGTAGTCAAGGGACTAGTTGCTCATACTAAAATAGGAAATTCGTTAGTGCACCATCACAGGTACTAGTTTACTTATTTTATCCTTTTTATTTAAATAATAGGATACAACTAAATTTAAACAACAACTGACACCATTTTTCGAATGTACTCATCTTCATTTTGTAATATTTTCTTTTGACTTTTTTTACATTATCCTTTCCTTTACTATTTATGAAATACATACTTAATGATTTTGAATATTAGTTTTTTTTTCTTTCATTATCTTGTAATCCTATTGAATTAATATAAGGATTTAATAAGAACATTAGCTCCATTTTCAAGTTTTACTATGAGTCCCCTAATTTAAGCTATGCAGATCTAATCCATAAATTACTTATTCATTTTCAATTCGATTGTCAATGAGTTAATGCATAGTTTCTAAATTTAAAATTAAGTCAATAGGTTAGATGATCAAGATTAGTTAATTGTTAATTTTTAAAATTATGAATTATTATGCAATATTAATTCAAACTATAATTTAGGATTTTATTATTATCCTAAATTTATATAATTTTTAATTATAATTTTATTTTGGCTAAATAGGTAATCAAAGTGTATTATTTGTCAAAGATAATGTAAAATAGTTTAAGTATAAAGAAATTTATCAAATGTAAACAACAGAACACATTGTAACTAATAGTAAATTATCATACTTAAACATGTAAATTACAAGTAAAGATAGTACTACAATTAAGAAAAGAACTAAATAATATAGAAGAACTTCAAACACAAGTGTGTTGCCTCCCATTAGAGTTAAGTATATAGTTTTCAGCCAGACTATATAAATGATTATATTTCAGGATGAGACAACTTAGTTATATTTCTCAAATGTTTAATGTCCCTAAATAGGGTTTTAGTCTATAGTCATTAACTTCCAAAAACATGCAAGATTTTCTTATCTTGAATTTCAAAAATTCAACAAGAAAATACCTTTATAACAGTGAATGGTCCTGAATACCTGGATTTTAGTTTTCCAGGAAATAATATAAGTTTGAAATTAATAAGTAAAATATCTTATCTAGGGATAAATTATTTCTTTACAATTATGATCATGCCATTTTTAAATTTTATCTTTATAAATCCTTACATTTTTATAAGCTTCATTTCTAATTTCTTCTAATTCATTGAATTGTATTAGTTTTTTCTCCTCTATTCCTATAAGATTGAAATTCATTTCTCTAATACTCCAGAATGTCTTATGCTCTAACTCTATAGGAAGGTTAAAAGCCTTTTGAAAGACAAATTTATAGGGAGACATACCAATTGGAGTCTTAAATGTAGTTATATATGCCCATAATGCATCATCTAATTTAATAGACCAATCTTTTCTATTAGAACTGATAGTTTTTTTTTTCTAAAATCCTTTTAATCTCCTTATTACTAATTTTAGCTTATTCATTAGTTTGGGAATGATAAGCTATTGCAACCCTAAGATGAATACCATATTTCCTTAATGTTTCTTCTGCTCTCTTATTACAGAAATAACTTCCTTGGTCACCGATTAGAACTCTATGCACTTCAAATATATATAAAAATATATTTCTTTAAGAATTTAAGAATAATTTGAGCACCAGTTTTATGGGCTACCACTCCTTTAATCCATTTTGATGCATAATCCACAACAATAAAAATATGCTGACATCCATGGGATTGCACTAATGGTCCCATGAAATCCAATCCCAAAACATCAAATATCTCAATCTCTAAAATATAGTTTAAGGGAATTTCATTTCTTCTAGAAATATTATATATTCTTTGATATTGATCACATTTTTTTAATATAGTCATTAACATCGTTAAATAGAGTAGGCAAAAAAAATTCAAGATTGGAGGATTTTAAAAGAAGTTCTAAAACTACCAAAATGCCCCCCATAATGAGAATCATAACATTCCCTAATGATTTGTTCTATTTCTTCCTTGGGGACACAACTTCTATTAATTTGGTTATTGTAGGCCTTAAATAAATATGATCCATCCCAAAAATAATATTTGGTATCATGCAATAATTTTCTCTTTTGAACAAAAGATAAATCATATGCAAAGCAAATAATTATTCAGCAGGAAAATACTCATTAACTTCAAGCTCATTTGTTGATGCCTTTCAAATGAAAGTCTAGAGAGATTATCAGCAATTTGAATTTTAGTTTCTTCCCTATCTAAAATTTCTACATTAAATTCTTATAATAGAATAATCCACCACATCACTAATCTAAGCTTGTTGTCTTTGTTTATCATAAGATATTTAATTATAAAATGATCGGTATAAATAATTACTTTTGTACAAATCAACTACAACCTAAACTTGTCAAAAGCAAAAATAATTGTTAATAATTCTTTTTAAATAGCTGTGTAATTACACTATGCAGAATTTAAGATTATACTAGCATAAAAAAATGACATGGAATTTCTTATCTTACTTTTGACCAAGAACAACACTAACAACAAAATCGCTTACATCACACATAACTATAAAATTAAATGTTATTTCAAAGTATTAAAAGCATTAAGATATACAGTATCAAAAATAAAAGGAACATCCTTCTCCAATAAATGAAATAATAGTTTTAAAATTTTGGAAAAGTCTTTTATAAATCTTCTATAAAAACCTACATACCCAAGAAAGCTTCTACTTCCTTTTACAAAAGTAGGAGTGGGTAGGTTCTCAATAACCTATATTTTTGTAATGTCTACCTCTAATCCTTCTTTAGAAATTTTATTCCCTGAGATAATTCCTTCGATTATCATAAAGTGACATTTCTTCCAATTTCACACTAAGTTTATTACTACACATTTTTTTAATATAGAAATTAAATGCTCAAGACATGAATCAAATATAGTGCCAAAAATAGAGAAGTCTTCCATAAAATTTCAATGCCCTGCTCAATTAAATTTAAAACATTTGACAACATGCATCTTTAAAACCTAGTAAGGGCAATGTAATGATCAAAAGGCATTCTCCTAAAGGCAAATGTCCCATAAAGGCTGGTGAAGGTAGTCTTTTCTTGGTCCTTAGGTGCTATAGAAATTTTGTGATACCCTGAATACCAATCTAAAATGTAGTAAAATGAATGCCCTACCAACATATCTAACATCTAGTCAAGAAAAGGTAAGGGAAAATGATCTTTCTTAGTGGCCTTATTTAAATTCCTATAGCCAATACAAATTCCACCCAATGACAATCCTAGTAGAAATAAGTTCATTATGTTTATTAAATAATATAATCAAGCTACCCTTTTTAGGAACATAATGAATAGGACTCACCCAAGAAATGTTTGAAATAAGATAGATACTCCCAAAATCAAGCCATTTAAGTATCTCTTTTTTAATAATTTCTTTCATAAAAGGGTTAAGTCTTCTTTGAAGGTCAGCTTTTGGTATTGAATTAGCTTCCATTAAAATTCTATGCATATAGATTGAGGGACTAATTCATTTATTATCAGCAATAGTCCACCCAATTTCTTTTTGAAATCTCCTAAAATCCTATTCAATTTACTTTCTAATATTTTTCAAATTTTAAAGAAATGATCACAGGAAAAGTTGAATTATTACCAAGGAAAGCATACTTTAGATGGCTGGGAAAAACCTTAAGCTCTAAGTCAAGAGCTTCTTATATAGAAATTCTCAAACTTTTACCCAAAGATACAGCCTCTAAAGTTTCAAACTTCTCCCTAAACACTCCAATATTACTTTTAATAGATTTAATGGATTCTCCTATTCTCCTCAACAACTTCTTCTAATAAATTCCTTCCTAAAAACTCTTCTTTTAAACTCTCCACTACAGTGTCTTTCAGATTAACTATAAATCAATCTCTATTCTTTTCTTGTGATAATTTTATTGATTTAAGAATATTAATGGTTACCTCCTGATCTTCAACCTTCATAGTCAATTCCCCTTTATGGACATCAATAATGGCCTTCCTAATGGCTAAGAAAGGTCTTCCTAAGATGAGGTGTATTTCCATATCTTCTTCCATATCAAGCATAATGAAATCTATTAGGAAAGTGAACTTATCAACCTTAATCAAAACATCTTCTATTATCCCTATAGGATAAGTGAAAGATCTATCAGCTAGTTAAAGGATTACAGAAGTAGGTTGTGTTGCAAACCTGGATTTAAGGATTATAATTTTGATGATAATAAATATTTCTATATTCTATTTTGATTGGCTAAAATTTTAGGTACAAAAGATCAAATGCAATTCAAGCCAACTCAAGATCGGGTCCACGGGTGTTTAAATATAATTTTTTCCTTTCTTGAGTCAAATATAATGTAATTGATCCCCTAGCTAAGTAACCTTGCACACACACACTTGGGGGAGAGTTTTAGTGAGTTAGAGTTTCTACTTCAAATTTTATTCATATCATCCTAGATAATATTCATATCGTCTTGGACGATCCAGTGAAAATAAAAACCCAAATTAGGGCGACTATATTAAGTCGGATTGATTAAGCAGATCATCCTGGATGATATACCCATCGTAGAGGATGATAGGCTCAAATCAAAAATTCTTAATCACCAGATTAAGTTAGGTAAGTTTTATTTTTAGAGATTTGGTCTGATCATCCTGGATGATACGTGTATCATCTTGGACGATCCGTTACAATCATGTCTAAATTAGTCTCGTGATTAAGGAAAGTAATAGATATTTCAATAATATGATCATATCATCCGGGATAATACATGCAAAATCCTGACCCGTCCAGAGCACTTCACCTTGACGATCCAAGAAATATGCTAGATGATATTCCTAATTTTGAACTAATTGTACGGGACGATCGACATATCATCCTGGATGATCAAGTCATTTTGAGATCATCCAGCACAGGTTACCCTGGAAGACCCGAGCTATCTGAACAAAATTACTAATTTACACTAATCATCCTCGATGATCACAGAATCATACTGGATGATCTGAACAAATTATGTCTACTAATCATCTAGAGAAACCAGATCATCCAGGCTGATTCAGGTAATTTTGTACTAATCATGCAGGACGATCGACCGATCATCCTGGACAATCTTTGACGACCAGTTGAGATTTAAGAAAATCTTTGAGCCCTCCTATTTAAGATCTTTTTTATTCAATCGTTAAGATCTTTTTCCACTATCCTTTCCTGTGAGAAACTTGAGAAGGAGAGGGATAGAGCTTGGGAGTGAGAGAGAAGATCTTGTTAGGGGGCATTTGTGAGGTGTTCACAAAGGTTGCTCCAAGAAAGGATCTGAGTCATCTTCTGTGGCCATCATCTCTTGTCCTTGGTGTCTCCGTGGAAGGATTGTCTACAAGAAGTTCAAGGTTCTCTCCCTCCTTCAGGAGGAAGCGAAAGGAGTTTAAGTTTTATGCCTGCTTCAGGAGGAAGCGAAAGGAGTCCAGGTTCTCTGGCTCACTGGGTTGGTGGAAAGGAGATTTTATACAGGCTTCTCTACCTTATTGTAGGAGTAGATGGAGAGTCACTTAGTGTTAGTGCAATACCCGGAGGGGAGGCTCCAGGGAGCGGACGCAGGTCAAGTTAATCGAACCACTATAAAATCTCATGTGTTCTTTCTGATTATTTTTTATATTTATTTTTCTATTGATGATTGTGTGATTGTGATTACTATTATGTTATTATTGAACATCTGTACATCATCGTGAGATTGTAATTATTTTTAAATATTCAAAAAGATTTTTTAAAATCAATTTATGCTTCAGAATTTTTAAAATAACCAATTCACCCCCCTCTTGGTTAGCCTCGGGACTAGTTCACAAGAACTTAACATCCTTATCGAACTTTCAAGTGATATCAAAGAGGGATTCATAAAATCTAGTTTTGAAAAACTTTTGAATTTGATCCATGGCTAATTTTGGAAATAGAAATACTGCTGAAGGTTATTCCCTTACACGACAGTCGTTGTTTGATAACATACCTTTTAATTTTTGGAAAACTCACATGTCCACTTTTCTTCAATCTATAGATTATCGCATGTGGATGCTTGTTAAAGATGGCTATGAAGCACCTTTTAGACTTGTTAATAATGTTAAAACTAAACTTCTTTTTGCCGAATGGACTTTTAATGATCGAAATTTAGCCCAATTGAATGCAAAATGGTTGAACTTTTTTTCTATGCACTAAAATTTGAGGATTACATGCGTGTCTCTACTTGCATTACTGGTAAAGAAATCTGGGATAGACAATGCATTACTAATGAAGGTACATCTAAAGTTAAGCAATCTAGATTGAATATCTTGCTTCATGACTACGAACGCTTTCGTATGAAACAGAGTGAATCAATTTCTAAAATGTATACTAGGTTTACTCAAATTGTCACCTCTCTACATACTTTAGAAAGAGAACTCACTAACTATGAAAAAGTGAACAAAATTCTGAGATGTTTACATTCTTCCTATAATGCCAAGATAATTGTAATTACTGAATCCAAAGATTTGAATACTTATTCTATTGATAACTTACTTGGGTCACTCATTGCTTATGAGCAAGGTGTGAATTAAAAACAAATTGATGCAGGTGAGAAGAAGAAGGAGAAAATTGTGGCGCTGAAGGCCAACGATACTGACACTGATTCTTTCGGGTCTGCTAGCGATAGCGTTGCCTTAATCACTAGGCAATTCAAAAGTTTTCTAAGGAAGAAACACATGAACTTTCAGAAGTGGAATAAAGGTAAGAGTAGCAAAAATTTTAAAGATTCATCTGAGACTGTTTGTTTTAAATGCAGAAAGCCTGGACATATAAAGGCTGATTGTCCTACACTTAAGGCTCACCCAAGTAAGGGGAAGGGTAAGGAGAAACCCAAGTTCAGAAAGGATAAGAAGAAGATTTAAAAAGATTTCTGGGTAGATTCTATATCCAACTCCTCTGAGACTGAAGTTGAAGAAGAAGTTACAAACTTATGTTTGATGGCTGGTGAGCATCTTGGTCAGTCCGACCAAGAAGAGGTATGTGAACTGACCTACAATCAATTGCTTGATATTTCTAAAAAATCCATTCATCATATAGGAAGCTTAAGAAAACTCATGCTAGCCTGAAATAAGAATTTTTGAATTTATAAAAAGAGCATGAAATTTTGATTACGGATCATTATACTCTTGATAGCAATCATATGTCACTACTTGATGAATTTGATGAGTTAAATAAAAAATATTCTAATTTAATTATTAAGCATGATTCATTAAAAATATCATATGTTGAATTAAAAGCGGTATTTAAGGAATTAGAAACTCATGCATCTGATCTAGATAGTAGTGAGCATCATTTGTAATTTGAAATTATAAGTCTCAAGAAAGAAAATGAATTTCTAAGTGTGAAAATTAGTGCATATGAGAATAATGAAACACCTCCTACATTTGCATAATTTTATGCACCTCCATCACTTGAAGAATTTAATTCAAAATCATCAAAGCATGTTTCATTCAAACCTAGGAAGAGGCGCTATCACCCATGTAGATTGGTTAACCCTTTTTCTAGCATTAGATATTTTTCTTATGGCATGCTAGAACACATCTCTCACACCTGCACTATTTATCGTATTACATATTGGGTGTGGAGGCCCAAATTGTATGTTTCACAGCACAGCACACATACATTGCATTCTTCTTTTCATAAGAAAATCTGACGTTTGATGATTTTGTAGGGGTTCTCTCACAAAAGGCCTCATGCGAGCATGTGGTACCTGGACAGCGGATGTTCAGGGCACATGACTGGAGATGCAAATCAGTTCATTTCACTGGAGATAAGGTTACACTTGGAGATAATACCACCATGAGGGTGGTAGGAGCATGTATAATTGGTAATTCAAAAAATTCCATTATTAATAATGTTTTACTTATAGATAGACTGAAACACAATCTGCTCAGCATCAGCCAGCTATGTGATAAAAGCTTCAGCATAAAGTTCCTACTAACTTGCTACATTATAAGCTTAAAAGACAGAATTATTTTGCAGGAAAAAAGGATCAACAATGTCTACATCCAGGATGTAAGCTGCTTTCAAGCTGATGTTTCAATTTGCTTAAAAACTGATGCTGATGAGTCTTGGCTGTGGCATAGGAGGTTATATCATGCTAATATGAAAACCCTTAGAATAGTGGCCCAAAAGGACTTAGTTAGAGGTGTCCCCAAGCTTAAGTTTACTAAGAACCACCTGTGTAATGCCTGTCAACTAGGGAAGCAAGTCCAAACCTCTTTCCACTCCATTAAGGACATCAGCACCTCTAGACCTTTAGAAGTCCTTCACATGGATCTCTTTAGACCCATTAGCACTGCTAGCTTAAGGAAAAAAGTCTATGGATTTTTTATTGTTGATGAATACTCGAGGTTCACTTGGATTAGATTTTTGTCACATAAGTCTGCGTCATTTAATGAATTTAAATCCTTCTCCACTTGGATTCAAAAGAAGTTAGGTTGTGAGATCTTGATCATCTATAGTGATCATGGTAGAGAGTTTAAAAATGTGAGATTTTGAACCTTCTATGAGGAGAAAGGGATTAGCCACAACTTTTCAGCTCCTAGGACCACTCAGCAGAATGGGGTAGCTGAAAGGAAGAACAGGACCTCAGTGGAAGTCGTTATAGCCATGCTTACTGAGTATTCACTTCTAAAATACTTTTGGGCTAAAGCGGTGAACACTGCCTGTTATGTGTTGAATAGGATGAATGTTAGATCCAATCTGAATAAGACACCATATGAGATCATTAAGGGTAGAACTCCAAACCTGTCTCACCTCCATATCTTTGGCTATAAGGTTTTCATTCTGAACAATGAAAAATCACTCTTTGGAAAATTTGACTTAAAATCTGATAAGGGAGTGTTCTTAGCATATTCAAGTGTAGGGAAATCCTTTAGAGTGTTTAACAAGAGGACACTGGTGGTGGAGGAGACTACTCATGTAGTATTTAATGAATCTGATCCTAAGGAGTCTAGAGCTAAAGTACAAGATGAAGAGGTTATAGAGGTCACCCAAGGAGTAGAATCTATAAATCTTGAGAAAAGAGTAAAAGTTGATGTTTCTTTGCCTAGAGAGTGGAGATACTCTTCAAGTCATCCTAAGGAACTAATCTTAGGAGACCCTTCTGAAGGTGTTAGAACTATGCATGGCCTTAGCAAAGAAGTAAACCACTCTTCCTTCATTTCAATGACTGAACCCACCAACCTGAATCAAGCCTTATCTGATGAGTTCTGGATCTTAGCCATGCAGGAAGAGTTAAATCAATTTGTAAGGAATGATATTTGGGAACTAGTAGAAAGACCTAAGGATCAAAGTGTAGTAGGAATAAAATGGGTCTTTAAGAATAAGATGAATGATTCTGGTGTGATGATTAGGAATAAGGCAAGATTGGTGGATATGGGATACAACCAAATAGAAGGGATTGATTTTGAGGAGACTTTTGCCCCGATAGCTAGATTGGAAGCCATTAGAGTGCTATTAGCATTTTCCTGTTATAAGGGATTTTAAAAGTTTGAAAGGGATGTTAAGCCCTTGTGAACTAGTCCTAAGGATAACCAAGAGGGGGGTGAATTAGTTATTTTAAAAATTCATGGATAAACAATGATTTAGAACAAATCTTTTTGAATGTTTTATAACAATTACAATTTTGTGATGATTTGTAGATGTTCAATGATGATCAAAGAATAATAATCACAGTCACATAATCATCAATAGAAAAGTAACTACATAAAATAATCAGAAAGAACACACCAGATTTTATAGTGGTTCGGTCAACTTGACCTACGTCTACTCCCTAGAGCCTCCCCTCTAGGTATTGCACTAACACTAAGTGACTCTCCTTTTTCTCCCACAGCAAGGCGGAGAAGCCGGTACAAAACCTCCTTTTCGCCAACCCGGTGAGGCAGAGAACCTGAACTCCTTTCACTTCTCCTGAAGTAGGTAGAGAACCCGGACTCCTTTCGCTTCCTCCTGAAGCAGGCAGAGAACCTTGATCTTCTTGCGGATGATCCTCTTATAGAAAAACACTGACGAGATAAGAGACGAAGACCAGAGAAGATGACTCAGATCCTTTCTTGGAGTAACCTTTGTGAATCTCTCACAAACTCCCCCTCATAAGATCCTCTCTCTCTCTCTCTCTCCCAAGCTCTCTCTCTCTCTCTCTCTCTCTTAAGGTTTTCTCTAGAAAGGAAAGTTACAAAAGATCTTTCTTTTTGAAAGAAAAAGATCTTGAAAATGAGGGCTCAAAAATTACCCTAAATCTCAACGGGTCGTTAAATATTGTCCAGGATGATCGGTCGATCGTCCTATACAATCAGTTCAAAATCACATGTTTCATTCTAGACGATCAGGCTTCTCTGGATGATTAGAATATATATTTGTTCGAATCATCCTGGATGATTCTGTGATCGTCCGGGATGATTAGTGTAAACCAAAAATTTCATCTAGAAGATCGCTTTGGTCGTCCAGGGTTACTTGTGCTGAACGATCTCAAAATGACTGAATTATCCGGGATGATATGCATATCATCATGTACGATTAGTTTAAAAATGGCAGAATCATCCTAAATATATATCGGATCGGCCTGCACAAAATGTTCTGTATGATTTAAAGTGACTTGATCGTCTAGGATGATATCCCTATCGTCCTGTATGATTAGCTCAAATTTGGGCATATCGTCCAGAAGATCATGCGGGTCATCCAGGTGAAATGGTATGGACGATCAAGATTTTGCACTTCTCGTCCTATATGATATTGCAATCATCTAGGATGATATGATCATATCAATTAAAAATTAATTTCTTTCCTTAATCATCAGACTAATTTAGGCATGATTGTAATGGATTATCCAGGACGAGACACATATCATCCAGGATAATCAGACCAAATCTCTAAAAATAAAAACATGCCTAACTTGATCTAGCGACTGAGAATTTCTGATTTGAGCTTATCATCCTGTATGATATAAGTATCATCTAGGACAATATGCTTAATTAAATTGACTAACCTGGGCGCCCTAATTGGGGTTTCTATTTTTATTGGATCGTCTAGGATGATATGAATATCGTCCAGGATGATATGAATAAAACTTGACAATAGAGACTCTAACTCACTGAAAACTCTCCCCCTAAGTGTGTATGTGTAAGGTTACTTAGCTAGGGGATCACTTGCATTATATTTGACTCAAGAAAGGTAAAAATTATAACTTAGACACTCACGGACCCGACCTCGAGTTGGCTTGTGTTGCATTTGATCTTTTGTACCTGAAATATTAGTTAACTAAACAGAGCACAAAAATGTTTGTTATCACCAAAATTGTAATCCCTAAATCTAGATTTGCAATAATCTCTCCCTTTTTTATGATGGCAAATATTTATTTAGTAGTTTTAAATCAAACAGACCGGAGTAATCAACACATATACGAGAAAAGATTTATCATTTCAAATTTCACTAAAATATTCATAAATAGTGACACTCAATACAATAAACTAAACAACTACAATACATAAATAGTAAAAGAAACAACTAGTAACTCAAAAAACCAACTCGCCCTTTTGACATCACAAAAAGGAATAGGAATAGACAAAATAACACAACAAACAAAAAAGAGTAAATAAAAATAGAAACAAGAAAATAAAATTAAAAACCATATTTTTTTTTGAATCGACCAGCTCTAATAAATTAGAATTTTTCCTTAATTTTTAATCCAAAAACCAATAAGAAGAAGATCGACAACACTGAAATACAAAAAAGTTGGAAAATAGACTTTCAAAACTATTACCTCGAACACCTTACAGGTTCAAATTCCTTTCAAATAAAAGTCTAATTCAAACGAAAAGAAATTATATTTGAAAAGAGATCCGTTCAAGCCTCATTCCAGAAAAAATATTTGATAAAATAGTCTTACAAAGTAAGGAATCAGAAATCATGAGTTTTCATCTCAAACTTTTAAAAATATTAAGTGGAGCATGGATTTCTCTAAGACATTTAAAGATCTGAAAGGGAAGAAAACTTATTTCTTTATGGGCTCATTTTATGCCGCTTTTAAATTTGTTTGGCGCTTTACGCATCTTTTGATTTTTGATACACTTTGTGTATCTTTCTAGTTTAGTGACATTGCACATCTTTTCTGCTTTGGGCTCATTTTGTGCCTCTTTTCATTTTAGCGCTCTTTATGCATCTTTTGTAAGCTTGCTTCCTTTCATAATCGTTAAAGAATCTCAGCTGTGAGATTACCTTCTAGGTATAAGAGATGACAAAACTCACTCTTTACAACAAGGAAGAGTAATTCACAAAATAAAAACCATACATCATATGATAAGAGTAGTCACCTAATTAAGAAAAATATAACACTGATTCAAAGCTTTGAAAATACTATTCATATGAGGTAGATTACTATAGGAAGATAAAATAGATCTTTATTTTAAAAACCAACTTTTTAATTTTGAAGAAGATTTTTATCCAAAAGAAATAATACACCATTAAATGGAGTTAGAGGAAGAGAAATAATCATCAACATTTCTTCCCTCTAACAGATTCAGAGGAGTTAATCACTGCTTATAAGCTTCCAAATAAAAATAAGGCAAAACTCTCAGTCAAAAATCCAATTTATTAGCAGTAGTGAGCAGTGATCTAATTTTGAAAGAAATAAAATAGTAAATCAAGAACAAGTAGGAAATCACATCAAAATAAATACTCAAATAAGAAAAATAACACACAATAAAAGGAAATCAACAGTGAGAAAAAAAAATAAAATAGGAAATAGATAATTAAATCAAAAGACTAACAGAAATAAAAGGAAATAATCAAACTCAAAAATCATCAGTCATCAGAATCATGCATATATGTCAATCACACCCAATCTGGTCCTCAAAATGCTGAATGAGTCAAAGGCCAGTGGTTTAATAAATATGTCAGCCAGTTGATTTTCAGTTGCTACATGATGTAGCTCAATGTCCCCTTTTATATTATGGTCCCTAATGAAGTGATGCCTTATATCAATGTGTTTGGTTCTAGAATGTTGGATTGGATTCTTAGAAATACAGATGGCACTAGTATTATCACACATAACAAAAATTATGCCAATAGGTAATCATAAATCCAAAACTTGTTGCTTCAACCAAAGGATGGGCCACACAACTTCTTAAGGCAATATACTCAGCTTCAACAGTGGAAAGTGCAACTGAGTTCTATTTTCTACTGGACCAGGAGACTAAAGACTGTCCTATGAATTGGTAAGTTCCATAAGTGCTCTCTTTATCCACCCTACACTCTATCAAGTCAGGATCAGAATATCCAATAATTTCAAAAGAAGTGCTGTGCCTAGGGTATCAGATTCCTAGGTTTGGGGTCCCTAAAAGATATCTAAGAATTCTCTTAAATAGTAGTTAGGTGAGACTCTTTAGGATCAACTTAAAACCTAGCACACAGACAAACACTAAACATAATATCAGGTCGGCTAGCAGTCAGGTAAAGCAGTGATCCAATTATTCCCCTAAACTTTTTCTGATCAATAGATTTTTCATTTGAATCCTTATCTAACTGAACAGAGGAGCTCATGGGAGTGTTGATTGGCTTGGCTTTGTCTATTTCATATTTCTTCAAAATGTCCTTAGTGTATTTAGATTGATTGAGAAAGGTTCCATCATCCATTTGCCTTATATTAAATCCAAAAAATTAGGACAATTCTCCCATCATACTCATCTTAAACTCGTTACTCATTGCCTTAGAAAAAACATCACATAAATTTTTATTAGAAGATCCAAAAAGTATATCATCAACATAGATCGGGATAATAAGTAAATCATCCCCTACTCTCCTCAGAAAAAGGGTGGTGTCTATGCTCCCCTTAACAAACTCTCTTTCTAACAGGAATGTGCTATGCCTCTAATACCAAGCTATGGGTGCCTGTTTCAATCCATATAAGGCCTTTTTTAATTTGTAAACATGATTTGGATATTGGGAACTCTCAAAACCTGGGGGTTGCTCTACAAAAACATCCTCTTTTATTACCCCATTTAAAAAGGAACTCTTAACATCCATTTGAAACAGCTTAATTCCCTTATAATAGACAAAGGCTAGTAGCACCCTAATGGCTTCCAATATAGCTACAGGGGTAAAGGTCTCCTCAAAATCAATCCCTTCAATTTGATTGTACCCCTTAGCCACCAATCTTGCCTTATTCATAACCACCACACCAGAATCATTCATCTTATTCTTAAAGACCCACTTGGTTCCCACTATACTTTGATTCCTAGGTCTTTCTACTAACTCCCAAACATCGTTCCTTACAAATTGATTCAATTCCTCTTGCATAACTAAGATCCAAAACTCATTAGAAAGGGCTTGAGTGATGTTGGTGGGTTCATTCATTGAGATAAAGGCAGAATGGTTTACTTCCTTCCTAAGTCCATACCTTGTTCTAACACCTTCAGAAGGGTCACCTAAGATCACTTCTTTAGGATGACTCGAAGAATATCTCCAATCTCTAGGCAAAGTGTTTTGAGGCTCTACCCTTTTCTCTAGATTTGTATTTTTAACTACTTGGGTAATCTCTCCTACATCTTCTTCTTCCTTAACTCCAATCTCCTTAGGATCAGATTCATCAAACACCACATGAGCTGTCTCCTCCACCACTAAAGTCCTCTTATTAAACACCCTAAACGATTTCCCCACACTAGAATAGCCTAAGAATACTCTTTCATCAGATTTGGGGTCAAATTTTTCTAAGGATGATTTCTCATTGTTCAGAATGAAAACCTTACAGCCAAAGACATGGAGGTGGGACAGGTTTAGAGTTCTACCCTTAATGATCTCATAAGGTGTCTTATTCAGATTGGATCTAACATTCATCCTATTCAGTGCATAACAGGCAGTGCTCACCACTTCAACCTAGAAGTATTTTGGAAGTAATACTTAGCAAGCATGGCTCTAGCGGCTTCCATTAAGGTTCTGTTCTTCCTTTCAGCTACCCCATTCTGCTGAGGGGTCCTAGGAGCTAAAAAGTTATGGCTAATCCCTTACTCCTCATAGAATGTTCTAAATCTCACATTTTTAAACTCTCCACCATGATCACTATAAATAGTTAAGATCTCACAACCTAACTTCCTCTGAATCCAAGTGGAGAAGGATTTAAATTCTTCAAATGACTCAAATTTATGTGATAAAAATTTAATCCAAGTGAACCTCGAGTAATCATCAACAATCACAAATCCAGAGACTTTCCCCCTTAAGCTGGCAGTGCTAATAGGTCCAAAGAGATCCATGTGAAGGACTTCTAAAGGTCTAGAGGTGCTGATGTCCTTAATGGAGTGAAAGCAGTACTGGACTTACTTACCTAATTGACAGGAATCACACAGGTGGTCCTTAGTGAACTTAAGCTTGGGGACACCTCCAACTAAGTCCGTTTGGGGGACTCTCCTAAGAGTTTTCATACTGGCATGACATAATCTCCTGTGCTATAACTAACGCTCATCAGCAGTAATTTTTAAGCAAATTGAAACATAAGTTTTAAAACAACTTACATCCAGCATGTAGACATTATTGATCCTCCATCCCTACAAAACAATTTTATCATTTAAGCTTATAATATAGCAAGTGGGCAGGAATTTGATGTTATATCCTTTGTCACAGAGTTGACTAATGCTCAAAAAGTTATGTTTCAGTCTATCTACAAGCAAAACATTATCAATAATGAAATTCTTTGAATCACCAATTATACATGTTCCTACCACCCCCCTGGTGGTGTTGTCTCCAAGTGTAACCTTGCCTCCAGCGAAATGAATTTATTTGCATCTCCAGTCATATGTCTTGACCATCCACTATCCAGGTACCACATACTCTCATGAGGTCTTGTGTGAGAGAACACCTACAAAATCATCAAACATCAGATTTAGGAACCCAAACAGGTTTGGGTTCCTTCTTATGAAAAGAAGAATGCAATACATATGTACTGTGCTGTGAAGCATGTAATTTGGGCCTCCACACCCAATATGTACTACGGTGAACAGTGTAGGTGTGAGAGATATGTCCTAACATGCCACAAGAAAAACATCTAACACCAGGAAAAGGGTTAATTAATCAATGTCGGTGATAGTGCCTTTTCCTAGGTTTGAATGAAACATGCTTTGATGATTTTGAAACAAATTCTTCAAAAGATGGAGGTGCATAAAATTGTGCAAAAGTAGGAGGTATTTTATTTTTCTCAAAAGCACTAATTTTTACTTTTAGAAATTCATTCTCCTTTTTAAGACTTATAATTTCAAATTTTAATGCTCCATTACTACTCTCCACTTCACATGCTATGTTGTCTAATTCTTTAAAAGATCTTTCTAAATCAACATGCAAGATTTTCAATGAATCATGCTCAGTAATCAGATCAGAATGTTTTTTGTTCAATTCATCAAATTCATCAAGTAAAGACATGTGATTGCTATCAAGTGTAGAATGATCTTTAACCACAACATCATGCTCTTTTTGTAAAGTTAAGAAGTCCAATTTCAGGCTAGCATACAATTTCTTAAGTTTCCTATAAGATAAATGAATTTTCTCAAAAACTTCTAGCAACTGATCATAGGTTAGCTCACATACTTCTTCTTAATCAGAGTGATCAGGATGATCATCAGCCATCATACACAAATTTATAGTCTGCTTTTCAGCTTCAGTCTTAGAGGAGTCGGAAGCAGAATCTGCCTAGAATGCCTTTTGAATCTGCTTCTTATCCTTCCTGATCTTGGGTTTCTCCTCACCCTTCTCTTTGCTTGGGTGAGCTTTAAGTGTAGGACAATCAGCCTTAATGTGTCCAGGCTTCCTATATTCAAAACATACAGTATCAGATGAGTTTTTATATTTTTTGTTGGACTTACCCTTATTCCACTTCTGAAAGTTCTTGTGTTTCTTCCTTAGAAAGCTTTTGAATTGCCTAGTGATTAAGGCAACATCATTGCTATCAGACCCGGAAGTATCAGTATCACTATCGTTGGCCTTCAGTGCCACAGTTTTCTCTTTCTTCTTCTTACATGCATCAAGATGTCTTTGGTTCACCCCTTACTCATAAGCAATTAGTGACCCAAGTAAGTTATCAATAGAATACATGTTCAAATCTTTAGATTCAGTAATTGCAATTATCTTGGCATCAAAAGAAGAAGGCAAATATCTCAGAATTTTGTTCACTTTTTCATAATTCGTAAGTTCTCTTCCTAAAGCTTGTGATGAAGTGACAATTTGAGTGAACCTAGTATACATCTTAGAAATCTATTCACTAGATTTAATGCCAAAGAGTTCGTAGTCTTGAAGTAAGATGTTTAACCTAGACTGTTTGATTTTAGATGTACCTTCATAAGTGATGCATAATCTATCCCAAATTTCTTTACCAGTTGTACAAGTAGAGACATGCATGTAATCCTCAAATTTTAAGGCACAGAAAAAATAGTTTAAACATTTGGGATTCAGTTGGGCTAAGTCCCGATCATCAAAAGTCCATTCAGTGAAAGGCAGTTCAGTTTTAACATTATTAATTATTCTAAAAGGTGCTTCATAGTCATCCTTAACAAGCATCCACATGCGATAATCTATAGATTGAAGAAAAATGGACATGTGAGTTTTCCAAAAATAAAAAGGTATGTTATCAAATAATGGTGGACGTGTGATTGAATAACCTTCAGCAGTATTTCTATTGCCAAAGTTAGCCATGGATCAAATTCAAAAGATTTCAAACTTTATTTTTGAATCCAGCTCTAATACCACTTAAAAGTTCAGAAGGGATGTTAAGCCCTTGTGAACTAGTCCTGAGGCTAACCAAGAGGGGGGTAAATTAGTTATTTTAAAAATTCATGGACAAACAATAATTTAGAAAAAACTTTTTGAATGTTTTATTATAATTACAGATTCATGATGATTTGCAGATGTTCAACGATAATCAAAGAATAATAATCAGAGTCACACAATTATCAACAGAAAAGTAAGTGCAGAAAATAATCAGATAGAACACACCAGATTTTATAGTGGTTAGGTCAACTTGACCTATGTCCACTCCCCGGAGCCTCCCCTTCGGGTATTGCACTAACACTAAGTGACTCTCCTTTTGCTCCCACAGCAAGGTGGAGAAGTCTGTACAAAACCTCCTTTCCACCAACCTAGTGAGGCAGAGAACCTAAACTCCTTTTGCTTCCTCCTGAAGCAGGCAGAGAACATGGACTCCTTTCGCTTCCTCCTGAAGTAGGCAGAGAACCTCGATCTTCTTGTGAAAGATCCTACCATAGGAAAACACTAATGAGATAAGAGACGATAACCAGATAAGATGACTGAGATCCTTGCTTGGAGTAACCTTTGTGAATCCCTCATAAACTCCCCCTCATAAGATCCTCTCTCTCCCAAGCTCTCTCTCACTCTCTCTCACTCTCTCTCAAGGTTTTCTTTGGAAAGAAAAGTTGCAAAAGATCTTTCTTATTGAAAGAAAAAGATCATAAAAAGGAGGGCTTAAAAACTGCCTTAAATCTCAACTAGTCGTCAAATATTATCCAGGATGATCGGTCAATCATCTTGTACGATCAGTTCAAAATCACATGTTTCAATCTGGACGATCAGGCTTCTCTGGAAGATTAGAACAAATATTTGTTCAGATCATCCTGGACAATTCTGCGATCATCCGGGACGATTAGTGTAAACCAGGAATTTTATCCAAAAGATCGCTCTGGTTACCCAGGGGTACTTGTGCTGGACGATCTCAAAATGACTGAATCGTCCGGGGTGATATACTTATCGTCCTGTACGATTAGTTCAAAAATGACAGAACCATCCTGGACATATATCGAATCGGCCTGCACAAAAAGTTCTGTATGATTTAAAATAACTTGATCGTTCGGGATTATATCCCTATCATCCCGTATGATTAGTTCAAATTTGGGCATATCGTCCAAAAGATCGTACGGGTCATCCAGGTGAAATGGTCTAGACAGTCAAGATTTTGTATTATAGTAGTTTCTTTTATGTATTGAATGCCACTGTTTGTCAATGATTAGTAAAATTTATAATGATAAATCTTCTCTCATCTGTGCTTTAATTACTGTAATCTGCTTGATTTGAAACTACTAAATAAATGTTTGCCATCAACAAAAAGGAGGAGATTGTTGCAAACCTGGATTTAAGGATTATTATTTTGATGATAATAAATATTTCTGTGTTCTATTTTGATTGGCTAACATTTCAGGTGCAAAAGATCAAATGCAATTCAAGCCAACTCAGGATTGGGTCCGTGTATGTTTTAAAATAATTTTTCCCTTTCTTGAGTCAAATGTAATGTAATTGATCTTCTAGCTAAGTAACCTTGCATACACACACTCAGGGGGAGAGTTTTAGTGAGTTAAAATTTTTGTTTCAAATTTTGTTCATATCGTCCTAGACGATCCAGTGAAAATAGAAATGCTAATTAGGGCGACTATATTAAGTCGGTTTGATTAAGTAGATCATCCTGGACGATATACCCATCGTACAGGATGATAGGCTCAAATCACAAATTCTCATCCGCCAGATTAAGTTAGGCAAGTTTTATTTTTAGAGATTTAGTTTGATCATCCCGGACGATACATGTATCATCCTGGACAATCCGTTACAATCATGCTTAAATTAGTCTGTGATTAAGAAAAGTAATTAATATTTGATTAATACGATCATGTTGTCCTAGACGATCGTCATATCGTCCTGGATGATACACGCAAAATCTTGACCATCCAGAGCACTTCACCTGGATGATCCGAGAAATATACTGGATGATATTCTTGATTTTGAACTAATTATATGGTATGATCGAGATATCATCATGGACGATCAAGTCATTTTGAGATCGTCTAGCACAGGTTACCCTGGATAACCCGAGTTATCTTCTAGATGAAAATTTTGATTTACACTAATCATCCTGGATGATCGCAGAATCATACGGGATGATCTGAACAAATTTTGTCTACTAATTGTCCAGAGAAACCAGATCATCCAGGCTGATTCATGGAATTTTATACTGATCGTACAGGACGATCGACCGATCGTCCTGGACGATCTTTGATGACCAATTGAGATTTAGGGTAATATTTGAGCCCTCTAATTTATGATCTTTTTCATTCAATCATTAAGATCTTTTTCCACTATCCTTTCCTGTGAGAAACTTAAGAAGGAGAGAGAGAGAGAGCTTGGGAGAGAGAGAAGATCTTATGAGGGGGAGTTTGTGAGGTGTTCACAAAGGTTGATCCAAGCAAGGATCTAAGTCATCTTCTCCAGTCATCATCTCTTCTCCTTGGTGTCTCCGTGGAAGGATCGTCTGCAAGAAGATCAAGGTTCTTTGCCTGCTACAGGAGGAAGTGAAAGGAGTTCAGGTTCTCTGCCTGCTTTAGGAGAAAGCGAAAGAAGTCTAGGTTCTTAGCCTCACCGGGTTGGTGGAAAGGAGGTTTTATACAGGCTTCTTTTCCTTGCTGTGGGAGCAGAAGGAGAGTCACTAAGTGTTAGTGCAATACCCAGAGGGGAGGCTCCGGGTAGTGGACATAGGTCAAGCTAACCGAACCACTATAAAATCTGGTGTGTTCTTTCTGATTATTTTTCGCATTTATTTTTCTATTGATGATTGTGTGATTGTGATTACTATTCTATTATTATTAAACATCTGCAAATCATTGTGAGATTATAATTATTTTAAAATATTCAAAAAGATTTTCAAAATCAGTTTATGCTTCAAAATTTTAAAAATAATCAATTCACCCCCCTCTTGATTAGCCTCCGGACTAATTCACAAGGGCTTAACATCCCTATTAAACTTTCAGGTTGAACCTCTCTTATGTATAATCTTTTAAAGATTAAAAGGGGTATGAGATTAAGGCCTGATTCTAGGTCACCCAAAGCTCTCCCACAGAATTTATCACCTATTATTAAAGGAATGGTGAAACTACCAAGATCTTTTAGTTTCATAGGAAGTTTCTTTTGAATTATAGCACTACAATTTTTTGTTAATGTTATTTTAAATTCTCCTAAATATCTCAAAAAACTTAGATAATTACTTATCAAGATTTTATTTAATCAACCTCTAAGGAAAGGGTGGTGGTGGTCTCTCTGTAACCTTCCTAATTAGGTTTTCAAGTTTTTTAATAGGTTTAGGTTGCTCAATAAGGGGTTCAGTTTCTAAAGGTTCTCTTTCACCATTATCCTTTTGAGGTAGATCTCTATCCTTATATGGTCTCCTAAATTTATCCCACTCTAAAGGTAGATATTATTACATTATTCTTCCAATTTTTTATTAATAGTTAACCTAGCAAGATGTACTATATGGCCTTCTATTTTTCTGTGGGCAATAGATTGATACTACAGTTAAATTCTTAATTGAATAATGATATCTTCCAATGTTATCTTCCTATTTCCAAATAGATATTTTTGCTCAAAACCTAAGGGCAACATTGCGGTGTTGCACGATACAACCTGTGGTGTTCATACGTCTAGGATTTTTGATAGAATTAGGGTATTTATTATACCTATGTGGTCCTACTCTAACTCCTGTAGTATCTAATTTCTTTGAAATAGCAGCTACCTAAGTAGTAAGAATTAACAAAGTATTAGATTTATAGATTCCAACTACTCTCTTAGGATCACCCTATTAGCAGGCCACTGAAAATTATTTATAGCCATTTTCTCTATTAATTCATATACTTCCACAATTAGATTAGACATTAAAGATCCTCCATTCCCAACATCTGCAATTGACCTAAGAGATCCTACTAATCCATTCTAAAAGGTGTGAATAACCAACCAATCAGGTAAGGCATGGTAAGGATATTTCTTAAGCGTTTTCTTAAATCTCTCCCAAATTTCATAAATTAATTCTTCTAAAAGTGGGCAAAAGAAGTGATATCAATTCTGCGCTTGGCAGGTTTTGAAGATGGGAAATACTCAGGTAGGAATTTGTGTGCCAACTCATTCTAAGTGGTTATAGACATGGGGGTGAAAAATTCGACTACATCTTAGCCTTATCCATTAGAGAAAATGGGAATAATCCAAGTCTAATGGCATCATTACTGACACCATTATTTTTGACAGCTTTGCTTTGTAAAGATGCAAAGTAATTAAAATTTTAATTCATTGGGAAACTTGTATTTGATTTTTAAATTTTAATTCTGAAATCAAACAAACCATTGAAAATGAGCTGACTCCTTGAAAGGTGGAAATAAAATTTTTTAATGGGTTTTGATTTAGAATTTTAAGTTCTATCCTAAATATCGTAGCCAAATTCATGAAGGAACTACATATGACCCCGAAGGGTCAAAATGATGTTTGATCAAATGTTAGCTATGATAATCTAGATGAGTTATTATTAATTTCATATTCAAGGTCTTAACAATAAATGATATATCTTCCCAAGGGAAAAAACTTCCATTTCTTATTAACTACTCAAATATGATGATAACGATCATCGTTAATTTTCTTGATTTTCCTGAAGAGAAGTAATTAAATTTTTAATTGATCTAGGGTCTTTAAATCTCCTACGAGGGTAAGCCCTCATAATTAATTACATCGTAGGAAACTTGAGTTTTCTATGAATGCTCTTGATTATAATAATGCTAATAATTTTATTTTGAATTTTCAAGGAGTGATATTAAAAGAGTGAGGTTGGAATTCTAACTAGGATTGGATTAAATTTGAGTAGTTATTTTGGAGGCCAATATATGAAGAGTAGGAAGCATTTTGGGATTTTGAAATAATTCAAAAATGCCTCAGTCTATCCTATGTGTTTGACTTTTCAGTTTGGTTTAGAGAGAAATTTTAATTTGAGTTACCATTTTGTTAAAAAAATGGGATTACATTCCCGAAGTTGGGGTCTTATGATTTTTGGTCTACCCCAGATCCTAGATCAAATTTTGGGCACTAAACCATAGTGGCCTAAACCTAGATAATGCAATGCAAATATGGACTTATCTCAGCTTGGATTAGGGAGCCAACTAATCACCTAATGCTTCAAAACCACGAGTTCAGCCTTTTATAAAATATGGGTTGGTTATCTTAAATTTCAAGAAATTCAAACTAATGTCTAAGGAATATCCTAATTAGCCCCTTTATTTATGTAGGTTGATCATGCTTAAAATGTAATTAAATTTATCCTTAAAGAGCCTAAAAAGATTATGCATGAGACCCTCGATGAACCCGCAAATGGGGAGGTGCCTAAAAAGGAGGAGAAGATTTAAGATGTATGCATGAGACCCTCGATGAACCCAAACTTACTTCTTAAAATTGATTATCTTTCTATATTGGCCTAAAATTTTATTTTAATTATGAGTAGAAATAGTTTATCCTTAAAGAGCCTAAATGCTTTTAGGTAAAATTAAGAAACCAAAAAAGATTATGAAACTCCTACTGCATAGAATTAAACGCATCAATCAAATCAACAATCAAAATAATTCAAGTAAATGTAGAAAATCCATGTGGCAAATGCAATTTACTTGCAATGTAGGGTCTGCAGAAATTAAAAGTGGCTGGGTACTACAAACAATAGCCCAGATTCTAGTTCTAAAACTGATGCAAGTAATTCTAAGAATGGGATATTCTTGTATCTTCACTTCATGTTCTTCCCTTTTGTGAGATCCTTGGATTCGTTGGGTTCAAGTATTCAAATGGAAAAGAACTCCTCCCCAAAAGGGTATTTCTTTTCTCTTTAGATTTTCAAATCATCCTAACTTGAATTTCCAAATGAAAGGAACTCTCCCCTAAGGGATGTTTCCCTTCTCTTTGGACTTCAAGTTGAATGGTTAATATCCCATCTCAAAATTGACTTTCACAACACTTGAATTTAAATACATGTAGAAAATCAAAAAAGAGACTCTAGACAACCTAAATAGTTATCCTAAGCAGTTATATCAACATCATCCCGGGAAGTTATATAATTTAATTGCTTAAATTAGAGCACAAATTTACTTGGCCATACTCTTTTAATTTAAAGGGGGACTTAGCATTTTGAGCACCTAAAAAAAATTTGTTAGTTAAAACTTTAGTTTAGCTCTCTTGGTTTATAGCCCTGCATGAGCATTACCACCTACCAAAAATTGTGTGAGCATCCAAATCATTCCTAACCTAAGAGTAATCTAATGCACATCACATTAGTTCATAGAGAGCATAATAAAATTAATGTATTAACAAACATCACATAAATCAATTCATTACAACCAATATATAGTGAAATCCACGAAAAACCTGACCCATAACTAGTAAAAAAGAAAAATACTAACCTAGCTTAAAAATAGGATTGGGTGACCTAAAAAACCATTTACAGTGTGTGCATCAAGCTGTGTAGCTTGGATATGTCTTATGCTGGGTAGTTGCTAAAGTTATTTAATGTTTTAATGTTTAATATAGTCAAAGGAGATTTTTAATTTGAGTTTAAGTGATGATATTTTAATGTTGATTTTAAGATGAGTTTTAAGTGTTGAGTGATTACTACCTTTGTTTACACCATGGTCATGAAATTTATTTCACCTTTTTTGGGGCTAAGTTAATATCCTCATAGGTCCGAGTTACCTAGTAGTAATTAATATTATTAAAGAATTTTATTGGTTAAAATTAAGAGCTGGTGATTTTTAAATTAATTGGTTGGATACTGACTTGAAAGATTAAGTTAATTATGTTTGTCATCAATTGGTTCGTGGCGTTGTCACAGTGGACTCGAGGAACCAATCCTCCTTCGGATATGTATACATACAGCTTAATGTATTCCATCCTAAAAACTAGTTAATGTAGTTAAATTAAAGATTTAAATTTAGTTAAATTATTAATAATTAATTAATTTTAATGTTTTTCACTCCATTGAATCTGTTTGTGGCGTTGTCATAGTGGGCTGAAGGAATCAGGCCTCCTAACGACATGTTGCCCCATAGCTCAGGGTAATCCATCCTACAAAACTTTATCGCTGGAGTTTTTGTTATGTATTTGGGGTTATTTATCTGATTTTAAAAATTAAGTTGATGTTTGCTAGGATTTTGATGATTGGTTGAATTTTGGAATTTTTTTGATTATTTAATTTATTAAATGAAGGGGCCAAAATTTAACTTTTTAACTTAAGCTGAATTCTAAAATTTTAACATTTTTTCTAAATACTAGACCCTAAGGTGAGTTATTAGGCACTAAGTTTACCAAATTTAGATTTTTTTAGATTAAGTTATGATTTTTTGAAGTTTGGGTTCAATTTTGAACTAAAGTTGACTAAATAGTTGGCTTTTTTATTTTGACTTAATTCTAGAAGTTTGATAATTTTTAATAAATATTAGACCCTTAAAGGAGTCTAATGCCTTTGAGTTTATTCAATTTACAATTTTTTGGAATTAATTATAAATTTTTAAAGTTCTGGTATTTAATAGAATTATTAAATTATTTAACTAAGAAGATTTTAATGATTTTGCCCCAAACTCATCCCAAATTTCTTGAAATCACTCCTAAAGGAGGATGACCTATGGGAGTGTTTTTAAGAGTTTGAGATTTATTTGGAATTTTTAATATTTTAATCAATTAATTTTCATTAAAAATTAAATTAACCTCAAATTAAAGGTCCAATAATGGGGCTTTTAATTTTCCTAGATGAAGGGTTTAATTTTTAATAGTTTGATATATTTTTTGTACTTTTTGTATTTAATTTGAATTAATTATAATTTTTAAAGTTTTAGGCTTAACGAAGCGGCTGATTTTTTATTTAATTAAATTTCTGACTTAATGACTCTAAATCCAATGAAACCTAAACCTAGAGTATATAATGTCACTAAGTTCACATGTCTTGATTTTCACCCCTATTGGGTGCACATTTGATTTTCTATAATTTTTCTAATTTGTAGACATTGTTCTTAATTTTTGTCCTTAAGTGACACTAAGTCATGTAGGCTTGGAATCAATGTTCTCTAACCCTTCAGACACATAATCAATCATACCATGCTAATCATGTGACCTAAATCTAGGTGCATTGGAAGGGGTGAGTTTTCAAGCATTTGGGTTAACCCATAATTGAAACACTTGAATATTCAACCATGGATAAATTCCCCACATCATTGCTATTAAAGTGTTATGGTGAGGGAAGCACATACCATAACACTCATCAATCAAATTCAAATGTAATACATGAAATGCCTAAGGGATGATTAAGCAAAATAAATAGGAGGATTACATGTAATTGTCCTAAACTTGCATTGAATTTGATAAATTTAACTTCACCCATAATCAAGCTCTATTTAATGATCTCAATAGAGGGTTTAATTGAGTGGAACCAAGCCAAGATCAATTCACAAGGGATTTTTAAAATATGAGGTCAATTTTGACTCATACTAATATAAAATTAATTAATATTTAAATATAAGTCAAAACAATTTAGAAAAATCACTGTAGAGAGGAAACAACATAGTAAACCACACTGCCAAATTTCAAAATATTTTGATGAGTATTAAGGGAGCAAATAAGGAAAATAATAAAAAGTATGCTACTATTATTCCATAAATACCCATCATCTAGAGTTAAAAAAAATTTTAAATGATAGAGCTTGAAATTATGAGCAATATGAGGGGTTACACATAATTTTTGGCCAAATAATCAATTTACTGTGATTTTTTGAAAATTATATAATTAAAATGAATTTTAAAACAATTTTAATTAAGTTTAAAATCAACGAAGGTGGTGGGGGCCATGCGGCATCTTCTAGTTTATCGGATCAAAATGTAGGCAATGATTGTGTGATGTTGCATTGGTTACCAATGACTACGCACCGGCAATCATTTGCAATCAAAGCGGATACAGTGACGGACCGACACGCATCCACTTATCTGAGTCAGCAGAAGATCACGACCATTCATCTACGTGCAGTTTGGATGAACGATCGTGATCAAGCCAAATGAGAAATAAGACCACAGGATCAAATATACGAGATCAACAGCCCAAAAAATGTGCATAACCAAGAAAAATGTTATTAACCCATGGAGTAGAAAATCGGCTCATTCTTCTAAACACTTTGATCAATCTCAATGAAATTTTAAATAAAGCATAGAGGCGTGAAGTGCATTGATGGGGGAATATTTGTTTGGCTAAAAATGAGCTTTTCAAGAAGCTATTTAAACCCAAGTGTATAGAGCTAGAGTTAAGGATTTACTATGGATGGATTGATGCTCTTTAATGTTTGATCACTTATTGAGCTTGTAGATTGTCTACATTTAATTCCCCAGAAGAAATTGATGGTTGAAACGGACTAAATCACGAGCTATGAGGTTTGGACGGACTTGGCAGCTTCTCTCTCCACAAGCTCATCGTTGGTGCCCTTTGACAGATGGATTTGAGCTAGGGAAGTGAAGAGGAAGGCTAGGGTAGCTAAAATGAAATAAGAGTTTCTCTTGAGAGGGCATGGGGGCTAAGTTTTCTTGGCATTAAGGATTTTAGGCCCTTGAGCTTGTCTTAGTGTTAGGGTTTGAATTGAATGGCCTTGATGTATCAAATCCCTTACTTAGATGAAGAATAAGTGTCCTAGTTGGTTACGAGGCAGAGCTAAAGGCTGTCCAAGCCTCATGGCCATTGGATGTCTCTATGTGGGAGGGGGACCACTTTTTGCCATTTCTAGCCAAACCAAGGATTGGGTTTGGTTTTAGGGAGGCTAAAGGGTCTCTTAAAGCTAGCTTAAGCAGGTTAGGAAAATAGGTTTGGAGGGAAATGAGATTAGGAGGAGTGTTGACCATTTGGGAGGATTTAAGCCTTGAGTTGACTGGTTTGACCATCCAACTTGGTTAAGGATGCTGAGGTGGCACCTAGGGAGTGTAGCGAGCTATTTTAAAGAGGGGTTAAATACTTGAAGCATTGCCCTTGGGATTTAACCAAAAGCAAAGATGTTTGACCAAGTATTTGAGTTGGCCTTAGTCAAACTTTCCATGGTTTGACTCATGGTGAGTTTAAATATATTTAAATCATGAAATGAAATAAATTTGAAGGTTTGATGGAGTTTGGTTAAGTGCATGAAGTGATTTGACCAAAAGCATGAGAGTTTGACCAAGTTTAATTTGTTGACTTGGCCAAACTCACCAAGGTTTGACTCATCAATGAGTTAGAGGTTTTCACATCAAGGACTTGGATGGGTTTAAGGGCTTGAAGGAGCTTGATTAAATGCATGCGGTGATTTGACCAGAATAGGTCAAGTTTGACCAATCATAGGTCTAGTTGACCAAGTCAAATGTTGATAGGGTCAAGGTGTCCAATCATGAGCAAATCACTAGGAGAGATGTTCAAATGGGTTTGATGAAAATCAGGGTTGATTTGGAGCTTGAGTGAATGTTAAATTATGATAATGATCAATTGAGTTAACTTGAGCTAGCTCAATTGGGCCATATTGGGTCAATCATTGGTTTGAGGAGCCAGTGATGATTGATTTGATGCATAGAGCTCCTAGTGCAACGATTTGAACATAATTGAATTCATAGATGTTAGTGCATTGAGCAGAGCAGTGCACTAAGCTCAAGAGGTTATGGTTCATGATTGATCTGGTCAACCATAGTTGACCTAGTCAACCAAGTCAAATTAGGGGTTAAAGTTGGATCCAACATGATCAACAGAGTGATTTGTTCAACCATTTTTAAATCTTTTTATATTTTTTTTAGCTTTTCTATGTTTTTAATAGTCTTTTCAATTTCAACGTCAAACATAATTTCTATTGGTTATTTTTTACTATGTATACAATAATAAGCAATACTAAATAAAAATTATAATAAATAATTCAATTGAATAATTAACAAATAATTATGAAAATTTTTAAAAAATTAAGATAATTGTGGCAATAGAAAGCATGTAAAATTAAAAATAAAGATAAAATTAAATTAGCAGCTTGTTCAGCAATATAAAGTGTAAGAAGGATAATTAACTAAAAATCCTTAACAATGGCACCAAAAACTTGATAAGGCTTTTTTCACACACTACTTGGTCTACTAACTATTTTTTGATATGCTAAGGTGTAACTCCCATTCTATGTAAGTGCACATGTTTACACACTACTTGGTCTACTAACTATTATTTGATATGCTAAGGTGTAACTCCCATTCAAATAATAAAGTGATGAAATGAGTATCATTCCCTTGAGAATTTAGAATTATCCTATCCTCACACCAGTATTGCTTACTAAAACTACTTTATTTATCTTATCAGTCGATTATCTAAGGTAATGTAATGAAAAGTACAAACTACATTTAAAAAAGATAAATACAATAGTTTTTAAGACTTTGAACTTATGATATTTAAAAATACATGTTTATAATAGAGAGATTTTTTCTTAATGTTAATATGAATCAGAGCATAAGTACTCATCTCTATTAAGCTAATTGGAGTACTACCTAAAATTCCTCACAATTATAGTTTTAATATCTCCTTAAGATTCCATAAACATAACCACTATATGTCTATTCATATTAAGACTACATTTTAAATCCTCTATTTGTTCTTCTACTCCTCCGTTGAGGCTATAGATCACACTAGATTTTAAGTTTATATATGGTTTATACACAAACTAAATAAAGTATAGAGGATTTAAAATAGTATTAAACAATTTAAGAAATCAAAAATCCACTCTATGCAATACATGGTTCCTAAATTATCATAAGCTTATAAAATCTAATTTAGCTAATCATGGAGATAAAAGTAAAGACAATAAAAAATTTCATTTTACTGAACAAAATAAAAGTACAAGATAGAAAATATAGAAAAAAAAGATTCAAAAATCTTTTGCTAATCAGTACAAACTCCTTTGCACCCCTTCCTTCTCTCTACACTAGTATAAAATTAGATAGCCTCCATCAGAAGTAGCCTCATACACTCACACACACACACTCCCTTACATTTCTCCCAGTTGCAAACCTCATAACATGAATACTAGGCCTTCTATTAATAAAATTCCAAAATAATTGAATAGGTGCCATAATGCTTGCTTAGTGGCATTGAGGTGCTGCTGAAGCATCATGCCAATTTACCATTTATTGAATCAATTTGTTAGTTCAACCTTCTCTAACTATCTTCCATTGTGGTACAAGGGTGATTTGGTGCTACGACACTCCCTGGAAAATGTCTCGGTGTTAAGTTCTCTAGCAATAATTTGAGACTTTACCTCCACCACACTGGAATGGTGGCATTATGGTGTTGAGGGAAATACTAGTGCTGTGGAGCTATGACACTTAATCAATTTTAAAAATCTTGACATATTTTCTACATCAAAAGATAGATTTAGCTTTCCCTTTATAACAATATATGCAATTTGGAGTATATAATTTTTCAACTTATCACTATGTACTCTTAGTTATAGAAGCCTACTCTTCTCTATTTTAGATAAGGCATATAATACTGGAATTACTTGCTTGATCTTTTTTTTAATTATAGTAAAGATTGTGGGAGGATGATGATGGCATACATACTATGTTAGTTTGACAATGATGGTTAGACAATGGTGGTTGAATGATAGTGGCTGGATGATGATGGTAGAGAGATGACATTTGTTGTTGAACTCATTTTTATATGAGGCAAAATCATGTATCTAACATCTATAGTGAATAGGAATCCTTCTCTAGTATAATGCCTTAGCCAGATAAAAATCCTTGATGAAGCCTTTAGGACCAGGTCTGGCTAATTACATATTGACCAAACACTTCCTTGGATCATCATTTGTGGTCTTTGGAAACCCTCATGCCCCTTTCAAGCATCAAACTCCATTAAACCATAAATCTCAACCCAAGTTCTATATAATTTTAGTCCATGCCATTCAATATGGTATTTCCCACTCAACTCGATGCAAAACCTTGAAAATTTATGTAAACGTGTCCACAATTATCATTTGAATGGTTTGAGACCATTTGGACCTATGGTTGACCCATGTTGACCAAGTTTGACCATTAACCCCATTAATTCCTAAATGAATCCCTATATATGAATCTTGGTTTAAACATAATCCTAAACCCAAAGATTAGTTATTAAGACATTTAAACTCATCCTTGAGCATGACTAAACCTATTTGAATAGGATTGACCATGGTTGACTATGATCAACAAAGTTGACCACATGAACCCTATTTTACATAAAATGTCAATTCATTAATTCAATCCATTTCAAATATGGCATTACATCTCAAATATTCTAGATACTTATATAAACTTGTTTAAACCCATTATAACAAATAGTGAGCTAAGATTAACCATAGTTAACCAAATCCATCATGGTTGACCAAAATAACCAAAGTATCAATTTCATGCATTACACTCATTTCAAGCCTTGGCGTACTTTCCAAACACTTTCAAACATCTCTATAAACTCTCCCAAATCTAATGGACCCAATCATTAGGCTAGGTTAAACTTAGTTGACCAAGTTAACCTAGTTTGACCAAATGGCTCATATGACCCTTTTGTATTATATACACCTAAACTCCTTTGACATATGGACTCTGAAGACTCCTATTAGCTCTTTGATATCCCTATGAACTTAACCTAGCCTTCCTGCCACTTGGGCTAACTTGCTAACTCAAGTTCACCTAAGTAAGCTAAATTAAGTCATAGAGAAATCCACCCCATTCTAGCCTACATTAAGCTCACATAGATGCCTTAAACCTCTATCGACTCAACCAAGCCCAACCCAACCCTTAGCTTAGCCTAAGGTGGTTGGAAAATTCTCTCAAGGTAATTTGAAGTTGTTCAATTCAACTAGCCAGCTTAGCTCATCATATGTGCTCCATTCTTTCCAGACACTTTCTTGCCTACTATTTGACCATATAACACCAGCCTAATAGCTTGGTATAACATTCCCTGGCCAGAATTCCATCTTCCTTCACTAAAAAAAATCCTATGAATACCCCTCATTCCAATAGAGCTAGGTTCACATAATTGATTCACTAAGCTTCGTGAGAGTGTCAGCATTTAATCCTGAGCTTCCCTAACCAATTCCTAGCCATCGCAACCAAGTTTAAGCAAGCTCAAGAAAACTCCATTCGAATGAAGTCACTTTTTGATCCAAGCATCTTTAGCTCTTGGTGTCTAAAGGAGAAATTTTCCTTAGGTCTAGTTAAGTGCCAAGGAATAAAAACCGCCCCTAGATCTTCACAACGTTGAGGTAATTTTCATTCTTGAGCTAAGTTTTCTAATGGTGTTAGACATTGTGAAGAGGACACCAATCCATGATGATCCACCTATTAGATAGATTATTCTATTCGTGTAGATTTTGTTGGATTAATTTCAAATCATTTGGTTTAATAGATTCTTAAATCGAAGCTAAAGGTATGAAGAGATTAAAATGGCTATGGGAGATTAAAGTCAAAATCATAAAAGTTCATCTCATTCTATTTGGTAGAATGATCTTAATCTTGACGTATATGCCTATCCAAACATCCTGCAGTTCAGAAGGAATTAATCAAAACAATTTGATCTTAGATCGAATGGTCTTGAGAGATGTTAATGTAGCATGGGACCCACCATGATTTTAAGTATATACTCTTTTGTCGCTGTGTGGAAAAGGGTTGCTAAGTTAGCCAATTCGACTAGGTATTTAACTTACAATTAGGGAATTAATTATATTAAATAGCCTAAACTTCAAAAATTTATATCTCCTTAAACACTCATGAAAAATGGGTAAATAAATCCTCCATAGATTTAGTGAGAGATCCTCTATCCATTGAACCAAAGATCAATGCCAGGGGAAGGGTTGATTTTCTTAGGTAATTCAAATAGTGGTTTTCTATTATTTGATGATTTGACTTACTTGAATTTATTAATTTAGATCCAAATTGTATTTGAGTGAATCTTAGGGTATGTTTATCAGCGCTGAATTTTCTCAAATTGATTGGGATCACCTTCTAACCTTAATTGAATTTTGAAGTTCATAGGTTAATTTAGACCCATGAAATTGAAAATTCATAATTAATAATTCACTTAGAATTATTGCATGAAACTTTGGTAGATTGTATAAATTGATGGATGGTTTAGATGTCCATTGATTGCACTCAAGTTCTCTGTTTTGTTTGCTCTAATTAATTTCTCAATGGTATAGATGAATTTACTTTTTGGAAATTATATAAAATTTTATAGCGATCCAAATGCTCTCAAATTTTTATGGGATGCTCCTAAGGTCCTTAGGGATATTGTGTTTAAATTTCATCTTAATTGGAGGTAATTTGATTAGATAATTGGCTAACCTTAATCTCAACCTAATAAATGACCTAAGAATTACTCATTTGTCTCTTAAATCTATGCTTAAGGCTTGGTTCATCAACTCTAAAAGGCACATCCGTAATGTTATTCCTTCTCTCATTATTTGGTTCTTATGGTTGGAGAGGAATAATTCTCTCTTTAATGGTGTTCGGATGAATCATCAGAAGGTTATTCAAAAGGTTAAAGATAAGGTTTTGTCTCTTTGTGCTGTTAATCTACTCTCTTTGAAGAACTTTAAAAGCTATCATTTTGTTGGTGCTGAATTAGGCCTTAATTTGGAAGGATGACCTCTTGTTTTAAAGGATAATATTATTTATTGGCTCAAACCTCTCATTATTTTTTTTAAATTAAATGTTGCGAGTACTAGTAGTGGCTCTTTGATAGGCTGTGGTGGAGCTATCAGGGACAGTAATGGCAGTCTTATTGTGGCTTTTACTGGTCCTGTCCCGAGTGGTAATAATGTTGTTGCTATCACCATGGCTATTCTTTATGTTCTTAGGGTTTGTATCTCTCTTAATTTAACTAACATTCTTATTGAGATGGATTCTGATTATGATTTTAGATTTTTAAATTCTTTAGAGGATATGTGTTGCACTCCTAATCTTTTTTATCATGTTAGGAAAATTAAGAATCTTTTAATTTTTATGAACTATTCTTTTCACTATATTTGCAAGGGGGGTAATGCTTGTGCCTCTTAGCATGCAAATTGGGGTTGTAATCTTGAGGTCTTTTATGATTTTATTGGGGCCACCATTCCTGGTGCTCTTAAAGGTTTACTTTGACTGGATGAGCTTGGTCTTCCCTATGTTAATATTTAATTGGTGTATCTGGTTGTGGTTCTTTTGGTTGCTCTGGGGTGCTTTGGGACTTGCTTTGGCCTTATGTTGTTGGCTTTCTTTTCTTGGTGCAATCCATGTTCTTTCTGCTGGTGTTAGGTAGTCTTTCAGCTTTGGTTGCTGGGGGCTTTCATTTTGGCTTCTGGTTATTTGTGGGGGTACTGTTTTAGTTTTGCTCGGGTGGCTTGGTTGGCTGCTTTATCCTATATAGTGTAATGAGATATGCTTGTTTGGTTTGTTTGTTCTCTGGGTCGCTGGGCCTGGTGTTTGTTCTTGTGGCTTTTTGAGGTGTTCCAGGTCTGGGCTATGGTTTCTTTGGGGGCTTTTGGGGTTCTTTGTGTTGTTTTTGTTTTTCTGCTGTCATCTCTCTGTGTTATTCAATTTAGCTATTATCTTTTTGGATATAGACTTGAGCTGTGATTACACATGTGATATTACTGATGGTATTTCCCAATGTTGCTCTCCTACCTTCAGGTTGTGCTTTTGGCTGACTGGGGGTATTTGTGGGAGTCTGGTTGGGTTTTGGAGTTGTTTTGCCTATGCTATTAGTTACTGGATCCTTATCTGAATTGGTTGTTCCTCTATGATCTTGGGACTATAGCTTGGTTCTTGTATCACCTATGTGCTTGATTGCCTTTGTACTGGGTTTTTGTGATTTTTTGGAGGATTGGTACTATTTTGCTGATCGCCTTAAGCTTTGCTGTTTGGGTCCCTTTTAATGGTGGATGGTGTTTGCTCCTGAGGGTAGGATTGAGTGGCTTGAGGATTACCTTATGAGGCCTTTTGTACTATTTTTATCCTAAGCTTTATTAGTCTTTATCCTTTTCTTCATGTTGTCCTGCTATTGCTGCTTTGGTTATTCCGTGGTTGGTTAGGTCTCTGCATTATTACCTATCTTCCAGTCAGTTTGTGTTCTTCTTGGCTGCCTGGATTTATAGTTTTATGTGCTGGCATTATCCTTATGTCTGGTGGGGACTATCTTTTTGCTAGAGGTTTTGTGGTTCATGCCTGTTTCATCCCTTATATTGTATGTGGCTCTGACCTATTTCTTTTATTATTTTATTCTGGTGTTGTTGAACTTCTTTTGGTCTTTTTCTATGCCTTTAAACTTAATTTTTGAATCCCGCTCTGATACCACTTGAAAGTTTGATAGGGATGTTAAGCCCTTAAGAACTAGTCCTGAGGCTAACCAAGAGGGGGGGTGAATTGGATATTTAAATTAAATGAATAATCTTTTTATAATTTGTAGCAGAAATGAATTAAAACAACGATAAAAAGATTTATCATAGATTTCACCCAAGCAGATAATCGCAGTAAAATAAAGTGCAAAAAATAATCAGAAAGAACACACCAGATTTATACTGGTTCGGTCCAACCTGACCTACGTCCACTCCTCAGAGGCACCCTCCAAGTATTGCACTAAACCTTTAGTGACTCTCATTTAGCCTCACAGCTAGGCGGAGATACCCTTACAAAATCACTTCCACCTTCCCCAGTGCGGCGAAGTAGCCGGATCCTTTGACACCAAAGAGATCTTCTCTTCCCAAAACTTCCCTCGAGACGAACCTTGAATCTGATGGTACTTAGGTGCAAGCTTGCCGGAGCAACCGTGTGAACCCCCTCACACTCCCTCGAGAATCCCCCTTCCCAGGCTCTTCTCCCTCTCAAACTCCATCCTTTCGTCTCTCCCTTTCAAGCTCTCTCTTCAAGTTTTCTCCAGAAGAAACGAGGCCTCAATGGCTGCCAAAGACTCCTATCAAGTGCCTTGAGAAAGCTTAAATAAAGAGCTCCAAAAACCCTTCCAAATTAGTTATGGTGGCAAATATCGTCCAGGACGATTGCAGGATCATCCAGGACGATGTGCTCCAAAAGACGGCTTCAAAAAACCCTAAAAACTCAATTCTGCTGCCCAAAATCATCCAAGACAATCGCAGGATTGTCCAGGACGATGTGCAGAATTTGACCTGATAGTCCCGTACGATCACCTGGACGATCACCTAGACGATCACCTGTACGATATGTTCAAATTTGCACAGATCATCTAAGATGATTATAATATCAAATTAAGAAGATTTGATTGACTAATTACAGGAATAATTTAGGCAACATTATCTAGATCTTCCAGTATGATATGAATCATCCTTGATGATTAGATCACAAATAGAAACTTACAATCTTGCCTGAATTATTATGGCGACTAGGGTTTTGAGACCGTAATGGATCGTCCAGGACGATATAAATATCATCCAGTACGATTTGTTTAAAAGTTGAACTTCTGGTTTTGACAGAACTCACTCCCCCTGAGAATGTGTGTACATGATCACAAGCAAGCATACATCCTTACAGGTCTTAACTCAAAAAATCAAAAAGTACATCAAATGAGAATTATAAGAATCACACATCATAACCTATTCTACCTGTTCTTTAGCTTTAATTCTTTGTTGGATGGATATTGTTTCCTGAAATGTTAGTATACACACAAATAAATATATATTCCAAATATTAGGAGATGTGAGCCATAATATCTGTTATCATCAAAACAAGAACTCGTGAGCCCGAGTCGTAATAATCTCCCCCTTTTTGATGATGGCAAACATTACTGGTTGAATTTGTAAATAAAAAGTATTTTCTCCTAATCTCCCCCTCACTAAGAAAAGACTTTTTAAAATAAGGAGAAACCTTAAATTTAAAAACAAAAAGCATTTTCTCCTAATCTCCCCCTCACTAAGAAATGACTTTTTAAAATAGGGAGAAACCTTTTTTTATTTAAAAAAACTATACAAATACAACAAATACAAACAAACTTCATAAATACAACAGTACGTTCTCCCCCTTTGATATTATCAAAAAGAAGAGGAGCATAGAAAAAGAAAATATAAAAAATAGACTAAAAGATCAAACACGGTCCCTGATCTGGTGAAATGTTTTGAAGAATCAAGAATTTTCTTGTAATGAGAAAGTCACCTCTTGATTTTATCCAAAAGCTTAGTAAGATATGAATTGACTACTCATAACCCAGAAAGGTTAGAGATTCAGAAATTATTAATCCAAGCTCAGGTTTTACAAGGCTAAAAAACTTTTTAAGCCGATATTTAAATCAAGGAACAAATTAGATAAGGAAACAAAAATCTTTCAAAACTCCTTTCATGAAATATATCTAATAGAAGATTAATGCAAAGTAATGAATCAAAAATCTTGATTTTCAAGCTCAAGTAACAAATTTATCAAAAAGACATGGGTTTTCTAAACTTTAGAGATTTACAAGAATGGAAGCTAACTTTTTGTGGGCTCATTTTATGCCTCTTTTTATTTTGGCGCTCTTTGCGCATCATTTGATTTTTGATACACTTTGTGTATCCATTTATTTTTGGTGACATTGCGCATCTTTTGATTTTTGATACACTTTGTGTATCCTTCCATTTTTGACGATATTGCGCATCTTTTGATTTTTGTAATTTGTCTCCTTTCTAAATCTTTAAAATCAGCAAATATTATTCTTTTGATAAAGACGAATAACCTGAATAAGATAATCTTAAAGTTGGTTCAATAATTTGCAAAAGATTCCTATGAGATAAACAAAATGTTGGGAGATGAAAAAGTTTTAATTTCAAAAACCAATTTATAATTTGAAACAGATTTTGAATCAAAAGTGAAATAGCCTAACATAAAGAAATAAGATGGAGAGACAAAATCATGAGTTTCCTTCCTTTGCTTGATTTTAGAGAAATCAACCACAACTTACATAGAATTTTAACAAAAATAGGAGGTAAATTTTTTATTTTTAGAAAATATGATCTTTGAAATATAATTTTGATTTTTTAAAGTGTAAATAAAATAAAAAGTGATATGTGTGTGCTGATCAGAGAAATAACTAAAACAACAAAGAAATTAATTTTTTAAAAATTTAAAAGAAAAACAAAAATAATAATAAAACATAAAAAATATAATGAATAAAAATCACAAACAACAAAAGCAAAAACACAAAAATAAACACAAGAAAAATATTAATTCATATCATCTCGCACCTGATCTGATGATTCAAAAGCTAGGTTTACCCAAGAGATTTTTTGCTTTGCATTATTTGCCCTTATTACAATTTGCTTAGCTTTACCATTTTCCTTTTCAGGAAGGGTTTTTAAGTTCGGGCACAAATTTTTCATATTTCTAGGTTTCCTACATCCAAAAGCAAATAACATCAGAAGAAATCTTAATATTTTTACCTTTTTTACCTTTGTTCCACTTTTGTTGATGTTGATGCTTGTGCTTTGAGTTGCTTTCCTCAATGTCTTCAGCTTTCAGTGCTATAGTTTCACTTGCATCCAAAAGCTTTTAACCCAAACCTTGCTCGTAGGCAATGAGTGAGCCAATCAAATTATCAATAGAATATTCGTTCAACATTTTTGATTCACAAATAGCAACAACTTTGACATCAAACTTATCAAGCAGGCAATGTAGAATTTTATTGATCTTTTCAAAGTTTGAAAATTCTTTACCTAACGCATGTAATGATGTCACAATTTGAAAAAACCTAGTTTACATGTCTAAGATCATCTCATAAGGTTTCATGCTAAAAAGTTCATAATCATGCATTAGAATATTCAACATAGATTGCTTAACTTCACTAGTTCCTTTATATGTAATGCATAGTTTATCTCAAATTTTTTTGTCAGTAGTGCATACGGATATTAATATATAATCATCAGAATTCAAAGCACAGAAAAAATAATTCAAATATTTAGCATTCAATTGAGCATTGATCTGTTCTGTTCTACTCCATTCAGAAAAAGAAATATCAATTTTAATTCCATCTATAAGACGAGACAGTACAGAATAACCAGTTTGAATCATATGCCACAAGTGATAATCAATAGATTTCAAGAAAGTAGACATATGGATTTTCCAAAAATGAAAAGTAATATTTTCAAATAAAGGTGGTCGGGTGATTGAATATCCTTCCGTAATATTACAATTTTACAATTAGCCATGGATCAAAATTCAAAAGTTTTTAAACTTAATTTTTGAATCCCGCTCTGATACCACTTGAAAGTTTGATAGGGATGTTAAGCCCTTAAGAACTAGTCCTGAGGCTAACCAAGAGGGGGGGTGAATTGGATATTTAAAATAAATGAATAATCTTTTTATAATTTGTAGCAGAAATGAATTAAAACAACGATAAAAAGATTTATCATAGATTTCACCCAAGCAGATAATCGCAGTAAAATAAAGTGCGAAAAATAATCAGAAAGAACACACCAGATTTAAAGTGGTTCGGTCCAACCTGACCTGTGTCCACTCCTCAGAGGCACCCTCCAAGTATTGCACTAAACCTTTAGTGACTCTCCTTTAGCCCCTACAGCTAGGTGGAGAAGCCCTTACAAAATAACTTCCACCTTCCCCAGTGCGGCGGAGTTGCCGGGTCCTTTGACACCAAAGAGATCTTCTTCTTCCCAAAACTTTCCTCGAGATGACCCTTGAATCTGATGGTACTTAGGTGCAAGCGTGCTAGAGCAACCGTGTGAACCCCCTCACACTCCCTCGAGAATCCCTCTTCGCAGGCTCTTCTCCCTCTCAAACTCCACCCTTTCCTCTCTCCCTTTTAAGCTCTCTCTTCAAGTTTTCTCGAGAAGAAACGAAGCCTCAATGGCTGCCAAAGACACCTATCAAGTGCCTTGAGAAAGCTTAAATAAAGAGCTCCAAAAACCCTTCCAAATCAGTTCTGGTGGAAAATATCGTCTAGGACGATCTTAAGATCGTCCAGGACGATGTGCTCCAAAAGACTGCTTCAAAAAACCCTAAAAACTCAAATCATCTAGGATGATCGCAGTATCGTCCAGGACGATGTGTAGAATTTGACCTGATAGTCCCGTACGATCACCTAGACAATCACCTGTACGATACATTCAAATTTGCACAGATCATCCAAGATGATTAGAATATCAAATTAAGAAGATTTGATTGACTAATTACAGGAATCATTTAGGCAACATTGTCATAGATCGTCCAGTACGATATGAATCATCCTTAATGATTAGACCACAAATAGAAACTTACAATCTTGCCTGAATTATTATGGCGGCTAGGGTTTTGAGACCTTAATGGATCGTCTAGGACGATATAAATATCATCTAGTACGATTTGTTCAAAAGTTGAACTTCTAGTTTTGACAAACCTCACTCCCCCTGAGAATGTGTGTACATGATCACAAGCAAGCATACACCCTTACAGGACTTGACTCAAAAAATTAAAAAGTACATCAAATGAGAATTACAAGAATCACACATCATAACCTATTCTACCCGTTCTTGAGCCTTAATTATTTGTTGGATGGTACATGCTATTTGCTGAAATGTTAGCATACACAAAAATAAATATACATTCTAAATATTAGGAGATGTGAGCCATAATATTTGTTATCATCAAAATAAGAACTCGTGAGCCAGAGTCGTAACAGCTTGGGGCCTTATTTCGGGCTGGTTGTTAGTGTTATCTTGGGGCCTTTGTGTTAGTCTTCTGTGAGCCTGGATTTCTGCTATTCGGGGCTGTTTGTTAGGGAGTTTTATGTTCACTGATTGGTTTATTTTGATGATGTTTTGCAGGAATTTTTTGACACTGATGATTGAAGTTATGGATCTGAGGTTGGATGGCTGGAGCTTTTTGCAATTTTTTGGCTTGCTCCTTTTTTGGGTGCTTGTGCTTGAGCACCGTAGAATGTACCTAGGGTTTTTTATATTGTTCTATAGTGGGTAACTCAAGCTTATAGGTTTTTCCTTTCTTTTTATGATTATAGCTCTTTTGAGCAATAGATAGCTTGAGGACCCCTTATGGACTGTGTACCGTTTATTTGATCAACATGTAGGCCCCTCTGTGGATTTTTAATAAAAAAAAGAATTAAAGCTAAAAAAATTAAAAAATTAAAAATTCATAATTAAATAAATAAAAATTAGAAAAATATAAACCAATGTTCAATTTTTTAGAATTTAATATAGAATCAAGAAAAATGCAAGCCCTCTCAAATATTTCTTAAAATAAATATGGTAGGTAATTAGGGGAAATTGAATAAATGAATAAGAAAAATTATTAAATATATATCTAACCCCAAATAACCCCAAACTTTCATGAACTTCGTATTAGATTATTCCTGACCTATGGTGAAGGTTCCATAGTGTTAGGATATCATTTGGTACAATAATTGAAAATACTTCAAACCCTTTAATAAATAAATACATATATAATTATCAAACTTTGAAAATTCAAAAATAAATAAAGAAAAATCCAAAAATAGTAAATAAATTGCATTAAAATCCAAATAAATTATAAAATCTCAAAAAAATATATAACATTAAAATTTTAAAGTTTAAAGAAAAAATTAAACTATGATCAAACTTTAAGGATTAATATTAAATGATAAAATAAATAAATAAATATTTTAAATATCTAATGGTTTTAAAACACTAGGAATTTCATGAATGAAATTATTTATAATTCATTTATGAAATTTTATAGGCTTTAACACCATTAATTATAAAATTTAAATAAATATTAAATAATTCAATAAATTAATTAAAATTCATAAAAATCATAATAAAAGATGTAATTAGATGAAAAATTATAATATAATAAAATTAATAATAATAATAATAATATTATTATTATTATTATTATTATTATTATTATTATTATTATAAATAAAAATAATAAAATAAAGATAAATCATTAATTAAACATAAGTAAATTTAAATAATCCAAATTAAGTTAAAAAATTAATAAGTTTTTTTATTTACAAATTAAAACATTTGAATAAAATTGAATAATTCAAAATTAAATGAAATAAAATTATAAATTAGATATAATTAATTAGAATTTAAACAATACAATTTAAATAAATAAAATCATAAGTTAAATACAATTAAACCAACTTAAATAAGTTATTTTAAATAAATTAAAAATAAATTAATAAATAAATATTAAATAAAAAAATATTTGGCTTTATGTACTTGCCTAATTCATTTGTACTGAAATAAATGAATTTATTTTAAAAGCTTAGGACATATTGACTAATAACTTCAATGTATTTTGAAATTATTAATTAACAAAGTTCTTTAAAACCTACAGTTAATAATCAAACCCAAATAAATAAAATTTATTAATAAATTATAAATCATTAAAATTTAAATTTAAATTAAAGCCTTCAGCCTGTAACATATAAATAGGATTTATATATAATTTAAACTATAATCCATTGAGGATAAAAACAAACCACATAACCTAGCATACTTATAATTGTTTAATAGGGCAACCAACTCTAGCTTTAGTTTAAAGCGGCGTTATGATGTGTGTTTCCTTTTTCTGTAGTATATTGATTGTGGAGTGATATTTGGTGGATGTTTGATGATGTTAGTGTTTATTTTCCTGAACTTATGATGATGATGTGATGGGCAGATTAGATTATCTTATATTAGGAGCATCTTATTTGCTAATCAAAATTTTTATAGATAGTCATGTTTATACAGGGCTATTAAATAAAAAGAGGGCAAATGTTATGATATAAATAATAAGTTCATAAGTCCTCTCTACCTTTCATCTAATGAATTCTAGAAATAATTATTTAATTTTGATCCAATCCCCATTAATGAATTCTTAATTTTTAATCTTTATATAAATCATTGAAATCCATAAATATTTAGTCACCACTGATATACCATCAAAAAGTTATATTGATTGGACACGAATCTCAAGGCAAAATTCAATTGGAAACTTTCAAAATTAAATTTAGAATCATATGAACTTCGATTTTAGCAAACTTATAGTCAAACTGAACCTCTCGAAAAGATGAACCCAACGACACCAAATTCTACTCAATCCGAGCCCAAATGGGTCCAAATCAAAGATCTAAAGCGCATTTGGAAGGTTCAAACTCTATATTCGATGACCAAATGATTTCCAAACGTGACATGCTTATAGTTGAATCGAGTGGCTCGATGAGATAAATCCAACGAGCCCAAGATTGCCAAATTATGATATGAATAAGACATTCAAATGACCAGTAAATGATTCACGATTAAGGGGATCAACATCGGTCGTCCATTTAAACCACTTCAAACTTCCTCTTGATCTCCCTCCTATATTATTGGCCATGCTACTCTCAGAAAATTATAAATAGACTCCTCTTTCCTCATGGAATGGGGAGGTTCAGAGGATCAGAGGACGATTTGGGGAGAGAAGCAGGGAAGCAAGGAAGAGAAGGAAGAAAAAAATTAGAGTTATCTTGCCACTAGACTCCTCCTCGACCACTGCTAGACTTCCACTTGGCCACCAATTATCGTCGGACTTCCACCCGGCAACCGACTGTCATCAGAATTTTGCTGGACCTCCTCCAGGTCCACAACTATCGCTAGAATTACATCTGACCACCAACTGACGCTGGACTTCTGCCCGACCATCAACTAACATCAGACTTTGACCTGACTTCCAATTATTGTTGGGCTTCCACTCGACAATGGTCTTTCCAACCTTTGTCGCCCGCTGACTATGGTCCTTCTGACCTCTGTTATCAACTAACGGTCTTTTTGACCACTATCTTCCATCGACTACGATTCTTCTGACCTCCATCACCAGATAACAATCTTTCTGACTACTATCGTCCATCAACTACGATCCTTTGATCTCCATTGCTCAACTAACATCCTTCTGACCTCAATCACCAGATAATGATCCTTCCTACCACTGTCACTAGATAATGGTCTTTTTTACCATTACTACCTGCCGACTATGGTCCTTTAGAACTCCATCGCAAGATAACAATCATTCTGACCACTATCTCCCTTCGATTATGGTCCTTCTGATCTCCATCATGAGACAATGGTCTTTCTAACCATAGTTGCCTGCTAACTACGGTCCTTTTGACCTCTGTCACCAGACAATAGTATTTCTGACCACCATCACTCGTCAACTACAGTCCTTCCGACCTCTATCGCCTGATAATGATCTTTCTGACTTGTCAAATGATGATTATTATTCTTCTGACCTCCATAACCTAACAACGGTCTTTCCAACCTCAATCGCCCGCTTACTACGGTCCCTCTGACCACCGCTACCCGCATATAGTCTTTCCGAGCTCCATCGCCAATCGACTATAGTCCTACTGACCAAACAAATATATCAATTTTAATTCTTTCAATTTTCACCATGTAATGTACTCTATGTGATACATCAAAACAAGGCCTTCCCCCCAACGAAGGGCCTCATTTGTAATCAAATTCAAATACTAGTGGATTCATTCAAACTAGGCCAAGCCCCATAGTTTTTCTCTCTTTTTCAAGGGTTTTCATGTAAAAACTCTAGTGTATCTTATGAATGTTACACTCTCTCTTTTATCTGATTGCGTGCTTGATCTTCATACAAAACTATGACCTTAAATTTTATATCTCTCTATCATCGCAAATATTCCAGGATGCAACAACCACTTTCATCGATAGTTTTCTTAAGAGCACCTCTTGATATGTAATTAACCATAAAGGCTTGCCTTTATGAAGAATTCAAAACTTTAGCATAAAATAAACTCTATTTTAGTTCATTAAGATCATGAAAATGTCTCTCGGATCATAGACAAGTTTATTTAAAATCTTTTTTCATTTTTAAAATGATAGTTGAATATCATTTCTATATTTCATGATAATACATTATTCTCTATGCTGCATTTTATCATGAAATTAATAAAATCCATTTATGTCCTCAAATTGATAATAAAACATCATTTTTTTTCTCCTGAGATGGTATGCTGTTCTCAATATAGATTTGATTATAGGAATATAAATTTCAAAATTGCATGGCATTTTATTTTCCTACAGTTTCATAACGAGAATGGATTGTCGGTCGGACATCAGTGGTCAGATGGTAACAATTAGGCGATGGTAATCTGATGATGGTATTTGGATGATACTAGTAGCTTGCATTGGTGTCAAATGTAAGGTAGAGCTTTAATGCTCTTTAATGTCTAAGTTCTCTTTAAATTCAAGTCTAGCTCTTTTTCATGTAGAGAATGATGGTTTATTTATAATATTTTGAGAGTATCATTTTAATAAATTTGCCCAATATTCCATAACACTTGATGAGATGACTGATATTAAATTCCTTAAACTTAGACAATTTATTCAGAATTTAGGTTCCTTAATTATCTTAGAATTAAATGACCTTGAGCTCATTGGATTCATCGTGTTGAGTCGCTTAATATAAGTAGGTAAGATTTAGATACCATTTGATCATTCAATTAATATCCTCAACAATACTTAATATGCTTTTTTTTATATATAAATGCAGAATTGCATTAGAAGGAAAAAGAGCTATTACAAGCTACTAGGAAGAAGACAAACACAAATATTCCTCCTTTAACAAAGAAATAAAGGAAGGAGGAACATTATTACTACTAGGATCATCCCAAAAGAAATCACCCCTTAACGCAAAGTTAGCGCATAAATCAGCTAACTTATTACAATTTCTATGAGAAAAATTGAATAAAAATTGCCCAAAGTCTTTAAGAAAAGAGAGGTCTTCCACCATGTCTTTATTATACCTGTGTAAAGAAAGATCCGTCGATCTTTGCAAATACTTGATAACATTGTAATTGTCTCCCTCAATAATGATACCATTAAAATCCAAATTCCAATCTTGATAATCTTTTTCAAAGATCTGAAGGCCATCAACTCCAAATAGCCGCTGTCCCAATGAACACCTTTAAAGCCAAAAGCAAGGAGAAATCTACCCAATGAATCTTTGAAAATTCTTGCAGTCCCTGCTTCATTAGATTTCGCTAAAGCAGCGTCAAAGCTGAATTTGATCCATCCGGGTGGAGGAGGGCGCCAAGATTGGGATAGCCGAGTAGGCTGGTTAGCACCCCAGTGATCCGAATAGATATTAGGCTTGGATGAAATAACCGTAAAACTGAATGCATTAGAAGCAATATAGGCCGTTCCAAACTATCTTCCACCGTGAGATACATTGTTCCTTCCCTTCCATGAGAAAAAAACCAAAGAACAGTAAAGCTTAGCAATGAACAGATTCCTATTAGATAGAATCGCCAAACCTCTTTTGCAGTCCATGAAAGATGAGAAGATCGGCACCTGGAAGCCCCATTCATTAATCAAATTAATGACAAGAATCAATTTATCACAGAGAGCCAAAACATGCTCAATATCTTCCCCGGCTAAATATCCTCTCGGACACAAGTTACAGCTCAATAATCTTCTATGCATTAAGAATTCCCTTGTGGGCAGAGCATTATTCATCACCCTCCACTAAAACCAGCCAGCCTAGGAGATAGCTTAAGCCTTTTTCATCCATTCTCAATAGTCCACTTGATCAGAATGCATAGCAGCCCATTGGCTGCCATTGAGGCAATGCTTTTACCCGAAAACATATTTCTCAGTTCCAAGTTATCATTAATAAACCCAGGAAAAATTTTAATTTGCATAATCAATTCTACTAGGGGCAATCCAAAAAATAAAATGAGCTCTGATTGATTCTAAAGACCATCTACAATGAAAGTGTCAAGAGTTGGAAACTCACCATCCACAACAGCAACAAAAGTAGGCCATTTAACAATGCTCCTATCTAGTATCCAAATATCTTTAAGGATATTAATAGAAATGCCTAAAGACACCCTCCACCTTAGCAAAGGCCAAAGAAATTTACCTCCATGTTGGATAATTTTCCAAGTAACTGAGCAATTCCTCCTTCCCTCGCTAAACCAGATATCTCCACCATATTTGGCCCTCAATGACAGATTAAGGAGAGAAGAAGGTTTGTAGATAAAGTTTCAAGCAAACTTTTCTCTAACAGGCCCAGCAATACTCACTACAGCATGAACCCCACGACCACCAAGTTCCAACGGCTTGCAGATTTCCTCCCACGCCAAATAATGGAGGCCTCGGACCCCCCCCCCCCCCTGCTTGCTCTAAAGAAATTCTCTACACATCTTATCTATCCCCTCCAAGATGCTCTTGGGAACCAATGAGTGAGTAACATAAAAGACAGGCATAGATAGAATAATAGAATTAATCAAAACCAACTTCCCAGGCATAGAAAAAAATTGGTTACCCCACCCATTCAGCTTATAAGACATTTTTTCCAAGAGGTGGAGAAAATCAGATGCCACCAATCTCCTCAAAACAATCTTAATTCCCAAGAACTTGAACTCTTTCAGCTCCTTCAACTTCAATATGTTTGAGATATCCCTTCTCCTTGATCGATTAACAAACTTCCCAAAGATAACCGAAGCCTTAAGGAAGTTAACAGATTGCCCAGTCCACTTGCAATAGCTAGAAAGAATCCTCTTCATTCTCTTTATAAATGAGACATTAGCCTCTGAGAACATGATGGTATCATCAGCAAATAAGAGATGGGAAATCCTGGGAGCTGCTGTCGCAACCTTTATTCCAAGTTTGTTACCATTTTGATAAAAGCCATTCGACAAGAGCTTAGAACAAAGAATAAACAAGAAAGGAGATAATGGGAAGCCTTGCCGAAATCCACTTCTAGCTTCAATCCATTTTGAATTAATGCCATTAATGCGAATAGAGAATCTAGGAGCAACTACACATTCCATAAGAAGGTTAGAAAAATAAGCCAGAAAACCAAAATATTCCAATACCTTCTTCAAGTTAGGCCAAGCCTGTTGCAAATCTGGTTTTGATGATGACAAACATGTTTCCAGTGTGTTTTGCTTGGCTAACCCGTTTCAGGCACAAAAGATCACGAGCAAATCAAGCCAACTCAAGATCGGGTCCAAGTGTGTCAAATGTATGATTTTTCATTTTTATTGAGTCAATTATAATGTAACTGATCCCCGAGCTAAGTAACCTTACACACACACACTCAGGGGGAGAGCTTGAGTGAATTAGAGTTTCTGTTCATTTTTTGTTCAGATCGTCCTGGACGATATTCACATCGTCCTAGACGATCCAACAAAAATAGAAACCCTAATTAGGGCGACCAAGTTAAGTGAGTCTGATTAAGCAGATCATCCTGGATAATCTTTGGATCGTACGGGACGATATGCTCAAATCAAAAATTCTCAGCCGCCAGAACAAGTTAGGCAAGTTTTTATTTTAAGTTATTTGGTCTGATCGTCCCGGACGATACGTGTATCATCCTGGACGATTCAGTACAATCATACCTAAATTTGTCTGGTAATTAAGGAAAATAATTAATATTTAATTGATATAATCATATCATCCTGGACGATCGCAGGATCATCCCGGACGATCATGATCGTCTAGTGCATTTCAGCTGTACGTCCCGAACTGTGTTCAGGAAGATTTGGGCACTTTTTGAACTAATCGTATAGGACGATATCCATATCATCCTGGACGATCAAGTCATTTCTTGGTCATCCAGCACAAGTTTCTCGGGACAACCCAAACTGTCTTCTGGACGATATTCCTCGATTTGCACTAATCGTCCCGGACGATCGCAGGATCGTACGGGACAATATGAACAATTTTTTCTACTGATCATCCAGAAGAGCCAGATCATCCAGGCTGAAACAGCTGATTTTAAAATGATCGTACAGGATGATCTATCGATTGTCCTGGACGATCTTGGCCGACCAGTTGAGATTTAGGGCAAATTTTAAACCCTCCTATAAAAGAACTTTTTCTTGAAATAAGAAAAATCTTTTACCACCTTCCTTTCCAGAGAAACCCTAGAGAGAGAGAGAGTTTGGGAGAGAGAGAGAAGATCTTGTGAGGGGGAGTTAGTGAGGGATTCACTAAGGTTGCTCCAAGCACAGATCAGAGTCGTCTTCTCTGCTCGTTGTCTTTCGTCTAGTTGGTGTTCGTCGTGGGAGGATCGTTCGCAAGAAGATCCGAGGTTCTCTGCCCTCTTCAGGTGGAAGCAAAAGGAGTTTAAAGGTTCTCTGCCTGCTTCAGGAGGAAGCAAAAGGAGGTCGGATTCTCTGCCCCACCGTGTGGTGAAAAGGACGTCTTGTATAGGCTTCTCCGCCTTGCTGTGGGAGCAAAAGGAGAGACACTTTTTATTTAGTACAATACCCGGAGGGGAGGCTCCGGGGAGTGGACGTAGGTCAAGTTGATCGAACCACTATAAAGTAGGGTTTGCTTTTCTGATTCAGTTCTGCACTATACTTTTTGATATTAACTGCGTGGGTAAATATCTGAGATTAATCTTTTCATTCTTGTTTAATTGTTTCCGCTGCTAAGTATCAAAAAGATTTTTCATTGTTGTCGTGAAATTTTTAAATAACCAATTCATCCCCCCTCTTGGTTAGCCTCGGGACTAGTTCATTAGGGCTTAACATCCCTATCGAACTTTCAAGTGGTATCAAAGAGGGATTTAAAATTTAGGTTTAAAAACTTTTGAATTTGATCCATGGCTAACTATAATAATCATAATACTGCTGAAGGTTATTCTATTACAAGACCGCCGTTGTTTGATAATATTCATTTTGATTTTTGGAAAACACGCATGTCTACTTTTCTTCAATCGATTGACTATCGCATGTGGATGTTAGTTAAGGATAGATACAAACCACCTTTTAGATTGATTAACAATGTGAAAACTAAACTCTCATTTACAGATTGGACTTTTGATGATCGTGACTTAGCACAGTTAAATGCAAAATGTTTGAACTGTTTTTTTTGTGCTTTAAAATCTGAAGACTATATGCTTGTTTCTACTTGTACAACGGGAAAAGAAATATGGGATAGATTATGTATAACATACGAAGGTACAACTGAAGTCAAACAGTCTAGGTTAAACATCTTGTTACATGATTACGAACTTTTTTGCATGAAACCTAGTGAGACTATTTCAGAAATGTACACAAGGTTCACTCAGATTGTTACCTCTTTGCATGCATTAGGTAGAGAACTTACTAACTACGAAAGAGTGAACAAAATTCTTAGATGTTTGCCTGCTTCTTATAATGCTAAGATTACTGCTATCATAGAATCTAAAGGTTTAAATACTTACTCTATTGACAGCTTACTTGGATCACTCATTGCTTACGAGCAAGGGGTGAACCAAAGACAACTTGATGCAGGTGAACGAAAGAAGGAGAAGACAGTGGCACTAAAGGCCAAAGATTCAGATGCTAGCACTTTTGGGTCTAATAGCGATGACGTTGCCTTAATCACAAGGCAATCCAAGAGTTTTCTAAGGAAGAAGAATAAGAATTTTCAAAAGTGGAACAAAGGTAAGACCAGTAGAAACTTTAAAGGTTCATCTGAATCTGTTTGTTTTGAATGCAGGAAGCCTAGACACATTAAGGCTGATTATCCTACACTCAAGGCTCACCCAAGCAAGGAGAAGGGTGAGGAGAAACCAAATTTCAGAAAGGACAAGAAGCAGATACAAAAGGCATTCTGGGCAGACTCTGCATCCGACTCCTCTGAGACTAAAGCTGAAGAGGAGGAAACAAACTTGTGTCTGATGGCTGATGATTACCCTGGTCAGTTAGACCAGGAAGAGGTATGTGAGCTTACTTACGATCAATTATTTGAAGTTTCTGAAAAAATTTATACATCGTATAGTAAGCTTAAGAAAACTCATACTAGTCTGAAATTAGATTATTTGACTTTGCAAAAAGAGCATGATTCTGTAGTTAAAGATCATTCCACACTTGATTCTAATCACATGTCCTTGCTTGATGAATTCGATGAGTTGAACAAAAAATATTCTAATTTAACTGTTGAGCATGATTTGTTAAAAATATCGCATGTTGAATTAGAAGTTGCTTTTAAGAAATTGAATGATCTGGCATGTGATTTAGAAAGTAATGAAAGTGCAAGAACTTTTAAAATTGTAAGTTTAAATAAACATATTGAGTTTTTGAAAGTAAAAATTAATGTTTTTGAAAAGAACAAAACACCGCCTACTTTTAAACAGTTTTATGCACCGCCACCTTTTGAAAAATCTGTAGCAAGTTCATCAAAGCATGTTTCATATACACCTAGGAAGAGGCACTATCACCCACGTAGATTAGTTAACCCTTTTCCTGGTGTTAGATATTTTTCATGTGGCATGTTAGGACATATTTCCCACACCTGCACTGTTCACCGTAGTACACATTGGGTGTGAAAACCCAAACTACCTGTTTCACAGCACAGCACGCATGCATTGCATTCTTCTTTTCATAAGAAGGAACCCAAACCTGTTTGGGTTCCTAAGACTGACGTTTGATATTTTTGTAGGTGTGCTCTCACACAAGACCTCGTGAGAGCATGTGGTACCTAGACAGTGGATGTTCTAGACACATGACTGGAGATGCAAATCAGTTCATTTCGTTGGAGGCCAGGGCTGGAGGCAAGGTTACACTTGGAGATAACACCACCAGGAAGGTGGTATGCTCAGGTATAATTGGTGATTCAAAGAATTTTATGATTGATAATATTTTACTTGTAGATGGATTGAAACACAACTTGCTGAGCATCAGTCAACTTTGTGACAAGGGATACAGCATCAAATTCCTGCCCACTGGCTGCATTTTAAGCTTAAATGATGAAGTTATTTTGCAGGGGCAAAGGATCAATAACGTCTACAAGCTGGATGTAGGTTGCATTAAATCTGATAATTTAATTTGCTTAAAAACTGCTGCTGATGAGTCTTGGTTATGACATAGGAGATTGTGTCATGCCAGTATGAAAACCCTTAGGAGAGTCATCCAAAAGGACTTAGTTAGAGGTGTGCCCAAGCTTAAGTTCACTAAGGATCACCTATGTGATGCCTGTCAGTTGGGGAAGCAAGTCCAGTCCTCTTTTCACTCTGTTAAGGACATTAGCACCTCTAGACCTTTAGAAGTTCTTCACATGGACCTCTTTGGACCCATTAGCACCAGCTTAGGGGGGAGAGTCTATGGGTTTGTGATTGTAGATGATTATTCGAGGTTCACTTGGGTTAAATTTTTATCACATAAATCTGAGTCATTTGATGAGTTTAGATCTTTCGTTGCTTGGATTCAGAAGAAGTTAGGATGTGAGATTATTACCATCCATAGTGATCACGGAGGGGAGTTTGAAAATGAAAGATTTGGAAGTTTTTGTGAGGATCATGGGATTAGTCACAATTTTTTAGCTCCTAGGACCCCTTAGCAGAACGGGGTAGCTGAAACGAAGAACATGACCTTAGTGGAAGCCGCTAGAGCCATGCTTGCCGAGTATTCACTTCCAAAATACTTTTGGGCTGAAGCGGTGAACACTGCCTGTTATGTGCTGAATAGGGTGAATGTGAGAGTCAAACTGAACAAGACACCTTATGAGATCATTACGGGTAGAACTCCAAATCTGTCCCACCTTCATGTCTTTGGCTATAAAGTTTTCATTCTGAACAACGGGAAGTCACCCTTAGGAAAATTTGACCCCAAATCTGATGAAGGAGTGTTCTTAGGATATTCAAGTGTGGGGAAATTCTTTAGGGTGTTCAATAAGAGGACTTTGGTGGTGGAAGAAACAACCCATGTAGTGTTTGATGAATCTGATCCTAAGGAGTCTAGATCTGAAGTAGAAGATGAAGAGATTATTGAGGTTACCCAAGGGGTTGGAAAAAACAATCTAGACGAAAGGGTAGAACCTCAAACCACGTTGCCTAGAGATTGGAGATATTCTTCGAGTCATCCTAAAGAACTGATCTTAGGAGACCCTTCTGAAGGTGTTAGGACTAGGCATGGACTTAGGAAGGAAGTAAACCATTCTACCTTTATCTCAATGACTGAACCCACCAACATCAATCAAGCCCTTTCGGATGAGTTTTGGATCTTAGCTATGCAAGAAGAATTGAATCAGTTTGTAAGGAATGATGTTTGGGAGCTAGTAGAAAGATCTAAAAATCAAAGTATTATGAGAACCAAGTGGGTCTTTAAGAATAATATGAATGATTCTGGTGTGGTGGTGAGAAATAAGGCAAGATTGGTGGCTAAGGGGTATAATCAGATAGAAGGGATTGATTTTGAGGAGACTTTTGCCCCTGTAGCTAGATTGAAAGCCATTAGAGTACTACTAGCCTTTGCCTGTTATAAGGGATTTAAGCTGTTTCAAATGGATGTCAAGAGTTCCTTTTTAAATGGGGTAATTAAAGAAGACATTTTTGTAGAACAACCCCCAGGTTTTGAGAGTTCCTAATATCCGAATCATGTTTTCAAATTAAAAAAGGCCTTATATGGATTGAAACAGGCACCCAGAGCTTGGTATGAGAGGCTTAGCACATTCCTGTTAGAAAGAGAGTTTGTTAAGGGTAGCATTGACACCACCCTTTTTCTGAGGAGAATAGGAGATGACTTACTCATTGTTGAGATCTATGTTGATGATATAATTTTTGGATCTTCTGATAAATATTTATGTGATGAGTTTTCTAAAATAATGAGTAAGGAGTTTGAGATGAGTATGATGGGAGAATTGTCCTACTTTTTGGGGTTTAGCATAAGGCAAACGGATGATGGAACCTTTCTCAATTAATCTAAATACACTAAGGACATTTTGAAGAAATATGAAATGGATAAAGCCAAGCCAATCAATACTCCCATGACCTCCTCAGTTCAGTTAGATAAGGATTCAAGTGGAAAATCTGTTGATCAGAAGAAGTATTGAGGAATAACAGGATCACTGCTTTACCTGACTGCTAGCCGACCTGATATCATGTTTAGTGTCTATCTTTGTGCTAGGTTTCAGGCTGATCCTAAAGAGTCCCACCTGATTGCTGTTAAGAGAATTCTTAGATATCTTTTAGGGACCCAAAACCTAGGAATCTGGTACCCTAGGCACAGCACCTCTTTTGAGATCATTGGATATTTTGATTCTGACTTTGCGGGGTGTAGGGTGGATAGAAAGAGCACTTCTGGGACTTATCAGTTCATAGGATAGTCGTTAGTCTCTTGGTCCAGTAGACAATAAAACTCAGTTGCACTTTCCACTACTGAAGCTGAGTACATTGCCTTAGGGAGTTGTGTGGCCCAAGTTCTTTGGTTGAAGTAACAAGTCTTGGATTTAGGGGTACCTGTTGGTATAATATCTGTTCTGTGTGATAATACTAGTGTCATATGTATCTCTAAGAATCCAATCCAACATTTTAGGACCAAACACATTGATATAAGGCATCACTTCATTAGGGACCATGTTACAAGAGGGGACATTGAGCTACATCATGTAGCAACTGAAAATCAGCTGGCTGACATATTCACTAAACCACTGGCCATTGACTCATTCAGCATTTTGAGAACCAGATTAGGAGTGATTGATATAAATGCTTGATTCTGATGACTGCTGATTTTTGATTGTTCTGATAGATATTCTGTTTTCTGTTAGTTAGTTTTTGGTTTGATTATTTACTTTCAATTGATTTTATTTCTTCTGTTGATTTCTGTTTTTAGCCTTACTATTAGTTTGATTTGAGTATTTACTTTGATACGATTTTCTGCTTGCTATTTTATTCACTGGTTCATATCTTGTACTTACTATTTTTTACTTTTCAAAATCTGATCACCGCTCACTACTTCTGATAATCTAAATTTCTGACTGGGGGTTTTACCTTATTTTTATTTGGAAGCTGGTAAGGAGTGATTGATTCCACTGAATCTGTTAAAGGGAAAAAATATTGATGATTGTTTCAATTCCTCTAACTCCTTTACTGGTGTATAATTTCTTTTGGATAAAAATCCTCTTCAAAATTAAAATGTTAGTTTTTGAAATAGAGATTATTTTATCTTCCTACAGTAATCTGCCTCATATCAATAGTATTTTTAAAAGTCTTGAGTCATTAGTTTGATTTTCTAAATCAAGTGATTGCATTTATCATATGCTGTATGGCTTTTATTTTGTGAATCATTCTTCCTTACTGTGGAGAGTCATATCCTATGTCTGGAAGATAATCTCACAGCTGAGACTCTTTAATGATTATGAAAAGGAGAAAGCTTACAAAAGATGCGTAGTGCGCCAAATAAATTGAAAAAGAGACATAAAATGAGCCCAAAATTGAAAAGATGCGAAATTGCTAAATTGGATACACAAAGTGTATCAAAAATGAAAAGATGCGCAAAGTGCCAACCAATTTGAAAAAGAGGCACAAAATGAGCCCAAACCAAGCTTTCTTCCCTTTCAGATTGTTAAATGTCTTAGAAAAATCCGTGCGCCACTTAATATTTTTTAAAAGCTTGAGTTTGAAAATCCTGATTTCTGATTCCTTACTTTGTAACACTATTATATCAGATATTTTTCTGGAACGAGGCTTGAAAGGATCTCTTTTCAAATCTAATGTCTTTTCTTCTGAAACGGATTTTTGTTTTGAAAGAGGTTTGCATCGATAAGGTGCTCGGGGTCGAAGTTACGAAAGTTGATTTTTCCAACTTTTTTCTGGATTTCAGCACTGTCAATTGTCTCCTTATTGGTTTTTGGATCTAAAATCAAGAAAAAATTCTGATTTACTCGAGCAGCTTGATCAAAAAAAACAAACAAACAAATAAAAATTGTGGCTTTTTATTTATTTTTGCTGTGAATTTTATTCATTTTTTTGTTTAATTTAAATTTCATGGTTGTGGTTTTGGGATCCTGATCTATCATCTTCATACTCCATCTTTTTCTATTTTCTTCACATCATCCTGGACGATACCCTGGTTGTCCTGGACGATCCTCTTCGTCCTAGACGATCCAAACATCATCATGGACGATTCATTCAAAATTGTCCCCACACTGCTCCTGCTGCTGAGAAACTCCAATTATTGGTGATCATCCTGGACGATCCGTACATCATTCTGGACGATATGATCCATATCCTCCTGATCTGATCAAACGGCTGACATTGCTCCAATTATTGTCCATCATTCTGGACGATCCACCTTATCGTCCCAGACGATCCACCTTATCGTCCCAGACGATCCATCTTATCGTCCCAGACGATCCACCTTATCGTCCCAGACGATCCACCTTATCGTCCCAGACGATCCACGTGTCAGCCGCTAGACGATTCGAATTCGGCCCGTCCGACATATTTATTGCATATCATCCCGGACGATCCACCTAATCGTCCTGGATAATACTTTTCATCAACGGTTATCCAGCCTGACTCCTCAGGACGATCGCCTGTGTCTAATTGTCCTGGACGATCTCTGATCGTCCTGGACGATCGGACTGCTTTTTTGACCAATCGTCCAGGACGTCATAAATGCCCATATCGTCCCGGATGATATCGCGATCGTACAGGACGATCAGGCCGTTTTCTATATAAACAGAAGTTTTCTTAAGGATTTTCTACACCTTTTTCTTCCACTCTCCTTCTACTTCCTTACACTTTTGATTCCTAATGGTTGGTGGCAAACGGTCCCGTCAAAAGGGTGCCAGTTCCTCCCGGGGACCTGTTGATCCTTGCTTCCCCAATGCATCCGATCAGGCTGCCTACGAGCGATATTACGAAGTGGGGATCACACCGTCGAAAATCGTAAATCCCCACACTCTCACTTATCATGTCCTTGACCTCTTCGCACACACCTCCCTCACCTTCATCATGACTCTCGCATTTTCCTTTAGCTCGAAACTTCTTCGCATTTTCTTTGCAAACTTGCAGATTTCGGCTGATTATTCCACCCTCCGCTCTTATGTAAATCAGCGCCCCGTCAAACTTACCTACCAGGACTTTCATAACATTCTCCAACTTTCCGTCACTGGTGACAAACTCCACACCCTTATCACTGACCAAGACTATGATTAGAGTGTCGCCAATCATTTCCTTCGCAATTCAAATGCCCCTTATCATGACAATGCCTACTCCACACTTCTTAAGGACGCCTGGACTATTCAGCATGTTCTTCGTTCCTCCGTCATTCCAAAGGTGGGGGATCGAATTCACATCACCCCACTCTTGTCCTTGACCACCTACTACATCCTGGCCCATAGGGAATTTAATGCCACCGACCTTATTATCCGGTACCTCGAGTACCTCGAGCCCCTTATCATGACAATGTTCCTCCTTCCTTCCTCACCAATAATGCCTTCCATGTCCTACACAGCACCCGACTACATCCGGAGCCCGCCCTGGATGTTGAGGAAGAGGACGAAGAGGCCATTCCAGTTCCTGCTGCACCAGAGGCACCTGCTCCCCTTCGCATTGCCTCTCCCTTTGACCACCTGGTGTATAATTTCTTTTGGATAAAAATCCTCTTCAAAATTAAAATGTTAGTTTTTGAAATAGAGATTATTTTATCTTCCTACAGTAATCTGCCTCATATCAATAGTATTTTTAAAAGTCTTGAGTCATTAGTTTGATTTTCTAAATCAAGTGATTGCATTTATCATATGCTGTATGGCTTTTATTTTGTGAATCATTCTTCCTTACTGTGGAGAGTCATATCCTATGTCTGGAAGATAATCTCACAGCTGAGACTCTTTAATGATTATGAAAAGGAGAAAGCTTACAAAAGATGCGTAGTGCGCCAAATAAATTGAAAAAGAGACATAAAATGAGCCCAAAATTGAAAAGATGCGAAATTGCTAAATTGGATACACAAAGTGTATCAAAAATGAAAAGATGCGCAAAGTGCCAACCAATTTGAAAAAGAGGCACAAAATGAGCCCAAACCAAGCTTTCTTCCCTTTCAGATTGTTAAATGTCTTAGAAAAATCCGTGCGCCACTTAATATTTTTTAAAAGCTTGAGTTTGAAAATCCTGATTTCTGATTCCTTACTTTGTAACACTATTATATCAGATATTTTTCTGGAACGAGGCTTGAAAGGATCTCTTTTCAAATCTAATGTCTTTTCTTCTGAAACGGATTTTTGTTTTGAAAGAGGTTTGCATCGATAAGGTGCTCGGGGTCGAAGTTACGAAAGTTGATTTTTCCAACTTTTTTCTGGATTTCAGCACTGTCAATTGTCTCCTTATTGGTTTTTGGATCTAAAATCAAGAAAAAATTCTGATTTACTCGAGCAGCTTGATCAAAAAAAACAAACAAACAAATAAAAATTGTGGCTTTTTATTTATTTTTGCTGTGAATTTTATTCATTTTTTTGTTTAATTTAAATTTCATGGTTGTGGTTTTGGGATCCTGATCTATCATCTTCATACTCCATCTTTTTCTATTTTCTTCACATCATCCTGGACGATACCCTGGTTGTCCTGGACGATCCTCTTCGTCCTAGACGATCCAAACATCATCATGGACGATTCATTCAAAATTGTCCCCACACTGCTCCTGCTGCTGAGAAACTCCAATTATTGGTGATCATCCTGGACGATCCGTACATCATTCTGGACGATATGATCCATATCCTCCTGATCTGATCAAACGGCTGACATTGCTCCAATTATTGTCCATCATTCTGGACGATCCACCTTATCGTCCCAGACGATCCACCTTATCGTCCCAGACGATCCATCTTATCGTCCCAGACGATCCACCTTATCGTCCCAGACGATCCACCTTATCGTCCCAGACGATCCACGTGTCAGCCGCTAGACGATTCGAATTCGGCCCGTCCGACATATTTATTGCATATCATCCCGGACGATCCACCTAATCGTCCTGGATAATACTTTTCATCAACGGTTATCCAGCCTGACTCCTCAGGACGATCGCCTGTGTCTAATTGTCCTGGACGATCTCTGATCGTCCTGGACGATCGGACTGCTTTTTTGACCAATCGTCCAGGACGTCATAAATGCCCATATCGTCCCGGATGATATCGCGATCGTACAGGACGATCAGGCCGTTTTCTATATAAACAGAAGTTTTCTTAAGGATTTTCTACACCTTTTTCTTCCACTCTCCTTCTACTTCCTTACACTTTTGATTCCTAATGGTTGGTGGCAAACGGTCCCGTCAAAAGGGTGCCAGTTCCTCCCGGGGACCTGTTGATCCTTGCTTCCCCAATGCATCCGATCAGGCTGCCTACGAGCGATATTACGAAGTGGGGATCACACCGTCGAAAATCGTAAATCCCCACACTCTCACTTATCATGTCCTTGACCTCTTCGCACACACCTCCCTCACCTTCATCATGACTCTCGCATTTTCCTTTAGCTCGAAACTTCTTCGCATTTTCTTTGCAAACTTGCAGATTTCGGCTGATTATTCCACCCTCCGCTCTTATGTAAATCAGCGCCCCGTCAAACTTACCTACCAGGACTTTCATAACATTCTCCAACTTTCCGTCACTGGTGACAAACTCCACACCCTTATCACTGACCAAGACTATGATTAGAGTGTCGCCAATCATTTCCTTCGCAATTCAAATGCCCCTTATCATGACAATGCCTACTCCACACTTCTTAAGGACGCCTGGACTATTCAGCATGTTCTTCGTTCCTCCGTCATTCCAAAGGTGGGGGATCGAATTCACATCACCCCACTCTTGTCCTTGACCACCTACTACATCCTGGCCCATAGGGAATTTAATGCCACCGACCTTATTATCCGGTACCTCGAGTACCTCGAGCCCCTTATCATGACAATGTTCCTCCTTCCTTCCTCACCAATAATGCCTTCCATGTCCTACACAGCACCCGACTACATCCGGAGCCCGCCCTGGATGTTGAGGAAGAGGACGAAGAGGCCATTCCAGTTCCTGCTGCACCAGAGGCACCTGCTCCCCTTCGCATTGCCTCTCCCTTTGACCACCTGGTGCAGCGCTTCGATCAGTGGGAGGCTAGATTTGACTCCTATGTGGTTGCCCAGGAGCAGCGGCACGCCGAGGACATCCAGCGCTTTACTGACTATGCTGCGCAGCAGCAACATCAGCATGACCAGGACATTGCCTGGATTGGAGCCCACTTTTAGGCCATTCACCATTACTTCAACCCACCACCGCCACCTCCTTCTTCCGATCAGGATCCGCCTCTGTTCTAGTTTTCTATTTTGTAGTTGTTCTCTTTTATGTTTTGTACTTGTATTTTCGTGTTCTGTTTTACCCTCCTCCTTTTTGTGATGTCAAAAGGGGGAGTTAGTTGTAGTCGTTTCAGTTTTTGTTATGTGTTATATTTTCTGTATTAGTTTGATTGTTAAATGAAAATTTGAAAAAAATATATCTATTTTTCGATCTCCTGTTTATTTTTATTTTCAAATTACTGTATAAATATTTGCCATCATCAAAAAGGGGGAGATTGTTGCAAATTTGGTTTTGATGATGACAAACATATTTCTAGTGTGTTTTGCTTGGCTAACCCGTTTCAGGCACAAAAGATCACGAGCAAATCAAGCCAACTCAAGATCGGGTCCAAGTGTGTCAAATGTATGATTTTTCATTTTTATTGAGTCAATTATAATGTAACTGATCCCCGAGCTAAGTAACCTTGCACACACACACTCAAGGGGAGAGCTTGAGTGAATTAGAGTTTCGGTTCATTTTTTGTTCAGATCGTCCTGGACGATATTCACATCGTCCTGGACGATCCAGCAAAACCAGAAACCCTAATTAGGGCAACCAAGTTAAGTGAGTCTGATTAAGCAAATCGTCCTGGACGATCTTTGGATCGTATAGGACGATATGCTCAAATCAAAAATTCTCAGCCGCCAGAACAAGTTAGGCAAGTTTTTATTTTAAGTTATTTGGTCTGATCGTATCGTCCTGGACGATTCAGTACAATCATACCTAAATTAGTCTGGTAATTAAGGAAAGCAATTAATATTTAATTGATACGATCATATCATCCTGGACGATCGCAGGATCATCCCGGACGATCACGATCGTCTAGTGCATTTCAGCTGTACGTCCCGAACTGTGTTCAGGACGATTTGGGCACTTTTTAAACTAATCATACAGGACGATACCCATATCGTCCTGGACGATCAAGTCATTTTTTGGTCGTCCAGCACAAGTTTCTCTGGACGACCCGAACTATCTTCTGGACGATATTCCTCGATTTGCACTAATCGTCCCAGACGATCGCAGGATCGTACGGGACGATATGAACAATATTTTCTACTGATCGTCCAGAAGAGTCAGATCGTCCAGGCTGAAACAGCTAATTTTGAACTGATCGTACAGGATGATCTATCGATCGTCCTGGACGATCTTGGCCGACCAGTTGAGATTTAGGGCAAATTTTAAGCCCTCCTATAAAAGAACTTTTTCTTGAAACAAGAAAAATCTTTTGCCACCTTCCTTTTTAGAGAAACCCTAGAGAGAGAGAGAGAGTTTGGGAGAGAGAGAGAAGATCTTGTGAGGGGGAGTTAGTGAGGGATTCACCAAGGTTGCTCCAAGCACGGATCAGAGTCGTCTTCTCCACTCGTCGTCTTCTCCGCTCGTCGTCTTTCGTCTAGTTGGTGTTCGTCGTGGGAGGATCATTCGCAAGAAGATCCAGGGTTCTCTGCCCACTTCAGGTGGAAGCAAAAGGAGTTCGAAGGTTCTCTGCCTGCTTCAGGAGAAGCAAAAGGAGGTCGGGTTCTCTACCCCACCGTGTGGTGAAAAGGAGGTCTTGTACAGGCTTCTCCGCCTTGCTGTGGGAGCAAAAGGAGAGACACTTTTTGTTTAGTGCAATACCCAGAGGGGAGGCTCCGAGGAGTGGACGTAGGTCAAGTTGACCGAACCACTATAAAATCTAGTTTGCTTTTCTGATTCAGTTCTGCACTTTACTTTTTGATATTAACTGCGTGGGTGAATATTTGAGATTGATCTTTTTGTTCTTGTTTAATTGTTTCCGCTGCTAAGTATCGAAAAGATTTTTCATTTTTGTCGTGAAATTTTTAAATAACCAATTCACCCCCCCTCTTGGTTAGCCTCGGGACTAGTTCACTAGGGCTTAACATCCCTATCGAACTTTCAAAGCCATGCTATCATAGGCTTGCTCCATGTCAACCTTGATTGCTACCAAACCTTTTTTAGATTTAGAGAATCGAAATTTATTGAAAATCTCTTGCACAAGAAGAATGTGATTTGAAATACTCCTCCCTTTGATAAAAGCTGCTTGATTATCCGAGATAAGATTCTGAATGACTCTAAGCAGTCTATTTAATGAAACTTTTGTAATAATTTTATAAATAGAATAACAAAGGCTGATAGGATGAAAATGAGATGGATCAACTGGATTCACAACCTTGGGAATAAACACCACAAGAGTTTCCTTCCACCTTGGATACATACAACTAGTAGAGAAGAATTGACAAATAGCAAGCCAAACATCCTTAGCAATGATGTTCCAATATGATTTAATAAAAGAATAGGTAATGCCATCCAAGCCCGATGAAATGTTACAACCAAGCCCTTTAACCACAACCTCCACCTCTTCAAATGCTAGCTCAGCATTTAAAGTGTTCACATCCTCTTGATTAAGAGAATTTAAAGGAACAGGCCAACCCGACAACACATAAGCCCTATCCCTCCATTTATTGCAGAAGAATTTGTATAAAGAAATCTGAATACTCTCTTGATCCTCCATAAGGGCCCCATCCACATTCTTTATTTGTTTAATAAAATTCCCACTCCTCCTGCCATTAGCAAATGCATGAAAATAGCGGGAATTAACATCTCCCACCTCCATTCCCTTAATTTTCACTCTTTGCCTCCACCAAGTGCTCAACCGAACAAGAGTAGCATTCAACTCCCCAACCTTGGATCTAAGTAAAAGAAATTGATCATTAGAAAGCCCCTGACCATCCACCTCAGCCATTTGAAGAACAACAATCTCATTCTTTAGTTTGCCTTTTAATTCCCAAAGACTTTGATGCCTAGCTCTACTCCAGAAGAATAATGCTTTCAAAACTCTATGGAATTTCCAGTTCAAAGCTTCCATAGGTCCACCAGTCGAAGCCTTCTTCCAATATTTCTGCACAACACCGACTGAAGCGGGATAAAAACTCCAAACATCCTCAAACTTCAAGAATTTGGAATTTCGGGCTGCCTTACAGAAAATTTTTAAAACAATGGGGCAATGATCAGATGAGACTCTCGGCAAGTGTCTAATAGAAGGTTGTTGGATCAATTCAAGCGCCTTGGAATTTAAGAGACACCGATCCAGCCTTTCCCAAATCCGGGCACTCCCTTTTTTATTGTTGCACCAGGTATATTTAGGCCCAATCACTCCTAAATTATGAAGATCAAACTTACTCATAAAAGAGCTCATTTCCTGAGGCCCAAGAGAGAATTTAAACTTCTTACCTCCCCTCTTCTCCTCTTGAGACAAGATGCAGTTGAAATCTCCCCCCACCACTGAAGGGATATCTGGCCTAGCAATCAACCCCAAGCTATCCCACAAATTCCTCCTGGAATACACATCAGTACTACCATAAAGAGTAGAGACAATCTAGCTATCTTTGTTATGAACCTTCAACTCACCGGCAATACATTGGGAAGACATTTTCAAAATAGAAAAAGTAGCCAAATCAGGCCTCCACAAAACCATAATCCCTCCCAACTGCCCATCAGAAGGATAAAGAAAGAAATCCCAGTCTTCTCCCATAAAATTCTGAAAATCTTCTATAGACATAAAAGAAATTTTTGTCTCCACAACACCTACAAAGAACACATCCCAGTCTTTCACTACTTCCTTTAAATAGAGAGAGGCTTCCCTCTTATTAGCCCCTCTACAGTTCCAAAAGGCTAAGGAACTCATTTTCCCACCAAGGGGGAGGGACCCACACTCCTTTTCTTATTCACTAGCTCATTTTTTTTAATTCTAGAGGAATTATTCAAGGGACCCAAGAACCTCAACTCTTTTAGAAGTTTAGGTTTATAATTCCCTGAGCCACTATTCTCCAATTTACCATCAGTACTAGCCACGTGACCCAAGTTTTTGTCCCCCATAGGAATAACAGAATCTTCAATAATCACCTCACCCTCCTCCATATTCTCTTCTTTGGAATTAAACATCAAAGAATTCACCATAGCACCCTCAATCTCCGGAAAAGCATTCAGAATTTTAAACTTATTATCCACCAGAATACAATTATTATTACCAGGTAGAATTGTTTCAACAGAAAGATCCATACCTTTGTTAGAGGATTCCCCTCCAACCACGTCAAGCTCCTCTAGAGTTACCGATTGTTGTACAACTCCAGCACCTGCTTCCAATTCTGTTCCAGATGTTTGAACAGAATTTATATCCTTCAATTGTTTCTGTTGATCAGGGATTGACTTGAGCAGAAAAACCTTCTTCTACTGAGTAGGTGCAGTGAGCTTATTGTTTCTTCTATTGCTGACATGGATCCAAGGTCCATAAGATGATTTATTATCAGACGTAGCCTTCAAACCATTATCATGTACTTCTCCTTCACGTTCAGACTCCAACGTCTCTTTCCCACATGAATTGACCAAGTGGCCAATTTTCCCACATTTAAAACATAAAGAAGAGATCTTCTCATACTCAACTTTCTGGAAGAATCGACCGTTTAATCCTTCCACCCACACGCCCAATGGCAGTTATTGATCCAAAGCAACCCAGACACAAACTCGAGCAAACTCCTGTCTACCCCATTGAAACATGTTCCCATCTATCAGAAGAGGAGTACCAACCTTCGAAGCGATCCGAGCAACATTAACTTCATCCCAGCAGTAAAGAGGCAAATTGGGCATCCTGATCCAAACTAGAGATGTCAGTCCAACTAGAGAACTATTTGAAAATTTATGGCTCCATTTGTCCACCCCAATGATGTGCCCATTCACAAACCATGGGCCACCTGAAAGAACATTCTCCATGGCCTCCATTGAGAAAAAAGAGCATAATGCCCAATCCTTCCCAAGGGAAGTGAAGTGAAATTTACCAAACTGCAGCCACTGTCTTCGCAGCTCGTTTGCAACCATAGGAGCTGGGATACTCTTCCCAAAAATCTTTACTACAATAGAAAATTGTAATTTATCAGAATTGCTCGTTTAACTTCACCGCAACGCCATCGTTTGTCAAGACTGAATCTTGAACATCAAAATCCACTTTGATGTATTGTTGTCTTTTCCAAGGATTTAACAAATCTTTTTCAGGCAGAACTTCACTACCAGCCGTCTTATCATCACAATTAGCCCCAGCCAATCCTTCAATACGAGCATTTTCACAAACAAGAGAACCCACATCCATATTGTCTTGGACTAAAGGTCCTCCCTTCTCCAACAGAACCGGTTTAGAAAGGTTGTTTCCAAATCTATTAACAACTAGCTTCATTCCAGACGGAGGAGAGGAGTCACGACCATGAGATTCAAAGCCTACTTCATGTAGATGCGAATATGATTCATCAAACTCCATAATTCCCTTGCCTTTGCCAACAATAGCATGTGTTGATTTCGAAGGAACAAAAGATGGTTCTTTAATAACCAAAGAACCATTCATGTAAGATGGATTAGGATCGGAAAGAAGATCCCATACCGAGCCTGGCACTCCCGGAGCCTTACAAAGATGGCCGGACGACCAACCGACGAAGCCGAAAATTCCGCCAGACAGCGGCAGAAACAAAATTTGAAAACTTCTCTCTCAAAATCCTGGAGCTTCTCTCCCTAGCTTGGGACAGGAGGTTTCAATACTTAATATGCTTGATTTGTACTTATTTGTACTTGAATTAGAACACCTTTGATTTCATTGAGTTGGTATTGTCAAGCATTATATTAAACTATAAGTATCTAAAAATTAGAGTTTTGATATTCTAAATTTAATTTTGAAAATTTTTAATACAAATAATACATCTAGATTAATGCTCACTAAAATTTTAAAGTCATATCAAGGCTGAATTTTAAAAGTGAATTAATTTTTTTTTGAGAAAATTTATTTAAATTTTTATTAATTCGTTATTGGCTTATTGCGGCATCGCACACAACCTTGCGATATTAAAGTTAAAAAAAGAAAAAAAAAAAAACAAGCCATTTTTTTAGATTGCGTTTTTTAGTTGCAGCTTATGTTCTTTTTTTTCTGAACTTTCTGAGTTGTAATTATCTTTTATTTAGTTGATGAAGAAGGCACTCTTAATATTTTTATAGTAATAATAATAATAATAATAATAATAAATCAAATAATTCCCAAGACAAATAATTTTTTTTTTTCTGTTGAGAGGCTCCTCGCTTCCCCCGGCCTCTAGGCGGCGAGCTCTACCTCTGCTCTGCCCTAACCTCATCGCCATTGCAACGCATAGCCTTTGAGGAGAAGTCCCTGCTCTTTTCATTTATCGCAAAGTATCTTGTTGTTACCTAAAAACTGGTTTATTTATTTTCCAAACCCTTTCTTTAATGGACGTCGGATGTTCTGTCGCAACGCCCACCTCCCTTTTATTATCATCTGCGTTGCTTTCCTCCGTCACCAGCAACAGTAGCAACTACTGTTCGAGACGGGTTTCGATCCTTCATGTCAATGGTTGGAACTCTTTGGCTGTTCGAAGGGTTGCTCCATTGAACCCCAGTTGCAAAGTGTCCATGTCGACAAACATCAAAACTTCTGGAACGGAGGTATTAAAAATTATCCTTTTGCAGTTCTTAGAGCGTTCTGATAGCTTATTATGTTTCTCCTAGTGTTTTCTCTTGTTACACTTTACACAAGAAGCCATGGAATAAAGAAATTTCATTATTATGAGATGTGATGCAAAACAAGAATTAAAAAGCAAACTTACCAATGAAACTAAAATAAAAAACATGAAACTCAATCATGAAGATACAATGAACACTTGGATCACTTCACCTATTTCATGGCTGACCCCTCCCTCAAATAGCATGTTTGTAATGTTCCAAAGCAACTAAAAAATCGGTCCTAGATATTCTCCAATCAAATATAGTCAACCACTCCTTCAAATCAATCTAGAGATCTCCAAATAATAATGGTCACTCTCCTTCTTTAAATGCTTGACTGAAATATATGTTTTGGAGGGAGAATTTTGAGTATAATTTAATTTTTCGGAGTCTCTTAAATCAGGCCAAATTGTGATAAATCAAGGTTACATTGCATCTTTCAATTGGAGTATTTTAAGAGACCATTCATATAAGGAGACCGACTATAATGGCTGACCATGCGTGCTTTAGGAAGGATTTGTTATGTGGGGAATTTTGTTGTAATTCTTATTATATTTTCCTCATTTTTCCTTGTACTTGCTTAGGCACTCTAGGCTCTAGTACCATTTGATGTGGTATGGAATAACTATTCTTTTTTATGAAATGATAAAAAGTCATCCTTCTCCCTCTTACTGATCGACAAATCGACTCCAACTTCAACAATGCTCGTTACATCGGGCGCCAAGTTTTGTGCTGAGTTAAAACTTAGTCGTCTGGTGCTACTTCTTGTCACCAGTGCATTCTACTTTGCTGTTGAAACGACTACTAAAATTGAAATGTTTAAGAAATTTCCCATCACTCAAGTAGTGCATATTCCCTTTGAACTACCACCTTTTAGGAGCTTACAACATCACATTGATTTCATTTTCGGATCCATTCTATTGAGCAAGCCTCATTATCACATGAGTCCCAAGGAGCATGAAGCCTTTTGGGATATTGTTGATGCCTTTTAGCTGAGCAATTGATTCGATTGAGCTTAAGCCCATGCATCATGACAATGCCATTGGTTTAGAAGAAAGATGGAAGTTGGCGTATGTGTATGAGCAGTTAAGTTATTAACAAGATTAGAGTTAAATATGGGTTCTTGATCCCATCCATAGAGGATCTACTTAATAAGATGGAGGGCTCTAGCATTTTTTTTCTAAATTCAATTTGAAGATTGATTATTAGCAAGTCTACATTTGACCCGTAGACTATGATGCGTCGACACTTCTCCTCAATGAGGTATGCAGTATTCGACATGTATCGGACACGACACGCGTCCAACATGCCTCCGATACATATCGGGCACGCCGAAGATGTATGAGATTAAAAAATATTAAAAATAAATTGGACACATGTGTCTTAAGTATTTTATGAAAATTTTTTAGTATAATTTCTTATATTTCAAAATTTTTATTTATTAAAAAATAAATCTAAATTTTTAATTTCCTCTTAATAGCCCTAAATCAATTTCTCACACTCAATATCCCATTCCTCGATCATACAATTTTCATTTCTATCATGTAGATCGCAGCTAGGGTTTTACAATAATGCCCGATGCCATCACAACATTGACGTTTGACCCCAACGCAACATCAATGTTTCAAAATCATCTGAAAATCAAAGTTTGACGTTGGAAATTTCTAACCCGAGAATCACGCCCGGCGTTGTCTTGACGTTTCATCTTTTTTGACCAATAACATCTCAACATAGACGTCTAACGTTGTCTCGACATCGATGCTCGATGCCTTACTCTTAATAACATTGTCGTCTCCCTTCTCGATGCTTGAAACACGACATCGACGCCCAGCTCTCGACATCCAGTTATTAATCATTAAGCACAAATCCTACTTAAATGATTTAAAATTTCTCAATTATTCTTAATATTCTGCTTATTTAATTTCTATACACTATTTTTTTGATATAAAAATTATAAAACAGTATCCAACCCATGTTCATGTCCTATATTTTTAATAATTGATATGTATCGTGTCTGCATCAGTGCATCATAGCATGTAGATGAATGGAAAACATCTTTTAAAGCTCAAGATAGATTTTTTGATGGCAGGTTATGCATTCAGACTTTGCAACTCCCTAAATGCCTTCATGCGCCTCATGTTTAAAATATTGAAGCCATTCTTATGATTATGTGCTGTGGTCTACTTTGACGACATTCTATTTTCCAACAAAACTAAGAATGATCATCTCACACTTAAAACTAGTATTAAAAGTTTTGGAGCAAAACATGTTTGTGTTGAATCTGAAGAAGTGCACCTTTCTAATTGTGGAAGCCTTATTCTTAACATATCTTATCAAAAATGAAGGTATTTAGGTGGATGAATATAGCTTTACAACATTCAAGAGTTGCTGACACCCACTAATACTTTTGATATATGCAATTTTCGTAGCCTTGCAACTTTCTACTATTGATTCATGTGCTAATTTGATAATCCTGCTGCACCTATAATCAACTGTTTTAAAAAAATGAAGATTTAATTGGGGTCATTAGAACAAAACTAGTTTACAACAAAAGTAAGGATGATCAGCTCACACCCTTGAGACTAGTATCAAAGGTTCTGGAGCAAAGCATGCTGTGCTGAATCTGAAGAAGTGCACCTTCCTTATTGTGGAAGTCTTATTCTTAGCGTATGTTATAAAAAAACGAATGTATTTAGATGGATGAAAAAAGGATCGCAGCATTAAAGAGTGGCCAACACCCACCAATATTCTTGTCGTGTGCATATTTCGTGGCCTTGCAATTTTCTACCATTGATTCATATTCAACTTTAATACTCTTGTTGTACGTATCATGTCATGAACTGTTTAAAAAAAATGGAGATTCAACTGGGGTCATGGAAAAATTTGAGCTTTAATGTTTTGAAAGAAAAACTTACCTTAGCACTTGTCTCGACTTTACCAAAATTTTGACTGCATTTTTGAAGTTGAGGTGAACTAGGGGTGTCAATATTTGACACGACCCGAAAACCCGACTCGAACCCGACGCGAAAATTTCAGGTTCGGGTTAAAGGTTTTGACCCGTTTGAAAAAATGGGTCAGGTCCGGGTTAACCCGGAAACCCGATATTGACCCAGACTGACCTGGAAATTGAGTCAGCTCAGCCGTCCACGGTCCGCCTCATCCCGCGTCGCGTCAACTCCGCCGTCCATGTCTCGTCTTTGTCTCGTCATGTCGCATCAGTCAAGCATCCGCGACTCCGCGTCATCTCAAATTCCCACCGTTGGTCGCCGCTTGCCCTTTGCCGTCTGATGTCCGCAAGAATCTAGACACACTCTGTCGTTCGCGTGCCCTCAGAGGCTCAGACTTTGAACTTCCGCATGTCGTCGTCCCGTCGCTGACTTGACGTCGCGTCTACCGCTGCCGCCGTGCCGACGGGGCTTCCAATCCGTCGTTGTCTAGTCCCGTTCTGGCATTCCGTCGTCCGTTCCAACGTCCGTCGAGTCCCGTTTCGTCCGCTGTTGTCGTCGTCCTGAGCTGTCGCCCTCCGATTCATCCCGTCAAATTTGATTTAGCGGGTCGTATTTGGTTGATCCGAACCCGAAGCGGATCAGGTTTGGGTCCGAAAAACCGACCCGTTTGCAAAAACGGGTCGGGTCGGATTGACCCGAATAGTACCGGGTCCGTTCCGGGTTTGACCCGAACCCGACCCATGACCTGAAATTGACACCCCTAAAGTGAACACTTGCATGATCAAGATTGACATAGTCTTTATATAGGAGAGGCGGCCCTTTGACTTCTTTAGTGAGAAGCTCAGTGTTGCAAGACATAAATGGACGACATATGAGCAAGAATTATATGCCATCATATGAGCCTTACAATATTGGAAAAATTATCCAGTGCACAAAGAATCTAACAAGAATTTTTGTTCAAAGTAATGCAGCTTTGCTCACTTGAGGTTCTCTTTGCAACTTTGTCATCCAAAATCTCCACTCGAACAGCCTTGTTGCTCATACTGGATATGACAAGATGATCGTCACTGTTGAAGATTGTTTCTTTTGGCCTCAAGTGGCTTGACATTGTTGAATTTGTGTAATGATGTGGGGTGTGTCAATCGTCTAAGGTTTAAGCTCAAAATACCAGCATGTTCTGGAAAACTTTAGGAGGATGTTAGCATGGACCTTGTGCTGGATTTTACCTATATAACACAATGGAAGAATGATTCATTTCCAAAATAAAAGTAAGAATGATTCAATTATAGTCATTGTTTATTGGTTCTAAAAAATAGCTCACATTAATCCTTGTTGATAGAAAATCGATGTAGTTAACATTGCCAATTTATTTTTCTAGGATATTGTTTACCTACCTGTGAGTACCCAAGACTATTACCTCCTATTGTTATGCAAAATTTGTAAGCCACTTTTGACGAGTATTATGGAAGAAATTTGAAATAATAACACTGAGTAGTGCCTACCACCTCTAAATTGAGGGATATACATAAATTGTATACCATACTCTTTAACCATGATATGAAGCATAGCTAGTGATGGACTGAAATCATGGGACCAGATCTTACCCACGCTAAATTCACTTTCAATTGCATAATCAATCGATCGAGTGTTAGATTACCCTTAACCATTGTGAGTATTAAGGAACCAAATGTGGTGGTCAACCTTATGGAGTTGATGACGAATAAAAGACATTGAGGCATAGAGGAAGTAGGCGAACAAGTCACTCAGCTTTACCAAAACATGGAATAGAAGCTCCAAGAATCCCTGGACATATCTTCAGTAGCCGTCAATTGTTACAGATGCCGCAAACTCATTAAGGAAGGTGATTTGGATATGATTCATTTGAATAAACATCGCTATTTTGCTGGTATGTATCACAAACTAGTATATAAGAAGATTGGCCCATTCTCAACGCGTACAACATCAACAACCTATCCAGCTACTAAAGATTTTAAATATTTCTAGTGTCAATGGTTTTTTCAAATATTTGTGCTAGAGTCGTTGCAATTGCGAAATTGAACTTGGAGTAGAATTCTTTAGAGGACAAGGGGAATTGATGCAGCAGATAACTCACACCCGTCTCAGTTTATTCCCCGCCTCTTTTGTTTTCAATTTTTATTTCTTATTTTGTATTAGACAATTTGTCTCTTTTTATTTATTTGTCCTTTCTTTCCTAAATCTTGACTTCCTTGAGGTCCTTGGCAGAGTTAGCATTAGAAAGAGGTGATTTGGTGGGATGATATTGAAGAATTGTTTTGCTTGCTTTATGTTTGCTCTCCCTATATTCTCTTTTGCCGATTAGCTCCTTTGGAGAATACTACCTCCTCAATCCAGCTATACTCATGATTTCAATGAAAAATCAACTTTGAGCTCTTGCAAAATTTGTCTACAACGTGCTCGTCTATTGTCAGCTTTTGGATTGGTTTGCTAATCAATTACAGCTAGGTTTGTGAAGCCTAACATATCCGTCTCCTCTAGATTTATTCTTACACATCTTTATAATATTCTTAAAACTCAAACCTCTGAGCCTCTTAAAAAATTGAGCCGTAATCTTTTCACCAAAACACAATTCAGGCTGTGACCAGTCCATAAAGAAAATTCTTAATATCTTAACCTCACATCTAATTGATCTAATTTTCATCATTAGTTAGCTTACTTCTTAAACTTCAGATATAGAGTTCCCCATAATTTTCTACCAAAGATAACTGTACCATCAACATCATAAATTTTCATCCTGAATTTTGTTCCCAAACCCTATAACTTGTGCAATATTTCTTAACCTTCTACCAACCCTATACCTTTCACACCAATCCAACCACCCTAGAAACCTCTTAACAACCTCCCCATCAAGTTGTTTATCTTGTTTTTCTTTTTTTCCTTTGTTTTGGGTTTTTGATCTGCTTTTCTGGCTTCATATTCACTATTTTTGGACGCATGATAGATTTCCTATATTTCATGCAAGCAAAAGTCTAAGCATTACTGTTATATCACAAGCTTTCATGTTCATTTGAAGGATTTGACCTTTTTTTTATTGAGATTTTTCTCCAACAACAACAACATCAAGTCTTTATCTCACTATGTGGGGTTGCTTACATGAATCCTTTTTCTTCATTGTGTCATGCTAAGAGTCAAATTCTCATTTAAATCTAATAAAAAAAGACATTTTTGATATTTTCTAACCAAGTCTTTTTTAGGTTTGCATTTACCTTTCTTGATATAAGCTAAATCTAATGTATCTACTCTCCTAATTGGGCCATTAAAAGGCTGACGTTTTATGTGACCAAACTATCTAAGGCACTCTCTAACTGGAATTTTTCTCTTCTGAACCAAATTCAGCAGTAAACTTTAGTGTTCGTGCCATAATCATGACCCTACAATTTAGACTTTATTTGACTTGAATCGAAAACACCTCTTTTCTTCAGAACAGGTATGAAGCATAGGTTCATGAAGATACTTATATGGCCCTTTGATGTCATCTCCGGGAGTGAGTTCAGAGCAATATTTAGGCCATTATCTTATAAATTTTTTCCATTTCTGCAGTGAAGTAATTTATTTTTAATGTGGATATTCAATATCTTATATGTTATGGTTTAATGATAAGTTCAACATTATCTTCTTAATAGCGATTAGCACATGTTTATATTGGAAAAGCTGACTAACCTACAGTTTAATGCAAATCATTATTTATATAACAGATAAGGCAGAGTTACTCAGAAGAGTTTCATGACTCCGGAGAATTCAGCATTATGGGTTTGTCACCTTTAGATGGACGCTATGCGCAAAAGACCAAGAATTTGCGTCCCTTCTTTAGCGAGTATGGGCTGATTCGTTTCCGAGTTATGATTGAGGTAGAGCTATTGATAATGGTTTCTACACCTATTGGAAGAAATTGTTGAACTTGCTTTTGTCAATCGTTGTTTTTTAAGCATGCAATCCAACAAATGTTATCTTCTATCTTTTCTTTTTTCTCTAAGGACGTTTTCCTTACTATTTTCAGATCAAGTGGCTCTTAAAACTTTCTGAAATTCCTGAGATTAAAGAGGTTTCAGAATTAGGTGAGGATGCCCGGTCTTTCTTGAAAGTAATAGTTGATAATTTCTCCATAAAAGATGCCTTAGAAGTGAAAAAAATTGAGGAGAAGACTAACCATGATGTTAAGGCTATAGAGTATTTTTTGAAACAAAAATGTAAATCCTGCTCAGAGCTTGCTGAGGTAAATATTGTAGTCATATTTTACTTTTCCATGTTTTACTTGATATTTTGGTCTAAAATAAATGGAAGATTATACTACTTATTGGCAGTTTAACATTCGCCAATCACTTCCTTGTCTCAGGTACTAGAATTTTTTCATTTTGCATGCACTTCTGAGGATATCAACAACTTGGCTTATGCGGTTTCATTGAAAGAGGCACTTAATAATGTCATCCTTCCTGTGATGATTGAGCTCTGTAAAACAATATCTAACTTGGCTAAGGAGAATGCTAACATCCCAATGTTGTCTCGTACTCATGGGCAGGTATGTGAGTTAGTCTTTCTCCATATGAAGGTAATGCTGAACTAGGTTAGCTAAGGGAAAATCTTTTCATTGATGGTCATAATGGTTGTATTGCAAGGGTTTGGCGTTCTTTGAAAATGTTGGAATTTTGAAAGAACATTTAACTAGTCAACATATAATAAATAGAAAAATGGGCAACTATGTATTATAATATTGGTATGATTGATTTGGTGCTGAAATTTTGGGTAAATCATTACTCAATTCAAAATAGGGGGTAATAATTTCAAAATGTTGAATATTGGATAGATTAGGTGAGTATAACGTTTTTGCGAAAAACATTAGGGAAAATCTAGAGAATGCAATGTATTATAATATGTTTTTGTATAATACGATAGTTTCCACACACATATATATATATATATATATATATATATATATATATATATATATATATATATATATATATATATATATATATGGGTTAAAGTCCTGTCTTGCCAATTTCTCCTTCATGGGCATATCATGAATGTCTTAATTATGTGCGTTTATTGTAAACAAAGTACGAAAGCTTTTTGGAGCTGTTTATGATGCTTTAATCCATTTTTTCGCCTAGTACATGTATTTTCATTTGTTATTTGTTAAAGTTCCTTGTCTAACAAATCATTATTATGTAGGTTTCATTAGCTGCCAGTGAAGTGTCAATTGTACTTTACACGAATCTTTGAAGATAAAATTTGATGATATTATCTAGTGTTACCACTCCATTGCTATTAAAATTGAATTATTGGTGGTTATGATATACAATAACAACAAAATCAAGCCTTTATCGCACTACATGGGGTTGGTTACATGAATTTGATACATGTCCAGCAAAAAATCGAAACCAGCCAACCGGCCCAGTAAGGGCCGGTCTAGTAGAATCTGTGACAGAGGATTTTGGCCCCCCTTGTGGGGCCTGGCAAAGAAATAATCTATTATGTTAGGAAGAGGAATAATGAAGGAATTATTTAGGGCAAGCTTTCCGAATTGAATTCAAATAGGAGAGGAAAATAATTAAGGAAAGAGAGCTACTTTAAGGAGAATTAGGGAGAGGTCATTTAGGGCTAGTTATGTTGATTATTTTGATTATGTTTTTCGTTTGGTTTTGCTGTAATTTTTTTTTATGGGCTTCCTAGAAGCGTCTAGGTTGTTTGGGAGAGCCGATCTACCTCTCGAATTGTAGATCAACTATATCTTGCTTTTGTATTAAGTTATAATCCAAAATCAGCCACTATTCTAAGTATTCTTGCAGATTTTCTATCATTCTATTGCTGTTTTTGCTTCCAAGGCATAATAAATTGGTATCAGAGCTAGATAAATAACAGTCAAGAAGATGGATGGATTGAAAGGCAAGATGGAACAAATCAGGGTTGGGATGGAGGATAAATATTCTGGAATGGAGGAAAAATATTTCGGAATGGAGAGGAAGTTCACAACTGTGGAAGGAAGGCTTTCATCCATGAAAAATTGCTTTGAGAACATAGAAAAGATGATGAAGTTGATCGAGATGCAATCAAAAGCTTAACCGGCTATTCCTAGGGTTGATATGAAGGGGAGGAAAGTTTAGGAGAACAATGATGAAGTGGAGTGTGTTTTCCTTCAAAGACCACCCTTGGGGGTTCCGATGGGGTATCCTGGAGAAGGGAAGCAAGAAAAGGGGAAGCCGAACCCTTTTGGAGACCACCCAGGCAGGAGGAAAGGTGGACTAAAGGAAGCAATGGGTGGGCCTAACCATGGGGTCCCAATCCACCAAGGAAGGAAGGTTGGGAGGGAATCGCACCATCATTACACGGAAGGAACTAACGGAGGGAGAAATCAGTGGGATATGGATGCAAGATCAAGGAAGTTAAAAATGCCAATTTTTGAAGGGGAAGACGCCCAGGGTTGGGTGTATCGGGTGGAGAGTTACTTTACTATCAATGGGCTGATGGAAGGGAAAAAAACTCATGGCAGCGGGTCTATGTTTGGAGAGGAAAGTCTTAGTGTGGTTTCAGTGTAGGGAGGTTAGGTATCCAATCTATTCATGGGGAGAATTTAAAGATTGCTTGCTGGAACGTTTCCTAGCCATTAGGGAAGGAGACCTCCACGAGCAGTTCTATGCCTTCACTCAGGAGGGGACAGTCATGGAGCATCAGGAGAAATCTTAGCTGCTGTCGGGTAGGCTGAGGGGAATTTCTGAAGGACTGGGACGAAATTTCATGAAGGGTCTTAAGGCAGACATAACAGTTGAACTCAGGGTGTTGAGGCTTAGAGGACTGAGGGAGATGATGGAGCTCGCTTAGAGGGTGGAAGAAAACATTAGAGGGAGAAGGTTAGCTAGGGAAACACCATGGGAGGGGCTTACAGGAACACCTTTACTATCTCTACCTAGGGCCAACTTCAAATGCTTCACGGAGGCAAAGGTGTAGGACATAGCGAAGGGCCTGTGCTTTCGGTGTGATGAGAAATATGCACTAGGTGCAAGGACTGCACACTCCAAGTCCTTTTGGTTTGTGAGGAGGAGGAGACTGATAGTGTGGATTTGGTGGAGGAAGCAGAAGGAGGACGAGAGCACCTACACCTTGATGTGACGAAAGTGTCCCTAAATTCTATAGTGGAGTTCAACTCCTAAATCACACCAAGGTGAGGGGGGCAGATCGATGAGCAGCCCATAGTTGTCTTTGTGGATAGTGGGGCTATTCATAACTTCATCTCCAATCGGGTCGTGAACTAGTTGGGATTGATATTGGTCGTTAGAGGGAGTTTTGGAGTCATAATGGGAACAAGAAAGGTAGCGAGGAGTAGGGGGATTTGCATAAGGTTGGCGCTGGCACTCCAAGGAATATAGATAGTGGAGGATTTTCTTCCCTTAGAATTGGGAAGCACTGACGTGATCCTAGGAATGAAATGGTTACAAATGATTGGGGAGACCAAGGTGGACTGGAAGTCGTTGACTATGGAGATTCTCGTGGAGGGAGAGAAGGTGGTGTTGTGAGGGGATGTCAGCCTCTGCAGAACTATGATTTCACTCAAAATCATGGTCAAGGTGATAAAGGGAGCTGGGCTGCGTTACTTGGTAGAGTTATAGAGCTTGGAGAGGATCTGAGATTCAGGGGAAGATCAGGTCCTTGGGTGTTTACATCATCTTCTATAGCAGTTTTTGAGGTTTTTCAGCAGCTTTTGAGGTTTTTCAGCAGCCCAGCAGTTTACCACCATCCTGGGAGAACGTGTACGCTATTATCTTGAAGGAGGGAACTTCTCCTATCAATATCCGACCATTCCGATACTCACAAATTCAGAATGATGAGATAGAAAGGCTCATTAAAGAGATGCTTGAGGTAGGAATTATTAGACAATGTGTGATCCCCTTTTCTAGCCCAGTTTTACTAGTGAAAAAAAGGATGGCAGATGGAGGTTTTGCGTGGATTATAAAGTCCTAAACAAGAAGACTGTGCTTGACAAGTTTTTCATCCCCGTGATTGATGAGCTGCTGGATGAACTGTTTGGGGCGGTAATCTTCTCAAACATTGACTTGAAGTCAGGGTACCACCGGATTAGAATGAAGCCAGGAGATGTGCACAAGATGGCTTTTAGGACTCATGAGGGTAACTACAAGTTTTTGGTGATACATTTCGGCCTCACCAACGCTCCAACCACTTTTCAGTCCCGCATGAATCAGGTTTTTCAACCCTATCTCATAAAGTTTGCCTTGGTATTTTTTGATGACATCCTGATCTATGGTGGCAGAGCATGTAGGACACTTGAGGGTGGTATTCAAGACGTTGAGGGAGCATCAGTATTATGCCAACATGAAAAAAATGCTCGTTTGCCCATAGGAGGAGTATTTGGGACATGTGATGAGCAAAATAGGGGTGTAGCAGACCAATCCAAGATTGAGATTATGCTAAATTTTCCTTTACCTAAGAACTTGAGGGAGCTGAGAGGATTCTTAGGCCTCACCGGGTGCTACCGGAAGTTTATGCTAGGGTATATCATGATAACTTGGCCATTGATGGAGTAGCTGAAGAATGATAGTTTCAAATGGGGAGAGGCAGCGACAAAGGCTTTCAAGCAGCTGAAGAAAGCAATGACCAGTGTATTAGTGTTAGCACTCCCTGACTTCAGCAGCCTATTTGTGATAGAGATGGATGCATCTGAATACATATTAGGGCTCATGCAGAATCAGTGGCCTATTCAATATTTTAGCCAGGTGCTCACAGCCAGGACAAGGCTCAAATCTGTGTATGAGTTGGAGGCTATGGTTATTGTCTTGGCTATTTAGAAGTGTTGGCCCTGTTGGGGAGATATTTCATAATCAGGTGTGAGCAGAGAGCCTGAAGTATCTGTTGGGAGGAGGTGAAGATAGATTTCATCAAGTGTTTGCCGTGATCGAAAGGATTTTCAGTGATACTGGTAGTAGTGGATCTTCTGAGCAAATACACACCCTTCATCCCTCTGGAGCACCCTTATACAACGGTCTCTGTGACTACAATTTTTATATGAAAGGTGGTGCGCTTGCATGGATTTCTAAAATTCCTTGCTCCGGACAGAGACAAGGTGTTCTTTAGCCATTTTTGGAAGGAGTTGTTTCATTTACAGGGGACAATCCCGGAGAGAAGTACAGCCTACCACCCTCAGACATATGGTCAAATAGAAGTGATCAACAAGTGTAGATACCTATTTGATATGTTTTGTATCAGATACGTCAAAGAGTTGGGCAAGGTGGATAATTTGGGTTGAATATTGGTACAACACCTCGTATCATTCAACAGCACGGACCACCCATTTCAGGATTCTCTATGGGAGAGATCCACCTCATATGATTCATTATGAATAGAGCACTACACCAGTGTCCAGTATAGAACAATACTTAGAGGAGAGGGATATGGTATTATTTGAGCTCAAGGGATGCTTGTTGAGAGCTCAACGGACATAGGAGAGAAGTAAACTTCGAGCCATGAGACATGATTTACTTAAAATTGAGATTTTATAGATAGAAAACATTAGCCAAGAGGAGGAATGAGAAATTATCTCCATGATAATTTAGGCCTTATAAGATCTTGGAGCGCATCGGAGTTGTGGCCTATCGATTAAGGCTACCACCCTCATCAGTCTTGCACTCAGTCTTTCATGTATCGCAATTGAGGAAGGCGATAGGAGAGCACACACCGTATTCACTATTTACGAATTTGACAGAGGACATAGAAGTCATTTTGGAACCCCTAGAAGTGCTAATCAGGTCGGTGTGCGTGGACGCGTGACAGAGGCACAGAGGTGCTAATCAAGTCAAAAGATCTACCAGAGCACAATGCCACATGGGAGCCATATGAGAGGATTATGAGACAGTTTCCAACCTTTCATCTTGAGGATAGTGTGCGACTTTTTTTTTTGGGGGGGGGGGGGTGTATTGATATGATGGCTCCAGCAGAAATCGAAACCAGCCAACTGGCCCATCAAGGGCCGGTCCAGCAGAAACCAGGACAGAGGATTTCGGCCCCCCTTGTGGGGCCCAACAAAGAAATAACATATTATGTTTGGAAGAGGAATAAGGAGGGAATTATTTAGGGAAATATTTCCTAATTGAATTCAAATAGGAGAGAAATAATTACGGAAAGAGGGTTATTTAGGGGGGAATTAGGGAGAGGTTATTTAGGGCTAGTTATGTTGATTATTTGATCATGTTTTTAGTTTGGTTTTGCTATAGTTTTTTTTAGGGCTTCCTAGCGGCGTCTAAGTTGTTTGGGAGAGCCGATCTACCTCTCGAATAGTAGATCAACTGTATCTTGCTTTTGTAGAGTTATAATCCAAAATCAACCACTATTCTAAGTATTCTTGTAGATTTTCTATCATTCTATCGTTGTTTTCACTTCCAAGGCATAACAAAATCCTTTTTCTCCATTGTGTGATGTTAAGAATCTCATTTAAGTCTAATAAAAAAAGGTCATTTCTAATATTTTCTAACCAAGCCTTTTTAGGTCTACCTCTACCTCTCTTAACATAGGCCAAATCTAATATATCTATTCTCCTAACTAGGTCATTAGAAAGCTGACGTTTTATGTGACCAAACTATTTAAGATGACTCTCTCTAATCTTATTTGCCACTGGAGCTATCCAACCTTTTCACGTATATGCTCATTTCGTATTCTATCTCTAAGAGTAAAGCCACTCATCCAGCTGAGCATCCTCATCTCTGCAACTTAATTGTATGGTTCTCTTTTAATGGCCAGCATGTTAAATTTTAAAAGCGCAACTACCATTACTAACATTTATTACTCCCACATTTAATCAAATATGATGCAATCTTCCATACTGTGTTATGAAGACTGGGAATGTTCATAATTTTTTTTTAAATTAATGTTGATTCAACATTTACATGTGGAGTGCCACTTGAAGGACTGGTTGAATGTTCATGACAAACCTATCGTAGCCTCCACCATTGTAGCCGCCATAGGGGATTACTTGAAAGCCGCATGCCACCACCAACTCTAAAAATTTTGGAGTATTATCCTTATCTTTATATTGATGAAAAATATTTATGAATGAAGATGACTGAAATAAATGAAGAAGAAACACATTGAGAGGTGTCCACCCTATAGAATGAGGCAAGGGAGAGAACAATTTATTATGACAAAGACTCAAATAAAAATCCATTTAGTAATTATAATATAGATGATTTCTAAGTTGTTACCAATTATTTCAGCTTTCTTTAGGAATTAAACGTAGATTAGTAGGGAGCTGAGAAACAAAAAATTTAGAGCTGAACTTGATATTATATGATAATTTTATACAATTCATATATTTTATGTTGTTTTGTTTTGTAATATTTGGATTTCAATTCTATTTCATATATTTTATTACTTACCACTTTATATCTTATGTAATTTTTTATTTTATATGTATGTAAATTTTTTACTTTATAGTTCAATAGAAGTTAATATGTCATCTTTTAATATATTATTTGGGTATTATATAAAAAATCATTTTTAATTTTTATTTTCATTTTACGCATTAAGGCTTACGCCTTGTCTCACAAACGAAAACGCCTCAATACCCAATTGCGCAATTTTAAACCTTGGATCAAGCCTCACGAATTTGAAACACAGTTGAAGCCTGGTTGGCATCCCTACTTCAAAACAATGACCTCTTAATGCTTGGTCTACAACATGGCGTTCGCATTATCTAATAAACATAAGCATCGTTTGTTCTTGCCTTTTGTGGAAGTGCATGGAAATTCTTGATGGCTACATTTATGGAAAACTGCTTGGGTCTTATAATATTGATATATAACCTGGTTGTTGCTGCATGCTTGCATAGATCCCTCTCTCTTTGTATGCATGTATGAATGTTAGTTGCAAGATGTGAGGTGGGGTGCATGCACTCATGCACACTTATTGATGGTGGGCCATCAATAGAGTTACAGAGCTTTGGCTAATCTTGATTTGATTGTTGCATCATTATTTTTAGTGGATTTACATAATTATTTTTTTTCCAACTTCCATGTCTTTAGTTGCATCACTATCTTTTTTTTCCTTCACTTCATCCTTATTATAGTTTTGTTTGTATTCTTATGGTTGTTTTAATCATCTGATAACGTAGAGCCTATTTATATATAGCACACTTTAGGCTTGTAAATGATACAACAACAACAACATCATCATCAAGCATTTGTCCCACTACGTGGGGTCGGCTACATGAATCCTTTTTCTCCGTTGTGTTATGTTAAAAGTCAAATTCTCGTTTAAATCTAACAAAGAAATATCATTTCTAATATTTTCTAACCCAAATTTTTTAGGTCTACTTCTACCTTTCTTAATATAAGTCAAATCTAATACCTCTACTTTCCTAACTGGGTCATCTGAAGGCCGTCATTTTATGTGACCAAACCATCTAAGGCGACTCTAATCTTATCTTCCATTAGAGCTACTCCAACCTTTTCACATATATACTCATTTTGTATTCTGTCTCTAAGGGTAAATCCACTCATACACCTGAGCATCCTCATCTCTTTCAACACTTAACTTAGTATTATGCTTCTCTTTTAATGGCCAACATTCTGCACCATAAAGCATTGTAGGTCTCACCACCATCTTATAAAATTTTCCCTTAAGTTTGAGGGGGACTTTTCTATCACACAACAAGCCTGGTGCATTTCTCCACTTCAGCCATCCAGCTTGAATTCTATTGATAATATCCCCATCTATTTCACCATCACTCTGAATAATAGATCCAAGATATCTAAAACATGTGCTCTTATTAATGACATGATCGCCCAAAGTTGCAATCCCCCCACTAGGTCTATTACTATTAAAATTACACTCCATATATTTAATTTTAGATCTACTCAAGCAAAAACCTTTAGACTCTAAGGTTGATCTCCATAATTCAAGTTTACCTTCAACTCCCTCTCTAGTCTTATCAACAAGAAGAATATCATCAGTAAAAAGCATACATCAAGGTACATCCTCTTACAAATGTCTAGTGAGAACATCCATGACTAAAGCAAAAAGATATGGGCTTAAGGCTGATCCTTGATGTAATCCCACCGAAATAGGAAAATACTTGGTCAAACCACCTTGTGTTTGAACACAAGTAATAGCTCATGCATACATATCTTTAATGATTTGAATATAAGCATTATTATCTCCTTTCTTTTCAAGAACTCTCCATAGCACTTCTCTTGGAACTTTATCATATGCTTTCTCTAAATCAATAAATATCATATGTAGATCCTCCTTATTCTCTCTATATTTCTCTATCAAACCTCTCAATAAATGTATGGCTTCCATAGTAGACCTACCCGGCATGAATCCAAATTGATTTTGAGAAACATTAGTATCATGCCGCAACCTATGCTCCATAACTTGCTCTCATAGTTTTAAAGTATGACACATTAACTTAATTCTTTTATAATTCGCACAATCTTGTGCATCACCTTTATTCTTAAAAATAGGAATCAATACTCATTCTCCACTCCTCTGGCATATTTTTAGTCTTCAAAATAGTATTAAAAAGTTTAGTAAGCCAAGAAATTGCTTCATCTCCTAAGCATTTCCACGCCTCTATTGGAATATCATCAGGTTCAACAGTTTTTCCGCACTTCATTTTCTTTAAAGCCTCTCTAACTTCGGTTTTACTAATACGCCAATAAAAACAAAAATCTTTATTTTCATTTAGCGTGCTAAGGTCACTAAAGTCAATCTTATTCTCACAATCTTCATTAAAAAGTTTAGCAAAATATCTCATCCACCTTTTTTTGAATATCATCTTCTAAGAAAAGTATTTTTTGATCTTCATCCTTAATACATTTCACTTGAACTAAATCCTTACTACTCCTATCTCTTTGTTTGGCTAACTTATACATATATCTTTCTCCCTCCTTAGTATCTAATCTATTATATAAATCATTAAAAGCTAAGATTTTTGCATCGCATATTGCTTTCTTAGATTTCTTACGTGCCTCTTTATATCTTTCCCAATTATCAAAATTTTTACATCTAAACCAATTTTTATAACAAATTGCACATTTAGATTCCACCACCAACTATTTTTACTATTAGGAGCTTTTCCTTTTGATATTTCAAGCACATCTTTTGCAATATTCTTAATATCACTAGTCACTTTTTCCCACATAACATTAGCATCCTCATGCACAAACAAAAACTTAAGATCTAAAATCTTACTCTCAAAAATATTGTCTTTAAATGATAGTTAATTATTATTAAATGAAAATTATTGCTCTCATGGATGGTGCACATCTCCTTTGAGAAATGCCTCTTCTCTACCCTTTTATCATCATCTCCTAGTTCTTTATTGTCAATTGTCTTTTTATTTTCATGTTGTGTTATTTCTCTTTCCATTTTACATGTGTGTTAAAGGTATGTGCGGAACAAAAGAGAATAGTTTATATATTTTGGGATAAATTTTCACCAACTTGCATAGAGTTTTCATCACATTGCATTGGACTTCAGCCACATTGCATGGGAAATTTATTCTATCATGCATTCTTGCTTGGGGAAGCCTCCTCATGGGTAAATTGGCATTTGGAGCAAGCCAAGGTCAACCATGAAGGTGGGAGTATGATGTGGAAGTTTGTTTTTGAAGATTTAGAGTGATCTTAATGTATCTTCTACTTGCAGATTTGGAGGGGACATAAATAGTTTCTCTATGAAGACTTTAATATGAGGATATGAAAAATGAAAATGCTAAATTCATTATTTTTATCTTGCACTCTTGCTTGGGGAGGTTTCCTCATAACTTAAATTTGACATTTGGAGCAAGTTATGGTTGGCCATGAAAGTTGCAGCATGATGTGGAGGCTTTTCTCTAAAGATTTTGAGTGGTCCTAATGCAACCTATCTTAGAAGATTTGGTGTGGACGTGAAGTAATTCCTGCATAAAAACTCTTAATCTGAGAAGATGAAAGATGAAAGGATTAAAAATTCATTTCATGTGATGATGTGAATCTTCATGATTATGGCTTTTCATTTACTCATGTGACCTTTGATATTCCTATGGCTTTCTACATTCTTCATGAAGTAAAATCCATAAATAGCTATGAAATCTTGGTTTTAAGCATCATTATTTTGTAATACAGATTTAGAGTTCTCTCTTTTTCAAACTTAGCTTAGTGGCTAATTTGATTTGCCTCTTCCTATGATAGGGTTGAGTGATACCCTTTCTTTTTTGAGCAAAAGAGATGGTTATCCTATTGTTTTGTTCTTTGGCATTAGTTTGATAATCTTCCCATCCCTATCCAATGGTGTTGATTGATTTTCTCCACTTAGTATCCATCTATATATTATCCCACTACACTATTATAGCTTCCCTCTTTCTCGATCACACCTATGTTCAGTCCTACATCGCCTCACCAAAATTTGAAAGAATTAGCACTGAAAATTTATGAAAAAGCATGCATGGAAGTCAATTTCATGCTTTGCCACTTCCATTAGAATCTCTTCTCCATTCCCACAGCATCATATATATATGCATGCTAATACATGCGCTCATTTTCCTTTTTGCCTCCTTGAGGCAGTCTGCTCCTCTGCATGCTTATATAATATCAAGAAATAATAGAGAAAATGTTTATGCTGGTTTCCCTCAGCATAAATCTAACAGTTATTTGGAGTAAAATCTGGATCCCAACTTTTCTTCGAATAGTATGCTTATTTCATTCAATTGGTGTTCCAGCAGATTCAAATTTTAGTGGAGGTTCCAAGGACGTTCCAATCTTTTTGGATGCCTGATAATAAAGATTGTAAGTGCTTGATTGTGTGGAAAGGTTTATAAGGGAAATGGAACTTGGATTGAGCTTTGGTGGAGTTGAATTTAGGTTCCCCGAACATTCGTTCTTTTAATATAGAAATATGTTATATTTTTTAGCAACCTAAGCAGATGAGTATCTAAATATTCAATAATAAAATATTAATGATCCTGATAGTATGTTAATATCCTGTGAATTCCTCTGATAATCTAGGAGAACCCAATATGTGTTGATCGTCTGTGTATTTTTTCCTTGTGCTGCCTTATGTTGAATCACTTGTTTTACAATTTCAACTATAACTTGAACTTTGGACTTTAGGGCCCAGTTTTGTATTTCTAGGTGTTTTAGCCATTTCATGGTCATCATGGTTAGCTTTGAAGTGTTGCAGTAGCTACCTGAGAGGCTCATGTGGGTTTCCATTGGCGTGTACAGTTTGTACATGAATTTTATTTTTAGTCCCTTAACATTTAATCTTTTTGCTATTATGTCGATGTCTTTTGCAGCCCGCTTCACCAACAACATTGGGAAAGGAGATGGCAAACTTCGCAGTTAGATTAGGCAATCAAGGAAAAATAATTTCTGGAGTTCGTATACTAGGAAAGTTCGCTGGAGCTGTTGGAAATTACAATGCCCATAAAGTTGCATATCCCAACATCAACTGGCCAAGCATAGCGGAAGAGTTTGTAACTTCATTGGGCATCGGTTTCAACCCTTATGTGACACAGGTATGATCTTTAACGCTAAGAAAACAATTTGTATTTTTCTAATTTGATGATTTTTATAGAGGTCTTTAATTACAATCATACAATTTAGTAATCTTAACACAAATATATACACAGGCTTATATGCTCACCTTTTTTAATGTATATTTTTACTGTCCGTGTGAACTTCATAGATGGTTTTTTTTTTTTTGACAATTTTTATATATGCTAGTTTAATACTCTACATGATTCATACTCCATCAAAATAGAGAAGAAGTTAAAGAAAAATCTAGTGCTGTGTTGAAGCATATTCGCATTTAGCTTTATAAATTTTTATTGGTAGTCTATCTGACATAGATCAGATACTGATGTTGTAATGCTGATGATACTGGAAATGTTCCAAGCTGGTCCTTATGGATGTTGTAGAGATTTAAGAAGACCTAGAGCTGATAACATATTTTAAAGAGGGTTAATTGTAGAATATTGATGAGGTTAGCAGCTTGTACAATATGCTAGTTTTATTAACAAGAATTTTATAGGAAGGTACTTGATGAACTAAATCTCATTCTACACATTTTTGTGGTTTAATTTGGTAGGTTGCTTTTATGTGTGTCTGTGTGCGCTTCCTTCTTTTTGGTGTTTGGTTTTGCTAAAAAATTGCATTCCCAAGGGTTTCTTATAAAGTTATATACCCCTGATTAAAATTATTATTACTTTACCTCCTCCGTCCCAATAACTTATTTTAGAACTTCCAAATTTTGACACAGCCAACATCCACTGGAACTCCCCTTCCCTCCACGGCAAACTATGTCGCTGGCTCTGCTTTCCTCAAATGTTTTCTGCATTCTCTATTCATCAATTATCCCGACCTTCTAATAACACCCAGATAGCTAAACCACATCTACCAAATTGTAATCTCCTTTTTCTGTCCAGCAATGCTTTCCTTGGTCTTCTCTTTCTGTACAGCATGGTCTTATGAATAAGTGATAATTATAATTTGTAGGTTGAGCCATTGAAGTCACATTCAATAGTTCCGTTGCTGCTAATGACTCTGCTGATGCCATGGCTACCGAACAAATCACCCTCACCCTACCTGCGCTCCACCTGTACCCCATCTCTCCCTCCACGAGCCCATAAGCAAGCCACCAGCATATGTGCACCATTTATCTTCATGGAATCACTCTGACCCTCGTGCATGTCCTGGATATATCATGGACAAGTGTTACTGCTAGCCCAAGCAATTAGCTTATATTTTTTGATACATTGACCATATGTTATTGCTTTAACTTACAAAGCATTCAATTCTCACTGCAGATTCTCTTATTTGTTTTCATTCTTGTTTGCAGATTGAGCCTCATGACTACATTGCAAATTTGTTTAATGCTGTTATCCAGTTCAACAACATCTTAATTGATTTTGATAGAGATATTTGGAGCTATATATCATTAGGTTATTTCAAGCAGGTAAGCTTTTCCGCTTAACTCATAAATTGGTAGTTCTTTGTCACAAACAAATTCATATATAGAAGTTGATTATTGATTTTAATATTTGTCCTGCAGATAACTAAGCCTGGGGAGGTCGGTTCTTCCACCATGCCTCACAAGGTTAACCCTATTGATTTTGAAAACAGTGAGGGCAATTTGTGCTTGGCAAATGCCGTCTTATCTGCTCTTGCCATGAAATTGCCCATTTCGCGCATGCAGGTAATGCTTTATTTTCTGATTTCTTTTCAGTCTTTCATATTTTTAAAAGCTTGGAGTCTAATTGCTCCAAATGATATTTTGATGCTTCCGGACATTTCGTGTGTTCTTTTCAATACTTTAATTTACATTTTGACTGTTAGCAGAGTAATGAATTGCTACTACAACTTCTTTGACAGAGGGACCTAACTGATTCCACTGTTTTGAGAAATATGGGGGTTGGTTTAGGCCATTCTCTCCTGGCTTATTCAAGTACTTTACGGGGGATTGGGAAACTTCAGGTAAGCAATATATTTCAATTTACATTGGCTCTTGAAATATTTGTCTCATCTTGAAACTGAGTAGAAAATTTACATTTCTAAACTACAGTTGAGCACAAAGTTTTTCTTAGTCATATAATTTTGGAAGTTAACTTCATCTTAGTGGAGTTGAAAGTCACTCAATGTACACTGTAGAAGTGAGGCGCATCTATCTGAAAATTTTCAAGAGTCCCGTACATCATGACACATATTTTACATGTTTTTCGGTTATTTTCACAGTCCTTGGCGAATATATCTTTTATTGGAGATTATATTTCCTAATTTCAATGTTAATCTTGTTCTAATATTTTTGTCAGTCTAGTTATAATTATTACTATTTAAAGTTATCTATTCTTGCTTAGTTTCCTGTTGATAGCTTTATTTCATGGAAATACGCTTCATTGCAGCGTTATATACCTCAAAAGCGCAGTCTTATTAAGTAGTGTTTTCAGAATCACATGGGAAGCTACACTTACGTAGTTCTTCGAAGAAGAGCTACATCCTTATGAAGTAAACCTGTGAACAGGTGTGAAGATGTGGAAACTAATTTTTTATTAAATATGGATTAATTCCAAGTTAAATTTGTTCAAATCTAGTCAAAAGTTGCTACCTTAATTTAAGGATTAATTTCCAAGCTGAAAGTCATAAAATTACATGTTTTTGTTCTGTAAACTGTACTTTATGTTGTTTATATGTTCAACTGAGATAGTTGCATGATCTAACAAGACGAGCATACACCATTCCATGTTTCTGTAAGGCCTATTTGCATGAATTTTTCCTTTAAGCTTTACACTTGAATGTTCAACAGGTTAATAAATCTCGCCTTCATGAAGACTTGGAGCTCACATGGGAAGTTCTTGCAGAACCAATACAAACAGTAAGAATGCTTTATCAATCTTATTATATATGGACGAGTTAGTCAAAATTAGATTTTGATAATATTAATAACTCTTCCTAACGTTAGTTGCAGCCTTACAGATTTCTGAGACATTTAATTAATTTGAAAGAAAATGAGCTGCACTTTCTATATGGTTTAAAGAGGAAATCAAGACCGATCTACCCATGTGACCATTATTCTATTGTTTAGTTTTTTTTGAGCATGCAGCTAATTTGCATTCCAAAATAAAGATCTTGGTTGCACTGTCAATGTTTATCTATTCGGGGTTGCTACAATTGTCTCAGAAAATAGTTATAGATTATAGAATGATGTGAGTAAAATAAGTTTTTTAAAAGTTACTATGGGTATTGTAGATTTTTTCACTTTTGAAAAAGTAATACTAATTTTCTTACAGCTGTCATACTCCAATAGATCTAGTTTTACAAAATCATCATTTAAATTTTTGAAAGATTATAAAAAAGTTAGCCAAATAGAATGTAATAGTTGTCTTAAAAGTGCAGCTATAAAAAGCTGCCTCAAAACACCCTTACATGGCTGAACTGTCTATGTTTATGGCTTTATTGTGAGACCAGTACTGATCTACCTATTATTCTACAATTTAGTATGCTTAGTATGTTGTTACTAGTATAAATATGTAATATCAAATTGATAAAATTTTTTATCTTCTACGCTATCCTTATTCCGAGTGTGCTTTTTACTGCAAGAGATTATTACTTGTAGACCATCTAAGCAACTGATTCAATTTTATTCATTATTTACAGGTAATGCGAAGATACGGTGTCCCTGAACCATATGAGAAACTTAAGGATTTCACTAGAGGAAGGGCCATCACCAAGGATAGTATTAGAGATTTCATAAAGAATTTGGAGTTGCCTGATAAGGCAAAATCAGAGCTGTTAGAGCTTACTCCTCACTTGTACGTAGGAGAAGCAGAACAATTGGCAAAAGATGTGGATCATGCAATGGATTTGATTAGTGGATTCAGATTACAGTAGACTGACAGTTTTTTATTGATTCTATTTTGAATGGATCCCAGAAAAAATTGCTGGGGAAGTTGGGATTAATTGTAATAATAAAATTTTGGTATTTATTCGTAAATAAAAGATGCTTCAATGAAATATTTGAGTCTGGGACAGGTTACCCACCGATTCATCGAAAGCAAGTATGATGACATGAGCACTAGAAACCTGCCATTTTTGTATTGTTTAAGTGTAATGTTTTGTGTCCTCGGCAAGCGACTAATTGTTAGGATTTGTATATTTTTATGTTATTTTTTTAATTTCACAAGCATGTTATTCAAGTTGATAAGATTTTCAGCTGTTGGGTGCAACATGTCCCTAGAAATGCAAACATACGAACAGATTTAGGCTTCATTTAGGATGACTTTTTTGCTGCTTCTTAATCAATTTTTTAGTACAAAAATTTTAACTTTTATATTAAAAAATTGCTGCAGGAAGAAAGCCGTCTCAAATGAAACCTTAAGCTCTCTTTTCACATATTCCCACAGTTCACATGTTCACCACGAAAGTTGAAGACATCATTGTTATGGTACCAATTTGTAGGTCTTCTTGCTATGAAGTCTCTGCCTTTTCTAAGACAAATCATAAGGGATTCACTATAAAATTCTCTGAGGAATTAGTTAACATCATACATTTATGCATTTTGATTTGTTCATTGAATTTTACATGCTTAATTTAATTTAAAAATCTTTAGTTAGGCCTCTAATCATGCCATTAAATTTTATGTTTCCTATATCAATATCCATTACGGTTAGAGGTGTTAAACAAAGTTCATGGTTAGAGGTGTTAAACAAAGTTCATAAAAATCATTGTTCAATTAACTTATTACTTTATATTGTCTTTTAATTTTTGATGGATTGGGAATCTTTCTACTCCGCATGAGTCCTTTATGTTCTGGATCTCCTTCAATTTTGTTCTTTTCTTGAAGGTGCATTAATCTCTGCTCGAATTCCCATAAATTCTCCTCAAGTTTATAATGAGTTGATTTTATGGTGTTGGCTTCAAATTTATTCCTGTATGATATCCGACTTTACTAGAAAAGAACATAAGGAATTAGGAGTTTAGATGAGTATGGAGAATGAGAGAAAAATAAATGAGCTCAAAATATCTAAGAGTATTTGAAAGTGCTAGAGATTAAGAAATGTCCAAGAGATTCAGAATGAGTTAACCCCTTATTTATAGGATTTAGAGTATAGGTAAGGCTACAGAATCAAAGTAAAAGGTAAAATAATTGATATGACTCATTATAGACTATACAAGACACATATCGTGGGCTGGTAGTTGTCTATGTGGCTCCAAACCTTTAACAAGGCCCTAAATTCCAAGGTGAGTTTTACTGGGTGAGTATATTGTGTTAGTCTTCAAGACGAGTCTGTACGGGCGAGCCCTTTAGATAGGAAGAAAATCCTGGAAAGCTATATATGACCTTTGGGCGTAAAGGATGAGTCCCTTTGGGCAATGGTACTGTGAGCTGAGGATTGATCGAGTTTGGATGATTGAAGCTATGGAGCCTCGTAGTGTGTATGTCCTATTGTTGGATTGGCGGATGTTAGTGGTGTCTTAATGGTTTGGATAACTGCAAGTAAATTTAAGAGGTCGATCCCCACTTAAAAGAGGGATTCCTAAGGGTTGGAATGGACTTATACAAGTCCTTTAAAGAAAATTTGTTGGATGACTCCTCGATATGAGTGGTCAAGTTAAGTCACGATCCATGCTGGCTAGTATCTTTGGCAGGCAATATGACTGCTTCGGCCTATTTCTCTTATTGAAATTAACTAAATACCTATGAAATACCTACATGGACATATACTTGTCCCTTTGAAAGGAAAGTTCAAAAAGACAAGTGAATTAATGATGAAAGTTTATTATTTTCACCCTACAATAAAAAAGAAAGTAAGTATAAGTTACTATCTTATTATTATTACAGTGTCAAATATTGTATAAATTCTTCATCATGATAATGATTTGACCCCACTCACTTTTTTCTGCTATAGGTACGGGCTTGAAAGGTGTGATCTTTTTACCTTTAACTCTGTAGTAACATTAACTTACTAGAAACGGACCCTGTAGAATTAGCCATGTCTAGCTTTAAATGAGTGAAGAGAGCGGCTCTTCATAAATACAAGCAAGAGGAAGAAGAGAGGAAAATAGGGTCATTGGCGAATAAAGAAGTGGCTGTGGAACTGAATGGCTTTGTGGACCTATAATTAATAGAATTGGTGGCTCTTGCACCTACAACAATAATGAAAGTGGAGCCAAGTGTGGCATTGCAAAATACTATGACACCATCTATAGTTTTACCGATTGCTAAGAGTTCAAGAAGAGTGGCTCTCTCCTTGAGTTTTGATGATGTTCCTCTAACCATTATGATTTTTATATAATTTCAGGTAAAGTTATGGAGCCTTCAAATTGAATCTTAGCAGTAATGATCGTTTTGATTTTATTTTATGTTATCTAATTTATATGTATTCTTTTGTAGCCAGTGGTGGCTATTATATCTTTTGCGTTTTAGAGCTTGTAGCAGAATGTAAATATTAACAATAGCAATGTAATTATATTTTTCTCGTTATTTATTTATTTTCTTTAATGATATCGGCTCTAGATGTCAAAATGATCTGGTTGTAAATGAATAATTATTGGTTGTTAGCAGAAAGAAAAATGAATATAATGAGTTGAAAAGATAATAAAGAGATCATAAAAAAATTTCTTTCACTTTAGATCATGTGGTGTGATATGACACATGGAATTTAGTGTAATACAAGACATATGCTATGGCAACAATAATCGGTTGGTAGACATTCCAATTCTTTCAATTACTTTAAAACATACGATATACCTTGGACTTAGGATTCCTTATTTTCCAAATATGCTTATACCACTCATCCGCCAGATCTTTATATATATAAAATATATAACTTGAAATTCAATATTTCATATCATAATAATATTTCTTCCTATATAGTACAACATTTAATCTATTTTTGATCAGATATATCTTTTTAGTAGCATTATCAACCATGATTGGCCCAATCAAACTTCTTTATCCCATCTCTATCTAGGACAGTGAGGTTTATTGACCACATTTTTGTGTGAGGTCAATCCAAAATCAAAATTTTAGCCATGGTATTCAAATCTTTGAATTCCATTTCAAATCCTAAATCTAGTTTGTTACTGTGCTTTTGCATAGCTCCCAATCACCAATTAATCTAAATGATCAAACCTTAAAGCATTCAATCATTTGATAATCACTCAATGATTTTCATTTATTTAATCTTTAAAACATTCAATTATTTGACAATTATCTAATGATTGCCAAGTTGTTCAATCATAAACCTTCAATCATCTTTCAAACTAAACCCTCCTCAAGTGATTCTAAAACTTTCAATCGTTCATAATTTTCAATAAATAATCAATCCCTAAATCATTCAATTCAAATCTAATTCAAAAAATCCAGTGTACACTTCAAACCCTAAAGCCTTTTTTTTCTGTGGAATTTTTAATTATTTCAAAACCATTAGTAAAGCCCTTAGATTTGTACTTAATCATTCACATATTGATTAAACATGTCCCTAGAGCTTACCTAATCATTTTGAAGGCATGAATATCCTTCTAAATCCTAAAACCCAAAGCATATCCCAAGGAGCCAAAACCTTTAAATATTTGCAGTCCATGCCATTGAACATGACATTTTCATATAAACTCCCTTAGAAGCCTTTAAAAATTTATTAAATATGTTCATAAACATAATTGCATTTATACGAACCAAATTGGATCCATGGTTGACCTGGTTTTATCCATGAGACCCCTTAAACCCTAAATCCATCATATGCATACACCATATTGGAAAACTCAAACCTGTTGCAATCCAGGATCCCGAGCATATGTTTTGATGATTACAAACATTATAAGAGTTTTCTAAATTTCTCAAACTTATCATTATTACATATATTTTCTATGTACTAACATTTCATGTATAAGATATACCAAGCACTGCCAAAGGATCTAGGCTCAAGATTGGGTAGTATATGGTTAATTTTTACAAGAGTCTATATTTTTATCTTTTCTGGAGTCAATGTATTATAAAAGATATGTGTTAGCTTAGCAAACATGCACACATAAGGGGAGTGAAATAAAAATATATTAACTTTTTATAAATCTTACTATATGATTTGTTCAGGGGTGTTAACTTCTGACCTGACCTGAACCCAACTCAAAAAATCTAGTTTTGGGTTAACACATTTAACAAATGGGACAAGTTTGAGCTCTATATTTCAATCCAATTAAAAAATTGGGTCAGGTCTAGGTCAACCCGCTAACCCTAGGATGACCCAAAAATGACCCAGGTACTCATCTCGCACCTCTTACCCGTAACTACACAACTTTCGCATTAGGACACTGCTTCAGGACAAACCGACTTATGTGTGGCTTCCGTAATCTGCACTAGTGCACCTCTTTTGCAAGAGGAGACTCACTAGTGCATCGCTTTCGCTCTAGCTCGCCGACTGCCTTGCGCACCGCATGATTAATGCACTACTTTCGCCCGCTGCCTAGCGCACTGCACTAGCACACTGCTTCTAGTTCGGTGCTTCTGGTTGGGTTTGTTTGACTTTTTGACCCATTTATGTTGTCAGGTAGGGTTCAATTTTGGGTTGGACCCGAATCTGACCTGAAAACTCATTTTAACATCCCCTAGTTTTATTGAAACATAAATTAATTAAATTATTTTATTTTAAATCAAAATATATATTCTAAAATATAATTAATCGTAAAGTGCGAACACCACTTCATACTGAATGATTAACTATAATAAAAAACCCCGTTGTCGAATCTAAGTTACCTAAAATAGGCAAATTTGAAAATTGAACTATTCAGAGTGTCCAAACTATTTTGTACTATACATTCTTTTGATTTTTTACCTAATTAGATTCATTAATTAAGAGATCAAATCAAATTAGTTGGGTCTAATTTAATTGATGATCGAACTATACGATCATTGATTATATTATATAAATCACTTGAGGAGTCTCTAGATGATGTTTGGTTCATCCAATATGATCCAAAAATCGTATTGTACGAATAACCCGATGACTCTCTCGATGATTTTATTTGTCCAGTATAATCTAATATTTAATTTGAACTAATTTGAAGTTTAATGGAGGGTATTAAGCCTCGTTGAACTGTCCCTAGGCACACAAAGGGGGGTTGGGGTGAATTAGTTATTTAAAAATTTCTTTAACACAAAGAAAAATCTTTTTAAAATTTTTAATAACTTAAACTAAACAATTTGATCACTCGATGCGGAAGCTAATAAACTTAACAACACTTATAATGATGGTGATGACAATTTAATCAAATTAATCTAATATCAACCATAACTTTTCAACATAAGGCTTTCAAGAAAATAAATTGAATAAAAGTAAAGTGCGAAAAATAAAAAATGGAGATGAAATAAGAATGTGCACACCAGAATTTTATAGTGGTTCAATCAAATAATGATCTACGTCTACTCTTTGGAGTCCTTCACTCCAAGTATTGTACTAACTCTTAGAGTCTCTTCTTTAGCCCCGACAATAATGTGGAGAAGCCCTTACAAGAATCACTTTAACCAACTCGATGCGGCAGAGAATCAGAATCTTTTTCATCTTCTTGGTGAGGTAGAGAACCTTTGAAGCTCTTTTCACCCTTTTGGTGAAGGAAGCAAACATGAAATCTTTTTCACCCTCCTAGTGAAGGTAGAGTACCTTGTAATATTTTTTCACTCTCCTGGTGATGGTAGAGAACCATAGACTTTGACCTTAAAGCTTTTCTTCCTAGAGCAGTCCTAGAGATCCACAGAGCCCTATGGAGGAATCAAGGTGTAGCTTGTTTGGAGCAATTGCATGAAAACCCTCACACTAGTTCTCCCTCTCACACAACTCATTTTCTCTTTATCTACTCTCCAAGATCTCTCATGACACTCTCACAGAATTCCTTCAACAGCCAAAAGTCCCTCTTTGAAAAATAATTAAGAAAAGCTTTAAATACAAGGTCTTAAAAAATTCTAAATTTTCAATACAGCTGAAACTTATCATATAGAATGATCTATGATCACATAGTATAATAATTTCAAAAACTAGATAACGTTTAGTACGATTGAACAATCTTGGGATGAATTATTCAAAATCTTTATACTGATCGTACAATATGATCCGGAGATCATACAATACGATTAATTGAATTGCCTTGTGATCGGAAAGGATAATTTTTGGGATGCTTGAAAATCCTCTCTACCAATCATCTAGTATAATTGATATCGTATTGTTTGGTTGGTACAAAAATCAAGATTTCTTCCAGGATGATCGCCGAGATGAATGATTTTCATCCTACCTATTGTACAGATAATCCATATCATACTGTATGATCCATATCATACAGTGGGATCAAATAAATTAATTAAACCTTGATTTTATTAACTAATCATGGGGATTAAATTAATTTTTTAAAAATCGTACTGTACGAATGGCATCATACAGGATGATCAGTTCAAAATATGAAAATTAAAATACATAATTTTAATTGGTGGCTAAGGTTTATGATTTAAATAGATTATATAATAAGATTAATTTAAAAATATTAATTATAAAATTAGCCATTTTAAATCATTTTAATAATAGCTGATCGTACAATATGAATTGAATTGTAAAGTATAATTAGTTCAAAAAATTTAAAACTTATTTTCTCGCTCCCTTGTGTGAGTGTGCATGGTCACCAATATAACATACACCTTTTACAAGACTTTGCCTCAAGAAATTAAAAATAAATAAATAAAAATTGTAGACTCTTATCAATTATGTTCCTATTCTATCCAAACTTGAGCCCTTAGTCTTCTTGCATTATGTATGATGTACCTGAAATGTTAATACACACAAAAATATATGTGCAATATAAAATAGTCAGAGAAATAAAAATATAATCAATAATATTTTTTATCTTCAAAATCATAAGCTCGAGATTCTGAATTGTAATAAACTATTCCTTTTTTATGTTGACAAATATTTTTTGTTTGAATTTGCAAGAACTTGTATTTCTCCTAATCCCCCCCCTCCCTAAATGAGATATTTTTTGAAAAATAAGGGAAATAATATTTTTTTTATTTTTTTTAAATTTAAAAGATGAAAACATAGATGAAAACACAAACCATAGAGAAAAGAAAACTGATTACATAAAAAATCACAAACTACAATCAACCATTTACACCCCCTTTTGACATCTCAAAAAAGGAGAGAAAAACAAACAGAAAACACAATCACAATAAAGACTACAAGAAGGAATCCAACAAAACAAATAATCCTAGAAGTAGAATCCATGATCAAGTGGTGGTGGTTGGAAATAGTGATGAATAGTGTCAAATTGCTCACCAAACCATGCCATATTGATCTCATGTTGCTGCTGCTGCTACATGTGGCTATACAATTGAGACTCCAATCGATCAAAGCATTGTATCACCGCCTTGTAGGAATAAGGCTGGTATTCTGGTGTAGCTACTTGTATTGGGATTGGTGTTGGTGCTGGAGCTGGACGATCTTCTTCTTCCTCATCAAATTCTGGCTCTTCTTCTAGATGATCCCCTTGGTGACTATGAAAAAGATATCCATCAAAGTAGAAAATAGGGACTTTGTATGCTGGTGTGGGACATATAAGTTGATATTTTTGGTCCAACACATAGGCAATCAGGTGACCTAGTGCTAGGTTGTGCTTACGATGAGTTCAACATGAGCGAAGGGAGGTGAGGTTATATAGATAAGAAATGATTATTTGGGATTCATAAAAAATATTGCCAGACATAATTAAGTAGGTGACTACATATAAGAGAGGAGTGATATTTACATTATCTCCAACTTTAGGAAGAATAGAAGTTCATAGAATATGCTGGATGACACATGCATTTTAATTTAGTGATTGGATAAGTGGCTGGTGTTGGTTTAGAGGAGCATTCCTAATTGCTAGATTTACAGTGGTCAAGTATTAGTCTCCACTAGATGATAAGACATGGGGTTGAACTCCTTTAGTAGAAAGGTGGAGGTATTCAGCCAAATCATATTTAATAATTTCTATGGGTCATATGAAGACATATGAAGTCATGGAAGAGAAATTTATAGGTACTCCCAAGCTAGAAAAAAATTTACAAAGTAGTTCATAATTAAAAGGGAAGACTAGGGTGAGAAGGAATTTGAGAGTGCAAGTAGCAAAGAGATCTATTACTCGATAACTAAGAATTGACTGGTCAAGAATGCAAGATGGGGTAATTTGGGCTTCTACGTATCTGTAATAGGCAACTTTGTCTTCCACTATTTGAAAGCAATTGTTAGTAGGATGATGGAACGAACTCCTTGGAGAAGTTAACAAGCTCACTTGCCACTAGCCATCAAGAAAATTAAGGGTAGGAATGTATGTTGAGAATAGGAATAGATGGATGGAGTGAGTGAAATTTAGAAATACCTTCTTATAGATTTTCAATAGATTATACAGTATGATCAAGGTTTATACAATACGATCAAAAGAATTAAATTTGTCTGGATGATGTATAAAAAGGTGGTCAAATCATACAGCACGATCAACATCATACTGTATAATCTTCATTAAAAATTATTGTCCTGAGGAGTCATTGGTATAACCTTTGACTAAAAGGTTATACCATTAGACAGGTGTTCGTACAATATAATGATGTTTCAAAAATTGTGCCAAACAACTAAATCTGTTAAATGATAATTGAAACATGGATCGTACAGTATGATGATGTGGATCATATAATATAATTATTAAAAAAATTATTTAGATTAGAGCCATTAAAATCATAGACGGTGAGGATGTACTGAGTTATGTAGATCATACAATACGAATAAGGCTTGTACAATATGATGTGAACATTTTTTTTAATATGAGGTGTGTGGTGATCAGGGAATAACCATTAATAAGCAAACAATACTGAACATTTAATAATCATAAGAAAATAAAAATACAAAAACAAAAAACTCAAGATCTCAAGCTTTTGATTTCATCTTGCCCTATATCAAGCATAAATGTCAATGACACCTAGTCTAGTCCTTAGTGAGCTAAAGGTGTCATAGCTGAAGGGTTTAGTGAAGATATCTGCCAGTTGACCATTAATTACTACAGGATATAAGTCAATATTTCCCTTAGTAATATGGTCTCTAATGAAGTGGTACTTGATGTATATATGCTTAGTACGGTAGTGTTGGATAGGATTCTTAGAGATTCATATGACACTATGACACTAGTATTATCACACATAATTTGAATAGTGCCAACAGAGAGTCCAAGGTCAAGGATTTGTTTCTTTAACCATAAGACTTGAGTAACACAACTTCCTACATCAATATATTCTGCTTTAGTGGTGGATTGGGCTATAGAGTTTTATTTTCTACTAGACTAGGAAACTGAGGATTGACCTATGAATTGACAGGTTCCAAAGGTGTATTTTTTTATCAATTCTATATCCTGTAAAGTTTGAGTCTAAATATTCTATGATTTCAAAGAAAGAACTATGTCTAGGGCACCATATACCTAAAATTTGGGTGCCTAGAAGGTATCTCAGAATTCTCTTAATAGCTTTCATATGTGATTCCTTAGGATCTACTTGAAATCTGATACAAAAATAGACACTAAATATAAAATCAATTCTGATAGCAGTCAAATATAAAAGTGATCCTATTATACCTCTATACGTCTTTTGATCTGCAAACTTTCTACTTACATCTTTGTCTAAATAAATGGTAGAGCTCATGGGTGTATTGATTGGTCTTGCATTTTCTATCTCATATTTCCTTAGAATATCCTTGATATATTTACATTGGCTTAGAAAAGTTTTATCATCCATTTACTTTACACTAAAATAAAGGAAATAAGTCAGCTCTCCTATAATACTCATTTCAAATTTTCTAATCATGGTTCTTGAAAATTCATTGCAAAGATTTTCATTTGTTTATCCAAATAAGATATTGTCTATATATATTTGAATAATGAGTAGGTCTTCTCCTACTTTCTTGATGAACAGGGTGGTATCTACACTACTTTTAATAAAGGATCTTTCTAGAAGAAAAGTGCTAAGTCTTTCATACCATTCCCCAGATGCTTGCTTCAATCTATACAATGCCTTTTTTAATTTATAGACATGAATGAGAAAGGTTGAATTTTTAAATCCAGGGGGTTGCTCAACATATACATCTTCCTTAATCATCCTATTTAAAAAGATACTCTTTACATTCATTTGGTATAGCTTAAACCCTTTAAAGCAAGAAAAGGTTAATAGCACTCTAATAGCTTCTAATCTAGCTATAGGGGAAAAGGTTTCCTCAAAATTAATGTCTTTTAGTTGATTATACCACTTAGCTACTAGTCTAGCTTTATTTCTAATTACTACTTCATAGTCATTCATCTTATTCTTGAAAACCCATTTGGTTCCTACAACACTCTGGTCCTTGGGTCAACTAGCCAATTCCCAAACATCATTTCTAACAAATTTGTTCAATTCTTCTTGTATAACTAGGATTCATAATTAATCAAATAGGGCTTAATCTATACTAGTGGGTTCTATCATAAAGATAAAAGCAAACTGACTAACCTCCTTTTTAAGTCCATGCCTAGTCTTAACTCCTACTAAGGGATCTCCTTAGATGAGTTCTCTAAGATGACTAGATGCATATCTCCAATCTCTAGGCAAGTGCTCATGAGGTTTTTTTTATTTCCTAGGTCAATGGATTATATTCCTTGGGTGACCTCTACATCATCATCTTCTTCTAACATAGGCTCACCAGATTTACCAGATTCATCAAATACAACATGGTGGTCTCCTCTACCACTAAGGTCTTCTTATTGAAAACTCTATAGGTTTTACCTATAGAAGAATAACCTAGGAAAACTCCTTCATTAGACTTAGGGTCAAATTTTTCTAGTAGGGATTTTCCATTTATCAGAATGAAACATTTACATCCAAAGATGTGAAGGTGAGACAGATTGGGTGTTCTACCCTTAAGTAGTTCATAGGGAGTCTTATTAAGTTTTGATATAAGATTCATCATATTTAAAACATAAAAAGTAGTGTTAACTGCTTCTGCCTAGAAATATATAGGAAGTGAATATTCTGCTAACATGGCTCTAGCACTTCTACTAGGGTTCTATTCTTTTTTTTAGCTAACCCATTCTACCGAGGGATTCTTAGGGCAAAAAATTATGTTATATACCTTTCTCCTTGTAGAATGATTCAAACCTATCATTTTTAAATCTCCACCATGATCACTATAGATAGTCGATATTTCACACCCTAATTTCCTCTTTATCCAAGTGGAGAAATTTCTAAATTTTTTGAATAAATCGCTTTTATGTGTTAGGAATCTCACCCAGGTGAATCTAGAAAAATATCTATAATCACATATCCAATGGTCTTCCCACCAAGGTTGGCTATACTAATGGGTCCAAATAAGTCCATGTGAAGAATTTCTAGTGGTCTAGAAGTAATGATGTCCTTAATGGAATGAAAAGAATTTTTGATTTATCTAATTGACAGGCATAATAAAGGTGGTCCTTAGAAAAATCTAGTTTGGATATGCCTCTAACTAGGTCTTTCTGGGTGATCTTCCTAGGGGTTTTTATTTTTGCATCACATAGTCGCCTATGCTATAGCCAGGATTCATGAACAACAGACTTTAGACATAAAGTGTTCGAATAGTCAATATAATACAAATCAAGCAATATTGTTAACCATTTTGCCTTCTAAAATGATTTTACCATTTAAGCTTATCAGATACTTAGTAAATAGAAATTTAACATCAAAACCTTTATTGCATAATTGGTTAATTTTGAGCAGGCTGTGCTTTAATCTATATACTAATAAGACATTTTTAATAATAAAATTATTTGAGTTGCCAATAATACCTAAGCCCACCACTTTCTGGTGATGTTATCTCTCAGTGTCACCTTGCCTCCTACCTGTTGCAAATCTGGGCTCAAGTTCTACGATTTTGATGATAACAAACATTACTATTTTTTTACTTCTTCTATTATGCAATATCTACTTTTATTTTCCTCACTTACTAACCTGTCAGTTCCATAGGTTCACTTGGAATGTCAATCAGCTCAAGATCAAGTAGACTAGAATTCAGTTAGTCTATAATTTCTATTCCAATGCCTCTTTTACCTTTTTTTTTGAGTCAAATGTACTTGATGGATCGTGAAGCTAAGTAACCTTGTACACACACACTTAGGGGGAGAAATTTGGTGTGTTTGAGAGTTCTTCTATTTTTGATCATATCGTACAGGATGATCTCAAAGCGTCATAGATGATTAGTTTAAAATAGAAACCCTAATTAGGGCATCCCTGATAATTAAATTTATTTAACTAATCATCCTGGATGATTTTTATCGTATAGGATGATTGGTACAAATCAAGAAATCAGTCGCCAATTATAGTTTAGGCAATATTTTATTTTTCAAATTTTGTCCTAATCGTATAGGATAATTTGTATTATCCTGGATGATTCATGATAATCACGCCTAAAATATTCCTGTGATTAGGGATTTAAGTATGGTTAGATTGAACGATCATATCGTATAGGATGATCGATAGCTCGTGCAAGATGATCCATGATTTTTTCTTTTAAATGTACTAGACATCCCAAACGATTTATCAGGATGATATTCTTTAATTTGAACTAATCATACAGGACGATCATAAAATCATTTGGGATGATAAGTACATTTATTCTAATCGGCCTGGAGATCCCAAATAATTTATTAGGATGATATTCTTTGATTTGAATGAATCGGCTAGGATGATCGTAAGATCGTTCAGGATGATAAGTACATTTTTTTTTAATAGGCCTGGACGTCCTGAATGATTTGTCAGGAAGATAAATATTTTTTGAACTAATTGTCCAGGATGATCACAAGATCGGTCGGGATGATCAGTACATAATTATTGCTCTGATCATACAGACAACACAGATCATTCTGCCTGGATGGTCAGATTTACACTAATCGTACAGGTTGTCGGCAAGTTGAAATTAGGGCACTTTTTGAAGCTTTTCTATTTAAGCTCTCTAATTATCTCTTTAAAATTTTTTTTGCTATTTTTTTGATCCAAGAGATCTTAGAGGAGAGGGAGAGTTTGGGAGAGAAAGAGAAAATCTTGTGAGGGGGAGTTCATAAGGGGTTTTAAGGTTCTCAACCTCATCAAGTCGGTGGAAAGATTTTGTAAGGGCTTCTCTGCCTTGCTGTTGGGGCAAAAGGAGAGACACCAACTGATTAGTGCAATACCTAGAACGGGAGGTTCTAGGGAGTGGACGTAGGTCAGATTTGACCAAACCACTATAAATCGGTGTTGTTCTTTCTACTTATTTTTTCACATTTATTTTCACTTGTTTCTGTGATCTGATCTATGATTGAAATCTCTAATTTTGATTATCTGCTTCTGCTCAAATTGTTTTTGTTTAAAATATACAAAAAGATTTCAAAAAGATTTTTCTTTTTGCTTAACAAATTTTTAAAATACCATATCACCCCCCTCTTGGTTAGTCTCGGGCTAGTTCTATAAGGTTTAACACCCATTACGAACTTTCAAGTGATATCAGAGAGGGATTCATAAAATCAACTTTTAGAAAACTTTTGAATTTTAATTAATGGCTAACTTTGGTAATCGTAATACTGCAGAATGTTATTGAATCATACGACCAACTCTATTTGATAATATTTTTTTTAATTTTTGAAAAACTTGAATGTCCACCTTTTTACAATCAATTGATTATTGTATGTAGATACTTGTTAAGGATGGATATTCTGCATCTTTTAAATTCATAGATGGCATTAAACTGAATTACCTTTTACTAAATGGACTTTAGATGATAGAGATTTAACACAACTGAATGCCAAATATCTAAACTGTTTCTTTTGTGCATTAAAATCTGAAGATTACATGTGTATCTCTACTTATTCTATTGGAAATAAAATTTGGGACAGATTATGCATTACTTATGATGGAACATCTGAAGTTAAACAATCTAGGCTGAATATTTTGCTTCATGATTACAAAATTTTTTGCATGAAACTAAGTGAATCAATTTCTGAAATGTATACTAGGTTTATATAAATTGTTACTTCTTTGCATGCCTTAGGAAGAGATCTTACAAATTATGAAAAAGTAAACAAGATTTGGGATGTTTGCCTTATTCCTCTGATACAAAAATTATTTCCAGTATTGAATCTAAGAATTTGAATACTTATTCAATTGATAACTTACTTGGATCACTAATTGCTTATGAGCAAGGAGTGAACCAAAGGAAGCCTGATGCAGGTGACAAGAAAAAATAAAAAATTGTAGCCTTGAAGGCTAATGATTTTGACACTGATCCTTCTAGTTTCGATGATGATGACTTGGCTTTAATAATAAGATAATTTAAGAGCTTCTTCAGAAAAAACAAAAGCATCATCAGAAGTGGAATAAAGGTAAGAATAACAAGAATTCCAAAGTGTCTTATGATGTTATCTATTTTGAATGTAGGAAGATAAAGCATCTGAAGTCTGATTGCCCAACTCTGAAAGCTCACCCAAGCAAGGAAAATGGTGATGAAAAATGTAAGTTTAAGAAGGATAAGAAAAGAATCCAGAAGGCATTCTGGGCTGACTCAGCATCAGACTTCTCTAAAACTGAAGCAGAAGAGGAGGTAATGAACTTATGTATAATGGCTGATGATCATCTTGATCACTCTAATTAAGAAGAGGTATGAGCTTACATATGATCAATTATTTAAAGTTTTTGAAAGAATTCATTCTTCATATAGGAAGCTCAAGAAAGCACATGCTAGCATCAAAGTTGAATTTTTAAATCTATAGAAAGAGAATGAATGCTTAAGAAAGATCACTCCACTCTGGCTAATAATCACATGACTTTATTAGATGAATTCGATGAATTAAATAAAAAACATTCTGATTTAACCTCTGAGCATGATTCATTAAAAATATCACATATTGAATTAGAAATTGCATTCAAGGAATTAGAAACTCTTACATCTTATTTAGAGAGTAGGGAGCATGCATTGAGAATGTAAAATTCAATTCTTGAAAGTTCAAATTAATTTTTTGATGCTGAACTAACTACTTTCATGAAAAATAAATAACCACCATCACTTCAAGAATTTCAAACACAATCATCAAAGCATGTATTATCCAAACCTAGGAAGAGGCACCATTACCCATGTAGATTAGTTAACCCTTTTCTTGGTGTTAGATATTTTTCTTGTGGCATGCTAGGACATATCTCCCACACTTGCACCATTCACTAGAGAACACATTTGGTGTTGACACTAAAATTATAAAATTCACAATATAGCATACATGTATCTGATTCTTCTTTCATAATAAGGGACCAAAATCTATTTGGGTTCCCAAATCTGACACCTGATGATTTTGTAGGTATGCTCTCACAAAAGGCCTCGTGAGAGCATGTGGTACCTAGACACAGATATTCAAGATATATCACTGTAGATGTAAATCAATTCATTTCATTGGAGGTCAGAGTAGGAGGCAAGATAACACTTGGAGACAACACCACCAGGAGAGTGGTGGGATCAGGTATAATTGGTGATTCAAAAAAATTCATCATTAATAATATTTTACTTATAGATGGACTGAAACATAATCTGCTCAGCATCAGCCAGCTTTATGATAAAGGCTTCAGCATAAAATTTTTGCCAACTTGCTGCATTATATATTTACATGTTGGATCTAAATTGCTTTAAAGTTGATATTACTATTTGCTTAAAATCAATTGCTGATGAATCAAGCTTGTGCCATAGGAGATTGTGTTATGCAAGCATGAAAAAGCCTTAGGAAGATCACCTAGAAAGACTTATTGAGAGGTGTCCCCAAACTAGAGTTCACTAAGGACCACATGTGTGATGCCTGTCAGTTAGGGAAGCAAGTCAAATCCTCCTTCCACTTAGTCAAAGATATTAACACTAGCAAACCCTTAGAAGTCCTTCACATGGATCTCTTTGGACCTGTCAACACTTCAAGCTTAGGAGGGAAAGTCTTTGGGTATGTGATTGTGAATGATTATTCGAGGTTCACTTTGGTTAGATTCCTCTCATAAAAGTGAATCATTCAAGGAATTTAGATCTTTCTCCACTTAGATTTAGAGGAAATTAGTTTATAAAATTATGACTATTCATAGTGATCTTGGTGGAAAGTTTGAAAATGAGAAATTTAAAACATTGTAAGGAGCAAGGGATAGATTACAATTTTTTAGCTCCTACGACCCCTCAGGAAAATGGGGTAGCTGAAAGGAAGAAAATAACCTTGGTAGAAGCCATGAAAGCCATATTAGCTGATTACTCACTTCCTAAATACTTTAGGGCAGAAGTGGTTAATACAACCTATTATGTTTTGAATAGGGTAAATCTTAGATCTAAGCTGAACAAAACACCCTATGAAATTCTTAAGGGTAGGACATCCAACCTCTCTCACCTTCCTATCTTTGGATGTAAAGTGTTCATTCTGAATAATGAAAGTCTCATTTAGTAAAGTTTGACTCAATCTAATAAAGGAGTGTTCCTAGGTTACTCAAGTGTTGGGAAATCCTATAGAGTCTTCAATAAATGAACCTTGATTATTGAGGAGACCAGTCATGTTGTGTTTGATGAATCTGATAATTTTGGAGGGTCTAGGATAGAAGAAAAAAAGGTTGTAAAAGTTACCCAAGGAGTAGAATCTACCAACTGGAGGAAAGGGTAGAATCTAAAGTTACACTACCTAAAGAATGGAGATATTCTTCGAGTCATCCTAAAGAACTGATCTTAGGAGACCCTTCTGAAGGTGTTAGAACTAGGGATGGACTTAGAAAAGAAGTAAACCACTCTACCTTCATTTCAATGACTGAATCCACCAACATCAATCAAGCTCTTTCTAATAAATTCTGAATCCTAGCCATGCAAGAGGAACTAAAATCAATCCCTTCTATTTGGTTGTACCCCTTAGCCACTAATCTTACTTTATTCCTAACCACCACACCATAATGATTCATGTTATTCTTAAAGACCCATTTGGTTCCTACTATACTCTGGTCCTTAGGTCTTTCTACTAGCTCCCAAACATCATTCCTAAAAAATTGGTTTAGTTCCTCTTGCATGGCTAGGATTTAGAATTCATCAGAAAGGGCTTGAATGATGTTGGTGGGTTCAGTCATTGAAATGAAGGCAGAGTGGTTTACTTCTTCTCTAAGTCCATGCCTAGTTATAACACTATTAGAAGGGTCTCCTAAAATCAGTTCTTTAGGATGACTCGAAGAATATCTCTATTCTCTAGGCAGTGTAACAATAGGTTCTACACTTTCCTCAAATTTGGTAGATTCTACTCCTTGGGTGACTTCTACAACCTCCTCTTCTTCTACCCTAAACCCTCTAGAATTATCAGATTCATCAAACACAATATGAGTGGTCTCCTCAACAATCAGGATATTTTTATTGAAGACTCTATAGGATTTTCCAACACTTAAGTAACCTAGGAACACTCCTTCATCAGATTTTGGATCAAAATTTTCTAGTTGAGACTTCCCATTATTCATAATGAACACTTTACATCCAAAGACATGAAGGTGAGAGAGGTTGGGTGTCTACCCTTAAGAATTTCATAGGGTGTTTTGTTCAGCTTTGATTTAAGATTTACCCTATTCAGAACATAATAGGCTGTATTCACCACTTCTGTCGAGATGTATTTAGGAAGTGAGTATTCAATTAACACGGCTCTAGCGGCTTCTACCAGGGTCCTATTCTTCCTTTCAGCTATCCCGTTCTGCTGAGGGGTCCTAGGAGCTAAAAAATTATGATATATCCCTTGCTCCTTATAGTAGGTTTCAAATTTCTTATTTTTAAACACGCCACCATTATCACTATGAATAGTCAAAATTTCACAATATAGTTTCCTCTGAATCCAAGTGGAGAAAGTTCTAAATTCCTTGAAAGATTCACTTTTATGAGATAGGAATCTAACCTAGGTGAACCTCAAATAATCATCAACTTTCACATACCCAAAGACTTTCCCTCCTAGCTTAAAGTACTGATAGGTCCAAAGAGATCCATGTAAAGGACTTCTAAGTGCTTTCTAGTGTTAAGATCTTTGATTGAGTGGAAGGAGGATTTGACTTGCTTCCCTAACTAACAAGCAACACACAAGTGGTCCTTAGTGAACTCTAGTTGGGGACACCTCTCACTAAGTCTTTTTGGGTGATCCTCCTAAGGCTTTTTATGCTTGCATGATAAAATCTCCTATTCCACAGCCATGATTCATCAATAATTAATTTTAAGTAAATCGTAATATTAACTTTAAAGCAATTTAGATCCAGCATGTAGACATTATTGATCATTTTTTCCTGTAAAATAATTTTATCATTTAAGCTTATAATTCAACAAATTGGCAAAAAAATTATGCTGAAGCCTTTATCACAGGGCTGGCTGATGCCGAGCAGATTGTGTTTTAGTCTATCTATATGCAAAATATTATCAATGATAAAATTTTTTGAATCACCAATTATACATGATCCCACCACTCTCCTAGTGGTGTTGTCTCTAAGTGTTACCATGCCTCCTGCCCTGGCCTCCAGTGAAATGAATTGATATGCATCTCCAGTCATATGCCTTAAACATCCGCTATTCAGGTACCACATGCTCTCATAAGGCCTTTTGTGAGAGCACACTTACAAAATCATCATATGGTAGATTTGGGAACCCAAATAGATTTGGGTCCCTTGTTATGAAAATAAGAATCAGATGCATGCATACTATGCTCTGAATTTTGCAATTTTAGTCTATACGCCAAATGTGTTCTATGGTGAATAGTGCAAGTGTGGAAGATATGTCCTAGCATGCCACAAGAAAAATATCTAACACCATAAAAAGGGTTAACTAATCTACGTAGGTGATGGTGTCTCTAGGTTTGGATGATGCATGCTTTGATGATTGTGTATGAAATTCTTTAAGTGATGGTGCTTTTTTATTTTTCATGAAAGCAGTTAATTCAACATCAAAAAATTTATTTGAACTTTCATAATTGAATTTTCCATTCTCAATGCATGCTCCCTACTCTCTAAATTAGATGTAAGAATTTCTAATTCCTGGAATGCAATTTCTAATTCAATATGTGATGTTTCTAATGAATCATGCTCAATGGTTAAATCAGAATGTTTTTTATTTAATTCATTGAATTCATCTAATAAAGCCATGTGATTGATATCCAGAGTGGAGTGATCTTTCCTTAAGCATTCATGCTCTTTCTGTAGATTTAAAAATTCAACTTTGAGGCTAACATGTGCTTTCTTGAGCTTCTTATATAAAGAATGAATTCTTTTAGAAACTTTAAATAATTGATCATATGTTAGCTCACATATCTCTTCTTGATCAGAGTGATCAAGATGATCATCAGCCATTAGACACAAGTTTATTACCTTCTCTTCTGCTTCAGTTTTAGAGGAATCTAATGATGAGTTTGCCCAGAACACCTTCTAGATCCTTATCCTGTCCTTCTTGAACTTATGTTTTTCTTCACCCTTTTTCTTTCTTGGGTGAGCTTTCAAAGTTGGGCAATCAAACTTCAGATGCCCTGGCTTATTGCATTCAAAACAAATAACATCAGAAGAAACTTTAGAATACTTATTATTCTTACCTTTATTCCACTTCTGATGATGCTTTTATTTTTTTTCCTTAAGAAGCTTTTAAATTGCCTTATTATTAAAGCCAAGTCATTTTCATCAGAACCAGAAGGATAAATGTCAGTATCATTTGCCTTCAAGGCTACATTTTTCTCTTTTTTCTTGTCACCTGTATCAAGCTGCCTTTGGTTCACTCCTTGCTCGTAAGTAATTAGTGATCCAACTAAGTTATCAATTGAATAAGTATTCAGATCCTTAGATTCAGTAATGGTAATAATTTTTGCATCAAAGTAAGAAGGCAAACATCGCAAAATCTTATTTACTTTTTCATAATTCGTAAGCTCTCTTCCTAAGGCATGCAAAGAAGTAATAATTTGTGTAAACATAGTATACATTTCAAAAATTGATTCACTAGGATTAATTTTTATAGGAGTCTGTATTTTTATCTTTTCTTGAGTCAATGTACGATAAAAGGTGTATGTTAGCTTAACAATCGTGCACACACACACACACACATGGGGGCAGTGAAAATGAAAATATCTTAATTTTTATGTAAATCATACTATAGGATATGTGGAAATAAAAATTAATTAAAATGTTTTATTCTAAATAAAAAAATTATTCTAAAATATAACTAATCATATAATATGAATACCAGATCACATTGGACGATCAGCTCAAATAAGAAACCCCACCATTGAATTTAAGTCACCTAAAATAGGCAAACTTTAATTTTGAAATTTAAATTATTCATATTATAAGAATTATGAAATATTGTATAAACTGTTAATTTTGCCTAATTAGGTTCATTAATTAAGGGATCAAATCAAATTACTTGGATATTATTTAATTGTTGATTATGTTACAATCTAGGTTATCGAGCTTATAATTTTGATGATAATAAATATTATTAGATTTCTACTTTATTTATCTTAATATTATTATTGGATATTATTTTATACACACTAACATTTTTGGTACGTTATACACCATACAAAAGGATCGACTCAAGACTGGGAAGAATAGGTTTGTTATTTTTATAATAGTCTGTATTTTGATTTATTTATTTTCTATATTTCACAAAAGTCCTGAAAAAGCTGTATGCCAGCTTAGCAACCGTACACGAACACACCGAGGAGAAAAATTAAGTGTTTTAATTTCTATGAAGATCATCCTATACGATATGTATCGTATTGTATGATATGAGTAAAATATTAATTAATTAAATTATCTAATTGAGATAATCTAAACTTTTACTAATCATACTGGATGATTCATATCTTACAAGATGATCAATAAAAATAAAAAATCTTACCACCAATCACAAAATAGGAAATATTTTAAAAAATTAAAAATTGAACTAATCGTACTGTACCCTATCATCTGTACGTTGTCATTAAATCTTCCCTAATTTAATCCTATAATTAAGCAATCAAATCTAAATTAATTGATATTTTACATCATATTGTGTGATGACCTAATTCTTATAGGACATCCTGATTTGCTCCTTGGATGATATTTAATTGCCACAAATCATACTGGATGAAAATCCTATTAAATTGAACTAGTCATACTATCTGACCTTAACATCATACTAAATGATCTACTCAAGAATTTAAAGTAATTATATAGACCCTTGTTCATCATATAGTATTAACATGATTTATTAAACTAGTCATATTGGATTACATATCGTACTATATAATCAGAAGCGATAGAATTAAAATTTTAGGGTTTTTTTTGGAAGCCTTATATTTAAGCTCTAACACTGCCGTTGCCAGGCCCCAAGTCCTGGATGAGAAAAGTGAGGGTTGCGTTAGGTAGTCGACAGCCAGCGTAAAACTTGTCGAATAATAATGACATGAATCCTTTAAGAAATTGTGTTAATGCTAGGGCGTCCCCTGGAAGCGACGCGTTGTATGGCCTGAATACAGCGACAAGTGTGCAAGGGCCGCTGCACCGCCGCCCGGGTGCAGTGTTAAATAGGCAAGGGTTACCACATCAAGGACGGATGTGGGCAAAGAAGCTAGTCCATGAAACTAAAATTAGGATAGGAACTTGGAATATAGGTTCCCTTACAGGAAAATTAATGGAATTAATAGATATTATGATTCATAGGAAGATAAATATTCTGTGCATTCAGGAAACTAAATGGGTTGGAGAGAAGGCTAAGGAGATTGATAGTTTAGGATTTAAACTTTGGTATTCAGGTAGGAGTCGTACTAGAAATAGTGTAGGTGTGATTTTAGATAAGAGTTTGAAGGATAATGTTATAAATATTAATAGATTTGGAGATAGAATTATAGCTTTAAAGATTGTTGTTGATGCTAAGATTGTTAACATTATAAGTGCTTATGCTCCTCAAGTGGGTTTGGATATGGATTCAAAATTAAAATTTTGGAATGACTTAGAAGAATTAATACAAAAGATACCTCTTGAATAAAGAGTTTTTATTGGAGGAGATTTAAATGGACATGTTGGTAGAGAGGTAGATGATTTTAAAAGCATTCGTGGTGGCCATGGGTTTGGAACGACAAATGAAGGTGGTAAGTCCATATTAGATTTTTGTTTAGCTTATAATTTTTTAATTGCTAATACATTATTTAAGAAAAGGAATGAGCATCTCATTACTTATAAAAATGGATATAGTACAACTCAGATTGATTATTTTCTTATAAGGAAATTAGATCGTTTAGATTGCAAAGATTGTAAAGTTATTCCGAGTGAAAACTTATGTACCCAACATCGTTTATTAGTTTTAGACTTGAAGATAATGGGGAAGAAATTAAAAAATAAAGTAAAACGTTTTCCTAGGATTAGATAGGGGCATTTAAAGAATATTAACAAAAATATTTTTGAGAGTAAGATTTTAGATCTTAAGATTTTGTCTGTGCATGAGGATGCTAATGTTATGTGGGAAAAAGTGGCTAGTAATATTAAGAATATTGCAAAAGATGTGCTTGGAGTTTCAAAGGGAAAAGCTCCTAATAGTAAAAATAGTTGGTGGTGGAATCCAAATGTGCAAGAAAAGATTAAAAATAAGAAGATTTGTTATAAAAATTGGTTTAATTGTAAAAATTCTGATAATTGGAAATTATATAAAGAGGCACGTAAGGAATCTAAGAAAGCAATATGTGATGCAAAGAGTTTAGCTTTTAGTGATTTATATAATAGATTAGATACTAAGGAGGGAGAAAGATATATGTATAAGCTAGCCAAACAAAGAGATAGGAGTAGTAAGGATTTAGTTCAAGTGAAGTGTATTAAGGATGAAGATCAAAAAGTACTTTTTTTAGAAGATGATATTCAACAAAGGTGGATGAGATATTTTGCTAAACTTTTTAATGAAGAATGTGAAAATAAAATTGACTGTAGTGACCTTAGCACCTTAAATGAAAATAAAGATTTCTGTTTTTATCGGCGTATTAGTAAAACCGAAGTTAGAGAGGCTTTAAAGAAAATGAAGGGTGGAAAAGCTGTTGGACCTGATGATATTCCAATAGAGGTGTGGAAATGCTTAGGAGATGAAGGAATTTCTTGGCTTACTAAACTTTTTAATACTGTTTTGAAGACTAAAAAGATGCCAGATGAGTGGAGAATGAGTGTGTTAATCCCTATTTTTAAGAATAAAGGTGATGCACAAGATTGTGCAAATTATAGAGGAATTAAGTTAATGTGTCATACTTTAAAACTATGGGAACGAGTTATGGAGCATAGGTTGCGGCGTGATACTAATGTTTCTCAAAATCAATTTGGGTTTATGCCGGGTAGGTCTACTATGGAAGCCATACATTTATTAAGAGGTTTGATGGAGAAATATAGAGAGAATAAGGAGGATTTACATATGATATTTATTGATTTAGAAAAAGCATATGATAAAGTTCCAAGAGAAGTGCTATGGAGAGTTCTTGAAAAGAAAGAAGTTAATAACGCTTATATTCAAATCATTAAAGATATGTATGCAGGAGCTATTACTTGTGTTCAAACACAAGGTGGTTTGACCAAGTATTTTCTATTTCGGTTGGATTACACCAAGGATCAGCCTTAAGCCCATATCTTTTTGCTTTAGTCATCGATGTTCTCACTAGACATTTGCAAGAGGATGTACCTTGGTGTATGCTTTTTGCTGATGATATTCTTCTTGTTGATAAGACTAGAGAGGGAGTTGAAGGTAAACTAGAATTGTGGAGGTCAACCTTAGAGTCTAAAGGTTTTCGCTTGAGTAGATCTAAAACGGAATATATGGAGTGTAATTTTAGTAATAATAGACCTAGTGAGGGCATTGTGACTTTGGCCGATCAAGTCATTAATAAGAGTACACGTTTTAGATATCTTGGATCTATTGTTCAGAGTGATGGTGATATAGATGGGGATATTATCAGCAGAATCCAAGTTGGATGGTTGAAGTGGAGGAATGCATCGGGCTTATTGTGTGATAGAAAAGTACCCCTCAAACTTAAGGGAAAATTCTATAAGATGGTGGTGAGACCTGCAATGCTTTATGGTGCTGAATGTTGGCCATTAAAAGAGAAGCATAATTCTAAGTTAAGTGTTGCAGAGATGAGGATGCTCAGGTGGATGAGTGGCTTTACCCTTAGAGATAGGATACGAAATGAGCATATTCATGAAAAGGTTGGAGTAGCTCCAGTGGAAGATAAGATTAGAGAGAGTCGCCTTAGATGGTTTGGTCACGTAAAACGGCGGCCTCCCGATGACCCGATTAGGAAAGTAGAGGTCTTAGATTTGACTTATGTTAAGAAAGGTAGAGGTAGACCTAAAAAGACTTGGTTAGAAAATATTAGAAATGATCTTTCTTTATTAGATTTAAACGAGAATTTGACTTTTAATAGGACACAATGGAGAAAAAGGATTCATGTAGCCGACCCCACGTAGTGGGATAAAGGCTTGATGTTGTTGTTGTTGTTGTTGTTGTTGCTTATATTTAAGCTCTCTAAAGATTTTGGTACTCTATCACTTTGGGTTGGTGGAAAAGATTTTGTAAGGGCTTATCTGCCTTTTTGTTCGAGCAAAAGGAGAGTCAGTAAAAGGTTTAGTTCAATACCCAGACATGAGGATTCTGGGGAGTGAATGTAGATTAAGGTTTGACTGAACCATTATAAATTTGGTGTGCTTGTTCTACTTTTCTTTTTGCATTTTATTTTCCTGCATTTTAATTTTCCTTGCATGTTATATTCTTGCAAGAATTAGTTGAGATTGTTGATCTTTATTTTGATTTGAATTTTATTGGAAAAAGAAAATACAAAATTTAAAAATAAAATAAAATAAAATATATCTTCACATTTGTCTTTCTATAAAAATCCAAAAGACCAAAATTATTTGTTTACAAATTTCTTCCACTAAAGTTTGTGTAATTGGTTTTGAGATTTCAAAAGAGTATTTTGAGAGAAAAATTTTAAAACAACAATTCACCCATCTTTAAACTTTCAGATCGTACTGTAAGACTCACTCAAAAAGACTCTAGATGATGTTTGGTTCGTCTAGTACCATCCATAAATTGTGTTGTACGAATAACCCGATGACTCTCTAGATGATTTGTTTTCATCCAGTAAGATCTGATGTTTAATTTGAACTGATCACACTTTATAATTTTTAATCATGCTGGATGATCTTCACTGGAGTAAATTAGTCATATTGTATGATTCTCATATCATATTGTAAATATTTGTAGCAAAATTTAAATTTGGGTTTTCTTGGAGCCTACTATTTAAAGATCTCTTTAAGAGTCTCTGTCATTCAAGGAGCAAGAGTCTTCTATGAGAGAGAGTTTAAAAGGTGATCTTTATGCCTTGGAGAGAGAAGTGCTATTGATAGAGAGAGAAAATAGCCTTGTGGAATCTAGGGAGTATGTGAGAGAGGGTCTACACAAGGTTGCTGCAACCAATATTCATCTTCTTCCTCGATGAGTTAAGGTTTTACTTGAGGAAATTTCAATAAGAACCTCTTGGCGTCAAAGGGCCACTGAAAACTTTGCTGCACCATAGTGAAAGGGATTCACCTACTCTACTACACCATTGGTATAAGGGATTCGACTACTCCATCGTACCATTGCAGAAAGGGATTTGACTACTTTGCCGCACTGTTGGTGAAAAGGATTCGACTACATTATTGCACCGGGTTGGTGGAAAAAATTCTCGTAAGGGCTTTTTGCCTTGCTATGAGAGAAAAAGGGGAGATACTAAAGAGCTAGTGCAATACCTTGAGATGACTTTTGTTGAAATTATTGCATATTAGATTGTCTTTATAATCATGTGAGTTTTTGATGATAACAAAATCTTATATTTTATTTATTGTTTCTCCCAACATATATTGGAAAATTTGTTGTTGTGTGTACTAACATGTCTTTCAGAAAATTCACACTCTAGACTACTAAAGACTTCAAGTTATTTTGTTAGAGTTTATTATAAGTGAAGTCTATAATTTTTATTTCTCTTCAGTCTGAGAGAGTGTGATTGTAAGTTGGATAACTGTGCACACACACACTAGGGGAGTGAGATAAAAATTAATTTTTTAAATTAATTGTACTGTATGATGTATGATCGTACATGATGATTTGTTTTATTTCTCCTCTAATACGAACATACCAGGTTTAAAATTTTTCTAAGTATAAATCGTACAGTATGAAATATTTTCATATATCATTTTTTAGAGTACAAAACTTGGGTTTCATTGGTTCCTACTGGATCGTACGGGACGAACTGTTCATTTTTGAACTGTTCATACAGTACGAATGAATTTCACATATCATTTTCTAGAGTATGAAAATTGGGTTTCATTGGTTCGTACTGGATAGTACGGGATGAGCTATTCATTTTTGGACTGTTCGTACGGTACGAATAAATTTCATATATCATTTTCCAAAGTATAAAAACTGGGGTTTATTGGTTCGTATGGGATGGACTATTCATTTTTTAACTGTTTGTATGGTATGAATGAATTTTGTATATCATTTTCCAGAGTATGAAAGCTGAGGTTCATTAGTTAATACAGGATCGTACGGGATGAATCAATCAATGATTTGAACTGGTCGTACGTACGAACATCGATCATACAGTATGATCGGACTGCATTAAACTTGCAATTTTTTGTTTTTTGGACAATTTTTCTTCTCCTTTATATATAAGGGTTCTAAAAACTGACTGTGGATAGGTTTTCCATGAGATTCTCTTGAGTGTGCTTGAAGAGTGTGTTTGGGAGAGTGGTTTGGGAGTGAAGAGTGAGAGATCTTGTGTAAGAAAATTATGAGGGGATTCACAAAGTTGTCCAACGGTAAAGATCTCTTGTTTGTTCTTCAAAGTTCTTCCCAACTTCCTTGAAGGCTCTTGCAAGAGGATTATCAAAGGGAGGCTCGGTACTCTGCCATCACTAAAAGGACGAGAGGTTCTCTGCCATCACTAAGAGGGTGAGAAAGGATGCGTAGTTATCTTCCATCACCAGGAGGGTGAGAAAGGATACTGGATTCTCTGCCTTCACCAGGAGGGTGAAAAAGGATGATGGTTCTCTGCCACACCGGGGTTTGGTGGAAGAGAATTTGTAAGGGCTTCTCCGCCTAGGTGTGGGGGTTTAAGGAGAGTCACTTGAGTATAGTGCAATACCTGGAGAAGGAGTCTCTGGGGAGTGGACGTAGGTCTTATTAGACTGAACCACTATAAAATCTAGTATTATCTGTGCTTGTCTTTATTTATCACTTTTTAATTTCTACATTACACTTTATTTTCTGTGGTTGAAAATAATTTTAAAAAGTGTTCTGATCGTACTGTATGAACAAAATCATAATGTATGATATATTTAATTTTTTTAAAAAAGGTTTTCAAAATAATCAAGAGAATTTTTAAAATAACCAATTCACCCCCCTCTTAGTTAGCATTGGGACATAATTAACAGGTCTAACAACCTATTCAAACTTTTAAGTAGTATCAGAGCCTATTTAAAAAATTACTGTTTAAATTATTTTTTGAAATTTGATCATGGCTAATTTTGGAAATCAAAATACTTTAGAAGGTTACTCGATCACTAGACCACCTTTATTTGATAACATTCCATTTGTTTTTTGGAAAACTCTCATGTCTACTTTTCTGCAATTGCTTGACTATCGCATGTAGATTTTAGTATAGGAAGGTTACACTGAACCTACTAGACTTGTAGATGGAATTAGAATTCAAACACCTTTTGCTGATTTGACTGTAGAAGAATGTGAATTAGCTCAATTAAATGCTAAGTGTTTAAACAGTTTCTTTTGTGCACTTAAATCGAAAGACTACATGCATGCTTCTAATTATAAATCTAGAAAAGAGATTTGGGATAGGCTTTGCATTACATATGAAGGAACCAATGAAGTGAAATAATCTAGATTGAACATTCTGCTGCATGACTATGAACTTTTTTGCATGAAATCGAATGAGTCAATCTCTGACATGTATACTCATTTTACACAGATTGTAACTTCATTGCATGCTTTAGGTAGGGAACTAACAAATTCTAAAAAAAGTAAATAAGATATTACATTATTTGCTTACTACTTACGATGAAAAAATTACTACTATAACAGAGTCAAAAGACTTAAATGTTTACTCTATTGACAATATGCTTAGATCACTAACTACTTACGAGCAAGGAGTGACTCAACGTCAGATTGATGCAGGTGACAGATGGAAAGAAAAGAACATTGCACTGAAAGTGGATGGCTCGAAGAGTGATTAGTCCCAGCCTGAGGATGAAGAGGATATTGCCTTAATGACAAGGTTGGTTAAAAGTTTCTTAAGGAGGAAGTATAGGAGATGCCAGCAGTGGAATAAGGGTAAGTTCCATAAAAATGCTAAGGCTTCTAATGATGTAATTTGCTATGAGTGTAGGAAGCCAGGACACACAAAGATAGATTGCCCTAATCTCAAAGTCAATCCTAGTAAGTAGAAAGTTGAGGAGAAACCTAATGTTAGAAGGGGCAAGAAGAGACTACAACGAGCATTTTGGGCGGACTCAGCTTCAGACTCATCAGAAATAGCACCTAAAGAGGAAGTCACAAATTTATGCTTGATGGCTGACAATCTTGATCATTCGGATCAAGAGGAGGTATGCGACTTAAATTATGATGAATTATTTGAAATTTTTTAATGCATTTATTCTGTATATAGGAGACTAAAAAAACTGCATGCTAAGTTAAGTTTGGATTACTTAGAATTAAAAAAAATTGAAATTCTTAGGAAAGACCATGCATTAATTGATTGCAACCACATGACTTTATTGGATGAATATGATGATTTGAACAAACAGCACGAACTATTGAACTAAAATCATATAGAACTTGAAAATGATTATAGAGTCTTTTTGGAAGAATGTGAACATAAAAAAATTGACTTGAAAATGGATATTTCTATATTGGAGAATAGAAACTCATATATTGAATTGGAGTTGAAATATATTAAGGAGAATAGACCTACACCCACACTTGAACAATTTTATAGGTCTAAGCAAACTAGTATGAGTTTAACACTTAGGAAGAGAGCTTATAAATCATTTAGATTAAGAAATCCTTTTCCTGGAGTGAGATATTTTACATGTGGAATGTTAGGACACATCTCCTACACTTGCACACTTAATAGTAGAACACCTTTAGTGTGGAGACGTAAGATGCATAGAACACAACATTTCACACATGCATCTGGTTTATTATTGCCAAGAGGAGAACCCAAACTTGTTTGGGTTCCCAAGTCTAACGTTTGATCATGTTGTAGGTATGCTCTCACACAAGACCTCGTAAGAGTATTTGGTAACTAGACAACGGCTGTTCAAAGCATATGACTGGAGATGCAAATCAATTCATATCGCTGGAAGCCAGGAATGGAGGCAAGGATACACTTTGAGATAATACCACCAAGAGAGTGGTAGGTTCAGGTATGATTAGAAATTCTAAGAATTTTGTGATTGAAAATGTTCTGTTAGTAGAAGGCTTAAAACACAATCTGTGAGCATAAGTCAACTGTGTGATAAAGGTTATCATATAAAATTTTTGCCTACTAGCTATGTTATTAGTCAGAATGGAATTATTATATTGAATGGTGATAGAGTAAACAACTTATACATGCTAGATTTGAATTCTGTAAAATCTTTTACTGCTTTTTGTTTGAAAATCATATTTGATGAATCGTGGTTATGGCATAGAAGACTTTGTCACGCTAGCATGAGCAATCTTAGGAAAATCACCCAAAAGGATTTAGTCAAAGGAATACCCAAATTAGACTTCACTAAAGATCACATATGTGATTCATGTCAACTAGGAAAATAAGTCAAATCCTCCTTTAATTCAATCAAGGAAGTTAGAACTAGCAAGCCCTTAGATATTCTTCACATGGATCTCTTTGGACCCGTTAGTACTTTAAGTCTAGGAGGAAAAAGGTTTGGGTATGTAATTGAGGATGATTACTCAAGATTCATATTGATTAGATTTTTAAATCATAAGAGTGAATCATTTGAGGAGTTTAGAGACTTTGCCAATTGGATTCAGAGAAAATTAGGATATGAAATTGTTACAATCCAAAGTGATCATGGGGGAGAATTTGAAAATGAATTATTTGATGTTTTTTATAAATCCCATGGAATAAATCATAATTTCTCAGCTCCGAGGACACCTCAACATAATGGAGTAGTTGAGAGAAAAAATAGGACATTGATTAAAGCTTCTAGAGCCATGTTGGCAGAATATTCACTTCCAAGATATTTTTGGGTTGAAGTAGTTAATAATGCATACTATATATTGAATAGGTGAACATTAGATCAAAATTAAATATGACACCCTACGAAATTCTTAAAGGTAGAAAACTTAACCTCTCACATCTACATGTTTTTGGATGTAAAGTGTTTATTCATAATAACAAAAAAACTCTCTTAGAAAAATTTGATCCTAAATCTGATGAAAGAATTTTTCTAGGATACTCAAGTGTTGGAAAATCCTATAGTTTTTTGTTGCAAATCTGGTTTTGATGATGAAAAACATGTTTCCAGTGTGTTTTGCTTGGCTAATCTGTTTCAGGCACAAAAGACCGCGAGCCACTCAAGCCAATTTAAGATTGGGTCCAAGTGTGTCAAATGTATGATTTTTCTTTTTATTGAGTCAATTGTAATGTAACTGATTCCCTAGCTAAGTAACCTTGCACACACACACTCAGGGAGAGAGATTGAGTGAATTAGAGTTTCTGTTAAAATTTTGTTCAGATCGTCCTGGATGATCTCCACATCGTCCTGGACGATCCAATTAAAATAGAAACCCTAATTAGGGCGACTAAGTTAAGAGGGTCTGATTGAGTGGATCGTCCTGGACGATCTTCGGATCGTACGGGACGATATGCCCAAATCAGAAATTCTCAGCCGCCAGATCAAGTTAGGCAAGTTCTTATTTTTAGATACTTGGTCTGATCGTCCCGTACGATACGTGTATCGTCCCGGATGATCTAGTACAATCATGCCTAATTTAATCTGGTAATTAAGGAAAGCAATTTATTTTTGGTTGATACGATTATATCGTCCTGGACGATCGCAGGATCGTCCCGGACGATCATGATCGTTTAGTGCATTTCAGCTGTACATCCTGAACTATGTTCAGAACGATTTGGGCACCTTTTGAACTTAACGTACAGGACGATGACCCTATCGTCCTGGACGATTAAGTCATTTTTTGGTCGTCCAGCACAAATTTCTCTGGACGACCCAAACTGTCTTCTGGACGATTTTCCTCAATTTGCACTAATCGTCCCGGACGATCGCAGGATCGTACGGGACGATATGAATAATTTTTTCTACTGATCGTCCAGAAGAGCCAGATCATCCAGGCTGAAACAGCTGAATTTGAACTGATCGTACAGGACGATCTACCGATCATCCTGGACGATCTTGGCCGACCAGCTGAGATTTAGGGCAAATTTTAAGCCCTCCTTTAAAAGAACTTTTTCCAATTTTTGGAAAAATCTTTTGCTGCCTTCCTTCCCTGAGAAACCCTAGAGAGAGAGAGAGTTGGGAGAGAGAGAGAAGATCTTGTGAGGGGGAGTTAGTGAGGGATTCACCAAGGTTGCTCCGAGCACGGATCAGAGTCGTCTTCTCCGCTCGTCATCTTTCATCTAGTCAGTGTTCGTCGTGGGAGGATCGTTCGCAAGAAGATCCGGGGTTCTCTGCCCGCTTCAGGTGGAAGCAAAAGGAGTTCGAAGGTTCTCTGCCTGCTACAGGAGGAAGTGAAAGGAGTTTGAAGGTTCTCTGCCTGCTTCAGGAGGAAGCGAAAGGAGGTCGGGTTCTCTGCCTCACCGTGTGGTGAAAAGGAGGTTTTTGTACAGGCTTCTCCGCCTTGCTGTGGGAGCAAAAGGAGAGACACTTTTGTTTAGTGCAATACCCGGAGGGGAGGCTCCGGGGAGTGGACGTAGGTCAAGTTGATCGAACCACTATAAAATCTGGTTTGCTTTTCTGATTCAGTTTTGCACTTTATTTTTCTGATATTAACTGCTTGGGTGAATATCTATGGTTGATCTTTTTATCATTATTTTAATTCGTTTTCGCTGCACGTTATAAAAAGATTTTCATTGTTATCGTGAAATTTTTAAATAACCAATTCACCCCCCCTCTTGGTTAGCCTCGGGACTAGTTCATTAGGGCTTAACATCCCTATCAAACTTTCAACTGGTATCAGAGCGGGATTCAAAATTTAGGTTTAAAAACTTTTGAATTTGATCCATGGCTAACTGTAATAATCGTAATACTGCTGAAGGATATTCTATTACAAGACCACCGTTGTTTGATAATATTCCTTTTGATTTTTGGAAAACACGCATGTCTACTTTTCTACAGTCTATTGATTATCGCATGTGGATGTTAGTTAAGGACGGATACGAACCACCTTTTAGACTGATTAACAATGTGAAAACTGAACTGCCTTTTACTGATTGGACGTTTGATGATCGTGATTTAGCACAGTTAAATGCAAAATGCTTGAACTGTTTCTTTTGTGCTTTAAAATCTGAACACTATATGCGTGTTTCTACTTGTACAACGGGAAAGGAAATCTGGGATAGATTATGCATAACATACGAAGGTACAACTGAAGTCAAACAGTCTAGGTTAAACATCTTGTTACATGATTACGAACTTTTTTGCATGAAACCTAGTGAGACTATTTCAGAAATGTATACAAGGTTCACTCAGATTGTTACCTCTTTGCATGTTCTAGGTAGAGAACTTACTAACTACGAAAGAGTGAACAAAATTCTAAGATGTTTGCCTGCTTTTTATGATGCTAAGATTATTGCTATTACTGAATCTAAAGATTTAAACACTTACTCTATTGACAGCTTACTTGGATCACTTATTGCTTATGAGCAAGGGGTGAACCAAAGGCAACTTGATGCAGGTGAATGCAAGAAAGAGAAGACAGTGGCACTAAAGGCCAAGGATTCAGATGCTAGCACTTCCGGGTCTGATAGCGATGATGTTGCCTTAATCACAAGGCAATTCAAAAGCTTTCTAAGGAAGAAACATAAGAACTATCAGAAGTGGAACAAGGGTAAGTCCAATAAAAAATTTAAGGGTTCATCTGAATCTGTTTGTTTTGAATGCAGGAAGCCTGGACACATTAAGGCTGATTGTCCAACACTTAAAGCTCACCCAAGCAAGGAGAAGGGTGAGGAGAAACCAAAGTTCAGAAAGGACAAGAAGCGGATTCAGAAGGCGTTCTGGGCAGACTCTGCATCCGACTCTTCTGAGACTGAAGCTGAAGAGGAGGAAACAAACTTGTGTCTTATGGCTGATGATCACCCCGGTCAGTCGGATCAGGAAGAGGTATGTGAGCTTCCCTACGATCAATTATTTGAAGTTTCTGAAAGAATTCATACATCGTATAGGAAGCTTAAGAAAACTCATGCAAGTTTGAAATTAGATTACTTAACTTTGCAAAAAGAGCATGATTCTGTAGTTAAAGATCATTCCACACTTGATTCAAATCACATGTCTTTGCTTGATGAATTCGATGAGTTGAATAAAAAATATTCTGATTTAGTTTCTGAGCATGATTCATTGAAAACTATGCATGTGAACTTAGAAAGAGCTTTTAAAGAATTAGATACAATGGCATGTGAAGTAGAAAGTAGCAAGGGAACCTTGAAATTTTAAATTACAAGTTTAAAGAAAGAAAATAAGTTTTTGAAGGTAAAGATCAATGCTTTTGAAAAGAACAAAACACCGCCTACTTTTGAACAGTTTTATGCACCGTCACCTTTTGAAAAATCTGTTGCAAGTTCTTCAAAGCATGTTTCATATACATTTAGTAAGAGGCATTATCATCCACGTAGATTAGTTAACCCTTTTCCTGGTGTTAGATGTTTTTCATGTGGCATGTTAGGACATATTTTTCACACCTGCACTGTTCACCGTAGTACACATTGGGTGTGGAAACCCAAACTGCCTGTTTCACAGTACAGCACGCATGCATTGCATTCTTCTTTTCATAAGAAGGAACCCAAACCTGTTTGGGTTCCTAAGACTGACGTTTGATACTTTTATAGGTGTGCTCTCACACAAGATCTCATGAGAGCATGTGGTACCTGGACAGTGAATATTCTAGACATATGACTGGGGATGCAAATCAGTTCATTTCACTGGAGGCCAGAGCTGGAGGCAAGGTTACACTTGGAGATAACACCACCAGGAAGGTGGTAGGCACAGGTATAATTGGTGATTCAAAGAATTTTATGATTGATAATGTTTTGCTTGTAGATGGACTGAAACACAACCTGTTGAGCATCAGTCAACTCTGTGACAAGGGATACAGCATCAAATTTCTGCCCACTGGCTGCATTTTAAGCTAAAATGATGAAGTTGTTTTACAGGGGCAAAGGATCAAAAATGTCTACAAGCTGGATGTAAGTAGCATTAAATCTGATAATTCAATTTGCTTAAAAACTGCTGCTGATGAGTCTTGGTTATGGCATAGGAGATTGTGTCATGCCAGTATGAAAACCCTTAGGAGAGTCACCCAAAAGGACTTAGTTAGAGGTGTGCCCAAGCTTAAGTTCACTAAGGATCACCTATGTGATGCCTGTCAGTTGGGGAAGCAAGTCCAGTCCTCTTTTCACTCTGTTAAGGACATTAGCACCTCTAGACCTTTAGAAGTTCTTCACATGGACCTCTTTGGACCCATTAGCACTGCCAGCTTAGGGGGGAGAGTCTATGGTTTTGTGATTGTAGATGATTATTCGAGGTTCACTTGGATTAAGTTTTTGTCACATAAATCTGAGTCATTTGATGAGTTTAGATCCTTCTCTACTTGGATTCAGAAGAAGTTAGGATGTGAGATTATTACTATCCATAGTGATCACGGAGGGGAGTTTGAAAATAAAAGATTTGGAAGTTTTTGTGAGGATCATGGGATTAATCACAATTTTTCAGCTCCTAGGACCCCTCAGCAGAACGGGGTAGTTGAAAGGAAGAACATGACCTTAGTGGAAGCCGCTAGAGCCATGCTTGCCGAGTATTCACTTCCAAAATACTTTTGGGCTCAAGCGGTGAACACTGCCTGTTATGTGCTGAATAGGGTGAATGTGAGAGTCAAACTGAACAAGACACCTTATGAGATCATTAAGGGTAGAACTCCAAATCTGTCCCACCTCCATGTCTTTGGCTGTAAGGTTTTCATTCTGAACAACGGGAAGTCACCCTTAGAAAAATTTGACCCCAAATCTGATGAAGGAGTGTTCTTAGGATATTCAAGTGTGGGGAAATCCTTTAGGGTGTTCAATAGGAGGACTTTGGTGGTGGAAGAAATAACCCATGTAGTGTTTGATGAATCTGATCTTAAGGAGTTTAGATCTGAAGTTGAAGATAAAGAGATTATTGAGGTTACCCAAGGAGTTGGAAATACAAATTTGGAGGAAAGGGTACAACCTCAAACCGAGTTGCCTAGAGATTGGAGATATTCTTCGAGTCATCCTAAAGAACTGATCTTAGGAGACCCTTCTGAAGGTGTTAGGACTAGGCATGGACTTAGGAAGGAAGTAAACCATTCTGCCTTTATCTTAATGACTGAACCCACCAACATCAATCAAGCCTTGTCGGATGAATTTTGGATTTTATCTATGCAGGAAGAATTGAATCAATTTGTAAGGAATGATGTTTGGGAGTTAGTAGAAAGACCTAAAAATCAAAGTATTGTGGGAACCAAGTGGGTCTTTAAGAATAAGATGAATGATTCTGGTGTGGTGGTGAGAAATAAGGTAAGATTGGTGGCTAAGGGGTATAATCAGATAGAAGGGATTGATTTTGAGGAGACTTTTGCCCCTATAGCTAGATTGGAAGCCATTAGAGTGCCACCAGCCTTTACCTGTTATAAGGGATTTAAGCTGTTTCAAATGGAAGTTAAGAGTGCCTTTTTAAATGGGGTAATTAAAGAAGATGTTTTTGTAGAACAACCCCCAGGTTTTGAGAGTTCCCAATATCCAAGTCATGTCTATAAATTAAAAAAGGCTTTATATGGATTGAAACAGGCACCCAGAGCTTGGTATGAGAGGCTTAGCACATTCCTGTTAGAAAGAGAGTTTGTTAAGGGGAGCGTAGACACAACCCTTTTTCTGAGGAGATTAGGAGATGACTTACTCATTGTCCAGATCTATGTTGATGATATAATTTTTGGATCTTCTGATAAATATTTATGTGAAGAGTTTTCTAAAACAATGAGTAAGGAGTTTGAGATGAGTATGATGGGAGATTGTCCTACTTTTTGGGGTTTAGCATAAGGCAAACAGATGATGGAACCTTTCTCAATCAATCAAAATACACTAAGGACATTTTGAAGAAATATGAAATGGACAAAGCCAAGCTAATTAATACTCCTATGCCCTCCTCAGTTCAGTTAGATAAGGATTCAAATGGAAAATCTGTTGATCAGAAAAAGTATAGAGGGATAATAGGTTCACTGCTTTACCTGACTGCTAGCCGACCTGATATCATGTTTAGTGTCTGTCTTTGTGCTAGGTTTCAGGCTGATCCTAAAGAGTCCCACCTCACTGCTGTTAAGAGAATTCTTAGATATCTTTTAGGAACCCCAAACCTAGGAATTTGGTACCCTAGGCACAACACCTCTTTTGAGATCATTGGATATTCTGATTCTGATTTTGCGGGGTGTAGGGTGGACAGGAAGAGTACTTCTGGGACTTGTCAATTCATAGGACAGTCGTTAGTCTCCTGGTCCAGTAGAAAATAGAACTCAGTTGCACTTTCCACTGCTGAAGCTGAGTATATTGCCTTAGGGAGTTGTGTGGCCCAAGTTCTTTGGTTAAAGCAACAAGTCTTGGATTTAGGAGTACCTGTTGGCACAATTTCTGTTCTGTGTGATAATACTAGTGCCATCTGTATCTCTAAGAATCCAATCCAATATTCTAGGACCAAACACATTGATATTAGGCATCACTTCATTAGGGACCATGTTACAAAAGGGGACATTGAGCTACATCACGTAGCAACTGAAAATCAGCTGGCTGACATATTCACTAAACCACTGGCCTTTGACTCATTCATCATTTTGAGAACCAGATTAGGAGTGATTGATATAAATGCTTGATTCTGATGACTGCTGATTTATGATTGTTCTGATTGGTATTCTGATTTCTGTTAGTTAGTGTTGGTATTATGATTTCTGATTTCTGTTAGTTAGGTTTGGTATTCTGATTTCTGCTTTCTGTTAGTTAGTCTTGGTTTGATTAATTGCTTTCAGTTAATTTTATTTCTTCTGCTGATTTCTGTGTTAGCCTTACTGTTAGTTTGATTTAAGTATTTACTTTGCTGTGATTTTCTACCTATTTTTTTATTTATTTACTGGTTCATATCTTGCACTTACTATTTTATGTTTTTCAAGATCTGATCATCGCTCACTACTTCTGATGATCTGAATGTTTTACTGGGAGTGTTTACCTTGTTTTGGTTTGGAAGCTGGCAAGCAGTGATTGACTTCGCTGAATCAGTTAAAGGGAAGAAACATTGATAATTGTTTCTCTTCCTCTAACTCCTTTACTGGTGTGTAGTTTCTTTTAAATAAAAATCCTCTTCAAAATTAAAATGTTAGTTTTTGACATAGAGATTATTTTATCTTCCTACAGTAATCTGCCTCATATCAATAGTGGTTTTCAAAGTCTTGAGTCATTAGTTTGATTTTCTAAACCAAGTGATTGTATTTATCATATGTTGTATGGGTTTTGTTTTGTGAATCGTTCTTCCTTACTGTGGAGAGTCATCTCCTATGTCTGGAAGATAATCTCACAGCTGAGACTCTTTAATGATTATGAAAAGGAGAAAGCTTATAAAAGATGCGCAGTGCGCCAGATAATTTGAAAAAGAGGCATAAAATGAGCCCAAAACTGAAAAGATGCGAAATTGCCAAATTGGATACACAAAGTGTATCAAAAATCAAAAGATGCGCAAAGCGCCAATCAATTTGAAAAAGAGGCACAAAATGAGCCCAAACCTAGCTTTCTTCCCTTTCAGATTGTTAAATGTCTTAGAGAAATCTGTGCGCCACTTAATATTTTCAAAAGCTTGAGTTTTGAAAATCCCGATTTCTGATTTTTTACTTTGTAACACTATTATATCAGATATTTTTCTGGAACGAGGCTTGAAAGGATCTCTTTTCAAATCTAATGTCTTTTCTTCTGAATCGGATTTTTGTTTTGAAAGAGGTTTGCATCGATAAGGTGCCCAGGATCGGAGTTACGATAGTTGATTATTTCCAACCTTTCTGGATTTCAGCGCTGTCAATCATCCTGTCATTGGTTTTTGAATCTAAAGTGATCAGGATCTGCCTCAGTTTTAGTTTCCTGTTTTGTAGTTGTTCTATTTTATGTTTTATTTCAGTGTTCTATTTTTCCCTCCTCCTTTTTGTGATGTCAAAAGGGGGAGTCAGTTGTAGTCGTGTCTGTTTCTGTTTCTATTTTTTGAGTCATGTTTCCTGTATTGTTTTAGCTGTTAAATGAAAATTAAAAAAAAATGTTTGTTTTGTTTGATCTCCTAGTTTATTTTTATTTTCAGACTATTTTACAAATGTTTGCCATCATCAAAAAGGGGGAGATTATTGCAAATCTGGTTTTGATGATGACAAACATGTTTCCAGTGTGTTTTGCTTGGCTAATCTGTTTCAGGCACAAAAGACCGTGAGCCACTCAAGCCAATTCAAGTTTGGGTCCAAGTGTGTCAAATGTATGATTTTTCTTTTTATTGAGTCAATTGTAATGTAACTGATTCCCTAGCTAAGTAACCTTGCACACACACACTCAGGGAGAGAGATTGAGTGAATTAGAGTTTCTGTTAAAATTTTGTTCAGATCGTCCTGGACGATCTCCACATCATCCTGAACGATCCAGTTAAAACAGAAACCCTAATTAGGGTGACTAAGTTAAGAGGGTCTGATTGAGTAGATCATCCTGGACGATCTCTGGATCGTACGGGACGATATGCCCAAATAAGAAATTCTCAGCCGCCAGATCAAGTTAGGCAAGTTCTTATTTTTAGATACTTGGTTTGATCGTCCCATACGATACGTGTATCGTCCCGGACGATCCAGTACAATCATGCCTAATTTAATCTGGTAATTAAGGAAAGCAATTTATTTTTGGTTGATACGATCATATCGTCCTGGACGATCGCAGGATCGTCCCGGACGATCATGATCGTTTAGTGCATTTCAGCTGTACATCCCGAACTGTATTCAGGACGATTTGGGCACCTTTTGAACTAAACATACAGGACGATGACCCTATCGTCCTGGACGATCAAGTCATTTTTTGGTCGTCCAACACAAATTTCTCTGGACGACCCGAACTGTCTTCTGGACGATTTTCCTCAATTTGCACTAATCGTCCTGGACGATCGCAGGATCGTATGGGACGATATGAATAATTTTTTCTGCTGATCGTCCAGAAGAGCCAGATCGTCCAGGCTGAAACAGCTGAATTTGAACTGATCGTACAGGATGATCTACCGATCATCCTGGACAATCTTGGCCGACCAGTTGAGATTTAGGGCAAATTTTAAGCCCTCCTTTAAAAGAACTTTTTCCAATTTTTGGAAAAATCTTTTGCTGCCTTCCTTCCCTGAGAAACCCTAGAGAGAGAGAGAGTTGGGAGAGAGAGAGAGAAGATCTTGTGAGGGGGAGTTAGTGAGGGATTCACCAAGGTTGCTCCGAGCACGGATCAGAGTCGTCTTCTCCGCTCGTCGTCTTTCGTCTAGTCAGTGTTCGTCGTGGGAGGATCATTCACAAGAAGATCCGGGGTTCTCTGCCCGCTTCAGGTGGAAGCAAAAGGAGTTCGAAGGTTCTCTGCCTGCTTCAGGAGGAAGCGAAAGGAGTTCGTAGGTTCTCTGCCTGCTTCAGGAGGAAGCGAAAGGAGGTCGGGTTCTCTGTCTCACCGTGTGGTGAAAAGGAGGTTTTTGTACAGGCTTCTCCGCCTTGCTGTGGGAGCAAAAGGAGAGACACTTTTGTTTAGTGCAATACCCGGAGGGGAGGCTCCGGGGAGTGGACGTAGGTCAAGTTGACCGAACCACTATAAAATCTGGTTTGCTTTTCTGATTCAGTTTTGTACTTTACTTTTCTGATATTAACTGCTTAGGTGAATATCTGTGGTTGATCTTTTTATCGTTGTTTTAATTTGTTTCCGCTGCACGTTATAAAAAGATTTTCATTGTTATCGTGAAATTTTTAAATAACCAATTCACCCCCCCTCTTGGTTAGCCTTGGGACTAGTTCACTAGGGCTTAACATCCCTATCGAACTTTCATTTTTAATAAAAGGACTTTGGTAGTTGAGGAGACCACTCATGTTGTTTTTGATGAAATAGATAATACTATAGGGTCTAGGTTGGATGAAGACGAAGTTGAGGAAATCACCTAAGGACCTGAAACTCAAAAAGTTAAAGAGAAGGTGGAAAATGAGGGAGAACATCAATTGCCTAGAGAATGTAATTGTCCCATGAGTCATCCTAAGGAGTTGATTTTAGGAGACCCAAGTGAAGGAGTTAAGACTAGGCATGGATTGAGAAAAGAAGTGAATCACTCCTTTTATTTCAATGACTGAACCCACTAGTATAAATCAAGCACTTTTGAATGAGTTTTGGATTCTACCTATGCATGATGAGTTGAATCAATTTGCTAGAAGTGATGTTTGGGAATTGGTAGAAAGATCGAAAGATCAAAGTATTGTTGGAATAAAGTGGGTATTTAAAAATAAGATGAATAATTCTGGAGTGATTGTAAGGAATAAAGCAAGGTTAGTGGTTAAGGGGTATAATCAAATTATGGGAATTAATTTTGAGGAGACTTTTTCCCTGGTAGCTAGACTTGAGGCAGTTAGAGTGCTTTTAGCCTATGCCTATTTTAAAGGTTTTAAGTTATATCAAATGGATATAAAGAGTGCCTTTCTAAATGGGATGATAAAAGAGGATGTTTATGTTGAGCAACCTCCAGATTTTGAAAATGCATACTTTCTTAATCATGTTTTGAAATTAAAAAAGGTATTATATGGACTTAAACAGGCACCTAGGGCTTGGTATGAAAGGCTAAGCACTTTCCTTCTTGAACGATCATTTATAAAAGGGACTGTGGACACCACTCTCTTTATAAAAAGTGTAGGAGATGAAATACTCATTGTTCAAATTTATGTGGATGATATCTTGTTTGATCTACAAATAGAAATTTTTGGGATGAATTTTTAAAAATAATGAGTAAGGAATTTTAGATGAGCTTAATTGGAGATTTGAATTACTTTTTGGGGTTTATCATTAAGCAGGATAAGGATGGAACCACCCTGAGCCAGTCAAAATATGTTTAGGACATCCTTAAGAAGTATGAAATGGATAAGGCTAAATCAGTGAATACACCCATGAGTTCCTCAGTGCAGTTAGATAAGGATCCTAAAGGAAAATTAGTTGATCAAAAGAAGTTTAGAGGGATGATTGGACCTTTACTTTACTTGATAGCTAGCAGACCAGATATTATGTTTAGTGTTTATTTGTGTGCTAGATTTCAAGCTGATCCAAAAGAATCACATCTGACTACAGTCAAGAGAATTATGATATATCCTTTGGGGACTCAAAACTTCGGAGTTTGGTATCCCAAGAATAGCACTTTATTTAAAATTGTTGGATACTCTGATTCAGATTTTGTTGGTTGTAGAGTTGATCAGAAAAGCACTTCTGGAACTTATAAATTCATAGAAAACTCCTTAGTTTCTTGATCTAGTATAAAATAGAACTCAGTAGCCATTTCAGCTACAGAAGCTGAATATAATGTCTTAGGAAGCTATGTTGCACAAGTGATTGGTTAAAACAACTGTTAATTAACTTAAGATTTTCTTTTGGCACAATTCCAATTCTTTGTGATAACACAAGTGCCATATACATTTCAAAGAATCCTATTCAACATTCTAGAACCAAGCATATTGATATAAGGCATCATTTTATTAGAGATATTGTAGCAAAAGGGGAAATTGAATTAATCATGTTGCTACTAAGGATCAACTTGTAGATATTTTCACAAAACCTCTAGCTTTTGACCCTTTAAAATTTTAAGGATAATGCTAGGTGTGATTGATCTTAACACATAATTGAAAATTCTGCAAACTTATTTTATGTGTGATTGTATGTTTGTTTATGTTAAGTGTGTGTATAGTGTTAGTTGTATGTTTTAATTTGTATTATTTGTAATTAGTCACTTATTTTTGTTGTTTGTATTTAGTTTTTTTTAAAAAAAGGAATAAAAATGAAAAATAAATGTCTTTGAAAGCTTTTTGAGTTTACCATGCACTATTTTTTGTGTTCTATTTATACTGTACGAAAGTATTTAGTACGATATGAATTCTGTAGCATGTGCATGAAAATCTATAGAGTTGAGGAGACAAAACTGTGTTCATATTCTTTCATACTGTATGATGATGTCATTATACCGTACGATATGTACAGGTTCATCTGTACGCATGGGGATGGGTTTATAATTATGTCAGTTATTATTAATGATCGTACGTACGAACACATCGTTCGGCTATATGATCCATATTGTCGATTCAGATAAGGACGAACCTAACCGCCGTAGAATGATCTTTAATCTTCTGATCATCCTAGATGAACACATGTTCGTCTGTACGATCGACCTGTCATTTTTTTGTGCGGACAACCACAACCGTCTCTGGATAACCATTCATTTTCTGATTGTCTCAGACGAACACCTGTTCATATGTACGATCCTGTAGTCAAAAAGTCTAGACGAAAGGATGCCTCGGGAAGGGTAGTTTATGAAAAGCGGTTTCATTCATGTCCGCTTGCATTCATATGTACGAATTCTACTTCGTATAATATGATTTCAAAATTGTACGTATGAACCTGCATTTGTACGGTATGATTTACCATTTTTCTTTAAATTTGAAGGGTTTGGTTGTCATTATCTTCACATCTCTTTCAATCTAGAAAACCTTCTCATCTTAATGGCTAGCAGTAGCAAACGAGCATGAAGTTTAGGGGATCCTCCTCAATAGCTGAGAGAGATGATGATTTCCTATCTAGGGAAAATACACAGGCATATGATAGGTATTGTCTTGCAAAAATTACTGCTTCTAGAACACTCATATAAGGGGATTTGGATTTTTCAGTCATGTCTCTTCTCACCTCAACCCAATTATCCTTCATCCTAACCTTAGCCCATGCCTACCACAAGGATGCTCTTCGACTATTTTTGGCCAACATGACTTTTAATGAGGACCATACCAGATTATCATTCTATGTCTTTAGACAGAGAGTTCAAATCACTAAAGAAGACTTAGGAAATATTCTTCATCTTAGAACCCAAGGGGTAAGGGCACACACAATGACTTCTCGATCTAATTTTGACTGGGGTGAAGTGAATCAAGTTCTTAGAGAGGTTTGTCAAATCAATCATTTACCTCATGTGTATACCCTGAATCAAAATACAAGGATCATTCAGCATATTTGAAGGACATCAATCATTCCTAAAGCTAGTGATTATATAAATATGACCCATCTTTTGTCCATTGTCACCTACCTGATTATGACTGAAAAGCCTTTTGATGAAGCCCAACTCATTATGGACTATATATATAACCTTTCTAACATTGGGCAACCTAATAACAAAAGGAAGAAAAATGTGGCTTTGGGACACTTGGTTACTTATATTTTGGAGAAGAAGTACAATCTAATAAATCCTAAACCTCCCACTGAATTTCTTATTTTCTTCACCAATGCCTCTTTTAGAGCCCTATTCCATCAGGATCAAAGTTCAGGGGGAGATGATTCAGAAGGAGAAGGTGCACCTGCACCCAGACCCGACCAAAACTTCTATCAAGATATGGTCCAGCATTTTGATCAGCTTGATCAAAGGTTTGATAATGTTGAAGCCCATTTAAAGCAGCAGGATGAAAAATATAATGAAGATAGAGGGTGGATCTGAGATCAGTTTGAATCAGTGAACACTAATATTGCCACGATCAATAGCTATTTTGATATGTTCACTGCTCCACCACACCTCCAGATTAGGGTCCTTCAGATTACTAGTGATGATTTTCTGTCTGTTTGGCTTAGTATTTGGTTATCTTTGTTGTTCTTCAAGGCTTCATTGTTGTGGTTGTTGTTGTTATTGATTATGCTCTGTCTTTGCTTTGGTTGTATCACTATTATATTTGCAGGCTTTAATGTTTTGTGAGATGATTTGAATGTAAGCCTACTTTCTGATATGTTCAATGGAATAAAAAAGTCATGTTTCGATGCATATTGCTATATGAATGTGATTATGACTTGAATTTTTTTTTAATTTATTAATCAAATGTAGTTGATTGACTTCATAAAATGTTAGTTTATCTATCTTACGATAGTAATTGATGTGCATAATTTAATCTCTCAAATTATTTAGATTACTTTGTGACTGGATGTAGATTAGAAGATCTTTTTTATATTATTTTTAGACATGTATTACTTAGCTTAAATTATTAAAATTTAATGTCATACTTTTGCTCTTGTTTCTATCTCAAAGTATTCATTATTATATTTGTGTCAGGAGATAGTGGTGTTGGAAAGAAAATATTTTAAAGAGGCACAAAATAAGCCTAAAATTGAAAATATGCATAAAGTGTGCCACGAATACAAAAAGATGCGTAATGTTCGCCAAATTATAAAGAGGCACAAAATTAGCCCAAAATTGACAAGATGCACAAAATGTGCCAAGAAAATTGAAGAGATGCGGAATGTCACCAATTACTCTTTCCTTTATCAGTTTCTCAATCACACTAAATAATAATTGTCACTATTGAATTAGAAAATTATTAATTTTATTTCATCATTTATGCAACAGTTGTGGTTACATAATATGTCTATTACATTATTGACATAGATCAACTTTTCTTATCCTTGTTATTCAGTGATTTAAACTTTTGAGTTTTTATCTTTTACATCAGATTTTGATACTGTAATATAATTTATTTAACTTTGTCTTAATCATCAACTACTTTGATTGCCTTCTTTTTATTGTTGTCAAAAGGGGGAGTTTGTTTGATATGTTTTCTTATTGTTTGATATGTTATTATGTATGTTATGTGTTATGTGGTATCGTTTTGTATATGTTATGTTTTATGTGGTATCATTTTTTTTATCATTTTGTTTGTTTGATCATTTTATTTGGTTGATATGCATGCTATGTGTCTATTTATATTTGTTTGTGTTTTTCTCAGATCTTTATAGGTACCGCTTATTTCTAATAGATCATTCATTTAAGGGGAGCATATATTTAGGGGGAGCTAAGGAGAAAATGTATGTTAATGTTTAAACTGAAATAATATTTATTTTGCCATCATCAAAAAGGGGGAGATTGTTGAAATTGTTGCATATTAGATTATCTTTATAATCATTTGAGTTTTTGATGATAACAAAATCTTATTATTTATTTATTATTTCTCCTAATATATATTGGAAAATTTGTTATTGTGTGTACTAACATGTCTTTCAAGAAATTCATACTCCAGACTGCTGAAGACTTCAAGTTATTTTGTTGGAGTTTATTATAAGTGAAGTCTGTAATTTTTACTTTTCTTGAGTATGAGAGAGTGTGATTGTAAGCTGGATAACTTTGCACACACACACACTGAGGGAGTGAGATAAAACTTAATTTTTTAAACTAATTGTACTGAATAATGTATGATCGTACGGGATGATTTGTGTTATTTCTCCTCTAATATGAACATGCCTGGTTTAAAATTTTTCTAAGTATAAATCATAGAGTATGAAATGTTTTCGTATATCATTTTCCAGAGTACGAAAACTAGGTTCCATTGGTTCATACTGGATCATACAAGATGAACTATTTGTACGGTACGAATGAATTTCATATATCATTTTTCAAAGTACGAGAACTGGTTTTCATTGGTTCGTACTAGATCATACGGCATGAACTGTTCATTTTGAACTATTCATATGGTACGAATGAATTTTATATATCATTTTCTAGAGTATGAAAATTGGGTTTCATTGGTTCATACTGGATCGTACGGGATGAACTGTTTATTTTTGAACTGTTCGTACGGCATGATTGAATTTCATATATCATTTTCCAGAGTATGAAAACTGGGGTTCATTAGTTCCTACAGTACGGGACGAATCGATCAATGATTTGAACTGTTCGTACGTACGAATGTCAATCATACAGTACAATCGGACTGCGTCAAACTTGCAATTTAAGTTTTTTGGATTGTTTTTCTTCCCCTTTGTATATAAGGGTCCTAAAAACTGACTGTGGATAGGTTTTCCATGAAATTCTCTTGAATGTGCTTGAGGAGTGTGTTGGGGAGAGTGGTTTGGGAGTGAAGAGTGAGAGATCTTGTGTAAGGAAATTGTGAGGGGATTCACAAAGTTGTCCAACGGTAAGGATCTCTTGTTTGTTCTTCAAAGTTCTTCCCAACTTCCTTGAAGGCTCTTGCAAGAGGATTATCAAACGAAGGCTCGGTACTCTGCCATCAATAAGGAGGGTGAGAAAGGATGAGTGGTTCTTTACCATCACCAGGAGGGTGAGAAAGGACGTGTCGTTCTCTGCCATCACCAGGAGGGTGAGAAAAGATGCTGGGTTCTCTGCCTTCATCAGGAGGGTGAAAAAGGATGATGGTTCTCTACTGCACTGGGGTTTGGTGGAAGAGAGTTTGTAAGGGCTTCTCCGCCTAGCTTTGAGGGTTAAAGGAGAGTCACTTGAGTATAGTGTAATACCTAGAGAAGGAATCTCCGGGGAGTGGACGTAGGTCTTGTTGGACCGAACCACTATAAAATCTGGTGTTCTCCGTGCTTGTCTTTATTTATCGCTTTTTAATTTATGCATTGCACTTTATTTTTCTGTGGTTAAAAATAGTTTTAAAAAGTGTTCGGATCATACTGTACGAACAAAATTGTACTGTACGATATATTTAATTTTATTTAAAAAAGGTTTTCAAAATAATCAAGAGAATTTTTAAAATAACCAATTCACCCCCCTCTTGGTTAGCATTGGGACATAATTTATTGGTCTAACAACCTATTTGAACTTTCAACTTTGAGGAGAGGACATAGGTAAAGTTTGTTGGAACAATTATAAATCTGATGTGTTAGTTCTTATTTTTTAATTCTTTATTTTTCTACATGTTTACCTTCTTGCAAATCCAAGTTAAAAACTTTGTGAGTGCTTGTGGATTTAAGTTTTGTTAGCAAAGAAAAGAATTAAAAAAATATAAAAAGTAAAAAAGAAAGAAAAATATTATGCTATTTATTTTTCTACAAAATTAAAACAAATAAATTAGGACTTGATTTTTTTTATTATTCACTTCTGCTTGAGAGAATCAATATTAAAGTTATAGTTGTAAATTTGGCCAAGTTTTTAAAGGAAATATTAAAAAAAAATAAAACATCAATTCACCCCCCACTTGGTGTGTCACTATAGTTTAACTGGTCTAACAACCATAAATAAAAGTTTTAAAACTAAGACCAAGGTTTTGCCGCTACACATTTAACAATGATTCATGATTATGCATAGACCTCTTTGAACTCATATAAAGGGCTAGGTTAACAATGATTGGTCACTTTGACCACCTAAGGGTTTTTTGAACCATATACCCTAAATTACACATGGGAGCTCACTTTAACTTCACCAAAACCTCCAAGCTCTTCTAAACTCTAAATAATACACGCCTAAATGAATTTGAGTCATTGGCAAACCATGGTCAACTATGGTTGACCAAAATCTCTTAAATCTTAAATTTCCCATACATGAACATTTCATAAACTCATATATATATATATATATATATATATATATATATATATATATATATATATATATAAGATGGTCTAGCCATGACCAAAAACTACTTTCAACAAGTTTCAAATCATATTGGAGTGGATTAGACCCAAACCCAAGCCATGGTCAAGCCTGGTTCACCAAGGTAACTTATGTTGATTTAATAAACCATACCCCATTCAAACTTAAATTTAAGTTCTCTGAACCAATTCAAGACATGTATTTTGCTTTAGAAAAGATGCAAAGTAATTAAAATTGTAATCTCTTTGGGAAAGTTTGAAATTATATAGACTCTTGAATTTGTTTTAGTTTTGTAACCAAACTCATCATTATAAATGATATATCATCTTGAAAGGTGATAATATCAATCCCTAATAGGTTCATATTATGAAAACCATTAGTCTTATACCAACTACCATAATCAAATTTCGGGATGAATTACATATGATTCTGAAGAATCAACATGACATCCAATTATTCATTTAATTATGGTAGTTAAGATGGTTTATCATTGGTTATCATAGATAGATCATCGTAGTGAACTACATATGATCCCATAGGGTTAAAATGACGTTCACATATATATCTAATTATGATAATCCTGATATGTATACGATAAATTTCTTACTCAAGTATATTGATAGTAAGTAATATATTTCTCTAAAAATGGGAGGATATCACCCACCTTAAATCTTTTGAATATGATGATAATAATCATCATTGATTTTCCAAAGATAATTAATTAATTTTTAATATGATTTGGGGTTTTTAAATATCCTATGAAGGTAAGCCTTCATAGTCAATTACATTATAGAAATTTGGGCTTCCTGTGAACATTCTCGATTAGGATAATGGTAGAAGTCTTATTTTTAATATTTCAAGGAGTGATATCAAAGGAATGATATAGGAATTCTAAATGGGATTGGATCAAATTTTGAACAATTAGTTTTGGAGGGCAATAGAGGAATGGTAGGAGTTGTCTTAGGATTCTAAAATAATTCAAAAACACTCCTATCTATTCTATGTGTTTGGCTTTATATTTTGATTTGGGGAAATTTTAATTTGAGTTAGGAATTTATTAGAATGTTGGGATTATATTCTCAAAATTAGGGACTTATGATTTTGGGTCTATCTTGGATCCTAAATCTTAGTTAGGTACTAAACCATAGTGGCCTGAACCTAGCTAATGACATACAAATCTAGACTTATCCTAGCTCAGATTAGAGAGCCAGCTAACCACCTAATGCTTCAAAACCATGAGTCTAATCTTTATGAAAGATGGGTAAAGTTGTTGTGTAAGTTTTAAAGAATTGGGGCTGATGTCTAGAAAATGTCCTAACTGCCCCCTTTACATATGTGGGGTAATTATGCTTGAATGAAATTACAATTTTAATTCTTTAATTGGTTTTTAATATAATGCATGTTGATTGACCTTGAATGTATAAATGATATGAAGCAATTTAAAAATTTGGCTTAGAAAATAGATTTTTATCTAGAGATTGCACAATATCTCCTAGACTGAGCTGCACCCTAATGGGTCACGTGGTCTACCACGACCCACTGGCGGGGAGGTGCCAAATAAAGAAGAGAAATCATAATATTATACATGAAACCCTCATCATACCCAAGCTTACTTTTTAGAATCATTTATCTTTCTATGTTGGCCTAAGTGTTTTATTTAGTTATGAGTAAAAAAAATTTGTCCTTAGAGAACCTAATCACATCTAGGCTAAAATAAAATTGGCCTGCAAGAAAGAAACCTAAGAAGTTTTATAAAACTCTTAATGAATAAAAGTAAACACAACAATTGAATCACATGATCAAAATGTATCAAGTAAATATAAAAGTGTACGTGGCAAATGCCACTTAATTACAGCCGAGGGTCTACAAAAATTAAAAGTGGCAGGGTACCATTGATAATAACATGGAGTCTAATCCTATAGAATAACATGTAACTTTAAAATGGGATATTTTTTAAGCCTTAATTTCTTCATCTTCCTCACTTCTGTGAGCACCTTGGATTCATCGGGTTCAAGCATCCAAATGTAAAGAACTCCTCCCCGAAGGGGTGTTTCTCTCATCTTTGGATTTTCTAATCATCCTAATTTCGATCACTAAATGAAAGGAACTCTCTCCAAAGGGTTGTTTCCCTCCTCTTTGGACTTCAAATTGGATAGATAATATCTCATTTAAAATTTAACTTTCACAACTAAAATTCAATTCAAATTATATTTAGAAAAAAAGAAAATAAATCTAAAATAACCTGCATGGTTATCCTAAATACTTTTTATATCAAATTATTAATACTCTCAAGAAACAATATCATATAAATTTCTCAAATTAAAGCACAATCACACATGGTCATGCTCTTATGATTTTTAGTGGGGCTTAATATATTTAGCACCTGCATAAAATTTTATTAATCCAGATCATCCTAACCTAGGAAAAACTAGAGAGAGAAGCTCTGCACCAAACTTAGAGGGAGAAGCAGTTTGATTTCAAATTTTTGTTACAATTTTTTCGACGGGAATCTAGGGGCTTGTGATCATCGCCGGCTCAACCCATCGAGAAGTCGGATGGATGATCGCCGAACATCCTCCGGTGGAATGTCGGAGATAGGCAGACTTGACAGGCGGTTCTCTACCGTGAATTGCGAGGTTTCTGATTCGCTTCGAAAGAATTTGAATGGCGCCTTAGTTATTAGAGAAGGGGCTTCGGTTCAGCTTGAGAAGGTCAGTTTCGTTGCTGGTAAGGGCAAGTCCATTGCTACAATTTTTTATTGTAAAAAATCAAAAGATCCTGTCTCTCATATTTTTTCTCCATTGAATGACCATGAAGCTTCTTCATCTAGCATGAAAATCTTTGTTAATCGATTTAGTATTTCAAATGCAATCCCTATCATTAATGATAATGCGATAAATGCGAATGCCATGAATTCGATTAACAAGGAGGATTGTGTTACAGATAAGAAACTTTCAACTGGAGAGCCGCTGAGAGAACATACCTCTGTTGGAACTGCAGCAATCAAACCCTTGTTTATTGACGAATCATTTTCTGATCGGATCAATGATCTGAAGGAGGTGTGAAATTGTGAATCTGGAGAGTTGAATGATCTAAAGCAGGTTTGTAATCAGGTTGTCCCTCCTGTTGCTATTAATAAGATGGGTATTTCACATCCAAATGCCTAGAATAGAAAGAGCAATATTAAAGTTGATAAGCTAGAATTGGGTTTATTTTTGTCTGATGATGGAAAATCTGTGAAACTGCATATGGGAAATGTGGTGGAGAATACTAAGAAGTTGGAGAAGGCTTTAATTGTCAAAGTCTTTGGTGATAACGTTCCTTTTTATGTCATTAATCAGGAGTTGAGGAGACAATGGAGCGGCTTTGGGAGGTTTCAACTTACAATGTTGGGAGGGGACTGGATTCTTTGTTCCTGTGAGGATGATAAAGTCATGGAATCAATTTTAATGGAAGGACCTTTGTTTGTTAAAGGTCACATAATTGGGATTGATAAGTGGACTCAAACATTCTCACTGGAGTCTTTGAAGGGCTTATCTGCACCAGTGTGGATTAGATTACCCAATCTACCACTGCATTGCTGGGATGATATCAACATTTTTAGAATTGCTTCTCAAGTGGGAAAGCCTTTTCTATTGGATGGAAACATGTTCCAATGGAATAGGAGAGAGTTTGCTAGGGTTTGTGTGTGTATTGAGCTGGATAAGCAACTTCCTTGTGGCGTTTGGGTGGAGGGAGATTCAGCCAAATTTTTCCAAAAAATTGAGTATGAGAAAATCTTCAAGCTTTGCTATAAGTGTGGAAAGATTGGACACCTAGTAAATAGCTGTCCTGAGAATAAAGTGGTGGTGAAGCAAGTTATGAAGGAGACTAAAAATCCTTTAGCTGGAGAGATTACTGATAAAGAACAAGGAGTTTCAGAGAAAATGGGGTAGGAGAACAGTGAAGAACTTGGCTATGGTCCTTGGATTCATGACAGGTATGGGAAGAAAAGGAATTTTGTTGGGTCTAAAGACCAACATTTTATAAAAGTTCAAGGTAAAACTGCATCTGTTTCAACGTGGAGAGTTGCTGTTAATGGTAAGGAGGATGTTTGCAATAAGGAAAATGTGCAGAAATCAATTCCAAAGGAATCTATGATACAAGTTGTAGATACAAATGTTGCTGATACTTCTACGAGTAATGCGGTGGAAGAAGGTGAAATTATTGAAGATCAGCAGGAATTCATTGAGAATTCACCTGCAGCTAAAGATGAAGCAAGAGAAGTTGGTAAGTCAGCTCACTTGCAGGGGAATTTGACGAATAATAAGTTTGAGCTTGTGGATAATTTAAAAGAGGAAATGCCAAATGATGTTAGTGTTGCTGATGGGTTAGTTACTAATGACAACTCATCAATCCATCTTGGCTTGATTGGGGAGGAGGATATCAATAAAATTTATTCTAATACAATCAAAAGGAAATTGGGTAAGGAGCTGAAAAAACTTGGCCCAATTACGATTATGACTAGAAATAGAAAGATAGATGTGGGAAATAGAAGTATGGGGGTTGGGGTTAATTCCCCTACCAATCAATGAATTCTATAGCATTTTGGAATTGTAGAGGAGCAAGGAAAATCCATGCTTCTCTATATCTCAAAGAGTTTGTAAAGAAGAATGGTGTGATGGTTGTTGGTTTATTGGAGACAAAAGTTTCTTCTATGGATAGAAAGGACATTAATTTGCTAATTGGTGAGGATTGGAACTTTTTTCATTTTCTTTCTGATGGGCTCTCAGGAGGAATTTTGGTCCTTTGGTATACTAAGGTTGCTTCCTTTAATACCTTGTATTCTTCCTTTCAATGTGTAATTGGAGATTTAGAAGTCCATAACAAGGAGGTTTGGAGGATTTCTATTATCTATGGGAATTAAAACTTGTATACTAGAAGGGAATTGTGGAAAAATTTGGAGGATTTTGCCTCGAAAGAGCTACCATCAGTTTTGGGTGGCGACTTTAACTGCATTCTTTCCAAATATGAGAAAAAGGGTGGAAAAAGATTCATTTTTTCACAAGGATCAAAGGAGATGCAGTCATTTGTTACTACTAATGACTACCATGAAGTGGATTTTATGGGACCTATGTTTACTTGGTGCAACAACAAGTTAGGGAGAGCTCGTATTCTAGAGAGGCTAGATAGGTGTTTTATTAACACTATGGCTATTAATTCTTCTAGATTGTTGGTTGTTCGTCACCTTCCTAGAGTGGCATCGGATCATTGCCCAATTGTGATGAAGATTGGGAATTATTTTTTGAAATCAAATTTTAATATCAAGTTTGAAGACACTTGGGCTTCTCACTTTGCTTCTACCGCCATTGTTAGAAATGCATGGAACAAGAGAATTGGAGTAATCAATTCTAATATTCTAAGCATTAAATTCAGGAGGTCATTGAAGGCTCTTTACTATTGGAGCAAAGCTAAGTTGGAGAACCTGCAGCAGAACAAAGATTTACTTATGAAGGAGATTCTTCAATTACAATTGGAGGAAGCATCAGATGGTGATTCACGTGAGGAGCTGGTTCTTATTCTTAGGGCAAAGGTTAATGAGCTTAATTGTACTCTAGCTCGGCTGAACACCTGGTGGAGGCAACGGGCTAAGGTGAAATGGATCAAGGAAGGTGATTTAAACACTAACTTTTTTCATTCTTTTGCTAGTGCTAGAAGGAATACCAATCATATTTTCAAAATCAAGGATGAGCTCGGTATGATTGTTGAAGAACAAAGGCTGATTGAGCAGACTTTTTATAATTACTTTGCAACCAAATGGGAGGAGAAATCGTGTTCTGTAGAGGATTGGCCGTCTCCAAGAAGTGTGCTGAATGACAAGGAGAAAGAGATTCTTAATTCTGAACTTTCCATGGGAGAAGTGATCAAAGTTGTCAACGACTTTGGCGGAGGTATATCACCTGGCATTGATGGAATTTCTCATTTTTTTGTTAAAACATATTGGTCCATTATAAGAGTTGATATTTGGAATGCTTTAAAAAGTTTTTTTGAAATGGGTAATATGGAGGATAATTGGAAGGATACTCAGGTGCTACTCATTCCAAAGATTAAGAACCTAATTACTCCTGCAAATTTCAGGCCTATAAGTCTTTGCAAAACAATTTATAAGCTTGCTGCTAAAATTCTTCTTAATCGATTTGTTCCATTTCTTCCCAATTTGATTGCTGTTAATCAAGCGGCCTTTATAAAGGGTCGGTCTCTCTCAGATCAGGTATTAATTTCTCAAGAGATCTTTTGTAAGTTTAAATACTCTAAAGCTTCTAAAGGATTGGTTGCTTTCAAGATAGACATGGAACAGGCTTATGATAGCATGTCTTGGAAAACTCTTGATCAGATCTTAAAGCATTTTGGCTTCCCTATACATTTCTCCAAGATGATTATGGAGTGTGTGGAAAACCCCAGGTTTTCTATTCTTATCAATGGGATTTCTTCTAATTGGATATCGGCTCATAGTGGATTTCATCAAGGTTGTCCACTTTCACCATTCCTCTTTGTTCTTTGTTCCCAGCTACTATCTAATGCTTTAATCCAAGAAGAGAGTATGATAGGGATCAAAATTAATCCTAAGGCTCCCAGGATCTCTCATCTACTTTATGCAGATGACATTTTAATTTTCTCTGAAGCTAATGTAAGATTGGTTAGGAGGATCAGGAGGATTCTAGGTGACTATTGTATGTGGACGGGACAAAAAATAAACTTTTCTAAATCTTCTTTGATTTTTGGAAAAGTGGTAAAAAAGAGAAAAAGGAAGAACATTGCTAGAATTATGGGCTTCAAATCTGTAAAAGAGTTCACCTATTTGGGTGTCAAAATTGCCTTGAGGAGATTAGTGGCTTCGGACTTTAGCTTCCTGTTGGAAAATGTTATGGGGAAGTTAAACACTTAGGAAAGTTAATTTATTTCATTACCTGGTAAATTTACTCTTACTAAATCTGTTATTCTTGCAATTCCGGTGTTTCATTGTACTCATGCTTTGATTTTGACTAGTATTCTGGCAGAAATTGATAAGGCTTGCAGGAATTTTATTTGGTACAAGAATGGAATGGAATGCATTATGTCAGTTGGGATGCCCTATGTAGGTCCGTCCAGTTAGGGGGGCGAGATCTTCATTATTCTGTTAAAAAGGTTGAGGCCTTAAGAGCAAAGATTGCTTGGAAATATATCAATGACAACGACTCTTTAGTGCATAGAGTCTTGGAACCGAAGTATAGAATGTCCTGCTGGAATTCTGAGGTAAAGCAGAATGGGTCTACTACTTGGAGGATCATCTTGAGTGGTGCCAAAGCTCTTAAATTAATTGTTAGATGGAAGATCTCCAATGGCATAAATGTCAAGATGCTAGAGGATGTTTGGATTCTGGATAAACCGTTAAACAGATGGCCTACTTTTGTCTCAAATTCAATTACCGAAGATTTAATCATGGATCACTTTATTACTAATGGAGAGTGGGATGTTGACAAACTTCTCCAGATGGTTGGGGAGGATTTAATGAGAGTGATATGTAAGATTCACATTGATATTGATGTATATAAGGATCAAACAGAGCTGCTTTATCTGCATACTGGGAGAACTATTTCTTCTTTGGCTTTTGAACAAATGAATAGCAATCTGCCGAGAAAGTTGTATTGGCCTTGGATCAAGAAATTAAAGTTAAATTCCAGTGTTGAACTTTCTGGTGGCGCTTATATCACAAGGCTATCCCAACTTTCAAATTCCTGGAAGATAGAAGATTAAAAGTGAGGAACTTATGTCCTTTGGGATGCAGGAATACGGAAGAAATAGAACATGTGGTGGTGTCCTGCTCTAAGCTAATTCAAATTCCTGGTATCTTAAATCGCTGGGGATTCCCAATACCAGTGTTTGGGAAGTTTGAGGAATGTTGTAGCTAGTTGGATCGTCATGCTTCTTCGTAGAAATTCATTGCTAAGGTATATTGCTCTATGGTTTTCCTTTGCTGGAAGTCCAGAAACAAAGTTACTCATCAAGGTAAGGAAGATAGAAACACATGGATTGCGGCTGAGGCTCTGGGAGTGGCTTCCATTTCTATGGACAATGGAAGTAATTCGGGCTTGTGGGATGCTAACTAACCTCTTCGGTTGTCAAAAAACTTTTAGCATCCTCCTCCACCTGATTGGGTAAAGATAAATGTAGATGCTGCATTGTTGACTTCGTATAATGCTGGTATTGGGGTTGTGGTCCAGGATCACAAAGGTAGATTTCTGTCAGCATTTGGTATTCATGATGTCCATTGGGATATAGCTCATTTGGAGATGAAGGCTTTCTTCTCTTTAAAGTATATGCTTAAGGAGTGGAAGCTACAAGTTAAAGGTATCATTTTGGAAGGAGATAATGAAAATGTGATTAAGAGCTTGCAACAAAACTTCAACACAAGGATTGAGCAAATTTCAGGAGATGAGCTTGATTTTCTCTCTTTCATTAAAGAATTTGATCTTGTTATTTTTAATTGGGTACATAGAGAATGTAATAAGTTAGCATATTTATGTGCTAACTATGCGCTCAGTGAAAGTTTTATGTGGGATGACTTTAGTTTGAATAACATTCCTCCTTCCTTTTATCAATTGTTAAAGGAGGAATGTGATGCTATTAGTCTGTAACCTCTTTATTTCTTTTTAATGCATTTGCTTCATGCACTCTTCAAAAATCTAGTGCCCATTACATCAATCACAGATAACATGGAAAAGGGAATTATTACATCATAAGAAATCAAAACAACTAAGTCAAAACAACCAGCATGCTATAAAATCCATGAAAAACATTGGCACACAAGTAGCAGAAAAAGAAAGAACATCAGCCTAGCCTAAAACTAAAAGTGTTTGTCCTAACAAACCATCTAAAGTGTGTGCATCAGACTGTGTCCTTTGTTGGGTAGTTGTTGAAGTTTTCTAGTGGTTTTTATTTGTAGTGGTCAAAGAGGATTTTAATTCAAGTTAAAGTATTAGTACCTTTTTTATCATTTTTAGGATGAATTTTAAGTGTTGAGTGATTACTATCTTTGTTTATACTAGATCTGTAAAGTTTATTTCACATTCCTTGGGGCTAAGTTAATAGCCTCGAAGGCCTGAGCTACGTAGTAGTAACCAATATTATTTAATTAATTTAATTGATTGAAATTAATAGTTGATGCTTTTTAATTAATTGGTTACCGATTTGATTCATTAGATTAAGAATTTTTTATTTGCCATCAACCAGTTCATGGCATTATTACAACGGGCTTAAGAAACTATATCTCCTTAGGACATGTAACCCTGTAGCTTGAGGTAGTCCATCCTAAAAGTCTGATTAATATAGTTATATTAATGATTTAATATTGGTTACTAATCAATGGTTAGTCAATTTTATAGTTTAGCACTCCATTGACTTCGTTCGTGGTATTGTCACAATGGGCTTGAGGAACTAGGCCTTCTTCGGACACATATCCCCGAAGCTTAAGGTAATCCATTCTAAAAACTTCATCAATGAAGTGTTTGTTGTGTATCTTGGGGTTATTTATTTGAATATATTAATTAGATTGATGTTTCTCTTGAATTTTCATTATTTATTTATTTTTTAATTTTATGAATTATTTTAATTCATTAAAAGAAGGGTCCAATTTTTTAACTTTTTTATTTTGATTAAGACTTAGAGTTTTGATATTTTTTTATAAATACTAGACCTTGAGCTGAGTAAAATGACACTAAGTTTGCTAGATTTGGATTTTTTTAGAATTATATATGATTTTTTAAAGTTTGGGTGTATTTTTGAACTCTAGTTGAGTAAGGAGTTGACTTTTGAATTTTAGTGATTTATAGAAGTTTTATACTTTTAATAAATGTTAGACCTTAAAAGGAGTCCAATGGCTTTGACTTTGCTCAATTTAGAGTTTTCTAGAACTAGTTATGAATTTTTGAAGTTTTGCCATGTAATTGAATTATTAATTTATTAATTACGGAGGTTTTATTATTTTTACACCAAACTCACTCCAAACTCCTTGAAATCACTCACAAAGGCCAGTGATGACCAATAGGAGTGTTTTGAAGAGTTTGGAATTTATTTGAAAATTTTAATTATTTGTAATTTTTAATTTAATTAATAATTAATTTTTCTTAATTATTAACTTAAGATCAATTTTAAAGCCCAATGAAGGGGATTTTAATTTATTTTGTATATATATGATTTAATTATAAAAAATTTGAGATATTATTTGTAATTTTTAGACTTAATTTAGATTTATTGCATTTTTTGGATGTTTCAAGCCCCTTAAAAGGGCTTATTTTTTGTTTGATTAATTTTCTGATCTAATGAGCTCTAAATTTAATGAAATTAAAACCTAAGTTTTCCACAAATATTGTTTTACTCATAATCAAGTTGAAAACAATTTTTAATATTATTATTAATAATAACTAGAGCTCAATACCTTTCCAACAAGCCTAAGAACACTCAATTTGGTGGTGATTTGAAGTTTTGGTGATTTTATGAAGTTCTGAGAATTTAAATTAATTTTTTAAATTAATTATGATTCAAAAAATCAGCGGCAATCATTGGAGAGAGAAAAATGGTGGCTTTCCTCATATGGGAAATGTGGCGAACATCAGATGTGCTACTTATCCTTATCAGCAAACATCCTGGGCAAATCAGTCTGGCACGGATCGGATCAAAGTCCTGAATTTGGCCATGTTGCCCACACCTTCTTATTGAATAACCTGAGTTCGAACCCCAGGGAAGGCGTGCAGATCTAGGCCATCCGATCAGCCCAGTTCAAAGGAATTAAAACTTCAAATGCTCATAACTTCCAATCCAACCATCCAATTTTCATGAAATTTGAAATATAAGCTCTGGTAAAATAATCCTTCAATGCCTGGAGTTTGGATACTCAATGCATTGGGGATTTAGAGCAATTTCAAATGGAAGCTTTAACTAAAAGTGAGCATAACTTTCAACCCTATGTACATATTTTGAAGATCTTGGGTTTGTTGGAAAGCTGGAGAGATCCTCTTTAACTTGTTAGAAGGCCTCAAGACTTGGTTCTAGCTGGATAAAAATTTTTCTTCAAAAATCCACTTTCTCTCTATATATCCCTCTCTCTTCACCAAATATGGTTAGAGGTTGTGGGACGGTGGCGAAATGCTTGGAATGGTTGGAGAAGTTCTTAAGGAGGCTTGGGAAGTAGTTCTTTGAGTTGGGGGCTACTAAGAAGGTTGGATGATAAAATGAGTTGTAGGTTTAGGTTTTCCCTCTCTTAAGCCCTTACTTCCGGAATGAAGGGTTGGGATTGATTTGGGCATTCCATTGGATTGTTTTCATATGTCCTAAGAATTTTAGAAGCCAAGGGAAAGGATGGTGTTGAGTGAGACCTTTCTTGGTTCATGAGATTGGGGACCACTTGCTTTTTCCCTCTTTAGGCTAAACCAAAGCTTAAACATGGGTTTGGGGGCTACATTATGGTCTCTTTGGGTTCGTTTAGGCCATTTTTGAGCGGAATATACTGGAATGTTTGGAGAGAAATGAGATGGATGTGTTGGCTTGGTCATTTTGACCAATTTCCACTCTTTTCATTTAGGTCATGTTTGGGATGTCCAATCAAAAGATTTTGGGTGGCCAATTTGGTTTAAAATTGAGTGGAAGATTGAATTTAACCTTAGTTGGGTGTTTGGCTGATTTGGTCAACCATAGTTGACTTGGTTAACCTAGTTAAATCAAGGGTTGGGTTTGAGCCCAAAACATTTACCCAATGGAGGTGGTCCCATACAATGGTTAGGTTTCCTTTCATAAAATGCATGTTTGGGCCCTTAAGGGATATTTTAGTCAACCATGGTTGATTTGGTCAACTTGGTCAAATAAAATTTGGTTTTAGGTTTAGTGCACTCCTAATGATGTCTAGAATGAATTAGAGGAGGTTCCATGGCTTGGTTAGATTGGGCCATATTGAAGTTTTGAAAAAACTTCAATTTTGCTCTTATGGGGCATTTTGGAAATTTGGGTGCCTGGTCAACTCTAGGTCAACCAGGGTCTACCAAAGTAAAGTTTTGCATTTTATATATCGTAATGATAAATATGGATATATTCAAAGGTTCTAGGGAAGGTCCCAAGGTCAAATTTTACAAGGTGTTAAATTTAGTGGCATAGGCTATAAATATTTGAAGATTTTATAACCTTTGAATTTTTGAGTTTTTTGGGGCTAGAGGTCTCAGATTGATCTCAAATTTGGAGGGTTAACCCTAGAGATATTTTTAAACAATATATAATTGATAGGTCCTAAATTAGGGTCAATGTATTGGGTTTTGAGGTGATTAAAAAATCACCCAAAGAGGGTCATAGGACGTAGGTTTTGACCTTGAATTTTGGTTTGAAATTTTGGATTTGAAAGTGGATTTGGATTTGATTAAATGATTTTGGTTAACCTCATGACAAAAATTAGGTCAACATATGTAAACCCTTTGTTATTGTCTATTAAGTCCCTAAGGGTTAACCATAGCAGACCAAATCCTTTGTTTCACTTGGGATAGCCACATGACATAACCCAAGTTGTAAAAAATGGGTTCCCATTGAACCATTTTTTAACTCAAGAAAAATTAAAGTAAGAAACCACATGCATTAGGAGCCCATAGGCCTTTCCGATGAGTTGACTTAGATTAGCTAATTTGGCTAATCCAAAGTCTAATAAACCTAAATCCCTAAGTAAATTTCATATGCAGACAAAACCAAGCCAATTAAATAATGTATTATACTCTTAAAACTTTCAGACACCTAGCCCAACCAGCTCCGGCTAGATGGTGGTCTACGGTGGAAAAAACATTTAAGAAACTAACCCCTAATCACTTTAGTCCACCTCTAGCTTTCGACCCTGGGCCCAGGTAGCCTTAACTCCTCAAGAATACATGTTTGAATCTTATTGGTCAGTCCCCAACTAAAATTATAGCTCAAGCTGTTAGCATTTAGTTTGATTTTAGACTTGGTTCACTAAGCTTCAAGTTATAAATAGTCCATATATTGCTTAAGATATGCTTTTGATTTTTACATTTAAAACACTCCCAACCCCCCAACTCCCCAAATTTTAATCTATAGCTCCCCGTAGCTTCCATAGCTTCTAGTGATCTTCTCCACCAAGTTTGAGCTAGCTCCAGTGAGATACTTTGATTGATTAGTCAAATTCTGATCCACTGCTTCCTAGCTCCTACATCCTGAGAATTATCACTACTTCCTAACTCCTACATCCTGAAGGAAACAAATTCTTGAGGTGGAGATGAACTTAAAGCAACCAAATCAACCTTCAATTACCCATTGGATTGAGGTATGATTTAACCTCGGGCCTCTAATCATATAGGGTCAGTCACAAAGGGTTTAGGTTTTGCAATTTGAACATTAATTTTTGAATCTGAGTCTATAATTTGGATTTGGTTTAAAATTGAAGTTTTGATTTTAGAGTTTTAACCTCACACAAAAATGAGTTTAATAAATTGACCCCCAATAGGTGTGATGAGCTTGAAAGAGTGAAGTACATGTGTTAGCATTAACCAAAACAATCAATTCACATTTAAAAGATTTCACATTAGAAAAATCTTTTGCTTCCCTTTTCAAATGACCATAAAAGATTTCCACTATCCTATTAGGGTCCAAGGGCTACGGTGCATATTATTTTCAAAGATGAAAAAAAGTTAATTGACTGGAAATTTAGAAGACTACTATGAATGGGGCCTAGATGGCTTTATCCAATACTAATGATCTCAATCCTCAGGAAAGGAAATATGGGGACGCATACCTAACCTTAATAGAATAGAGTTCTTGATATGATTTACTTTATTTTTTGAGAAAAAGAAGCATGGGGACTCACATTTAACCTCAAGTCTAAAGGATGCCAATAGGGGACTTAAACCTAATAAACATATTCCTTTTAAATTTGATTTAACTTTTGATCTAAGGAAAGTAGGGTTGGGGACTCACACCTAACCTTATGATACTAAAGGGTAACTAATCTATGATGGGGCCTAATAGGCTTAAATCCAATACTAGCTAGTCTAAGTCTTAAGAGATAGGAAGCTCAGACACTCACACCTATTCCTTGAAGACTAAAATTTCTTTCAATTTTGATTTACCTCAAGATCTAAGGAAAGGAGACACAAGAATTCATAACTAATCTTATGATACTAAATATTACTAAGCTATAAAAGGTCCTAATAAGCCTAAATTCAACATTAGTTAGTCTAGATCTTAAGAAAAAGGAAGCTTAAGGACTAACACCTATTCCTAAAAGATCAAAATTTCTTTCTGGTTTTCAATGACTAACCTAAATAGAAATCTCAAAGACTTACATCTAACCAAGAGGAAACTTGTCAAGGAGATAGTCTACCTAAATCTCTAAGTATTTAGTAAAATCTATCTAACCCAAGATTTCTTTTAGTTTTTTAATAGTTGGACTAGGAAAGATACCTCAGAGGAATTCTACTTACCCAAAATACTCTTGCTAAGTGGATGGTCTATCTAGCCTATTAAATATCAGGAGCAAACTAACCAATACTAAATTTCTTTTAAGATGTTAGGATGGTGCTACAGAGGCTTGCTCCATCACGAGCGGATCTAATCCTAAGAAAAGAAAGCATGGAGGCTCACACCTCTCCTTAAAAGATTTGAGAATTTGATTTATTTTTTTTATGTCCTCAGCCAAAGATCTAGAGCGACATAATAGTATATTACATTTTAGTGTCGATAGCTTTAAACTGTGGATGAGGATTGCGAGTAATTTTTCATCCTTAATAAAAATGATTTTATTTAAGCATAGAAACTCCTCCTAGGGATTTTCTTTTAAATTTGAGTTTGAATTTGGATGGAGATTGAGATTAATTAAGAGAAAGATTTCGGTTCAAATAAAATTTGGAACTTATAGAATTTGATTTGAAATTTTTTTTTAACATTAGGACTTTTTATTACTTTTGGTTTTTATTTACATAAAGCATGCTGACATCCTTTTTGCATGGATCACTTATATGATATCATTACACATTGTGTTGGTTAATCCACTTTATATGCGCATGTTTATTTCACGCATAAAATCTTTTGATTTGGACCTTACTTTTTTGAAATGGATTACGTGAGTGCATCTGGATTGCCAAGATCTTTCAAGTGAGGCTATTCATGCTTAAATCAGAATTTATTTGATGTGTGTCGAGGAGAGAGAACATCATGTGCTTTTTCTTAATAAACCTTATAATTAGGATAAATTAAAATTTAATAAAAAAATAATATATAAACATATAATTTTAATAAATCAAAGTACATCTTTTAGAAGCATAATATATATATATATATATATATATATATATATATATATATATAGTATTGTGTGTGTATGTATGTTTATTTTGTTAAGTATAGTCCAGTATGTGTACAACTATGTGTGTGTTGCATACACATAGTCTTGCATATATGTGTTTTGGTACATATTGCATGTATATAGTTTTACATATATGTAATTTTACATGTGTTTCCTGTGTATAGTTTTACATGTATATAATTTTGCATGTGTTGTATGTGTATAGTGTTGCATGTGTATAGTGTTGCATATATATAGTCTTTTGTGAGTATAAAAAATTGTCAATCTTTAGATTGTAAATCTCCAAGTCATCTCCTCTCCTATATAAAGTCATGTCACTAAGCTCATTATCTACTTCTAAAGTCAAACTCTATCTTCTTCATTTGAAAATCCAAGGATAAGGGTCCTTATTTAAAAAAAAAATCATTGAAAGAAAATTTTCAATATATTGTTATACAACAATCCATTATGATTAGTCATTAGACCTTGAATTTTCTTTATGTTGCATTTAAGGATTTATTCAACCTTTTATATGATATGAATTTTTTATTTTTGTTAAACGGTTCAAATCTTATTTTACCAATATGAGGAGGCTTATGAGTTTTATTTTTATTCTTCTAAAAAACCAATAAAGCAAATCTTATTGGGTGCCTACTGCTCTGAGGCTTTTACATTTGAGAATATTCATAGTTGATCTATCCATCATCCAATATTTCTTTCATAATTTTGGATTTCATGATCAATGAGGATTGTGGCTTTTATTATATTAAAATGAAGTTCTTTATAAGTGTCTATTGAGTTGTAATTCACCTTTTATATGATATGGATATGGATTATGATATTTAATTTTTTTCATTGGATATATTGATTTAAATTGATGATTTATAGAAGCTGTGATAAATGATTAAAAAGATAAAATATAAAATTCTTCTAAATTTGATTATGGGGCATTATAGATTATCCTTATAATGAATATATTTTCAATAAGGATTTATTTTAATTTTGGGGATATAGGTTTCCTAAAGGATCAAGCTCCTATGATTAATTACATCTTAGGTGTACTAGAGAACACTCTCTATTATGGACTTAATGCTTGTGTTTAAATTGGATAGAAGTGATTGATACTTATTGACATGAAAGACAAAATGATTAAATGGTCAATAAGTTAGAACTAACCTACCAAGTGGGTATGATGCCCTCGATAAAGTTCCCATGATTTAATTATTCCATGTTTGTTGGTTCCCTTAGTCTACTTAGTTAAGTGGTGACCACAGTATTCTTTATAGAAACCATGGGTTACCTCATTTAAGGGCACCTAGTAGACCAAGGGTGTGGAACTAGTCTTAAGCAGATATATATGAATTATAATCCATTACCATATGAGGGAGCAACCTAAACTTGACTTATAGTAACACATGATAGTACCTACCAAGGCTGACAAGGCTACATAGGCTCTAGGGTTGACAAGCAAAGAAGAATGTATTATCTTCTTGTGGCATTGATAATACGCAGGTTTGGGCTTATAATTTAATTTTCTGTGATATAGATTGCCTAAATATCTTTGTTATGTGATAGAGGAGATGATAAAATGGAACTTATTATTTGGTCGGGTGGCAACCAAGAAAGCCCAAATGTCTTCTCATTATGGTAGAAAAGATACCAAAAGAGTGAAAAAAATCATAAGTCTCCCCTCATGTAGTTAGGAAGGAACAAAAGGGAGGAAGTGATGTGAAATGATAGAAATGATAGGACTTATATACGATAGGTGTGGTATCAAGTAAGCCTGAATATCTTCTTAATGTGGTAGAGAAGATGTCAAAGGTGGGACTTACATTATGGTCTTGTGTGACCAAAATGACTAAATCTACTCAATATAGTTGAGAAGATGTCAAAAGTGAGACTTACATCTTAGTCTCATATGACCAACAAGGCCAAAACTATCTTGTTAATGTGGTAGAAAAGATAGTAGCCAATACTTATATTCTTCTTGGGTCAAAAATATCAATTGATTGACTTAGTTGAGCATATACAAGGTGCCTGTTAGGTGGTATTTATATTTATTTTTATTTAGTTAAATTTAGGTAAAGATGTGTGTTTTAATTATTTAAAAATGTCTTTAAAAAGGAGAAAAATTTTCAAAGTTGAGAACCAGTGCCAGAACTATCAGTACCACAGTATCTTCAATGCCCTGATACCAAATCAAGATATTGTAGCATCGAAGCCTTGGAACAATATCATTCAATTTAGGACCCCGATGGAACAAAGGTCAATGCTATAGTGCTACACAATGTGAAAACACCATAAGTGAATAATAAAGTTCTAGTCTCAGGAAAAATTATAAATAATTTAATGCTTAGTGCTAACCTTGGAAGTGCCACAACGTGGATGATGTAAGCAAGAACAGTAGTGCTCATCTTTTTTAGCACCAAAATGGATCAAACAAGCATCACACCTGATTAGTCAATAGTCATGCCAGGTTAGCCCAACACCCCAGCATAGCACATTTCTCATTGCTGGGGTGTTAGTTCATATTGTAATGCCATGGAACCACACTATTGAGCATCACAACCTGAGTCTATTTTTATTAAGTACAAATAGTTATTTATTTATTTTTTAGAGAAAATTAGAGGATAGTTAGTGATATATAATAGATTGGTTAGTCATCCTTGTAGGGATAAAAATTGAACTTATGAGTGAAAATAAGTGTAAAGAGTGATGGTGTAAGGGGAGAATCACTTTGGGAAGAGTCCATCAGAAGGATCTGTTTGGGATTTTAAATTTTTGGTGCTATTTATTTTATCTTTTCTATTTGTATTCTTTTCTTGAGTAAGTAATGGAAAGTGTTTTATTAAATTATATTTCTATGACCAGCTAAACTTTAATTTTGGACTAATGATGTGAAACTCTATGCAAATCAGAATATAGAGTCTTCAATATGAATACAAATTATTATTTTCAATATCTCACATGCTTAATTTAATTTGTGTAATGTCCATGTATAAATTAAAAATCTAGTGTGATGCATCACCTCAATGGAGGAATGTTGTGTTGAAACTTAGAATTCAAGATTGAGTTTTAAGTTATGTGATTTTTTGATGATAACAAATATTATTGTTCTGATATTATTATTTCTCCTAATATACATTTGATATATTTCTATTTGTTTTTGTGTGTACTAATATTTTTGGGAAATCATACTCCAGACTGTTGAAGACTTTAAGATAGAGAAGAATAGGAATTTCATGTAATAAAGTTTGTAAATTTTTCTTTTCTTGAGTCTGAGAGAGTGTGATTATAATTGAGTAACTGTGTGCACATACATAGGGGGAAAAATTTAAATTGAATTTTTTACCTTATTAGTAATGTATAATGTCAATTCGTACAAATAATGACAATGTATGAAATCCAGTTCGTACCAGATTGTCTAGACAAACTTGCATTGTTCATCTAGATGAACTAAAATCGTACAGATGACTGATAGTATACAAAATACGTATTGTACCAGATCATCCAGATGAACGTGAACTATTCTTCCATATGAACTAAAATAATACAAACGACTGACAATGTATGAAATACATATCATACCATATCATCCAGACAAATATGAGCTGTTCGTCTAGACAAACTAAAATCAAACAGATGACTGATAGTGCATGAAATGAAGTTCATACCAGTTCGTCCCAAGATATTTGCACTATTTGTACAGATGATCAATGATCATACTATACGATCTGACTTTGTTGACTTTGAAATTTTAGTTTTTGGACGGTTTTCTTATGAATTTTCCATATATTGAGTCATAGAAACTGTCTTCCTATCCATTTGCTACGTATTTCTCTTTAGAGTGAAAAAGAAGAGTGTATTTGGGAGAGTGTTTGGGAGTGGAGAGTGAGAGGTCTTGTAAGAGGAAATTATGAGGGATTAACAAGGTTGCCAAAAGGTGAGGATCTCTTATTTATCTTCTTCAAACTTCTACCCTACTTCTTTGAAAACTCTTGAGAGAAGATCTACAAAGTAGATCAGGTTCTCTGCCTTTACCAGGAGGGTGAAAAAGAATGACGGTTCTCTGCCTTCACCATGATGGTGAAAAAGGATGATGGTTCTCTGCCTTCACCAGGAGGGTGAAAAAGGACGTGACGGTATGCTGCCATCACTTGGAGAGTGTAAAAGGCGTCGATTCTCTACCACACTGGATTGGTGGAAGAGAGTTTATAAGGGCTTCTCCGCCTTACTGTGGGGGAAAAAGGAGAGTCATTATTGTTTAGTGCAATATCTGAAGAAGGAGTCTTCTGGGAGTGGACGTAGGTCTAGTTGGACTGAACCACTATAAAATTTGGTGTTCCTCTGTTCCTTTGCCTTTCCCTACATTTTATTTTTTTGCACTTTTGATTATTGTGGTTGAAATTTCTTTTGTGATAATTATATTAAAATAACTGCAAATTTTGGGATCATTGATTAAATTTTATAGAAACAATTTTTGAAAATTCTAAGAAATTTTTAATTAACCAATTCACCCCCTCTTGGTTAGCCTTGGGACAGTTTTATTAGGTTTAACAACCAACACAAACTTTCATGTTTGAATAAATAGGAGTATTGAATTGAATGCTTTTATACTTAGACATATGATGATTAGGATTCTAGGATCTATGGAGATATAATAAATATAGAGAGGCCATAAACCTTTATATACATATTTACAAGGTTGATAAAGATCTAAAGATGCTTAACTTTTATTTATAACTATTATAGATAAGTATACTTAGGAGAATAAAGATTTATTCACCACTATTAATCTAAAACATCTTTATCTTTAGTCATCTCAACTATTTTTTGCATTTCTCAATAATTTAATAATTACCCCTTAATTTCATTGTGTAGGATAATTTTAATAGTTTGAGTAGACAGAACTAGAGTCAATTGTGGTTCACATATTTTCTCATGGGTTTGACACTCTTCTTATTGCACTTTATTACTTGAGCAGTACGTGTACTTATGTTCATCAGGAGCATTTAACATATGAATATGTAGTGGTAAGCAATTTTATTTTCATATAATGTTGCCACCAGTAAAGCATTAACTCTTCCACACACAGAGTATAAATCCCTATCAAGTTTTTGGTGTCCTTGCTGGGGAACTAAGGTTTGATTTTGTAATTGTTTCTATATTGTTAAAAAAATTACAAATTTAATCCTACTTGATTTGTATCTTATTTTATTATCATTATTCTTTTGTAAAGTTCTAAATCTATAATTATTTAGTTTTGCTTGTTATTTTTTATTATTAGTTTATTTTATTACATTTCATTTTTTTGCTATTAGTGTTTGCATAGTAGATCTAGTAAGGAACCCTTATTATTTGACTTTGAAATAGAAAGGACCCTTACAAAAAATAGAAAAGCCAAAAATTCTTTAGCTATAAGAATGACCGAACCAAATCTTGATCAGGATCAGGACCATCCTAGACCTCTTATGGAGTTTGTTAATCCCTTAGTAGATGGAAATCATCAGAGCATTAGTCGACCTAATATCCATGCCAATAATTTTTAGCTAAAACCTATTGTTATCCAAATGATCAAAAAATTTTAGTTTGGGGAAACTCCTATTGAGGATCCTACTCTATATTTAGCTAGTTTCTTAAAAATTTGAATTACATTTAAGTATAAAAAGTTAATGATGAAACTATTAAACTTTATCTGTCTCCATTTTCTTTATGAGATAAAGCTAAATTATGGTTGAATTCCTTTCCCATATGCTTCATAACCACTTAGAATAAGTTAGCACATAAGTTCCTAGCAAAATTTTTCCCACAATCTAAAGCTACTAAGGTTAGAAATGATATTACTTCAATTTCCAAATTTAATGAAAAGTCAATTTATCACGGTAAGGGAAGATTCAAGGAGATGCTTAGAAAGTACCCTCATCATGCTTTAACTGATTGGTTGGTGATTCATACTTTTTATAATGGGCTTGTAGGATCCCTTAGATAAATAATTGATGCAACAACTAAAGGGTCTTTTATATACTTTTGAAGTGGCTTATGCCTTGATAAGGGAGATGGCAATAAATAACTTCTTGTAGTCTTCTGATAGGGTGAAACTTAAGAGAGTAACCAGTATATGAGTTAGATGCTTTATTAATTTTGACTCCTCATGTAGTTTTTGTGTCTAAGAAGTTAGAAAATTTTAGAGTTAATTCTTTTTCAGGATCACTTATACATTTAGAAGAGAAAATTTTAAATTCTATTGGTGAGTCTAGTACTCAAGGGATTAAGAATGTGAATTTAGTTGAATGAAAAAAAAAATTTCTATTCAAACACTTATAATCCAAGTAGTAAAAATGATCCTAATTTTAATTAAAATAATAATAGTGTTGAAATTAGTGGAATGCCAATCAACCCAACCTGGTTGTACCTTGGAATAACCCTGAATAACCTTTAGTGAATCCTATAACTTCTTATCCCGTAGGTTTCAATAAGTATAATCAATTCAAAGATAAGAAGATATATTTGGAGGATTTAGTGCTTCAAATGAAAAACTAATTATAGAGTCAAGTTGTGGCCATTAGAAATTTGAAGAATCAATTTAACAGTAGGACCCATAGAATCTTACGTAATACTACATAAATAAATCCTAAGGGAAAGGAAAAGATTAAAGTTTGGAGCATTTGAGGAATAATAGTGATGTTATATAGCTAAAATAAAAATTCTAGAAAATGTGTTGCTAAAGACTATAAACTTAACACTACTTGGGAGGTAACCCAATTTTGTTGGTATAAAGAATTCTTCATTATGTTATTTATGTTCAATGTTATTGTTATTATTCTATGTTTTTTGTATTATTTTATTTATTAATTATAAAAATTTTATGTGTTTATTTATTATAAATTTACTAATTATGGTTGTGACTAAAATAGTTACATCATATTTTTGAGCATTTATATAATATGCAAAAACTAAACTAGCACTGCAGCATCGGGTTTTAGAATGATGTAGTGTTTTCTTGCCAAGCACCACTAAATAAGGGGTTGTTGTGATGAAGTCTTGGGAAAATTGGTTGTAATGAAATGTTACAGTGCTGTATGTTTAAGCACCGCAACACTACTTATGTTCATAAAGCACTTCAGTGCTAATCCATGAAGTACCATAGTTCCAAATCATTTATATCTACAATTCTGAGACATTATATTCAATGTTATTGTACATGCATACTTTTTTCAGTATGATTCATTATTGAGCGCCATAACATCACATTGAGCACGACAACATTAAGTCAAACCATAATAAGGTAACTGGAGTACTGCGATGGTAGTCACTCTCAAACATCGTAATGCTTGTACATGATAAACATCATGATGGTCATATATTAAAAAAGATGTTGATTCAATTTCTAATGCTAATGTTGCAACACTACCTGTCACTTAACGCTACATGCCATTGCTAGTTTTACCATCTTTGTCATTTTACTTTCTTAGTGCTACAACATCATTCTTCCCAGTGCCAAAATGTTGGTTGAGGTTTATAAATATGATGGTGTGTGTGTGTGTGTGTGTGTTTTTTTTTTTTTTCATTTCTTTCACTGTACTTGTGATTCCTCTCTTTCTCAATAATTTTTGTTTTTTTGGTGTTCTTGTAATCCTCTATTTCTCATAGCCCCCAAAGTGTAAGAGAGTAAGAAGATGGCTTCGTCTTCCTTTAGTAGAAGAAGATTCATATCTACTGAGGTTGAGGAGAGATATACTAAGCTATTTTTTAGTAAGTACTTGATTAATGAGAGGGGATTCTTGAATCATGGGAGTGCAATCCTATATATTATTACTAATAAGGGGTGGGAGACCATATGCGAGGAACCCTCAGTCTATATTGTGAATGTTGTGAGCGAGTTCTTCACTAATGCGAAGGAGACCCAGAACAATTGATGCTTTATGAGAGGTAAGTGGATACTCTTTGATCCCTCTAGTATGAATAGGATTTACAAACTCAAAGATATAGAATTTGATGATTATATTGCATTTAGTGTAGTTTTATTGGTTCCCGGGAGCTTCTTAAAGTGTTAAATAATCCAAGGAGTGGAGCTGTGTGCAAAGAGAGAGAGAGAGAGAAAAGTGATTAATTTTCCAGTATTGTGTCGAACTAAACTATTTAAGGTTTAGCATTACTTCATTTCTGCACACTTTTTATAAAGAAAAAATATATGTGAGGTGACAAGTGAGTGTTTGATCCTAAATTATGTTATCCAAGTTGGTCATTCTATCAATGCTGGGAAACTTATTCTGTCATCCTTAATGAACATTATTTGGGGCTCCAGCTCTATAGGATTAGGTTACCCTTCCTTTGTGTCTCCACTGGTGTTTTAGGTGACTCAGGTGAGGAGCAAACTTTTCTTATTTCTGCTCTTAGTTAGAAAAAAAATGAGAGATTCAAGGAGGGAGGAGATGAGGAGGAGACAGGACCTAGTAAACCCCATTTTATTAGTCAAACCAGCTCAAGTAAGTATAGTGCCTGGACCTCAAAACTTTACATGATCAAGTTACTAATCTTAAGGAGCAGATAACAAGTGTTATTTCTTTTTGTAAGGAGAGTGGGGAGCGGCAGCAGGGGATGTCACATAAGGTTACCCATGTGATGGTTATGCAATAAAGGAAATACAACTATGTGTTTCTATTCAATGAAGCATTAGTTGGCAGTTTAGGAAGAGTCCATTCATGGAAAACTTGGATCAGTTTCAATTTTTGCTAGCTCATGTACATGAGCCTTATGTGTGGCACCCAATGGAAGCAGTAGTAGATGATGATGAGGAGGACTAGGAGGAGGAGGAGGAGGAGGAGGATTGGGATTAATTCTTGTATTTTTTTTCTTTTCTTTTCTTGAGAGAGAGAGAGAGAGAGATGATGATGATGATGATGATGATGATGTGGTTTTGCAAGTGCTATTTTTGGTTAGAGATTGAGTTAATTTTGTAGTAACAACATTTTGTACCCATTATCATTCTAATAAAAAAGACTTGTTGAATATTTGCTTAGTTCATTTTATTACCTCCACACTTAGTATATTTTTTGTTTGATTGTTTATATTGCTTATGTAAATTTTTATTAACTAAATTTCCTATTTGCTTAATTATTGAAATTTTCTTTCTTAATTGCATTTGGATTATTCATTTGAATGATAGAAAGATTTGTAAGTAAAAGTTACTTAAAATTAGGAAAAATAGAAAACCATAGGTTCTAAATTGAATGAACAAAGAATAATAATTTTTAATTTAGAAATCATAACATGCAACTAAGGAACATTGTTTAAGTTAGCACTTGATTTTTGAACTTCAATACTATAGCACCTAAGCACTAAATGTTGATTATAATATTGAATAAATAAGTTTAGAAAAATAAAATACTTAAATTAATTTATTAAAAATTATTATGAACTCAAGTATGAAATTAGTAAACTTATATAATCCATACATAATTCTAATTTTGGATCACTTGAAGGAATAAAGTTAATAAGATATCCAAATTCATTATTTTAGTATTCATGTGCATTAAAGAAAGAAAGGAAATACAATAGATCAAAATAAAAGAAAGAAAGCAAAAAATCCAAAGGAAGATGAGTACCATGGCATCAAAAATTGGTATCATTGGATGCTGAATTCCTAAAGGATTTTAATATTAAAGTTTTAAAAGGATAGTGTAAGTAAGCTATTACATATGAAAGGTTTATTAATGAATTTCAAAATTAACTAATGTATGACCAATTCCTAAATGACAAACTATTTAATATATATCAGCAGTCCAATTACACTTGCACTTGTATTTGAGGAATTCAAGTGAAGGTAAGGAACATACGATTTGAGGCTTAGCAATAATGATGTTTTGGTATAATTTTTAGATCTTTGGTTATATACATTCTTTTGTTACTTGTCGTGACTATTATACATATTATTTTAGATAATAACTATAGAATCTAAATATTAACTATAGAAATGTAATGATATTTTTTCTACTATTATTTATTTTTCTATTGTAATTGATCTACTCGAATGTCAAATTGATCTGGTTGTAATTGAATGACTTTTTGTCATTTACAAAAAGAAAAAATAAATAGAACGAGTGGAGAAGTAAAGGGGAAAAAAGAAATTCTTCAACTTTAGATCTAGGGCGTGACAGATAGAGTCTCTAGAAAAATTACAAATAATTCAACGTTGAAATGCTAACCTTGGAAGCGCCACAATGAACATGACATAAGAAAGAGTGGCATCACTCTTCTTTTTAGCATCGTAGTGGAGCAGGTAGAGAAATGAAGCACCGTATTAGATCAGTCAAGTGTCACAACGGACCAGTCAACAATCAGACCAGGTCAGCCCAACACTATAGTGGAGCACATTTATCAGCATGGAGACCCTAGCTCATATTATAACACCGTGGCACCACCCTATTAAGCATGGGGCTTGAGTCTGTTTATGTAAGTATATTTTTTTTATTTCTTTTTTAAGAGAGGAACTAGAGGATAGAGAGTGACATATAATGAAGTGGCTAATCATCCTTGTTGAGAGCAAAACTACACTTATGAGTTGAAATGAGTGTGGAGAGTGAATATGTAAGGGGACAATCACTCCGAGAAAAGTCTATCTATAGGATATAATTAAAATTCTTTATTCCTAGAGCTATTTTCTTCATCTTTTCTATTTGTACTTTTTTCTTGAGCAAGTAATGGAAAGTGTATTATTTAATTTTATTTCTATGGTCAGCTAAACTCTAGTTTTGGATTATGATGTGAAAATCTATGTATATCCTAATATAGATTTTTGAATGTGAATGTGAATTATTATTTATAATATCTCACATACTTAATTTAATTTATGCAATAGCCATATACAAATTTAAAATCTAGTGTGATATATTGCCTCAATGGATGAATTCTTGAATAAATAGGAATATTAAAATGAAATGCTTTCATACCTAGACATAAGATGATTAAAATTCTAGTATCTGTGGAGATATAATAATTATAGAGAGGCCATAAATCATTCTTTACACCTTTACAAGCTTTGTAGAGGTCTAAAGGTGCACAAGCTCTGACTCATAATAATTTTAGATGAGTCTACTTTAAAGAATATAGATTCAATCACCATTATTAGTCCAGAACATCTTTATCTTTGGTCATCTCAACTATTTTTTGCATTTTTCAGTAGTTATAGTAATTACCCCTTAATTTTATTGTGTAGGATAAATTTAATAGTTTGAGTATATAGTACTATTGTCAATTATGTTTCACATATTTCTTCGTGGATTTGTCACTCTTCTAATAGCACTTATTACTTGATCAACATGTGCACTTGCATTAGTTGGGAGCATTTAACATATGAATGTATACTGGTAAGCAATCTCATTATCATATAATTTAATACTTCCGCACACAAAGTAAAAACCCCCATTAGTGTGTCACTCCCAATGAGTGTATGTGTAGGTAGCCTAGGTCTAAGTTGTCTGGTGTTAATTTTAAACTATATGCAGACTCATGAAAGGGCATGACATGTTGGGTATCAGTAAATACTTAGATGCTAAGGGTAAGGTGTCTAAGCAATCTGTGTATGTCGAATATCTAATGTCGGAATCATAGACGATGCAGATCCTATGTTTCGAGTTAGGCTAGCCTATGAGTGAGTGTGAAAGCCTAGATTGGTACTTTCCTTTACAAATGCTAACCCAGGTAGTATGTGTGTAAAATAGTCAATAATATAAGATAGAGAACCCATGAGAAGTTATATATCAAAGAGTGTAAACCTTAGTTGTTATATTTTTTGTTATTTATTAACCTAGGGTCTTTGAAAAAGTAATGTCTTCGGCACGTATAAATTGTAGTTTGTTCCTATATTATTGAAATCCTTACATACAGATGTGTAGTGCACAAATATTCTATGGCACACTGATAGGTTTTGACCATAAGCGATCAAAGATACACAATCAAGCATAACCAAGTTTCAAAGAATTGACATTATCAACTCACAATAGAACATAAATTTAATATTAAAATTTCTTATAAAATTGATTCTATCCATTTTTAATTAGAAAGAAAAACACAAAGAATCAAATTCTGATTTATTAATTTTAATTGGACAAAATGACTGAAAACTATCCACATTGCAAAGTATATTTTGATGACAAGATTCAGCATATAAATGCTTAAGGTATGTCAACATTAATGGTAATTAATTTGAATAGAAATTAAACTTACCTGCAATGCAAATGTCATACTCTGAGCAACAACATAACATGATTGATTCATTTATATCACAAATGACTTTGAAGTGTATGTCAAAAGATACCATAAAATATGCGAATAAATGCTAATTATGATTAATTGAAGGTGTGATTCGACACAAATAATGATTGGATTTAATATCATAATGAAATTTGAATGTAATTTTTCTAAGGCCTCATTTGAGATGGCTTTAAGCTTATTACTTTCTAAAGCACCTTTTTAGTATAAAAATTTTGTGAACTATAAATTTTTGTACTAGAAAGCTGCTTTAGAAAGCAGTATGAAAGTCATCCAAAATGAAACCTAAACTACATTAGCAAACACTTTTTTTATCCACATCTGGTTACTGAAGTGATATAAAATGCTACATTTAAGATATTACAAATCTGAATAGCTTCTAGATAATCTGTTTTGTATTGCTAGCATCAAATATTGATTCATGTGAACTAAACTTGAGTTAGAAATCATACCTTGAATGCAAAAGATTGTAGAAAAGATATCGCTACTGGCATGTAGAGATGAGAATATAATAGCAGTTATCAAGAATTTCTTTTTTTTTTTAGACATTTAGGCCAATTAAGGCAGACTCACACACACATCACATACATAAGACTCGAACCAAAAACCTCTTAGTTGGTAGCCTTAGATCCCAACCAATAGGCCAAGGTGAGCTGTATGTTATCAAGAATTCCCCCTTCTCACATAAGTCGTTCCATTTAAATCCAAAGGTGGTTTTAGTTATTTTGATATTCAAATGCTAGAACGGTTATTAAAACCACCAGATTTAAAGTTTTAATCAGAAATTTCTTTTTTTAAATTTAATTAAATATTTAAATTAATTATCACATAAATAAATCAAGTCGCATGAAGTTAAATCAAGCCTAATCAATACTGCCCAAATTAATTGTGCCAAAATTATGATTGACAGTTCTAGGAATTCTAAAGTAATTGAAGGGCTAATTTGGCTTTAAAAATTTTTATAAAAAAAATTGATTTTATTAGTTTAATTTTAATAATTTTTTTAAATATGAATTGTGATGCCATATGTCAATATTAATTTTTTTTTGTCAAAAAACTTTTTAAATCAAATATTATGTAGATAAATTAAGTCAATTGAAAGTTAAGCGAATCATTTAACATCGTTTAAACTTTTTGCATCAAAATTATGATCATAAGAAAATTTGCAAATTGTGACAATGCACATGATCGATAGTTGAATGGGAAGACACATCGTCGATCAAGGTGTGTTCGCAATGGTGGAGCTCGAGCACCACCAAAGCGAGGTCAATAAAGAGGATAAAGAATAAATTTATTTTTTTTTCTTTTTTTTTCTATTACCTTATTTTGCTTTTTTTGTTCCTTTTTATAAAATGTATAATATTAGGGGGATTCAATGAAATTATGTTTTGTCATATCTTCCAAGCTTAAGTTTATTATTTCTTTTAAATAATTCCTATTGTACTTTTGAATATTAATTGTCATATTTTATATGTCTATGGATTGTAAATTTTGGAATTCAAAAAAAAGAAAGATAATTACTTATGGTGATTAACAATGTACAAAATAAAAATAAAAATAAAAATAACAAAATTAAGCAACTTGTATAATAACTAATAATTCCTTTAAAACTAGTACTAACTAATAAAGAATACTCCTAAAAAGCAGTTAAGCACTTGACTACTTGTCTTAGGATAAAGTGATTATATGCTTAGGCTATGTTTGGGATAGCTTTCTTACTATTTTCTAAAGGAATTTTTTAGTACAAAAAAATTTAATTCAAAAGTTGTTATACTAGAAAGTTATTATAGAAAGCAGTAAGAAAACTGCCACAAACAAAGCCTTTGTTTGAATGAATTGTTTAGATTAATTTGAAAGCTTATTATAAGCATGTACTAATGGAATCATAAGAACTTTGATGAACCTTAGGTAGTCATAACTTAGATCACACAAGGGGAAGAAGAAAGTGGGTATTAAAAATCATTAAGAAGTACTTAGCAAAAATATGAAAAAAAAAAGAATAAAACAAGATAATTTTAAAAGCAAATGCATGTGGATTACTTGAGCATAAGTAATAATTTAAGTTAAGGGGATTTATTAGCCTAAAAGTTATTATGTTTTAAATTATTTTATTTTACCCTTAAATTGCCTCTTATTATGATTTTGTATAAGAAAATTTAAGATAAAAATGAAAAATGAGAAAAAATATCCAACTCTACAGCATTCAAGGCTACAATTTGACTCAAGATAGAGAGCTTGGCACCGAACCATACATTCCTTCAACTCTGCAGCATCATCTAGGCACTACAGAGCCAGATTACCATAATACCACAATGTTGATAAGGGTACCGCAACACCAAATCTCCATAGTATTGTGGTGAAGCAATTAATTCAGTTATTCTTTTAAATTGACACATTGATCCAGTTTGAGCACTGCTATAACATTTGTCATAAAAAAATTAGGTAAATTTCAATTAATGATAATTAATTCTAAGTTAATTAGGATTTATGAGTCTTAAAATGTTTAATGGGACTTTAATGAACCAAGGCTTGGGGTTGTAAAGGGGGGAATGCAATTTAGAAATCTACTTTGCGAGCAACATGGCACTGAGTTGGCGGCACCCCGGCTTTGAGCTCTCATGAAATTTGATAGAAAATAGGTTTGCGCGTGTGCCATGACACCCAAGAATCATCGTTGTAGTGTCAAGTCTTTGGTGAGGACATTCTATGAGATTCTGGAATATTCTCTAGGGGCGCTACATTATTGGGAAGGTGAGCACTATAGTGCTAGGTCAGTATAGTGGATTTTAAATATTAAAATTGTTAGCCTTGTGAGCCTTGGTTTAGGATACTTAAAATTTGATGATAAACACATGTTTGGTGTGACTAATCGTTCATATTTAGTTTTATAGGTCTTTACAGATGATCACGACAAACCATGGAGGAAGCTTTAGCTTGGTGGAGACTAGGTTTGGGGTACTTTTTCCTTGTAAACAATTAACAATGATTTAATCACAACAAATATGCTCAGTAATTAAATGATTTCATGCATGTTTCATTTCACATTATCATGCATTATATAACTCATTTTTATTTTGATGTGAAACAAGGTTTATTTATGATAAGTTTGCTAACTAGTTCAATTTGTGCTTATCATTCTTTTTTTGGCATGACTTATGACTTCATGTGATTTCAATTCTCATACTATATCATTTCACATTATTTATTTTTTGAATTTTCAATTTAATTTTCTTAATTTTTAAAATTCTAAAAACTTCCCTAAAATAACTCACATACAAATTTATGTTTTTTTCTCTTTCATTTCCTTTATTTGGATTAATATTTTATTGAGTTTGTGTGTGTCAATTAATTATTATTTATTTTAATTAAACCTTTAGATTTTAAAGTTAATTAATTAATTAAATAACCTCCCATGCTAAATTCAAATCCCTCAAGGATTTTATTTTAGGAAATTTCTCCTTAGGGATTTTATTTTAGGAAACTCCCATCTATTAAATTCCTTTAATTAAATTTTTTATTAATTTAATTTAATCCCTAATACACCTCATCAATCCATGAGATCAATTCTCATTTGAAGATTTGAAATCCCTCTTTCCTAATACTCTCTTGTCAAATTTCCATTGAATCCCTTCCTAGCCATTTTATTTTTGCCCTCATTAATTTCTTCCTATTTTATTCTAAGTCCTGATTAAACCTAATCAAATTTAATGTTAATCTTGTCCCTAGGTTTAAATTACTTCCTTAAAATCTTCCCTCCTTGGTTTACTTAAAGAAAAAAAAACTCAATTCAACCCTAATCTCTCCTTGTGCTGGCTGAAATTCTACTCTATCCTCCTTGTCCGAATTTTGCAATCTTTTTTGAGAGAATCCCTAAATCTCCCCACCTCAATTCCTTCTCCAATTGAATCTCCAGCAACCTAAAGGCATCCTCAAACAATTATTCCAATTTTCTTGAAGATTTTTCAACTTTTCTTGGAGTTCTCTTAGAAGAAACCAAGTTGGGTAAAGGCTTTACCTAGGATTAAGATTTGGTGACTTCTTGCTAAATTTTCTTTATCTGATCCAAAGTTGCTGTACAATCTTTGTAATTATTTATTTATACTTGTGTTTATGTGATTCATAATCTTATATATACATCTTATTCACAAATCTAAAGAGATATAGTATGATTGTGATTCTTTGTGCAAACTAGTAATATTTCTTTGTGTTAAACTTAAATCTTCTTTAAATCATCTTGTAACCTTATGTGTGAATCTTTTGAAGTGGTTTTAGTTCTGTAGAAACTCCATCATATCAGTAATCAAAATTATGTTTTTTTCCATATTTTAATTAAGTCAAATTTATTTTCAAATATCACATGTCTTTTTGACCAACTAGTTTTGGATTTTCAGGTTATATGTTTTGGATTAGTTTCAATCTATTTGTGAATTTATTTGAGAATCTTTTTTATTGGTTTTTTTTAGAATCATCATCTTATTTTTCATTGAATTCATATTTTTTTTAGAATTTATAAAGATCCAATTCTATTGGATTATTCTATGTTATTGAGTTAACTAGTTGAGATTTTTTAGTGAAAAATGTTTGGAGACTTGTTTTCTTTCACTTGTGGATATTTTATTTAATATTTTTGTGAGACTTAATTTCTGTATCTTATTCATATTGTTAGTTATTTAAATCATACACTTCAAGATCCTTTTGATTTTCAAAATATTAATTTTGTTTGGTTCTTTAAGTGGAAGCTTGGTATATTGTGTATACTAGTCACATATATCTTGATTTGAAAAGTTCTATGAAATCCTTTTGACTATTTATTCTTTAAATTAAATATTTGATAATTTAAAGATTTGAAATCATTATTATATTATCTTAACATCAAATCTAAAATATGTTTAGAGTATACATCATTTCATAAAATAATTTGATTGTATACCATTTTGTGATTCAGTGACTTATTTTGGATCTTGATTTTGCATTGGTTTAAATTTGGTGTAAGACATATATTGCTCTATATATCAACTAAGGGGTCTTTAAACATATTATTCTAAAAATTTAAAATTATATAAAAAGCACTCTTTGGTTTGAATTTGGTGTAAGACTAGTTGTCTTTGGCTTAAGTGTGGTTTTTAATTAGTCTTGTCATATCTATTGAATTATTTTGAATTAACTCTCAAATAAATTTTTTTTGTATGTTAATTAAGTTTCTATCATCCTAACATAATTTTCATATAATTTCTAGCAACATTTATTTTATAAAATAGCATACATTTTTTAAATACTTACATTACTTCATTACCCACAGTACCTAGTCTTGGAAAATTATTTTAAAAGTTATTTGCTTAGATTTTTCTTTATAAATATATTTTGAAACTTCATTTAATCATATTTTTATCTTCATATAATATAAAAATAGTGAGAAATTTTATCTTCATATAATATAAACTTTATTTTTGCGTGGGGCTTGAGAGAAATTTTTTTAAAAATTATTCCTTTGTGAGATCTAAATTGTTACACTTATTTTCACCTCTTCTGTGACTTGTATTATTGTTGTGAGGTTCTCACCATCATGTGAGGTAGTTTCTTCCTGGTGTTAGGAAGATATGATTATTGTAACCTTTTTGGTTGTTAGTTGATTCCTTGTCTTGGTTCGATTAGGCGTAGAGTTGGCTAGTTTTGGGTTTAGGCCAAATAATGTAAAAATTCATGGTGTTCTCTTTATTGTGATTTTCTTTATTTTTTATGTTACACTCAAATCACTATTTTTTCCACAAAGTAGAATTAAATAATTTTTAAGATTATCATTTTAATTAGTCCACAACCCAATTCACCCCCCCCCCCCCCCCCCCCCCGCCCCGCTCTTAGGTTGACATAGTGTTTCTCTTGGTATCAAAGACTAAGCCCTTTCTTGGTTTACAACCCTAGAGTTTAGATCTTTCCTTAGCTATGGAAATCAACTTTCCAAAAGGTCCACTACCTGAGGGACAGTCCACACATCGTCCACCACTCCTTTATAAGGTTTCTTTCGACTATTAAAAGAACAGTATCAACACTTTCTTGCATGGTCAAGGCTCTAGAATATGGAATATGCTCACACATCCATATCACACACCCATAATAGATTTAAATGATAAAATTATTGATAAACCTTTAATTAAGTGGATTTCACTTGACCATGAGATAGATGAATTGAATGCTTGAGCTTGTAATACTTTGCCTTATGCTTTACTTCTTAATAATTACATGAGAATTTCCATGCTTATTATTAAAGAAATTACAAACTTATTATTACTTATGAAGGAATTAGTGAAGTTAGAGATGCCCACATAAATAGACTTGTGCATGAGTATGAACTCTATTAAATATTTCCTTCTGAAAGCATTACAGATATGTACACTAGATTCATGAAGATCATTAACACTTTATATTCTCTTGGCGAAACATACACCAATTAAGAAGTTGTTTACAAAATTTTTCATTATTTTTGAATCTAAGGATTTAGAGAATGGGATGCAAAAATTAATGATATTTTTGAATCTAAAGATTTACATTCTTATGCACTTGATCATCTTCTTGGTTCTTTGATAGCATATGAATAGGTTATAGCTCAAAGGGATGGTAAGGAGGCCAGCCTAAGAAAGGAAACCAAAAAAACCATAGCTCTTCAAGCTGAGGACTCAAGTGATGACTCCTCATCTCTTCATGTGAACTAGATCTTAAGGATGTGGCAATTCTTAGAAAGAAGAACTTCAGGTATAAAAAATCAAAAACTCATAAGCCTTTCTTTAAAAAAAAAACAATCTTCTAAAGATATAATCAATTGCTACAACTGCAATAAGCCTGGTCACATGAAAGTAGAATGCCCTGAACTTAAGCATGAGCCCAAAAAATAAGATAAGGAATAATACAAGAAGAAGAAAGAGAACCACTTTAGGAAGAAGAAGAAAACTCTCTAGGCAAATGCAGACGGTGATGAGCCATGTGAGGATACCTCATAAGATGAATTAAACCTTTACCTCATGGCAAATAGAGAGGTTTTTTATATCCAAATGAGGTAAATGATGACATCCCTTATGATGAACTTGAAGATGATTTCAATGAACTTTTAGTTGCATACAAAAATTGAATAAACAATATAAGTCTCTTAAGATTTTGAATGTGCAACTAGATTCACAATTTCATATTTTATATACTGATTTGTCTGCTTTGAAAATTGAAAATGAATCTCTTATTTCAAAAAACAAGCATGTTAGTATACTTGAAAATGAAAACAAGATTCTATATGCAAGATTGGAGACACTTTCTCATGTCCACTCTACTAGCATATTTAGAATTAGAAATAGAAAAGTATCTCATGATAGATCTTACACTACAAGAATAAATACTCTTTCTAACATATGGTGCAATGTATGTGGAAGAAAATGACATCTTTCTTATGATTGAATGTCTAAGAAAAAGAATGTTAGAGGTAAATTAACTTATTTTTGGTTATCGAAACTTCCATATTTGCGTATTACTTCTAGCACTTCTAGAAATTACATTCCAGCGTACATTTATTTTCAAAATAGTGGACCCAAATTAAGTTGGGTTCCAAAATTTAACCCTTGATTTTTTTTTTTGCAGGAATGCCTTTATATCAAAATTAAAGAAGGCATGTGTTACTTGGATAGTGGATGTTCAAGGCATATGAGTGGAGATAAAGCTAAATTTAAAGAACATAAAAGTCATGAAGGAGGACATGTGATTTATGGGTATAATGCTAAAGGTAAGATCATCGACAATAGTAGTGTCGGTAACTCTTCCTTTACCTTAAATAATGTATTTCTTGTTGATAAATTAAAGCATAATTTGATAACTATTGGTGAAGTTTGTGATAATGGTCTTTCAGTTTCATTTTATATAGATTTTTGTGCTGTTAAAGAAAATGAAAAAGTTATTTTTATTATGGCATATAATACTATGTCATATCAATATGCACACACAATGTAAGATTTTAAAATTATAAGTTATTGGTTTACTAAAGCTAGATTTTCAATCTGATTATGTTGTTGATTCATGTGTGAATGGTAAACATCATAAGTCATCTTTTAAAAATAAAAACATTATTTCTACATTTAGACAATTAGAGCATTTACATCTTAATTTGTTTTTACCCATTAGTACTTCGAGTATAGGTGGCAGGATGTTTTGTTGTGTTGTTATAGATGACTTTTTTAGATTTACTTGGGTGCTATTCTTAGCTCATAAAAATGAGTATTTTGATGAATTTAAAAAATTCATGAAATACATTCAAAAAGAAAGTTGTTTAGAGATTAATATAATTCAATCTGGTCATGGTGGAGAATTTTAAAAAAAAATGTTTTGAGGAATTTTGAAAGAGTTAGGAATCATGCATAATTGTTTAGTACCTAGGACTCCCCAACAGAATGGAGTGTTGAAAGGAAAAATTGAACATTAATTAAACTTAGTAGATCTATTATGGATGAATACAATCTTCTTAAGTATTTTTGGGTAGGGCAATCAATACCGCTTATTATGTGATGAATAGAGTTTATTTGAGATCAATTTTAAAGAAAATCCCTTATGAATTATTCTTTTAAAAGAAACCTAACATTCATTATTTCCATGTTTTTGATGCAAATTTTCATCTTAAATAATAGAAAAGAAAATCTAGGTAAATTTTATTCTAATTTTGATGATGGTATCTTTCTTGGTTTTTCTATGTTTAGAATAACATATCGTGTTTTTAATAAAAGAAAATTAATTGTTGAAGAATATATCCATGTGATTTTTATGTGAATTTTATAGATGAGAGGAAAGATGAAGGGATTGAGGAAGATCTAGATAAAATGAAAAGATTAATTTGGAAGAATAAGTGAATGATTCTTTTCCTAAGAAATGGAATTTTAAGAAGAATTATCCGAAGGAGTTGATTATAGGAGAACCATCCCAATGTGTAGTAACTTGGAGGCATATGGGGGATGAGGTTAATCATGCAGTATTTCTTTCCACAATTGAGCCTAAGAATGTTGAAGAACCTCTTTCTAATAATTATTAGATAATTACTATGGAAGAAGAACTTATTCAGTTTGTAAGGAATAATGTTTGGGAATTAGTCCCAAGCCTTGATGACCAAAATGTTATTGGAAAAAAAAGTGGGTCTATAAGAATATGTTAGATGATTATGGTGTGGTTGTTAGAAATAAGGCTAGGTTAGTTACCCAAGGGTACATACAGGTTGAGGGGATAGATTTTGAAGAATCCTTTGCACCTATAGCAAGAATAGAAGCCATTAGTTTGCTCTTGCTTATGCATGTTATCAAAACTTTAAACTCTTTTAGCTAGAGGTCAAAAGTGCCTTTCTGAATGGGTTTATTGACCATGATGTCTTTATAAAGCAACCCTTGAGTTTGAGATCCTTAATTTCCTTGATTATGTTTATAAATTGTAAAAAGCTTTATATGATTTTAAGTAGCTCCATGGGCTTGGTATGAGAGATTGATTACATACCTCAATAACCATGGGTTTAAAAAGGTAAAGTAGATACCACCTTTTTTTAAAGAATGTAGATGATGATCTCATTGGGGCTAAAGTATATATGGATGACATTTCATTTGAAAGCACCAATGAATCCTTGTGTACTGAGTTCTCATCTTTGATGGCAAGTGAATTTGAGATGAGTATGATGGGAGAACTCAACTTTTTCTTGGGGCTTCAAGTGAAGCAACTTGAAAATGGCACCTTCATCAAGCAAACTAAATACACTCTAAAGTTAATTGAAAAGTTTGACATGAAGAGATTCAAATCTAGTAAAACCCCCATGAGCCCATCTACTAAATTAGATTTAGATGAATCAAGGAAACCCATTAACCAAAATATTATAGGAGCATGATAGGATCACTTCAATACCTTGCTACCAGTTGGCTTGATATTTTGTTCGCTGTTTACTGATGTGCTCAATTTCAGGCCACCCATAAAGAGTCTCATTTACTGGTAGTTAAGAGTATATTCAAGTATCTTATAGGAACTAGTAGGCTTGGCATATAGTATCCTAAAAACTCTGCCACATGTGACTTAGTTTCTTTCTTTGATGCTGATTATGCTGGATGTAAAGTGGATAGGAAAACCACATCAGGAACATGTCAGATTTTAAGATCTTCTCTTATGTCTTGGTCCTCTAGGAAGTAGCATTATGTGTCTTTATCCACTAATGAGGTTGAATATATAGCTATTTGTAGCTGTGTAGCTTAGGTCCTTTGGTTAAAGCAACATTTAGAAGACTTTAGTGTTATGTTAGACCACATTCCTGTTAAGTGTGATAACACTAGTACTATCTACTTAACAAAGAATTCAATTCAACACTCACAAACAAAACACATTGAAGTGAGGCATCATTATATTCGTGATGATATTTTGGAAGGTGATGTTTGCATTGATTTAATTACTACTTATTTTTAAATTACTGATATTTTTATAAAATCATTACAAGAAGAAAGATTTTGTACTTCACGTTGAATGCTTGGAATGTTGGATCCCTCTCTCTGATTTTATTTTTCATGAATTTCATGCTTTTATTGATTTCTTATGTTGGTAAAGGGGGAGAAAATATTCACTTGTTTGAATGGTTTTCACTCAATTTGGTCTCTTAATTTATCTTATGCAGAGACTTAGTGCGAGTTTTTTTATGAATATTTGTTTTCTACCTTCTTGATAAATCATTTTGAGTAATTCTAGTTATATATTTGTTCCATGTTTGGATGAAGGTCACTTTACACCTTCACTCCATAACCCCAAAAAATAATGATTTGTCATCATAAAAGGGGGAAATTGTTAGCCCCATGAGCCTTGGTTTAGGCTACTTTGATTTTGATGATAACAAACACATGTTCAGTGTAACTAATATTTCAAAATTAGTGTTTCTGGTCTTCACATATGATCAAGTCAAACCATGGAGATAGCTGCTTAAAGCTTCGGTGGAGACTGGGCTTGGGGTACTTTTTCTTGTAAACACTTAACAATGATTTAATTGCAACAAATGTGCTTACTAATTAAATAATTTCATGCATAATTCATTTCACATCAGTATGTATTAGATAACTCATTTTTATCTTGATGTGAAACTAGGTGTATTTATGGTAATTTGCTAACTAGTTCAATTGGTGCTTACCATTCTTTTTTTGGAATGACTCATGACTTCATGTGATTTCAATTTTCATACTTTATCATTTCACATATATTATTTTTGGAATTTGCACATTGATTTTCATAATTTTCAAAATTCTAAAAACTTTCCTAAAATATTTCATATGCAAATTTTATGTTTTGCGTCTCTTTCATTTCCTTCATTTGGATTAATATTTTGTTATGTTTATGTGTATTAATTAATTATTAACTATTTTAATTAAACTTTTGTAATTTAATTAAGTTAAATAATCAATTAATTAACATCTCCCATGTCAAAATTTGAATTCCTCCTTAAGGATTTTATTTTAGGAAATCTCTCCTTAGGGATTTTATTTTAGGAATCCCTCATCTATTAAGTTACTTTAAATATTTTTTTATTAAATTAATTTAATCCCTATTACACCTCATCAATCCATGAGATCAATTCTCATTTGAAAATTTTAAATCCCTCTTTCTAAATATTCTCTGGATGAAATTTCTATTAAATCTCTTCCTAGACATTTTGTTTTGGTCCTCATTAATTCCTTCCTATTTTATTGTATGACCCTATTAAACCCAATCAAATTTCATATTAATATTTTCTGTTGTTTCAAATTACTTCCTTAAAATCTTCCCTCCAAGTCCCTTGATTTACTTAAAGCAAAACACAACTCAATTCAACCCTAATCTCTCCTTGTGCTGGATGAAATTCTATTCCATCCTCTTTGGCTGAATTTTGCAATCTTTTTGTGAGAGAAACCCTAAAGATCCACACCTCAATTCCTTCTCCACTTAAATATCTAGCAACCTAAAGGAATCCTCAAGCAATTCTTTCAATTTTTCGGAGGATCTTTCAACTTTTCTTAGAGTTCTCTTGGAGGAAACCTTGTGGTGTGAATGCTTTACCTTGGATCAAGATTTGGTGACTTCTTGCTTAATTTTTCTTTATTTGATCCAAAGTTGTTGTAAGTGCTTTTTAATTCTTTATTTTGACTTGTATTTATGTGATTCATAATCTCATCTTTACATCTTATTCACAAATCTAAAGAGATATATCATGCAGCTTCATGGATTCTTTCAAATGGATTGGATAAGGAGGAAAGTAATTGTCTTCCTAGATGGTTTCCGGATGGCTTGGAATGGGAGCATACCCCTACTATGGGATTTCTTGTGAATGGTACTGCCTTGGAGGTTGCTGGTGCTATTTTTTTTAGGGGGAAGTGTTATGTTTTTCAACTGCATTTGTATGGTCTTTTCTTGGAAGATTTTTGGTGTCTTCCTTGTTCTGATGATGGGATGAAGTGGACTTCTACGTTGTATATGCTTATGGTTGAAGAAGGTGTTTTCTTTCAATCTTCCTTGGTTCTTCCATGGGAGCTAGTCTTTCAAAGGCTTCGAAGCTTATTGGTTTGTTTTCAGAAATTCAAGACTTGTTGGCAGTTCTCCTGAAGGATGCAGGGTTTGTGGGTACTAAAGACTTGTAGAATCAGGATGGTTTCTCTAATCTAAAGCTAGATGGCATTTTGGTGGCTTTGTTGGTGGTTGATGGAGGCTCCTTAGGAGTTTTTCTGAGTATAGTTGTTGTTATTTGTACTTTTCTTGTAGTTGTTTTTGGTTATTTTGTTTCTCTTGTAGGTTCTTTTTGCCTTTTTGGATTTAAAGTAATGATATATGGGACTCTTACTAGTTGGCATTTTCTACCTTTTGGGAACTTTGGGACACTAACCAACTTTTCAGGTTGTTTAAATATTTGGTGTCTCCATCACCCCAATGGGTTTAAAATTGGAATTAGTATATCACATATCCATTATGATAGATTCAAAGGGCTTGTTTTGCTTTTGCTTTCTAGTTTGTAATTGTTTTTCCTTTTATTAATGCTATATGCATCCCTTCAAAAAAAAAAAAGAGATATATCATGATTGTGATTCTTGGTGCAAACTAGTAATATTTCTTTTTGCTGAATTTTAATCTAGTTTAATCATCTTGTGACCTTGCTTGTAAATTTTTTAAGTGGTTTTATTGTTGTAGAAACTCCATTATATCAGTAATCAAAATTATAATTTTTCCATATTTCACTTAAGTCAAAATTATTTTCTAGTATCCCAAGTTTTTTTATCAACTAGTTGTGGATTTTTAGGTTATATGTTTTGGATCTAGTTTCATTCTAATTTTGATTTTATTTGATAATATTTTTTATTGGTTTTATTGATGTAGAATCATCATCTTATTTTTGAATGAATTCATAATTTTCTAGCATTTATAAAATCAAACTATGTTGGATTATTCTATGTTATTGAGTTAACTAGTTGAGATTTTCTAGTAAAAATATTTGGTGACTTGTTTTCTTTCACTTGTGACTATTTTATTATATTTTCTGTGAGACTTAATTTATGCATCTTATTCCTATTTCTAGTGATTTAAATCTTACACTTTGAGATCCTTTTGATTTTCAAAATATTAATTTTGTTTGGCTCTTTAAGTGGAAGCTTGGTATATTGTGTATACTAGTCATATACATCTTGATTTGAAAAGTTTTGTAAAACCCATTTGACTATTTATTTTTTAAATTAAATCACTGATCATTTAAATATTTAAAATAATTATTATATTATCTTAACATCAAATCAAAAATATTTTTATAGTATATATCTTATCATAAAATATTTTGATTGTATACCATTTTGTGATTCAGTGATTTATTTTGGCACTTGGTTTTGCCTTGTGCTGAAATCACCTTTAGTTTATCTTATATATTGCTCTATCTATCATCTAAGGTGTATTTAAACATATTATTCTAAAAATTTAAAATTATATAAATAGCACTCTTTGGTTTGAATTTTGTGTAAGATAGGTTGTTATTGGCTTAATTGTTGTTTTCAACTAGTCTTGCCATATCTTTTGAATTATTTTGAATTTAAATCTTAAATAATTTATTTTTTTTTGTGTGCTAATTTTTGTTCATCCTAACATATTTTTTATAAAATTTACAGTAACATTTACTTTGCAAAATAGCATACATTTTTCAAGTACTTACATAGCTTTATTACCCATATTACCTAGTCTTGGTAAATTATTTTAAAAGATATTTGCTTGCATTCTTCTTTGAAAATACATTTATAAACTTTATTTCATCATATTTTCATCTTCATATAATATAAAATAAGTGAGCAAACTCTTTTTTTTGTAATTAAAACTTTAGTTTTATGTAGGGCTTGAGAGCAATTTCTTGATAGGTTCTCACCATCGTGTAAGGTATTTTCTTCCTAGTGTTAGGAGGATACAACTATTGTAACCTTTTTTATTAGTTAAATCCTAGTCTAGGATTGGACTAGGCATGTAGTAGGCCAGTTTTGGGTTTGGGCCGAATCACATAAAAATTCTTTGTATTCTCTTTATTGTGATTTTCTTTATTTTTATGTTACACTCATATCACTATTTTTTATACAAAGAAAAATAAAATAATTTTTTAAATTACCACTTTAATTACTACATAATCCAATTCACCTCCCCCCTCTAGGTTTCCATAGTGTTTCTCAAAAATATCTAAAACCATTGAGCCATTCCCAATTTTACCTAGCCTTATCAAAGAAGAAGAGAGTAGGAGGATGAGAAGAGTAAAGAAAAAGAGAAAGAGAAGAGAGAGGATTCAGAGACCAAAACTTGAGATTCATCCATCGAGTCATTTTGGGTTATGGTTGAGCTCAAGGTTGACTCTTAAAACCTTATCTTTGATTTCAATTTTAATAAATTTATAAAATGTTATGAATGAAAATGTGTTTTTCTTAGGTTTTATGAGGTTTTAATCTTGTGATTTTTAACATGTTATTACACTCCTTATTATGAATGTTTTGGCTATAAGAAATTAAGTTTTCAAGAGTTGATTTTTCTTACATGAATTTTTTTAGTATATTATTGAATTGAGGCTTTTCTAAAAAATGCAGTAGTTAAATAAAAGTCTTAAAATGTTCATGTGAAAGCTCCTCTGAAATTTGAAATTAAAAAGGGAAAGTTTAGTGAGTATTCTATTTTATAAAAAATGAGATATTGCTAACCAGGAGGGGGGGGGGTGAATTGGTAGTTTTAAAAATTCTTACACAAAACGATTTTGAAAACCTTCTTGAATATTTAAAACAACTGCAATAGCACAGATCAAACACAAATTTCACCCAAGCAGTTAATCGTAAGAAAAATAAAATGCAAAAAATAATCAGAAAGAACACACCAAATTTTATAGTGGTTTGGTACATCCACTCCCTGGAGCCTCCCCTCCAGGTATTGCACTAAAGCTTAGTGACTCTCCTTTTGCTCCCACAGCAAGGCAGAGAAGCCTTTAAAAAACTTCTTTTCACCAACCCAGTGAGGCAGAGAACCCAGACTCCTTTTGCTTCCTCCTGAAGCAGGTAGAGAACCTTACCTCCTTTCGCTTTTTCCTAAAGCAGGTAGAGAACCTTACCTCCTTTCACTTCCTCCTGAAGCAGGCAGAGAACCTTGATCTTCTAGTTGATGATCCTTCCCTCATAGACACCAAGGGAATAGGGACGACGACTGGAGACGACGACTCAAATCCTTACTTGGAGCAACCTTTGTGAACACCTCACAAACTCCCCCTTAAAAGATTCTCTCTCTCTCTCTCTCCCAAGATCTCCCTCTCCCTCTCAAGAATCTCTCAGGTGAGGACAGCAACAAAAGATCTTAATAATTGAAAATAAGAGATATTTTATACAAGGGCTCAAAAATTGCCCTAAATTTCAACTTACCATCAAAAATCATCCAGGATGATTGGTCGATCGTCCAGGACGATCAGTCGATCATCCTGTACGATTAGAACAAAATCACACATATCATCTTGGATGATCTAGTTCTTCTGGATGATTAGAAGATAAGGTTTGTTCTCATTATCTAGGATGATTAGTTTAAATGAGGAATATCATCCAATAGACAGTCTAGGACTTCCAAGAGAAAAGTCTAGATGATCTAGAGAAAATGACTTGATCATCCAGGATGATATCTCTAGCGTTCTGTACGATTAGTTTAGAAAATGCCCAATATCATTCAACCCATAGTTCTTCTCATCTAGTACAACTATGCTGGATGATTTCAAAATAAATGATCATCCAAGATGATAAATATATTATCCCATACAATTAGTACAAAAAGGAATATATCATCTAGCAGACAGTTCGAGTCGTCAAGGTGAAATTTGTTAGATAATAAGGATTTGTAATTGATTATCTAGGATGATCTTGAAATCATCCAGGACAATGTGATCGATCAATCAATCCTTAATTACTTTCCTTAATCACCTGGCTAATTTAGGCATGATTGTAATGAATAGTCCTAGATGATACATGTATCGTCTAGGATTATTAGTCCAAAATACTAAAAATAAAAACTTGCCTAACTTAGTCTGGCGGTTGAGATTTTTTGATTTGAGCATATCGTCCTGTACGATAGGAGGATCATCCAACTGACTTAACATGACTGCCCTAATTAGGGTTTCTAATTTCAATGGATCATCCAGGATGATATTAATATCATCCAGAATGATATGAACAAAAACTAAATAGAAACTTTAACTCACAAAAAATCTCCCTCTGAGTGTGTGTGTGCAAGGTTACTTAGCTAGGGGATCCATTATATTATATTTGACTCAAGAAAGGGAAAAATTATATTTGAACACACACAAACCTAATCTTGAGCTGGATTGATTTGCACTTGATCTTGCGGACCTAAAAGGTTAGATAATCAAATAGAGATGAAAATATTTGTTATCATCAAAATCATAATCCTTGAATCCAAATTTGTAACAATCTCCCCCTTTTTGATGATGACAAATATTTATTAGATAATTTCCTATTCATTAAATAAAACACAGAACAAGAAAGCTAAGAAATATAAATTCTATTAGCAAGGCAAATAATATAACTACACTGAACACTAATAACTCAAAAAGTACAATAACCCAGAACATAAACTACTCCCCCTTTTGACATCTCAAAAAGGGGAAAACATAAAGAAAACATCACAAAGAATGAAAGTTCGATAGGGATATTAAGCCTTGATGAACTAGTCTCGAGGCTAACCAAGAGGGGGGGTGGGTGAATTTGTTTTTAAAAAATTCATGAGCAATAGGGAAAATTTTTTTGATAACTTGCAGCGGAAATAAGTAAACACAGAAACGAAAAGATCAACCACAGATTTCACCCAAGAAGATAATAATAGAAAAAATAAAGTGCAAAAAATAATCAGAAAGAGCACACCAGATTTTATAGTGGTTCGGTCAACTTGACCTACGTCAACTCCTCGGAGCCTCCCCTCCGGGTATTGCACTAACACAAAAGTGACTCTCCTTCTACTCCCATAGCAAGGTGGAGAAGCCTGTACAAAACTCCTTTCCACCAATCCGGTGAGGCAGAGAACCTGAACTCCTTTCACTTCCTCCTGAAGAAGGCAGAGAACCCATACTCCTTTCACTTCCTCCTGAAGCAGGTAGAGAACCTGAACTCCTTTCGCTTCCTCCTGAAGCGGGCAGAGAACCCGGATCTTCTTACGAATGATCCTCCCACAGAAAACACCGACAGGACAAGAGATGATGAACGGAGAAGACGACTCTAATCCTTTCTTGGAGTAACATTTATGAATCCCTCATAAACTCCCCCCTCACAAGATTCTCTCTCTCTCTCCCAAACTCTCTCTCTCTAGGATTTCTCTGTAAAGGAAAGTGACAGAAGATTTTTCTTGTTGAAAGAAAAAGATCTTTTATAGGAGGGCTCAAAATTTTCCCTAAATCTCAACTGATCGGCCAATATCGTCCAGGATGATCGCTAGATCGTCCTGTATGATCAGTTTAAAATCACCTATTTCAGCTTGGATGATTTGGCTCTTTTGGATGATTAGTAGAAAAACGTTGTTCAGATCATCCCGTACGATTCTGCGATCGTCCGGGATGATTAGAATAAATTAGGAATTTCATCCAAAAGACTGCTCTGGTCTTCCAGAGGAACTTGTGCTAGACGATCTCAAAATAACTTGATCGTCCAGGATGATATGCTTATCGTCCTGTATGATTAGTTCAAAAAGTGCCAAAATCATCCTAAGCACTGCTCTGGACGTACAGGTGAAACATGCAGGATGATTTCAAAATGACTTGATCGTCCGTGATGATATGGGTATCGTCTCGTATGATTAGTTCAAAATAAGGATTATCATCCTGCACACAGTTGTGGACATACAGGTGAAAGGCATTAGACAGTCAGGATTTTTAACACATCGTCCCGTACGATCCTACAATCGTCTGGGATGATATGATCGAATCAATTAGACCTTAATTACTTTCCTTAATCACCAGACTATTTAGGCATGATTGTAATGGATTATCCAGGGTGATATATGTATCATCCGGGATGATTAGATCAAATCTCTAAAAATAAAACTTGCCTAACTTGGTCTAGCGGTTGAGAATTTCTGATTTTAGCCTATCATCCTGTAAGATAAATGGATCATCCAGGATGATATGCTTAATCAGACAGACTTAACTTGGTCACCCTAATTAGGGTTTCTATTTTCACTGGATCGTGCAGGACTATGTGGATATCGTCCGAGACGATCAGAATAAAAATTGAACAGAAACTCTAATTCACTAAACTCTCCCCCTGAGTGTGTGTGTGCAAGGTTACTTAGCTAGGAGATCAGTTACATTATATTTGACTCAAGAAAAGGAAAACATTACATTTAGACACACTTGGACCTGATCTTGAGTTGCTTTTGATCTTTTGTACCTGAAATAGGTTAGCCAAGTAAAATAGAATACAAACATGTTTATCTTCATCAAAACTATACTTTTTGAATCCAGATTTGCAACAATCTCTCCCTTTTTGATGATGGCAAATATTGACGTAGTAGTTTCAAATAAAACAACCAGGAGTTAACCAACGCACATACGAAAATAAATATCTTTTCAAATTTCACTGAACAACTAGAATAATACAGGAAAATAACTACAAACAAAATAAACAAATATAAAACAAGAGCAATACATGAAACAAAAAACTACTAGTCACTAACTAACTCCCCCTTTTACATCACAAAAACGAGGAGGAACAGACACAACAATACAAACAGAAAATAGCATAAAACACAAAACTAAAATGGAGGCAGATTCTGATCAGAAGGAGGAGGAGGTGGTGGCTGAAAGTAGCTGTGAATGGTGGCGAAGTGGGCTCCAAACCAGGCAATGTCCTGGTCGTGTTGCTGTTGCTACTGAGCAGCGTAGTCATTGAAGCGCTGCAAATCCTCAGTGTGCCACTGCTCTTGGGCAGCAACATAAGAATCAAATCGGGCCTCCCACTGGTCAAACTGCTACACCAGATGATCAAAAGTGAATGCAATATGAAGGGGAGTAGGTGCATCAGGTGCAGCAGGAATAGGAACAGCTTCTTCCTCTTCCTCCTCAACATCCGGGGCGGGCTCCATATGTAGTCGGGTACTATGGAGTACTTGGAAGGAATTATTTGTGAAGTAGGAAGGAGGGACATTGGCATGGACTGGATATTACAGATCATATTTTGTCTCCAAAGTATATGCAATGATGTGTCCGAGAGCTAGATTTGGACGTCGGCTATGGCCCGGATCCCTAATGGTAGTGAGATGCTCGATATATCTAAAAAGGAGATCGGTTTTATTGAATTCCCGATGGGCCATAATGTAATAGGTGGTCAGGAAAAGTAAAGGGGTGATGTGAATGCGGACCCCATCTTTTGGAATAATGGAGGAATGAAGGACATGTTGAATGGTACGGGCATCCTTAAGAAGGGAAGAGCAAGCGTTGTCGTGGTAGGGGGCATTGGTATTTCTAAGGAAGTGATTGGCGACACTCCAATCATAATCAGGATCAGAAACTGGGGTGTGGAGTTTATCGCTAGTGACGGAGAGTTGAAGGATATGGTGAAAATCCTGGGCGGTGAGTTCTACAGGTCGTTGATTAATAAAGGAGTGAAGGGTGGAGTAGTCAGTGGCGATGCGAAGATTTGCGAAAAAGACTCAGAGAAGTTCAGTGCTAAATGGGAAGGCCAGGGTGAGGATGAAGGTGAGGGAGGTATGCCCAAATAGATCCAGGACAGGGTAGGAAAGAGTACGGGGGTTGACGATCTTGGATTGTGTGATTCCAACTTCAAGATATCATTAGAAGGCAGCCTGATCGGCTGCATTTGGAAAGCGGGGATCGACATTTCCCCAGGAGGAGCTTGCACCTTGATGCCTAGATCTCTTTCCACCAGCCATTAGAATCACAAGAGAGAAAGTATGGAAGGAGAGGTGTGAAGAAAATTAAAGAAAATGGTTGTTTAAGTAGAAATCGGTCGGATCGTCCCGTACGATCGCAGGATCATCCGGGATGATATGAGTAATTATGACGGCCAGGACGATTGGTCAAAAAGGTGGTCGGATCGTCCAGGATGATTAGAGACAGGCGATCATCCCAAAGAGTCAAGCTGGATGACCATTGATGAAAAGTATCATCCAGGACGATTAGGTGGATCATCCGGGATGATATGCAATAAATGTATAGGATGGGCTGAATTTGAATCATCCAACTGCTGACACGTGGATCATCCGGGACGATGAGGTGTATCAGGATCAGGAAAAACTGGATTATATCATCCATGATGATCACCAATAATTGATGCAACATAGCCGTTTGATCAGAAAGGGGATGATTTGAATGGATCGTCCAGGATGATGTATGGATCGTACAGGACGATGTAGGAATCGTCCAGGATGATGTGAAGAAAAAATAAAAAAGATGAAGGATGGAGAGGGAAGATCAGGGATCCTAAAAATATATACAACAAAATAAAAATAAAAAATAGAGGAAATAAAACTAAAAATGATAAACACAAAAACACAAAATAATGAGTTTTTTTTGAATCAATCTGCTCTAATAAATCAGAATTTTCCCTTAATTTTGAATCCAAAAACCAATAAGAAGACGATCGACAGCACTAAAATCCAAAAAAGTTAGAAAATTGACTTTCGTAACTCCCACCTCGGACACCTTATAGGAGCAAATTCCTTTCAAAACAAAAATCTAATTCAGAAGAAAATAAATTAGATTCGAAAAGAAATCATTTCAAGCCTCGTTCTAGAAAAATATCTGATATAATAGTATTACAAAGTAAGAAATCAAAAATCATTATTTTTGTCTCAAGCTTTTGAAAATATTAAGTGCTGCATGGATTTTTCTAAGACATTTAAAGATCCGAAAGGGAAGAAAGCCTATTTCTTTGTGGGCTCATTTTTTGCCTCTTTTTCAATTTGTTTGGTGCTTTGCGCATCTTTTGATTTTTGATACACTTTGTGTATCTTTTCAATTTTTGTTGACATTGTGCATCTTTTTAGTTTGGTCTAATTTTTTGCCTCCTTTTATTGTGGCGCTCTTTGCACATCTTTTGTAAGCTTTCTCCCTTTCAAAATAGTTAATGAATTTCAGCTGTGAAATTACCTTCCAGACATAAGAGACGATAAAACTCACTCTCTACAATAAGGAAGAGTAATTCACAAAATAAAAATCATACATCATATGATAAGTGCAATCACATGGTTCAGAAAATCCTAACAATGACTCAAAACTTTAAAAATACTATTCATATGAGGTAGATTACTGTAGGAAGATAAAATAGATCTCTATTTCAAAAACTAACTTTTTAATTTTGAAGAAGATTTTTATCCAAATGAAATAATACACAATTAAAGGGAGTTAGAGGAAGAGAAACAATCATCAATGTTTCTTCCCTTTAATAAATTCAGAGGAGTCAATCACTACTTACCAGCTTCTAAATAAAAAATAAGGCAAAACTCTCAGTCAGAAATCCAGTTTATTAGTAGTAGCGAGCAGTGATCTGATTTTGAAAGGAATAAATTAGTAATTCAAAAAACAAGTATGAAATCACATCAAAATAAATACTCAAATCAAAACAACAACAAGACTAAAATGAAAATCAGTAGAAGAATAAAAACCAACAGGAAATAGATAATCAAATCAAACAACTAACTAACAGAAACAGAATAAAAAATAGACAAATCAGAAATTAGTAGTCATCAGAATCAAGCATTTAGGTCAATCACACCTAATCTGGTCCTCAAAATGTTGAATAATTCAAAGGCCAGTGGTTTATTAAATATGTCAGCCAACTAATTTTTAGTTACAACATGATGTAGCTCAATATCCCCTTTTGTAACATGGTCCGTAATGAAGTGATGCATTATGTCAATGTGTTTGGTTCTAGAATGTTCGATTGGATTCTTAGAAATGCAAATGGCATTAGTATTATCACACAGAACAGAAATTGTGCCAACAGGTAATCCTAAATCCAAAACTTGTTGCTTCAACCAAAGGACTTGTGCCACACAACTTCCTAAGGCAATGTACTCAGCTTCAGCAGTGGAAAGTGCAACTAAGCTCTATTTTCTACTAGACCAGGAGACTAACGACTGTCCTATGAATTGACAGATTCCAAAAGTGCTCTTTCTATCCACCCTACATCCTACAAAGTCAGAATCAGAATATCCAATGATCTCAAAAGAAGTGCTGTGCCTAGGGTACCAGATTCCTAGGTTTGGGGTCCCTAAAAGATATCTAAGAATTCTCTTAGTAGCATTCAGGTGGGACTCTTTAGGATCAGCTTCAAAATTAGCACAAAGATAAATACTAAACATAATATCAGGTCGGCTAGCAGTCAGGTAAAGCAGTGATCCAATTATTCCTCTATACTTCTTCTGATCAAAAGATTTTCCACTTGAATCCTTATCTAATTGAAGAGAGGAGCTCATGGGAGTGTTGATTGGCTTGGCTTTATCCATTTCATATTTCTTCAAAATGTCCTTAGTGTATTTAGATTGATTGAGAAAGGTTCCATCATCCATTTGCCTTATGCTAAACCCCAAAAAGTAGGATAATTCTCCCATCATACTCATCTCAAACTCCTTATTCATTATTTTAGAAAACTCATCACATAAATGTTTATCAGAAGATTCAAAAATTATATCATCAACATAGATCTAGACAATGAGTAAATCATCCCGTACTCTTCTCAGAAAAATGGTGGCATCTACGCTCCCCTTAACAAACTCTCTTTCTAACAGGAATGTGCTAAGCCTCTCATACCAAGCTCTGGGTGCCTGTTTCAATCCATATAAGGCCTTTTTTAATTTGTAAATATGATTTGGATATTGAGAACTCTCAAAACCTGGGGGTTGTTCTACAAAAACATCCTCTTTTATTACCCCACTTAAAAAGGCACTCTTGACATCCATTTGAAACAGCTTAAATCCCTTGTAACAGGCAAAGGCTAGTAGCACCCTAATGGCTTCCAATCTAGCTACAGGGGTAAAGGTCTCCTTAAAATTAATCCTAACTTCCTCTGAATCCAAGTGGAGAAGGACTTAAATTCATCAATGACTTAGATTTATGTGACAGAAATTTAATCCAAGTGAACCTCAAGTAATCATCAATAATCACAAAACCATAGACTTTTCCCCCTAAGCTGGCAGTGCTAATGGGTCCAAAGAGATCCATGTGAAGGACTTATAAAGGTCTAGAGGTGCTAATTTCCTTAACAGAATGAAAGGAGGACTGGACTTACTTACCTAATTGACAGGCATCACATAGGTGGTCCTTAGTGAACTTAAGCTTGGGGACACAGGTGGTACAATTCTGTGATCGTCCGAGACGATTAGTGTAAATCAGGAATTTCATCCAGAAGACCACTCTGGTCATCCAGAGGAACTTGTGCTGGATGATCTTAAAATGACTTGATCATCCAGGATGATATGCCTATCGTCCTGTACGATTAGTTCAAAAAGTGCCAAAATCATCCTGAGCACCGCTTTGGACGTACAGGTGAAAAATGCAAGGTGATTTCAAAATGACTTGATTATCCAGGATGATATGGATATCATCCCGTATGATTAGTTCAAAATCAAGATTATCATCTTGCACACAGGTCTGGACGTACAGGTGAAAGGCACTGGACGGTCAGGATTTTTAACACATCGTCCCGTACAATCCTGCGATCATCCGAGATGATATGATCAAATCAATCAGACCTTAATTACTTTTCTTAATCACCAGACTATTTTAGGCATGATTGTAATGGATCATTCAGGATGATACATGTATCGTCCGGGACGATCAGATCAAATATCTAAAAATTAAACTTGCCTAACTTGATCTGGCGGCTGAGAATTTTTGATTTTAGCTTATCGTCTCATACGATAAATGGATCTTCCAGAATGATATGCTTAATCAGACAGACTTAACTTGGTCGCCCTAATTAGGGTTTCTATTTTCACTGGATCATCCAGGATGATGTGGATATCGTCCGGGACGATCAGAACAAAAATTGAACAGAAACTCTAATTCACTAAACTCTCCCCCTGAGTGTGTGTGTGCGAGATTACTTAGCTAGGAGATTAGTTACATTACATTTGACTCAAGAAAAGGAAAATATTACATTTAGACACACTTGGACCCGATCTTGAGTTGGCTTGAGTTGCTTTTGATCTTTTGTACCTGAAATGGGTTAGCCAAGTAAAACAGAATATAAATATGTTTGTCATCATCAAAACTATACTTTTTAAATCCAGATTTGCAATAGAGAAAATATAGAAAGACAGTACAAAAACATCACTAAAAAATAAGAAAAAGTAACCAAGCTAAAAATAAGAGGGACCCTGATTTGGTGGAGGAGGAGGAGGTAGTGGCTGAAATAGACTATGAATGGTGGCGAACTGCTCACCAAACCAGGCCATATCCTGGTCATGCTGCTGCTGCAGCTGGGCAATATAGGCATATAAGCAGTTCACATCTTCAGCGTACTGCTACTCCTGGGCAACCACATAGGAGTCAAAGCGGGCCTCCCACTGGTCAAACTTATGCACCAGGTGATCTAACGGTGATTCCATATGGAGAGGAGCAGATGCAACAAGCTCAGGAGCAGCTTCTTCCTCTTCTCCCTCAACATCCGTGCTGGGCTCCAGATGAAGACGAGTACTATGAAGAACATGGAAGGAGTTGTTAGAGTAAAAGGAAGAGGGACATTTGTTGGAAAAGGATATTAAAGATTGTATTTTGTTTTGAGAGTCTAGGCAATGATGTGTCCTAAAGCTAAGTTAAGACATCTCCTAAGGCCCGGATCCCTAATGCTAGTTAGATGTTCAATGTAGCGAAAGAGGATATCAATGGCATTGAACTCACGATGGGCCATGATATAGTAGGTAGTCATTGATAGCAAGGGGGTAATGTGGATGCGATCCCCAGCCTTTGGAATGATAGAGGAGCGAAGGACATATTAAATTGTCCTAGCATCCTTAACTAAGGAAGTGCAAGCATTGTCGAGGTACAGGGCATTAGTGTTTCTAAGGAAATGGTTAGCGTTACTCCAATTAAAGTCCTGGTCAGAACACAAAAATGAAGTTTATCGCCAGTGATAGGAAGTTAGAGAATGTCATGAAAGTCTTTAGTGGTTAACTCTACGGGGCGTTTGTTTACATAGGAGCGAAGGGAGGTATAGGCAAAATCAATGCGAAGGTTCACAAAAAAAATACGAAGAAGTTCAGTGCTAAATGGAAAAGCAAGTGTCAGAATGAAGGTGAGGGATGTGTGAGCGAAGAGGTCCAGTACCTGATAGGTTAGAATGCGTGGAATCACAATTTTGGACTGTGTAATACCCACATCGAGATAGCATTGGAATGCAGCCTGATCAGCTGCATTAGGAAATCAGGGATCGACATTCCCCCTAGTGGAACTAGCTCCCTGCTGCCTAGATCTCTTATCACGAGCCATAAAAAGAGGATTGAATGAGAGTAGAAGGAAGATTGGTGAAACAATGGCTGAAATCAACTGGTTAAATAGAAATCGGCCATATCATCCAGGACGAATGTAGGATCGTCCAGGACGATAGGTAGCAATAATTGCATCCAAGATGATTGGTGAAAAAGGTGATCAGATCGTCTAAGATAATTAGATATTTTCCTAGATGATTAGACACAGGCGATCGTCCTGAGGAGTCAGGCTAGGTAACTTTTGACTGAAAGGATGGTCCAGGACGATTAGGTGGATCATCCAAGATGATATGTAATAAATGAATCGGATGGGCTAAATTCAAGTCGTTCAACTGCTACCACGTGAATCATCTAGGACAATGAGGTGTATCATCCAGGATGATCACATTATGGGGATGATTTGTTCATATTGTCCAAGATGATGTGGGGATCGTCTAGGATGATATGACCAAAAAAATGAAAAAAGATAAAGGATGGAGAGGAATGATTAGGGGACCCAAAGATCACAAAAAAAACAAAATCTAACCAGAGAAAAAATAAATAAAAATGAGGAAACAACACAAAGAACACCCCCTTTTTTGAATCAATCTGCTCCAGTAAATCAGAATTTTTCTTTAATATTCAATTCAAAAGCCAATAAGAAGAAATCGATGGTCTGAAATCCAAAAAAGTTGAAAAAATAGTTTTCGTAACTCCTACCTCGGACACCCTATAGGTTCAAATTCCTTTTATAAAAAATCTAATTCAAAAAAGAAGAAGTTAGATAAGAAAATGGATCCTTTCAAGCTTTGTTCCAAAAAAATATAAAATAAAATAGTATTGGCAAAGTAAAGAATCAGAAATCATTATTTTCAATCTTAAGTGTTTGAATGTATTAAGTGGCTCCTGAATTCTTCTAAAATTTTTTAAAGATTTGAAAGAGGAGGAAGCTTATTCTTGTTGGCTCATTGTGTGCCTCTTTTGTAATTATTTGGCGTACTTTGCGCATCTTTTAATTTTTAATAAACTTTGTGTATCCTTTTAATTTTTTATAAATATTACGTATCTTTGCAGTGTTTGGCTCATTTTATGCCTCTTTTCTAGTTGATTGGCGCACTTTGCGCATCTTTTGTAAGCTTTTTTTCTTTCAAAATCTCTAAAAGACTCTCAGTAGTGAGATTATCTTCTAGATATAAGAGAATAATAACTCACTATCTTAGATAAGGAAAAGTAATCCACAAAGTAGAATCATTCTCATATGATAAATACAACCACCTGATTAAGATAACATGGCAATGATTCAATGATTTGGAACACTACTCATATGTGATAGATTACTATAAGAGGTTAAAAGGATCTCTATTTCAAAGTCTAGCCTTTTTAATTTTGAAAATAAATTCTATTCAAAAGGAAATATAAACCATTAAAGGAGTTAGAGGAAGAGAAACAATCATTAATGTTTCTTCCCTTTAACTATTTTAGATGAGTCAGTCACTGCTTACAAGCTTCCAAATAAAAATAAGGCCAAAACTCTTAGTTAGAAATTTAGTTTAACAGTAGTAGTGAGCAACGATCGGATTCTGAAGAAATAAGTAGTAAATCAAAAAATAAGAGGAAAGATCATAAAGAGAAATAACAACATCCGATAAGAAAACGAACAAAATAAGTAGTAAAAGAAACAGACAATCAAAACAAATAAAAACTAAAAGAAAAATGAAAAAATAGAAAAATTCAAAAATCAGTACTCATCAAATCATGCATTTATGTCAATCACACCCAATCTTGTCCTTAAAATGCTGAATGTGTCAAAGGCCAGTGGTTTAGTAAACATGTCAGCCATTTGGTATTCAGTTGTAACATGGTGTAACTCAATGTCTCCTTTGGTAACATGGTCCCTAATGAACTGATGCCTTCTGTCAATGTGTTTGGTTCTTGAGTGTTGGATAGGATTTTTAGAGATGCAGATGGCACTAGTGTTATCACATAGAACTGAAATTGTGCCCACAGGTAATCCTAAATCTAAGATTTGTTGCTTTAACCAAAGAACTTGGGCAACACAACTTCCTAAGGAAATATACTCAGCTTTAGTAGTGGAAAGTGCAATAGAGTTTTATTTTCTACTGGACCAAGAGACTAAGAACTGTCCTATAAATTGGCAAGTTCTAGAAGTGCTCTTTCTATCCACCCTACACCCTACAAAATCAGAATCAGAATATCTGATAATTTTAAAAGAGGTGATATGTCTAGGATACCATAGTCCTAAGTTTGGGGTCCCTAAGAGATATCTAAGGATTCTCTTAACTGCAATAAGGTGGGATTCTTTAGGATCAGCTTGAAATCTAGCACCGAGACAAACACTAAACATTATATCAGGTCAGCTAGCAGTCAAGTAAAGTAGTGATCCAGTTATTCCTCTATACTTCTTTTGATCAATAGATTTTTCATTTGAATCCTTATCTAACTGAATATTGGAACTCATAAGAGTGTTGATTGGCTTGGCTTTATCCATTTCATATTTTTTAAAAATATTCTTAGTGTACTTTGATTGATTTAGAAAGGTTTCATCATTCATTTTCCTTATGCTAAATCCCAAAAAGTAGGATAATTCTCCCATCATACTCATCTCAAACTCTTTACTCATTTTTTTAGAAAAATCATCACATAAATTTTTATCAGAAGATCCAAATAGTATATTATCAATATAGATCTGGATAATGAGTAAGTCATCTCCTACTTTCCTTAGAAAAAGGGTGGTTTCTGTGCTCCCCTTAACAAACTTTCTTTTCCGTAGGAATGTGCTAAGCCTTCATACCAAGCTCTGGGTGCCTATTTTAATCCATACAAGGCCTTTTTTAATTTGTAAACATGATTTGGAAATTGAAAACTCTCAAAACCTGGGGGTTGCTCTACAAACACATATTCCTTTATTACCCCATTTAAAAAGGCACTCTTGACATCCATTTGGAAAATCTTAAATCCCTTATAATAGGCAAAGGCTAGTAGCACTTTAATGGTTTCTAATCTAGCTACAGGGGCAAAGGTCTCCTCAAAATCAATCCATTCTATTTGGTTGTACCCCTTAGCCACCAATCTTGCCTTATTCCTAACCACCACACCAGAATCATTCATTTTATTCTTAAAGACCCATTTAGTTCCCACTACACTTTGATTCTTAGGTCTTTCAACTAACTCCCAAATATTATTCCTCACAAATTGGTTAAGTTCTTCTTGCATAGCAAAGATCCAAAATTCATCAGAAAGGGCTTGATTGATGTTGGTGGGTTTAGTCATTGAGATAAAGGCAAAATAGTTTACTTCCTTCCTAAGTCCATGCCTAGTTCTAACACCTTCATAAGGGTCTCCTAAGATCAGTTCTTTAGGATGACTCGAAGAATATCTCCATTCTTTACGTAAAGTGTTTTGAGGTTCTACCCTTTCCTCCAGATTTGTATTTTCTACTCCTTCAAGAATCTCTCCTACTACATCAGTATTTTGAGGCTCTACCCTTTTCTCCAGATTTGTAGTTTCTACTCCTTGGGTAATCTCTCCTAATTCATCTTCCTCCTCAGCTCTAGATTTCTTAGGATCAGATTCATCAAGCACAACATTAGTAGTCTCCTCCACCACTAATGTCCTCTTGTTAAACACCCTAAAGGATTTCCCCAGACTTGAATATCCTAAGAACACTCCTTCATCAAATTTTGGGTCAAATTTTCCAAAGGATGACTTCCCATTATTAAGAATGAAGACCTTACAGCCAAAGACATGGAGGTGAGATAGGTTTGGTATTCTACCCTTAATGATCTTATAGGGTGTCTTATTCAGATTGGATCTAACATTCACCCTATTCAACACATAACAGGCTTTGTTCACCGCTTCTGCCCAGAAGTATTTTGGAAGTGAATACTCAGCAAGCATGGCTCTAGTGGCTTCCACTAAGATCTCATTCTTTCTTTTAGCTACCCCGTTCTGCTAAGGGGTCCTAGGATATAAAAAGTTGTGACTAATCCCATGCTCCTTACAGAAAGTTCCAAATCTTACATTCTTAAACTTTCCACCATGATCACTATGAATGGTCAAGATCTCATAACCTAACTTCTTCTGAATCCAAGTGGAGAAGGATTTAAATTCATCAAATAACTCAGATTTATGTGATAGAAATCTAATCCAAGTGAATCTTGAGTAGTCATCGATAATCACAAATCCATAGACCTTTCCCCCTAAGCTGGTAGTGCTAATGGGTCCAAATAAATCCATGTGAAGGACTTCTAAAGGTCTAGAGGTGGTGATGTCCTTAATGGAATGGAAAGTGGATTGAACTTGTTTCCCAAGTTGATAGGCATCACACAGGTGGTCCTTAGTGAACTTAAGCTTGGGGATACCTCTAATTAAGTCCTTTTGGGTTACTCTTCTAAGGGTTTTCATGCTGGCATGACATAACCTCCTATGCCACAGCCAAGACTCATCAACAGTAGTTTTTAAGCAAAATGAAGCAGTACACTCAATGTTATTTAAATCAAGTATATAGACATTATTAATCCTCTTGCCCTACAAAACAGTGTTATTATTTAAGCTTATAATACAAATGTTTGCTAGAAACTTTATGCTGACCCATTTGTCATAGAGTTGATTGATATTGAGCAAGTCATATTTCAGTCCATCTACAAGCAAAATATTTTCAATCAAAAGGTTCTTGGAGTTTATGATTATACCTGTGCCCACCACTTTTCTGGTGTTGTTGTCTCCAAGAGTGACCTTGCCTCCAGCCCTGGCCTCCAGCGAAATGAATTAATTTTCATCTCCAGTCATATGTCTTGAGCATCCGCTATCCAGATACCATATGCTCTCACGAGATCTTGTGTGAGAGCATCCCTACAAAATCATTAAACGTCAGATTTAGGAACACAAACAGGTTTGGGTTCTTTTTTATGAAAACAAGAATGCAATGCATGTATGTTATGTTGTGAATCATGTAATTTGGGCCTCCATACCCAATGTGTACTATGGTGAACAGTGCAGGTGTGGGAGATATATCCTAACATCCCACAAGAAAAATATATAATACTAGGAAAAGGGTTAACTAATCTATATGGATGATAGTGCCTCTTCCTAGGTTTATATGATGCATGCTTTGATGATTGCGTATGAAATTCTTCAAGTGATGGAGGTTGTTTATTTTTCATAAGAGCAGTTAATTCAACGTCAAAGAATTTATTTGAACTATCAAGAATTGAATTTTCCACTCTTAATGCTTGCTCCCTACTCTCAACATTGAATGTATGAGTTTCTAATTTCTTGAATGCAACTTTTAATTTAACATGCGATGCTTTCAATGAATCATGCTCAATAGTCAAATCAGAATACTTTTTATTTAACTCATCAAACTTATCAAGTAATGACATATGATTGCTATCAAGTGAAGGATCCTTAAGCAAAACTTCATTCTCTTTTTGCAAGCTTAAGAATTCTAATTTCAGACTAGCATGCATTTTCTTAAGTTTCCTATATGATGAATGAATTTTCTCAGAAACATCAAGTAATTGATCGTAGGTTAGTTCACATACCTCTTCTTGGTCAGAATGACCAAGATGATCATTCGCCATCAATTTGTAATCTCCTCTTCAGCTTCAATCTTAGAAGTGTCAGATGTATAATCTGCCTAGAAAGCCTTTTGGATCTTCTTCTTTTCCTTCTTGAACTTGGGTTTCTCCTCACCCTGCTCCTTGCATGGGTGAGTTTTAAGTGTAGGGCAATCAGACTTCAGATGCCCATGCTTCCAGCATTCAAACCAAATAATATTAGATGAACCTTTAAAATTCTTACCAGATTTACCTTTGTTCCACTTCTGATGATACTTTTGTTTCTTCCTCAAGAAGCTCTTGAATTGCTTGGTGATTAAGGCTATGTCATCATCATCAGATCCTGAAGAGCTAGAACTAGAATCATTAGCCTTCAAAGCTATAATCTTCTCTTTCTTCTTTTCACCTGCATCAAGCTGCCTTTGGTTCACTCCTTGCTCATAAGAAATGAGTGATCCAAGTAAGCTATTAATAGAAAAAGTGTTTAAATGCTTAGAATTCAGTGATTATAGTTATCTTGGCATCATAGGAAGAAGGTAAACATCTCAAAATTTTGTTAACTTTTTTATAGTTGGTGAGTTCTCTTCCTAAAGCATGCAGGGAGGTGACAATTTGTGTGAACCTAGTGTACATTTCAGATATCGACTCACTAGGTTTCATGCAAAAGAGTTCATAATCATGAAGCAAGATATTCAACCTAGACTATTTAACTTTAGAAGTGCCTTCATAAGTGATGCATAATCTATCCCAGATTTCTTTACCAGTAGTGCAAGTAGAGACACGCATGTAATCCTCAAATTTTAATGCATAAAAAAATAGTTTAAGCATTTTGCATTTAGTTGAGCTAAATCCCTATCATCATGAGTCTATTCAGTAAAAAAAAGTTCATTTTTAACACCATTAAGAAGTCTAAAAGGTGCATCATAGCTATCTTTAACAAGCATCAACATGTGATAATCGATCGATTGTAAAAAGGTGGACATGCAAATTTTCCAGAAATCAAAATGTATGTTATCGAAGAAGGGTAGATGAGTAATGGAATACCCTTCTGCGGTGTTTCTATTACAAAAGTTAGCCATGGATCAAATTCAAAAGTTTTTCAAAACTTGATTTTAATGAATCCCTCTTTGATACCACTTGAAAACTCGTTATGGATGTTAAGCCCTTTTACACTAGCCTGAGGCTAACCAAGAGGGGGGGGTGTAAATTGGTAGTTTTAAAAATTCTTACACCAAACAATTTTAAAAACCTTCTTGAATATTTTAAAACAACTGTAATAGCATAGATCAAACATAAATTTCACCCAAGTAGTTAATCACAGGAAAAATAAAATGCAGAAAATAATCAGAAAGAACACACCATATTTTATAGTGGTTTAGTCAACTTGACCTACATCCACTCCCCAGAGCCTCCCCTCTAGGTATTGCACTAAAGCTCAGTGACTCTCCTTTTGCTCCCACAGTAAAGTGGAGAAGCCTTTACAAAACTCCTTTTCACCAACCCGATGAGGCAGAGAACCCAGACTCCTTTTGCTTCCTCATGAAGTAGGCAGAGAACCTTACCTCCTTTTGCTTTCTCCTGAAGTAGGTAGAGAACCTAGATCTTCTAGCTGACAATCCTTCCCTCAGAGACACCAAGGGATAAGGCACAATGACTGGAGATGATGACTCGAATCCTTGCTTGGAGTAACCTTTATGAACACCTCACAAACTCCCCATCACAAGATTCTCTATCTCTCTCTCTCTCTCTCTCTCTCTCTCTCTCTCTCTCTCTCTCTCTCTCTCTCTCTCTCTCTCTCTCTCTCCCCCCCAACCCCAAGCTCTCCCTCTCCCTCTCAAAGATCTCTCAGGTGAGGATAGCGACAAAAGATCTTAATAATTGAAAATAATAGATCTTTTATACAGGGGCTCAAAAATTTCCCTAAATTTCAACTTGCTGTCAAAGATCATCCAGGACGATCAGTCAATCGTCTTGTAAGATCAGTACAAAATCACACATATCAGCTTGGATGATTTGGTTCTTCTGGACGATTAGAAGACAAGGTTTATTCTAATCGTCCAAGATGATTAGTTTAAATGAGGAATATCATCCAGTAGACAGTCTGGGATGTCCAAGATAAAAGCCTAGACGATCTAGAGAAAATGACTTGATCGTCCAGGATGATATCTCTAGCATCCTATACTATTAGTTCAGAAAATGCCCAATATCATCCGGCCCATAGTTCTGGTCATCCAATACAACTATGCTAGATGATTTAAAAATAACTGATCGTCCAGAATGATATATATATCATCCCATACGATAAAATAAACATATCATCTAGCAGACATTTCGGGCCATCCAGGTAAAATTCATTAGACAATAAGGATTTGTAATTAAGTGTCCAGGATGATCTTGAGATCATCCAGGATGATATAATCGATCAATTAATCCTTAATTACTTTTCTTAATTACCTGACTAATTTAAGTATGATTGTAATAAATCATCCTGGATGATACACGTATCATCTGGGATGATTAGTCCAAAATACTAAAAATAAAAACTTGCCTAACTTAGTCTGGAGGCTGAGATTTTCTGATTTGAGCATATCATCCAGTACGATGGGAGGATTGTCCAAGATGATCTATTTAATCAAATCAACTTAGCATGGCTGCCCTAATTAAGGTTTTTATTTTTAATGGATCATCGAGGATGATATTAATATTATTCAGGATGATATAAACAAAAACTAAATAGAAACTCTAACTCACAAAAAATCTCCCCCTGAGTGTGTGTGTGTAAGGTTACTTAGCTGGGGGATCCATTACATTACATTTGACTCAAGAAAAGGGAAAAATACATTTGAGCACACACAGACTCGATCTTGAGCTGGATTGATTTGCACTTAATCTTGCAAACCTGAAAGGTTAGACAATCAAACAGAGACAGAAATGTTTGTTATCATTAAAATCATAATCCTTGAATCCAGATTTGTAATAATATTAAATGTCTAATTTAAATACTATTACATTACAGTGCATTTTGCTTTACATGATATTGGAGATGTTCTATCCTAAAATGTGAAAAAGTATATTCTCTATTATTTTACTAGGGTCCTAAATATACTCTTCTATCCTCATATGTTTGAAATAAATGTATGAGGGATTATGGCCCCTGTTGTTGAAAGTAAGTATGGGAGGTTAAGTAATAATGTAAACACTCTTTTAGCCCTATCTGCTTGATGTAGATATAAGAGGGATTCTCGCCCCACTTATTATATGCAAGTATGGGAGGTAAAGGGAGGCTTAAGTAGAAGTGGAGTTATAAGTAGACATCAGGATATGTGTATTATAATTATTACATTTTATATGTTAAGATCTTAATGAACTAAATCAAATAAATGTTCATAAATATGTATTATTAAACTCTAAACTTTTATTTTAATTCTGGTGGGAAAGTGAAAGTGATGAGCAAGTGAATCTCTCAGAATAAGTATTTTGTACAACATCTGGAAACTATTATCAAGGTAGTTATTTGGTTATGAAAGTGTATGTATTAGCTTTGAGATCAAATATATATTAGAACTCTAGTAATTTTAGGTTTTGTTTATAGTTTAAGTATTTCATAAATCTTTATGTATTCTTTTAATTAATTACTTTTAAATATCTGCATTAGATATTACTAAATGTGTGGGCTAAGGGAGGGTATTTACTGAGCTAGTTTAGTGCACTTTAGTTTTTTTAACATTTTAGGAAAAGGGAAGGGCTCGGTTGGGTAGAGGAGTGTAGAAGCAAAGTTTTGAGGTCTAGTGCTTGATGTATTGATTTTTGTAGTCCAGTTCATTTTTTCTGATATATGAAATTTTTGCTCTAGATTATGTATTTATGTTTTGATGAAATGTAAGTTGATCATGTTTCTTTTACATTATGGAAATTTAGTAGCTCTAGTTATGGTTATTGGAGGATTAGTTAATTAATTATATATTTAAGAAAGACCATTCCTTCCATTAGATCATAGGGCTTTGCAGGTCATATTATAGCAATGATCTGGAAAGATTTGAAATTATAATTAAAGCTATAAGAAAATGAATTGTATAAGTATGGGTAAGGAGTTTGGAGTTTAATATAGACCATTGCCTATTTATTATACTACATAATTAAATTCCTTATTCCCAATTAGATTAAAGTGTTGTTGCATAATGAAACCCCAAGAGTAAGAGGTAGCTAATGGTTAGAGTTCCAGCCTGGCTATAATATATTAGAGTACTATGGGGGTAATGACTTTTGATTTTATGATGCAGTATGCTGGGTTAGTGGCCTAACTAATGAGTGAGGCTCAAGGTTAGATGGCTGGAGTTAAGGGAAATGAAGTTGACAGCATCTATAGTTATTGTTAAGGTTGAAACACCCTCATTTCTAGGGTGTTGAGCTTCAGGTTGCTAAAGGTTGGTTCATGAGGGTAGAAACTCCTTTGATAGCATGTAGTGTCTATAGGGTAGAAAGTCACATTAGTTATATTTATATTGGATGGAAAAGTTGAGTGATGGTGGATAGGACAACAAAGAGAGAGGTTCTAGGGTCGGTCAATTGCAGAGATCAGTTGAGAAGAGTTCGTAGAGACTTTTAGGAGGTTTTTTTTACATCTGTTAGATAGAAGATACTGGAGTACTTCTTGAAATTGATGTAAGGGAGAAGATGATAATATAGTATGAGGAAGAGACTATAACTCTTGCGAGGCATGCTCTCCACTTAGTGAGCACACAAAAAGAGAAGTGCTATTAATTCCTAAATGGTTTGAGAGATAATTTGAGGTATCCCTTTGTCCCATTTCATATTAGTGACTTTTCTGATCTTGTGGAGAGAGCTAGGCTAGTAGAGAGCGATCTAACATCCACCCAACAATGATGGAATGCCAATAAGAAGAGGTTTGGAGGAGAACCCTCTAGAAGTAAATTTAGAGATAAGATATATAGAATGGAAGCTTGTGTTTCTAAGAGGGGAGGAATGAAAGCTTCTGGGAGTATTGGAGGATATATATCTACTAGTTGTTCACCTATTTGTGGTTTATGTAGGTAGAAGCATACATGTCGATGCTTTTTATACATGGATCAATGCTTTAGGTGTGGCCAAATGGATTATAAGGTGGCTTAGTGTCTACAGAGAGTGCAAGGGTATAGAATTGAAACCAGGTGTATTCAAAGCAAGTGGTAGCATCTAGCTCTATTTAGAGCAGTCGGTGAGGCTTATCGACCAATAGTGAAGGTATATTTAGAGGAAGACCATTTTATGGATCAGTAGGAGGAGCTTAGTGAGAGACCATTCCAGTTATCAATTCAGCTTTAATTCAGCCCAAAGTATATAGCCTTTTTGAACAAGAGGCAAGGTAGGCACTAGAGGTAGTGATAGGTATTACATATATTCATGAACGATCTTGTAGTATTCTTTTTTTTATTATAGTCATTCTTTTATATCTGAGCATCTTCAAGATAATTTAAGTTTAATATTTATTTTGTTATATCTTAAGCTATATTTTAGTTATCGACGATGGATTTGATATTTTCTCATTAGATTTGTGTGTATGAGCAGGCGATTTCTGGTAGGAAGTTAGTGTCTACACTAATCTTATTACCTTCGAAGGAGTTCAATGTTATAATAAATATGGATTGGTTAAGCAGGTATCAAGTTCAGATTAAAGGTCATATGAGGACAGTGAGTTGATGTGTAGATGGAGAATTATTTTATTTTCTAGGAGCTAAGAGTGCCTTGTAACAGTCCAAACTCTTAACTATTGAGATATTGTCTGTTTTGGCCTAAAAGTCTCATAGTTTTGTCCTATTTGTGTAACTTCCCAGTTGGTCACCCATCTAAAAATTCCTCCATGATGAGCACACTTAACTATACAGTTTCTTATAGAAATTCTACCTATTACACCAAAAGGTGCCTCGATGTTTAAGAGTTTAACTTCTTGTACTTAAGGGGTTTCCCAATCTCCCCCACTTAAGTAATTAATGTCCTCGTCAGTATCATTATTCCAGAATCATCCACCATGAAGATAGGATTCTAAAGGTGGCCCCTACAAGTTTAAGTGGTGGCTCCTGCCATGTAACACTTTGTCCCACATAGGGTTCAAGAGGTGGCTCCCATGGTGTAGCACTTTGTCTTGTATGGCACTTAGTTCCCATCTTCTGGCTAGTGTATTGCTCTGATACCCCATTTGTAATAGTTCAAACTCTTAACTATTGAGTGTTGATCTCATTCCTATATGAGGTCACTAAGACCTACCTAGGTTTCCTTCTAGTGACCTAATGATTGGGAGGTGTCCACCCCAAAATTATATAGGTCCTAGTTAAGATCCAATTCAATCTCAATCAAATCAAGCTCCACCCTTCAATCCAATCTCTAATCCAGCTTTCAACCAGCTTTCAATCAAACCTCAAATAATATCCAATCAATTTCAATCAACCATTTGGCTTCCATTGATATGGATAGCTCAAACTCAATCAATCAATTCCAATATTCAATCTAAACCTAACATTCCAAATAAAATCCCAAGGTTAAGGGCCCTGGTCTTCAAACCCTTTCTAGGTGAATTTCTACCACATGAAACCCAATCAAATGATCTCTGATTTGGGGTCTATCAATTATAACTTATTTAGATGTGTCTTTAGGATCAACCCATCAAATTTAAACCTATTCTGAGATTCCTAGCCCTAGAAACTAAATTGATTTCTAAAAGCTACAAAACCCTCAAATATTTATAGCTTATGCCACTGGACTTGCCATTCAGTGGAATTTGACTTTGGGATTCTTTCCAAACCTTCCAACCACACTCATAACCTTTCTCATGAATTTTTTATCAATAACCTACACTTTCTTGGACCATGTGTGACCCAGGGTTAACCTGGAGGTAAAATGGCCAAAATGCCCTTTAAAGGGGGTTTATGGTCTTTTCCCCAAAATTCAACAAGACCTTCCCATATTAACCTCCAAAAATTATCCCAATGGGCTCTAAATGTTCTTAGGAGCACATTAGATCCAAACCCACACTTTGGTTTGACCTGGTTGACCAAAGTGACCTTTAAGGGTTTAAACACCCATTTCCAATCAAATGAGTTTCTCTTTGCTTGGGACCTCCTCCATTGAGTTCATATGATCAACTTGAACTCAATGGACCCAACCCTTTACCTTAGGTCAACTTAGTTGACCAAGTCAACCAAGTTTGACCAAACCTCCCAAACACTTCTACCCTTTCAAACCTTTTGACCAAGACTTCTTCAAACCCATTCAAACCCATGGGGTAACTCATTGGGTCCTCAAGAGACCCCTCTTGAAGACCCAAGCCTAGGGTCCACCTGGGTTAGCCATTTGGCAAGACCCAAGTGTCCAAAGAGGGGTTACCCTTGAGACAAATTCCAACCCAAGCCCAATTGGATCAAACCAATGTTGGCATTGGGTTCCCCTTAACCCAACACACCTTCCTTAGTTACCCCAACCCTTGGGTCAACTTGCGTTGTGAATTAGGCTAACCTAAAGTGGCTAAAACCACCTTAGTTTGAGCCACTTCTCAACCTAAGCTCAACTAAACCGAACCAACCCTTCCATTGGGTAGCTTTAGGTCTAATACATCTTCTACACCAAGCCCAGCCACTAACCTAACCCAGGTGTTACCCAAATGGACCCAAATATGTCCAGAAATGGGTTGATCTGAGCCATGTTAGCGAATTGGGCCACCTTGTGGCCAATTCAACCTATGACTGGGTGCACCAAGACTTAACTCATCGTCCCTATTGATCCCATGGCCTGGCTTGACCCAGGTTGAGTCCAAATCAACCCAACCCAAACCGTACATGTTTTGCTCAACCCAAGCCACCCTAATTAAATGGACTCCCTCTTACCCGATTGAGATCACCATTAAGCTCGCCTGATCCCTAGCAACCTTTCCAACTCAGCCAGACCCAGCCAATGGCCAGTGGTGGCCAGGGAGAATGGAGAATGAGCTCTAGTGGTCCCCCCTTCACGGGCTCTGGTTGAAGCTTCCCTAAGGCTTAAGCTTGACTCACTTAGGCTTAGATGACTTCCCGAGGATGTCCCCTTCCACCTAGCGATCATCCAACAATTACCCCGATCGATCCCAACCGTTCAAGCTGATGACAACGAATTGAATTGGACTCCCTCAATCAAATGTCCACATGTGCTCCCAGTCCTTTAAAATCACTCCGTAGAGCTCCTTGATGATTTCCCTCTCATTCCCCATCTTTCTAGTCATTCCCAACCATCACCCCGAGTGAGCTCTAGTTAAGTCTGTGCGCCCTCCGCTCAAAGTCATACCTCCAGCCATCCTCTGGTCCTAACATCTGAAGGAGAAGAGCTTGTCATCCTTCCCTGAAGCTTCCTGTGATAGGAGCTCATTCATTAAGGCCTGCTTTATGGTGAGAATCCCTTCCTAAGCCCCTAGTTAGCTTGTATTGGTCAAGTGTAAAAGGAACTTTTAATCCAATGTGATCTCACTGTTGGATTGAAAGCCCTCATCATCCTGATCCTTCCTATGAAATTTTGTGAGAGTTCACTGGCGATATCTCTTGGATCACACCAGAGAACGTCAATGACTTTAGGTCTATGTGGGAGGTTGAAGACGTAATCCCAACCATTTATTTTAATCAACGTTCGGATAAGATCCCATAATTTCAGAGCCCATTTGATTGTAACCATTTGATCAATGATCTGATGGCTGTAATTAATTTTGCACTTGTATAGTTAGCCATAATGATTGGCTGGCCAATTAGACGACATCCACATGTAAAAGTACCGACTGACTGTGTAAATCTTTTTTTTGATTTTATAGGAAATTCAATGAAACTTCAAAATTTCATATTTCCTTCCACACTTGACCAAATTAGGTATTCTTAGGCTTGTTGAAAAGATCCCAGGGAGATCTTCAAAAGCCTAATGGTCCCAAGCCTCAGTAGTCTCTATGTTAGTACAAATGTGGGCCCAAGCACAATAATTTTGATAATAACAAATATTGTTATTCTCTTACTACTATTTATTATAAATCTATTTTGTTTCCCTACTCACTAACATTTCAAATCCATCATTCACTTGTACCTTCAATCAGCTCAAGATTAGGTAGACTAGGCCTGAGTCAATTTATAATTTCAATTTCAATGTGCTTTTACTTTCCTTGAGTCAAATCATATATATGGTGGATACTAAGCTAAGTAACCTTTGAAAGTTCGATAGGAATGTTAAGCCGTAGTGAACTAGTCCCGAGGCTAACCAAGAGGGGGGGTGAATTGGTTATTAAAGAATTTCACGAGGAACAGAAAAATCTTTTCGATACTTTGCAGCAGAAATAAGTAAACAAGAACGAAAAGATCAATCACAGATATTCACCCAAGCAGTTAATATCAGAAAAGTAAAGTGTAGAATAGAATCAGAAAAGCAAACCAGATTTTATAGTGGTTCGGTCAACTTGACCTACATCCACTCCCCGGAGCCTCCCCTCCGGGTATTGCACTAAACAAAAAGTGTCTCTCCTTTTGCTCCCACAGCAAGGCGGAGAAGCCTGTACAAAACCTCCTTTTCACCATATGGTGAGGCAGAGAACCCGACCTCCTTTTGCTTCCACCTGAAGTGGGCAGAGAACACCGGATCTTCTTGCGAATGATCCTCCCACAATGAACACCAACTAGACGAAAGATGATGAGCGGAGAAGACGACTCTGATCCGTGCTTGGAGTAACCTTAGTGAATCCCTCACTAACTCCCCCTCACAAGATCCTCTCTCTCTCTCCCAAACTCTCTCTCTCTCTAGGGTTTCTCTAGGAAGGAAAGTGGCAAAAGATTTTTCTTGTTTCAAGAAAAAGTTCTTTTATAGGAGGGCTTAAAATTTTCCCTAAATCTCAACTGGTCGGCCAAGATCGTCCAGGATGATCAGTAGATTATCCTGTACGATCAGTTCAAATTCAGCTGTTTTAGCCTGGACGATCTGGCTCTTCTGGATGATCAGTAGAAAAAATTGATCATATCATCCCGTACGATCCTGCGATCGTCCGGGACGATTAGTGTAAATCGAGGAATATCGTCCTGACGACAGTTCGGGTCTTCCAGAGAAACTTGTGATGGACGACCAAAAAATGACTTGATCGTCCAGGACGATAGGGACATCATCCTGTACGATTAGTTCAAAAAGTGCCAAAATCATCCTGAGCACAGTTCAGGTCGTACAACTGAAATGTACTAGACGATCCGGATCGTCCAGGATGATATGATCGTATCAATTAAGTATTAATTGCTTTCCTTAATTACCAGACTAATTTAGGCATGATTGTACTGGATCATCCAGGACGATACACGTATCGTCCGGGACGATCAGACCAAATATCTAAAAATAAAAACTTGCCTAACTTGATCTGGCGGCTGAGAATTTTTGATTTGAGCATATTGTCCCGTATGATCAAAAGATCGTCCAGGACGATCTGCTTAATCAGACCCTCCTAACTTGGTCGCCCTAATTAGGGTCTCTATTATTACTTGATCGTCCAGGACGATGTGACTATCATCCAGGACGATCTGAATAAAAATTTGAACAGAAACTCTAATTCACTCAAGCTCTCCCCCTGAGTGTGTGTGTGTGCAAAGTTACTTAGCTAGGGGATCAGTTACATTACAATTGACTCAAGAAAAATAAAAACCAATATATTTGACCTGAATTACAATACAGACTGACTCATTCTTGAACTGGCTTACACTTGCAATTGATCCTGCGTACCTGAAAAATTAGGCAGTCAACAAGAACCAGAGATGTTTGCTATCATCAAAATTATAGTCCTTGAAACCAAGTTTGCAACAATCTCCCCCTTTTTGATGATGGCAAACATTTGTTGATAATTTTAAAAACAGGAATTTAACAATGGGTGAATAATAAAAGACACTAAAACTAATTCAAAACCAAGACTGACTACTCCCCCTTTTGACATCTCAAAAAGGGAAAGACACATCTAAAAATAGCAAAGCCCGTAGAATTCCAAAATCATAAGACTGACAAATCCCTTTTTTTTATTAAGCTGCTCTAGTAAATTAGAATTCTCCCTTGATTTTTGATCCAAAAACCAATAAGTATACGATTGACAGTGCTGAAATCCAGAAAAGGTTAGAAAAATCGACTTTCGTAACTCCCACCTCGGGCACCTTATCGATGCAAATCTCTTTCAAAACAAAAATCCAATTCAGAAGAAAAGAAATTAGATTCGAAAAGAGATCCTTTCAAGGCTCGTTCTAGAAAAATATCTGATATAATAGTGTTACAAAGTAAAAAATTAGAAATTAGGATTTTCAAACTCAAGCTTTTGAAAATATTAAGTGGCGCACGGATTTTTCTAAGACATTTAACAATCTGAAAGGGAAGAAAGCTTGGTTTGGGCTCATTTTGTGCCTCTTTTTCCATTTGGTTGGCGCTTTACGCATCTTTTGATTTTTGATACAATTTGTGTATCTTTTAGTTGGCGATATTTCGCATCTTTTCAGCTTTGGGCTCCTTTTATGCCTCTTTTTCAATTTATTTAGCCCACTGCGCATCTTTTGTAAGCTTTCTCCTTTTCATAATCATTAAAGAGTCTCAGCTGTGAAATTATCTTCCAGACATAAGAGATGACTCTCCATAATAAGGAAGAATGATTCACAAAATAAAAGTCATACATCATATGATAAATGTAATCACTTAATTTAGAAAATCATAACAATGACTCAAGACTTTAAAAATACTATTCATATGAGGTAGATTACTGTAGGAAGATAAAATAAATCTCTATTCCAAAAACTAATATTTTTATTTTGAAAAAGATTTTTATCCAAAAGAAACCATACACCAGTAAAGGAGTTAGAGGAAGAGAAACAATCATCTATGTTTCTTCCCTTTAACAGATCCAGTGGAGTCAATCACTGCTTACCAGCTTCCAAAACAAAAAATAAGGTAAAACTCCGAGTCAGAAATTCAGATTATCAGAAGTAGTGAGCAGTGATTAGACTTTGAAAAGCATAAAATAGTAAGTGCAAGAGATGAACCAGTGAATAAAGATAGGTATAAAATCACATCAAAATAAATACTCAAATCAAACTAACAACATGGCTAACACAGAAATCAGCAGAAGAAATAAAACCAACTGAAAGCAAGTAATCAAATCAAAAAATAAAAAAAAACTAAATAACAGAAAACAGAATAACAATCAGAATAATCAGAAATCAGCAGTCATCAGAATCAAGCGTTTATATCAATCACTCCTAATCTGGTTCTCAAAATGCTGAATGAGTCAAAGGCCAGTGGTTTAGTGAATATGTCTGCCAGCTGATTTTTAGTTGCTACATGATGTTGCTCAATGTCCCCTTTTGTAACATGGTTCCTAATGAAGTGATGTCTTATATCAATGTGTTTGGTCCTAGAATGTTGGATTGGATTCTTAGAGATGCAGACGACACTAGTATTATCACACAGAACAGAAATTGTGCAACAGGTAAATCTAAATCCAAAACTTGTTGCTTTAACCAAAGAACTTGGGCCACACAACTCCCTAAGGCAATGTACTTAGCTTTAGCAGTGGAAAGTGCAACTGAGTTCTATTTTCTACTGGATCAGGAGACTAAAGACTGTCCTATGAATTGACAAGTTCCAGAGGTGCTCTTTCTATCCACCCTATACCCTACAAAGTCAGAATCAGAATATCCAATGATCTCAAAATAGGTGTTCTGCCTAGGGTACCAGATTCCTAGGTTTGGGGTCCCTAAAAGATATCTAAGAATTCTCTTAACAACAGTTAGGTGAGACTCTTTAGTATCAACCTAAAATCTAACGCAAAGATAGACACTAAACATGATATCAGGTCGGCTAGCAGTCAGGTAAAGCAGTGATCCTATTATTCCTTTATACTTCTTCTGATCAATAGATTTTCCACTTGAATCCTTATCAAACTGAACTGAGGAGGTCATGGGAGTATTGATTGGCTTGGCTTTGTCCATTTCATATTTCTTCAAAATGTCCTTAGTATATTTAGATTAATTGAGAAAGGTTCCATCATCCGTTTGCATTATGCTAAACCCCAAAAAGTAGGACAATTCTCCCATCATACTCATCTCAAACTCCTTACTCATTATTTTATAAAACTCATCACATAAATATTTATCAGAAGATCCAAAAATTATATCATCAATATAGATCTGGACAATGAGTAAGTCATCCCCTAATCTCCTCAGAAAAAGGGTGGTGTCTACGCTCCCCTTAACAAACTCTCTTTCTAACAGGAATGTGCTAAGCCTCTCATACCAAGCTCTGGGGGCCTGTTTCAATCCATATAAGGCCTTTTTTAATTTATAAACATGATTTGAATATTGGGAACTCTCAAAACCTGGGGGTTGTTCTACAAAAACATCCTCTTTTATTACCCCATTTAAAAAGGCACTCTTGACATCCATTTGAAACAACTTAAATCCCTTATAACAGGCAAAGGCTAGTAGCACTCTAATGGCTTCCAATCTAGCTACAGGGGCAAAAGTCTCCTCAAAATCAATCCCTTCAATCTGATTATACCCCTTAGCCACCAATCTTGCCTTATTCCTAACCACCACACCAGAATCATTCATCTTATTCTTAAAGACCCACTTGGTTCCCATAATTCTTAAAGACCCACTTGGTTCCCATAATACTTTGATTTCTAGGTCTTTCTAATAACTCCCAAACATCATTCCTTACAAATTGATTCAATTCTTCCTGCATAGCTAAGATCCAAAACTCATCTGAAAGGGCTTGAATGATGTTGGTGGGTTCAGTCATTGAGATAAAGGCAGAATGGTTTACTTCCTTACTAAGTCCATGCCTAGTCCTAACACCTTCAGAAGGGTCTCCTAAGATCAATTCTTTAGGATGACTTTAAGAATATCTCCAATCTCTAGGCAACATAGTTTGAGGTTCTACCCTTTCCTCCAAATTTGTATTTCCAACTCCTTGGGTAACCTCAACAATCTCTTCATCTTCTACTTTAGATCTAGACTCCTTAGGATTAGATTCATCAAACACTACATAGGTTATTTCTTCCACCACCAAAGTCCTCCTATTGAACACCCTAAAGGATTTCCCCACACTTGAATATCCTAAGAACACTCCTTCATCAGATTTGGGGTCAAATTTTCCTAAGGGTGACTTCCCGTTGTTCAGAATGAAAACCTTACAGCCAAAGACATGAAGGTGGGACAGATTTGCAGTTCTATCCTTAATGATCTCATAAGGTGTCTTGTTCAGTTTGACTCTCACATTCACCCTATTCAGCACATAACAGGCAGTGTTCACCGCCTCAGCCCAAAAGTATTTTGGAAGTGAATACTCGACAAGCATGGCTCTAGCGGCTTCCACTAAGGTCCTATTCTTCCTTTCAGCTACCCCATTCTGCTGAGGGGTCCTAGGAGCTGAAAAATTGTGACTAATCCCATGATCCTCACAAAAACTTCCAAATCTTCTGTTTTCAAACTCCCCTCCGTGATCACTATGGATGGTAATAATCTCACATCCTAACTTCTTCTGAATCCAAGTAGAGAAAGATCTAAACTCATCAAATGACTTAGATTTATGTGACAAAAATTTCACCCAAGTGAACCTCGAATAATCATCTACAATCACAAACCCATAGACTCTCCCCCCTAAGCTGGCAATGCTAATGGGTCCAAAGAGGTCCATGTGAAGAACTTCTAAAGGTCTAGAGGTGCTAATGTCCTTAATAGAGTGAAAAGAGGACTAGACTTGCTTCCCTAACTGACAGGCATCACACAGGTGATCCTTAGTGAACTTAAGCTTGGGCACATAACTAAGTCCTTTTGGGTGACTCTCCTAAGGGTTTTCATACTAGCATGACACAATCTCCTATGCCATAACTAAGACTCATCAGCAGCAGTTTTTAAGCAAATTAAATTATCAAATTTAATGCAACTTACATCCAGCTTGTAGACGTTATTGATCCTTTGCCCCTACAAAACAACTTCATCATTTAAGCTTAAAATGCAGCCAGTGGGCAGGAATTTGATGCTGTATCCCTTGTCACAAAGTTGACTAATACTCAGCAAGTTGTGTTTCAGTCCATCTACAAGCAAAACATTATTAATCATAAAATTCTTTGAATCACCAATTATACCTGTGCCTACCACCTTCTTGGTGGTGTTATCTCCAAGTGTAACCTTGCCTCCAGCTCTGGCCTCCAGCGAAATGAACTGATTTGCATCTCCAGTCATGTGTCTAGATCATCCGCTGTCTAGGTATAACATGCTCTCACGAGGTCTTGTGTGAGAGCACACCTACAAAAATATCAAACATCAGTCTTAGGAACCCAAACAGGTTTGGGTTCCTTCTTATGAAAAGAAGAATGCAATGCATGTCTGCTGTGCTGTGAAACAGGCAGTTTGTGTCTCCACACCCAATGTGTACTACGGTGAACAGTGCAGGTGTGGGAAATATGTCCTAACATGCCACATGAAAAATATCTAACACCAGGAAAAGGATTACCTAAACGTCGTGAATGATAGTGCCTCTTCCTAGAAGTGTATGAAACATGCTTTGATGAACTTGCAACAGATTTTTCAAAAGGTGGTGGTGCATAAAACTGTTCAAAAGTAGGTGGTTTTTTATTCTTTTCAAAAGCAGCAATTTTTCACTCTTAAAAATTTGTTCTCGTTGTTAAGAATAGCAATCTCAAAAGTTCTTGCACTTTCATTACTTTCTAAATCACATGCCATATCTTTTAATTTCTTAAAGGCAGCTTCTAATTCAACATGCGATATTTTTAATGCATCATGCTCAATAATTAAATCAGAATGCTTTCTATTCAGTTCATCAAACTCATCTAGTAAAGACATGTGATTGCTATCAATAGTAGAATGATCCTTAATCAACACATCATGCTCTTTTTGCAAAGTCAGATAATCCAGTTTCAAGTTAGCATGGGTTTTCTTAAGCTTCCTATACGATGCATGAATTTTTTCAGATACTTCAAATAATTGATCATAAGTAAGCTCACATACCTCTTCCTGGTCCGACTGACCAGGGTGATCATCCGCCATCAGACATAGATTTATTTCCTCCTCTTCAGCTTCAGTCTCAGAAGAGTCGGATGCAGAGTCTGCCTAGAACGCCTTCTGAATCCGCTTCTTGTCCTTTCTAAACTTTGGTTTCTCCTCACCCTTCTCCTTGCTTGGGTGAGCCTTGAGTGTAGGACAATCCGCCTTTATGTGTCCAGGCTTCCTGCATTCAAAACAAATAGATTCAGATGAACCTTTAAAGTTTCTACAGGTCTTACCTTTGTTCCACTTTTGAAAATTCTTATTCTTCTTCCTTAGAAAGCTCTTGAATTGCCTTGTGATTAAGGCAACATCATCGCTATCAGACCCGAAAGTGCTAGCATCTGAATCTTTGGCCTTTAGCGCCACTGTCTTCTCCTTCTTTCGTTCACCTACATCAAGTTGTCTTTGGTTCACCCCTTGCTTGTAAGCAATGAGTGATCTAAGTAAGCTGTCAATAGAGTAAGTATTTAAATCTTCAGATTTCGTGATCGCAGTAATCTTAGCATTGTAAGAAGAAGGCAAACATCTAAGAATTTTGTTCACTCTTTCATAATTAGTTAGTTCTCTTCCTTGAGCATGCAAAGAGGTAACGATTTGAGTGAACCTTGTGTACATTTCTGAAATCGTCTCACTAGGTTTCATGTGAAAAATTTTGTAATCATGTAACAAGATGTTTAACCTAGACTGTTTGACTTCAGTTATACCTTCATATGTTATACACAATCTATCCCAGATTTCTTTACCCGTTGTACAAGTAGAAACATGCATATAGTCTTCAGATTTTAAAGCACAAAAGAAACAGTTCAAACATTTTGCATTTAACTGTGCTAAATCATGATCATCAAAAGTCCAATCTATAAACGGGAGTTTAGTTTTCACATTTTTAATCAATCTAAAAGGTGGTTAGTATCCATCCTTAACTAACATCCATATGCGATAATCAATCGATTGAAGAAAAGTAGACATGCATGTTTTCCAAAAATCAAAAGGAATATTATCAAACAACGGTGGTCTCGTAATAGAATAACCTTCAGTAGTATTACGATTGTTATAGTTAGCCATGGATCAAATTCAAAAGTTTTTAAACCTAAATTTTGAATCCCGCTCTGATACCACTTGAAAGTTCGATAGGCATGTTAAGCCCTAGTGAACTAGTCCCGAGGCTAACCAAGAGGGGGGTGAATTATTTATTTAAGAATTTCATAAGAAACAGAAAAATCTTTTTGATACTTTACAGCAGAAACAAGTAAACAAGAATGAAAAGATCAATCACAGATATTCACCCAAGCAGTTAATATCAGAAAAGTAAAGTGCAGAACAGAATCAGAAAAGCAAACCAGATTTTATAGTGGTTCGGTCAACTTAACCTACGTCCACTCCCCGGAGCCTCCCCTCCGGGTATTGCACTAAACAAAAAGTGTCTCTCCTTTTTCTCCCACAGCAAGGTGGAGAAGCCTGTACAAAACCTCCTTTTCACCACACGGTGAGGCAGAGAACCCGACCTCCTTTTGCTTCCACCTGAAGCGGGCAGAGAACCCCGAATCTTCTTGCGAACGATCCTCCCACAACGAACACCAACTAGATGAAAGATGACGAGCGGAGAAGATGACTCTGATCCGTGCTTGGAGCAACCTTAGTGAATCCCTCACTAACTCGCCCTCACAAGATCCTCTCTATCTCTCCCAAACTCTCTCTCTCTCTAGGGTTTCCCTGGGAAGGAAAGTGGCAAAAGATTTTTCTTGTTTCAAGAAAAAGTTCTTTTATAGGAGGGCTTAAAATTTGCCCTAAATCTCAACTGGTCGGCCAAGATCGTCCAGGACGATCGGTAGATCATCCTGTACGATCAGTTCAAATTCAGCTATTTTAACCTGGACGATCTGGCTCTTCTTGATGATCAGTAAAAAAAATTGATCATATCATCCCGTACGATCCTGCGATCATCCGGGACGATTAGTGTAAATCGAGGAATATCGTCCAGAAGACAGTTCGGGTCATCCAGAGAAACTTGTGCTGGACGACCAAAAAATGACATGATCGTCCAGGACAATAGGGACATCATCCTGTACGATTAGTTCAAAAAGTGCCAAAATCAACTTGAGCACAGTTCAGGTCGTACAGCTGAAATGCACTAGACGATCCGAATCGTCCAGGATGATCCTGCGATCGTCCAGGACGATATGATCGTATCAATTAAGTATTAATTGCTTTCCTTAATTACCAGACAAATTTAGGCATGATTGTACTGGATCGTCCAGGATGATACATGTATCGTCCGGGACGATCAGACTAAATATCTAAAAATAAAAACTTGCCTAACTTGATCTGGCGGCTGAGAATTTCTGATTTGAGCATATCGTCCCTACGATCCAAAGATCGTCCAGGACGATCTGCTTAATCAGACCCTCTTAACTTGGTCGCCCTAATTAGGGTCTCTGTTATTACTTGATCGTCCAGGACGATCTGAACGAAAATTTGAACAGAAACTCTAATTCACTCAAGCTCTCCCCCTGAGTGTGTGTGTGCAAGGTTACTTAGCTAGGGGATCAGTTACATTACAATTGACTCAAGAAAAATAAAAACCAATACATTTGACCTGAATTACAATACAGACTGACACGTTCTTGAACTGGCTTACACTTCTAATTGATCCTGCGTACCTGAAAGATTAGGCAGTCAATAAGAACCAGAGATGTTTACTATCATCAAAATTATAGTCCTTGAAACCAAGTTTGCAACAACCTTGTACACACACACTCATGGGAGTGAGTTGGTGAGTTAGAAAAGTTTTTATTTTTTGAACTAAATGTACATTATGATTTATATCGTACGAGATGATCAGTTAAAATAGAAAACCCTAATTAGGGCACTCTTTGTTAATTAAGATTAATTAACCAAATCATACTGGATGATCCTAATCATACAGGATGATCAGGTATATTCACAAAATTCAGCCGCTAATCATAATTTAGGCAGTTTTTTAATTATCAAATTTTACTCTTATCGTACAGTACAATATGCATCATACTGAATGATTTGTGATAATCAGACCTAAATTAATTTTGTGATTGGGTGTTTAATTATGGTTAAATTATTCAATCCTATCACACAGGATGATCGGAGATGATTGTACTTTACGACCCGATTCCTGTATGGGATGATAATTAAAAGCCGCCCATCATCCAAGATGAAAATCTCTAATTTTTCACTAATTATATAGGATGATCCCTGAACTTCATATGGTATGACCCAATCTCTATATGGGATGATATTTATTTGTGAGCTATAGTACTGGACGATCTGTTTAATCCCTTAAACTAATCATACTGGACAATCGCAAGATCATACGGGATGATTAGTATAAATACTTAAATTGATCATACAAGATAATATAGTTCATACGATTTGAATGTGATGTTTTATACTAATTATACAGGATGATCTCATGATCATATATGATGAAATTTGATGGTAAATTAAAAATTAGGGCTTTCTTTGGAGGCTCTCTATTTTAAATTTCTATATTATTTGTAGAAAATCTTTTGCTACAAAAGGTGTTTGAGAGGGTGCTTAGAGAAGAAGTTAAGGAGAGATTTGGTAGAGAAGAGAGGAAGAGCTTGTGTGAGGGGGAGTTGTGAGGGATTCACAAGGTTACTCCAAGAAAGGTTCCTACTTGTCTTCTTCAAGTTTCTTTTGGGTAATCATGGTTCTCTGCCATCACCTGGAGGGTATAAAAGATTCAAGATTTGCTTCCATCATCGAGAGGGTGTAAAATCTTTTGGTTCTCCACCACACCGGGAAGGTGAATGTGATTCTGTAAGGGCTTCTCCGCCTAGCTGTGGGGACTAAAAGAGAGCAACTAAAAGGTTTAGTACAAACTGTTGCAAATCTGGTTTTGATGATGACAAACATGTTTCCAGTGTGTTTTACTTAGCTAATCTGTTTCAGGCACAAAAGACCGCGAGCCACTCAAGCCAACTCAAGATCGGGTCCAAGTGTGTCAAATATATGATTTTTCTTTTTATTGAGTCAATTGTAATGTAACTGATTCTATAGCTAAGTAACCTTGCACACACACACTCAGGGAGAGAGATTGAGTGAATTAAAGTTTCTGTTCAAATTTTGTTCAGATCATCCTAGACGATTTCCACATCGTCCTGGACGATAAAGCCAAAACAGAAACCCTAATTAGGGCGACTAAGTGAAGAGGGTCTGATTGAGCAGATCGTCCTGGATGATCTCAAGATCGTACGGGACGATATGCCCAAATCAAAAATTCTCAGCCGCCAGATCAAGTTAGGCAAGTTCTTATTTTTAGATACTTGGTCTGATCGTCCCGTACGATACATGTATCGTCCCGGATGATCCAGTACAATCATGCCTAATTTAATCTGGTAATTAAGGAAAGTAATTTATTTTTGGTTGATACGATCATATCATCCTGGACGATCGCAGGATCATCCTGGACGATCATGATCGTTTAGTGCATTTCAGCTGTACGACCCGAACTGTGTTCAGGACGATTTGGGGCCTTTTTGAACTAATCATAACGGACGATGACCCTATCGTCCGGGACGATCAAGTCATTTTTTTGTCGTCCAGCACAGATTTCTCTGGACGACCCGAACTGTCTTCTGGATGATTTCCCTCAATTTGCACTAATCGTCCCGGACGATCGCAGGATCGTACGGGACGATATGAACAACTTTTTCTACTGATCATCCAGAAGAGCCTAATCGTCTAGGCTGAAACAGCTGAATTTGAACTGATCGTACAGGACGATCTACCGATCGTCCTGGACGATCTTGGCCGACCAGTTGAGATTTAGGGCAAATTTTAAGCCCTCCTTTAAAAGAACTTTTTCCAATTTTTGAAAAAATCTTTTTGCTGCCTTCCTTCCCTGACAAACCCTAGAGAGAGAGAGAGTTGGGAGAGAGAGAGAAGATCTTATGAGGGGGAGTTAGTGAGGGATTCACTAAGGTTGCTCCGAGCACGGATCAGAGTCATCTTCTCCGCTCGTCGTGTTTCGTCTGGTCGGTGTTCGTCATGGGAGGATCATTCGCAAGAAGATCCGGGGTTCTCTGCCCGCTTCAGGTGGAAGCAAAAGGAGTTCGAAGGTTCTCTGCCTGCTTCAGGAGGAAGCGAAAGGAGTTCGAAGGTTCTCTGCCTGCTTCAGGAGGAAGAGAAAGGAGTTCGAAGGTTCTCTGCCTGCTTCAGGAGGAAGCGAAAGGAGGTCGGGTTCTCTGCCTCACCGTGTGGTGAAAAGGAGGTTTTTGTACAGGCTTCTCTACCTTGCTGTGGGAGCAAAAAGAGAGACACTTTTGTTTAGTGCAATACCCAAAGGGGAGGCTCCGGGGAGTGGACGTAGGTCAAGTTGACCGAACCACTATAAAATCTGGTTTGCTTTTCTGATTCAGTTTTGCACTTTACTTTTCTGATATTAACTGCTTGGGTGAATATCTGTGGTTGATCTTTTTATCGTTGTTTTAATTCATTTCCGCTGCACGTTATGAAAAGATTTTCATTGTTATCGTGAAACTTTTAAATAACCAATTCACCCCCCCTCTTGGTTAGCCTCGGGACTAGTTCACTAGGGCTTAACATCCCTATCGAACTTTCAAGTGGTATCAGAGAGAGATTCAAAATTTAGGTTTAAAAACTTTTAAATTTGATCCATGGCTAACTGTAATAATCGTAATACTGCTGAAGGATATTCTATTACAAGACCACCATTGTTTGATAATATTCCTTTTGATTTTTGGAAAATACGCATGTCTACTTTTTTACAGTCTATTGATTATCGCATGTGGATGTTAGTTAAGGACAGATACGAACCACCTTTTAGACTGATTAAAAATGTGAAAACTGAACTGCCTTTTACTGATTGGATGTTTGATGATCGTGATTTAGCATAGTTAAATGCAAAATGCTTGAACTGTTTCTTTTGTGCTTTAAAATCTGAAGACTATATGCGTGTTTCTACTTGTACAATGGGAAAGGAAATCTGGGATAGATTATGCATAACATACGAAGGTACAACTGAAGTCAAACAGTCTAGGTTAAACATCTTGTTACATGATTATGAACTTTTTCGCATGAAACCTAGTGAGACTATTTCAGAAATATACACAAGGTTCACTCAGATTGTTACCTCTTTGTATGTTCTAGGTAGAGAACTTACTAACTACTAAAGAGTGAACAAAATTCTAAGATGTTTGCCTGCTTCTTATGATGCTAAGATTACTGCTATTACTGAATCTAAAGATTTAAACACTTACTCTATTGATAGCTTACTTGGATCACTTATTGCTTACGAGCAAGGGGTGAACCAAAGGCAACTTGATGCAGGTGAACGCAAGAAAGAGAAGACAGTGGCACTAAAGGCCAAGGATTCAGATGCTAGCACTTCCGGGTCTGATAGCGATGATGTTGCCTTAATCACAAGGCAATTCAAAAGCTTTCTAAGGAAGAAACATAAGAACTATCAGAAGTGGAATAAGGGTAAGTCTAATAAAAATTTTAAGGGTTCATCTGAATCTGTTTATTTTGAATGCAGGAAGCCTGGACACATTAAGGCTGATTGTCCAACACTTAAAGCTCACCCAAGCAAGGAGAAGGGTGAGGAGAAACCAAAGTTCAGAAAGGACAAGAAGCGGATTCAGAAGGCGTTCTGGGCAGACTCTGCATCCGACTCTTCTGAGACTGAAGCTGAAGAGGAGGAAACAAACTTGTGTCTTATGGCTGATGATCACCCTGGTCAGTCGGATCAGGAAGAGGTATGTGAGCTTACCTACGATCAATTATTTGAAGTTTCTGAAAGAATTCATACATCGTATAGGAAGCTTAAGATAACTCATGCTAGTTTGAAATTAGATTACTTAACTTTGCAAAAAGAGCATGATTCTGTAGTTAAAGATCATTCCACACTTGATTCAAATCATATGTCTTTGCTTGATGAATTCGATGAGTTGAATAAAAAATATTCTGATTTAGTTTCTGAGCATGATTCAGTGAAAAGTACGCATGTGGACTTAGAAAGAGCTTTTAAAGAATTAGATACAATGGCATGTGAAGTAGAAAGTAGCAAGGGAACCTTGAAATTTGAAATTGCAAGTTTAAAGAAAGAAAATGAGTTTTTAAAAGTAAAGATCAGTGCTTTTGAAAAGAACAAAACACCGCCTACTTTTGAACAGTTTTATGCACCGCCACCTTTTGAAAAATCTATTGCAAGTTCTTCAAAGCATGTTTCATATACATCTAGGAAGAGGCATTATCATCCATGTAGATTAGTTAACCCTTTTCCTGGTGTTAGATGTTTTTCATGTGGCATGTTAGGACATATTTCTCACACCTGTACTGTTCACCATAGTACACATTGGGTGTGGAAACCCAAACTGCCTGTTTCACAGCACAGCACGCATGCATTGCATTCTTCTTTTCATAAGAAGGAACCCAAACCTGTTTGGGTTCCTAAGACTGACGTTTGATGCTTTTATAGGTGTGCTCTCACATAAGACCTCGTGAGAGCATGTGGTACCTGGACAGCGGATGTTCTAGACATATGACTGGAGATACAAATCAGTTCATTTCGCTGGAGGTCAGAGCTGGAGGCAAGGTTACACTTGGAGATAACACCACCAGGAAGGTGGTAGGCACAGGTATAATTGGTGATTCAAAGAATTTTATGATTGATAATGTTTTGCTTGTAGATGAACTGAAACACAACCTGCTGAGCATCAGTCAACTCTGTGACAAGAGATACAGCATCAAATTCCTGCCCACTTGCTGCATTTTAAGCTTAAATGATGAAGTTGTTTTGCAGGGGCAAAGGATCAACAACGTCTACAAGCTGGATGTAAGTAGTATTAAATCTGATAATTCAATTTGCTTAAAAACTGCTGCTGATGAGTCTTGGTTATGGCATAGGAGATTGTGTCATGCCAGTATGAAAACCCTTAGGAGAGTCACCCAAAAGGACTTAGTTAAAGGTGTGCCCAAGCTTAAGTTCACTAAGGATCACCTGTGTGATGCCTGTCAGTTGGGGAAGCAAGTCCAGTCCTCTTTTCACTCTGTTAAGGACATTAGCACCTCTAGACCTTTAGAAGTTCTTCACATGGACCTCTTTGGACCCATTAGCACTGCCAGCTTAGGGGGGTGAGTCTATGGTTTTGTGATTGTAGATGATTATTCTGGGTTAAGTTTTTGTCACATAAATCTGAGTCATTTGATGAGTTTAGATCCTTCTCTACTTGGATTCAGAAGAAGTTAGGATGTGAGATTATTACCATCCATAGTGATCACGGAGGGGAGTTTGAAAATGAAAGATTTGGAATTTTTATGAGGATCATGGGATTAGTCACAATTTTTCAGCTCCTAGGACCCCTCAGCAGAACGGGGTAGCTGAAAGATAGAACAGGACCTTAGTGGAAGCCGCTAGAGCCATGCTTGCCGAGTATTCACTTCCAAAATACTTTTGGGCTGAAGCGGTGAACACTGCCTGTTATGTGCTGAATAGGGTGAATGTGAGAGTCAAACTGAACAAGACACCTTATGAGATCATTAAGGGTAGAACTCCAAATCTGTCCCACCTCCATGTCTTTGGCTGTAAAGTTTTCATTCTGAACAACGGGAAGTCACCCTTAGGAAAAATTGACTCCAAATCTGATAAAGGAGTGTTCTTAGGATATTCAAGTGTGGGGAAATCCTTTAGGGTGTTCAATAGGAGGACTTTGGTGGTGGAAGAAACAACCCATGTAGTGTTTGATGAATCTGATCCTAAGGAGTCTAGATCTGAAGTAGAAGATGAAGAGATTATTGAGGTTACCCAAGGAGTTGGAAACACAAATTTGGAGGAAAGGGTAGAACCTCAAACCGAGTTGCCTAGAGATTGGAGATATTCTTTAAGCCATCCTAAAGAACTGATCTTAGGAGACCCTTCTGAAGGTGTTAGGACTAGGCATGGACTTAGGAAGGAAGTAAACCATTCTGCCTTTATCTCAATGACTGAACCCACCAACATCAATCAAGCCCTGTCGGATGAATTTTGGATTTTAGCTATACAGGAAGAATTGAATCAATTTGTAAGGAATGATGTTTGGGAGTTAGTAGAAAGACCTAAAAATCAAAGTATTGTGGGAACCAAGTGGGTCTTTAAGAATAAGATGAATGATTCTGGTGTGGTGGTGAGAAATAAGGCAAGATTGGTGGCTAAGGGGTATAATCAGATAGAAGGAATTGATTTTGAGGAGACTTTTGCCCCTGTAGCTAGATTGGAAGCCATTAGAGTGCTACTAGCCTTTGCCTGTTATAAGGGATTTAAGCTGTTTCAAATGGATGTTAAGAGTGCCTTTTTAAATGGGGTAATTAAAGAAGATGTTTTGTAGAACAACCCCCAGGTTTTGAGAGTTCCCAATATCCGAGTCATGTCTATAAATTAAAAAAGGCCTTATATGGATTGAAACAGGCACCCAGAGCTTGGTATGAGAGGCTTAGCACATTCCTGTTAGAAAGAGAGTTTGTTAAGGGGAGCGTAGACACCACCCTTTTTCTGAGGAGATTAGGGGATGACTTACTCATTGTCCAGATCTATGTTGATGATATAATTTTTGGATCTTCTGATAAATATTTATGTGAAGAGTTTTCTAAAACGATGAGTAAGGAGTTTGAGATGAGTGTGATGGCAGAATTGTCCTACTTTTTGGGGTTTAGCATAAGGAAAACGGATGATGGAACCTTTCTCAATCAATCAAAATACACTAAGGACATTTTGAAGAAATATGAAATGGACAAAGCCAAGCCAATCAATACTCCCATGCCCTCCTTAGTTCAGTTAGATAAGGATTCAAATAGAAAATCTGTTGATCAGAAGAAGTATAGAGGGATAATAGGTTCACTGCTTTACCTGACTGCTAGCTGACCTGATATCATGTTTAGTGTCTGTCTTTGTGCTAGGTTTCAGGCTGATCCTAAAGAGTCCCACCTGATTGTTGTTAAGAGAATTCTTAGATATCTTTTAGGAACCCCAAACCTAGGAATTTGGTACCCTAGGCACAGCACCTCTTTTGAGATCATTGGATATTCTGATTCTGATTTTGTGGGGTGTAGGGTGGATAGGAAGAGTACTTCTGGGACTTGTCAATTCATAGGACAGTCGTTAGTCTCCTGGTCCAGTAGAAAACAGAACTCAGTTGCACTTTCCACTGTTGAAGCTGAGTACATTACCTTAGGAAGTTGTGTGGCCCAAGTTCTTTGGTTGAAGCAACAAGTCTTGGATTTAGGAGTACCTGTTGGCACAATTTCTATTCTGTGTGATAATACTAGTGTCATCTGTATCTCTAAGAATCCAATCCAACATTCTAGGACCAAACACATTGATATTAGGCATCACTTCATTAGGGACCATGTTACAAAAGGGGACATTGAGCTACATCACGTAGCAATTGAAAATCAGCTGGCTAACATATTCACTAAACCACTGGCCTTTGACTCATTTAGCATTTTGAGAACCAGATTAGGAGTGATTGATATAAATGCTTGATTCTGATGACTGCTGATTTATGATTGTTCTGATTGGTATTCTGATTTCTGTTAGTTAGTTTTCGTATTCTAATTTCTGATTTCTGTTAGTTAGTTTTGGTATTCTGATTTCTGATTTCTGTTAGTTAGTTTTGGTTGGATTATTTGCTTTCAGTTGATTTTATTTCTTCTGCTGATTTCTGTGTTAGCCTTACTATTAGTTTGATTTGAGTATTTACTTTGCTGTGATTTTTTACCTGTTTTTATTTATTTAGTGGTTCATATCTTGCACTTACTGTTTTATGCTTTTCAAGATCTGATCACCGCTCACTACTTCTGATTATCTGAATTTTTGACTGGGAGTTTTTACCTTATTTTGGTTTGGAAGCTGGTAAGCTGTGATTGACTTCGCTGAATCTGTTAAAGGGAAGAAACATTGATAATTGTTTCTCTTCCTCTAACTCCTTTACTGGTGTGTAGTTTCTTTTGAATAAAAATCCTTTTCAAAATTAAAATGTTAGTTTTTGAAATAGAGATTATTTTATCTTCCTACAATAATCTGCCTCATATCAATAGTGTTTTTCAAAGTCTTGAGTCATTAGTTTAATTTTCTAAACCAAGTGATTGCATTTATCATATGTTGTATGGCTTTTGATTTGTGAATCGTTCTTCCTTACTGCGGAGAGTCATCACCTATGTCTGGAAGATAATCTCACAGCTGAGACTCTTTAATGATTATGAAAAGGAGAAAGCTTATAAAAGATGCGCAGTGCGCCAGATAATTTGAAAAAGAGGCATAAAATGAGCCCAAAATTGAAAAGATGCAAAATTGCCAAATTGGATACACAAAGTGTATCAAAAATCAAAAGATGCGTAAAGCGCCAACCAATTTGAAAAAGAGGCACAAAATGAGCCCAAAATAAGCTTTCTTCCCTTTCAGATTGTTAAATGTCTTAGAGAAATCTGTGCGCCACTTAATATTTTCAAAAGCTTGAGTTTTGAAAATCCCGATTTCTGATTTTTTACTTTGTAACACTATTATATCAGATATTTTTCTGGAACGAGGCTTGAAAGGATCTCTTTTCAAATCTAATATTTTTTCTTTTGAATCAGATTTTTGTGTTGAAAGAGGTTTGCATCGATAAGGTGCCCGGGGTCGGAGTTACGAAAGTTGATTATTTCCAACTTTTTCTGGATTTCAGCGCTGTCAATCGTCCTGTCATTGGTTTTTGAATCTAAAATCAAGGAAAAAATCTGATTTTCCTATTTTGTAGTTGTTCTATTTATGTTTTATTTTATGTTTTCTTACCGTGTTATGTTTTTCCTCCTCCTTTTTGTGATGTCAAAAGGGGGAGTCAGTTGTAGTCGTGTCTGTTTCTATTTTCTGAGTCATGTTTCCTGTATTATTTTAGCTGTTAAATGAAAATTTAAAAAATGTTTGTTTTGGTTGATCTCCTAGTTTACCTTTAGTTTCAGACTACTTTACAAATATTTGCCATCATCAAAAAGGGGGAGATTGTTGCAAATCTAGTTTTGATGATGACAAACATGTTTCCAGTGTGTTTTACTTGGCTAATCTGTTTCAGGCACAAAAGACCACGAGCCACTCAAGCCAACTCAAGATATGGTCCAAGTGTGTCAAATGTATGATTTTTCTTTTTATTGAGTCAATTGTAATGTAACTGATTCCCTAGCTAAGTAACCTTGCACACATACACTCAGGGAGAGAGATTGAGTGAATTAGAGTTTATGTTCAAATTTTATTCAGATTGTCCTGGACGATTTCCACATTATCCTAGACGATAAAGCCAAAACAGAAACCCTAATTAGGGCGACTAAGTTAAGAGGGTCTGATTGAGCAGATCGTCCTGGACGATCTCAGGATCGTACGGGACGATATGCCCAAATCAAAAATTCTCAGCCGCCAGATCAAGTTAGGCAAGTTCTTATTTTTAGATACTTGGTCTGATCGTCCCGTACGATACGTGTATCATCCCGGACGATCCAGTACAATCATGCCTAATTTAATCTGGTAATTAAGGAAAGCAATTTATTTTTGGTTTATACGATCATATCGTCCAGGACGATCGCAGGATCGTCCCGGACGATCATGATCGTTTAGTGCATTTCAGCTTTACAACCCGAACTGTGTTCAGGACGATTTGGGGCCTTTTTGAACTAATCGTACCGGACGATGACCCTATCGTCCGGGACGATCAAGTCATTTTTTGGTCGTCCAGCACAGATTTCTCTGGACGACCCGAACTGTCTTCTGGACGATTTCCCTCAATTTGCACTAATCGTCCCGGACGATCGCAGGATCGTACGGGACGATATAAACAACTTTTTCTACTGATCATCCAGAAGAGCCTAATCGTCTAGGCTGAAACAGCTGAATTTGAACTAATCGTACAGGACGATCTACCGATCGTCCTGGACGATCTTGGCCGACCAGTTAAGATTTAGAGCAAATTCTAAGCCCTCCTTTAAAAGAACTTTTCCAATTTTTGGAAAAATCTTTTTGCTGCCTTCCTTCCCTGAGAAACCCTAGAGAGAGAGAGAGAGTTGGGAGAGAGAGAGAAGATCTTGTGAGGGGGAATTAGTGAGGGATTCACTAAGGTTGCTCCGAGTACGGATCAGAGTCGTCTTCTCCGCTCGTCGTCTTTCGTCTAGTCGGTGTTCGTCGTGGGAGGATCGTTCGCAAGAAGATCTGGGGTTCTCTGCCCGCTTCAGGTGGAAGCAAAAGGAGTTTGAATGTTCTCTGCCTGCTTCAGGAGGAAGCGAAAGGAGTTCGAAGGTTCTCTGCCTGCTTCAGGAGGAAGCGAAAGGAGGTCGGGTTCTCTGCCTCACTGTGTGGTGAAAAGGAGGTTTTTGTACAGGCTTCTCTGCCTTGCTGTGGGAGCAAAAGGAGAGACACTTTTGTTTAGTGCAATACCCGGAGGGGAGGCTCCGGGGAGTGGACGTAGGTCAAGTTGACCAAACCACTATAAAATCTGGTTTGCTTTTCTGATTCAGTTTTGCACTTTACTTTTCTGATATTAACTGCTTGGGTGAATATCTGTGGTTGATCTTTTTATCGTTATTTTAATTCATTTCCGCTGCACGTTATAAAAAGATTTTCATTGTTATCGTGAAACTTTTAAATAACCAATTCACCCCCCCCCCCTCTTGGTTAGCCTCGGGACTAGTTCACTAGGGCTTAACATCCCTATCGAACTTTCACAAACCTAAAGCGGAGGCCTCCGGGGAGTGGATGTGGGTTAGATTTGATTGAACCACCACAAAATGTTGTGTGCTCGTTCTTTTATTTTCCATATTATAATTTCCACACTTTTCTGTGATTTTCTAGGATGTTGAAAACTATGATTTTGTTATTGTGAAATTGATCTGCTTTCACATAAGGAGTTTTCTTTTTATTAAAGAATTTTTAAATTACCAATTCACCTCCCCCCCCCCTCTTGGTTAGCCTCGGGCTAGTTTTTAGAGGTTTAACAACCTTCACAAACTTTTAAGTAGTTTCAGAGCGAAAAATTAAGTTTTAAATAACTTTTGAAAAATGATCAATGGTTAACTTTGGAAATTGTAATACCATAGAAAGATATTCAATAACACAACCACCATTATTTTATAATATTCCTTTTAACTTTTAGAAAATTTGTAAGCCTACTTTTTTACAATCTATTGATTATAACATGTGGATGTTAGTTCATGAAGGATATTCTGCACCTTCACATCTTGCTAATGGCATGAAAATTGAACTCCCTTTTTCTGAATGGAGCATAGAAGATGGAGATTTAGCCCAAATTAATGCTAAATATTTAAAATATTTTTTTGTGCATTAAAATTTGAAGATTACATGTGTGTTTTTACTTGCACTATTGGTAAGGAGATTTGGGAAAAAATCTGCATAACTTATAAAGAAATAAATGAAGTAAAATAATTTAGGTTGAATATTCTCCTCCATGACTACAAAATTTTTTGTATGAAACCTAGTGAATCAATTTCTGAAATGTATACTAGGTTGACTCAAATTGTTACTTCCTTGCCTGTAGTAGGAAGAGAACTTACTAACTATAAAAATTTAACAAGATCTTGCATTGTCTACCTACTTCCTATGATGCAAAAATCATTGCTATTACTGAATCTAAGGATCTGAATATTCATTCCAATGATAACTTACTTGGATCACTCATTACCTACGAGCAAGGAGTGAGTCAAAGATAACTTGATGCAGGTAAAAAGAGAAAGGACAAAATTGTAGCCTTAAAGGCTAATAATTCTGATAGTGACAACTCTATACCCAAGGATGATGATGAAATAGCATTGATGACAAGGAAATTCAAGAGCTTTCTAAAGAAAAAGCAAAGACATCATCAGTAATTAAATAAAAGTAAATCTAACAAAAATTCCAAAAATTCTTCTGATGTCATCTGTTTTGAATGCAGTAAGCCAGGGCACATGAAGTCGGATTGCCCAAATCTAAAAACTCACCAAGTCAAGGAGAAGGGTGAAGAAAAATCTAAGTTCAAGAAGGGTAAGCAAAGGACTCAGAAAGCTTTCTGGGCAGACTCCGCTTCAGACTCATCTGAGATAGAAGTTGAAGAGGAGGTAACCAACCTGTGCTTAATGGAAGAAAATCATCTTGATCATTCTGAATAAGAGGAGGTATGTAAGCTTTCTTATGATGAACTATTTGATGTTTTTGAAAAAAATTATAATGCCTATAGGAAGTTGAATAAAATGTACACAAGCCTCAATTATGATTTTTCAATTTTGTAAAAAGCATGAATGCCTTAGGAAAGATCATTCTACTTTGGATAGTAATCATATGGCTTTATTAGATGAATTTGATACTTTGAACAACAAGCATCTTGATTTAAATGCTTGTGTGTTTTTTATGCTTAATCTAAGGAGTGTAGAGCCACTGATTGCACCCCCATCCAAGCCTAGGGTAGTGACTTAGGAATTTTTTAAGGTAACCTAGAGGTTACCTTGGGTGGCTTGGTTAGCCACCTTAGATAGTTCCATTTATGCCCAAATTTAGGGAGTTTTGACTTTGAGATCAGGCGATCTCGTGGTCAAATTTCATTGAATTTGGTGCCCATTTGATACACCAACTAGGAATCCCAAAATCTGTCTCTAAATTTGGCCTAGAACCTTACTTAATTCACTAAAAATTCATATTAAATCTAAAAATTCCATATAAGGGCACTAATTAATCCTAATTGAACCCTCAACCCAGGAAAAATAAAATCCATATCAGATGATCTCTATTTTAACCTTAATTTTATTTTTAAGGAGAAGTGACAATTAATTCAAATAATTAATTGAAAATATTTAAAAATTCCAAAATTTCCCAAATGCTTGGAAACTTCCTCTTAGGTCATCATTGATTTTTGGGGGTGATTCCAAGTGATTTGGGGTTGATTTGGATCAAAATAAAAACTCCCCTTAATAATGGCAATTTTAGTAAATTCCAAAAATACCCAAACTATAGAAAATCACTAATAATTCCATAAAAATCTAATTTAATCAAACTAAAAGCCATTAAAATCTAATTAAAATCTAGTATTTTCCAAAAATATTAAAACCATAAAATTTGGTCAAAGTCAAAATGTCAACTTTCTGGTCAACCATAGTTCGAATCTAGGCCCAAACTTAAAAAAATCATAACATTTTATAGAAAACTCCAAATTAAGTAAACAAATAGTCTAATTACTCATCTTAGCGTCTAATATTTGTTAAATTTTTGAAACTTTAAAAATTAACTTTAATTTAAAAGCCAACTTTTTTCCATTTAATTAATGCGATTAAATAATTCTCATGAATCCAAAAAATCCAATAATTGGTTAAAATTCCATAAAACTTTAATTTGATTAATAAAACTAATTAACCAACATTCTAGTACACAATAATCACTCTAAAGATGAATTTTTTAGGCTGGACTACTATGGGCTGAAAGGGATTCGTGGTTCTCTGCCATCTCCTGAAGGGAGAAAAAGGAGTCAAGGTTCTCTGCCTGTAAAAGGAGTTATCAGTCATCTGCCACACCAGGTTGGTGGAAGGGATTTTGGAAGGGCTTATCCACCTAGATGTGGTGACTAAAGGAGAGAACTAATGGTTTAGTGCAATACCTGGAACGGAGGGTTCCGGGGAGTGGACGTAGGTCAGGTTGGACCGAACCACTATAAATATGGTGTGTTCATTCCTTTTATTATTTTTGTATTTTATTTTTACTATGATTAATTTCTTGGGTGAAATCTCTTATTAATCATTTTATTGTGAAATTAATTCTCTTTCGTTATAATATATAAAAAGATTTTTTCTTGTTGTTAAAGATATTTTTAAATATCCAATTCATCCCCCCTCTTGGTTAGCCTCGGGACTAGTTCTTTAAGGTTTCACAACCCTCATGAACTTTCAACATGCTTATTAAATTTCATACATGTTGTACATTTGTATGACTGTATCTCAGTATATGTTAGGGCCTTAGCGGCTTAGGGGTTGGTGACTCATGGGTGACTGTATTTTTGAAACTTGTTGTAACACTGTTTTATTTTATTTTTGTACACTAATTCTGATTCTTGTTAGCTATTGCACTATTTTTCATTGCATTAATTCTTACCAATTGATTTTTACACTTTGATGTTTCGTATTATAAATGAAATCGGCATTGTTTGCTTTAATGTGTTACATTCTTATGTACTAGTTTGACATTTAAGAAATAGCCTTTCATATTTGTCATATTTGTATTATAAAATGTGGTTTAATTAGTTGGGTAGGGAGGATTCAATCACCATTCCTAAGATTTTTTTTTTTTATGAGAATGAGCAAGTGGACAGTGGTGATAATATGGTAGAGTCATCTAATGATGCATGTAATGATGGTTGAATAATTATTAAGAAGCGTAGAACGATGACTTCAGTAGTTTGGGTTTATTTTGGGATGTTTTCTAATCCTAAAGATGGTAAACAAAGGTATAAATATAAGAAATATAGTGTATAATATATTTAATAGCAAAAATTGTACTGGTAATTTAATGCGCCACTTACAAAATTACAAGAGAAGAGATATGTGTGATATAGGCCAGCTCATATTTCAAACCAACTCTAATTCATTTATTTTTATGGCTAATTCTAATTTTAACTACATAGAATTTTTTGATTTATTTACTGCCTATATCATTGTGCATGATTTTCCCTTCTAATGTGCTGGATAGGTTGGTGTTCCAAAACTTTTGACATATCTTTGTCGAGACCCACAATTATTTTCTAGGAATACTGCTAGGGATTATTATAAGACATTATTCACTAAAGAATTATCTCATATATGATTAGAACAAATTTTAAATTATGAAATCTTTTAGCAGCACTTTGGACAACACTTCTGCAAATAATGTTTACGTAGAGTTTTTGAGAAATCAACTGAGTTTACGTGGTGGTTTGCTATGTGAAGGTGAGTTTTTTCATGTCTGATGTACTATAGATATTGTTAATCTTATAATTTAGGAGGGCTTGTGGGAGATTGATGGTTCAATCTCAAAAATCAAAAAGAGAGCATAAAATATATGAAGGGCTATCAAAAAAGGAAGCAGAAATTTCTTAATTGTGTTAAGCATAATTGTTTAGATTCAAAAAGAGGTCTAAGACCGAATGTTTCAAAAAGTTAGAATTCTAATTTCATAATACTTGATAGTGTTATATACTATCGAAGGATTTTTCTACATCTAGAATGGGTGATTCCAACTATAAAGCTTGTCTTAGTACTATAGAATGGGAGAGAGTAGAGGTTGAAAGTTTGATAGGGATGTTAAGCCCTAGTGAACTAGTCCCGAGGCTAACCAAGAGGGGGGGTGAATTGGTTATTTAAAAATTTCACGAGGAACAGAAAAAATATTTTTGATACTTTGCAGCGGAAATAAGTAAACAAGAACAAAAAGATCAATCACAGATATTCACCCAAGCAGTTAATATCAAAAAAGTAAAGTGCAGAACAGAATCAGAAAAGCAAACCAGATTTTATAGTGGTTCGGTCAACTTGACCTACATCCACTCCCCGAAGCCTCCTCTTTGGGTATTGCACTAAACAAAAAGTGACTCTCCTTTTGCTCCCACAGCAAGGCGGAGAAGCCTGTAAAAAAACCTCCTTTCCACCACCCGGTGAGGTAGAGAACCTAACCTCCTTTTGCTTCCACCTGAAGCCGGCAGAGAACCCAACGTCCTTTTGCTTCCTCCTGAAGCAGGCAGAGAACCTCGGATCTTCTTGCCGACGATCCTCTCCCAAAGAACACCAACACGATGAAAGACGACGAGCAGAGAAGAAGACTCTGATCCTTGCTTGGAGCAACCTTCGTGAACCCCTCACGAACTCCCCCTGACAAGATCCTCTCTCTCTCTCCCAAACTCTCTCTCTCTCTCTCTCTAGGGTTTCTCTGGAAAGGAAAGTGGCAAAAGATTTTTCTTGTTGGAAGAAAAATATCTTTTATAGGAGGGCTTAAAATTTGCCCTAAATCTCAACTGGTAGGCCAAGATCGTCCAGGATGATCGATAGATCATCCTGTACGATCAGTTCAAAATCAGCTGCATCAGCCTGGACGATCTGGCTCTTCTGGACGATCAGTAGAAAAAATTGTTCATATCGTCCCGTACGATCCTGCGATCGTCCGGGACGATTAGTGTAAATCGAGGAATATCGTCCAGAAGACAGTTCGGGTCGTCTAGAGCAAACTGTGCTGGACGGCCAAAAAATGACTTGATCGTCTAGGACGATACGGTTATCATACTGTACGATTAGTTCAAAAAGTGCCCAAATCATCCTGTACACAGTTCGGGTCGTACAGCTGAAATGCACTAGACGAACATGATCATCCGAGATGATCCTGCGATCATCCGGGACGATATGATCGTATCAATCAAATATTAATTGCTTTCCTTAATTATCAGATTAATTTAGGCATGATTGTACTAGATCATCTGGGACGATACATGTATCGTCCGGGATGATCAAACCAAATATCTAAAAATAAAAACTTGCCTAACTTGATCTGGCGGCTGAGAATTTCTGATTTGAGCATATCGTCCCGTATGATGCAAAGATCATCTAGGATGATCTGCTTAATCAGACACACTTAACTTTATCGCCCTAATTAGGGTTTCTATTTTTACTTGATCGTCCAGGATGATGTGAATATCATCTAGGACGATCGGAACAAAAAATGAACAGAAACTCTAATTCACTCAAGCTCTCCCCCTGAGTGTGTGTGTGCAAGGTTACTTAGCTGGGGGAATAGTTACATTATAATTGACTCAAGAAAAAGAAAAATAGTACATTGGACACACTTGGACCCGATCTTGAGTTGGCTTGAGTTGCTCGTGATCTTTTGTGCCTGAAACGGATTAGCCAAGCAAAACACACTGAAAACATGTTTGTCATCATCAAAACCAGATTTGTAACAATCTCCCCCTTTTTTATGATGGCAAACATTTGTACAGTAGCTTGAAAATAAAAATAACTAGGAGATCGAAAAACAAATATTTTTTTTCAAATTTTCATTTAACAATTAAATCAATATAGGAAACATAACACATAACAAAAAATAGAAATGACTACAACTGACTCCTCCTTTTGACATCACAAAAAGGAGGGTAAACAGAAACACTGAAATATCAGTACAAAACAGAACACTAGAACAGAGGCGGATCCTGATCGGAAGAAGGAGGTGGCGGTGGTGGGTTGAAGTAGTTGTGAATGGCTTGAAAGTGAGCTCCAATCCAGGCAATGTCCTGGTCATGCTGCTGTTGCTACTGCGCAGCATAGTCAGTGAAGCGGTGGATGTCCTCGGCGTGCCGCTGCTCCTGGGAAACCACATAGGAGTCTAATCTGGCCTCCCACTGATCAAAGCGTTGCACCAGGTGGTCAAAGGGAGAGGCAATGCGAAGGGGAGCAGGTGCATCGGGTGCAGCAGGGACTGCAATAGCCTCTTCCTCTTCCTCCTCAACATCCAGAGCGGGCTCCGGATGTAGTCGGGTGCTGTGTAGGACGTGGAATGAATTATTTGTGAAGAAGGAAGGAGGGACAGGATACTGAGATCATATTTGGTTTCTAAGGCATAATGAATGAGATGACCTAAAGCTAGATTTGGGCGACGCCTATGACCCGGATCCCTAATAGTTGTGAGGTGCTCTATGTATCGGATAATAAGGTCAGAGGCATTAAACTCCCTGCGGGCCAAGATGTAGTATGTGGTCAAGGACAGTAACGAGTGATGTGAATTCGATCCCCCACCTTTGGAAAGACGGAGGAACGAAGGACGTGCTGAATGGTCAGTGCATCCTTAAGAAGTAAAGTGCAAGCATTATCATGATAGGGGACATTTGTATTGCGAAGTAAGTGATTGGCGACACTCCAATCATAGTCAGGGTCGGTGATAAGCGTGTGGCGTTTATCGCCAGTGACAGAAAGGTGAAGAATGTTGTGAAAATCTTTGGTACTGAGTTCCACGGGACGTTGATTTACATACGAGGGAAGAGTGGAATAGTCCGCGGAAATGCACAAATTGGCAAAGAAAATTTGAAGGAGTTCAAGATTAAACGGAAAGGCTAGTGTAAGGATGAAGGTGAGGGAGGTGTGTGCGAACAGATCGAGAATAGGATAGGTGAGGGCACGGGGATTTACAATTTTAGAATGTGTGATCCCCACGTCACGATAGCAGTCGAAAGCAGCCTGATTGGTTGCATTTGGGAAGCAAGGATCAACATGTCCCCGGGAGGAACTCGTACCCTTTTACCGCAAAAGTTTGCCACCAGCTATTAGAAATCAAAAGTGAAGGGAAGTAGAGGGAGATTGGAAGAAAGAGTGTGGAAAATCCTTAAGAAAACTACTGTATAAATAGATCTTGGCCTAATCGTCCTGTACGATCGCGAGATCATCCAGGACGATATTTGCAATTATTATGGCCTGGATGATTGGTCAAAAAGGTGGTCCGATCATCCGGGATGATCAGAGATCATCCAGAATGATTAGACACAGATGATCGTCCCGAGGAGTCAGGCAGGATGACCGTTGACAAAAAGGTATCATCCAGGACGATTAGGTGGATCGTCCCAGACGATGTGCAATAAGTATTTCCACGTCAAGGTAGAAAAGCCCTTACAAAATATTTCCACCGACCTGGTGAGGCAGAGAATCTTAAATCCTTTTTCACCCTCCTGATGAACTGATAAAGGCAGATAACCCGAAATTCTTTTACTCCCTCCTGGAGTAGGCAGAGAACCTAACAAACCTTTTGCTCCCTCCTGGAGTAGGTAGAGAACCTGGATCTGATGCTAATGATCATCTCACCAAAGCCACCAAAGAACCAAGGATGAAGAAGGAAGAAGACGATCAAATCCTTACTTAGAGCAACCTTTGTGAATCTCCTCATAAACTCTCCCTCACAAGATCCTCTCTCTCTCTCCCAAACTCTCCTTCTCCTTCTCTAAGCTCTCTCTCTCTGGTTAGAACATCAGCAAAAAATTTACTTAGTAGCAATTAGGAGAGCTTAAATAGGAGGCTTCAAAAATAGCCCTAATTTAAATTTGGCGGCAAAGATCATCCAGGATGATTCAAATATCATCATATATGATTAGTAGAAAATAGCCCTTTCAGCCAGTATGATTAGCATTGCCCTGTACAATAAATTTAAGTATTTGAAGGAATCTTCCCGTATGATATTTCTATCATCCAGGATGATTAGTTCATGAAAGGAAACTAATCATCCAGTATGATGGCTGGCAATTAATTATCATTCCATGCAACACACGGTTCATCCAGTATAATGTAGAGGTATTGTCCAGGATGATTAGTTGAAAATTTTAAGTTTTTGCCTTGTACGATAGTGGTGATTAATTATCATATCATGTAGTGCTCTAATCATCCAGGATGATGGTTTATGATCATCCTGTATGATTTGATCGATTAATTTAACTATATTTAATACCCTAATCAAGGGATTATTTTAGGTAAGATTGTCATGGATTGTCCAGGATGATATGGATCATCCAGAATGATATGGATTGTCCTGTACGATTAGAATAAATTTTAAATTATAAAATCTTGCCTAAATTATGATTGGCGACTATTTATTCCGATTTGTACTAATCATTCTATATGATCCAAATCATCCAGGATGATTAGTTAGCATAACTTAATAATCTGGGATGCCCTAATTAGGGTTTCTATTTTTAACTGATCGTCTAGGATGATTTAAAATCATCCTGTACGATATGATTAAAAGCCAAAAAACTGTCTAACTCACAAAATTTCTCCCTCTGAGTGTGTGTGTGCAAGGTTACTTAGCTTTAGGATCTATCTGAGTACATTTGACTCAAGAAAAGGTAAAATATACATTAGAAGAAATTATAGATTGACTCAATCCTAGTCTACCTGATCTTGAACTAATTGACGTTGCAAGTGAACCTGTGGACCCGACAGGTTAGTAAGTAAGGCAAAAAAAAGTATAGTAGAGGTAAAGAAATAGTAATATTTGTTATTATCAAAATTACTATACTTGGGCCCAAATTTGTAACAACAAGAAAATTGGACTCGAACCTGACCCAAATTTTTTAGGCTAGGGTTAAATTGTTTGAAAAATGGGTCGAGTTTGGGTCCCCAATTCTGACACATTTAAAATTTTGGTCCAGTTTGGGTCAACCCAAAAACTTGATTGAGATCTGAATTGACACGCAGTGCTATGCGATGAGTCATGAGAAATCTAATTTAGGTCTAGGCTCTATTCATTTCTACTCGTATCACGGTCGCTGTTCAATTCTACATGTATTATCTCTCAGCTCTTGGCTCTTTGTTTATGGATTCATCTGTTTAGGGTTTCCTCCCCACTCTACAGTCTCCTCTACCTCTAGCCTGGAGCTCTCCTCAGTTCCTCTTACTTAATTTCTATTTCATTTAGTTTTCTCATTGTTGTATTCGTAAGTCACGGCTAGATTTTTTTGAGTTTTATCATTTAGGGTTTCTCTTTTTTCATTTGTTATTGGTTGTTTCTCTGTTGAATGATCTTATCTCAATTTGTTCTTTCCCAAATAATTCTTATGTTGGACCTCTGGATTTTAGTTTTTGCATTAAAGCACTTAGGGTAGGCTGTTATACCATCATTTTTTCCCTAATTTTTCATTTTATTTTTTATGCCTTGTATTTTTTGGGGTTATTTAGTTCTTCTATTAAAGGATTGTATTCCTCATTGGCTTGTTAGTTATTTCCTTTATACAATTATACCTAATACATGTACTCCTATAGTGTACACTCTATAGCAGCACTGCAAGTCCACAACCATCAATTTATTATTCATTATGCTTTATGGATTTATAATTTATTATGTGGCATGAGGGATTTAAAGCAGCGTAACTAGTCTGTGAGACTGTGACAGTGGTCATCAGGGGGTAAATGTTGAACTTGAATCATTGATGTGCATTTATTATTTAGTAAATGCTTCATGTTTTCTTCTTCACTCTTCAAGTTGGATAAGTTGATTAAATGCAACGTAATTGTCCTCAATTTCTTATGTTTTGAATATTTAGTTAAGGTGGGACTATGGGAGACATTGATATGCATTCTGCTTGTACTCAGTTACTTAGGTAATCATTGATCTTTATTTATGAAACCTATGTTGAAACTCGAGCTCACGAATTTATATTTTTGATGATAACAAACATTATGGCTCACATTTTTATGTGTCCTAGTATTTTCATTCTATGCTTATTTATGTGTATATTAACATTTCAGGAATACCATGCACCATCTAACAAAGATTCAGGACTCAAGATTGGGTAGAATAAGTCTTGTAGTAAAGAATATGTAATATTCATTGATGTATTTTTTGATTTCTTAAGTTTAGTTCTGTAAAGGTGTTTGCTTGTTGAGTAACCTTGCATACACACAAGGGGGAGAGAGAAAAATATTTTTGAGCAAATTTTATTTTTAAGTAAATCTTACTGTATGACTTTTGTTCGTACTATACGACTTATTTCATACTATACGACCTCATTCGTACTATATGATATATTGTGCTCTGTCAAAATATTAGGCGCCAGAGGTTAAGGAAGATACTAATTATGTACTGATTGTACAGTACGATCTGGATCATACTGTATATATGCCTTAATTAAAATCTTTCTTAATTAACTCCTCGATATCAGAGAATCAAATCATGGACAATTATTATTGCCAATCATATTATATGATTATGTTCATACCGTATGATTGATAGTGTATGAAATTGGTCATCCCAAAGATCATACCAAATGAAATCCATAATTTTTATACTAATCGTACTATACGATCCTACAATCATATTGTATGATCTTTGATAGTTGAATTCAATTTTTTGGGTTTTTTTAAGCCCTCTATTTAAGCTTTATCCAAAGACTTTGTATGTGTCTTTGGCATGCATTGAGTCATTTTTCTTTTGGAGAAAAATTGAAGAGAGAGCCTTAAGAGTGAGAAAGGAAAGGGTGGAGTTTATGAGGGAGAAGATCCTTGGAGAGGATTTCAAGGGAGTGTGGAGGGTGTTTCACACGGTTGCTCCAGCAAGCTTGCTCCTTAGTACCATCGAATTCAAGGTTTATCTTGAGGGAAGTTTTGGGAAGAAGAAGATCTCTTTAGTGTCAAAGGACCCAGCTACTCCGCCGCATCAGGGAAGACGAAAGGGATTTATGGTTCTTTTCCATCTCTTGGAGGGAGAAAAAGGAGTCAAGGTTCTCTACCTGTGAAAGGAGTTTTCAATCCTTTGCTGCACCAGGTTGGTAGAAGAGATTTTATAAGGGCTTCTTCGCCTAGCTGTCGGGGCTAAAGAAGAGTCACTAATGGTTTAGTGCAATACCTAGAACTGAGGGTTCCCGGGAGTGGACGTAGGTCAAGTTGGACTGAACCACTATAAATCTGATGTGTTCATTCCTTTTATTATTTCCATAGTTTATTTTTGTTGTGATTAATTACTTGGGTCAAATCTCTGATTGATATTTTTATTGTGAAATTAATTCGCTTCTATTATAATATATGAAAAGATTTTTTCTTGTTGTTAAAGATATATTAAAATATTTAATTCATCCCCCCTCCTGGTAAACCTCGGGACAAATTCTTTAGGGTTTCACAACCCTCATGAACTTTTAAGTGGTATCAGAGTGGGATTTATAAATTATATTTTTGAAAACTTTTGAGTTTTGATCAATGACTAACTTTAGAAATCATTATATTGTGAAAGGATATTTAATCACCCGACCACCTTTATTTAAAAATATTTCTTTTGATTTTTGGAAAATTTGAATGTCTACTTTCTTACAATCATTTGATTATCAAATGTGGCATATGGTTCAAACTGGTTATTCTGTACCATCACGTATTATAGATGGAATCAAAATTGATATTCCTTTTACTGAATGGAGTATAGTAGAATAAATCAATGCTCAATTAAATGCTAAATATTTAAATTATTTTTTTTATGCTTTGAATTCTGATGATTGCATGAGAATCTCTACATGTACTACTGGCAAGAAAATTTGGAATAAACTGTGCATTATATATGAAGGTACTAGTGAAGTCAAGCAATCTAAATTGAACATTTTAATACATAATTATGAACTGTTTTGCATGAAATCTTATGAAACTATCCTAGACATGTATACTAGGTTTACTCAACTTATAACATCATTATATGCTTTAGGTAAAGAATTTTCAAACTTTGAAAAGGTCAATAAAATTCTATATTGTCTACTTGATAAGTTTAATGCCAAAGTCGTTATTTATGAATCAAAAAATTTGATTGAATATTCTATTGATAATTTGATTGGCTCACTCATTGCCTATGAGCAAAGTTTGGGTTAAAAGCTCTTGGATGCAGGTGAAACCATAGTGCTAAAAGCTGAGGACATGGATAAAAGTGGCTTAGTAGATGATGAAAGTGAAGTGTTAGCATTAATAACATACAAATTTGAAAATCTACTAAAGTGTAAACATCAACAACAGCAAAAGTGGAACAAAGGTAAAAAATGGTAAGAATGTTACGGTTTCCTCTAACATTATTTAATTTGGGTGTAGAAAATACGAACATATGAAAAATTAGTGCCCTAATATAAAAACTCTTCATGCAAAGGAAAAGGGTAAAAATAAGCAAATTGTAATAAGCATAAATAATAAAAAGCAAAAAATCTCCTTGGTAGACCTAGCTTCTACATCATCAGACTAAGAGAAAGATAATGATGTATAAAGTTTTATTTATGTGTTAATTTATTTTTGTTGTCAATATGTGCATGTATGTTTTTATTCGTTGTGAATGTGTTTATTTTTTGTGCTTTTCTTTATGTTTTTATTTAAAAAAAAGAAATTTATGTTTTTGATATTTTATTTTATTTTTCATATATTTTTTGTGTAGTTTCTCTGATCAACACACACATATCACTATTTTATTTTGTATATGCTTTAGAGAATCAAATCACTTTTCAAAGATCATTTTTTCTATAAATGAAAAATTTTACCTCCAGCTTTCTTAAAATTTTATCTAAGTAGTGGTTGACTTCTCTAAAACTAGTCAAAGGAAGAAAACTTATGTTTTTGTCTCTCCATCTCATTTCTTTAATGAGGCTATTTTACTTTTGATTCAATATCTACATCAAATTATAAATTGGATTTTGAAATTGAACTTTTATCATCTCCCTATATTTTTTTATCTCATAGGGATCCTTTGCAAATTGTTGAATTTACTTCATTAATTTCTTAATCAAGCTAGTCATTTTATTTTGCTAGATCTGGTTTGCTTTGTAATTTATTCTTCCTTATATAAGAGAGTGAATTTTCTTCTATTAAATCTAAAAGATAATTTTACAACTGAGTTTTTAAAGATTAAGAAAGGAAATAAAATTGTAAAAATGAAAAGAAGCACAAAATGAGCCCAAAATAAAAAAATGCGTAATGTACGCCAAATTTGGAAGATACACATAATGTATCAAAATTCAAAAGATGCGCAAAGTGCGCCAAAATTAATAAAGAGGCACAAAATGAGCTCAAAAAAAATTCCTTTCTTATATGTATTTAAATCTTAGAAAATCAATGTGTCTATTGAAATGCTCGATACTTGAGTTTGAAAATCATGATTCTTGATTCACCATTTTGTATTAATCTTCTATGAGTTATATTTCATGCAAGGAGTTTTGAAAAGATTATTGTTTCCTTCTCTAATTTGTTCCTTGATCAAGATGTTTGCTTAAAAAGAGTTGAGCCTTTAAGGAATCTAAGCATGGATTAACAAATTCTAAATCTCTAAGCTTTTTGGGTTATGTGTTGTCAACACATGCCTTACTAAATTTTTGAATAAAATCATGAGGTAACTTTCTCATTCCAAGAAAATTTGCTAAAATTTCAAACTGATTCTTCTAAACATCACCTTCACCTGATCAGGGTCTGTTTGATCTTTAGTCTATTTTTTATGTGCTCCTCTTTTTTTTGATAATGTTAAAGGGGGAGAATGTATTGTTGTATTTGTTTACATACTATTGTATTTATTTAGTTTATCTTTTTAGTTTTTGTTAAAAAAATAAAAAAAAAGTAAATTGTTTTAGTTTCCCCTATTTTTAAACAAATATCTTAGTGAGGGGGAGATTAGGAGAAAATTCTTTTAGTTTGCAAATTCACAAGTAATGTTTGTCATCATCAAAAAGGGGAAGATTATTACAACTCGAGCTCACGAATTTATATTTTTGATGATAACAAATATTATGGCTCACAACTTTACGTCTCCTAGTATTTTTATTCTATAGTTATTTGTGTCTATACTAACATTTCAGGAATACCATGCACCATCTAACAAAGATTCAGGACTTAAGATTGGGTAGAATAAGTCATACTATAAAGAATATGTAATATTCATTGATGTATTTTATGATTTCTTGAGTCTAGTCTTGTAAAGGTGTTTACTTGCTGAGTAACCTTGCACACACATAGGGGGAGAGAGAAAAATATTTTTGAGAGAATGTTGTTTTTAAGTAAATCATATTGCAAGACTTTGGTTCATACTGTATGACTTATTTAGTATTATAGGACCTCATTCATATTGTATGATATGTTGTGCTCTGTCAAAATCCTAGCTGCCAGAGGTTAAGGAAGATACTAATTATGTATTGATCATATAGTATGATATGGATCATATTGTACACCTTAATTAAAATCTTTCTTAATTAACTCCTTGATATCAAGCAATCAAATCATAGACAATTATTATCATTGATCGTACTATACGATTACATTTATATCGTACGATTGATAGTGTTTGAAATTGGTCATCCCAAAGATCATACCAAACAAAATCCATGATTTTTATACTAATCGTATTGTATAATCCAGTGATCATACTGTACGATCTTTGACGGTTGAATTGAATTTTTAGAGTTTTTTGAAGCCCTCTATTTAAGCTTTCTCCAAAGACTTTCTATGTGTCTTTGGCATGCATTGAGTTATTTTTCTTCTGGATAAAACTTGAAGAGAGAGCCTTGAAAGGGAGAGAGGAAAGGGAAGAGTTTGAGAGGGAGAACATCCTTAGAGTTGGTTTCAATGGAGTGTGGAGGGGGTTTTACACAGTTGCTCCAGCTAGTTTGCACCTTAGTACCATCGGACTCAAGGTTTGTCTTGAGGGAAGTTTTGGGAAGAAGAATATCTCTTTAGTGTCAAAGTATACAGCTACTCCACCGCACTGAGAAAGGTGAAAGGGATTCGTGGTTCTCTGTCAACTCCTCAAGGGAGAAAAAGGAGTCAAGATTCTCTACTTGTAAAAGGAGTTTTCGGTCCTTTGTTACATAGGGTTGGTGGAAGGGATTTTGTAAGGGCTTCTCCACCTAGCTATGGGGGCTAAAAGAGAGTCACTAAAGGTTTAGTACAATACCTGGAACGGAGGGTTCCGAGGAGTGAACGTAGGTCAGGTTGGACCGAACCACTATAAATCTGGTGTGTTCATTCCTTTTATTATTTCTCCATTTTATTTTTTCTATGATTAATTGCTTGGGTGAAATCTCCGATTAATCTTTTTATTGTGAAATTAATTCCCTTCCATTACAATATATAAAAAGATTTTTTCTTGTTGTTAAAGATATTTTTAAATATCCAATTCATCCCCCCTCTTCGTTAGCCTCGAGACTAGTTCTTTAGGATTTCACAACCCTCATGAACTTTCAACCTGCTCATTGTATTTCATACATGTTGTACATTTGTATGACTATATCTCAGTATCTGTTATTGCCTTAGCAGCTTGGGGGTTGGTGGCTCATGGGTGACTGCATTTTTGAAACTTGTTGTAACACTATTTTATTTTATTTTTATCCTTCTGCATGTTACATTGATTCTGATTTTTGTTGGCTATTGCACTATCTTTAATTGCACTAATTCTGGCCTATTGGTTTTTGCACTTTGATGCTTCTTATTATAAATAAAATCAGTATTGTTTGCTTTAATGTGTTACATTCTTATGTACTAGTTTAACATTTAAGAAATAGACTTTCATATTTGGCATATTTATATTATAAAATGTGGTTTAATTGGTTGGCTAGGGAGGATTCAATAACCATTCCTAAGATTTTTTTTATGAGAATGAGCAAGTGGATAGTGGTGATAATGCGGCAGAGTCATCTAATGATGCATGTAATGAGGTTGAATAATTATTAAGAACCATAGAAGGATGACTTCAGTAGTTTGGGTTTATTTCGGGTTGTTTTCTAATCCTAAATATGGTAAACAAAGGTATAAATGTAAGAAATGTAGTGCATAATATATTTAATAGCAAAAATGGTACTGGTAATTTAAGGTTCCACTTACAAAATCGCAAGATAAGAGATATGTATGATATAGGCCAGCTCATATTTCAAACCAACTCTAATTCATTTATTTTTATGGCTAATTCTAAGTTTGACTCAGCAGAATTTTTTGATTTATTTACTACCTATATCATTGTGCATGATTTGCCCTTCCAATGAGTTGGATAGGTTAGTGTTCCAACACTTTTGATGTATCTTTGTCGATACCCACAATTATTTTCTAGGAATACTGCTAGGAAAGATGATAAGAAATTATTCACTAAAGAAATATCTCATATATGATTAGAACAAATTTTAAATTATGAAATCTTGCCTAAATTGTGATTGGCGGCTGTTTGTTTTAATTTGTTCTTATCATCTTATACGATCCAAATCGTCCAAGTTGATTAGTTAACATAACTTAATAATCAGGGATGCCCTAATTAGGATTTCTATTTTTTAGAATGGTCTTGTATGATATGATCAAAAGCTAGAAAACTCTCTAACTCACAAAATTTCTGCCCCTAAGTATGTGTGTGCAAGGTTACTTAGCTTCAGGATCCATCCCAGTACATTTGACTCAAGAAAAGGTAAAAGATGCATTTGAATAGAAATTACAAACTGACTCACTCCTAGTCTACCTAATCTTGAGCTGATTGACATTCCAAGTGAACCTGTGGACCTAACAGGTTAGTAAGCAAGGCAAACAAAAGCAGATATCCAAGAATTGCAGAGGTAAAGAAACAGTAATATTTGTTATCATCAAAATCAATATACTTGGGCCCAAATTTGCAACAATCTCCCCCTTTTTTATTATGGAAAATATTGCTATAAAAAAGAATTTCAAAGCAAGGAGAATTTTTGTATTTGTTCTTTTCACTTTTTTTTCACTAAGACATAAAAAAGAAGAATAGAAATAGAACAAAACATGTTTCACTAAAACCCAAGCAAATGATAAATTAAGCAACAATCTAAGAAACCAACATACTACACCCCCTTTTGACATCACAAAAAGTGAAAAGAAAGAAAAACACTACAAAATAAAAGAAAGTACAGAACCAAAGTCCAGTACACACATAGAAACAAAAATAATACTAACATACTAGAAAGAAGAACTCTTATCAGGTGGAGGTGGTGGTGGCTGAAAGTATCAGGAAAGAGAGGCAAACTGCTCCCCAAACCAAGCCATATCCTTGTCATGTTGTTGCTACTAGGTGGCATACGAGTCAAACCTTGCTTCCCATTAGTCAAACCTCTGAACCAGTGCATCATATTGAGTCTGTTGGTGTTTCGGTTCAGGTGCTGGCATCAGTACTGGACCTCCTTCCTGTTCTTCTAGCTCACGGTCACGATAGCAACCTTGGAGACGAGTGGCACATTGAAGAATATGGAAAGGGCTATTTGAATAAACACGAGAAAGTAATCTGGTGGCACAAGATATTAAAATTTTACTTCGATTCTAAGATAAAGGCAATGATGTGTCCTAACGCTAGATTGGTCTGTCTCTTATGGTGAGGATCTCTAATGACAGCCAAATTTTTATTATAGCGAATGAGAAGGTCAGTAGCATTGAAATCAATATGAGCCATAATGTAGTAGGTTATAAGGGAAAGAGTAGGAATGATGTTTATCCTATCACCAACTTTGGGAATTATGGAATTTCTAAGAATGTGCTGGATGATATGAGCATCCAGAACTAAGGTGTTAACATGGGCTATGTGGTAGTTCATATTGGATTCCCTAAGGATAGTATTCACTTGTGACCGATTATACTCACTATAAGATGCAACATGGTGGACTTTCTCACCAGTTGTGGAAAGGTGGAGGAATTCGTGAAAGTCTTGATACATGATTTTGACAGGCCTTCTATTTACGTAAGACTACAGGGTAGTACCCTCACTATTAATGCGAAGGCTGGCAAAAAATTCAAGGAGTTCTTCATTGTATGGATAGGTGAGTGTAAGGATGAAGCCAAGGGTGGTGTGTGGAAATAATCGTAGTACCTGGAAGGTTAAGGCTTCATGGTTGATAATTTTGGAATCTGTAATCCCTACAGCTTTGTATCGCTGATAAGCTTCCTCATCAACAGCTTCAGTGAAGCGAGGGTTGATATTTCTTCGAGAAGAACTCCCAACCAGTGCCTGAGATCATTTAACCCCAGCCATTTGGAGAAGGAAGGGCTCAAGAGACTTAATTGAGGATTGAGAGGGTTAGGATGGTGTGGAGATTTCAAAGAGTTTGGCTTGTTTAAATAGAATTGGGCAGATTATCCAGGACGATCGTTATATCATCGAGGATGATCAGGTACAATAATGTCATTTAGATGATTGGTCAAAAAAGTTGGTCTTATCTTCCAAAACAATCAGATATCATCCAAGATGATTATATGGATCATCTAGGACCAATAGGTGAATCATTCAGGACGATGAGCAATAATGGATCAGCCTAACATCATTCATATCGTCCAGTGACTTCTGCCATGTGGATCATCCAGGATGAATAGGTGGATTGTCTAGGATGATTGCCAATAATAGAATCAGATCAGTCATTGGATATAGATTGAATGGTGACTTTATCTGATCGTCCAGGACGATACAGATCATCTAGGATGATGGGAAAAAAATTGGAAGAATTGGATGATGGAAAGGGATGATCAGAGAGGATCCAAAATACTAAAAATCAACCAAAAATACCAGAACATAATAACAAAGCAAAATAAAAGATATGATAATCATCAATCGTCAAAACAAAATTAGAGTTTTTTTTTAATCGATCAGCTCCAATAAATGATAATTTTACCTCCATTTTAAATTTAAAAAGTCGAAAGAAATGAATCGACAATGCCGAAATCAAAAAAGATTAGAAACTCGATTTTGTAAACCCTACCTCAAACACCTTGTAGGTTAAAGTTCCTTTTAAACAAAAATCTAATTAAAAAAGAAAGAAATTAGATAACAAAGGTGATCCTTTCAAAAGTTCAATCCAGAAGAAATATCTGATAAAATAGTATTGCAAAGTAAAGAATCAAGAATCATAATTTTCAATCTCAAGTGTTTGAAAATATTAAGTGGCACATGGATTCTTCTAAGATTTTTAAAGGTTTGAAAGTGAAGGAGTTTATTTCTTTGTGGGCTCATTTTGTGCCTTTTTCTTAGTTATTTGGCATACTTTGCGCATCTTTTAATTTTTTGATTCACTTTGTGTATCTTGTAATTAATTGGTGAACATTGCATATATTTTTAATATTGGGCTCATTTTATGACTCTTTTCATTTCTTTTGGGAGCTTACTTCCTTTCAGAACCTCTAAAAACACTCAATTGTGAGATTATCTTCCAGATATATAAAAGAGGAAGAAACTCGCTCTCTAATATAAATAAAAATAACCCACAAAATAGAATCATACTTCATATGATAAATACGACCACCTGATTAAGAAAATATGAAGGTGATTCAATGATTTGGAACATTATTCATATGAGATATATTACTGGAGGAAGATAAAAAAATCTCTATTTCAAAGTCCAACTTTTTAATTTTGAAATAGATTTTGATTCAAAAAGAAAAATATACCATTAAGGGAGTTAGAGAAAGAGAAATAGTCATCAATGTTTCTTTCTTTAGCCGTTTTAGAGAAGTCAATCACTACTGATAAGCTTCTAAATAAAAATAAGACGAAAATCTCATTTATAAAGCAGGTTCATCAACAGAAGTGAGTAGTGATCTAATTTTTAAAACAAGACTAAAAAAATAATAGGAAATAAAAAACATAAAGAAAAAACTCAAAAAGGAAATCAACAAAAAAGTAATGCCTAGCTAGAAAGACACAAAAATGAAACATACAGAAAGAAACAAATAAATAACTAAAAGCAAGAAGAATAAAAATATAGATAGAAGATATCATTTTCAAGCATGAATGTCTATCACACCTAATTTGGTTCTTAAGGTGCTGAAGACTTCAAAGGCTAGTGGTTTTATGAAGATATCAGTAAGCTAATTTTTAGTGGCTACATATTATAACTCTATGTATCCCTTAGTAACATGGTCCCTAATAAAATGATGCCTTATGTCAATGTGTTTGGTCTTAGAGTGTTGGATTGGATTATTTGAAATACAGATGGCACTAGTATTATTACATAGGATTAAAATTTCCAAATCATGTGTTTTAGTTGAAAAATGTACTATATGGATTAAAACAAGCACCAAGAGCCTGGTATGAAAGACTTGGTACATTCCTACTATATAGAGACCTTGTTAAGGGTAGTGTGGACACCACCCTCTTATTAAAAGAGGTAGGAGATGAGATACTCATTATTCAGATTTATGTGGATGACATCTTATTTGGATCGTCAGAGAAAACCTTATAAGATGACTTTTCAAAAATAATGAGTGACGAGTTTGAAATGAGTATAATGGGAGAACTTAATTACTTCTTAGATTTAGTGTAAAACAGATGGAAGGTGGAACATTCCTTAGCCAATCTAAGTACATCAAGGATATTCTAAAAAGGTATGAAATGGACAATGCTAAGGCCATGAATACTCCCATGAGTTCTAATGTTCAATTAGATAAAGATTCAAATGGAAAGTCAGTAGACCTGAAAAAGCATAGGGGAATAATTGGATCACTTCTCTACTTAACTGTCAGTAGACTGGATATAATGTTTAGTGTATGTCTCTGCGCTCGATTTCAAGCTGACTCAAAAGAATCTCACATGACTGCTGTCAAAAGAATTCTTAGATATTTACTAGGCACCCCAAACTTAGGAATTTGGTATCCTAGACACAACACTACTTTTGAAACCTTAGGGCACTTAGATTCAAATTTTGCAGGATATAGGGTAGATAGAAAAAGCACCTCTGGCACCTATCAATTCATTGGACAATCCTTAGTTTTCTGGTCCAGTAGAAAATAAATTTCAGTAGCCCTCTCAACAGTTGAAGTAAAATATATAGCGGTAGGAAGCTGTGTTGCTCATGTTCTATGGTTAAAACAACAGCTTTTAGATCTTGGACTACCTGTAGAAACCATCCCAATAATGTGCGACAACACTAATACAATTTGCATATCTAAAAATCAAATTCAACACTCAAGAATAAAGCATATAAAAATTAGACATCACTTCATAAGAGATCACATACCCAAAGGAGATATTGAACTGCACCATATTGCTACTGGAGATCAATTGGCTGTCATTTTCATAAAACCTCTAGCTTATGACACATTTAGTATATTGAGAACAAAATTAGGTGTCATAGACATTCATGCTTAATAAAAAAAACAAACAAAAAAAAATAACAAAACAACAACAAACAACAAAATAAAAGGGGGGGGGGGGGTTTCTTGATCTCCACACACTCATCTTGCTGATACCCAAACCTTGGTTCTCTGTTCCTATCGTACTGTACGATTCAATATCGTACTATACGATCATTACTAATACACAAATCACAACCTTTAATTCCATCCATGGTTTAAATATATCCGATATTATCTTCATTGTATTGTACGAACCCATATCGTACTGTACGATACATATTATTAATCATCGTACATACACCACTCGTACTGTACGATCCATGTGTCAATTTGGATTGGCACAAATTTAAACTCGGACGGTATGAAAATTATTGCTGTTCGTACTGTACGACCACCTGTTTGTACTGTATGAACCATTTTGTCAAAAGTTGTTCAGACGACTCCTCGGGACGAATGACTGCTCTCTCTCAATCATCCAGTATGATTCTAATCGTACTGTATGATTTGACTCCTTTTTTTGATACGTCATCCAAATGAAATAAATCACCATATTGTACTGTACAAACCTATATCATACTGTACGATACCTCTGAAATTCTATAAATTGAAGGGATTCCTTTGTTCATTTCACTCGCACCTCTTCCAAATCCTTCATCCCTTCAAACATTCTCTACTCTATGGCTAGTGGAAGCAAGCAAGGATGACTGATCGAGGGGAGCTCTTCCTTGTCTCGGCAGTTTGACGATCGTTTTCTCTCTTCCGCAGATGAAAAGGCTTATAAGAAATTTAAAGAAGCAAAAATCACTCCTTCCCGTATGCTTAATCAAGCTGCTCTCAATTTCGAGGTTATGAATCTCTTTGCCTCTACGACTCTCCAATTCCTTCTTATACTAGCCTTTCTATTTCACTCTGAACTTCTCTATGAATTCCTAGCCAACCTTAAAATCGATCTCGAATGCACAACATTGACTTCCTTTTTCTGCAAGCGTAATGTCGTTATCACTAAAGATGACATAGCTAAACACATTAGACTTTCCACTGAAGGTCCTCATCCTCAGTCCCTACTCACTAGTGATTATGATTGGACCTCCGTCAATATGCTACTTAGAAATGTACCCACTAATCAACATCTACCCCTTGTCCAAAGTCTCAATCAAAATGCCCGTGTTATCCAGTACGTTCTTCACACATCTATAATACCCAAAGCTGGAGACCGTATATAGATTACCCCACTTCTGTCTGTGCTCACTTATTTAATCATGTCATCCACCAAATTTGATGAAGCTCAAATCATGTTAGACTATATTCATATCTTGGCTGCTATCCGATATCCCAGTGCCCGAAGAAAATAAAATCTGGCCTTAGGACATGTCATAGGCTAAATCCTTGATGCTAAATATCAACTCCACTATCCTCTCCCTCCAGATAATCTACCTATTTTCTACTCAGATGCTTCCTTTCGCATTCTTTTCCATCGGAGGCATGCACACGCTAATCCTGACTTTGATGAAGAAGAGGAAGCTCCTCCAGCGGGATGACCTCCACAACCTCACATTCCACCACTTGGACCTTCCTACCCTCAAGACGATGTGCTTCAACGGCTTGATCGAATAGAAACTCAGCTGGGTCAACACATTGACCAACAACACCACCAGCATGAAGAGGATATAAAATGTTTTGGCGCACGATTCGCCTCAAACGATCAAATTTTTGCATCCCTCCATCTGCACTTTCAGCCACCACCACCACCACCTGATCAGGATCCCGACTATTAGTTGTTTGTGTTTTGTGTTTGTTTTGTAGTTCCTTTTCTTTTATACTATCATTTTCTTGTATTGGGTGTTTTACTAGATTTCTTGTTTGTACTAATTTGAGTGTTCTTCTCTTTTTGCTGCTGTCAAAAGGGAGAGAAGTTCTGTGATGTTATGTTCCTTGTTATGTTCTTAACATTAATGTTATTTGTCATTCTTATTATGTTCTATTAATTTTGTACTGTTATAATTCAAATAAAAAAATATTTTTTGAAAATCCTCCTATTTTTTTTAACCTATCATCTAGTGAGGGGGAGCTAAGGAAGAAATAACATCTATTATGGCTATCAGATAATATTATTTGACACCATCAAAAAGGGGGAGATTATTGCAATCCAGATCCCAAGCACTTGATTTTGATGATGAAAAATAATACTGACTGAATTAATATGTTCTTCCTTGATTATTATAAATGCTTATTTTTGTCTGTGAGCACTAACATTTTAGATAAGATACACACAGCTCAAGACTGTTGAAGACTCAAGACTGGGTAAACTAGGATGTGCAAAAATTTATATTTTTATTTTCTTTAATTTTTATTTTTGAGTCTGCCACAAAAGTATATATGCAAAAGGGGTGACCAAGCACACACACACATGAGGAGACTTAAAATTTTTAATTAAAATTTAAAGTTTTTAAAACCGATCGTACTGTACGATTATTTATCGTACTATATGATATATCATTTAAATTTAGGCTTAACGGCTAATTCTGGATGATTAGTTTTATAAACTAATCGTACTATATGATCTTGATCATACTGTATGATTTGTTTCAACTTGAAAACCCTAGACGCCAGCATAAGTTTGGTAAGGGTTTAAAATTTGATTTTGAACTAATCATACTGTACAATATAAATCATACTGTATGATGTAAATCGTACTGTACGATCATTTAAAATCTTGTCAAAATTATCTCCCGTAATCAGGCAATTAAATCTTAGTTTCTTAATTACATTTTATTGTACTGTACGATGTCAATTATACTATACGATGGACAGAGACAATTTTGGATCATCCCATAGATCATACCAGACGAAACCATGATTTTTTGTACTGATCATCTTGAACGATACTTATAGCATACTAGACGATGGATTGAAATGAACTAATCATACTGTACGAATGGTACAGTATGGGATGATGGACAGAGATAAATTTTGTTCATCCCATAGATCATCCCGTATGAACAGTGGAAAATAAACAGATCATCCAGTGCGATCTCAGGATCGTACTGTACAATGTTTGTAAAATTTGTGAGATATTCGTCTGCATTCGTACTGGACAGAACTATTTTTGAACTGATCGTACTGTACGATATTAGATCGTACAGTACGAACATAATCATTAAATTAGAATTTTTAGGGTTTTCTGAAGCCTAATTTAAAAAGAACTTTTGATTATTCATTGAGGAGTTATTGAGGTCATGGTTGACTGAGGAAGGAACTCTTAAGAGGGAGCTTTTGGAGAGATCCAAGGTTGTTAAGAGGAAGGAGAAGGTGAGCTTGAGCGTGAGGGAGAAGGAGTGTGAGGGGATCACATGGTTGCTCCAAGCTAGCTACATGCTTTCTCCTCCTGTGGCTTTGGTGAGTCTCAAGAAGGTTCTCTAGGAAGAGAGGCTTCAAGGTCAACGTCCTCAAGGTACTCTGCCATCTCTAGGAGGGAGAAAAAGGAGAAGGTCTGCTGTCGTCACCAGGAGGGTGACATAGCGTCTGGTACTCCGCCATACCGGGGAAGGTGAAAGTGAGTCTTGTAAAGGCTTCTCCGCCTTGCTGTGGGAGCAAAAGGAGAGTCAACTTTTAGTAGTATAAATCCCGGAGTGGAGGACTCCAGGGAGTGGACGTAGGTCAAGTGACCGAACCACTATAAAAATTTTTGGTGTGCTTTTTCCAATTTTACCACACTTTATTTTTCACGCATTTATTTATTGTTTTAATTGCTCGGTGAAAAATCTGAACTTGATCTTGTATTATGAGATTTGCAATTGTGTCACCAATATCGTAGTTGTGAACGAATCATTAGCTTCCGCATTCTACTTATTAAGTTGTTATTTTAAAAATACAAAAAAATTAGAACTCCTGTTTAGGTTTAATTTTTAAAATATGAATTCACCCCCCCTCTTGGCGCATCTCATACTTTCAATTACTTCCTCCCATTTCTGTTAAAGGCATTAGAAGTTTCTTAAGTCATGCAGGATTTTATAAGAGATTTATTTAAGACCTCTCTAAATTTTCTAAAATATTATGTCAATTATTAGAGAAGAATGTTCTTTTTATATTTAATTATACATGTCTTAAGGCTTTTAATACTTTAAAATAATATTTGATTACTACTCCAGTAATTATTACTCGTGATTTGTCTTTACCTTTTATTGTGATGTGTGATGCCAGTGATGTTGCTATGGGTACAATTCTGGGATAAAAGAGAGATAAGAAATTCCATGTTATTTTTTATGCTAACAAAACTTTAAATTATACATAGTGCAATTATACAACTACTGAAAAAAATTGCTAGCCATGATTTTTTCTTTTGATAAATTTAGATCATACTTGATTGTCACCAAATTAATTATTTATACTGATCATTCTGCTATCGAATATCTTATGACAAAAAAGGCACTAAACCTAGATTAGTTTGGTGGATTCTTCGGTTACAAGAATTTGATGTAAAAAATTTTGACAGAAAAGATATTGGAAATCAAATTGTTGGTTATCTTTTTAGACTTTCTATTGAAAAGCATGCATCAAATGAGGGTGAGATTAATAAAAATTTTTCTGATAAACAATTATTTGCTTTACATTTAAACAAATCACATTGGTATACATACATTATTAGCTTCATTATTAGTGGTATACTTCCTTATAATTTATCATCAATTCAAAAGAGGAAATTTTCATATGATACGAGGTATTATGTTTGGGATGAACCTTATTTACTTAAATCTTGTAATGATTAAATTATGAGAAGATATCCCTAAAGAAAAAATAGAATCAATTATTAGGGAATGTCATGATTCTCATTATGGGTGATATTTTGAAAATTTGAAAAAAAATTTAAAAATCCTTCAATCTGGTTTTTTTTTTGCCTACACTATTTAAGGATGTAATTAAATATATTTAGAAATATGATCAATGCCAAAGGGTATGAAATATTTTTAAAAAAAATGAAATGCCTTTGAACTATATTTAGAAATAGAAATATTTGATGTTTGGGGATTGAATTTTATGGGACCTTTCATGCCATCTTATGGAAATCAATATATTCTTATTGGCGTGGATTATGTCTCAAAGTGGATTAAAGGTGTGGCAACCTCCAAAACTAATACTCAAATTGTGATTAAGTTTTTAAAGAAAAATATTTTCTCAAGATTTGAAATTCCTAAAGTTTTAATCAATGATGGAAGAAGTCATTTCTGTAAAAAAAAAACAAAAAGAATAGTAATAATTTTAAAGAAATTTGGGATTTATCATAGGGTAAAGACTATTTATCATCCTCCAACTACTGGTCAAGCTGAAATTAACAATAGGGAGATTAAGAGAATCCTGAAAAAAAATGGATATTTCTAATAGGAAGGATTAGACGCTTAAGTTTGAAGATGCATTATGGGCATGTATAATTATTTTTAAGACTCTTATTGGTATGACTCCCTATAAATTAATTTTTGAAAAAGCTTGTCACCTTCCTGTTGAATTAGAGCATAAAGTATTCTGGGCAATTAAGAAGTAGAATTTTAATTATGAAGGTATAAAAGAGAAAAGATTGATGTAGTTGAATACATTAGAAGAAATCAGAAATAAAGCTTGTAAAAATACAAGGATTTATAAGGATAAAGTTAAAAAATGGCATGGTCGTAAGCTTCTTAGGAAAGAATTCACTTCTGGATAAGATATTTTACTTTTAATTCTAGACTTAAGCTATTCCAAGTAAAATTAAAGTTTACATAGTCATGTCCATTTACTGTCATAATAATATTTTTCTATGGAACTGCGAAAATTCAAGATAAAAAATCTTGCATGTTTTTAAAGTGAATGGCCGCAGATTGAAACCTCATTTTGGTGTAGACATTGATCAATTACGAAGTAAAACTGAATTGGTTCTTCTTAAAATAAAATATTTAGTATTGCATGGTTGAAGATTATAAACTTAGTTTTTATGGGAGGCAACCCACTTATTTTTTTAGTAATCTTGTTGTGATGGTTAGAGTAGTGTCTTAAGTACTAGTTATCTTATGCCCTATATTCTAATTTTATATTATCACATATTTTGTACCTTTTCTATCATTCATATGAAAATATCTGTATTTATTAATATTTATATGTGCTTTAATTTTCATTTGATTAAATTCCCCTTATGTTTATATTTTTATATTATCTTCCATTAAAATATCTGCATTCTGATTATTTATTTAACCAAAATAAAAATGATAATTAAATATTATATAAAGTTAGGATAATAATAAAATCCTATATCATAGTTCAAATGAACACTGCTTTATAATTCATAGATTACAAAACTAAGAATTAACTAACTCTAATCATTTAAATTATTGACTTAACTTGAATTTATAAGTTATACATTTATACATTAACCTTTTGAATTGAAGATAAATAATTAATTAAGGTTAAAGAATATATATGGGTAGGTTAAAATTAAAGTCATAGCAACATGAATTTAGAATTAGTAATCTTATTCAATCCTTGCATTAAACTTATTAAGATTGTAAGAAAATTTTAAGCAAAACTGATATTCAAAAGCATTAACTATATACTCCACCAAAAATAAAAAGGAAAGAAATGTGAAAAGAGTTCTAAAATGAAAAATAAATAAATAAATAAATATATTTAAAAACTGGTATCTGATAAAAGTTAAGAATTTGATTGCAATCTTATACTTAAATTCACAAAAGATAAGATAGGTGAACTAGCACAAATGATGGTGAACTAATACAATTTTAATTTTAATTACAAATACATCTAATCTTTAAAGCTGTATTATTCAATTCAGAATTAAAAAGTCAATGATTATATTCATAATATATAAATTTAAGACACAATAAGGGTGTTTGGTTAGGATAATTTTAGTAACATTTTCAAAGTAGAATTATAACTTTGTTCATTTTCACTACTTCTAAACTGTGATATATTATCCTATATTTTAATAATTTCAAATTATCAATTTTTATTTTGATTATTTAATCAATTATAACTGTAGATTTCTTTATTTACTTGAGGACAGGCAAGAGTTTAAACTGAGGAGAATTTAATAAGTGTAAATTATGTAGTATTTTATGTATTTTATTTTCAATAAAAATGTGTTATTTTAGTTGTGCTTGTTAAAAAAAATTCAAAAATGATAGAAAATTCTATGGAATTTACATTGGCTGGCATCCGATGAAATAATACCGCAGCGCACCTTCAATACCACTGAGGCGCCATAAATCAGATATCACAGCGTCAAGTTCTCTATTTTTCTGCACTGTAGCGCCAACAAAAGCTAACACTGTAACATTACCAGTGTCACAGCGTTAAGAAGTCAGCTTGGTAGCATCGGATTCTCTATTTTAAAATATTGCATGACCGCAATTTCTCAGGCCTTGGTGCCATTTTTTGCACTCGGGCGCTGCAGTGCTCGAATGTCAACAACACCACAATATTGCAGTTGTAACTTTTAAGAGACACGTTCTATTAGTGAAGAGATGAGACTGTTCACTAAGTAACTGATCCACATCAGTAAGAGCGGTGGCGGTGCAAAAGTTTGAGCCCCCAAGGCGTTAGTTCACTTCATGGGCCCAGCGGTGCCACTCTTTCAAGCACTGCAGCACCAGATGCTTTTTGTGTTGTCCTATAAATATTGTAATTTTATGTTTGTAAGAAAGTTCAGTCACTTTATTAAAACTGAGAATTTTTCTTAGAGTATTATTCTAGTTTTCTCTTAGAGTAAAATCTAAGAGAGGCTAGGGAAGTATAAGATACCATCATTTGGAGTATTTAGCCTATATTTCTTGAAACAACTCTATAATTTAAGCGAGAAGGAGTGTAGAGGAGATACTTTGATCTGTTTTTATGATATCACTCTCTTGTATTTTCATTCTTTCATGAATTAAATGAAAATGAGTTTGTTTGTTATGTATTATATGTCTCACAAATTCTTTTATTTTGAATTGATGATGTAAATTGCATGTTAAGTATTAATGAAGACAATTGTTCTATAATATTAAATGATATTTTCAATATTATCCTATTCTTAATTTAATACATATAGTGGTCATATGTATAGTTAAAATATAATGTAATGTATAGCCTCGACAGAGGAATATAAAAATAATCAAGAATATTGAGATAGGATATTTGCATATCTAGACATAGGATATAAAATATTCTAGGTTCTTAAGTAAATACTATAATTGTAGGAGGTCAGCAGATATCCTTTTCACCCCTACAAGTTTGATAAAGATCTAGGGGTGCATATGATCTGAATCACATTTATAATTAATTGTCTCATTAGGAAAGATATGAAATTTATACTCATCAATCCAAAATGCTTTTAAAAAATATTATATCCAATATTTTTACTATTTTATTTAGTAATAGAATCTCTACAATTATCATTTTTATTTTAGTAGAATAATTAAGTTAATTAGAGTAAATAATAGTAGTTTGTTGCAAGTAACATAATTCCTCATGGGTTCGACACTCTATTATATCATTTTATTACTTGATTTGACATTTATTTTAAAAAAATATAATAAATAAATAATATATATTATAGTCATTTTATAATAGATTCAAGAGCAGCTCATTATGATAAAAATATACTCAAAATATTCTTTCATAATTTTTTTCTAATTAAAAAAGATGCCAAATATCCCACCAAAATAATTGAAGAATTATTTCTTTCATTGGCAATATTTTGGTCATTTGCATATAAGAATTAGTAATTTAAAGTTTTGCAAAATTGTTAGGTGTTTGAGTGCAACGAAATTAGAAATAATTAAATATTTCTATTTTATAACTAATTTTTAAATTATTGAAATTAACTTTCAAATTTACTCCTTCTTTCCATCCAGAAAAAAAAAATGAAGCAATTGAAACAAAAATAACTGTATAAAGACAACCCAGGGAAGATAATTCGAAGTGTTGATTGTATGCTACCCATTCTCCTCCTTGATGTAAACAACCCTGGGAAGATAATGTAACAATTTATACAAACATGGCCTCAATGATCTTCAAAGATCAAATTTATACAAGTACTCACTGTTGACTCTACCTTTGCCTTTGCCGGTAAATAACGTCCAACTTTACTAACAATTAATCTTCTAATCTGATCAGACTTTGATGAGTATGGAGAGAGATTAAAATATAGAATATACTAAGAGAATATCCAAAAATCCAAAATATTCAATAGATCTGATAGCCAAAAGATCTTTAATGCACCTCCTAATCCCTTATTTATAAGACTTAGAAGGCTATAAAGAAGGCTACAGACAATTAAAAGAGAAAAAAATACAAATACAATATTTAATAACGACCATTAAAGACCCTATATGCATGTGACATGAGCTAGCAAATGCTTGCATGGTTTTTAATATAGCTCTTGGTCACAGGTTGAATCCTCTAGGCATGTTTTCATCGGCGAGTGTGCTGAACAAGTCTTTTGAAAAAAAATCATATAGTATAAGTCTGCGTGAATGAGTGCACTGCAAGGGGAGGCGAATTCCTAAGGATTATTTTGACAGTTGAATGCACAGGTCGAGTCCCTCGGAGTGATGATGATTGTACGCTTAGGACCCGTTTGAGTCTAGGGGGTCATAATCATTGACCCTTGCTATGTGCACTTCCTGTAGTTGGATTTAGAGATGTCAATGAGAGCTTAATGGTTCTTTCAAAGACAAACGACCTCAGAATGTTGATCACTACCGAGACAAGTCTCTTTACTGTTTGGAAGATAGTATATAGGTTCTCTAATATGTGTGCTCGGGATGACTCTTCGATTTTGGCAGATTTGGATGAGTCGCGTAAGCATGCGATATGACTATCTTGGACAAGTCCTGCTGTTAGAATGTTGGAACCTGCTAGGTACCTATAAATACCTGCATTGATATGTACGAGTATACACTCACCATTCTTTGATAAAAAATGCTGCACATGACTACAATAATATAGGATATTAAATTGTGGCAGATCTAAAGTGCTTTGTGATTGGATTTCACAGAGTGCCTTCCTTTGCTCCTCTTCCCCTAGAACTCTTGGAATCTTTAATATTCAACAAAACATCCCAAATGATCCATGGAAAGCTAAGAAACTTGTTTGAGGACCAATATTTTGGATGGCAGGTTATGTGATACCAAGCAGAGGCCATCTTCAGCGACTCACTCTCACGGCAGCTGCTGAACCAACTCTTGACCTCCTGATGCAAACTCTTTACTGCAATCATAATCCTATCAGCAATATCCCCAAATTTCTTCTTATCCCTCAAAACATATGGGCCACCGCTTCGCACATAACCTGTAAGTATCTCATCTTCATGCACTGCTCCGAAATAATTCATCAAGAAGCTCAACTTTTCAGCGTACTGATTATAGTAATCTTCTGCAGGTTTTAAGAACATTTCAAAGCCTTCAACTTCAAGATCATTGTCATATGAAGCAGCTGCAATTTCTTCAGACCAGAAAGTATTAGAAGTCTCTATATTTTGATGAGTTGTGACAGATCTATAGAGTTTTCCTAGAACACCGTTGGAGGTATACATGGATCGATCCCATCTTTCCATGAAATCAGGAAATTCCTTTGGTCTTAGGATTCTGGGCATCTCAGCTGGAACTCCAGTCTTGGCAAAATCCACAGCCATGGAGTGAAGGTTTGCAAGCTGAAGGCATTTGGGGCTTCGAGCCTTAAGCGGTTCAGAGTCGGCGTAAACAAGATGAGCAGTTGAGATGGCACCAAGGTTATCGTTGATCATATAATCCACAAAGAATTTATGGATTTCCTGTAGTTTTATATCGGAATTTAATCAAGTTAGCTCTATCAAGAGAACAACAAAGAGTCAGGCATTAAGTCTGAGTTGAAGAATTATAAGCAAGGAGAAAAGGACCAAATAGATTCCTAAGTTTTTTTGAAATATCAAAATAATCCCCGACTATATACAAGTATCAATTTGGTCCATTGACTTTTTAAATAGGGACCAAACTAGTCATTTAGTGGCATCATTTAGATCCTTATTTAAAAAATCAAGAGACTAAAATGAGACATTTAAATAATCGGGGATTATTTTAGTACTTCCTAAAGAGTCAAGAGATCATTTTCATCTTTATCTCTATAAGCAAGCCAATAAGAAGTGTAGTCCTAAGAATGAAGAGAATTGATTAATAAAAAAGTTCAGAAGTTCACAATTCTACACGACTGATTTGGTATCTTATTGAAATGGCTAGAGTGCACATAGCATGATATGTATTGGATTAAGATGAAAAAGTTATAAGCAAGCCCCATAAGCTTTAAGATTTATCTTAACCTGATCCTAGAAGCATCAAAACTGGGATGACACAAGAAATAAGAAACCCTATGTTGATGTATGAATCCAAGTAAAAATGGAGAGAGAAAAGATAAATTTTCTTTGAATATTTTTATATTATTATGATACAAGACGTCATATATTTTAGGAGTTATAATACAAATATAACATGAGATCCCAAAAAAATACAAGAAGCATGTAAAATTCACACATAACAAATTCTTACCTTTACAAATTATTCATTACCCTCGATGAAAATCGAAATTACAATGGAAATCAATTAAGATGAAAATCCAATGGCCTTGTTATAAAAAGTGACTAGAAATTCAAGATCGTGAAGCCATACATAACCTCTCTCTCTTTGAAATTCTTACATTTGTTGAAAATCAAATAGTATCAAATTTGATTGAAATCAATCATTTACAAACAAATAATAAAATATAAGACTACATAAAAATAAGGGAATATTCACAAAAAAGAAGACTCATTGTGATTTCTCACATAAATTTAGATAAAGAGATGTAACAAAGTGATAACATTAACTCCCTGTCAAAGATCTAGGCTTAAGGTTAACATCCTTTACTATGATATCATAAGTCCTTACTCTAAGCAATTCCTTAATGGTGATTATTGAGGAATAGTAAGCCCCACCTTTTAATAAGTTAATCAACATTAATGTAGGTTTAATTAGTTGATTTTCTTAAAATATTAAACCTAACATAAGAACAACCTATTTGGGTATCTTGAGTCTCTTGAGGTCTTTATCCCCCAAGATCATTCTTCAGATTCCACAATAATTCTTTTCAAAATTTGATCTTCTCACACATTGATATTTTAAAAATTTAAATCCTTCTATCTTTGATATTTCAAGATACAACCATGACTTTTAATCAATCTTTGACTTTAATCACTCCAGGATGCAATTGGCCAAAGGAACTTGCTTCATGGGAAATTGGAACTCAAAACTAAATAAATTGACCCTCTTTAAAAGAGAAATCTCCGGGATACATACATGCATATATCTTCAAATGTGGGGTCAGTTGTCTTTTGCTTTCAACTTTCAAGATAGAGCATTCCCCATCTCCAAAAAGTATTCAAAAGACAAATATATGAATTCATCTAACTTCCATTGAACTTAAGAGGGTTTCCTTTTATCACTTGATTAGGTACAATCTCTCTCTCCACATGGTGCATCTTTCAAACCTACAGATTTCTAGCAACTTTGCTAGGAGTTCTTCGCTCTATCTTTAGTCATGGCCAATGTTTTATTGTTGTCCCATTTGCTTCCCTTGCAAATATATATACTCATCTTGAGTTGAGTGATATTAACATTGCATTCATAGACAACAGGTATCCAACACCATTAGATTTTTGTACCCACTAGTCATAATATAGCAGTTGGTGTATTCACACTATTTATAATTTTTAAGATATCAAAACATATCTTCATATCCACTATATAATTTCCTTATCACTGCTTGGTGCAAGTGAATCCCTTGCTCCAACATTGGCTAGACTTAGTCGATGAGGTAAGTTTTATTTCTTTTTAGGTGTAGCGGCCCTACAAGTACTTTGTGGTTCGATTAGCATTTACGAACAGTCAATGTCAGTTTTAGATCAATAAGGAGATAATTGCAATATAGATAACAATTGCTTATAAGATCAGTGTCACTAAAAATATGTTGAATTTCGGATTTAAGCAATTAATATCATGGAGTTTGATTCAAAATATTTTGGATTATTTTCATACTAGCAAAAATGGATGGCATAACCACTTTTAGATTGAATGATGGATTTGCTTTATTTTGTTGTAGTCTTTGATGACAAACTCAACCTTAAGAAGTTTGATTAAGTTTGGTGATGGCTTGGATAGAGTCCATGTCTACACTTGAGGACTTGTCCTCCTCAATTGTCCCATTTGCACATTGGACTCAATTTGTTGTTGCCCCTACGGTTTCCCCCTCTTTTGTTCCTACTATAATGAAGAGGGTGGCAAATCTCATGAACTAGCTACGAAGGTGTTTGTTTTCTATCGCATGTTAGTACCCAAGATCCAGAGGACTGATGATCGAGGAAAAGCAGTCCAATTTCATGCCCCGTTGGTTCAATATCCACCTATTCCTTTCTTCCAGGGCACATATGATGATGCGTTTTCCTCATCCTGAGGAAAGCTTTCTTGCTCAAATAATTAGGAATGAACCCCCTATCTAAGGTGGGAGACTTTGTTAGTTTTTGCACTAGTTGTACTAGCTATTCAGGAGGAGGTCTCTTCACATATGTATGGAAGTAAATTTCATATATTCTCTCAAGCTAGTCAGAAAAAAAGCATGAGAAGCACTGTTTCTAAGATGACTAGAAGGTCAAGTTCTGAAACCAATAGTTTTGTTAACTAGATCCATATTCTAACGAGGAAGGTCTGCAGCATCATCATGGCAGCTGCCAAGCATAATGATTTGAGCATAAAAACAAGTGTTAAGTCTATATGCAAGTAAGATCTTAGAGGATCATGTGCCAAGTTTCATCAACCAAAGTCCCTAGATCATAGTCAATGAAGGAAAAGGGCATGTATGTCTAGTTGATTATTATAACTAGGTCAGAAAAGACAGTCAGAGAGAGGGTAGATATTGTCCTCTTCACCCCAATTTTTGTTGTTAGCGGCTCTCGAAAAGCTAAGGGGGAGTTACCTCCCCACCTGAAGGTTACTTAGCAGCCATTTGTGCCAATTATCTTTGACACTCCATTCAAATTCAAAAGACCCACCAAAAATAATCTTCATTACCTGCAGGTGAGCCATGTATTCTTTTTTAATCCTATACCTACATATTTGAGCGGTAAGGCCATACAGTGCTATTTGAGGGTTAAGGCCTACGGTGTCCATATCTAAAATTAGGAAAGTTTGGAGACCTAAGGTAACATTTACACTTGTGACTGCTTCCTCCCATCCTAAAAAAAGGAAAGGCAGCACAACCAATGGAGGCTGACTTTCATGAGTAGTATTTGTCAATGTCAGCAAAGGATGCCCTTGAAAGTACGAGATGCGCCAAGAGGGGGGGGGGGGTGAATTGGTATTTTAAAAATTTAACCCTACACAAGAGTTCTAATTTTTTTGTATTTTCAAAATATAATTTAACGACTAATGTGCGGAAGCAAATACAACGTTCACAACGATGAAATTGATAGTTCAATTTTAGATTTTACACCACAATATTTAAATACTGATTTTTCACCAAGCAATTAAAACGCACAAATTAAAAGCATGAAAAGTAAAGTACGGTAAACAGGAAAAAACACACCAGAGATTTTTATAGTGGTTCGGTCACTTGACCTACGTCCACTCCCCGGAGTCCTCTACTCCGGGATTTGCACTAGTAAAAGTTGACTCTCCTTTTGCCCCCACAGCAAGGCGGAGAAGCATTTACAATACTCACTTTCACCTTCCTCGGTGCGGCGGAATATCAAACGCTATGTCACCCTCCTGGTGACGGCAGCGGACCTTCTCCTTTTTCTCCCTCCTGGAGATGGCAGAGTACCTTGGCGATGTTGATCTTGAAGTGACTCTTCCCTCGAGAACTTTCTTGAAGCTTCCAAAGCCACAAGAGGAGCAAAGCATGCAGCTAGCTTGGAGCCACCGTGTGATCCCCTCACACTACTTCTCCCTCACGCTCAAGCTCACCTTCACCTTCCTCTCTCAAGCTCTAGATCTCTCCAAAAACTTCTCTCTACCGAATCCCCTTCTTTTTCCTCCAAGCCTCTCACAGCAAAAGGATTGATCAACAACTCCCTAAAGAAAATTTTAAGTTGTTTTTATATCAGGCTTCAGAAAACCCTAAAAGTTTCAACTTTTGCGTTTCTGTTCGTACAGTACGATCTATGATCATACAGTACGATCAGTTCAATTACAGCTCCGTCCAGTACGAGTACAGACGAACAGGTATCGAATTTTATTCATATCGTACTGTACGATATGTATATCGTACAGGACGATACTGTTGATTCGTACTGTTCGTATGGGACGAACTGTGGGACGAACCTCGCGACGAAAGAACTCGTCTCTGTCAGTCGTCCAGCACTCATTGAATCGTACAGTACGAATAGTATTTTTCATGATATCGTCCTGTACGATAAGAATATCGTCCAGGACGAATAGTACAAAAATTCTTGGGATCGTCTGGTACGATCGCTGGGACGAAGGAAATCGTCTCTGACAATCGTCCAGCACTCCACCAGTCGTACAGTACGATCAGATCATTTCTTGATATCGTCCAGGACGAACAGAACAAAAAACCTTGGTTTCGTCTGGTACGATCTCTGGGACGAATGAAATCGTCTCTGTAAGTCGTACAGTACGATATATTATCGTACAGTACGATCGACATATAAAATAGAAACCAACGTTTATTTCCTGATTAGGGAGATAATTTTGGCAAGTTTTAATTAATCGTACAGTACGAACCGTATCGTACAGTACGATCAGTTCAGAAAATCAAATTCAAAAACTTACCAAACTTATTCTGGCGGCTAGGGTTTCACAATTACATATTATCGTACAGTACGATATGGATCGTACAGTACGATAAGTTTGTAAACTTAATCATTCGAAAATTAGCCGTTAGCCTGAGTATTTTTAATTAATCGTACAGTACGATCCAAGGTCGTACAGTACGATGTGCTTAAAAAAAATAATCATTTTAAAAAAAAATTCTCCCCCTGTGTGTGTGCATGGTTGCTCCTTTCACATGCATGCTTCTGTGGCAGACTCAAAAAAATAAAAATAAAGAAATAAAAATTACAGACTCTTCAACATCCTATTCTACCCGGTTTGAGTCTCCAGCAATCTTTAACAGTGTGCATCTGACCTGAAATGTTAGTGCTCATATACAAAGATTAAACATTTGTAATCTAACGGAAGTCTATATGTACTCAGTAAGTATTAGTTGTCACCATCAAAATTAAGTGCTCGGGATCCTGGATTTCAACAGCCCTCATATAGCAACCAGCCAACATGGAGTAGATTTTTACACTAGTTTAAGCAAGGGGTGTAACATATAGCGAGAATTCTAGGGAGTTATTAATGACCACAAAATGCATGGTAGGCACGTATAGGAATGTAGCTCCACAATTTGATAGACTATATATGCATAAGCACAAGCATAACAACACTGATGATGATACTTCACCTGATCCATTTCGAGAGTTATTAGTTCAGTTGAAAGATTGAGATTAGTACATTCATTGTTTAGAAATGAGGATGAAATCATGATGAGAAATATGGGAAAATGTCACAGTAGATAACAGCCATGCAAAAGGTATCCCATAGGAAACCAACCACGATCTAGCTCGTCGCTAGGACAGAGTTGAGCCCAACATGTCCTCTTAAGGGGAACCTTCCACTTAATAGAGTAGCATCAACATCTAAGGCAACAAACATGGATGATTTGAGAGATTGTATTGTGCAATATGTAAAGAGTTCAATAGTCCATTCCCAAGAGGCAACCCTAATTCCAAGCAATAGATCCTACCCAAAAGTGTATGAAGTCATACAATACCCAAGGTTTTTATGTTACCTCAGTTCAAAGTATTTAATGACATGAGCAACCTACATCAATACTTAGCACACTTTCGTGTTAGTTGCTATAAGGTGAGGGCAAACATACACTGTTACTAAGACTATATCAATAGCTTCAGTGGGAAAACTTTTGATTGATATGTCAAGCAGCCCAATGATTCAATTAATACCTTTGCAAGGTTGAAAGACCTATTTGTTGTGGGTGCATAGCACCACATCACTATCGAGGATGTAGTCATCAAGAAACAGAAATCTGGAGGGCCTTGATTGACTATATTTTGAGATGGAGCCTCAGTATGAAGTGTGAGCCCAAATTACAAAAGTAGTATCTTGTAGAAATCCTCAAGAACATTCATGGACTTATTCCATAATTACATTAGTTTTTCAATCAGGAATATTGAGAGCTCCTAAGCAAATCATCTAATCTGAGCTCCTAAGCAAATCATCTAATCTGAGATCCTAAGCAAATCATCTAATCTCCATAATGAAGTGGCCCAATTTTTCTTGTATAAAGTAGATTGATTGGAAGGTGTGGCATTTAGAAAAAACAGTCTGTCTAAAGGGCCCACATGACGAAGAGTTGCAAGATCGTACATTAGCATTCACTTTACCAAATAAAGGTAAGAATGTCTCAATCCCGCCAACACAGCCTAGAGAATAAAAGAATTGACACAATATTCAGAACCTTGCATATCTCTGAAGCAAGCAATATTCCTTCAAGAGGAAGTGTGTCAAGAAAATCTTCAAAGACATGCAAATAAAAGATTTACAATTGCCCGGGTTATAAAAAGCTAGAAGGAATTAGCAAAACTCACCTCCCCAATTATCATCAATATCATTATATGGTTAGTCATATGATCAAGAATTGTTGCCCTGTCAATGAATCACTAGAGAAAAGTTTTCAATTTCGTGAGATCACCCTTCTTAAGAGTTACTTGGCTGAGCTCATGCAAGGGTCAACGACTGTTATTTTTGCTGCCTCAAAGATATATCTGATACCCCCATATATAGATCTTATAAGACTTCAAGTTTTGATGGAGGGTGATAGATTGTCTATCCTAATATTCAAAGAAGATGTTAAAACAAATTGTATACGCCACACTGAAAATGAAAACCCTTTAACCCCTAAAAGGAGGCTCAAGTGGTGGTCTCCCCTCCTACCTTAATGGAAGAAAGGGTTTTGAACAACATGAGTCTTAAAAGGAGACTGAAGTGGTGAAAAAAAAAATAAGGAAAATAAAATTATAAAAGTATTATAAATAACGAAGATGTAACTCTATGCACTAACCCTCTATGACTATTTTTTGAGCCTCCTTATAAATCATCAATCAACAACTTTGCCTTCAGCCTTAAATGTCTTTGAAGAATTACAAGCTTAATTCTTAATGAAGTAGAAATTGATAATACAATAGTCTTAAAGCATGATACATAATGTAATTTAAATGAAATCATTTCAGTTATGACTGTATAATTTATATAATTATTTGAAGGTTAAGAGAATATTCCTGAATTGGAGGAGAGGTATAATCTTGGGGTGTTTTATAATGGATAGATAACTTATAAATTGTTTCAAAAGTTGTGGGTGTGTTAAATTCCGAAATAGTTGAGTTTGCTGAAGTAAAATTAATGAGACTTACCCAAATATTTTTGCGAATTATTGCTGCTAAAATAAAATTCACTTGTGTCTTCAAACAACAACATTAAGCCTTTATCTCACCACGTAAGTCGCTACATGAACCTTTTTTTCTCAATTGTGTCCTATTAATAGTCAAATTCTCATTTAAATCTAATAAAAAAAGTCATTTCAAATACTTTCTAACCGAGTCTTTGTACGTTTACCTCAACTTTTCTTAACATAGGCCGGATCTAACACAACTACTCTCCTAACTGGGTCGTCGAAAGGCCAAAGCTTTGTGACCAAACCATCTAAGGTGACTCTCTCTAATCTTATCTACCACTGGAGCGACTCCAGCCTTTTCACATATATACTCATGTCACATTTTGTCTCTAAGTGTAAAACCCTCATCCACCTAAGCATCCTCATCTCTGCAACACTTTTATGATTCTCTTTTAATGGTCAATATTACATGTCATAAAGAATTGCAAGTCTCACCACCATCTTATAAAATTTTTCCCTAAATTTAAGAGATACTTTTCTATCACACAATAGGCTCGATGCATTCCTCCACTTTAACCATCCAACTTAAATTCTACTAATAATATCCACGTCTATTTCACCATCACTTTGAGCAATGAACCCGAGATAACTAAAATGTGCACTCTTTTTAATGACTTGATCACCTAACAAAAACAACAAGCATTTATCCCACTACGTTGAGTTAGTTACATAAATCATTTTTCTCTCGTGTCCTACTAAAAATCAAACTCTCATTTAAATCTAATAAAAATGTTATTTCTAATATATTCTAACCAAGCCTTTTTAAGACTATCTCTACCTTTCTTAACATAAGTCAGATTTAATATTTACTCTCTTAATCGGGTCATCGAAAGGCCAATGTTTTATATAATCAAACCATCTAAGGCGACTCTATAATGCCCCAAGATCAAATTTTGGAAGAATTTCTTATTTTAATCTCTTCATTAATCAACCAAAGCTTTTATGAATCTATCAATATAAATCAATCCAAGGAAAGCAATTAAAAATTATATTTATTCCTCAAAACTTATATACAATAGTCAAGAGTTCAATTCATTCATTCACAGACTATCTTTTAGCTCTTCATTACAAAAGAATAAGATTAAAAAAATGCAGAAACAAAATAAAACCTTAATCTCAGATCTACCTCACTCCCTCGGATCCTGACCCCTTCCTGAAAACTACATAAAATCATAGAATAAGCTAACAACTCAGTATGTTACCAAAACCTAAAACCGAAATAATGCAAGGCAATATGAACAATATGCATGTAATCATTCAATCACTATCCGTATGAACATATAACTGTAAAATCATGTAATAATCAATGAAACAGTTAACATGTCATATGATCAATAAACATCATTACAACTAGAGTAGTGATCAGTAACCAAGTGAACATATATAAGAGGCCAATAAAACTCTATTATTTATATACCCATTTGTTAAGAACAGCTATATCTATCTCGATTCAAAAAAATTTGTATATCTATCATAATTAAATGCATGTAATACAGTGTCTATGCTATCTATATATATATATATATATATATATATATATATATATATATATATATATATATATATATATATATATATATATTTCAAATGCTTTTGTGTCGATTTTACTAGTCTTATCATATACTTATATCAATTATAGCCTATATCTTATGCAATCATGAATGCAACAGCTTTAATGTGATGTTTTCATCCTTCCACTCCAATTATTGCTCAGTTGAGTATCAATCTTAATCTAAGTCCAACTACAAATTAATTGGTATGGGTCAACTCCAATTGTCGCCCAATTGGGTATCACTCTTAATTAGACCAAACTATCAACCAATTGGTATCGCTCTTCATCTTTCATGTTAATAACCAGCATTCCATCCAGTCTCCCTTGCTTATGTACATATGTTTTCAATGTCATATATGAAATGTAGTAATTCATAAAATACAGGAAAATCTACCAAATTTAATTATTATGCATTTACTTCAAAAAATCATAACTTCCAATATAACCGATGAAAAAGCAATATATTAATGTCAAAATGCTCAAATTGACGAGATCTATCACATATCAAAAGTTATGCGGTGAAAGTTTTAGCAATACAAAATTATCCTTCTTTTTTTATAACGGAAATACAAATTTGATTGAAAAAAATATCAAAAATATCAAATTATTGAAATCAGAAATAGGGTAATAGTTTTTTATAATGAGACGAGCAAATCTCCCAACAACGTCGACAGACGAAAATTGCTTTACGGCCTACAAAGCTATCTTTCTCTTTTCTCTCTCCTCAAAATTTCCTCAAATTTTCCCTCACATGTCTTAGTTAGCCGATTTAAAGAAGATAAAAGGATTTTTAATACGACATTAGTGGCTTAAGATATTTATATTAAAATAATAATAAAATATTATAAAACTATATAATTTAATCAATTTTTTAGTATAAAATTCATATAAATCCTTTTAAGACTTCAAAAATTATAAAAAAATATCCACAAAATATCTCATTTTATTTAGAAAATTTTGGTGAAATCGATTTGTAAAATGGATATTAGACAGTGCCAAAATCCTCACTTGTACCAACATATATCAATTTCTTAAGGATTTGCACCAGTGCCTAAAAATTAGAAAAAAATTATTATAATTAAAACAAACTAATATCTATTTTATGGCAAAAATGATTTTCAAATTTGACTTGTAACGACTCCTAAAAAAATTATTTGACTAAATTAAATTTTGGATTATTACAGACTCTCTAATTTTATCTACCACTGGAGCTACTCCAACTTTTTCATGTATATTTGCATTTCACATTCTCTCTCTTAAAGTAAAACCACTGATCAACCTGAGCATCCTCATCTCTGCAATGCTTAATTGTATGCTTCTCTTTTAATAGCCAACATTTTGCGCCATAAAACATTGCAGGTCTCACCACCATCTTATTGAATTTTCCCTTAAGTTTGAGCGGTACTTTTCTATCACACAATAGGCTCGATGCATTCCTCCACTTCAACCATCCAAGTTGAATTTTACTAATAATATCCCCCATCTATTTCACCATCACTTTGAACAATAGACCCGAGATAGATATTTAAAACATGTACTCTTTTTAATGACTAGATCATCCAAAGTCACAATCCCCCCATTAAATCTATAACTACTAAAATTACACTTCACGTATTCAGTTTTAGATCTACTCAAACAAATATCTTTAGACTCTAAGGTTAACCTTCATAATTCAAGTTTTCCTTTAACTCCCTCTCTGGTCTTATTAATAAGAAGAATATCATCAGCAAAAAGCATACACCAGTTGATATGCTTCTTGATCTATATCAAGTAGGCTTTGGCACCTTTCGAGCACACTCCTTAGGAAGAAGGAGAGGAAGAAAGACTAGAAAGAGAGAAACCAGAAATCTTTCATTCCATAACCCTTCTTAAAATAGGAGAGAGATTTATAATGTTTGGGTAGACCAAGTTTACAATATAGACTAGGTTTACAATATAAAATTGGTCTACCTAACAAAAACATAAAACAGAATACAAGGAAAGTGGTGCTTATTACATATGTATAAACTATTTACTTTATACTTTAATTGCCCAGAGATATATTGTCAATGTATAACACTTCCATCGTCATGGAAAACAACCTTATCCTTAAGGTTGAGAGAAGAAAAAAACAAAGGGCTGCAAAATTTTCTCACATGGCATCATCCGGTACTTGTCCTCAAGGTTGAGACAAAGAGAGGGTTGATTGAAGTAGTGCCAAAGTGGTTTTTTTGAAAACAAAAAACCTAATGTGTTCTTATAATAAGAATAGAAAATTGGCAAATCGTAGTATCCACGATGCAGTATTTGGCACGGGTATTGATGATGGTTTATTGTTGATGAAGGTCCTTTGTTGGTTCTTTCCAAGAAGCAATTGGTTTCAACTTGCTGGTTTTGATGGCTGCAGTTAAAAAGAGCAGGAGAGAAGATTCATGCTGTTGAATTCCGCAGAGGAGTGTTGCGGTTGAATGCTGATCCGTGAAGTGGAAGAAGGGCAATAGGTTGTTGCTGCTGTTGGAGGACCTGCTGGGCTAGAATTGTTGTTGTTTGGGTTGTCGTAGGGCCAGCTGATGGAAAACTGTGGTTGGACTGTTCTGGCGGAAGTAATGCTGGCTGGGAAGAAGGAAGTGAGGGACTAGCGCACTTGACTGGTTTCTTGCTGCTGAAAAGAACAACTTAAGGCAAATTCTTTGAGGGTAGTAGGTTATGGCATAAGTTGTGGTGAAATGCAGACTAATTTTTGGATTATAAAACTGTAGGAATTGATATTCTTGATGGATGAGTGATTCTTGTGGAGACTGAAGGCAGTGGGGTGTGCGGAAAACTGCAGCCAAGAAACCTGCTTCTTGCGGCAGGGCGATGCGGGATGGTATGCCAGTTGAAGTGAAAAAAGTCTGGTCGAATTCTGCTGCTGTTGGCTGAAGGAAAATGCTGGAAGAAAACTGCAGTTGGCTGAATGCAAGATGTTTGTAAGGCTGAATGCAACAAGGCTGCTAACTTCTTGATGCTTTATTATATGAGCAGCAGTTGTTCAAACGGAGATGGAGGCAAGAAGTTGCGGCTGGAAGGGTGGAAGGAGCAGGAACTTTCGTCTGTATGAATAACTGCAGCTGTTCTTGACGTTCTAGATGCAAAATCTGAAAAAAAAAATTGCAGAAATTATTGGTACAGAATCTAGGAAATTGTGGGACCGCTGGCGGTGAGGCAAGAACCGTGAAAGAGAAGTGGGTGGATGCTGAATTAATTCGCTAGATGTGGTGGAGACTGCTGGCCGGCAGAGTTTGGAGGTGGAGATGTCTCAGCTAGAGCACCATTAATATATTAATATGCTTCTTGATCTAAATCAAGAAGGCTTTGGCACCTTTCGAGTAGGTGTAGACTCCTTAGGAAAGAAGAAGGAGAGGAAGAGAGTTTAGAAAGGAAGAAACCAGAAATCTTTCATTCCATATCTTTTTCTTACAATAGGAGAGTATTTATAATGCTTGGGTAGACAAAGTTTATAATACAATCTAGATTTACAATATAAAACTGGTCTATCTAAAATAAACTTAAAATAGAATACAAGGAAAATAGTGCTTATTACATATGTATAGCTTATTTATTTTGTACTTTTTTTCTTCAAGATATATTACTGATGTATAACACTAGGGTACATCCACTTGCAAATATCTAGTAAGAACATCCATGACTAAAGAAAAAAATATGAGCTTAAAGCTTATCCTCGATGTGATCCAACTGAAATAGGAAATATTTGGTTAAACCACCTTGCATTTGAACACAAATAATAGCTCCTACATACATATCCTTAATGACTTGAATATAAGCATTATTAACTCTTGTTTTCTAGCACTCTCCAAAAGCATTTCTCATGGAACTTTATCATATGCTTTATCTAAACTAATAAATATCATACGTAAATTCTCCTTATTCTCTATACTTTCCATCAAACCTCTCAATAAATGTTATCTTTCATTGTAGACCTACCTAGCATGAATCCAAATTGATTTTGAGAAATATTAGTATCACATCATAAGCTATGCTCAATCACTCTCTCTCATAGTTTTAATGTATGAAAAATTAACTTAATTCTTATATAATTTGCAATCTTGTGCATCACCTTCATTGAAATATCATCATGTCTAACTACTTATTCACCCTTTATTTTCTTTAAAGTCTCTCTAACTTTGGTTTTATGATGCACCGACACACCTAGTTATGAAGGTATGTAGTATCGAACACGTGTCGGACACGGACACGGGCCCAACACGGCTGGGACACATATTGGAAATGGCTAAAAATGTGTCCAATTAAAATAATATTTAAATTTAAATAGAAATGTGTGTCGGACACGAGTGTCCTAATATTTAATAAAATATTTAAAATTCTTTTAATTAAATAAAACAAGTCAAACCGCATACCTCTAGGTTATCTCGTTTCCCTTCGTATTCAAAGTCCTCTTTATTTTCGCGAGCAAGTGAGGCCGAAGGAGCCTAATACACAAGCAGGTGAGGCCAAAGGAGCTTGCGTCTTTATCGTCTTGTTTATTTTCAAAGGCAGACGAGGTCGAACGAGTGATTGAAGGTTGGTGTTCATCATCTTCTTCATTTTTGCAGGCAGACGAGGACACACGAGCACGATATATTCAATTGAAACTTGGTCAGTAGTCATCTCGTCATTTCAATAGGGCATCTGACTCGTTCGATTATGTCTACTTTATCAAAGGTCTTCAGGTATTTGTTCTTTCATGCTACTGAGTTCTGTGTTTTTTTTCCTTCTCTTTTTTTGGTAAATCTATTAATCAATTAATCAGAATCGATCGAATGCAAACTACTAACTGCTTGTCTGGAAGCAGCCGAAGTGAATGGGGAGAAATCCTAGGGCATTGGAAAAGGCTATAAGCTCTTATATGTTGAAAGGATTAATAATAAAAAAATGGGTTGGTCAGTAGAAGTCGTATATTGGAAAATAAAATGTTGAGGTGAATATATTTTTTAACAGAGAGAATACTCTTATTGGCTATGACATCATAATTATAGTTTATGCGTATGCTCCGTAAGTTGGCTCAGAAGATAGTTTTAAAAAATAATTTTGAGAAGAGATGAATGAACTATAATAATATCTTTTTTTGGAAGAGATGATAATTATTGGATGTAATTTAAAATTGCATTTTTTATGGAATTTGAGATTGCAAAATGATTCTAGGAAAATGTTTGATCACATAACACAAATTAATAGTTATAGATGTTTAGGAGTCTAAATACATTGCTTGAAAGAATTAACTGACTTATTAATGTCACCAAAAATTCGTCTTGATCGGGCATGAATCTCGTTACAAATGTGAATTGAAAACTTATAAACTTAAAATCGAGACCATCCGAACTCTGATTTCAACAAGCTTATAGTCAAATTGAACATCTTAAGGAGGCGAACCCAACAACATCAAATTCGATCCAATCCAAGCCCAAATTGATCCAAATTAAATGACCAAAGCCTATTTGGAAGCTTCAGAACATTAATTAGATGACCAAATGATATCCAAATGTGATGTGCTTATAGTCGAATCAAGCGGCTCGACGAGACGAATCCAATGAGCCCAAGATTGCCAAAACCTGACATCATTAAGACACTCAAATGCTCGATAAACGATCCATGATCGAGGGAGTTGATATCAGCCGTCTATTAAAACAATCCCAACATGCCCTTGATCTTCTCCCTATTTACTAGTAATGTCACTCCCAAAAAACTATAAATAGACCATTCATTCTTTACATAATGGGGGAGGAAAAAGAAAGGGGAGAAAAACTAAAGAGCTCTCCTACATTTTTCAACCACCGTTGCCGCCGACAACCACCAGTTACTACTAGCAATTACCATCATCACTGACGATCGACATCAAAAATCACTAATATCTCTTAAATAATGTCAAGAATTGACCCTATTATTGGGTACAAATATTTGATCTTTGTACTTTCCTCTTTCTTTAACAATGAAGAAAGGAGGATTTTTGTATCATTTGTTACATTGTGAATTCTACAACTAGGCCATGCCCCATGATTTTTCCCATTTCGGATTTCACGTAAAAAAATTCTTTGTTCCTATCATTTTTACATGTTCGTGCTGAATTTTTGTGTATTGTTAAGACGTGAAATTCAATCTCTATCGACTTATGTTTTCTAGCACGCAATAGTTTAGCATCGTTTGTGGGAAATGATTCCTTACTGGTGAGCAACCTTTGCTGCAACCCCAAAAGGTTGTTCATGTCAACGACCTAGGGCACAATCGGAGCAAGACAATCTCATTGTTTTTATATATTATCAGGACCAAAGAAGTCCTTCAATGTCAATGGAAACCTTATGCATTATTCTATCACCTCTCAAACGTCAATCATTATTGCATCTATTTTGTGGAAGCAGATTTGGATTGAGGAGCAACCTTAGCTGCAACATCGAATGCGACTATGGCCAAGAAAATTTCTCCAATATTTTCATCATCCAAGACAATATCTGGGGAAATCATTTTCACGAAGCTCCCAACAAATGCAAGGATGCTCCCAACAAATTTCAAGCTCTATACAGTCCCCAGCTAGACTTCTACTTCTTAGGTAATGTCTTAATCTCGACCTCAAAAGGTAGTAACTATCTAAAGACAGATCAATCTTTAACTTCAATTTGGGATAAACGTGGCACACCCCCTCCCAATCAAGGCATAATCGATCTTAGGGAGATTCGATTTGACCTCGTCCACATAAGTTAAAATCATCAAACAACACCCTCACGAACAACCTTAAAAAGTTCAAACATCTTTGGCGAATTCCATCGACCTCTTTCTTGCTACACTTTGAAGCATCTCATTCAACTTGTTCTTCAAGGAAAGATCGGAGCCCCATCAGGCCTTCACTCATTTGGCATTATTAATATGCCGCTAGACTACTGCCATCAGCGCACCACCTGACAACCTCCGTCAGGCTATTCACTGTCTACCCTCGTCAGCATGGATGTTTACTACCTTCAATAGAATGCAACTCGACCACTGCCATCATCAGCCACTCGCTGAATCACTTCTTGACCATCAACTGTCATCAAAATTCTGCCCATCTGCTGACAATCATCAAGTCTCCTCATGGGTGGTACTACCTCCATATCTCTTTGGACCATCATTTTGTACAATAAGTGGTTGATCTTCTTTTGTAGTTTGAGGGAAGAATAATCTCTCATTGGGACTCCTTTTATACATAGAGGGGCACTGAAACTTGATAGGAGATGTCGCCTATCCAAGACAGTGAAAGACCTCTAATCTAAGAATGAAGAAGAAGAGAGGAATAAGAGAAATTGAAGAGTTTGTGCTCTTCCCCCATCCCCAAGGGGGGTATTTATAACTGCAAGGGGTGGAGTAGATGAAGGGGCCTTCCAAAAATTTTCAGGGATTTTTTCAATTTTTTTTGTGACAAAAAACATAAAGTAATATAAAAAAGAGGATATTTTTTAATTTAAAAAAAAAGTTTTCGAATTTCTAAGAGGCAGCACTATAACCGCTTTACTGTGTTGAAACCCTTCACTGTGCCAACTAATTGTGGCAGTTGAATTGAAAAAAAATGAAAAACGCTTGCTGAATGTAGGACTAAATATGTATGTTGATATTTTGCGTTTGAAATTATATGCCTTTGAAAGAGCAAGAGCAATTAGTCAACTTCCTTGATTTAAACAGTGACTGAAAAAAATAAAGCAATGATTTAGTTCAAGCAATAAATTACACAACAAAGATTTAGAACACAAACATAGCCAATCAATTCAGATTCTGCGTAATGTGGGGCTTTCGACAGAAATCCCTAAATTAACATTCAGAATAGTCACTATGTAAAATCCCTCATTTAACTCTTTGATGATTGGTAGAAACGGAGAAAGCTTACAAAATCTTTATAACGCCACAATTGAGGGAAAACTTAGAAGGGATAAGAATAGGAAGAGAGTTCACCTTTGTCAGTATTTGGAAGTAAGTCGCCACCGAACGGGAAGGTGTTGTTGGTCGATAGCGGTGGCAAGGGAGAAGAAGATTCTTTCTACGTAGTCTTTAATGGATTGGTCATTCTCAAAGTCGATGTTGAAGAACGGAAACTGGAGGATGTCAATCAGCCCTTGATCGTCGAAAACAAAGCCGTGGTCATGTTCCGGATCATCCATACATGAGGGGACAACAAATTATAAGGTGTTGCAACTTCTGGACAGTAAACGAGGATCTTCTGGACAGCAGGACAGCAAGGGGAACTTACTAAAAGTTCTGGACAGCAAACCGGAATCTTCCGGACAGCGGGATAGCAAGAGGAATTGCTAAAGTTTATGGATAGCAGTTTGATCTATTCTTGGACAGCAAATTGGGTGATTAAGGGAGGCGAGGAATTAATGGGAAGAAGCAAAAAGGGGAAAAGGAAGAAAGAAGGGGAAGGGGCCGGCGGCTATGGGAGTGGGGAAGGAGGTGTGGGAGAGAATTAAGAGTTACCAACTTGGGATATTAGAAAAAGGAAGGAGGGATTAGGGCAAATCTCTAATTAGTCTAAATTGGTGTTATTTGGGAAACTTTTCTAAAATAGGACGTCTTATTTTAGAAAGGAATTTCAAATTCAAAATAGAATGAAATCTGAAATTAAGAACCTTCCTAATTTAGGATGCGTTATGAACTGAAAGTGTCAATTAAGGATTTAAAATTTGGAGGCAAAGGGAAAGGTGTGGCCGGCAACTAGGAGGGGATTAAGGTTAGGGCCGGCGGTTAGGGTTAGGGTTTGAGATTTGGGCTGGCGGCTATGGGGAGGGGAAGGACCTTTGTGGCCGACGGCTAGGAGGATGGAGGGACTTTGGGCCGGCGGCTAGGAGGGAGGAGGGTGGAGGCCGGCGGTTAGGAGGAAGAGAGAGGGAGGCCGGCGGCTTGTGGAGAAAAAAGGAGAGGAACTTGGTGAAGGAGGTGGACCACGAACCCGTACGCTTCATGTCACCCTCACCTAGGGACTTCAAACTCTCACAAGAGCTATCAAACTCACCAAAACACAAGTGCAGGAATTTTTCATAATAATTATCATTACCCTCTCCAAAGAAGTGGAGGGGTTATAAATAGCCAATGTTATAATACAGAAATAAAAGACACAAGTGCCTCTAAGGGTCACACACAACTACTCCCTCAAGTGAGAGTAAAAATGAAAAACTGCGATAATAAATCAAATACACATATAAAAATAATAAACCTAACAGAAATGATAGCTCAAAAATAAAGTGATGTGATCGTAGCCATAGATCGTCGTCCCTTTCTCTGGTGGACTCTCAATGATTGGATGTCCTCATCATTGCGCCCCTTAGGTGTGCGCACAGCGCGCGAGCCTGTCGGCGATGGGGTGGTGGGCGGCCAGCCAGCCAGCCAGTTCGGCCACCAAGCCTTGTCAGGGCCCGATTTCGGCCTTAATGGTCCAATTTAGACGTTCTTGGAATCCTTGTAACCATTTTTCAACATTCCATACTCAATTTTGACATTTTTGGAGGTACAAAGAGTCTCTACAGTCAATTTCGAGCCATTTCAAAAGTTTTGGAGCTCAATTTTCTAACATTTTTTCATCCAATTGGCGCGCCTACTTCAATGCATGCTAAACTTGTGATCAAAGACATTTTAATCGGTTCACGGCCTGAATAGAAAATCCACATTGACATCTAGAGGACGATCATGCCACGGAATTGTCTAATACTGAAATTTTGCATCAACAATTTTTCAAAAGCTCCGACACATTTTCGTACTCTACAAACTTCGACATCCGAAAATAGGGGAGCAACTGATATGTGACAAAAAATTCACCTTGATCGGGCACAAATCTCGATACAAATCTAAATTGAAAACTTTTGAAATTAAAATCGGGATCATCCAAACTCTGATTTCAACAAGCTTATAGTCAAATTGAAAATATAAAGAAGACGAACCCAACGACACCAAATTCGATCCAATCCAAGCCTAAAAGGGTTCAAATCAAATGACCAAAGCCTATTTGGAAGCTTCAAAAATTAATTGGTTGACCAAATGATACCCAAATGTGACGTGCTTATAGTCGAATCAAGCGGCTCAATGAGATGAATCCAACAAGCCCAAGATTGCCAAAATCTGACATCATTACGACACTCAAATGCTCGATAAACGATCCATAATCAAGGGAATTAATATTGTCCATCTATTGAAACACTCCTAATATGCCCTTGATCTTCTCCTTATTTACTAGCAATGTCACTCCCAAAAAACTATAAATAGATCCCTCATTCTTCACATAAGATGAGAGGAAGAAGAAAGAGGAGAGAAGGAGAAAACTTAAAGAGCTCTCCTACATTTTCTAGCCACCGTCGTTGCCAACAACCACCAGTTACTACCAGCAACCACCATCATCACCGACGATCAACATCAGAAATCACTAACATCTCTAGAATACTGTAAACATTTGACCCTATTGTTGGGTACAAATATTCGATCTTTGTACTTTCCTCTTTCTTCAACAATGAAGAAAGGAGGCTTTTTGTATCACTTGTTATATATTGAATTCTGTAATTGGACCAAGCCCTGTGGTTTTTCTTTTTTCGGGTTTTCCATGTAAAAAACTCTCTGGTCCTATCGTTTTTACCTGTTCATGCTGAATTTTTGTGTATTGTTAAGACAGGAAAATCAATCTCTATCGACTCAAATTTTCTAGCACGCAATAAAAATTAAGATGGTGGAACTTGAAATGTGACAGGTTTTTCAAATTTCATCTATTAAAATATGATGCTAATATATGCACACTGTAAGTTTATACTCGAGCCAAACTTGTAGTCTATACATTACTAGGGAGATTTGTTGGAGGAGTGGGGAGTTATAAATATTATCAAGGAAAATGAATATTCTAATTTTGAGAATACATGTAGAACCATGTAGGCTGACTTTTGAGCATCTCTCTTTTGTTGGTAGGTGGCACAATCATTTTATAGGTTCCTTGATTCGTAATATGTGATTGTAATACTATTAGTTACCTAATTTGGAGCATTGTCTCATTATTAGTTTTTGATGATCTCAGGAGCTTTTTAATTTGATTTATTGAACTATTATGATTTAAATTTGATCAGCATGATATATGTTGACATTCATAAGTTGTAATTTGCTAAGGATATATTTCTTCAATTCCATAATTTTGACTAGTTTCTTTAAAAGCAAAATAAGCTCTAGTGGTGGTGGAATTGGGAGTGACAAAAGTTCAACAAAGCCTTCTGTAGAAGACAATAAGCCTTTATGAAATCATATTACGAAGTTAGAAAAAAGTTTTGAAGGTGGAGGAAATGTTGTATTAAAATGCAATTATTGTGTTATCACCTACAAAGGATCATATTCTAAAATGAAAGCACATTTATCAATAATTGTTGGGCATGGAATTAAAATGTGCCCTAAGATTAATACTTCACAATTGAATGAACTCCAAAGACAGGTTGATGAACCTGAATCAAGAATCAAAAGTGCTCTTCCTAAAAAGATACATTTGCCCTCTACTCATGGTTCATCCTACACTGCTTCCTCCACCGTTAGAGCTTATCATCTTGTTACTAATGTTAATATTGGTTCATTTAAGTGTAAAGGACATGAACCAAAGATAAGAAAACGTGTTGTTACTAATTCTTTAGAGAAGACATTTAATATGCAGATGCGAGAGCAACTTGATGATGAAATCACAATGATATTTTTTTCAGCTGATCCTTTCAACCTTACAAGGAATTATTATTATAAGAATGCATTCACTTTTGCATATAATAATAATCCTACAGGCTATGTTCCACCTGAATACAATGCAATTAGATCAAAATTATTAAAGAGAGAGAGGGAAAGTATTGAGAAATTACTTGAACCTATAAAAAGAGTATGGAAAGAGAAAGGTGTTAGTTTGCTTTGTGATGGTAGAACTAATCCTCAAAGAAGACCACTCATCAACTTCATGGTTGTTATAGAAAATTACCCAGTGTACATCAAAGTTGTGAATTGTGAAGAGTAATACAAACATAAATATTAATTTTCAATTTGATTAAAAAGAGGTGATCATGATGATTGGGCCTTCAAATGTTGTTTAGGCTATCATTGATAATGCACTGGTTTGTAGAGCTGCAGGGCTAATTATAATGAAGCTTCTTATTTTTTTATCTTTTCTTGCACATTTTGATTTCACCACCAACTATTTTTAATATTATGAGCTTTTTTTAATACTCCAAACACTTTTTTCCCAACATTTTTAATATCGCAAGCTACTTTTCCCACATAACATTAGCTTCCTTATACACAATCAAAATTTTGATATTTTGAATTTTACTTTCAAAAATATTTTTATTAGCATTCTTTAAATATATCCATCGAATCCTGGGATAATATTTTACTTTATTTTTCATGTTCCACCCTTTATCTTACACTTAATATTATATCCTACATTTATCATGCAACCTTACAATCTAATACCAACTAGAATGCAAAATATCTTAGGATGTAAGAATTCAAGTGCACATCTAACATAAGCTGCAAAAAAAAGGCAATAAATTATTAAATTTACAAGTTTCATTAAAATTTATGACCAACAAATATACACAAAGGCTTTGAAATTCTTGCACTTCTTGAAAATCAAATTATAACAAGTTTTATTAAAATTATTCACAATCTCAAACTACTAAAAAATATAGAAAAATAATGAACAAGGAAAACAATTCATCAAAAAGCAAATTTCATGCTTGTGTAAGGAGATAACATTCTTCAAAAGTCTCCAAATCATTCTCTTGATAAAAAAATTGAATATCCAAAGTAGAAGGAATAGCACATCAAACTAAAATTTTTATTCAAATACCAATTATATTTTGAATATGCCTCAGGCTTCTATTTATAATAATAAAGTGATCTTGAAAATCACTAGATAGAAGTCTTAGGAGGATAAAAAACCGAACAAAAAGTCCTAGGTATCAGGCAACAGAGATAAGGCAATTTGCAAGAGATTAGTGAATAGAGCCCTTAGAGGCAGGCCACACGTGTTAGAAAGGGAATAGCAAAAGACTCAAACAGAGAGCCGGTGGAATAGGAACGGATGATGCTAGGAGGAACCTGTTGGAGAAACATCTGCATCATATTATGCTTTAGAATTTAGAGTTATAGTGAAGCCAACATGTTGGCTTTTGCCCTCTTCAAATGGAATTGTAGTGAAGCCAAATACAATATAGTTTTATCCAAAATAAATCAGGATACTTTCTTGAGATGAACCAGAACATTTTGAAGGTTAGCAGGCTCATCCTGTACTCACATATTGATAGATGTAGTGAGTTAACAGTGCATGCCTTCTTATCTTCAGAAGACATTAGTGTCTGAAATTTGATGAAGCATGTACTGCTCCAGGACTGATTGCTATGAATTTTAGATTCTTATACTTCAACATAAATTACGGGTACCTACCTGATCATAAATAAGAAACATGAAAGTGAAGTGACCATGGAAAATTGCCCAAAACTAAATGATGACTTGATCCTTTCGCATGCTTACATGTTGAGTATTTGATGTGAACCAAAATTGTAATTAATTAGTAATCGTTGATTAAATAGTAAAAAATAATTAATTAATGACTTGTAAGCCTATAACTACCCCAATTAGGGAGTAGAAGGCACGGAAATGATAAATAAAAATCCTCTCTTCTATCTCTTTTTTTCTTTATTCTTTCTTTTGAAAGCCTGAGAAAGCTTGAATTGCTCAATTAGGATCTAGGATTTCATCATTGGTGCTTTCGCTACACCGCCCCCTACTCACAGTAATTGTGTTCCACCATTTCCTCCGCCAATTCCTATCACTGTTATCCATCCTATCAAAGAAAGCAATTCACTACGTCATCATAGCCGAATCCGTGAAAATTCATCATCATCAATTCAAACAAAAATCTAGCGCCTTTCAGGGGTGTTGTTTCATTTCATGGCAAATCCTACCAAGAAACAGCCTAGATCTCTGTTCCCATCCGCCTTCATGTTTCCATTATGGGCAAGTCAAAACCACCATTTGACATCATGCAATAAATTGCATTGGATCCTCACCAAAACTGCCCAAATACGTGTTCTTCCTGATTCCACTGACAACCTTGCCCAATTTGTAGAAATCCCATGGTCACTCTAATGGGATCCAAGCTATTTCAGCCCAGTTGGCTCAAAACCCATTCCCCCATAGCTTCCCAAAAACCAATGATCCCATGATCCTGTCAATCCCATCGTGAGTACCATCACCCTCAATGCATCCACCTTTCATGCAAGCTCACCCAACTTTGCTGTTGGTTTTATCGTTGCCAATATCCGATGAATGCCTTCATCCTTAGCACATGCTAATTGCATCTCACGTCGCAGCCCAAACTGAGCTAAAATCTGAGTCCCACAATTGAAGGCGCCAAATTTCTTATTTGCATTATCTCTTGAGCTAGCATCCCCCATCCAAATCCGAAGCTTCTCCTCCAACGGCCAAATTCTTCATCAACATATCATCCAACCTGTGGTGAAATTGGTTTGTCCGCATAGTAATCACTTCAGTTTTAATTTCTTATCTTTAAATCATTTTTCATAGCTATTGTTTTTTTTCTTTGACCATGAAAGACGAGATATCAAATTTATCAAGTACAACATATGAATTTTTGAAAAAAATCAACAGAAGAAAAAAGTAACTCTCATCGCTCATGATGAAAGTGCAATACAACACACAATGTCTAGTTCGGATGGAAAACAAAATAGAACAACAATTACATCCAAAATTGATGAGCGAAGAAATTCTAATATGCGATTCAAGAATTATTATAGAGATTTCCTCATTTCAATGAGGATAATCCACATGCATGACTTCTAAAGGTTGATCGCTTATTTTATTTCAAAAATCTATATGGTATGCAGCGCGTTACAATTGCCTCAGTGTATATGGAAGGTCCAACATGGCATTATGATGCATGAAAACTTCATTTCAATTTTATTTTTAATTTGGACTTTATTGTAATTTGAATTTTAAGTTTTTTTTATGTTTTTCTACCCTATGATGGAAGGCAATCAATGATCATGTGTTGGTTGTGCTCTTGGACATGCTATTCTTTTGGTGTGCTAGCTTCTTTGGTGCCATGGCATTTTGGCTGATTTGGGTTTGAGCCAAGTTTAGTTGGATATTTAAATAGTGGGCTGATTGGGGCTTAATGGGATTGGCCCATTGAGATGTATTGTTGTTTGATGTTTGGAAAGAAGTTGGGATGGGGAGCTAGCTGCTTGCTTTCTTTTCGATTCCCTGGGTGTTACCTGTTCGGCTCCCTTGCTTTGCCCGTGAATTTCCTGTTTAGCTCCCTGGCTGATTGTTCGGTTCCTGCATATATTTATGGCTGGTTTCTTTTGGCTATTGGGCTCCCAACGTGAGTAATTGCCGACTTTTTCTTCTCTTTTCTGATTGGGTCATTGGGGTGGCTGTTTGGCTCCCTTTCTTCGTCTATATATTGGGGCTGTTTTGTGGCATTTGGAAGAGATTTTGGTGAGTGAAAACTACTTAAAACCTGAGGGTTTCTTCTTGGAAAGCTTGCGAGCTATTTCCACTTCTCTTCTCCTCTCTTTAATTTCGTCTTGGGCTTCTTTCCTATTTCCCTCCACAAGTTTCCACCCCACTTGTATCTTTCTTCTCAAACTCTTGAAAGTGTCGTTGGCCGGTTTGGTAGCATTTGCCAGAGGAGTCTTGTGGTGGACGTTGGCCCAAAGTTGTGTAGTGGACCTTTGGTTTGCATGTCTTTAATCACTTGTTATCTTACCTACTATTTCGATGCATGTGAGGTGACCAATAGTTGGTTGTTCTAAGGGTAGCTTGTTTTATTTTTATTTTAGTTTCGTTCTTGTCTACTGTCGTTTGATTTGAAGTTTGTTTGGTGTTGATTTTCTATAAGTTGAATTGAGAAAAGTTCTACTAGTCATTGTGTTCTCCGTTTTGGTTTTTCTATCTAGCTGTCTGCATCACATTATTATCACTGGATTTCTCCAAACAAACTGTTGAGTTTTTGGAATTCTTTCAAGCAAAGTATTCTTTAATGTTTTGGCCCTCATAAGCTCATTGAGCCTATCTTTGAGACCAACTATTGTAAAATGTGAACCATAGCAAAGAAAGTTCGTTAGCAGATGAGATTACATAGGAATCAAATGACCAAATAGCTGAAGCAATACAACCACTACACAAGAAGAGTTGGTAGACGGACGACCATTACATTCATGAGCATTAACGGATCAACTCAAGAAATTCCTTAAGTGCCTAATGGTCAATATTTTCTTTTGCAACTTCTTTGTTGATCCAATGTAGGACCTACTTGAAAGATTGTGGTTGAATGGATAGCCAACTCCAGTCAATCAACTAGGAAGTTATATATTGAAAATAAGAACGTTTTGAGGGGGAGGAATGATGTGACCCTAATTGTAATTAGCAGTAATAGTGAAGCAAGTTTGCAAGCTGACGATATTATGGAGGGAGCAGATGTGCAGACGATTGAAGCAATAAGGCCAGTGCACAAGACTAAACCACACAAAGATTAGATAGACAAACAGCCATTACATTCATGGGCACCAAGGGATGAAGTCAAGAAATTCCTTTATGTGCTTAGTGGCCAGTCTTTTCTTTTGCAACTTCTTTGTTGATCCATTGCAGAAGAAAGACCTGCTTGAGAAATTATGGTTAAATAGATAGCCACCTCCAATCGATCAACTGGGAAGTCTGACCTTGAAAATAAGAGTATTATGAGAGCGGGAGTAATGATGTGAACAAAACTTGTAATTAGTTAGTAGTATTAGTAAAAAATAATTAGTCTAATGTCTTGTATGTTTATAAATTTGGGGAGCATGAGGCATGGAAAATGATAAATAAAAATCTCCTCTTCTATTTTTCTCTGTGTTCTTTCTTTTGGGAGCCTGGGGGTAAGCTTGAATTGCTCAATTAGGATCGAGGAGCCTATCAATCTTGATGTGCAAGTGTATATGGTGAGTGAGTGAGAGGGGGAGAGAAAGACATCTGATCTTCATACATAATCACAACCTTGCAAATCCATCAAAACTTGGCTCAAGTGTGTGATAGCTACTAACCGAGCATGGTAGAAGTGGATTAACCCATCATGTGGTCTAGTGAGAAACTATTTTTATCAGCATGCTAGAAGTTGAAAAAGCCATACAAGAATCAACGGGAATTTGCCTTTTGTCGTCAGAGGAAGCTAAAAACCTTACCTGACTACACAATAAACTATTTCTTCCTTCCACAAACAACTTTAATAAACCTTTGCAATAGACTGCAAACTTTGAGCATGAGAAATATAACATGAGTTTTGCATATTGGAATTGAAATTGGAAGTAAACTTATGCACGGGAGGATATGTTTAGTCAAGCACACCTCCAATGTGACTTCATGATCCTGAAGACGTGGCCTAAGTCCAATATAATCCATTGGTGGATCAGTCTGCGGTGGCACAAGTCTTTCATCCCAAGATACAAAATACAAGTCACCATCTAAATCTCCACCAGAGCACTCATTTGGATGTGGCCTACACAAATAAATATCCAACATTGTAAAGAGGTCATAAAAGATATTTACAGGGTATCTTAAATTTGCTTAAAATAGAAATGACTCCTAGCATACAAAAGCTTGCGTATGACATGCCTTGGGCTTCAAAATTATATGAAAGAGATGACATCTTGTAGACCCCAACTATGTGTGCACAATAGCATTGATTAGAAGAAAATGCCGAAGCTCGTGCCTGCCACTCAGAACAGTTTTGTCCGCAAAGTTTACAAATCAATAAAAAGCTCTCCTACATCAAATAGTGGAAATTAATTTCTTATCAAATGTAAAATATGTCGAGATACTCTTCTCACTAGCAATGATTTTAAAGTCAAAGCCAACTATATGGAGTTGTTTCATGTATTTTTCATACATTCCTAAAACTCAACTTAACATCTATAAGTATTGTGCAACCTTATGTCACCTGCCTAAACATCAACGAATTTATTAACTAGCACCTCTAAGAATTATACAAAGATACAGTTGCATGATGTTACAAGAATCATTCATTATTCTTTTTTATTTAGCTGCATCTATACTACTATTATAAAGAGGCTTGTATTTCTTCCCATATAAAATTCTAGCCCTTTGTTTAATCTCCTAATAATAAATCCCAAGCCTTCCATTCTTCTTGTATTTATATAATAAATTTTAAATGACCGTTAATATTCACTTTTTTTTGGCATAAAATTTATATATTAGAATTCTAAGAGTTATAATTCAATCAATTAAAAATATACAAAATCATAAGAATATAAATATAGTTAATCATGGTTTGAATTATGGCCATTGGATAATTTGGTCATAACTCCTCATTTAATGTTACATTATATCTAAAAACTCCATGGACCATATATATACCCAATGGATCATTTTCGAATTATAAATCACATTATTTGAACTTTAAAATTCATCACAAAATTATTTTTCCCATATAAAATTCTAGCCCTTCATTTCCTAATAATGGAAGGCAAATGCAAAAGTGCCGAATTTTAGTGAGAGAATGTCCAGAATTTTAGTGAGAGAAAGTCCAAAATTTTGAATTTCTGTTAGGACGGCGGAGGGTCGCCGATCATTGATTTCCGGTGATCGGCCATCCCTATCTTCGTTTTCTTCTAGAGAACATAAGGATGTGAATCGATCGAGTAATCCTAGAGGCAAATATCCAACCTTTTACGGTAATGATCGTGATAGCATATACAAACAGAAACCATTGGTGATCCATGAAGGTGGTCGTCCACCTGCTTGTAGTTATGCGCCTGTTGAAGGAAAAGGTAAATCAATTTTAATTCAACAAGAGGGCAATAAGGAATTTGGTTATGCAGATGTTCAAACTACATCATTGAAGCAAGGCATTTCTGGTTTGGAATCCAAGACAAATGATCTTGAAGTACCATCATCATCAGGTTTCAAGTTGAAAGTTAATAGATTTACTGATGTAGGCAGAGCCGGCCTATTGGTGTTCCCCATGCCGATTTTAATTCCCAAAAGGTGGGCTGTTAGTTTCCCTAACAGATTTCGGTTTCCCGGTTTATTAAATGTTGTTTTGATGCTTCGTTTTCCCCATTGATGCTTCGGTTTCCCCTTGGCGACTGTCCCTTTGGTCCTCATTTGTTGCAGTTTCTAGGTGTTCCTATTGGATGATTGGGAGGTGCATTAACTATATGTATTATTTTTTTTTCCTTTTTCTCCCCTATAAAAAGGGCTGTTTGTGACAGTTTTAAGATAAGATATGTGATGATTTTTGGAATGTAAATCTTATATGAATTAATTGTTTTTTTTTCTTTTCCTCCCCTATAAAAAAGGTTGTTTGTTGCAGTTTTAGGATAAGTTATGTGATGATTTTTGGAATGTAAACCTGTGGGTTTGTTTTGGCTTGCGAGCTAGCCTCCTTTCTCCTTCCACTCTACTATTTTGTCTCGATTTTCTACCTCTTCTTCTCTATCCACAGTTCCCGCCCCATCTGTATCTTTCTTCTCTTAATTAATATAAGTTGTAAGGTGTTGTGTTCTAGTATTATTATATTATATATGTGTTTGTTTATGATAAGGAAGACTTTTAATTTGTAATCCTAATGTAATGTGTTTTTAGGTTGCATTATTTTGGTATCAGATCTTTGATTTTTTGTGAGCCTTCCTTTCTTTCTCTTTAGAAAAAAAATTTAAAAAAAAAATATGGACAATCATCTACAAGCCGAAGTTTCAAGTCATGATGTCAAGGAAAAAAAATCATGATGTCAAGGAGTCTCAAGATGAAATAGAATCTGTTGTTGACGAAAGTCAACGAACTATTCCAGAAGAGAAAATTCTAACAACTAGGTGGGTTTCGCCACAACGATGTTCTACCGATCCACTTCAAAACGAGCTTTACAAAATTCAAGTGAAAATGTATTTATGTGCCGAAAGACATGAAAATAGGATGCGTCAACTTCAAGCCGAGTTTAAGCGAGAAAAAAAGAAGATCCAAAGGAAGTACGCTGCTTTAAAACAGGATTTAGAAAAGGCGCAATCTGCTCATGGTAGAAGTTCAGAATCTATCTCATCAAGAGATGAGATTTCTCCACCAAGGGAGAACTGATGTAGGCAGAGCTGGCCTATTGGTGTTCCCCATGCCGATTTTAATTCCCAAAAGGTGTGTTGTTGGTTTCCCTAACAGATTTCGGTTTCCCTGCTTATTAAATGTTATTTTGATGCTTCGTTTTTCCCCTTGATGCTTCAGTTTCCCCTTGGCGGATGTCCCTTTGGTCCCCGTTTGCTGCAATTTTCTAGGTGTTCCTATTAGCCGTTTGGGAGGTGCATTAACTACATGTATTAATTGTTTTTTTTTCTTTTCCTCCCTATAAAAAGGGTTGTTTGTGGCAGTTTTAGGATAAGTTATGTGATGATTTTTGGAATGTAAACATGAAGGTTTGTTCTAGCTTACAAGTTAGCCTCCTTTCCTCTTCCCCTCTACTATTTCGTCTTAGTTTTCTACCTCTTCTTCTCTATCCACAGATCTCGCCTCATCTGTATCTTTCTTTTCTTACTTAATATAAGTTGTAAGGTGTTGTGCTATAGTATTGTTATATTATATATGTGTTTGTCTATGTTTATGGTTAGGAAGACTTTTAATTTGCAACCTTAAAAAATTGTTTGTTTTTTTTGTGTTGCATCATTTACTAAATCTTGTTGAAATTCATTCCCATGTTCATGTTGATAGAATTCTATTAGCTGCTGATGGTTTGCCAAAAATTTCATTGGAAAATATAGAAAATGTCTCTTCTATATCTGTTAAAAGGTCTTATCCTGAAAATTCTGTTCAGAAAAATCAATTTATAAATGTGTGGGTTAAAACACATCATATTAAAATTGATCATCTTGATCTAGTTTCTGAATTGCAAGGAGATGGAAATATTGTTAAACTTAATGAAGCAAAGGTGGCTGAAAATGTCAATGTTTTGAAAAACTCCCTTGTAGTGAAATTTTTTGGTAAAAACATCCCTTTTTCCATTATGTAGTATTGAACTTAGACATCAATGGGCCAGATTTGGTGGATTTCATTTAACATCTCTTGGTTTAGATTGGATTTTATGTTCATTTCAATCTAATGAAGCTATGGAAGAAGTTCTAAGCGGTGGTCTTTGGTAAGTGGGTGGACATAATTGGAATTGACAAATGGACACCTCAATTTCCTCAATTATCTTTAAAAGGGTTAACTTCGCCTATTTGGATTTGTTTGCCTCATTTACCATTACATTGTTGGGATGAAATCAATATTGCGAAGATTGCTTCAAAAGTGGGTTCTCCCATGTTATTAGATGGTAACATGTTTAAATGGGGAAGAAGGGAGTTTGCCAGAATTTGTGTCCGCATTAATATGGACTCTAAACTACCTCAGGGTGTATGGATAGAAGGAATGAGTGGGAAATTTTTTCAAAAGATTGAATATAAGAAAATTTCTTCATTATGTTTTATATGTGGAAAGAATGGTCATAAAGCTGATTTGTGCCTTGAAAATCAAAATAAGTATGTTCATAAGACTAATGATAATATAGTTGAGGGAATTCCTGGAAAGGTTCCGGATAAACCTACAGCTATAGAAAATCAATCTGAATATGGCCCTTAGATGCATGTGAAGTTCAGGAACAGAAAAAAAAGGAATTTCTTGTTGAAAAAGAACTCTGTAAAATCTGGTGTTAATAATACAGATTTGAATCCTGTTAAAAAGCCCGGCAATGTTGTTGTTAAGCAGGATGACCAATTTATGTCTAAACAATCAGATTTTTTGCAGGAAAATCAGAATTTTATATCTGCAAATTCCCAGTCAAATATGCCTATTGTCGAGTCCTTTAAAGATAAATGTGCAGATATTGATTCCAGTTTTGTTTTAGCTGGACTTAGCGCTAATAAGTTCAATGTATTATCACATAGTAATGAAGATTTTGCTACTGAAGAGAATTTTGTAGATTGTGAAGCTGCTAGATCTGTAATTTCCAATTCTAAAGTATTTGTTGCTGAAGTTGATGCTGAGCCTGATGATGTCGTGGAAATTGATAATGTGATGATGAATCAAAAAACTGAAGATAAAGCTGAAGACAAAATCTCATATTCTAAAGCTATGTGTATTCTAGAGAAGGATGTGAAGACCTCGGATGGTTTAAACTCACTGAAGACTGTTGGGACTGATCACACCAGAGCAATTCATTCCAAATTCTGAAAGCAAGATAAGTTCTAAATCATCAAATTTTGATAAGAGTAATGAGGCTCTTCAAGTGTTAAACAAAAGCGCTTGAAAGAACTTAAATCCTTGGGACCCATTGAAGAAATTTCAAGGAAGAGGAAAGGTGATGTGAAGATGAATCAGGGTGGCGGGGAGGTTTCCCCTTTGTTTTCTTAGATGTCTTAGTTTCTTTTTTTGAATTGTAGAGGAGAAAAAAAGAGGGAGGCTTCTTTATATCTTAGAGAAATTGTTAAAGACAATAATGTTTTTATGGGGTTATTAGAAACTAAGTTAGCTTGTATTGATAGGAGGGAAATTAATAGAATTATTGGTGAGGATTGAGATTTTTTTCATCATCCTGCTATGGGTACTTCGGGTGGGATTCTTGTCTTATGGAAAAGGGAGGAGGTTTCCTTTGATGTTATTGAGAGTTCTTCTCAATGTGTTTTTGGTTCTATTCAAATTCCTAACATAGGAGTTTGGAATGTTTCCACTGTTTATGATAATAAGGATTTGCATATTAGAAGAGGGTTATGAGATAGCATTGAGAGACTTTCTTCCTCTAACATTCCTTCTATTGTAGGTGGAGATTTTAATTGTTTGCTTTCTAAAGAAGATAAGAGAGGAGGAAAGAGATTCATATTCTCTCAGGGTCCTCAGGAGATGAAGTTTTTTTATGGCTAATAATGATTTTCATGATCCAGGTGTTATTGGACCAAGATTTACTTGGTGTAACAATAAAGAAGGAATGTCAAGAATCTGGTAAAGATTGGATAGATATTTGCTCAACTCTGCTGCTATCCAATGTGTTCCATTTGCTATGATGAGGCATCTTGTAAGAGTTGTATGGAAGTCTTATCCATACAACTTATTTTCAAGATAAGTGACATCCCTTGTCCTCAAAAGAAGTTCATTTGTTTTGAAGATGTAGGGAAGTCTTATCCAGCAGCTTGGAATGTGGTTTTGAAATCATGGAAAAAACCAAACTTAAGTAATGATGTCGAAGTACTCCATAGAAAAATGAAGAGATCATTGAAGGCTTTGTATTTCTGGAATAAGAATAAGCTGAAGAACTTGAATGAGCTCAAGGAAGAGTTAAAAAGAGAAATTTTCAATCTTCAGATGAAAGAAAGTGAGTCTTCTTATTTCTCTTCAGAAAATCTGAAATTGCTTAAGTTGAAAATGAATGAAATGAATGTGACTTTGAGCCGGTTAACTACATGGTGGAATCAAATAGCTAAGGTGAAGTGGATTGATGAAGGAGACTCTAACTCTAAATTCTTTCACAATTATGCTTCGGCTAAGAAGAACGGCAATTTGATTAAACAAATCAAAGATGGGAATAGACGTTTGGTTGAAGATCAAGAAGACATTGAAGTTGTCTTTTTTATTATTTCAAAAAGAAATGGAAGACTAGAAGTTGTAATCAGATGGATTGGCCTAATGCTCGTGATGATCAGAAAATCAACAATGAAGATTTTGTTAAGCTAAATGTTGATTTTACGTTTAAGGAGTTTTATGAAGCTGTTCATATAATGGCTAACAACAAATCGCCTGGGATTGACGGTATTACTGCATCCTTTATTAAATTTTTTTGGAATATTGTTAAAAATAATACTTGGAGAGCTATTGATATTTTTTTCAAAACTGGAAGGATGAATCCTATGTGGAAGGATATGCTAATTGTGTTAATACCTAAGGTGAAAAATCCTATTGAACCTTCTCAGTTTAGACCAATTAGCTTGTGTCAAATAATTTACAATGTTGCAGCAAGAATGTTAATGAATAGATTGAAGTGGTGTCTTCCCAAAATCATCACTGAAGATCAAGTTGCTTTTATTCCTAGGAGATCGATGTCTGATCATTGCCTTTTAGCTCAAGAAATCTTTAATAAAATCAAATTTTCTAACTCTAAAAAGGTCTTAATGGCTGTTAAGATAGATATGGAGCAATATGATAGTATGGGTTGGCCGGCTTTAGTTAAAACCTTGGATTGGTTTGGGTTTCCTATAAGGTTTTATAATCTCATTGTTGAATGTGTGGCGAATGCTAGATTTTCTATTCTTATAAATGAAAGGAATTCTAAATGGATCAAGGCTAAGAGTGGATTTAGACAAGGTTGTCCTTTATCTCCATATTTATTTATAATGTACTCTCAAATTTTATCAATTCCATCCTTCAAAGAGATTCTGCATTGGACACTAAAATTGCACCTCAAGTTGAGTAAATTTCAAGTTTATTATATGCTGATGATGTGCTCCTTTTTTCGATTGCTTCTCATAAAGCAGTTGAGTCTATGAAAGATTATAAATGATTATTGTGGTTGGACGGGCCAAAAAGTTAACAGCAAGAAATCTCAAATTTTTTCTTGGAGTTAAATGTTGCAAGAAAGAGGAGTATATCCAAGATTTTTGGTTTTAGAATTGTCAAAAAATTAAAATATCTTGGAGTTAAAATTGTGTTAAGAAGATTGAAATCTTCTGATTTTCAAGAAATAATTGATCATGCATTAGAGAGGTTTAATGCATGGGGAAACAAGTGCCTCTCATTGGCAGGAAGAATTTTACTAATTAAATCATCACTCTTATCTCTTCCGATTATTTTATCTACTCACTCATTGGTTCCAAAGGGGGTCCTATTTGATCTTGAAAAGTTATGCAGAAATTTCATTTGGCATAAGGATAAAGGAAGGAATGGGCGCTATATTATGTAGCTTGGGATGAAATGTGCAAACCAAAAATGCTGGGTGGTTGTGGTATTCATTCTATTGTTAGTAAAGTTGGGTCATTGAGAGCTAAGTTGGCTTGGAATTTTATCCAAAATCCTTCCTCACTACTCAATCATAATATTAATGTTAAATATGGTAAGAATGTTTGGAATGCGGAAATAAAAAGAGGATGGTGCTATTTTGGTGGATGGTGCTATTCATCATAAACCTATTATTAGATGGAGGTTATCTAATGGTAACAAAGTCAGAATTCTAGATGATGCTTGGATTCTTGATAGAAGCTTAAATAGATGGCCTTTATATATAGATCATGTGGGATTACAAGACAAGAAAGTTCAAAGCTTATTATCTCCGGATGGCAGGTGGATTTATTCTGTAATTCATAAATTCTTTAATGAAGATCTTGTGTCCTTAATTATGCAGGTTCCTATCTATTCAAATATTAGTGATGATCAAATTGAACTAGTGCATCAACATTCTGGAAAATCAATTACTTCTTTAGCATATCAAGCCAGGTTGAATCAGCTCTATGTTGAAGAAGTGGATGTTTTCATGAAATGGATTTCCAAATTGAAGCTCAAACCAAAGGTGCAATTTTTTTGGTGGAGAGTAAGTAAGAATGCTCTTCCTACAAATGAATACTTTAATCATAGAAAACTTATTCAAACTACTTCTTTTGTTAGAGGCTGCCATGAAATTGAAACTATTGTTCATATAACTATGCTTTGCAAGTATCTTATTGAGACTATTGTCAAGCTAAGAATGGAGTTTTATTGTTCCGGTTTTTCATTCTATGGAGGAAGGCATTGTTGAACTTAGAAGGCTGAGAAAAAGTTATCCTAGTCCGGGTGTAGCTTATTGCAGTTTTCTTTTCATGGAAAAATAGGAATGCTACTAAGCATGGTGGTCCGGTGCCATCAGTTTCTTTTACTGCTTCGAATGTTTTAATGAAAGCTTTGCAGCAGAAGTGTAATCCAATTCTAGAAGACTGGGATGTTAATCACCATTTGGAGTTTTTAGATTCTTGGTATCCCCCACCACTAGATTGGATTAAAATCAATGTTGATGCTTCTTTATTGAGTTCGAATCTTGGAGGTATTGGAAGAGTTATAAAGGATCATAAAGGTTGATTGCTTCTTGCTTTCCGCAAACATATAAAGCATTGGGATATCTCCCAATTAGAACTTCCAGCTGTTTTATTCATGAGAGAAAATTTACAAGATTGGTTGTTTGATTACAAAGGAGTTGTTATTGAAGGAGACAATGCAAATATCATTAAATGATATGTGATTCTATGAAGGCTTCTAATTGGAAGGAGGATGGTTTTTGAAATAAGGATCTTTTATTTTTGCATAAATTTGAAAATGTTGTTTTTCATTATGTCCCTAGAGTTAGTAATAAAGTGACTGATCTTTGTGCCACTTATGCACTTTGTAGTCATTTTCTTTGGGATTGTTTTGCTTTTAGTAACATTCCTTCTTCTTTGGTTACTTTGTTAAGAAAGGAATGTGATGATTGTGTTTTTTTTAGTAATTTGTAATAGCTTTTTCTATTAATCAAGTTACAATCTTCAAAATAATAATAATAATAATAAATCCTAGCCTTTCATTATTATTGTTTTTATATAATAAATTTTAAATGACCCATTTTTTGCATAAAATTTATATATTATAGTTCTAAAAGTTAGAATTGAATCAATAAAGTAGCATGCATAAATGAAATAACTAAGAGCCATAAGAATATCAATGGTTAATCCAGATTTAAATTTTGACCATTGAATAATTAGATCATAACTTGTCATTTAATGTTGCACTATATCTAAAAATCTTCATACATCTACATATACCCAAAGGATCATTTTAGAATTATATGCCAAGCTGTTTGAGACTTAAAATTCTTCTCAAAATTATTTTTATTATTCAATTTAGTTTTATTTATCATTTTATTTTCCTTAACTCTATCTTTTTAAATTTTTATATTCTTCTAAAATCAAATCTTATTGACGTTCATGTTATATAATTTTAAGGTTCTTAATAGCTTTACTATGACACTTTGGGAACCCCTGGAACTTTCGGTACTTGCTGATGTAGTCACATTCCTCCTCTTGTCCATGAGAAAAAGGATTGGACTGGGAGGGATTGACGGGCTTTTTCCATCCAGATCTTATTGGAGGAGAATAGTTTGGGTTAGAGGTGTGGCTATCATCTGAGAAGGATGCAGCTTATTTATAGATCAATTTGAAGGAGTGCAGTGGCCATCTACTGCTGAATTAATATTTAGTATTCGGATTATTTATTCTAGGATGGTTTAGGGTTCCTCTTCATAATCGTTATTTTTTTTGGCTTATCTATTTTTATTTGCAACGAACTCCCATGACTCTCTTCAAGCTTCGACTTGCCCATGCATTTTGACTACTTTAATTGATCAAGGAGTGTATTGAATGTCAGCTGTTGAATTAATATTTAATATGCTATAACTTTTTATCTTTCAATATTCTAATTTAATTTCTAAATATTAAACCATAACTTTTTTATTTTTGTTATATTTATTTGATAATCTATAAAATGTATATTATTATTTTCTTTCCATATGAAATCCTGGCCCTTTTATTTAATCTCCTAAAAATAAATTTTAAACTTTCATTCATTATTGTATTTATACAATAAATTTTAAATGGCCCATTAACATTCATGTTTTTCTAAGCATAAAATTTATATGTTAGAATTTTAGGAGCTACGATTTAACCAATAAAGTTGCATGCATAGATGAAATATACAAAGAGTCATAAAAATCTAAATGGTTAATCCTGATTTTGAAATATGATCATTGAATAATTTGATCATAACTCCTCATTTAATATTGCATCTAAAAATCTCCTTGGATCCTATATATACCCAAATGATTATTTTAGAATTATAAGCCAAGCTATTTGATCTTTAAAACTCATCTCAAATTTATTATCTAATTTATTTTTTTAGTTATCATTCTATTTCTCCTTAAATTTATCTTTTTAAAATTTCATATTCTTCTAATAAGAAATCTCATTAATAATCACGTTACTAATTTTATTAATGTTTAATTTTTCATATTATTTGACTCTTAGGGGCTTTTTGGTTGGCTAAAAAAGGAATGCAGTGTAAGGGCGTCTCCAATAGAACGTCATTCGTCCATTTGCAACACCGACAAGCATCCACCCGAACAGCAAATTGAAACGCATTTTTATGTTTTATCTCGGCTGTGAACAGTGCGACGGGTTGCACTATCTAGAAACCCTTTTTTTTATTTTCTTAATTATAAATTATCCTAAAATTATTAAATTTTAACATTTTGATCACAAATATATTAGTTTAACTTATGTTATTGATTTTCTAATTTTAATATGTTTAATTTTTTATGTGATTAATTTATTTAAATTATGTTTTTCATTTTAAATAATTTAAAATGCAATAGCGGGGCCGTAGTGGAACACATACTGTTATTCTCGAAATTGTAGCGGATTATAATCTTTGGATATGGCATGTTTATTTGGGTATATCAGGCACCAACAATGATATCAATGTGTTAGAGTCTTCTCACGTATTCTTCAATCTCACTCAAGGTATTGCTCTTCCCGCTCATTATGACATTCAAGGAAAATAATATAATATGGGTTATTATTTGGTTAATAATGCATATTCAAAATTGTCCATCACTGTGCAAACTATTCAAGAGTCACGTGGTCCGAAGAAATAACATTTTGCAATGAAACAAGATGCATGTAGAAAAGGCATAGAACGTGCCTTTGGAGCTCTCCAATCACGTTTCACAATTGTCGCAAAACCGGTAAGTTTTTGGAGAAAAGATGTGCTACATGCATAGTGACTACATGCATAATTTTACATAATATGATAATCGAGAATGAACGTGATCTCAGTGCACTAGTTGAAGTTGCGAAAGAAGTGTCACATCTGGAGGTCAAAAAGGTGGTGTATGATAATACCGAATTTCAAGAATTTAGTGCTTGCCATAAACAAATCAAAGATAAAGATGCTTACACCGCACGTTGAAATGCAGAGATTAATCATTGTGATGTTTAGTTGCATGTGTTTTTTTTTCGTTTCTAATTTTTATTTTATTTAATAAATATTTATTTTATTAAGTGTTATTTATATTTTGAATTAATTTATCAAGTAATATTTATTTTTGTTAAAAAAATTATAAGTGGGTCTAATTGAAAAAATTAATAAATATAAGAGTATGACTGAAAATAAATATAAAAATAGAGATGAGAAAGAATATATACATAATATTATTTTTTGTGTTAGAAATAGAGTTCGGTTAGAGATGGATTACTGTTTGATATGACTGTTACTACATTTTGAAGTAGAAAATAGATATTTCGGTTGGAGATGCTCTAAAAAGAATACTTTAGAATTGTTTTGATGATGTAAAGCAAATACAAGTGAATTTTATTTTATTTTTTTAAATAATGAATGTAGTGTAAAAGTCCAAAAATTGTGGTGCCCAATGGGGGCGAGGGCGGTGATGGTGGTCTACGGCGGGTGACAGGATCGACCAGCAGTGGTGGTGGCTGGTAGTGGTAGGGGCGGCCGGCGGTGGTGGTGGCCAGCGGCAAGTGTTAGTGGTGGTGGCCGACGGTAAGCAGTGGCAGCCTGGCAGGTGATGGTGGCGGCAGGCGGTGGTGGTGGCTGGCGGTGGGGGCGGCCAGTGGTTGTGGTAAGGGTGGCCATTGATAGTGGTGGCGGCAATAGTGGTGGCTGATAGTGGTGGTGTTGGTGGTGGTGGTGGTGGCCTGTGTAGTGAGATAAAGGATTCATGCAGCCAACCCCCGCACCAAAATTGTCAAAACTCTTACATTTAAAGTACTTTACACCACTTTGTATTCCAACCAAATAGCCCCTTAATTGGACACAATCGAGAAAAAGGATTCATGTAGCCAACCCCATGTAGTGGGATAAAGGCTCGTTGTTGTTCAATTTTTCATATTCTATTAATTTTTATTTTTTTAATTTTCTAATATAATCTCCTAACATTAAATTCTAGCCATTTTGGTTTTTATTGAGTTTTTTTATATCTTTTAAATCATCATATTGTTCATATTTTTCTTCGCATAAAATTCAAACTAGAATTTTAAAAGTTATAACTTAATAATTTAATTATTTTTTATTATTTTTTATTTTTCCCAATTTTTATCTTTTTTTATTTTTCAATATTCTTTTAATATGAAATCTTATTTAAATATTAAATCATTGCTCATTCTCTTTAAATAAAATTATATATTAGAATTCTAAAAGTTATAGTTCAATAAAGTTGTATGCATATATAAAATATACAAAGAGTCATAAGAATACCAATGGTTAATCTCAATTTTAAATTATGACTATAGAATAATTTAATTATTACTTCACATTTAATGTTGCATTATATTTAAAAATCACTATAGACCTTATATATACAAAAAAAAATTTAAAATTATAATTCTAGCTACTTATTTTTAAACTCTTCCCAAATTTATTTCATGGCCCAATTTAATTTTATTTATCATTCTATTTTTTATTAAAATTATCTTTCCAAAATTCTATATTCTTCTAAAATAAAACCTCATTAAAAATCATATTATATCATTTTTATTAATGTTTAATTTTCTATATTCTATTAATTTTTATACTTTCAATGATCTAATTTAATATCTTAATATTAAATCCTAGCCTTTTGTTTTTATTATATTTATATAAATATTTTAAATCATCTCATTGATGCTTATATTTCTCTTTACATAAAAAACATGTGTTAGAATTCTAAGACTTATAATTCAATGAATTATTTAATTGTTTTATCAATTCATCTTGTCAAACAATCATGATATATAAAACTCAGATTGATTATTTTCTTATAAAAAAATAAATTATTTAGATTGCAAAGATGAAAAATTGTAAAGTCATTTCAAGAGAAAGTTTATATATCTAACATCGCTTATTAATTTTGAATTTTAAGATAAATGGGTAGAATATGAAAAATAAAGAAAAAAATTATCCTAGGATCAAATAGGGCATTTAAATAATACTGATAAAAATATTTTTGAGAATATGATTCAAGATCTCATAATTTTGATTATTCATGAAGAAACTAATTGCCTTCTCATGTTTCTTCACACGAAGCAACCAGGTCATGACAAGAGTACTTCTTAAGAGCAGATGCCTTCAAGGACTCCCTACGGCTACCAGAGAAACTCGCCTAAGGAGAGGGCGTCACTCGCCCGCATCCACGCAGGAGCAAGTTCTACACTGGGCGACTAGAAGGTTCCTCACCTAACAAGCGGATCATCACTCATCTTAGTCAAGCTCTTACCCTTTAAGCCCGCCAAACCCATTCACAAGAAAGCGCCTACTGTAATGACCCTCACTCATTCAACTGCAACTCATGTCAGGCTTAAGAACTCTCCATCTTCGCCTACAACTCAACTCACCTTTATCAGCAAGGCGACAAGGAGCCTCTTAGATCACTCAACAATATCACTAAACAATTCTTAGGCTACGTGTCCACCTCCTCTCAAGACTTGCCCTACACTTAGCCCCTCTTGAACTCACCTAACAACAGACTGCTCACCAGATAGTTGACTTTACCTTCCCAAGGCCAATCAAGAGGAACCACATATCCCAAATTAGCATGTAGCATTGTACGAGGATCTATGTGCAGCCCATATTTTTACCTTTTTTCTATATAGCCTTTCTTGTAGCTCTAAAAATTTAATAAATAATGAGTGATGTAATAACCTTAAATTTAAATTCACAAATATTTCAAAAAGTTGTTTGTGTGGCGCTAGGATAAGTGGAGTCGTGGCATTGAACTCTCTGGTTTTTGGAGAAATAAATGAGCACAACGATGTTGGGTCCGAAATTTTATTTTTTATGTATAAAATATCACATTCCATTGCATTAAAATCTCACCTAGCCATCATCTCCTCCATATTCCATGTTTGATCGAGAGAGAAGAGGGGAGAAAGGGGAAAGAGAAGAGAGATAAAATTTGCTCCAGGTCATTTTTGTTCATCGCTTCAATTGAGAAAAGTGTTCTAATCATCATAGCAACCTTAACCCTATGTCTATTTTTAATGATTTTATGTTTTACATATTCTCTCTCTCCTAATAAAAATAAAATATATCTCAGTTTAGCGATTTTTTATTATATAACTTTTGATATATAGTAAACATCGTTCATATGAACATTTTGACAAGTTTCTATCGAAATTTCACTGGACGATTTTGCTTATATATCATTTTCTTTGAAATGAGTAGAATAATACTAAGTATAAAATGATCAAGAGTCACTATATGTATCTGGACATGGAATACATAATATGCATACATTTATTATTCATTTAGTCAAATATATATTTTTGGCACACTACAAACATATTGATGACTATAATGATAGTTATTTTGGGTGTATATGATATTTGTTGTTATGATTTATATGAAGTAAATATGTGTAAAAACAAGAAAGGCTAACTAAAAATAATTAACTATTCAAGTTGGCATGAGACAGGTTACCCTAAACATAAGGGTGGGTCGACAGATTTTTCTTTAAATAAGATTTGTGTTGTAATCCTAAGTAATACGAAAAGGAGGCATAAGGAGACTGATATGATATGATACGCCAACGGGAAGAAGGTAACTTCTAATATGAAAGTCGCATGACTTGTGATACATAATATGAGACTGATTCCTAGTAACATGACTGATATGATTAAGACTGGTTCCTGTAGGATTGGCCTACAAGATTGGTGCAGGAAAAATAACACAAGTAGTCATATGTCATTTCTTGTTTCCATATGTATATGATATCAGTATACATGATAAATTACATAAATGACATGAAAGAATATGACATACACATGATACAGAACATGACTGATATAAGTATATGATAAAATTAATATAATGCAAACAATATATATGAATCACATGATATGCATGATATATTGCATTGGATATAAAATATGATATACATACACTGACATTGTACGACATACATATGACATATATAGAGTAATGAATATTTGTTTAATGACTAGTGTACTGACTTACATAAAGTAATATATAGATTGTCTTACAATTGGTAGGTATGGAAATTGATAGAACCTATTAATCTTCTATATTACCACTGATCACTAATTATGAATTACATTATTTATATTAATGTTCATTGCCCATATGAAATGATATTGTTCATATAGATTTTCACATGTTCTTACAGTCACATGCTTTTACTGATTTGAATTGAATGATTACATGCACACTGTTTCTATTACCTTGAATTAATTATAGTTGTAAGTTCTAATAACCTACTAAGCTATTAGCTCACCCTGTAATTTTTACATGTTTCAAAAAAGGGGTAAGGACCCAGTAGAGTGAGGCATATCAGGATTCAAACTTTTTTTATGTTTTCTGTAATTTATTTTATTCTTTTATAGTCAGGATCATAAGAAAAAAAGATTGATGTAGTGATCGATCTCATGATTATTATAAATGAAATTTTGATGAATGAATATAAAAATATTTTGATATACATCTATACTACTATATAAGTGTGGCTTGGAATTCTTCCCATAGCAAATCTTGACCGTTCATTTTAATTGTTCAAATTAAATCCTAGCCTTTAAAAACAACATTTTTGAAGTTCTTATCATGTGCTACTATTCATCTGGTCATTATTAAAATTATCTAATTGGCTTAGGATTGAATTAAATGCCCGCTTCTTCTCTCTCCGCCTCTTTGCTTACAACTCTTGCCCTCTCTGCCTCTTCGCTTATGACTCCTGCCCTCTCCGCCTCTTCGCCTTATAAAATTGACACTAAAGAAAGCATTGAAGCTGTAAAGTAGTGCTTTATATTGACATTTAATATTTTTAATTAATTATAATTTCATTTTAAGTTATCATCACATACCCTTTTCGCCTAAAAAGCACAGACTGAAATACTACACTTCTTAGAATTTGGTTCTTCTCTTATACGCATTTACTCATAATTAAATGACATGAGACGGTAGAAATTATAACTGAATTGACAAATTATTTTGATAAACTGATATTAAAAAATCAATGAACTTTTCTTCTAATATATATACATATACCAATGATTCTTAATCAAAGTGAATGAAAACCCATGCTCAAAACCACCTACCTGTGACAAATGTTTTGCTATTGTACTATGAAAATTTTGTCCCAAAAAATTTAAGAAGTAATTTATTCTTATATGTTAAATTTGACAATCCTACAATTTTTATAATAGTTTCAAGTTAATTTGCATTTTAAAAAGGCTCAAATATTTACTAAATAAATATGGAATTCAATATTTATTTCTTAATTTCACCTTCCTTCATGAATTAAATTTCCATTTTAAGATTAAAACATAAGCTTCATAATTTAACTTTTAATATTCTTTTATATAGGTAAGAGGTTATTTATATAAACTCAGAAAAATTCTTGTAAGATTTCTGCTTTTTCTAAACTTTTCCTGCATTTCTCGCTATTTGATTCTATAACTTTCAAGAGATTCATCCAATTAGATAGAGTAGAAAAATTTTGCTCATCAATCGAAAATAATTTATATAGTAGAATAATCATTTGATTTTATTCTCATTTGCCTTTTCTTTATATTTCTCTAATGATTTTTCATCATTTTATTTTTCAAGAATATCACAAGTTCGATTTCTAAAATAAAAATACACTTGTGATTAATACCTCTCATCACCACCATAACAGTTCTTCGATTTTGGATACGTCAAGCCATCTCATCCAGGCCTAGCGATTCTTTTGTTATTAGACAAGGCATGATAATGCTTGAAAGCACACATGGACATGCAATGATGTAATGGAGAAGACATCCTCTTCTCAAATAAAGAGATGTATTGGGGTCACTGAGAACTAGTGATATATAGGTACTTCCGCTGAATTTATTTGTATAAATGAAAATTAATGGCTCTAGTAGATTTAATTCAGAAATAAAATAGGCAATTCTTCAAAATTTAAATTTTTGGGTGTTATAGATGAGGAATAATTAGGGAGACTTTTTGGAGACTTGTATGCCTTTTTAGGCTCTAAACTTATTCATATATTCTTGACTGAAATAGTGAAGATTTTGCTAGCATATTTATCCTCTATTATATGCTATCTACTCTTCGCCATTCTCCTTTCACGCTAACAGGTTTTGATGCTTAGCAGGTGAATCTGCTAGTAAAGTCTGAAATCATCTACTGGACAAATCTAGATTCAACACTAATATTATGTGGGAAAAAATAGCTAGTGATATTAAGAATGTTGCAAAAGTATATGCTTTAAAATCAAAAGAAAAAGCTCTTAATAATAAAAATAGTTGGTAGTAGAATCAAACTGTGCAAGAAAAGATTAAAAAAAATCTTTATTATAAAAATTGGTTTAGATTTAAAAGCTCAAAAAATTAGAAAAATATAGAAAGGCCTCTAGGGACTCTAAGAAAATAATATGTGAAGCAAAGAATTTAGTTTTTAATGATTTGTATAATAAGCTTTATAATATGGAGAGCAAAAGATGTATGTATAAGTTAACCAAGCAAAAAGATAGCATAAGTAAAGATCTAGTTTAAGTGAAGAGCATTAAGGATGAAGATAAAAAAAGTATTTTTCTTGGACAAGGATATTCAAAATAGGTGAATGAAATATTTTAATAATTTTTTCAATAAAAATTTTGAGAATATGATTAACTTTAGTAACCTTAACACCCTAAATAAAAATAAAAATTTTTATTTTTATTTTTATTGTCATATTAGTAAAATCGAACTTAAGAGGTATGAAAATACTTAAGAGATGAAAGAATTTATTAGCTTATCAAATTTTTTAATATTATTTTAAAGACTAAAAGATGTCAGATGAATAGACTAAAAGAAGTCAGATGAATAGAAAAGGAGTGCATTGGTTCCTATTTTTAAGAGTAAAAGTAATGCACAAGAGTGCAAATTATAGAGGAATTAAGTTAATGTGCATACATTAAAATTATGGGAAAGAACAATTGAGCATAGGCTACGACGTGATATTAATATTTCTCAAAATCAGTTTGGATTAATGTCGGCTAGGTCTACTATGGAAGCTATATATTTGTTGAAAGGTTTAATGAAGAAGTATAGAGAGAGTAAGGAAGATCTTCATATGATGTTTATTTATTTAAAGAAAGAATATGATAAGATTACAAGATAAGTGCTCTAAAGAGTTCTAGAAAAGAAAAGAGTTAATATTGCTTATATTTAAGCCATTAAGAATATGTATACAAAAGCTGTTATGTTCAAACATAAGATGGTTTGACCAAATATTTTACTATTTCAATTAGATTACATCAACGATGAGCTTTAAGCCCATACATATTTGTTTTAGCCATGAATGTTTTTACTGGACATTTGCAACAGAATGTACCCGATATGTTTTTTGCTGATGATATTCTTCTTGTTGATAAGACTAAAGAGGGAGCTAAAGAAAAACTTGAATTATGAAGGTCAATCTTAGATCTAAAGGTTTTCATTTTAGTAGATCTAAAACTAAATACATGGAATATAATTTTAATGGTAATAGATCTAGTGTTGAGATTGTAACATTGGGTGATCAAGCTATTAAAAAGAGTGCACATTTTAGATATCTCGGTTCTATTGTTCAAAGCAATGGTGAAATAGATGGAGATATTATTAGTAGAATATAAGTTAGATGATTGAAGTGGAGGAATGCATCTGGTCTGTTTTGTGATAGAAAAGCATCCATCAAATTTAAGTGAAAATTTTATAAGATGGTGATGAGTCCTACAATGTTTTATATCACAGAATGTTGGCCATTAAAAGAGAAGCATAAAATTAATTAGTATTGCAAAGATGAGGTTGTTCAGATTAATGAGTGGCTTTACACAAAGAGAGAGAAGAAAGTGAACGAGTATATACACAAAAAGGTTGAAGTATCTCTAGTGTTAGAGAGAGTCGTCTCAGATGATTTGGTCACATAAAGCGTCGGCATTTCGATGACCCGATTAGGAGAGTAGATGTATTAGATCCGGCCTATGTTAAGAAAGGTAAAGGTAGACAAAAAAGACTTGGTTAAAAAGTATCAGAAATGATATTTTTTTATTAGATTTAAATGAGAATTTAACTTAATAGGACACAATGAAGAAAAATGATTCATATAGCCAACCCCAAGTATTGGGATAAAGGCTTCATGTTAATGTTGTTGCATTTCATTTTTTTTATTTTTTATCTTTTCATTTTTTTACATATTCTTCTAACATAAAATTGCATTTCAATATCAAATCATCTATTGTTTAATTTTAAGAAATTTATATGTTAGAATTAAAAAGTTATAATTCAGTCAAAAAGTTGCATATATATATATATATATATATATATATATATATGAAATATAGAAAGTGTTATAAGAATACTAATGATTAATCTCATTTTTAAATTGCGACCATTAGATCAGGAGGTCATATCTTATTTAATGTTGTATTAGATCTCGAAATCTTAATATATACTTATATACTCATAGGTTTATTTTAGAATTTAAATTCAAGCTATTTGAGCTTTAAAACTAGTCTCAAATTACAATCCACTTTAATTATCTTTTATCATTCTATTTCTTCTAAAATTTATTTTTCCAAGCTTCTATATTCTTGTGATATGAAATCTCATTAACCATTCATGTTATATAATTTTTATTAGTGTTCAATTTTTATATTCTATTAAATTTTATATTTTTAATGTTCTAATTTAATCTCTTAATATTGAAGTTCTAATTTTCATTGATAAAGTAGTCAAACTCTTGAGATTATACATTATAATTGTGAATCAATATAACTACAATCCACATCAACTACATATATCTTAGACTACTTTATCAACAAAAAAAATTACATATATATATATATACATGAATGAATCTCATTATTATTAAATTTTATAATTTGAGAGTTTGAGCAATTTTTAAAAAATTAGATTAAAAAAGTAGTAAATAATATTTTACTCTAAATAAAATATTTATTTTTGACTTGTAAGATATTTTTTCAATTTTTTAATAAGATAAGTATCATAGGAGATGGTTTTTAAAATTTAAAATATATATTAATAATATATATTTCACAAATTAATAGTAATATATATTTTATTAATACAACATTTTCGTGATTTTAGAAGAAATGTTTTTATTTGATTTTTTAAATAATATAAATATAATTAATATTTTATTTATCAGTGAAATTAATAAAAATTTTATCATAGCATTAAAAAAATTATTATTAGTATACTTATATACTTTAATTTATAATTAAGTGCACATTGATAGAATAGCATTCTAATAAAATTTTATTAATATTAAAAAGAATAATTAATAAATTAATAAAATTATATATAACTATATATATATATTTGAATATTAAAGATGTTAAATATTACTAAAATTTTAAATGACTAATTTGGAATTGTAAATGTGTGAGATAAATGCATTGATGTAAAATTAAGAAAATACAACAACAACAAGACTTTATCCCACTATGTTACCTACATGAATCCTTTTCCTCCATGTAAAATTAAGAAAATAATAAATAATATTTATTCGTTAAATTCAAATCAATTGGAATAGGCTTGTATTCACATCAAATAAAGACAATAACAATTGATAAATTTAAAATAAATATTTTTTTAATTTAATTCAAATTTACCTAAAAATAAAAATGATATTGTATTCACATCAAATCAAGCTAATCACAATGATTGGATTTAAAAATTTATTTTTAATTTTAATTAATTTATAATTTTAACTTCATCTTAGAATATTTCAAAAAATAATTAAATTTTTAATACGATCCACTATAATACTCTAGTAACATGTATTTTATGTATGTACAATGAAACTAGTGCAGAGAAAAGGGCCAAAGAAGTGGTTAGTGTAATGATTGGAGATCAGTAGTTATCTTGGCAAGAATTACATCGGGGTTTTTTTTATAGGCAATGAGCATTAAAGGGCTAGTGAGAATAATTGACGCTAGAGGTCATGAAAAGAAGAAATGGTGACACTCACCAAGGGTTGGTGACTGCCAAGATAGTCCAATATAGTAGGTGACATATGTTCATCTATATCTAGTGCACATAACTGATGGAGGAATCATGGTTGGGTTTGGAGCTATGATGCACAGACACAGACACAACCACACGGATATGACACGACACGGACATGGGACATATCAATTATTGAAAATATAGGACCCAGACACGGGTTGATATGGTATTATAACTTTATATTTTAAAAATAGTGTCTAAAAATTGAATAAGTATAATATTAAGAATAATTTAGAAATAATAAGTCATTTAATTAGAATTTATGCTTAAAATGATTAATATTAGGATGTCGAGAGTTGGGCGTTGATGCCGTGCATTAGGCATCAAGAGAGGAGACGATAATGCTGTGGAGAGTCGGGCATCGATGTTATGTAGTAAGTATCTGGCGTCAATGTCAAGACAGTATCTGTCGTCGATGTTAAGACAATGTCAGACAAAGATGAACTGTCAAGTTGTGGGTGTAGAAATTACTAGCTTCGAGCATCAATGTCAAGATAGTGTCACTTTGATGTTGAGATAGTTTTGAAATGACGATGTAGTAATGAGTCAGACGTCAATGTTGACATGACATTGGGCATTGTTGTGAAACCAAAATTGCGACCTGCCAAAGAGAAATGAAAAAGAGAATATTCGATTAATGGGGTTTTGAGTGCAGGCAATTGATTTACTGTTGTGGATAGGAAATAAGAAATTTGGTTTTTATATTTTAAATAAATAAAAATTTTACATATAAGAAATTATATTTTTAAAAAAATCAAAAAATATTTAAGACACGTGTCTAATTTATATTTAATATTTTTTTAATCTGACACATTTTCAACGTGTCCAACACTTGTTGGAGGCATGTCGGACGCGAGTCGTGTCAGATGCGTGTCAGACAATGCATGCCTCTTTGAGGAGAAGTATCGGTGCATCATAGGTTTGGAGAGAGAAAAAGAAAGAGGAGGAAAAATATTAGTGAGATAAAAGTGAGAATAATTTCGATGAGCAAATACTTATATCAATGGACTAGTGGATCATATATCTCTCGATGTATACGTGGATTAAACTCTCTTATGTGCGCTGGATGCTTGTCACTGACAAAGAATGTTATTGTTAGCATGCTACATGAGTGGACCATAATTGGCATGATGAAAGCTCCATCATACATTTATGATAAGCCTTCTGAATTGAACATAGTATATGTAGTGATAAATTTTTTTTATTTCAAAATGGTTCAAAGTGCTTCTACAGTGGTGCATATCAATATGTTCAATTTGATTGTAAGTCAATTGAGCTTGATTGATATCAACTTCGATGACAAAGTTCATACATTGAGCTTATTATCAACACTAGCAAAAAGATGGGCTACAATTATGACAGTTGTTAGTAGTTCATACGAGTCTATGAAATTAAAGCTCAATGATATATGTTACTTGATTTAAAGTTTTTTTTTTATAAATGTTACTTGATTTTAAGTAAGGACATAAAAAAATGAGAATTAGGTTAAGGTCCTTATGTTGCTCTAAATCTTGAGAGCAAAGGAATAAATGCAACAAATAAAGGAGGTTAATCTGAATCCCAGGATAGGAGCTAGTTAGAATTAGGTTAAGGTCCTCATGTTTTGTATGTTGATAATGTGGCAAGTCTGATCACACGAAAAGACTTTATAGAGAAATGGTGGATATAATTTCAAACCAGATAGAGGAATCTATGAATATTGTAAGTGAAGAGATATATGATGCATTGATCCCTAATGCAAATAGCATATGGAGTCCTAGATCTTTGATTCATGTGTAGTTTTATTCACCTCAACATAAGAAGTTTATATCTAATTATTCTATGCGAGATCACAGGAAGGTTCATTTTATTGATAGTGAACTCTTGAACGTTGTGGGAGTTGATGATGTGCAAAATCAAGATTGATAATAGGACTATAAAGGAAGCTTCGCAATTTGAGACACATTCCTGGCTTAAAGAAAAATATGATCTTAATTGGGCAAAAATTGGTGAAGAAGGTTATTTCTCAACCTTGTGAATAAAGGTTACTATGGTGATAGCATGTGGAAGAAATGATGGTATAATGTACATTACGTCAAACATAAAAATAATAGGAGCAATTGTTAAATATATTGATGGTGATCTAGGGGTGTAATGTGTGATAAAGTTTGTGTCAAATGAGAGCTTCTAAAAAGCAAATGAACATTACAGGGAATATGGCATTTTAGAATCAAAGAGCAGCAAACAAGGCAAGGATGGTGGTAAAGGATAAAAAATTTAGCATTGATGGACTAAAATACTACAAAACATTAGCAAAGTCTATGGATGATTGAGCGGGAGGTGCCACACGAATGGGACAATCTCAAAATAAGAAATTAAAATTTAATCACTAAGCGGGAGACTATTGAGATGTGAGAATATTTTTTCTCACTAACCCACATTGCAAAATAAAAACCTGCTAAGATAATTTATTTCATTTGTATTTCATTCCGTCCTAAAATTTCTACCTAAGCTCTATAAGATGCTTACCACCTAATGATATTTACCTAATCTCCACAACTTTGTTGCCTACAATTCTATGTATTATATACGGAGATGGTTGAACGATGTGAAAAGGTATCGCTCATTCTTCTCATTTATTCAATCAAGTGTTGAGATAGAAACCATTGAGTGGTTGGTGGAGCAAATGGGGGCTCATCATGAATAAAGAAAATCCTCATCCATGAATCCAAACAAACGGGATAATACGGCCATTCTTGGAATTAGTCTCCCTACAAATTTGCCAATCTTGTTCCTTCTACATCAGATTTAGAATGCACTCAAATTTGGTGCAACTCTAGATCTTGTAATGTAATACGCTTTCCCATGTTGTTGATGCATATGCTCAAAATTTCCAAGCGTGGTAGCAAGTAAGAACGTCCTCTTTAAGCAAGAACATTGACTTTGATTCATTAGTTATGATATCACAGGCTCTACATGATATATAGGGTCGAGGATGTTGGTGACCTGAAATCTAAGCAATCACATGCTTCTAATGGTAGTCTTTTAAACATTGAAGCATAAATGGATAAAATGTTTAAAATCTTATTTTTCGAGCAGGGCAAGTACAGAAAAAAATATATTTCAGTGTTTCACAAGGTTTACCTGACTATAACTCACCTAAAGATTTTGCCATTTTGGTATGCTTGACATGTGAGCAGTTAATGGGCTTCTCAACATCTTCAAATGGAAACTTTCTTTTTTTAATATCATGTTATCATTTGTCTGTAATTTACTTTATACTTTATTTTTTGATGGTTAAATGTAATTGCTAATGTTGTCCCCATTTCCTAGACTGGTTATAAAATTGGCTTTTATAATAATAATAAAAATGTTAAGTGTTTGAAGGAGCGAAAGAACATCTCATACTCGAGTTATTATTTATTTTATAGTTTGCTTTATACTTTGTTTTTTGATAGTTCAATGTAATTGCTTATGTCGTGCCCATTTTTTAGACTGGTCATAAAATTGGCTTTTATAATAAAAATAATAAGGGTTTTAGAAGGTACGAAAAAATATCTCACGCTCAAGTTAAAGTATGTACTATGTTCGCTAAGCAGGGTACAAACTATATAAAAATCTTTAGTGCCATAGGGCTTAATTTTGTTTGGTGATATCTTCCAGACTGAATATGGAGGCAATGGCACTTGAGTACTATTACTCCACCTCAAAAATGACAAGATTCCAAGAATACTAACTGATTATTAACTGCAAATGTAATAATAATTCTAATGTCATTTCACACAGAAAAATAAACCACCTTAATAGGAGTCCCGACACACTAACGAAATAAGCACAAAGAAAACCACTTGCGAGGATGGAGGGCATGTTATCTGGTAGCAAAAATTTATCAAGAAAAAGTGACAAAAATGAATGCTTAGCACTGAAAGGAAATTCAAGCTAAGTATGGGTGACAACTATAGACTGCTTCAGTGATGAGAATTAAATTTGGAAGCGATCATCAAATCATAAACATTAATTCCTTTCAGGAAGTAAAGAATCATAACATAATTACCTTTCACCCTTTTGGGGGAAGACGAGGCAATCAACCAGCCCCATCTCATCCAATCGTGGATCACAAATAGCCTCAAGTACCCTAATGTCACCAGGGTGGAGGCAAGGATTCTTTGTCACAACAACTCTTCCAGTTATGACCACAGTTGCATGATCAGCGTCCTTAAAAAAAGTTTGATTTTTATTCTTTTGCTCTTCTTTTGTCATGGTCACCCTGAGAAAAACTTGGCCATAGTCTAAAGTGCCAGATTCATCTAGACAACCAATAAGTATCCGACCTTTTGGGACAAAAATCCGGCATCTGCTTCTTATATCAGAGAGCTGGTATGCTCGATACGCTCTAAGCAACATGGAAAGGTAAGGCAGTGAACTTGGTTCATAACCACGCAATAATAAATTTTCAGCCTTTTCTTTTTCAGGTCCAGATATTTTGCTAATAACTTCCAGGGCAGCATCCCCATCCGTTAACATATTGTCCAAAAGAGACATTTGATAATGTTGCATCGCTTCAAAAACTCCATCTTCAACTCCCAACGTAGAAAGGAGGGAAATTATTTCACGATTCAGAAAGCATGGCAAGTACTTACTATAACTAGTAATATTAACCATTGTATTTTTTGAGTCGAACTTTAACATGCTAGGCCTCAACGAGAGCTTGCGAAAAGAAGTTTGATCAACAGCTATAACACCCTTGTAACCTCCATATCTTATTTGGAATGCTGAAGGAGTTCTGTTCATTCCAAATCTTCGAGCGATTTGTTCAGCAAGGGATAATGATACTTTACCTATGCCATCTGAAAAGCAATATTTAATGCCATCAGCATCACAATAAATATCATCAATAATGTCAACTTCTTTAGATTCGACGCACATTGCTGGAAAGGAAGAGCTGAACTGCTGGCCCATTCTAGCCGCACATTTGGACACACTGCGAATCTTGTTGAAATCACCCATCCAATTTCTAATGCTCTCTGCAGTAACGTCACCATTTGAAGAGAACATCCAACAAGAATTTGCCCGAAGCTGACTAGCAGAAAATGCTAAAAATTCAAACTTCTTTGACCCAATAATAATACCATCTTGGAGAATAGATAATATTCGATCATATATACCAGTTTTGTATGCCTTGGAAGTAAATCCCTGTTCAATTCTTGCTGAAAGAGCATCAGAAGAAAGTTTACCCCAGTCTTCATCAACAAATGAAACCCTAAGAAAATCAGAAGAATATGTAGAAAAGTGTTTTATCACATAATTGGAGTTTTCTAGTTCAGGGCCTAAGAAGTAAACTTTTGATGGAGTAATGAGAGCTCGGTAGCACCTCATTAAATTTTGTGAAAGACTCTGATTATTAGCTGGTATAGCTTTCTGATTTCTCCTCATGTTCACCAGTTCACGTTCAAGAAATTCTACTGGATTGGAGCAGGTCGATTTCAACTTGTGCATTTTCATAAAAATTTTTAAAATTGTGTCTGAATCTTCTTTTCTAAGAAAATCAATGATGTCGGGGGAATGTAAGAGAGAAATCTTCTGTGTATGGACCAGAGAATTGAGCTGGAAAAGCATATCATATGCCAACACAGCTTTATCAGAACACCCAATAATCGGAACTAGTTTCGGCAGCGAACATAATGCTTCTTTTTTACTGAGGATAACTTCTCCCATTTCAGTATAGTAGGGAAAATTCATGAATATGTCAGAAATATACAGACCATTTTCAAGTTCCAGACAGAGGTACGAAGATGAGCCAAGTGCATTATTTAATGAGAAATCTGATGTCCTTAGCCAAACAAATGGAAAATCTTCTTCGCAGATATGATAGCGATCACTAGTGAATTTTGGTTTCAAGTTTGCGTCAGATACCCTTTGATAGATTCTCGGCGCAAACTTGAGCTGCAAAATAACATATTTAATTCAAACACCAGTAGAAAGAATCCAAGGATCCAGTTCCATATCTAGTAGCAGAAAAAATGTTAGGGATCTGAAAGAAAGGAATTATAACACAAATTCATTTATATGTGAGCTTTATATTATACCGTTGTTCCCGAAAGACATTCTAATTGTCAAAAAGTGCTATAATAAAAGATGTTATCATAGAAAAATGCTATATTGGAAGATTAATTTATTACTACAAGATATCATCATAATTGAGGATATTCTCCTCATTATTATGTTCCTCTTTCTATCACGACCCGCTAAATAATTATAAAATGATTTCTACAAGTTATTTATAATTCCCAAAATCATTGCACAAAAAAATGGCTCGTATGACATTTCAAACATACTTGCTTAAACATTTAATTAGCTCATATAACATTCATAATAATGTGAAATTCAAAGAATGCCCAATTTGATAAAAACAAACAGCAGACTATAGGTCGCTAAGAACTCATATCAGACACATGGAGATAAACGCTCTCAAACACATACTTTGCGCTTGGCTGCGAAGGCGCTGATTGCAGAGCTGCTCACATTAACAAAATATATGCACAATCTTACATGTATCATCATCATCATCATCATCATCATCATCATCATCATCATTATTATTATTATTATTATTATTATTATTATTATTATTATTATTATTTTGGGGTTTTTACATACCTAACATTTAAAACTTCTCTATTTACTTATTTAACACCTAAACTTTAATATTTACCCTTCTACCACCTAAAAGTACTCTCTCTCTCTCCTCAAATATGCCACTCCGGTTGTCTCCTGTCAGAACCAACCCCCGAAATGCAAACAGGTCATTTCCAACTGATTAAAATCTGGTTTCAACACGCTCTAAACCTGAGCTGCCACTGCTAGCTCAACTTCACCACCACCCTTTTCCTCCACATCCTCCGACGGATTCGCATCTCCGGTGATCTCTAACCTCTTAAACACATAAAACCTAGCACAAACAAGATAATATCCAAAGTTGAAGACTTGGAGCCCGGCCACCAACCAGTAGAAATAATCAAGCCTCCCTTTATCGATATTGTTCTGTAACCAACTCCCCTGTTTCGTCTTCTTCGTGAAATCATTCACCATCGTCACCAACATCGTGTTACCGTAGTGCCCCACCGATATTGACAGCCAATAAAGTGCCGTCGATATGCTCCTCATGCTCTCCGGTGATTGGTCGTAAAGAAACTCCATCAGCCGCCAACCCCTCCGCCACACCATGTACTGCGTACTGCGGCACCAGCCAGAAAACACTGATTTTGTGGATAGCCCGACGACGACGGTTCTCGACGAGCGCGGAGGCAACGTTGGAGAGGATGGAGATGGCGAGGCCGATGCCAATGCGGCGGAGGTGGGAGATGCCGTCAGGGTGGTTAGAGAGGCGGCGGGCAAGGGGAACGATGAGGCGGTCCTAGATGGTGAGAGTGACGAGCATGGAGATGGAGGAGAAGATCAAGAGGCTGGCCGGAGGGATGTGGAAGTCTCCGGCGAGGTGACGGTTCATGGTCTTGGCTTGGATGATGCCGAAGGTGAAGTTGTTGGCCGCAGAGGTGACGAGGAGGATGCCGACGGACCAGATGGGGAGGATGTGAATGAAGGATTTCTAGTAAAAGGGCGTCAACACACCTTCGAATCGCCGCCCAGCATCCTTCAACCAACTCAATTCACGGGGAAACTAATGCTCATGGATGAGACGAGTTGGAAGAGGAAGATGAAGATGACTGTAACGGCGGGTGCTGAAGCTGGGTGATGAAAGAATGCTGCAGAAGTGCAGCTGCAGAAGGAAAAGACCTGTTTGCGTTTCGGGGGTTGGCTCTAACGGGAGACAAACGGAGTGGTATATTTGAGGAGAGATAGTGTTTTTAGGTGATAGAAGGGTAAATATTAAAGTTTAGGTGTTAGATAAGTAAATAGAGAAGTTTTAAGTGTTAGGTATGTAAAAACCCCTATTATTTTATATAAAAATGCTACATAAAAATATTCTTTCAAAAGATTATGTGTACTTTCAAAATTTAATTATTTATTTAATTCTTTGGCTTTAAATATGATTTATAAATCATAAATAATTTAAAATAAGAACGATAAATAGGTATTTTATGGCAAAATAAACTATTTAATTTGTATTCAATTTTTATTATTTATTATACTTCCTTTAAAGTATGAAATAGATTTATTTTTATTTAAAAATTTTAGATTTAAGTAATTTCTTAGATTATAATGATAATGAAAGAATAGGATATAATCACATATATTTAGCATCATCCTACAAACTACATAATTCTAATAATTGGCAAGAACAACATATCAAAGAAGAGAAAAAAAAAAGAGACCGAGAAGAAGTTGAATAAGAGAAAATCTAAGTGGCAATATGCCGTCGTAATATGAAAAAAGGAAAGATGATATAGCAATTATTGCATAAAAAGAAATAAGTAAATAACTATAAAAGAAAACTGAAACAGAAGTAAAATCAAATTAACATTGTTCAACTTAAATGGCATTTATATCAAACAAAATGGAAAAGCAAGAACAAAAAAAAAACGGATCAATAAATTGACCATGATTAAAAGGTACTTACCTATGGTGCTTACATTAGAACAAAGGCACCAATGAAGCACTCCAAAAAGCTACCTTCTAAATTGAAACGTGCTTGCATAGGTTCAAGGTGCTCAATTGGCACCTTATCTTGCCTATCTGCTCGGAGCCAAAGCACTGGAGACTCCATAAATGCGCATGACATATTCAACTTGGTATCCTTACATAAAGCCATGCATACAAGAATAATTGCATAAAAATGAGACAACCCATTAAGAAGCATGCACGAATCATAAATAACATCATCGCACAATCACAATGTCACAGCCAACCTTCCCAAGAAGCATTGTATCTAAGCAAAGTTACCACTTGCATGTTACAGAAGTTTCCAAGGCATTAGCACGACATCGCAGCTACCTATGTTAGATCATTACAACTCAAACAAGGTTTAAAATAGTGCAATCGGGTATTGAGGCATTTTTCTTTTGTGAGGCGAGGCATAAGCCTCAAGGCGTTTTGAGGCATAAGCCTCAAAATCAAAAAATTGCGTAAAGATAAAATAATAAATTTTGTATATACTAATGAGTAATTTAATAATATAAAATATAAAAAAGCACAAAATATGAAGTGTTAAGTAATAAGTTGTTTGAAATTAAAGTGAAATCCAAACATCACAATAATAAGGCAGCATAAAATATAGTTCAACTCAAAATTCTATCTTCCCCAAATCACAATATCCTCTTCATTAACATGTAATTCAAAAAATAAATAGTAATGCATACGAAAAAGATCTTCTAAACCTCTAGACATTTATTTGTTGACCACATTTGGAATCCAGAGTTAACATAGCCAAAACCCAAATTAAATTTTACTTATGGTGCCGAACTCCCTCTGTGCTTATCTCGAACTTCAACCGCGAAGAAGAAGAGGAAGGCGCAGAGCTGACGAGTCAAGGAGGGACGCGCAGAAGAAAAACGAGTCGCACGAAAAAGAAGAAGAAGGTGTAGTTGATGTCGAAGCAGTCGAAGTCGCAGCCCAACTCGCGGTCGAAGGCACATGGTCAAAGGCACATGAAGAAGAGGATGACTTCGAAGAGGCGAAGTCGAAGTTAAGGCAGCCAAGTCCACGTCGAAGTCGAAGCAAGAGGCGAAGTCGATGTCGAAGCAGCGAACGCCTTCGAAATGAAGTAGGGCACTACTTTGAAATGACGACGAAGTCGAAGCAACAAACGTCTAAATATTAGGTTTAGGTTTTTTTTAATTTTAAGAGGCGTTCCGCCTCGTAGAAATGAGGTGAGGCGCGCCTCTGTTAAATTGAGGCGTACGCCACATATTCCAGTCAAAGGCATAAGCTTTGAGGCTCAAACAGGTGAAATTGCGCTGACAATCTGTAAGAAGCAATAGTTATTGATCAATGGCCATTTGGATGAATAAGTAAGAATATTTGAATTGTAATGATCTTGCATACGTAGTTGCAATGTCATGCTACCTATTTTCAATCTACCTAGAGATGCCTGCTTCCACCCGCACCCTCCCTTCTCCAGCAGGAACATTAGAAACTAAGCTCTAAACAAGCCAAACACAAGACAATTGCACACAAGCCCAATTAGTGTAGAACTCAATGCAATCTCAAAGGAAGATAAAACATATTAGAATGAAGTTTGAAGAGACCTTCACTAAAAAGCTCCGAAATTTCCTGGAATGCAGAATATGAATCAGAATTCTCAATTTAGTAGGTCCGTAATGAAGAATTATATTAATCAAAGGTAAAAATGACGAAAAACTATAGAAAGCTATATATGTGATGCAAACTCAATATCACAACTGCAAATACAACAGCACATAATAATCACACAAATTGGGAAATTCAGGAATCATTCCACAAAACCAACAAATTTCAGTGGTTGTTTAGTTTGTTGTAATATATAGAATCTGTTGTAATATAAAGAAATACAGGGGAAACATACATCTCATTCCTACGGTTTAATGTAAGGGCAGCCACATTTAGTATAAATTAGCTCAATACTGAGTCTCCCAAAGCCCCTGCATTTTCTCTGCGCAGCTTTTTTTTTTATTTTTTTTTAATGCTACGAACTATCATTGGCCACCAAAAAACCTTAACCATTCTCACTAAACACCATATATTTTAAATTATAAACTCGTGATCATAATTTTCACAGAAAAAAACCCTAAAATGCGTAGTGGCAACCCAGAAATAAAAACCACAATCCCTACCTGCACCAGAATGGAATTCAACCGATCTCCTCCTCCTCCAAGGCAGCACCCATGGCTAGCAGTGATATCTTCAAACATTACCACAAGCTTGTAACTTTCTCTGCCATCCTCCAGAAATATCTCCATCTTCTTCCTCTCAGGCATGAACTCCAGCACGACCCCCTCCCACGATGTGAAGACCTCCATCCGCCCCTCGCCCAAGATTCCGGCGTGCAGAATTCCTCCACTGATGCGGTTGCTCGCATCAACAGCCCTTGGGAGGATGTCTTCCGGCGAGGGAAAGACAGCAAGATTGGAGCGCTGGAATACTGGAAGCAGGCCTTTGGAGTAGAGGAAGCAGGCGTTCTCTGCGGCGGCCAGGCACTTGAACTGGACGCGGCCGAAGCCCAGAGACATCCAGTTCCGGTGAGCGGACGCGATCTCGCAGGCGAAAACTGGGCCGACGACGGACTCGAAGAAGCTCAGCAACTCCTCCGCAATTGCTGTGCGGGGAATGTTTGAGACGCGGACGGTCAATCGAGGAACGCCCATCAGGACAATAGCCGGAAAACAGGAGGTCGGAGGGTTAGGGTTTTGGGTAGCATAGGGAAGACGAATTATAAAATTTAAAATTTGAAGGCGGTTTAAAACGGTAGCTAGTTGGATTGTACAAGATGTTTAATATCTAATTTTTGTTAGTTAATATTTTAAATTTAATTTTTTAAAATTTTAAATAAAAAAGAGATTTATTTATACCAACTAAACCTCCATATTATTATCTAATGCCTACGAGTTTGTTTGGTTGCCTGAAAAAGTAAATAGTGTAAAGTAAATGCAATATAAAATAAATACAGTGTATTTAGAATAATTTGAGGTTGTTTGATTGGCTGCAAAATAAAATTATTTGGTGAGGTATATGCAAAGTAAAGTAAAAATAGTGTATTTTGAATAATTTGATGATATTTAGTATGATGTGCAATATCAAGTATAATATATTATTGAAATATAATGGCAACAACACCATTCAATGTTCTAACATAAGATATTTATTATTTGAAATACTACGGAGGGTTATCTAGAACCCGTCAACCTCTGTTTGAAAATATTCCGTTTGATTTTTGAAAAATCGGCATGTCTATATTTCTACAATCTAATGATTTTAGAATTTGGCATATGATTCAAACTGGTTATTCATCTCCATCACCTATAGTTAATGGAGTCAAAACTGATGTCATATTTACTGAATGGAGCAATGAGAATATATAACTTGCTTAGTTAAATATAAAATGTTTAAATTATTTTTTGTGTGCATTAAAATTCGAGGATTACATGAGTGTCTACATGTACTTCAGGAAAGGAAATATGGGATAGACTATGCATTACATATGAGGGAACTAGTGAAGTCAAAGAGTCTAGGTTGAATATTTTACTACATAACTATGAACTATTTTGCATGAAACCTAGCGAGACAATATTTAAAATGTACATTAGATTCACTCAGATAGTGACATCCCTACATGCATTAGGTAGAGAACTTTCTAACTATGAAAAGGTTAATAAAATACTACGTTACCTACCTAATGCTTATGATGCTAAGGTCACTGCAATTTCTGAATCTAAAGATTTGAATGTGTGTTCTATTGATAACTTGCTTAGATCACTCATTACCTACGAGCAAGGCTTGAGTTAAAGATTATTTGATGCAGGTGACAAGAAAAAGGAAAAGATTGTGGCATTGAAAGCCAATGACTCAAAAAATGACAGCTCTATAGTTGAGAAGGATGATGACATTGCATTAATGACCCGATAGTTTGAAAACTTCTTGAAAAGAAAGTAGAAGAGTCATCAATAATGAAACAAAGATAAAAATAGTAAAAAATTTAAAGCGGCATCTGACACCATTTGCTTTGAATGCAAAAAACTAAGCCACCTTCAAACTGAATGCCCAAATTTGAAAACTCACATGGTCAAGGAGAAGGGTGAAGAGAAGGCAAAGTTAAAAAAGGGGAAGCAATGGACATAGATGGATTTTTGGGCTAACTTCGCCTCAGAATAATTAGATCATGAAGCAGAGGAAGTGGTAAGTAATCTGTCTCATGGCTAATGATATCCTTGATCAGTTAGATTAAGATGAGTCATGTCAGCTATCTTATGATGAACTTTTTATTATATCTAAAAAATTCTATGATTCATATAAGAAGTTGAAAAAGATGTATGCCAGTTTAAACACTGATTTTTCTACTTTACAAAAAGTGCATGATAGTTTGATAGTTGAACATTCTGCTTTAGATAGTAATCACATGTCTTTACTCAATGAGTATGATGCATTAAATAAGAAGCATATTAACTTAACCAATGCACATGAATCCTTGAAAACAAAGCATCTTGAAATAGAAAATTCATAAAAATATTTAGAAACATTTACAAGTAAATTAGATCATAATGAGCCTGCATTAAAATTAGAAGTTGCAAGTCTTGAACGTGCGAATGAATTCCTAAAAGCAAAAATCCATGCACTCTAAGATAGTAACTTCCCACCTATATTGACATAATGGTATAACACGACATCACTACATACATTATATACCCCTAGGAAGAGGCACAACCCCAGCATAAACTAGTAAATCAATTTCTTGGGGTTTGGTTTCATTCTTGTGGCATATTAGGTCATATAGCCCGCACTTGCATAATAAACCATAGGACACATCTAGTGTGGAGGCCCAAATCACTTGCACCACAGCATAGCATGCATGCACGCCATTCATCAAAAGATAAGGTGGAACGCAAACTCACTTGGGTTTCCAAATCTGACATTTGATTGACTTTATAAGAGTGCTCTCACAAAAGGCCTAATGAGAGCATATGATACCTGGACAGTGGATGCTCAAGGCATATGGCTGGAGATATGAAGCAGTTTATCATGCTGGAGGCTTGGTTAGGAGGCAAGGTTATATTGGGAAATAACACCACCAGGAATGTGGTGGGCTCGAGTATAATTGGAAACTCCCAAAATTTTATCATTGAGAATATTTTTCTTGTTAGTTTAAAGCATAATTTACTTAGTCTGTTGTATGATAAAGGATTTAGTCTTAAATTTTTATCCAAAAAATGCATGATTAGTTTGAATGGTAAATTAGTTTTGGAAGGAAAAAGAGTTAATAATATTTATATGCTTGATTTGAATTGCATTAAATACTCTAATTCTTTGTGTTTGAAAACCACTGTTGATGAATCATGGCTATGGAATAGGAGACTATATCATACAAGCATGAAGACCCTCAGGAAGATTACCTAGAAAGACTTAGTTAGAGGCATACCCAAATTAGATTTCATTAAGGATCACCTATATGATGCCTGCCAATAAGGAAAGAAAATTAAATCTTCTTTTCATTCAATTAAGGACATTATAACCTCTTGACCACTAGAAATTCTTCATATGGATCTATTTGGACTTGTTAGTACTACCTACCTAGGAGAGAAATCATATGGATTTATAATTGTTAATGATTTTTCAATATTCACCTGGTTTAGATTCCTAGCATAAAAGAAAGAACCATTTAAAGTATTTAGAACCTTCTCCACCTGGATATAGAGGAAATTAGGATGTGAGATCTCAACCATTCATAATAATCATGCAGGAGAGTTTGAAAATGATGAGTTTGAATCCTTTTGTCATGAGGTAGGGATATAGCATAACTTTTCTGTCTCTAGGACTCCTCAGCATAATGGAATAGCTGAAAGAAAGAATAAGACTTTAATAAAAGATGCTTAGGCCATGTTAGCTAAATTTTCTCTCCCTAGATACTTTTGGGCAGAAGCAGTAAATACTGCTTGTTATGTGTTAAAAAGGGTCAATGTTAGATCCAATTAAATAAGACACCATATGAGCTCCTTAAGGGTAGGACACCCAACTTTTCTGACTTGCATGTCTTTGGTTGTAGATGCTTTGTCCTGATCAATGGAAAATTACCTATGAAAAAGTTTGATCCTAAATCTGATGAAGGAGTCTTCTTAGGATATTCATCTTTATGTAAATCTTATAGGATATTTAATAAGAGGACCCTAGTAGTAGAAGAGTCTACCCATGTCATGTTTAATGAATTAGATAAATCTTCTGAGCCTATGTTAAAAGAAGAAGAAGAAGTAGTAGAGGTCACCCAAGGGGTAGAATTTGTTAACCTAGTAGATAAAGTAGAACCTCAAAAGTATTTGCCTAGAGATTTGAGATACTCATCTAGTTACCCTTAAGAACTAATCCTAGGAGATCTGTCTGTAGGTGTTAAAACTAAGCATGAACTTAAAAAGGAGATTAGTCATTTTGCATTCATCTATGATAAAACCCACCAACATAGATCAAACCCTAGCCAATGAATTCTAGATCCTAATAATATAAGAAGATTTAAATTAATTTGTTAGGATTGATGTATGGGAATTGGTTAGCAGACCTAAAGACCAGAGCGTTGTAGGAATTAAGTGGGTTTTTAAGAATAAAATAAATAACTCTAGCATAGTGATTAGGAATATGGCTATATTAGTAGCTAAGGGGTACAACTAGATTGAAAGAATTAATTTTGATGAGACCTTTACTTTTGTAGTTAGATTAGAAGCCAATAGAGTGCTATTAGCCTTTGCTTACTTTAGAGGATTCAAGTTATATTAGATGGATATTAAGAATGTCTTCCTAAATGGGGTGATTAAAGAAGATGTATATGTTGAGCAACCCCTAGGTTTTGAAAATTCTCAATTTCCCAATCATGTATTCAAATTAAATAAGGCGTTATATGGATTGAAGCAAGCACCTAAAGCTTGGTATGAGAGGCTAAACACATTCCTCCTAGAAAAAGCCTTTGTTAAGGGTAGTGTAGACACCACCATATTCCTTAAATAAGTAGGAGAAGATCTGCTCATTATTCAAATTTATGTTGATGATATACTATTTAAATCCAAATTAGAATCTCTGTGATGAATTTTCTAAAATAATGAGTGAGGAGTTTGAAATGAGCATGATGGGAGAGCTTAGCAATTTCTTTGGATTTAGTTTGAAGCAAAGGGATGATTGAACCTTTCTTAGCCAATCAAAATATTTCAAAAATATCCTTAAGTAATATAAGATGGATTATGCTAAGGCAATTAATAATCCCTTGAGCTCTACCATTCAGTTATATAAGGATCCCAATAGAAAATCAGTTGATCTAAAGAAATATTAAGGGATAATTGGATAACTTCTTATTTGACTGCCAATAGACTTGATGTCATATTTAGTGTATGTATCTGTGCAAAATTTCAGGGTGATCCCAAAGAATCTTATATGATTGCTGTTAAGAGAATCCTTATATACCTATTAGGCACCCAAAACCTAGGTATCTGGTATCATAAACATAGCTTATCCTTTGAAATTATAGGATATTTAGACTCTGACTTTGTAGGATGTAGGAAAGATAGAAAAAGCACCTCAGGAACTTGTTAATTCATAGGCCAATCTTTAGTTTTCTAGTCTAATAGAAAGCAAATTTTAGTAGCCCTATCCACCGCTGAGGTGGAATGTGTTGCTCAAGTCTTATGGCTGAAGCAATAAATCTTATATCTAGGATTACCTGTAAGCACCATTCCTATTATGTGTGATAACACTAGTGCCATATGAATTTCCAAAAATCAAACCCAACACTCCCGCACTAAGCATATAGGCATTAGGCATCATTTAATTAGGGATCATATCCCTAAGGGAGATATAGAACTGCATCATATAGCTACTGTAGACTAATTGACACATATTTTTTACAAACCCCTTGCCTATGACACATTTAGCACCTTGAGGACTATATTAGGTGTTATAAACATACATGCTTAATTAAGGATGAATCCAAATCTCTCTATCACTTAAAATTAACCATTTTTTTGTATTCAAATGTGTCACATTTTAAATTTTGTGACTATGTATTTTTTGATTTGTGTCATCATTTTTTGTTTATTTTATTATTGTGCATTTGGTAGATGTTCCCTGATCTTCACACACCATTTAAATTAAAATAAAAATAATAAAAAAATAAAATTAAAATTTTTCACAACATACTATACGATTACCTTCTACCGTATGATCTTCACATCACTGCACAAATATTAGCCTTTCGTGAAATTAACGGCCCTGATCTGATCAATTATTGGGGATTGTACTATATGAATTATTCATCTTGTACAATACATGTGTCAAAAGCCATTGGATGAATTCAAATTGACCGGTACGATATTAATTGACATGTTATACTATATGAACCTTTTGGTCAAAAGTCATACAAACGACTCATCGGGATGAATGCTTTTCTTAAGATTGTCTAGTATGATACTAATCGTACTATAAAATTTGACCTCTTTTTCTAACAAGTCCTTCAGATAATTTAAGTCATTTAATTGTACTCTATGATCTATAATCATACCATACGATTGGTTGAAAAATTTATAAATTTGAGGGAATTCTAAAGCTTAACTCATCCAATCCTTCGAATCCCTTCTTCCCTATTGATCCATACTTTCAATTGCTCAAATGGTCAGACGCAGCAAGCATTGTCGAATGACTCAAGGAGGCTCTTCCTCTCATCACCCTATCGATGATCACTTCTAATCCGCAAAAGATGAAGCTATATATTATCGATACAAGGAAGCCTGCATCACTCTATCTAGAATGCTGAATCAATAAGCCCTGAATTATGAGGTGATAGATCTCTTCACATCCACCTCTCTTCAATTCTTGCTTACCCTTGCCTTTCCCTTCAACTCTAAACTCCTCTATTAATTCTTTGCAAATATAAGAGTTAGTGTCACTACTCCCATTATGAGATCCTATGTCTGTAGGCAACCCAAAGAAATAACTAAGGAAGACTTAGACACATATCTCCACCAATCCATAGAAGGATCTCGACCCCAATTAATGGTTTATTGGGGAGATTTTGATTGGAGTGTTGTCAATTTAATCATAAAAAATGTAGCCCTAAATCAACATCAACCCCTTGTTCACTCTTTGACTCAAAATGCACATATTATCCAACATGTCATTCAAACCTCAATCATTCGTAAAGTTGGAGATCACGTAAACATTACCCAACTCTTTTTCTTGGTAACCTACTTCGTCTTGTCTGACATATAATTTGATGAAGCCTAAATGCTAATTGACTATATTCAAAACCTTACCCCCTTCGCCTTCATTCCACCATAAGGAAGCAACATATTGCTCTTGGTCATGTCATTGCTTATATTTTGGACAAAAAAGTATAAGCTTACCTATCCTGCTATTACTGATCACTTTCCAATTTTCTACACTGATGGTTCCTTCCCCATTATTTTTTGTCACCACCGGGGACATGAGTAAGAAGAACCTGATTTTGATGAGGAAGGAGGAGCTCGTCTTACAGCAGCACCTACACTAGAGCCTGCACCAGTATAAGTGCCACCACCTATCCCAACATACCAGTCTTACCGCTACGAGGAGCTGATACAATGATTGCATGCTTTGATAGCCATATTTAGCAGCAATAATAATAATACGAGGCAGATATGGCTTAGTTTGGTGAACAATTTTCATCTATTCATAAATATTTCCAGCCTCCTCCACCACCACCACCTGATAAAAGGCCTTCGTACTTTTAGATTTGTATTTTGTGATTTATTATTTTTATTTTTCTCTCTTATGTAGCTTTTTTCTTGTGTCTTTGCTTGATCCTTCATTTTATAAATGTTAAAAGGGGGAATAATAGTTTGGTTATTTATGTATTTGCTCATCTCTATTAAACAATTGTTTGTATATATTTTTCATCTCTGTGCACTTTTATTTTTTTCCTCTTTCTTCCACTTAGCATTAATAAATAAATAAATAAAATATCTTACTCCTATCACTTAGTGAGGCAGATTAGTAGAAAAGCATGAACTTGCCTATTCAACTAAAAATATTTGTCATCATCAAAAAGTTGGAGATTGTTGCAATCTAGGATCCCTAGCTTATGATTTTGATGATAACAAATATTATTATTGAAAATTTTAATTGTCCTAGCACATGTATTGCATATTATTTTTCTGTGTGTACTAACATTTCAGGTACATCATATACCGCTCAAGAATGTTCAAGGCTCCAGTTTGGGTAGAATATGTTTTTATTCAAAAGAGTCTGTATTTTTAATTTATTTCATCTTATATTTCTTGAGCTTGGCCATGTAAGGGTGTATGTTAAATTGGGGATCGTACACATGTTACGACTCGGGCTCACAAGTTTCTGTTTTGATGATAACAAACATTATGGCTCACATCTTCTAATATTTGGAATGTATATTTATTTGTGTGTGTACTAACATTTCAGGAACAGCATGCATCAATACAAGAAAGATTCAAGATTCAAGACTCAAGAATGAGTAGAATAGGCTTTATTGTATTTCTCATTGATGTACTTTTTAATTCCTTGAGTCAAGTCCTATAATGGTATATGTTTATTTATGACCATGTGTACACATACTTAGGGGGAGTGAGATCCTGTCAAAACCAGAAGTTCAACTTTTGAACAAATCGTACTGGACGATTTCTGATCGTCCAGGACGATCTGTTCATTGAATTAATCATCCTGAACGATCCAATATGATCTCAAAACCCTAGCCGCCACGATAATTTAGGCAAGAATTTAAGAGTCAAAATTTATTCTAATCGTCCTGGACGATCTATATATCGTCCAGGATGATTTGTGCAAAATTTGTTCTGATCGTCCTGGACTATCCCAGGATCGTACGGGACTATCAGGTCAAATTCTACACATCGTCCTGGACGATCTTGCGATCGTCCTGGATGATCTTTGGCGACAGAATTGAGTTTTTAGGATTTTCTGAAGCCGTCTTTTGGAGCACATTGTCCTGGATGATCCGGCGATCGTCCTGGACGATCTTTGCCGCCAGAACTAATTTGGAAGGGTTCTTGGAGCTCTTTATTTAAGCTTTCTCAAGGCACTTGATAGGAGTCTTTGGCAGCCATTGAGGCTTCGTTCTTTTGGAGAAAACTTGAAGAGAGAGCTTGAAAGGGAGAGAGGAAAGGGTGGAGTTTGAGAGGGAGAAGAGCCTAGGAAGGGGGTTTCTCGAGGGAGTGTGAGGGGGTTCACACGGTTGCTCCGGCAGGCTTGCACCTAAGTACCGTCAGATTCAAGGCTTGTCTCGAAGGAAGTTTTGGGAAGAAGAAGTGCTCTTTGGTGTCAAAGGACCCGGCTACTCCGCCGCACCGGGGAAGGTGGAAGTGATTTTGTAAGGGCTTCTCCGCCTAGCTGTGGGGGCTGAAGGAGAGACACTTTTAGTTTAGTGCAATACTTGGAGGGTGCCTCCGAGGAGTGGACATAGGTCAGGTTAGACCGAACCACTATAAATCTGGTGTGTTCTTTCTTATTATTTTTCCGCACTTTATTTTGTTGCGATTATCTGCTTGGGTGATATCTGTGATTGATCTTTTTATCGTTGGTTTAATTCGTTTCCGCTGCACGTTATAAAAAGATTTTTGTTTTGTTTCAAATATCCAATTCACCCTCCCTCTTGGTTAGCCTCGGGACTAGTTCACTAGGGCTTAACATCCTTATCGAACTTTCAACACACACACAGGAGAGTGAGAAAAGTGAGCTGAGATTTTTTGAACTAATTATAACATATTATTATGATTATACTGTACGATTAGTTAGACAGAAGAAGTGGGTTAATGGGCAATTGTGTAGTTAATTCTTATGAGCTAATCGTATTATACAATGTCGATCATACTGTATGATTTGTTTCCATAAAAAACCCTAACCACTAGATAATTTTAGTATTTTAAAAATCAAAATTTGAACTAATCATACCATATGATCCTAATAATATTATACGATATTTAAAATATTACTTAAATTAATCCCCATGATTAGTAAATCAAATCTTGGTTTAATAAATTTGGTGAATTATACTGTACAATATAGATCATACTATATGAGAGATATAGATGAAATTCGATTGTCTTGGATATTATACAGGATAAAAGCCTTGATTTTTTTAACTAGTCATATAGTATGAGGATGATTGTACTGGACCACCCTTAACATTTGAACTAATCATATCATCTCAGTGATCATCCTGTATAAATAGAAGGAAATTGAACTAATCGTACCATACAAACTTTCAATCGTATTGTACTATAAGTATGAAGAAATTAAACAGTTCATCTGAATGACTGTTCCATTGTAGTAGACTGACCCTTATTTTGAACTAATTATACTGCAAAAACCAAGATCATGATGTAAGAACAACGACGACTTAATTGAAAATTTTGGGATTTTTTAAGCCTTACACTTAAGCAACACATTTAAGCTCATGTATAATTTTTTGCTGTTGAAGGAACTTTGAGGGAGAATTCTTGAGAGAGCTCTTGGGCTTTAAGAGGGAGAAGGTAAGGTTGTGCAAGATGGAGGAGTGTGAGGGGTGTTCACTCGGTTTCTCCAGGCGAGCTTGCACCTTGCTTCCTCTAATGGTCTTGGTGAGTTCTTGGAGTTGCTCTTGGGAGAGAAGCTTTAAGGTCAAAGGTCGTGGGTACTTTGCCTTCACCAGGAGATTAAAAAAGGATTGAAGATTCTCTGCCATCACCAGGAGGGTGAGAAATATTTTAAAGGTCTGCTGTCATCACCAGGAGGGTGACATAACTTTTGATTCTTCGTCGCACTGGTTTTGGTGGAAGTGATTTGTATAGGCTTTTACACCTTGCAGTAGGGGCAAAAGGAGAGTCACTATAGTGTTAACACAATACTAGAGAGGAGAACTCCGGGGAGTGGACGTAGGTCAAGGTTGACCGAACAACTATAAAATTCCTAGTGTGCTCTTTCTATTTTTTCTGCACTTTTAATTTTTTCATTTTAAATTTCCTGCACGAGTTTAATTTTCCTTACAAACTGTAGTTGAATTGCTAATCTTGCTTACTTATATTTATTTGTGTTATAAAGTAAAAAAAATAATCATATTTTTAAATTTGCTTACACTTGTGCTAGTTACTCAACAAGATTATTTTCATAAATTATGAAATTGGTTAAACAAAAAAAAAGATTTTGTTTTTGTATATTTTTAAATTATTAATTCACCCCCCTCTTGGTGCGCCTAAGGCTAGTTCAACGAGGTCTTATAATCTCCCCAAACTTTCAATATTTTTGGATAAAAAATATGGGATGGACTATACATCATATATGAGAGTACTAGTGAGGTCAAATAATCTAGTATAAACATTTTATTGCATGACTACAAACTATTTCACATGAAACCTAATGAGACAATTTCTGAAATATACACTACATTCACTCAGAGAGTGACATCCCTATATGGTCTAGGTAGAGAACTATCCAATTCTAAAAAGTTTAAATAAAGCTTATGTTGTCTACCTAGTACTTATGATGTAAAGGTTACAACAATATCTGAATCAAAAGATTTTAATGTTTATTCTATAGATAACTTGATAGGCTCACTTTTTGCCTATGAGAAAGGTGTGAGTCAAAGATTACTTGATGCAGGAGACAAGAAAAAAGGAGAAAGCTATGGCTTTTAAAGCCAATGATTCAGATAGTGACAACTCTATAGCTGAGGAGGATGACATCATTGCACTGATGACTTGATAGTTCAAAAGCTTTCTAAAAAGAAAGTAAAAGCATCATCAACAACTGAGCAAAGGTAAAAGTAGTAGAAATTTTAAAGCTTCATATGACATAATCTATTTTGAATGCAGGAAGTGAGGGCATCTAAGATCTAATTGCCCCAATAAACTCACTCGAGTAAGGATAAGGGTGATGAAAAGGCAAACTTCAGAAAAGGAAAGAACATGACACATAAGGCTTTTTGGGCTGACTCCACCTCAGAATCATCAGAACAAGAAGTAGAGGAGGAGGTAACTTTTTTGTGTCTCATGGCTAATGATAATATTGATCAGTCTGATTAAGATGAGGTATATCAGCTATCCTATGATGAATTATTTATTATTTTTTAAAAAAATTTTGATTCATATAGAAAGTTAAAGAAAACGTATGCTACCTTGAACTCTGATCTTTCTACTTTACAAAAGGAGCATGATGGTCTTAGGATTGAGCATTCTGCATTAGATAGAGAGTACATGTCTTTACTTGATGTATTTGATGCATTAAATAAGAAGCATGCTGACTTAACTATGCATATGAATCCTTAAAATGTGAGCATGTTGAGTTAGATGATGCATTTGATAGATTAAATGTAGTGGTTGATGACTTAGAAACTAGTTGACATGAAATCTAATTAGAACTTGCATATGAGAAAATTATAAATAATGCTCTAGAAATAAGAGTAAAAAGACTATAACAAGATACTCATAGGATATAACATGTATTGCATATCCCTAGGAAGAGGCACAAGCCCCAACATAGACTAGTAAATCTGTTCCCTGGAGTTAGGTGTCATTCTTGTGGCATGTTAGGTCAAATAGCTCACTCTTGCATAATACACCGTAGGATATATTTAGTGTGGAGGCCTAAATCACTTGCATCTCAGCATAGTATGCATGCAAGTCATCCATCTAAGTATAAGGTGGAACCCCAACTTACTTGGGTTCCCAAATATAACCTCTAATTAATATTATAGAGGTGCTCTCACATAAGGCATAGTGAGATCATATGGTACCTGGACAACATATGCTCAAGGCATATGACTAGAGATTTGAGGAAATGAATAAGCTGGAGGCCAGGGAAGGAGTCCAGGTTATAGTGGGAGATAACACTACCAGGAATTTAGTGGGCTCAGGTATGATTAAAAACTCAAAGAATTTTGTAATTGAAAATATTTTTACTATTAGATGGATTGAAGCATAATCTTCTTAGCATCAGTCAATTATATGACAAAGGCTTTGACATTAAGTTTCTATCTAGTAAGTATTTAATCAGCTTAAATGGAAATATTATTTTAGAAGGTAAAAGAATCAATAATGTTTATATGCTTGATTTGAAATAAATTGATTATTCAAATTCTGTATTTTTAAAATCTATTGTTGATGAATCATGGATATGGCATAGGAGACTATGTCATGCAAGCATTAAAACTCTTAGGAAAATTACCCAGAAAAACCTAGTTATTGGTATACCCAAATTAGAGTTCTCTAAGGACCATCTTTATGATGCCTACCAATTAGGAAAATAGGTCAAAACATCATTTCATCCCATTAAGGACATCATCACATCTAGACCTTTAGAAATCCTTCACATAGACTTACTTGGAGCTTAGTGGGAAGTCTTTTGGATATGTGATTGTAAATGATTTTTTTAGATTTACCTGGGTTAAATTCTTAGTACATAAAAGTGAATCATTTGTTGAATTTAGAAATTTATCCACATAGACTCAAAGTATTAGGATGAGAAATATCAACTATCTATAGTGATCATGGTGAAGAATTTGAAAATGATAGGCTCCAATCATTCTGTAAGGAGCAAAGTATAGAACCTAATTTTTTTTTCCCTTAGAACCCCTCAAGAGAATCAGGTAGCTGAAAAAAAGAATAGAAATTTAGTAGAGGAAGCTAGGGCCATACTATCAGAGTATTCACTTCCTAGATATTTCTAGATAGAAGAAGTTAACACAACTTGTTATGTTCTGAATAGGGTAAATGTTAGATCCAAAATTAATAAGACCCCATATGATTTACTTAACGGTAGACACCAATCTTTCTCATCTTCATGTCTTTGTATGTAAGTATTTCATTCTAATTAATGGAAAATCTCCTTTTGGAAAGTTTGATCGCAAATCTGATGAAGGAGCTTTTCTAGGTTATTCTTCAGTAGGTAAAGTCTATATAGTTTTTAATAAAAGGACCTTAGTGATAGAAAAGACCATCCATGTTGTATTTGATGAATCTAATAAATCTAAGGAATATAGATTAGAAGAAGAAGAAGTGGAGGTCACCAAGGGAATATAATCTGTTGACCTATGAGATAGAGTAGAACCTCAAGAGCAATTGCCTAGAGATTAGAGTTATTCATCTAGTCATCCTAAGGAACTCATCTTAGGAGATCCATCAATAGGTGTTAGAACTAGGCATGGACTTAGAAAGGACGTTAGTCATTCTGCATTCATCTCTATGATAGAACCCACCAATATAGATCAAGACTTATATGATGAATTTTGGATCCTAGCTATGCATGAAGAGTTGAACCAATTTGTTAGGAATGATGTTTGGGAAATGGTTAGTAGACCTATGGACCAGAGTGTTGTAGGAGCAAAGTTAGTTTTCAAGAATAAAATAAATGACTCTGGTGTAGTGATTAAAAATAAGGCTATATTAATAGCTAAGGGGTATAATTAGATAATAGAAACTAATTTTGATTAAATCTTTGCACCTGTAGCTAGCTTAGAAGGTATTAGAGTTCTTTTAGCCTTTGTATGCTTTAGAGGTTTCAAGTTGTATCAAATGGATGTTAAGAGTGCCTTTTTAAATGGGGTGATTAAGAAAGATGTATATGTGGAGCAACCCCCTGGATTTGAGAATTCTCAATTTTTCAATCATGTGCTCAAGTTAAAAAAGGCATTTTATGGATTGAAGTAAGCACCTAGAGCTTCGTATGAGAGGCTTAGTAAATTTCTCCTTGATAGAGCATTTGTTAAGGGTAGTGTAGACACCACCTTATTTCTTATGAAAGCAGGAGAAGATTATCTCATTATTCAACTTTATATGGATGATATACTCTTTGGACCAATAAATAAAAACTTTGTAATGAATTTTCAAATATAATGAGTGAAAAGTGTGATGTGAGAGCTTACTTACTTTCTTGGATTTAGTGTGAACCGGAGAGATGATGGAACATTCCTTAGCCAATCTAAATATATCAAGGATATTCTTAAGAAATATGAGATACATAATGTTAAATCAATCTATACTCCCATGAGCTCTACCATTCAACTAAATAAGGATCCCAATAGATAATCTGTAGATCAGAAGAAGTATAAGGGAATAATAGGATCACTTCTCTATTTCACTTCTAGTAAACCTAACATTATGTTTAATGTTTATCTTTGTGCTAGATTTTAGGCCGACCCTAAGGAATTCCATATGATTATTGTTAAGAGAATCCTTAGATACCTCTTAGGTACCTAAAATGTAAGAATATGATATTCTAGACATATCACATGTTTTGAAATCATAAGTTATTAGGCTTTAACTTTGCTGGATGTAGGGTTGATAGAAATAGCACCTCAGGAACCTATAAATTTTTAGGTCAATCATTAGTTTCCTGGTCTAATATAAAGCAAAACTCAGTAGCATTATCCATTGTTGAGGAGGAATACATTACCATAGGAAGTTATGTTGCTCAAGTTTATGGCTAAAATAAAAAATCTTAGATCTTGAATTATCTGTAGGCACTATTCCTTTCATGTGTCACAACCCTAATGCCATTTGCATTTCCAAAAATATGATCCAACACTCCCGCACGAAGCATATAAACATTAGGCATCATTTTATTAGAGATCATATATTTAAGGGAGATATAGAATTACATCTTATAGTTACTGAAAATCAAATTGTAAACATTTTTACCAAACCCCTTGCCTATGGCATCTTTAGCACCATGAGGACTAGGCAAGGTGTTATAGATATTTATGCTTGATCAAGGGTGAATGAGATAAGTTCAATAATTTGCAATTATGAGTTTTTCTTTACATGTTTTTTTATTTTTTTTAGTGTATTTAATTTGGGTTCATATATTTTTCATTTTTTTCTATTTCTTATGGTTCTTTAGTTGTTCTCTAATTATTACACACATAAAATTATTTTTTAATTAAAAAAATTTGTTCACATCATACTGTATAAATAATTTCATCCTATACGATCTACATATTTTCTGCACATCCTGATCTTCTGTGAAATTAATGATCCTGATCTAACCAATTATCTTTGATCGTACTGTATGACCACCTATTTCGTAGTATATGATCCCGTGTCACTAGTAGTTGGATGAATTCAATTTGGCCGGTATGATCATTAATAATGTATCATACTGTACGAACACTTATTCGTATGGTACGATGTATTGGTCAAAAAGTCATCCAGGCTGACTCCTCGGGATGATGGATTTAACAAAGATTGTATTGTATGATTATGATTGTACTGTACGATTGACCAACTTTTTTGATTGATCGAATAGGATGAATTAATTTCTTATGATCGTATAGTATGATAACTATCATACAATATGATCCAGCTGAAGTCTATTTAAAGGAAGGGAATTCAAATGCTAAACTCGCACTTCTCATCACACTACTTTCCTTCCTTCTCTCTCAAGTCCTCATATTGTCTAAATGGCCAAAGTAAAATGATCTAGGGTACTAGTAGGGAGTTTTTCAAGGTGACTAGTAGATTCCTGTTTCGTAGAAGCCACTGATAAAGACGCATATCACTGCTATAAGGCTGTTGGGATAACCCCTCTAAATTTATCAATCAGGATAATCTAAACTTTATGGTACTCAACCTTTTTGCTGCATCTACACTCTAATTTCTCCTAACCCTAGCATTTTCCTTTAACTTTGAATGATTATATGAATTCTTCTCCAGCCTTAGAATCAATAGTGAAGGCATTGTCTATTAATCCTTTATCAATAGATCACCTATGAAGATTTTGACCAAATCCTACGTCTCTTAACCACTAGCCTCAAAGCTCATTCTATAGCTTTTAATCTTGAATATAATTGGACCGATGCCAACATGACTCTTAGAAATGCCCCACACAGTATGCACCTACCTTTAGTTTATACCCTTATCCAAGATGCATGCATAATCTAGCATGTCCTTTGCAATTCAATTATCCCTAAAGCTAGATATAGGGTAAATATCACGCCTCTTCTATCCCTTGTTACCTACTTCATCATGGCCAAAATTGATTTTAATATAATAGATTTGATTATCTGACACATTGAACACATGACTAGCATTAGGGAGCCGAGAAACAAGCGAAAGCAAAACCTCACATTAGGTCACCTCATAGCTTATACTCTTGAAGCTAAACATATTTTTTAAGTTTTCTTTTTTTCTTTTTGTTTTGTTTTTTACAAACTTTTATTTTATTTTTTCTTTATAATTATTAATTTCTCTGATCAGCACACACATATCACTTTTTATTTCATTTACACTTTAAAAAATCAAAATTACTTTTCAAAAATCATGTTTTTTAAAAATGAAAAATTTACCTCCTATTTTTCTAAAAATTCTATGTGATTTATGGTTGATTTCTCTAAAATCAATCAAAGGAAGGAAACTCATGATTTTGTCTCTCCATCTCATTTCTTTATATAAGGCTATTTCACTTTTGATTTAAAATATATTTCAAATTATAAATTGGTTTTCAAAATTGAACCTTTTTTTCATCTCCTTACATTTTGTCTATCTCATAGGGATCTTTTGCAAGTTAATGAACATACTTCAAAGATTATCTTAATCAGCTTGTTCGTCTTTATCATAAGTATATGGTTTGCTAATTTTAAAGATTTAGAAAAGAGGCAAATTACAAAAATCAAAAGAGTCACAAAATGAGCCCAAAGCTGAAAAGATGCACAATATCGCCAAATGAAAATATACACAAAGTGTATCAAAAATTAAAAGATGCGCAAAGAGCGTCAAAATGAAAAGAGGCACAAAATGAGCCCACAAAAATTTAGCTGATTTTCTTGTAAATCTCTCAAGTTTAGAAAACCCAAATGTCTTTTTGATAAATTTGTTACTTGAGTTTGAAAATCATGATTTATGATTCATTTCTTTGCATTAATCTTCTATTATATATATTTCATGAAAGGAGTTTTGAAAAGATTTTTTTTCCTTATCTAATTTGTTCCTTGATTTAGATATTGGCTTAAAAAGTTTTTTAGCCTTTTTAAAACCTGAACTTGGATTAACAATTTTTGAATTTCTAACCTTTTTGGGTTGTGAGTAGTCAATACATGCCTTACTAAGCTTTTGAATAAAATCACGAGGTAACTTTCTCATTACAAGAAAATTCTTGATATTTCAAAATATTTTTTCAAATTTTTTTTCACCAGATCAGTGATCATTTTCGATCTTTTAGTCTATTTTTTCTATTTTGTTTTTCTATGCTCCTCTTCTTTTTTATATTGTCAAAGGGGGAGAATGTACTGTTGTATTTGTGAAGTTTGTTTTTATTTGTTATATTTGTGTAGATTTTTTAAACAAAAAAAATATTTCTCCCTATTTTTAAAAGTCTTTTCTTAGTGAGGGGGAGATTAGGAGAAAACACTTTTTTTACAAATTCAACTAGTAATGTTTTCCATCATAAAAAATGGGGAGATTGTTGCGACTCGGGCTCACGAGTTCTTGTTTTGATGGTAACAAATATTTTGGCTCGCATCTCCTAGTATTTTCAATGTATATATTTTTGTGTATATACTAACTTTTCAGGAACAACATGCACCTTCCCAAAAATGTTGAAGGCTCAAGAATGGGATGAATAGGTTCTGATGTGATGATATTTGTAATATGTCTTAATGTACTTTTTATTTTCTTGAGTCAAGTCCTGTAAGGGTGTATGCTTGCTTGTAACCAAGTACACACACACTCAGGGGGAGTGAGATCTGTCAAAACCAAAAGTTTAACTTTTGAATAAATCGTATTGGACAATTTTAGATTGTCCAGGACGATCTGTTCATTGAACTAATCATCCTGGATGATATTTATATCATCCTGGACGATCCAATACGATCTCAAAACCCTAGATGCCATAATAATTTAGGCAAGATTTCAAGTTCAGTTTTTAGTCTAATCGTATAGGATGATCCATCTCGTACTAGATGATCTATGATAATGTTGCCTAAATTAATGCTGTAATTATTCAATCAAATATGCATAATTTGATATTCTCATCATCCTGGATGATCTGTATATCGTACTGGATGATTTTTGCAAAATTTGTACTGATCATCCTGGACTAACCCAGGATCATACAGGACTATCAGGTCAAATTCTACACATCATCCTAGATGATCCTACGATCATCCTGGACAATCTTTGGTGGTAGAATTGAGTTTTTAGGGTTTTCTGAAGCCATCTTTTTGAGCACATCGTCCTGGATGATCCTGCGATTGTCCTGGACGATCTTTACCGCCAGAACTAATTTGGAAGGGTTTTTAAAACCCTTTATTTAAGGCTTGTCAAAGACTTTGAAAGTGTCTTTGGCAGCGATTGAGTCTTCGTTTCTTTTGAAGAAAACTTTAAGAGAGAGCTTGAAAGGGAGAGAGAAAAGGGTGGAGTTTGAGAGGGAGAAGAGCCTTGGAAGGGGGATTTTCAAGGGAGTGTGAGGGGGTTCACACGGTTGCTCCGGCAAGCTTGCACCTAAGTACCATCGAATTCAAGGGTCATCTCGAGGGAAGTTTTGGGAAGAAGAAGATCTCTTTAGTGTCAAAGGACCCGGCTACTCCGCCGCACCGGGGAAGGTGGAAGTGATTTTATGAGGGCTCCTCCGCCTAGCTTTGGGGGCTAAAGGAGAGTCACTAAAGGTTTTGTGTAATTCTCGGAGCATGCCTCCAGGGAGTGGATGTAGGTCAGGTTGGACCGAACCACTATAAATCTGATGTGTTCTTTCTTATTACTTTCCACACTTTATTTTACTGTGATTATCTGTTTGGGTGAAATTGGTGATAAATCTTTTTATCATTGTTTTAATTCATTTCTGCTGCAAATTATAAAAAGATTTTTCTTTTATTTTAAATATCCAATTCACCCCCCTCTTGGTTAGCCTCGGGACTAGTTCATAAGGGCTTAACATCCCTCACAAACTTTCAATTCACTCAGTAAGGACAAGAAGCCCTTTTTCTATTCCTAGATGGAGAATAACCTTCCCAAGGTCTTTCTTCTGAAAAGCCTAGATTCCCTCCTTTTATTTCTTGTAATGGTGGAGATGTCGCTCCCTCCTTGTGCTCCTCGTTACAATAGAGATGACACTCTCTCCTTCTAATCCTCACAATGGTAGATATGTAGCTCCACTAGCATCCTCGATTTGTCACAAGTCTTTCATCGAAAGATTTCTTCCCTAGAGCTCCTCTTAGAGGCTTAATAACTATAACTTGGAGGACCAAGGTATAGGCCGATGAGGACAATAATGTGAACTCTCTTACACAGCCCTTGACTCCTCATGGAATAACCTCAAAGCATCACCTTGTCTCTCCTAAGTGGACTGGACAAACTCCGTGTGCAAAAAGTTTCTACTAAAGAGGCTAAAGGGAAAAGGAAAGTCAATTATTCTAATCCTTCCTTAGATGATAACATCGAATAAGATTGAGTTTTGTTATTTGTAAGTAATACTTGGATTGAGAATATCGATGTGGATGGAATGATTCATCAAGAGGAAGTAGTTCCTAACCCTACTAATTTAATCCATCTATGCCAGGAAGCTTATGATCTGATCATTATTGATGAACAAATTGATATTATGGTTGCTGAGCACAACAACACTTTTACTTCTTTACAATTACCTTGCTCTACTAACAATAATTTATCATTGTCAATTTAGCTTTGAATCATAATGGTAATGATAATATTGATTGTACTAATGTTATTTATAATGGACAGGAAGTTGGGGAACAGAACTTGGAAGAAGGAGAACTTGCACTGGAGGAGAATGAGGAAGGCACATTTAATCAAGAGGTTAATCGAGGAAAGGATTGTAAGGACTCTCAAACTCTATCTCAAATTAATGATTCTATTAAGGCTATACATCACTTGGATAATGTTACTAAAGCCGTGGAGGAGGAGGATAGTGGCTATTCTCATATGCAATCTTGAAAGAATAAGAAAAATAAAAACATTGTGGTTCAATCTATGAGAAGTACACGATCTCAAACTTCTAAACTTCACTCTAATGTTTAAGTCTTTTATATGGAATGTTAGGGGCATTGGATGTCCTTCTACTAGAATTCGAGTTAAAAATTTATATCATATTTATAATATCTCTTTGCTTATTTTGATTGTGCCTCTTATATCCCATGTTAAGTTGGATAATACTTCTAGAATTTTGGATTTTAATCATGCTGTGGCTAATAATTCTAACAAGATTTGGGTTCTTTGGAAGGATCCTATGGTTATTGATATTATTAGTGATTTTACTCAGGTGATTCATTATAGTATTGATTTTATGCATTATAAATGCTTGGCTTCCTTTGTTTGTGTGGTCTCTTCTCGTATTACTAGAAGGATCTTGTGGAATCTACTCATTCAAATTCATACTGTTGTGAATTTACCTTGGTTGGTGGGTGGCAACTTTAATACTATTTCTAACCCTAGTGAATGGCATGGGGGGGCCAACCCAATTTTTCAATCTATGGATGATTTTAATAACATGATATTAGATTGCAACCTCATTGATATTTGCTATACGGGTAGTACTTTCACTTGGAATCATGGAAACCTTTAGTAGCGATTGGATCGTGTGCTTTTTAATGATACTTGGATTAATGCCTTTACGTCTACGCATGTTGATCACCTTAGTAGAATTCTCTCTGATCATTCCCCTATGCTTATTACCATTAATTTGAGAAATGACAGTACTATTTCTAACTTTAGATTTCAAAATATGTGGCTTCTTGATAATTCTTTTATTGATATGATCAAGGAAAATTGGCAAGCTACCCTTCACCTGGATAATTCTATTTTTGATATGAAAAGATTGTGGCTTAAGTTGAAAAGATTGAAGTAGAAAATTACTTGGTGGAATCGTAATGTGTTTAAAGATTTTTTCTCTAACATTATGATTGTTGAGGAGAAAGTCAATTCTTGTGAGAATATTTATCAATAATATCCTTTTGAGGAAAACTCTTCTCTTTTGCAACATGCCAAAAATTATCTTTTTAATTTACAAGCTCAACAGGAAGTCTTTTGGAAACAAAAACTGTCTTATAAGCATCTTATAGAAGGGGACAATAACACTAAATATTTTCATGCTTTAGTTAAGAGAAAAAGAGATAGAAATTAGATTCATAAAATTGCTCGTATTGATGGTTCTTTCACTGTAGAGCCTAAAGAGATTGCTAGTAATGGGGTGGAGTATTTTAAAAGCTTGTTTAATCAAAACTTCTCTCCTGATCATGTTGATAACCCTAATGTTATTCCTCATGTCATTAGCCATGAGGATAACATGGATCTTAATAGATATCCTACTTTGGAGGAAATTAAGAATATTATTTTTGAGATGAATGTTGAGTCTGTTGCTAGCCTGGATGGTTACATTACTAATTTTTTTCAAAAATCTTGGGACATTATTAGCCTAGATCTTTTCAATTCAGTTTTGGATTTTTTTGCTGGTAATAACATGCTTAAGCTTTTCTCTTCTACCTCCATTGTTCTCATTCCCAAGAGAAATGGGGCTTGTAATTGGAATAATTTTTGGCCTATTAGTCTCTGTACCTTTTTTAGTAAATTTATTTCTAAAATGCTTATGAACTACCTCTCCCCTTTACTTCCTAAAATCATTGCTCCTAATCAAACTGGTTTTGTTAAAGGTAGATCCATTTCTGATAATATTCTTCTTGCTCAAGAAATCATTCATGAATTGAATGCTAGGGTGCCTGGGGGAAACATTATCTTTATGTTGGGAATAGCCAAAGCTTATGATAATATTAATTTGGAATTTCAATATCACATCTTATAGCTATTTGGCTTTAATTCTTCTTTCATTAAACTTATTAAACAGTGCATTGAGGTATCCTTTTTTTCTATTATTATTAATGGTACTAGTGATGGTTTTTTTAAATCTTCACATGGTTTGAGACAAGGTGATCCTATCTCTCCTGCCCTCATTATTATTTCCATGGAGTACTTGTCGAGAGGGATTTCCAATCTTTTTGAGAATTATCCAAACAACTTTTATAAAATGTTAGGTGGATTTCCTGTTTCTCATTTATGCTTTGCTGAACATGTTATTATTTTTTGTAATGGCTCTATCAACCAAGTGAATAGACTTATGAGGTTTTTAACTTCTTTTGAAACATCTAGTGGTTTTTTTATTAATAAAAGCAAGAGCTACTTTTTTTGCTTCTAGCAAGGTTTCTCATGATCGTATGCTTGTCATTAAAAATAGTACTTGTTTTTCGCAAGGCTCTTTACCGTTAAAATATTTGGGTGTTTCACTTTTTATAGGTAGGAAGAAATTTTTTATTTTTGACGATCTTCTTACTTCTGTACAAAATAGCTTAGTTCTTGGGATTCTAACTTTCTTAGTTTTGGAGGTAGATTAACCCTTATCAAAAGTGTTTTATTTTCCTTACTTATTTATATATTCCAAACTTTGCAACTACTAGTTCTGTTTGTAAGAGGATTGAGAAATTATTTAATAAGTTTTTTTGGAGAGGTTCTAATATGAATTATAAAGTCATTTGGTCCTCTTGGATTGATTGTTATGGGGTCCTTAAGGAAGGGGCCTTAGGTTGTTAAAATATGCAGGATTTATCTTATGCATTTGCTTCTAAACTGTGGTTGAATTTTCATTCTAAACATAGTCTTTGGGCAAAGTTTATGAATGCTAAGTATTGTGTTGGTAAGCACCCTACTATGTGCTGCTATAATAAAGGTTATTCCATGGTTTGGAAAAGGATGTGTAGTATCAAGTGGAGTGCTGAACCTCATGTTAAATGGGGCCTCGGTAGTGCTTCACTTTTCTTTTGGCAAGATAACTAGATGGGAGGTCAATTCATTTATTCTTCTATTAATTCTTATTCCACTGCCGCTACTAAAGTAAATTCATTTATCTCTAACTACAATTAGGATTATAATAAACTTGTTCATGTTCTTCTTGAGTATTTTATTTCTTTAATTTTAAATATGCCTATCAATATGGAATCTGATGATTTGTTATTATGTTGCCGGTTTAGTAATGGTAAATTTAGTTTAAAGGATGCTTGGCATGAAGTTAGAAATAAGAACTATGTTAAAAAGTGTTTTCTATGATATGACATAAAGTATCCCTATGACTATTTCTATTTTTATTTGGAGAGTCATGTATAATTATATCCCCACTAATGAGAACTTGAGGAAAAAAGGTTTTATTTTAACTTCTAAGTGTTAATGCTGCTATCACATGGAGAATATGCATCATGTGTTTATTTCTGGTGCTATTGTTGTTAAAACTTAGGTTTATTTTGGGGGGCCTAATTCTAGCTATTTTCTATTGGTTTGGTTGGTGGGGTTGGATGTGGTTATGTGGCCCCTTTATCAGGTCTTCTCTTCTTCTACTCTTGTGATTAGGTATAGAATTGAGTGGCTTTGGGTTGGTCATCATGTTGGTTGTTATGGCTTTGTCCTTAGTACTCTTTTTGGTTTTTCCTTATGGGGTGTTATTTTTTGCCTGTGGTTGGAGGGTTTGGATGTGTACTGGAAGTGTTGAGCTATGTTTGGTGTCCTATATTTATATTCTATGTTTTAATTATTTTGCATTATCTACTTGTCATGCCTGAGGGGTTGTGGGGTTAGAATTGAGTGGCATTGGGGTTACCTTCATGATGCCCACTTTGATTTAACCTTACTGAGCTCGGATGGCCTTTGGGGTTTGCTGTCACAGTTTATGGCTATTAGATTCTCTGTTGATCAGTATCTTTTACAGAGCAATTTTTGCTGGTATTTTGGGTTTAGATCCGTTTTAGTTTGGCAATATCAGTTTAGATAGTTCTACGTGGTTGCTCGATTCATCTTCAGATTATTGCTACTTTTTCTATTCCAATTTTGGTATCTGGTCTTGGGTTTTCTGTGCTTTATATTTATGCTTCTGGAACCAGTATGAGCTGATGGTTATCAATTGTGTTGATTTTCCTATGGTTGGCCGAGCTTTACCTGGTAATTGTAGTTGGTATATTTATTGTTGTGATATTATCAATTGTGCTAATTTTCCTATTGTTGGTTGAGCTTTACCTGGTAACTACAGTTGGTATATTTACTGTTGTTATATTATTTATATGGCCTTGTGTTTTAGTGATGGGTGTGCTGCATCTAGTTATGCTGTTTGGAGTATCATTTCCTTGCACACTTATTAGTGTATGATGTTGGATCAGAATTTTCTTTTGGTTATTCAGTATTGGGTTATTGGCATTACTAAATCATCTGTTTATTTCTTACCTAATATATGTTTCATAAACTCTATTAACTATTTTTATAATTTTAGTATTTTTTGGGTTTAGTTGCACTGTAGTTCTCTCTTGCAGTTAATTTTGAATTATCTTTTACTATGCAAACTGGTTTTTTAAGCTTCTGGATTGAGCTGAAAAGATGAATGGAGAATTCTCATCCTTCTCTTTAAGGCTCTTTTTTGGGTGGCAACACCGAGCTTAATGATAATACCTTTGCATTCTCCTTTTGGGTTTTGGCTTCTAGACATTATAGAATGTTATTAGGTTTTCTTGTACTCGTGCTTAGTAGGGAAATCTAGCTCATAGGATCTTTTTTGACTTTTTTTGTAGCTCTTCTGAGCAATAGGGAGCTGGAGGTCCCTTTAAGGACCTTGTACTAATTTTTGTTATTAACACGTTGCTCCGTCGGTGGGTTTTAACCATATATATATATATATATATATATATATATATATATATATATGAAGTGTGGATCGTATTGTACTATTCATTAATTACTCAATTTTGAGTCATGTTAGATTAGATTGTATGATATGAATCATTCAATACAATTAGTTGAATTGAATCATGTATCATTCTGGATGAACCACTATTCATCCACCAAATGTTTTGTTTGATCATTCTGGATGATTTGAATCATACACTATAAATACCAATCATGATTTGATCCTAATTTGATTGCTTGATTAACGATCCAAATTACGCAACATTTATTAATAATTATGTCGAATGAAAGTTTTTGTAGAGTACAATTAAGTTTATTTTTAAAATTCAAATTTTCCTAAATTTGGAAACTAAAATTCATGAGCGGGTATTTATTAAGATAACAAATCTTCATGTATGATTAAGGTTATACGGTATGATTTGTTTCACAGGATTTCAACTTTATTAAATAATTGATTTAACATCTAGATTAACTTATCGTATAATACGATTGAGATCATATAGTATGATTTAACGGATAAATAAAGTGTTAAATTTTTATCTCCACTCATGATTATATGCTCAGTTTCCTTGCCAATATACACCTAAATACATAAAGACTCAAGAAGAAGAAAATATACTCTTCTTCAAGTTTTGACCAGACTCAATGATGCAATTCTTGAGTTCTCTTCTTTGACTTAGCTCTGTATATGTTGTACCTAAAATGTTCACTAAAAATAACCCATATGTATTTCAGAGAATAATAGGCGATGTAACCAATAATATTTGTAATAATCAAAATAATTGGTTGGTCTCAGAGATTTCATTTTATTCATTTGAATTTATATTTTGAAGCTAACATCTAGTTCTTAGCATTGTTCTCTCCCTTGCTATATGCCCTATGCAATTTTATGGAAAACTATTTTAAAATTTGAACTAATTTTAATTTAAAAAATAGGATTTTTTATTTTTATTTTTTATCATTTAAAGTTTTTAAAACAACTCATAAAAAAAAGAACATTAACTTGGAATTAAAGCATCAAAATAAGTACATGCACACCAAATATAATATCACATATAGTATAAATAATGCCTACTACTACAGCCAACACTTACTTTTACTCCCCTTTTGACATCACCAAAAGGGAGGAACCACAAAATGAAATATAACATAATAAAAGAAATAAATAACAAAACAACATCAAGTTTCAGAGGGTTCCTAATAAGGTGGTGTTGGTGGTGGCTAAAAGTAGCGATGAAGGGCATAAAAATTGATCATGGAACCATACTCGATCTTCTTGCTATTATTGAGTGGTCTGCTTGATGTGAGTGTTTAATTTGAGTTCCAATCAAGCAAAATGTTCTATCCACACATCATAAGGATTCTGATAAGCAAGAGAATGAGGCTATGTTGCTACTTCTGTTACTTTTTCTTCTTCTTCCTCTAAATTAGATATGGCCACACCAGGTGATGCCTTACATCTATCATTATAAATTATGTGAAAATAATTATCTATGAAGAATGTGGGCTGGTGGTCTAGTGGTGTAGGATTAGTAATTAAGTGCAAATTTATACTATTTATTACCTTTAAATTTAATGAAAATATGCACTTTTAGTTGATGTTGTGCAGGAATGCTTAGGAAAAGAAGAAAAAATTCATAAGTATTAAACCAACACCGCAGCGCTCTAACTACCAGCTCTGTAGCACTCTAACCACATTCTCTATAGTGTTTAAAATGCCTCAACACCAGGTTAGGGAAACATAACATCAGATCCTTAAAAAAATAGCAAATAATTTAGCACCATAGTATAGCCAAGGTCAGCACTGCAATGCTTCATAGCACAACAGAGTAAAAAATCCATGTAACAACACCAGAGTCTCTTGAATTTGAATGCCAGATTGAATATTATAATGCCATAGCACCGAAATGAACATTCAAGCACCGCAATAGTTAACTTTTTATAACATCGCAGTGGAGTAGTTGGCGAGAGATGGAGCCTTGCTAAATCAGCTAAGCGATGCACTAGTTCAGCAAATAGACACACTGAGTCTATGCGACTCCATAGTGGAGAAAGTCTAACATTGATGAGGTGCTAGTTAGTCTTATAACACCATGACACTATAATTTTAGGTGTTGCGGTGCCTGAGGCCATTTCTCCACTTATTATAAATAAAATTTTCAATTCTTTATTTATGAGTTCTATTAATTTTAAGAGAGTTTTATAATTTTAGTGTAATTCTTTAGTGGCCCCTTAGAGTAAAGCTTAAGGGAGGCTAAGAAAGTGCAAAATACTTTCATTAGAGTTCGTAGCCTATGTTATTTAAACAATCCTATCATTAGAGGAGGAATGAGTGTGGTGAAGTCATTTGTACTATCCTAATAAAATTTTCCCTTATTATTTCTCCTGTATCTTTTATTCTATGATTGAATTAAAGATGTGTTTGCTTTATATTTTATATGTGCCTAGCCGATTTCTAAGTTTTGGGCTATTGATGTGAACCCAAGCAAGTACTAATATAGACTCTTATACCTTAGATGATTTATGAATGCTTTCAATATATCTTATTCTTAATTTAATGCATATAATGTCCATGTGTGTAGTTAATATCTATTATGATATAATTTCTTGATGGAGGAATATTGGAGCAAGTAGGATTATTAGAACAGAATGTTAGCATACCTAGATATAGAATGTTAAACCTTTTTGGTTTTATGGTGGTATTAGATAGAACGGTGATAAAACCCCCTTTCACCCTTATAAGCTTGACCGAGATCTAGGAAGGCATATGCTCTAATCCATATCGACAATTAAGAGTCTCATTAGGAAAATATTATTATTTTATAGGAATTAGTCAAAAATATATTTAATATACTGGCATCTCATCATTTTTTGCAGCTCTGTAATTGGTAGAAACTCAAAACCCTTGATTTTTGTTCAATAGGATAAGTCTTGCATATGTAGTAGACAATACTAATTTGATTGCAATCTAACAAAAAACCTCCTCATGGGATCGACAATCTCCTAATCACTTTATTACTTGATTGACACATATACTTGCTTAACTAGTGGGAAATATATATAAAAAAACCTAAGAATTAATTAACCCAAGGCATATTATATTTCATATTCATAATCAGTTATTCACATGCCCATGCTTACATCAAGTTTTTGGCACAGTTGTTAGGTAAGTAACATGCATATTGTTATTTTAAACTTTAGTATTAAACTAGTTGCAATTTAGAACTAGTTGTATCCTGTATCTTTATTATATAGTTCTGTTAAATTTTTGAATAAGAAAAGAATGTTATTACTCATTTAGGTTTTGTTCTTTACTTTAGTGCATTGTTGCTACATGTGTTGTAGATCAAGTAATGAACACATATTGTTTAATTCTAACATTGAAAGGATCCTTAAAAAAAAAACTCAAAATATTTTAGCTTTAGATATGTCTAAAGTAGCACAAGATCAGGACCATCTTGGACCTCTTAGGGAATATGTAATTCCTGTAGTAGATGAAATCCACCAGAGTACAAATAGACCTACTATCCAGGCTAATAACTTTGAGCTGAAACCTACAATAATTTAGATGGTTCAAAATTTCTAATTTGGGGGAACAATTGTTGAGGATCCCAACCTAAACTTAGCTAGCTTCTTAGATATCTTTGTAATATTCAAGTATAATTATGTCACCAATGATGCTATTAGGCTTCGTTTGTTTCCATTTTTGTTAAGGAAAAAAGTTAAGATGTGGTTAAATTCTTTGCCTCCAGGGTCTATGACCACTTTGAATAAGTTGGCACATAAATTCCTAGCTACGTATTTCTTACCTTCCAAAACTACTAAGCTTAAGAATAATATCACATATTTTTTCTAATTTGAAGGAGAGCCAATTTATAAAAGTTGAGAGATATTTAAGAAAATAATTAGGAAACGACCTCACTATGCTTTACATGATTGACTGGTTTTTCACTTTTTATAATAGACTGGTAGGATCCCTTAAATTAATCATTGATATAACAACTAGAAAATCTTCAATGTCTAATCAATTTGATGAAGCCTATTAATTAATTTAGAAAATGGCTACAAATAAATTTCTGTGGATTGCAAATAGGATGCCTAAAAGAGTAGCTAGAGTTTATGAATTAGATACTTTGTTAATTCTAACTGCTTAGGTAATTGCTATATCTAAAAAGTTAGATATAATTGGAGTTAGTTCATGATTAGGATCACTTATGTAATTAGAAGAGCATGATTTGAATTTTGTTGGAGAAAATAATGCTTAAGGGATAAAGAATGTGAATGTCATTGGTAGACTAAACAATCCCTACTCAATACTTAAAATTCAGGTCGGAGGAACCACCCTGATTTTAGTTGGTTTCATAACTATATTGGAGGTAATATTTTGTGGAATGTTGTCAATTAAATTAAGGAGAAAATTGGAATAATCCTTAGTAACTTGTAGTAATCCTTAGACCTTCTTATTCCCCAAGTTTTAATCAAAATAATCAATTCAGAGATAGAAAGACACCTTCGAAAGCGGTAGTGATTTAATTGGTAACTCAATTACAAAGTCAAACTACTTCAATTAAAACCTTGGAAAATTAATTAGAACAACTTGTAATCTCTTTTAATAGCAAAACCATTGGATTATTGCCCAATAATATTGGAAGGATCTTAGTGTAGACCACTTGTGGAGTGGTTGTGATGCACCCCAGCTGAAATTCTAAATCTAGGCAAGTCTGGCTGAAGACTATAAATTTTGCTCTAATGGGAGGAAGCTTATTTGTGTTGAGTTTGAATTTCTTTTTAGTCTTTGTTTACTTTTGTTTAATTTTTTTTATTGTGCATAATTTTCATTTGATTAAATTCTTGTTTATGCTTAACTGTTGAAAATTGTCCTTTACATAGCGGTTGCACTTTGATTGTTCATTCAACCAAAATAAAAATAGAAATTAAAATTATCTTAAATTTAGAATAATTTAAAACCTTAGATGATAATTTGAATGAACAAAGCATAGTAATTCATAATTTGAAAAACCATTATAATCAACCAACGAAGATCTTTTAAGTCATTGACTTGTCTTGAACTTAGAAGCTATGTACTCTTGCACTGATTACTGAATTAAGGAATGAACAATTGAGTTTAGGGAAAGGAAGTGTGAAAATTAAATTATGAAACTCATAGTAAACTTGAACATGGAATTAGTGATCTTACGAAATCCTTACATAAAATTTATTTAGGATTGTTGGAGGGATAAAAGAAAAACTTATATTTAAAATCATTAATATGTACTCCAAGTTTGAAAAAGTTAAAAACATGAAAACTTAAAAGAGAAATTTGAAAAATGAAAATGATTAATGAGTACATTAAAAAATTGGTATATGTTGAAACTCAAGTCCAAAAAGCATCCTAATACTTAAATTAAATAGGACAATGTAAGTGAACTAATCCATATGATGATGCACTAATGAATTTCTAATTTAACTACTAGCATAGCTAATCTGTAAATAGTATATTATTCATTTATAAAATTAGAAGTCAATCTTATACTTTCACTCTTAGTGGATAGATTCAATTAGAGCAATAGAAAGGATGATTACTTAGCATAATTATTTATGATTTTTAAAATTAGAATTACAACTTTGATCATTCCAAATTACTTCTAAATTGTGATATATTATCTTATATTTTTGAAATTTTATATTACATATTTTTAATTGGGCTATTAAGCTAATCAACAGGTCATTACACCATTGCTTAAGGACAAATAAGAGCATAAGTTTGGGGAATTTATGAAGCATAAATTTAAACTATTTATTATCTTTAAATACAGTGAAAATATGTTATTTTAGTTGATGTTGTGCCTGAAATACTCAAGAAAAAGGAGAAAAGTTCATAAGTATCGAAACAACGCCATAGTGTTCCAACTACCAGCATCGTAGCATCTACAATGCCTTAGCCCTAGATTAGGGAATCATACCATCGAAGCCTCAAGAGAAATGGCAAATCATTTAGTACCAAAGCAATGCCTAGGTTAGAACTATAGTTCTTCATAGCGCCATAATATTAGAAACCCTCTAAAGCACCTGAGTCTCAAGAATTTGAGCTTGGAGCACTAAGTATTACAATGCTGTAGTGTTGGATTGCTCATTCATGTGCTAAAGCACTAAATTTTTATAGCACCATGTTAAATAGTTAACAAAAGATGGAGCCATTTTAAATCAACTGAGTGACATAATAGTTCAACCAATTGACGTGCTAAGTCAGTACAACACCATTGTGGAGCAAGTCTAATAATGCTGAGGTTTTATTCATCTTATAACACCGTAGCATCACCATTTCAAGTGCCATAATGCCTGAGGTCATTTTTTTCACTTATTATAAATAGTTATTTTGTTCTTTTATTTTAGACTTTTATTATTTTCAATAGAGTACAATAATTTTCGCATTGTTATTTAACGCCCCCTTAGAGAAAAGTCTAATTGAGGTTAAGGAAGTGTTAGATACTTTTATTAGAGATCTTTTCTTATCTTGTATAAAAAATCCTACCATTAGGAGAGGAAGGAGTGTGGAGAGGTCATTTGTATAATCCTAGTGAATTTTTTTCTTATTGTTTCTTCTATGATTGAATTGATGATGTGTTTGCTCTATATTTTATCTATGTCTGGCTAATTTTTGAAAATTATGCTAATGATGAGAACATGATGCAAGTACTAATATAGACTCTTATGCCTTAAATGAACTATGGATGTTTTCAATACCTCCCATTCTCATTTTATTGCATACAATGTCCTTGTGTGTAGTTAATATCTAGTGTGATATATTTTCTTGATGGAGTAATATTGGAACAAACAGGAGTATTAGAATGGAATGTTAACATACCAAGACATAGGGTGATAAACCTTCTAGATTCTGTAGAGATAATAGAATCATCAGAAGGTCATAAACCCACCTTTTCTTCCCTCTAAGCTTGATAGAAATATAGGGATACATTTTTTATAATTGGTAGAAACTCAAAAACTCTTTATTTTTATTCAGTAGGATAAATCATGCATCTGTAGTAGACGGTACTAGTTTTATTACAATCTAGTAGAACACTTTCTCCTGGCATCGACACTCTCTCAATCACTTTATTACTTGATCGACATGTATACTTGCGTATCTAGTGGGTAACCTATATTAAAGAAAACCTAAACATTAATTGACCCAAATCATATTCTATTTCATACATGTATTTTGTTATTCATGTGCTTATTTTTGCATCATAAGTTAAGCAGTATTTAGCTTCTAGGATATAGGTTAGGGCTAATGTAGGTAAATTTTTCAATATATATATATAAATAAAATCATAATATTTATAGTTTTAAATTACGAGCTAGTTATACAGAACTAGGTAACTAAATAAAGCAAATGAATGATATTCATCAAGTCACCTTCCTTAGGGATCACATTGCGTCGAAGAATGTGTTGGATAATAAGCATATTAAATACCATGTTGCTCACAAGTGGTTGGTGTTTATTCAAGGTGTAATTTATAAGAGTGATGATGTTTATAAAATCCAATTATAGTTAAAGGCTTTTATGATGTCATGGGGAGCTTATCCAATATTAAAAAGGTGCAGGTGTTTGTGCAAATCAACATTAATAATTATTACTTGGTACTGGTAGACACAGGATTGCAATGTTGTCCTGTCAATGATAATCCTAAGGTTTGTGAAAAACTCTAAGAGTAGCCTTATGTGGTAGGGACATGCAGGTAGATAAGAAATAGGAGGGTAGTGGAAGTAAATAAATTTTGTACCTAATATGATACATTTTCTTGATCTAGCACTTTGGAGTCAACAAAATAGACATTTTTGTATTTTTTACATATTTCCTGATCCTCATCACTCCGAAATTGGTCATCCAGCCTAGGTCTTTGGAAACTTAACCTATCTCTTTTGTTGGCAGGAGATAGAAGTGGTAAAGTTCACACAAGGGATTAGAGGATTTGAAGGTATGAACTATAAGTGAAAGCAATCCTCTACTTATAGCCTCGGGTCTTTCATGTAGTATGATCAAGGGATCATATTGTTTAATCATGTGCATCCAATCTATCCCATAAGGATCATACAACCAACGATCATATCATCCAGTGTAATTTGCAATTGTATAGTATGATCATTGACTTTTTGATCGTCCTGAGGACTCATCAATATGACTATTTCAATAATTCATTGGGAATTTTTACGCTCATGTGCAATTAATGAACCAAGTAAAATTTCAATAAAATAAGCATTTAAATCTTTTGATTCAGAGATCACCATCACTATGGCATCCTAAGATTCAGGTAGGAATTCATAATTCTATGGGGTGATGAACATCCAGTTTGAATTAAATGCCATATGCGATCAATTGATTATATAAAAAGTAGATATTCTTCATTTTTCAAAAATTAAAAAAGAATATTATCAAATAGTGGCGGTTGGGTAATGGCTACCCTTCCAAAGTGTTCTTATTACCAATTTGTGCCATGATAAAATCTACGTGATTAAACAAAACAAACAAGAACTCGCACTAATACCACCTAAAAGTATCATTATATAACCAAGATGGGGTGAATTTTTTTTTAAAAAGAAACTTTAATTAAGGAACAATACAAAATATAATGAAAAGTGATTTTTATAAAAATAAAATACTTTTAGAGATGAAAGTGTTTATATATATATATATATATATATAAAAGTACAAATCAAGATTTTTATATTGGTTTAGTCAATATGACCTACATTCACTCCCCAAAGGTCCTACTATTTAAGAATTATACTAATAATTGTTCCTTTTACACTCAGGAAGGTAGAAAAGGCCTTCTCCTTTCCTAAGTGGAGAATAAACTTCATAAGCTCTTCCTCCAAAATATCCTAGACTCCCTCCTTTTGCTTGTCACAATGACAAAGCTATAACTCTCTCCTTCTTCTCCTTGCAATGGAGGAGATACTAATCAATCCTTCTGCTCGTCATAATGGTGATGATGCCACTCCTATAGCCTCCTTGATTATTCACAAGTCTTTCAACCACATAGTTCTTCCTAGAGGCCCTCTTTCAAAGCTCCAGAATCATATCCCTGAGGGCCAAGGTGCAAGTCGATGAGGAAATTTTTTTTGAACTCCCTCACATAACCTCTGAATCACCTAGGAATAACCTCTCAACATCACATTATCTCTCCCAAGTGGATTAGACAAACTCTTTCAAGAATGGAAAATCCCTCTTCCTCTCCAAAGGACTCTATTGAAAATCTAGGCCTATATACAATGATTTTGATGATAAAAAATATTTTTGTTTCTTTACTACTACTATTCTTGCATATCTATTTTGTTTTGCCTTACTCACTAATTTTTCAGGTCCACAAGATCACTTGCAATGCAAATTAGCTCAAGATTAGGTAGACTAGAATTGAGTCAGTCTGTGATTTCTATTCTAATGCATTTTTTCCTTTTCTTGAGTCAAATGTACTGTGATGGATCATGAAGCTAAGTAACCTTGCACACACACACTCAAGGGAGTGAGTAAGTGAGTTAGGAAAATTTTAGTTTTTTGAACTAATCATACAGGATGATTTATATCATCTTGGATGATCAATTTATTACAAAACCCTTATTAGGGCATCATTGTCAAATAAAATTGATTAAACTAATCATCTTGGATAATCATTATATCATACAAAGCAATATGTTTTAATCATAGAAAATAGCCACCAATCATAATTTAGGCAAGATTTTATAATTAAAAAATTGTTCTTATCATACAGGACGATCCATTCGTCCTGGATGATTCATAACAATCATGCCTAAATTAATCCTATGATTAGGTGACTAATTATGGTTAGATTGATCGATCTGATCATATTGGATGATCAGCGAAGATCATCCTGGATAATATTTGCAATTTCATTGGACGATCAACCAATCATACTAGACATCCTGAATAATTTTCAGGATGATATTAAAATTGATACCCATCATCCTATATCATATTGGATGATCTAGATAGTATGTTGAACTAATCAGCCCAGATGATCATAGAATCATACCAGACGATATGTACAAATACTTGCACTAATTGTATAGGATAGTGCTAATCATACTGGCTGAATAGAGCTATTTTGTACTAATCGTACAAGATGATCTTCGACACCAAATTAAAAATTAGGGGTTTTTAGAAGCCTCCTATTTATGTTCTCTAAATTACTGTTTAGCAAATCTTTCACTGTTGTTCAAACCTAAGAGGGCTTAGAGAAGGAGAAGGAGAGTTTGGGATAGAGAGAGAGTCTTGTGAGGGGGAGTTTGTGAGGGAAATTCATAAAGGTTGCTCTAAGTAAGGATTTGATCATCTTCTTCAAGCTTCATCCTTGGTTCCTTGGTTGCTCTGTGGGGACGATCTTCAGTATTAGATCAAGATTCTCTGCCTACTCCAGGTTGGAGTAAAAGGATCTGTGGTTCTCTGCCAACTCTAGGTGGGAGTAAAAGGATTCTGAGTTCTCTACCTTCATCAGGAGGGTGAAAAAGGATTTAAGGTTCTCTGCCTCACCGGGACGTAGGAAAGATTTTATAAATGCTTCTCCGCCTTGCTGTGGGGATAAAAGGAGAGATAATATGGTTAGTGCAATACCTAGAAATGAGGTTTTTGGGGAGTGGATAGGTCATATTTAATCGAGCCACTATAAAATTTGGTGTGCTCTTTCTTATTACTTTTTTCGTATTTTATTTCTACACTTATCTATGTTTTATTCTATGGTTGAAATCTCTGATTACATTGTTATCGTGAAATTAAATTTTCTTCAGCATCAAGGGTTATGTGTTTGTTTTAAAAATATTGAAAAAGGATAAAAAGATTTTCTTTTATTTTGGATTTTTTAAAAACCTGCCAATTTACCCCCCATCTTGGTTAGCCTCAGGCTAGTTTTTAAGGGTTTAATAACCCTCATAAACTTTCAAGTGGTATCAGAGCGGGATTCATATATCAAGTTTTAAAAATTTTTTGAATTTTGATCAATGGCTAACTTTGGCAATCGTAACACTATGGAAGGCTATTCAATTACTCAGCCACCTTTATTTGATAATATTCTTTTTGATTTTTTGAAAACTTACATATCCACCTTTTTATAATCAATTGATTATCCCATGTGGATGCAAGTTAAGGAAGGTTATTCTGCACCTTTTAGATTAGTAGATGTAATTAAAATTGAAATACCTTTTACTGAATAGACTATCAATGATAGAGATTTAGCCCAACTAAATGCTAAGTGTTTGAACTATTTTTTCTGTGCCTTAAAATTTGAGGATTATATACGTGTTTCCACTTGTTCTACCGGCAAGGAAATTTGGGACAAACTTTGCATAACATATGAAGGTATAAATAAAGTTAAACAATCTCGGCTGAACATTTTACTCCATGATTATGAACTATTTTACATGAAATCTAGTGAATCTATTTCTAAAATGTATACTAGGTTTACACAAATTCTTATATCCTTGCATGCCTTAGGAAGAGAACTCACAAATTGTGAAAAAGTTAATAAGATTCTGAGATGCTTACCTTCTTCCTTTGATGCAAAAATTACTCCCATTATTGAATCTATGGATTTGAATGTTTATTCAATTAAGAACTTACTTTGATCACTCATTGCTTATGAGCAAGGAGTGAACCAAAGGCAACTTGATGTAGGTGAGAGGAAAAAGGAGAAAATGATAGCCTTAAATGCTAATGATTTTGACACTAATTCTTCTGGTTCTAAAAATGATGAGATTGCTTTAATAACTAGATAATTCAAAAGCTTCTTAAGAAAAAAGCAAAAGTATCACCAAAAATGGAACAAAGGTAAGAATAATAAAAATACTAAAGTTTCTTCTGATGTTATTTATTTTTAATACATGAAGCTAGGTCATCTGAAGTCTGATTACCCAACTCTTAAAGCTCACCCAAGCAAGGAGAAGGATGAAGAAAAACCTAAGTTCAAGAAGGACAAGCAAAGAACCCAAAAGGCTTTCTGGGCAGACTCAGCATCAGACTCCTTTGAAATTGAAGCAGAAGAGGAGGTAACAAACCTGTGCTTAATGGTTGATGATCATCTTGATCACTTTGATTTAACTGCTGAACATGATTCCTTGAAAATATCGCATGTTGAATTAGAAAATGTATACAAGAACTTAGATATTCTTGCATCTGATTTAGATAGTATGGAACATTCATTTAAAATAGGAAATTTAATTCTTAAAAGTACAAATAAGTTTTTAGAAGCTGAATTAACTACTTTCAAGGAAAATAGAAAACCACCTGCACTAGAAAACCTTCAAAAACCATCAACAAATCAGGCATCATTCAAACCCAGGAAGAGGCACCATAACCTAAATAGATTAGTAAATCCTTTTCCTGATATTAGATGTTTTTCTTGTGGCATGCTAGGATATATCTCCCACACTTACACCATTCACCGTAGAACACATTTGGTGTGGAGATCTAAAGTTCAAAATTTACAGCATAACATGCATGCATCTCACTCTTCCTTTCACAAGATGGGACCCAAACCTATTTGGGTTCCCAAATCTGACATCTAATGATTTTATAGGGGTGCTCTCACAAAAGGCCTCGTGAGAGCATATGGTACATGGACAACAGATGTTCAAGGCATATGACTGGAGATGTAAAATAATTCATTTTGATGGAGTCTAGGGCAAGAGACAAGGTAACTCTTGGAAATAACATCACCAAGAGAGTGGTGGGCTCAGGTATAATTGGCAATTCAAAAAATTTCATCATTGAAATTGTTTTACTTGTAGATGGCTTAAAAACATAATCTGCTCAGCATCAGCCAGCTTTATGATAAAGGCTTCAGCATAAAATTTCTATCAACCAGCTGCATTATAAGCTTAAACAATAACATTATTTTGGAGGGAAAAATGATCAACAACATCTACATGCTTGATTTAAATAATATTCAATGCGCTACTTCATTTTGCTTAAAAATAATTACTAATTAATCTTAGTTGTGGCATAGAATATTATGTCATGCAAGTATGAAATGCCTTAGGAAGATCACCCAAAAAGACTTAGTGAGAGGAATACCCAAACTAGAGTTCACTAAGGACCACATGTGTGATGCCTATCAGTTAAGAAAGTAAGTCAAATCCTCTTTCCCCTCAATCAAAGATATTACCACTAGCAAATCCTTAGAAGTCCTTCATATGGATCTCTTTAGACCTGTTAGCACTACAAGCCTAAGAGGGAAAGTCTTTGGGTATGTGATTGTTGATGATTATTTGGGGTTCACCTAGGTTAGATTCCTATCACATAAGAGTGAATCCTTCGAGAAATTTAGAACTTTCTCCACTTAGATTCAGAGAAAACTAGGTTGTAAAATTGTAACCATTCATAGTAACCGTGGTGGAGAATTTAAAAATGAGAAATTTGAATCTTTTTGTAAGGAGCAAGGGATATATCATAACTTTTCAGCTCTTATGACCCCTCAATAGAATATGGTAGCTGAAAGAAAGAACATGACCCTGGTAGAAGCCGCTAGAGCCATGTTAGCTGAATACTTACTTTCTAAATACTTTTGGGCAGAAGCAGTGAATACAACCTGTTATGTTCTGAATAGGGTAAATGTTAGATCCAAACTGAATAAGACACCCTATGAAATTCTTAAGGGGAGGACACCCAACTTCTCTCACCTTCATGTCTTTGGATGTAAAGTGTTCATTCTGAATAATGAGAAGTCTCAACTAGGAAAGTTTGACCCAAAATCTTTTAAAGGAGTGTTCCTACGTTACTCATGTGTTGGGAAATCCTACAGAGTCTTCAATAAAAGAATACTGGTAGTTGAGGAGACCACTCATGTTGTATTTGATGAATCTGATAATTCTAGAGGGTTTAGGGTAGAAGAAGAAGAGGTTGTAGTAGTCACCCAAGGATTAGAATCTATAAATATGGAGGAAAGAGTAGAACCTAAAAATACATTGCCTAGAGAATAGAGATATTCTTCAAGTCATCCTAAAGAACTGATCTTAGGAGACCAATCTGAAGGTGTTAGAACTAGGCATGGACTTAAAAAGAAGTAAAATACTCTGCCTTCATTTTAATAACTTAACCCACCTTCCTAAATTAAGCCCTATCTGATAAATTTTGGATTCTAGCCATGCAAGAAGAGTTAAATCAATTTTTAAGGAATGATGTTTGGGAACTAGTTAAAAGACCTAAGGATCAGAGTGTGGTTGGAACTAAATGGATTTTCAAAAATAAAATAAATGATTATGGTGTAGTGGTGAGAAATAAGGCAAGATTGGTGTCTAAGGGGTACAACCAGATAGAAGGAATTGATTTTGAAGAGACTTTTTCACCTGTAGCTAGATTGGAAGCCATTAGGGTGCTACTAGACTTTGCTTGTTTTAAGGGATTTAAATTATACCAAATGGATGTTAGGAGTGCCTTTCTGAATGGGGTAATTAAAGAAGATGTGTATGTTGAACAACATGTAGGTTTTGTGATTTCACAGTTTCCTAATCATGTGTTCAAATTAAAAAAAAGGCATTATTTGGACTAAAATAAGCACCGAGGGCATGGTATGAAAGGCTAAGCACATTCCTACTAGAAAGAACCTTTGTTAATGGGAGCGTTGACACTACCCTATTTTTGAAAAAGGTAGTAGATGAACTACTGATTATCCAAATTTATGTTAATGATATTTTATTTGGATCCTATGATAAAAGATTTTGTGATGAGTTTTCAAAAATAATGAGTAAGGAATTTGAGATGAGTATAATGGGAGAATTGACCTACTTTCTTAAATTTAGCATAAGGAAAAAGGATGATGGAACTTTTCTTAGTCAATTAAAATACAATAAGGACATCCTTAAGAAATATGAAATGAATAAATCCAACCCAATCAATACTCCCATGAGTTCCATTGTTCAGTTAGATAAGGATTCAAATGGAAAATCTATTGACCAAAAGAAGTATAAATGAATAATTGGATCACTTCTTTACTTGATTGCTAGTAGACCTGATATCATGTTTAGTGTTTATCTCTGTGCTAGATTTTAGGCTGATTCATAAGAGTCCCACCTAACTGCTATTAAGAGAATTCTTAGATATCTCTTAGGGACTCAAGACTTAGGAATCTGGTATCCTAGGCACATGAACTCCTTTAAAATCATAGGATATTCTGATTCAGATTTTATAGGATGCCAAGTTGATAGAAAAAGTACTTTTAGAACATATCAATTCATAGAAAAGTCCTTGGTCTCCTGATCTGGTAGAAAATAGAACTCTATTGCACTATCCACTGTTGAAGCTGAATATATAGCCTTAGGAAGTTGTGTGGTCCAAGTCCTTTGGTTGAAATAACAAATTCTGGATTTAGGATTACCTGTAGGCATAATTTCAATCATGTGTGATAACACTAGTGCCATCTGTATTTCAAAGAATCCAATCCAACACTCTAGAACCAAACACATTGACATAAGGCACAACTTCATTAGGGACCATAGTATTAAAGGAGACATAGAGCTATATCATATAGCCACTAAAACCAACTTGCTGATATCTTTACAAAACCACTAGCCTTTGAAACTTTCAGCATCTTAAGAACCAGATTAGGAGTAATAGATATTCATGCTTGAAATTGATGTTTTCTATTTCTATTCTTTTTGTTTGTTTTGTTTTATTTATATTTCTGTTTCTTTTTATGTGTTTATGCTTTATGGTTTTAATTGATTGTTGGTTTTTCTTCATTATATTATTTTATTTGTATGTCTGGTTCTTTATATGGGTTTTTCGCTTTAATGTTTTTAATTTCATAACATTTTTTTCCTTCAGTATTTTTAAAGGAATTTGATCAATGTTCACTTCTGATATTAAATTTCGAGATGACATTTTTGCCTTGCATTTGGTTTTAGAAATCAGTAAGCGATAATTGACTCCTCTAAAAATAGTTAAAGGAAGAAAATTTGATGTTTGTCACTCTTCCTCTAACTCCTTTAATGTTATATTTTTTTTTCGAAACAAAAATCTATTTTAAATTAAAAGTTAGGCTTTGAAATAGGGATATATTTTATCTTCTTTTAGTAATCTATTTCATATGAACAATGCTCTAAGTCAATGAATCACTTTTCAAATTTTCTTAATCAGATTATTGCATTCATCATATGGATATAATTCTATTTTGTGGTTTACTCTTCCTTATATTAGAGAGTGATTTATTCTTCTCTTATATCTAGAAGATAATCTCACAACTAAGAATCTTTAAAGATTTTGAAAGAAAGCCAGCTTGCAAAAATGACGAGGCATAAAATGAGTCCAAAAATTAAAAAGAGGCGCAATGACTGTCAAATAATTGCAAGATACACAAAGTGTATCAAAAATCAAAAGATGCACAAAGTGAGCCAAATAACTAAAAAAGAGGCATAAAATGAGCCCACAAAGAAATAAGCTTCCTTCTCTTTCAAATTTTTAAATCTTAGAAGAATTCATGTGCCACTTGATATCTTCAAACATTTAAATTTGGAAATCATGGTTCTTTATCCATTGCAATGCAATATTATTTCTATTTGATAGTTTTTTTAAAATAAAGCTTGAGAAGATCACTTTTTCTATCTAATTTTTTTTATGAATTAGATTTTTGTTGTAAAAGAATTTTGACCTGTAAGTAGTCCGAGCTAGGGTTAACAAGATAGGTTTTCTACCCTTTTTTTAGATTTCAACATTGTTAATTCATTGCTTATTGATTTTTAATCCATTCACAAGGGAAATATCTCATTTACTATAGTTGATCGATTAAAAAAAAATCTTTTATTTTTGATTTATGATTGGTTTTATTTGGTTTTTCTATTTTTATGTGCTTTTGTATTTTTATTTTTGTTTTTGAAATTCTCTTGATCATCACATTCCATTTCTCAATTTTTCTAATTTTTCTCATATCATCCAGGACGATCCACATCATCCTGTATGATATAAATAAAGTTTCATCTCATAGATCATAGTACATCCAACGACTAATATAAACCAATCATTGGTGATCATCCCATATAATTCTAAAATCTTCTTGGACGATCCACCTGGCAGGAGTCACTGGACAATCTAAATGCTGTTAGGCTAATCCATTATTGCTCATCGTCATGGATGATCCACCTGTTCATCCTGGATGATATAGCCAATTAGTGATCGTCCTGTTTACTCCTCGAGCACATCGTCATATGTCTAATCATCCTGGATGATAAGACTAACTTTTTTAATTGATCATTTGGATGATATTATTGCACCTGATCGTCCTGGATAATCTCACGATCATTCTGGATGATTTTCTTGATCCTATATCATCAGCCAACCTCAAGCCTTATTCTTCACTCCAAACATTCCAATTCTATTTTCTCTCATCCAAGCTCTCAATTCTTGGATATGGCTGGCGATAAAAGATCTCGTGCACTCACAGGCAGCTCTTCTAGGAGTGTAATCGATTCTCAATTTACTGAAGCAGCTGATGAAGCTGCTTACACCCGCTATAAATCTTCTGGAATTAATCCCTCAAAAGTTATCAATCATGAGATTTTGACCTATCATGTACTAAACCTATTCACCTACACCACCCTTGGCTTTATTCTTACACTTGATTTTCCCTTCAATTTCAAACTGCTTTTCTAATTCTTTGACAGTCTTTGCCTAAATGCTGGTTTTAGTGCACTCCAATCATATGTTAATAGACGCCCTATTAAAATAACCTATCAGGATTTCTATAAATTTCTTCACTTCTCCACCATTGGAGTCAAAATCCATATTTTGACTTTAGATCCTTATTTTAATTTTGGCCCTATTAATACCCTTCTTAGATAAACCAAGGCCCCCTATCATGACTCTTTAACCAGTACCTTAGTGAAAGATGCTCAAACCATCCAGCAAATTCTTCGTACCTCCATTATTCCTAAAGCTGGGGATCAGATTCATATTACTCCCATACTGTCACTCACTACCTACTGCATCATGGCTTGTTGAGATTTTAATGCCACTGATATTCTAATCCGCTATATTGAACATCTAACCAGTATTAGGAATCCCAACCATAAAAGAAAGCCAAATCTAGCCTTAGGACATGTCATTGCATATGTCCTCGAATCTAAATATAACTTTTAATATTTAACACCACCTAATCACTTCCCTATTTTCTACTCCAATAGCTCCTTCCATGTCCTTTATAGTACTCATCGTCACCCTGTGCACGAGGAGGCTGGGGCAAAGAGGAAGGACCTATTCTTGCACCTTTCCCTATCTACCAGCACTCTTAGATAGATCAGCTGGTTTAGAGATTTGACTAGTGGGAAGCTACGTTTGAATCCTACATCACCGAAGTTGCGGCAATAACATACATAAGATATTACTCATTTTGAAAGCTACGCCACCCAGTAGTAGCATGACCAGGATATGGCCTGGTTTGGCGAGTAGTTTGCCTCTCTTCACCAATACTTTTAGCCACTACCACCTCCACCTGATCAAAGTTCTTCTTTCTAGTTTGTCAGTGCTGTTGTTTCTGCATTTGTACTGGTCTTTCTTTCTATACTTTATTCTATTTAGTGTTTTCCTTTTTCCTCCTTTTTGTGATGTTAAAATGGGGACTGATTTGTTATGTTGTTTGCTTAGTTTGATTGCTTAGTATATCAATTGCTTATATTTTAGTGGAATTTTCTTTGTTCTATTTCTATTCTAGTTTTTTGTGTCTTATTTAAATAATCATAATAATAATAATAATAATAAAAAAATAGAACAAAAATAAAAATTTTCCTGGCTTTAAATTTTTTTTTTCAATAATGTTTACCATCATCAAAAAGGGGTAGAGTGTTATAAATCTAGTCCCAAGTATAGTGATTTAGATGATAACAAACATTATTGTTTCTTAACTACTGCTATTTTTGTAAATTTATTTTATTTTTCCCTGCTCACTAACTTTTTAATTCCATAAGATCACTTGCAATGCAAATCAGCTCAAGATCGGGTAGACTAGGATTGAGTCAGTCTGTAATTTTAATTCTAATGCATTTTTTCCCTTTTCTTGAGTCCAATATACTGTGATGGATCATGAAGCTAAGTAACCTTCACTCACACACTCAAGGGAGTGAGTAAGTGATTTAGAAAAATTTTCAATTTTTGAACTAATCATATGGAACAATTTATATTGTCTTGGATGATCAGTTTATTACAAAACCTTAATTAGGGCATCAATGTCAAGTAAGATTAATTAAACTAATCATCTTGGGTGATCCTTATATCATACATGATGATATGTTTTAATTATAGAAAACAATTGCAAATCACAATTTAGGCAAGATTTTATAAATCAAAATTTGTTCTTACCGTATAAGACGATCCATATCGTCCTGGATGAATAATGACAATCATGTCTAAATTGATAATGTGATTAGGGGACTAATTATGGTTAGATTGGTCAATCCAATCATACTGGATGATCTACGAAGATCATCCTGGATGATATTTATAATTTCATGGGATGATCAACCAATCGTATTGCACTTGCCGAACAATTTTTGAGATGATATTAAAATTGCCACCCATCATCCCATATCGTACTAGATGATCCAAAAAATATGTTGAACTAATCGGCCTAGACAATTACAAAATCGTACTAGATGATATGTACAAATACTTACGCGGATCTTACAGGATAATGCTGATCGTACTTGCAAAATAAAGCTATTTTGTACTAATCATACAGGACGATCGCAGGATCTTTCTGGATGATCTTCGATGCCAAATTGAAAATTAGGGCTTTTAGAAGCCTCCTATTTAATTTCTCTAAATTACTGTTAAGCAAATCTTTTGCTGTTGTTCTAACCTAAGAGGGCTTAGGGAGGGAGAAGGAGAGTTTGGGAGAGAAAGAGAGTATTGTGAGGGGGAGTTTATGAGGGAATTCACAAAGGTTGCTCCAAGCAAGGATTTGATCGTCTTTTTCAAGATTCATCCTTGGTTCCTTGGTTACTCAATGGGGACAATCTTCAGCATCAGATCAAGTTTCTCTGCATACTCTAGGTTAAAGTAAAAGGATCCATGGTTCTCTACCAACTCCAGGTTAGAGTAAAAAGATTTTCGGTTCTCTACCTTTACTAGGAGGGTAAGAAAGGATTCAAGGTTCTCTACCTCACTGGGATAGTGGAAAGATTTTGTATGGGCTTCTCCATCTTGCTGTGGGGGCAAAATGAGAGACACTAATTGATTAGTGCAATACCTGAAAAGGAGATTTTCAAAGAGTGGACATAGGTCAAATTTGACTGAACCACTATAAAATTTAGTGTGCTCGTTCTTATTACTTTTTTTTCATTTTATTTTTGCACTTATGTATAATTTTTTCTATGGTTGAAATCTCTGATTATGTTGTTATTGTGAAATTATACTTTCTTTTGCATCAAGGGTTATTATTTGTTCTAAAAATATTGAAAAAGGATAAAAAAGATTTTATTTTGTTTAAGATTTTTTTAAAAAACTACAAATTCACCCCCTCTTGGTTAGCCTTGGGCTAGTTCTTGAGGGTTTAACAACCCTCACAAACTTTCACTCTCTATCAAGAAAAAATGGCCATTATTACTCACTTGCCATCCACACACTTATTATGAATAGAACCATATTTTTTTATTTAAATCAAACCCTAATTTAAATTTAAATATACTGATAGTACAATACAAAGTGTGGATTTTCAATACCCAATTTTGAGTTATGTTAGATTGGATTGTACCATATGAATCATACAAAATGATCAATTGAATCAAATCAATGATCATCCTAGATAAACCCTTCTTTATCCGCCAACTATTCTATTGTTTGTACATTACAATTAGGTTAAATTTTAAAATTAAAATTTATTTAAATTATGAAATTCAAAAGCATGCATTTATCAATATAATTAATAATCTTGTAGGATTATGGTCATTAGTATGATTAGTTATGCTAGATTTTAATTTTACTATTTTATTAAACATTTAATTTAATTTTTAAATATTTAAACATATAATATGATTGGGAGCGTAAAGTATAATTTAATAGAGAAACCAAGTGTTCAATTTTCATCCCTAATTAAGATTTTATGATCGATTATCTTACCAAGTTACACCCAAATGAAAGTTCGTAAGGGTTGTTAAACCTCTAAGAACTAGCCCGAGGCTAACCGAGAGGGGGGGGGGTGAATTGGTAATTTAAAAATTCTTTAATAAAAAGAAAATTCTTTTATAATCTTTTTAATCTTTAAAAATAAGCAATTTTAATCTACGAATGTGGTAGCAAAGTATTTCACAATAACAAACCAAATCAAAGTTTTTGACCACACAGTAAATCACAAAATAGTATGAAAATTAAAATGCGAAAAGTATAAAGAATGAACACATCATATTTTATATTGGTTCAGTCAAATTTGACCTACGTCAACTCCCTAGAATCTTCATTCCAAGTATTGCACTAAAAGTAGTGTCTCTCTTTTTGCTCCCTCAACAAGTCAGAGATGCCCTTAAAAAATCATTTTCACCTTCCCGGTGTGGCAGAGAACCAAAAGCTTTTACACCCTCCTGGTGATGGCAGCGAACCTTGAATCTTTTACACCCTCCAGGTGATGGCAGAGAACCACAAATCTTTTTTCTTGATCTTGGAGATGGCAGAGAACCACAAACCTAGTGCTACAAAAAGTTTTCCTGGAACCTCCAAAGGATCAAGGTAGAAGCTTGAAGAAGATGATGAAGAACCTTACTTGGAATAACCTTGTGAAGCTCTCATAACTGCCCCTCATAAGAACTCTCCCTCTCTTCTCACCCAAGGCTCCCCTCAACTCTCTCTCTTTTTAAGCTACCCCTCAGGACTCTTGGCAGTAAAAGATATTTTATAAGATAATATGAGAGCTTAAATAGAGAGCCTCTAAAGAAGCCCTAATTTTTAATATGGTGCTTCTGATTGTGCAGTACAATACTGTGATCGTCCTGTATGATTAGTTCAAAATAACACTTTCAGCCAGTACAAAATGTATTAGTTTGGATAATGAGTTCAATACATTATACTGATCATCCTTTACTATCTTATGATCATCTTATATGATTAGTTTAAGAGATTAAACTAATCATCCGGTACGATAGCTGGCGATTAAATATCATCCCACGCAGCGATCAGTTCGTACTGTACAAAGTTTGTGGATTATCCTGTAGGATCAGTAAAAACAATATGGTTCTCATCTTGGACGATGGGCGGTGTTTAATTATCATCCCATACATGAATCAATTCATACAATATGATCATATTCGATCATCCTGTATGATTTGATTAAACAATTTAACCATAATTAAACACCCAACCATAGGATCAATATAGAAATGATTGTCATAAATTATGCAGTATAATGCATATCGTACTTTACAATTTGAGTAAATATTAAAAAATTGCCTAAATTGTGATTGGTAGCTATAATTTGTGATTATACCAGATCGTCCTATACGATTAAGACAACCCAGTATAATTTGGTCATACAATATCAAATAACAAAGGGTGCCCTAATTAGGGTTTTTTATTTTAACTGATCATCCAATACGATATAAATTGTACTGCAAGATTAGTTCAAAAAATAGAAATTTGTTTAACTCACCAACTCACTCCCTTGGGTGTCTATAAAAGGTTACTTAGCTTAGTATCCACCATATACATGACTTGACTGAAGAATGATAAAAGTACATTAAAATTAAAATTACAAACTGACTCAACCCTAATATACCCAATCTTGAGCTGATTGAAGTTGCAAGTGAACGGTGGACACTAATTAGGGAAACAAAGGTAGTATCCATTTAAATTTAAAATAATACACTTTAAAATCAATTTTAAATTTCCCTTAAGCCTTTCAACCAACCAGAACATCAATCAACTTTAACCAATTAGCCTGCATAGGACATAGTCAAACCACACAGCCTACCTGACACACTTTAGATGGTTTGTTAGGATAATCAACTATAGTCTTAGGCTTGGCCAGTGTTTACTTTTCTACTGTCTGCAGGGTTTTCTGTAGTTTGCACTGCATGCTAGTTGTTAGTATAGATTGATGTGTTCATTTATTTAGTTCTTGCAATCTATATATTGATTTGATGGGCATTCGATTACTCTTTGGTTAGGGGAAATTTAAATGCTGATATTATTTTATTTAGGTGCCGTGCTCATACAGAGCATTAGTTTAACATAGATAATGCAAATTCAATCCTTTCCAAAATCAATTTCAAATTCAATTCTTCTCAAATTTAGACTCTGACATTTTTACCCCTAAGTTAGTTAATCTGCAAGGTAAAAGAGATGAGCTAAAACCCCTTGATTTCCCCTAAATTTGTAAACCTTCATGTTGAGTCCACATTCAACATACTGTGTTTTAAAATTCAGAGAAGATCTAGTTCAAAGAGTCAATACACTATAGAGAGTAGTGCCCTAAGCATGTTGATTATGATTTAGAGTTTGAGTGTTTAATTTGCCATAAGTAAAATAAGATTAATAAATATATCCTCAATAAGTGTGTTGAATTTGAAATATAAATCACACATGTTAACTTTAATTGAAGCGATCAATTGAATCAAAAATATTTATTTGGTGATTCAATTTGAATGAAGATTTGTTTGGAATTTGTTGTGGCTTGAGTTGAAATGGGCACTTGAGAAGGAAATGATACTACATAAGTAAATTTGAGTGGTTAGATCAGAATGATACCTATGGTCACATCCCTGATCAACAAGAATTAAAAATAAAGGATGCCGCTGAGGGAACTTATACTAATCTTGAAAATGAGATTTAAACTTGAATGGGGTTTGGATCCCAAATAAGTAGATTTGGATGGTTAGATTAGGATAACTACCCAATCAATTAGAATTAAAATGAAAGGAGGCTTTGTGGGTCTATTTAACTTCCCAGTATTATAATTTATGTTCTTAATTACTATTATTACTATTCTTCTCAACATAGTGATGTATTATATTTCTTTTAACACTCAATTAATTTTCTTAATAATAGATTCATTTGGATTTTAGATTGGTAAATGTGCCTTGTTGAGCTGTGTTAGCTCAAAATTATTTCTCCTTTTTTCAAGGCCTAGGAGGGGAAAAGGGCCAATTGAGTAGCTTGTTGCAGATCTGGGCCCAAGTCTAATGATTTTGATGATAATGAACATTATTATTTTTATTTACTATGATATCTTTTATTAATTAAAGTTCATTAGATATCTATTTTCTCTGTTGAATACTAACATCTCAGGTCCACAAGCTCAATCTCAAGCCAGCTCAAGATCGGGTAAACTAGGACTGAGTCAAGTATGTAATTTTAATTTAAATGCATTTTTTACCTTTTCTTGAGTCAATTGTAATATGGTGGATCCTGAAGCTAAGTAATCTTGCACACACACACTCAAGAGAGTGAGTAAAGGGAGATAGAGAAAATAAAATTTCCTAACCAAATCATACAGGACAATTTTTTGTCATCCTGGATGATCTATTCAGCTCATAATCTTAATTAGGGCATCTGGGTCAAGTAAACCTAATTAAGAAAATCATCCTCGATGATACTCCCTTCGTCCTGGATGATATGCTTAAATCAAAATACCCAGCCGCTAAACTCATTTAGGCAAGATTTTATAACTCACAAAATTGCACTAGTCATACAAAATGATCCTGATCATCTTGGATAATTCGTACACAATCATGCCCAAATTGACCAGATGGTTAGGAGAGTAATTAAGGTTACATTGATCGATCATATTGTCTAGGATGATCATAGAATCATCCTGGACGATTTATAACAAAAACTTTAGTTTTCTCCTAAGTCTCCTGGACGTCTCGAACTATCTGTTGGACGATAATGTCTGATTTTGAAGTAATCGTATAAGATGATCACGAAATCATCCTAGAAGATCAGTTATATTTCTACATATCATCCAGATTTATCTCCTAGACATCCTAAACTATCTGCTGGATGATAATGTCTGATTTTGAACTAATCGTACAGGACAATCGCAACATCATCCTGGATGATTAGAATAAACTTTGTGTTTTAATCGTATAGGAAACCTAGATTGTCCTAGCTGGAAGGGCTTAGTTAAACTAATCATACATGATTATCGACAGATCATCCTGGACGATATTTTCAGCAAGTTGAAAATTAGGGCACTTTTTGAGGCCTCCTATTTAAGCTCTCTTAATTATTGATGATAAAAGCTTTTAATATTTTTCCTAACCTAATAGAGCTTAGAGGAGGAGGAGAGTTTAGGAGAGATAGAGGATCTTGTGAGGGGGAGTTTGTGAGGGAATTCATAAAGGTTGCTTCAAGCAAGGATTGGATCACCTTCTTCATTCTTTATCCTTGGTTCCTTGGTGGCTCTGAGGAGATGATCATCAGCATAAGATCCTGGTTCTCTGCCTACTCTAGGAGGGAGTAAAAGGATTGTCAGGTTCTCTTTCTGCTCTAGGAGGAAGTAAAAGGATTTCGAGTTATCTTCCATCACTAGGAGGGTGAAAAAGGATTCAAGGTTCTCTACCTCACCGGATTGGTGGAAAGATTTTGTAAGGACTTCTCTGCCTTGCTATGAGAGCAATACTTGTAACGGGAGGTTCTGGGGAGTGGAAGTAGGTCAGATTTGATCAAACCACTATAAATCTGCTGTGTTCTTTCTACTTATTTTTCTATATTTATTTTCACTTATTTCTGTGATCTGATCTATAATTGAAATCTCTAATTTTGATTATCTTCTTATGCTCAAACTGTTTGTGTTTAACATATTTAAAAAGATTTCAAAAAGATTTTTCTTTTTGCTTACGAATTTTTAAAACATCAATTCACCCCCCCTTTAAGTTATCCTCGATCTAGTTCTATAGGGTTTAACACCCCACAAACATTCAAGTGGTATTAGAGAGGGATTCATAAAATTAAGTTTTAGAAAATATTTGATTTTTGATCAATGTATAACTTTGGTAATCGCAACACCGCGGACGGATATTCAATTACTTGACCACCTCTATTTGATAATATTCCTTTTGATTTTTGGAAAACTTGCTTATTTACCTTTTTATAATCAATTGATTATCAATGTGGATGCTAGTTAAGGAGGGATAGTATGCACCTTTTAGATTAATAAATGGCATTAAAACTAAATTACTATTTACTGAATGGACTTTAGATGATAGAGATTTAGCGCAACTAAATGCCCAATGTCTGAACTGTTTCTTTTGTGCCTTAAAATATGAAGACTACATGGGTGTCACTACTTGTACTACTGGAAAGAAATTTGGGACAGATTGTGCATTACTTATGCAGGAACATCTGAAGTTAAACAATCTAGGCTGAATATTTTACTTCATGATTATGAACTTTTTCACATGAAACCTAGTGAATCAATTTCTAAAATGTATACTAGGTTTACACAGATTGTTACTTCTTTGCATGCCTTAAGAAGATAGCTCACGAATTATGAAAAAGTGAACAAGATTTTGCAATATTTACCTTCTTCCTTTGATGTAAAAATTACTATCATTATTGAATATAAGGATTTAAATGTTTATTCAATTGATAACTTACTTAGATCACTAATTACTTATGAGCAAGGGGTGAACCAAAGGTAGCTTGATGCATGTGAAAAGAAGAAGGAGAAAACTATAGCCTTGAAGGCTAATGAGTCTGACACTGATATTTCTAGTTCTGATGATGATGACATGGCTTTAATAATAGGGCAATTTAAGAGATTCTTAAGGAAGAAATAAAATCATCATCATAAGTGGAATAAAGGTAAGAATAATAAATATTCTAAAGTTTCATATGATGTTATTTTTTTAATGCAGGAGGTCAGGGCATCTGATGTCTGATTGCCCAACTTTGAAAGCTTACCCAATTAAGGAAATGGGAGAGGAAAAACCTAAGTTCAAGAAGGATACAAAAAGGATCCAAAAGGCTTTCTGGGCATACTCGACATCAGACTCCTCTTAAACTGAAGTAGAAGAGGAGGTATCAAACTTGTGTTTAATGGCTGATGGTCATCATGATTACTCTGATCAAGAAGAGATATATGATCTTACATATGATCAATTATTTAAAGTTTTTGAATGAATTCATTCTTCATATAGGAAGCCTGAGAAAGCACATGGTAGCCTCAAAGTTGAATTTTTAAATCTACAGAAAGAGCATGAATGTTTAAGGAAAGATCATTCCACTCTGGATAATAATCATATGGCTTTATTAGATGAATTCAATGAATTAAAAAAAATCATTATAATTTAACCACTGAGCATGATTCATTAAAAATATCGCATGTTAAATTAGAAATTGCATTCAAGGAATTAAAAACTCTTGCGTTTGATTTAGAGAGTAGGGAGCATGCATTGAGAATGGAAAATTCAATTCTTGAAAGTATAAAAAATTTTTTTGATGCTGAATCAACTGCCTTCATAGAAAGTAAAAAACCACCATCACTTGAAGAATTTCATACACAATCATTAAAGCATGCATCATTCAAACCTAGGAAGAGGCACCATCACCCACGTAGATTAGTTAATCCTTTTCCTAATGTTAGATACTTTTCTTGTGGCATGTTAGGACATATCTCCCATACTTGCACCATTCACCGTAGAACACATTTGGTGTGGAGACCAAAATTGCAAAATTCACAGTATAGCATGCATACATCTCATTCTTCATTTCATAACATGGGACCCAAACCTCTTTGGGTTCCCAAATCTATTATTTGATAATTTTGTAGGTTTGCTCTCACAAAAGGCCTCATGAGAGCATGTAATACTTGGACAATGGATGTTCAAGGCATATAACTGAAGATGTAAATCAATTCATTTCGCTGGAGGCCAGGGTAGGAGGTAAGGTGGCACTTGGAGATAACACCACCAAGAGAGTGGTATAATCAGGTATAATTGGTAATTCAAAGAATTTTATCATTAAAAATGTTTTGCTTATAGATGGATTGAAACATAATCTGCTCAACATTAGTCAACTCTGTGATGAAGGTTTCAGCATAAAATTTTTGCCAACTAGCTGTATTATAAGCTTAAATGATAAAATTATTTTACAGGGAAAAAGGATCAATAATGTCAACATGTTGGATGTAAATTGCTTAAAAGTGATACTGCTCTTTGGTTAAAAATAATTATTGATGAATCATTATTATGGCATAGGTGGTTATGTCATGTAAGCATGAAAAGCCTTAGGAAGATTACCCAAAACGACTTAGTAAGAGGTGTCCCCAAACTAGAGTTTACTAAGGACCACTTGTATGATGCCTGTCAGTTAGGAAAGCAAGTCAAATCCTCCTTCCACTCAATCAAAGACCTTACCACTAGTAAACCCTTAGAAGTCCTTCACATGGATCTCTTTGGACCTGTCAGCACTTGAAGCCTAGGAGGGAAAGTCTATGATGAAAGTTCGATAGGGATGTTAAGCACTAGTGAACTAGTCCCGAGGCTAACCAAGAGGGGGGGGGGGGGTGAATTGGTTATTTAAAAATTTCACGATAACTATGAAAATCTTTTTATAACGTGCAGCGGAAACGAATTAAAACAATGATAAAAAGATCAACCACATATATTCACCCAAGCAGTTAATACCAGAAAAAATTAAAGTGCAGAATTGAATCAGGAAAGCAAACCAGATTTTATAGTGGTTCGGTCAACTTGACCTACGTCCACTCCCCGGAGCCTCCCCTCCGGGTATTGCACTAAACAGAAGTGTCTCTCCTTTTGCTCCCACAGCAAGGCGGAGAAGCCTGTGCAAAAATCTCCTTTTCACCACACGGTGAGGCAGAGAACCCGACCTCCTTTCGCTTCCTCCTGAAGCAGGCAGAGAACCTTTGAACTCCTTTCGCTTCCTCCTGAAGCAGGCAGAGAACCTACGAACTCCTTTCGCTTCCTCCTGAAGCAGGCAGAGAACCTACGAACTCCTTTTGCTTCCACCTGAAGCGGGCAGAGAACCCCGGATCTTCTTGCGAACGATCCTCCCACGACGAACACCGACTAGACGAAAGACGACGAACGGAGAAGACGACTCTGATCCGTGCTCGGAGCAACCTTAGTGAATCCCTCACTAACTCCCCCTCACAAGATCTTCTCTCTCTCTCCCAACTCTCTCTCTCTCTCTAGGGTTTCTCAGGGAAGGAAGGCAGCAAAAGATTTTTCCAAAAATTGGAAAAAGTTCTTTTAAAGGAGGGCTTAAAATTTTCCCTAAATCTCAGCTGGTCGGCCAAGATCATCCAGGACGATCGGTAGATCGTCCGGTACGATCAGTTCAAATTCAGCTGTTCCAGCTTGGACGATCTGGCTCTTCTGGACGATCAGTAGAAAAAGTTGTTCATATCGTCCCGTACGATCCTGCGATCATCCGGGACGATTAGTGCAAATTGAGGGAAATCGTCCAGAAGACAGTTCGGGTCGTCCAGAGAAATCTGTGCTGGGCGACCAAAAAATGACTTGCTCATCCAGGACGATGGGGTCATCGTCCTGGACGATTAGTTCAAAAAGGCCCCAAATCATCCTGTACATAGTTTTGGACGTACAGCTTAAATGCACTAGACGATCAAGATCGTCCGGGACGATCCTGCGATCGTCCAGGATGATATGATCGTATCAACCAAAAATAAATTGCTTTCCTTAATTACCAGATTAAATTAGGCATGATTATACTGGATTGTCCTGGAAGATACACGTATCGTCTGGGACGATCAGACCAAGTATCTAAAAATAAGAACTTGCCTAACTTGATCTGGCGGCTGAGAATTTCTGATTTGGGCATATCGTCCCGTACGATCCGGCGATCGTCTAGGACGATCGGCTCAATCAGACCCTCTTAACTTAGTCGCCCTAATTAGGGTTTCTGTTTTAACTGGATCGTGCAGGACGATGTGGAGATCATCCAGGACGATCAGAACAAAATTTTTAACAGAAACTCTAACTCACTCAATCTCTCTCCCTGAGTGTGTGTGTGCAAGGTTACTTAGCTAGGGAATCAGTTACATTACAATTGACTCAATAAAAAGAAAAATCATACATTTGACACACTTGGACCCGATCTTGAGTTGGCTTGAGTGGCTCGCGGTCTTTTGTGCCTGAAACAGATTAGCCAAGCAAAACACACTGGAAACATGTTTGTCATCATCAAAATCAGATTTGCAACAATCTCCCCCTTTTTGATGATGGCAAACATTTGTAAAGTAGTCTGAAAATAAAAGTAAACTAGGAGATCAAACAAACAAACATTTTTTAAATTTTTATTTAACAGCTAAAACAATACAGGAAGCATGACTCAGAAAATAGAAACAGACACGACTACAACTGACTCCCCCTTTTGACATCACAAAAAGGAGGAGCAAAAAATATAACACGGAAATAAAACATAAAATAAAATATAAATAGAATAACTACACGACAGAAAACTAAAACTGAGGTGGATCCTGATCGGAAGAAGGAGGTGGCGGTGGAGGGTAGAAGTAATGGTGAATGGCCTGAAAGTGAGCTCCAAACCAGGCCATGTCCTGGTCGTGCTGCTGCTGCTGCTGCGCAGCATAGTCCGTGAAGCGTTGGAGGTCCTCGTTGTGCTGCTGCTCCTGGGCAACCACGTAGGAGTCAAAATGGGCCTCCCACTAGTCGAAGCGCTGCACCAGGTGGTCAAGGGGAGAGGCAATGCGAAGGGGTGCAGGTGCCTCTGGTGCAGCAGGAACTGGAGCAGCCTCTTCCTCTTCTTCCTCAACATCCGGGGCAGGCTCCGGATGTAGGCGGGTGCTGTGTAGGACGTGGAATGAGTTGTTTGTGAAGAAGGAAGGAGGGACATCAGGAGGGACAGGATACTGAAGGTCATATTTTGTCTCTAAGGCATAGTGAATAAGATGACCTAAAGCTAGATTTGGGCGATGCCTGTGGCCCGGATCTCTAATGGTGGTGAGATGTTCTATGTATCGGATGATCAGATCAGAGGCATTAAATTCTCGACGGGCCATGATGTAGTAGGTGGTCAAGGACAGGAGCGGGGTAATGTGAATTCGATCCCCCGCCTTTGGAATGACGGAGGAACGAAGGACGTGCTGAATGGTCCGGGCATCCTTGAGAAGGGAAGTGCAAGCATTGTCGTGATAGGGTGCGTTGGAATTACGAAGGAAGTGATTGGCGACACTCCAATCATAGTCAGGATCGGTGATAATCGTGTGAATTTTGTCGCCAGTGACAGACAAGTTGAGGATATTGTGAAAATCGTGGGTCGTGAGTTCCACGGGGTGTTGATTTACGTAGGAGCGAAGAGTGGAATAGTCTGCGAAAATGCGCAAGTTGGCAAAGAAGATTCGAAGGAGTTCCAGATTGAAGGGAAAGGCTAAGGTTAGAATGAAGGTGAGGGAGGTGTGTGCGAACAAATCTAAGATGGGATACGTGAGAGTGCAGGGATTAACAATCTTGGAGTGCGTGATACCCACATTACGATAGCATTCGAAAGCCACCTGATCGGCGACATTCGGGAAGCGAGGATCGACATGTCCCCGGGACGAACTGGCCCCCTTTTGACGAGATCTTTTGCCACCAGCCATTAGGAAACCAAAGAGGAGGAAAGGAGAAGGAAAGTGGAGGAAAAACGATGTGAAAAACATGAAGAAAACTACTGTTTAAATAGAAAACGGACTGATCGTCCCGTACGATCACGGGATCGTCCGGGACGATGTGGTCATTTATGATGTTCTGGCCGATTGGTCAAAAAGGTGGTCCGATCGTTCAGGACAATCAGAGATCGTCCAGGATGATTAGACACAGGCGATCGTCCTGAGGAGTCAGGCTGGATGACCGTTGACGAAAAGTATCGTCCAGGACGATTAGGTGGATCGTCCGGGACGATATGCAATAAATATGTCGGACGGGCCGAATTCCAATCATCCAGCGGCTGACACGTGGATCGTCCAGGACGATGAGGTGGATCGTCCAGGAAGATGGTCAATAATTGGTGCAATATCAACCGTTTGATCAGATCAGGAAGATATGGATCATATCGTCCTGGATGATGTAAGAATCGTCCAGGACGATCACCAATAATTGGGGTAGTTTCAGCAGCAGGAGCAGTGGGTATGATTTTGAATGAATCGTCCAGGACGATTTTTGGATCGTCCAGGACAAAGAGGATCGTCCAGGACGATCGATGTATCGTCCAGGATGATGTGAAGAAAAATAGAAAAGAATGGAGGATGAAGATGATCGATCAGGATCTAAAAAACACAACCATGAAATCAAAATAACAAAAAGACGAATAAAACTGATCGTAAAAACACATAGAAGCATTGTTTTTTTTTTGATTAAGTTGCTCTTAGAAAATCAGAATTTTTTTCCTTGACTTTAGATTCGAAAACCAATGACAGGACGATTGACAGCGCTGAAATCCATAAAAGGTTGGAAATAATCAACGTTCGTAGCTCCGACCCCGGGCACCTTATCGATGCAAACCTCTTTCAAAACAAAAATTCGATTCAGAATAAAAGACATTATATTTGAAAAGAAATCCTTTCAAGCCTCGTTCCAGAAAAATATCTGATATAATAGTGTTACAAAGTAAAAAATCAGAAATCAGAATTTTCAAGACTCAAGTTTTAAAAATATTAAGTGGCGCACAGATTTTTCTAAGACATTTAATAATCTGAAAGGGAAGAAAGCTTGTTTTGGGCTCATTTTGTATCTCTTTTTCAAATTGGTTGGCGCTTTACGCATCTTTTGATTTTTTGATACACTTTGTGTATTCAATTTGGCAATTTCGCATCTTTTCAGTTTTGGGCTCATTTTATGCCTCTTTTTCAAATTATCTGGCGTACTGCGCATCTTTTATAAGCTTTCTCCTTTTCATAATCATTAAAGAGTCTCAGCTGTGAGATTATCTTCCAGACATAGGAGATGACACTCCGCAGTAAGGAAGAACGATTCACAAAATAAGCCATACAGCATATGATAAATGCAATCACTTGGTTTAGAAAATCAAACTAATGACTCAAGACTTTGAAAAACACTATTGATATGAGGCAGATTACTGTAGGAAGATAAAATAATCTTTATTTCAAAAACTAACATTTTAATTTTGAAAAGGATTTTTATTCAAAAGAAATTACACACCAGTAAAGGAGTTAGAGGAAGAGAAACAATTATCAATGTTTCTTCCCTTTCACAGATTCAGCGAAGTCAATCACTGCTTATCAGCTTCTAAACCAAAACAAGGTAAAAACTCCCAGTCAAAAATTCAGATCACCAGAAGTAGTGAGCGGTGATCAGATCTTGAAAAGCATAAAACAGTAAGTGCAAGATATGAACCAGTAAATAAATAAAAACAGGTAGAAAATCATAGCAAAGTAAATACTCAAATCAAACTAACAATAAGGCTAACAAAGAAATCAGCAAAAGAAATAAAATCAACTGAAAGTAAATAATCAAACCAAAACTAACTAACAGAAATCAGAAATTAGAATACCAAAACTAACTAACAGAAATCAGAATACCAATCAGAACAATCATAAATCAGCAGTCATCAGAATCTAGCATTTATATCAATCACTCCTAATCTGGTTCTCAAAATGCTGAATGAGTCAAAGGCCAGTGGTTTAGTGAATATGTCAGCCAGCTGATTTTCAGTTGCTACGTGGTGTAGCTCAATGTCCCCTTTTGTAACATGATCCCTAATGAAGTGATGCCTAATGTCAATGTGTTTGGTCCTAGAATGTTGGATTGGATTCTTAGAGATATAGATGGCACTAGTATTATCACACAGAACAGAGATTGTGCCAACAGGTACTCCTAAATCCAAGACTTGCTGCTTCAACCAAAGAACTTGGGCCACACAACTCCCTAAGGCAATGTACTCAGCTTCAGCAGTGGAAAGTGCAACTGAGTTCTATTTTCTACTGGACCAGGAGACTAACGACTGTCCTATGAACTGACAAGTCCCAGAAGTACTCTTCCTATCCATCCTACACCCTGCAAAATCAGAATCAGAATATCCAATGATCTCAAAAGAGGTGCTGTACCTAGGGTACCAAATTCCTAGGTTTGGGGTTCCTAAAAGATATCTAAGAATTCTCTTAACAGCAGTCAAGTGGGACTCTTTAGGATCAGCCTGAAACCTAGCATAAAGACACACACTAAACATGATATCAGGTCGGCTAGCAGTCAGGTAAAGTAGTGAACCTATTATCCCACTATACTTCTTCTGATCAACAGATTTTTCATTTGAATCCTTATCTAACTGAACTGAGGAGGGCATGGGAGTATTGATTGGCTTGGCTTTGTCCATTTCATATTTCTTCAAAATGTCCTTAGTGTATTTTGATTGATTGAGAAAGGTTCCATCATCCGTTTGCCTTATGCTAAACCCCAAAAAGTAGGACAATTCTCCCATCATACTCATCTCAAACTCTTTACTCATTATTTTAGAAAACTCTTCACATAAGTATTTATCAGAAGATCCAAAAATTATATCATCAACATAGATCTGGACAATGAGTAAGTCATCTCCTAATCTCCTCAGAAAAAGGGTGGTGTCTACGCTCCCCTTAACAAACTCTCTTTCTAACAGGAATGTGCTAAGCCTCTCATACCAAGCTCTGGGTGCCTGTTTCAATCCATATAAGGCCTTTTTTAATTTATAGACATGACTTGGATATTGGGAACTCTCAAAACCTGGGGGTTGTTCAACAAAAACATCTTCTTTAATTACCCCATTTAAAAAGGCACTCTTAACATTCATTTGAAACAGCTTAAATCCCTTATAACAGGCAAAGGCTAGTAGCACTCTAATGGCTTCCAATCTAGCTACAGGGGCAAAAGTCTCCTCAAAATCAATCCCTTCTATCTGATTATACCCCTTAGCCACCAATCTTGCCTTATTTCTCACCACCACACCAGAATCATTCATCTTATTCTTAAAGACCCACTTGGTTCCCACAATACTTTGATTTTTAGGTCTTTCTACTAACTCCCAAACATCATTCCTTACAAATTGATTCAATTCTTCCTGCATAGCTAAAATCCAAAATTCATCCGACAGGGCTTGATTGATGTTGGTGGGTTCAGTCATTGAGATAAAGGCAGAATGGTTTACTTCCTTCCTAAGTCCATGCCTAGTCCTAACACCTTCAGAAGGGTCTCCTAAGATCAGTTCTTTAGGATGACTCGAAGAATATCTCCAATCTCTAGGAAAATCTGTTTGAGGTTCTACCCTTTCCTCCAGATTTATATTTCCAACTCCTTGGGTAACCTCAATAATCTCTTCATCTTCTACTTCAGATCTAGACTCCTTAGGATCAGATTCATCAAACACTACATGGGTTGTTTCTTCCACCACCAAAGTCCTCCTATTGAACACCCTAAAGGATTTCCCCACACTTAAATATCCTAAGAACACTCCTTCATCAGATTTGGGGTCAAATTTTCCTAAGGGTGACTTCCCGTTATTCAGAATGAAAACCTTACAGCCAAAGACATGGAGGTGGGACAGATTTGGAGTTCTACCCTTAATGATCTCATAAGGTGTCTTGCTCAGTTTGACTCTCACATTCACCCTATTCAGCACATAACAGGCTGTGTTCACCGCTTCAGCCCAAAAGTATTTTGGAAGTGAATACTCGGCAAGCATGGCTCTAGCAGCTTCCACTAAGGTCCTGTTCTTCCTTTCAGCTACCCCGTTCTGCTGAGGGGTCCTAGGAGATGAAAAATTATGACTAATCCCATGATCCTCACAAAAGCTTCCAAACCTTTCATTTTCAAATTCCCCTCCGTGATCACTATGGATGGTAATAATCTTACATCCTAACTTCTTCTGAATCCAAGTAGAGAAGGATCTAAACTCATCAAATGACTCAGATTTATGTGACAAAAACTTAACCCAAGTGAACCTCGAATAATCATCTACAATCACAAAACCATAGACTCTCCCCCCTAAGCTGGCAGTGCTAATGGGTCCAAAGAGGTCCATGTGAAGAACTTCTAAAGGTCTAGAGGTGCTAATATCCTTAACAGAGTGAAAAGAGGACTGAACTTGCTTCCCCAACTGACAGGCATCACACAGGTGATCCTTAGTGAACTTAAGCTTGGGCACACCTCTAACTAAGTCTTTTTGGGTGACTCTCCTAAGGGTTTTCATACTGGCATGACACAATCTCCTATGCCATAACCAAGACTCATCAGCAGCAGTTTTTAAGCAAATTGAATTATCAGATTTAATGCTACTTACATCCAGCTTGTAGACGTTGTTGATCCTTTGCCCCTGCAAAACAACTTCATCATTTAAGCTTAAAATGCAGCCAGTGGGCAGGAATTTGATGCTGTATCCCTTGTCACAGAGTTGACTGATGCTCAGCAGGTTGTGTTTCAGTCCATCTACAAGCAAAACATTATCAATCATAAAGTTCTTTGAATCACCAATTATACCTGTGCCTACCACCTTCCTGGTGGTGTTATCTCCAAGTGTAACCTTGCCTCCAGCTCTGGCCTCCAGCGAAATGAACTGATTTGCATCTCCAGTCATATGTCTAGAACATCCGCTGTCCAGGTACCACATGCTCTCACGAGGTCTTGTGTGAGAGCACACCTACAAAAGTATCAAACATCAATCTTAGGAACCCAAACAGGTTTGGGTTCCTTCTTATGAAAAGAAGAATGCAATGCATGCGTGCTGTGCTGTGAAACAGGCAGTTTGGGTTTCCACACCCAATGTGTACTACAGTGAACAGTGCAGGTGTGAGAAATATGTCCTAACATGCCACATGAAAAACATCTAACACCAGGAAAAGGGTTAAGTAATCTACGTGGATGATAATGCCTCTTCCTAGATGTATATGAAACATGCTTTGAAGAACTTGCAACAGATTTTTCAAAAGGTGGCGGTGCATAAAACTGTTCAAAAGTAGGCGGTGTTTTGTTCTTTTCAAATGCACTGATCTTTACTTTCAAAAACTCATTTTCTTTCTTTAAACTTGCAATTTCAAATTTCAAGGTTCCCTTGCTACTTTCTACTTCACATGCCATTGTATCTAATTCTTTAAAAGCTCTTTCTAAGTCCACATGCATAGTTTTCAATGAATCATGCTCAGAAACTAAATCAGAATATTTTTTATTCACCTCATCGAATTCATCAAGCAAAGACATGTAATTTGAATCAAGTGTGGAATGATCTTTAACTACAGAATCATGCTCTTTTTACAAAGTTAAGTAATCTAATTTCAAACTAGCATGAGTTTTCTTAAGCTTCCTATACGATGTATGAATTCTTTCAGAAACTTCAAATAATTGATCGTAGGTAAGCTCACATACCTCGTCCTGATCCGACTGACTAGGGTGATCATCAGCCATAAGACACAAGTTTGTTTCCTCCTCTTCAGCTTCAGTCTCAGAAGAGTAGGATGCAGAGTCTGCCCAGAACGCCTTTTGAATCCGCTTCTTGTCCTTTCTGAACTTTGGTTTCTCCTCACCCTTCTCCTTGCTTGGGTGAGCTTTAAGTGTTGGACAATCAGCCTTTATGTGTCCAGGCTTCCTGCATTCAAAACAAACAGATTCAGATGAACTCTTAAAATTTTTATTGGACTTACCCTTATTCCACTTCTGATAGTTCTTATGTTTCTTCCTTAGAAAGCTTTTGAATTGCCTTGTGATTAAGGCAACATCATCGCTATCAGACCCGGAAGAGCTAGCATCTGAATCCTTGGCCTTTAGTGCCACTGTCTTCTCTTTCTTGCGTTCACCTGCATCAAGTTGCCTTTGGTTCACCCCTTGCTCGTAAGCAATGAGTGATCCAAGTAAGCTGTCAATAGAGTAAGTATTTAAATCTTTAGATTCAGTAATAGCAGTAATTTTAGCATCATAAGAAGCAGGCAAACATCTTAGAATTTTGTTCACTCTTTCATAGTTAGTAAGTTCTCTACCTAGAACATGCAAAGAGGTAACAATCTGAGTGAACCTTGTGTACATTTCTGAAATAGTCTCACTAGGTTTCATGCGAAAAAGTTCATAATCATGTAACAAGATGTTTAACCTAGACTGTTTGACTTCAATTATACCTTCGTATGTTATGTATAATCTATCCCATATTTCCTTTCCCGTTGTACAAGTAGAAACACGCATATAGTCTTCGGATTTTAAAGCACAAAAGAAACAGTTCAAGCATTTTGCATTTAACTGTGCTAAATCATGATCATCAAACGTCCAATCAGTAAAAGGCAGTTCAGTTTTCACATTATTAATCAGTCTAAAAGGTGGTTCGTATCCGTCCTTAACTAACATCCACATGCGATAATCAATAGACTGTAGAAAAGTAGACATGCGTGTTTTCCAAAAATCAAAAGGAAGATTATCAAACAACGGTGGTCTTGTAATAGAATATCCTTCAGCAGTATTACGATTATTACAGTTAGCCATGGATCAAATTCAAAAGTTTTTAAACCTAAATTTTGAATCCCGCTCTGATACCACTTGAAAGTTTGATAGGGATGTTAAGCCCTAGTGAACTAGTCCCGAGGCTAACCAAGAGGGGGGGGTGAATTGGTTATTTAAAAATTTCACGATAACTATAAAAATCTTTTTATAACGTGCAGCGGAAACGAATTAAAATAATGATAAAAAGATCAACCACAGATATTCACCCAAGCAGTTAATATCAGAAAAAATTAAAGCGCAGAATTGAATCAGAAAAACAAACCAGATTTTATAGTGGTTCGGTGAACTTGACCTACGTCCACTCCCCGGAGCCTCCCCTCCGGGTGTTGCACTAAACAGAAGTGTCTCTCCTTTTGCTCCCACAGCAAGGCGGAGAAGCCTGTACAAAAATCTCCTTTTCACCACACGGTGAGGCAGAGAGCCCGACCTCCTTTCGCTTCCTCCTGAAGCAGGCAGAGAACCTTCGAACTCCTTTCGCTTCCTCCTGAAGCAGGCAGAGAACCTACGAACTCCTTTCGCTTCCTCCTGAAGCAGGCAGAGAACCTACGAACTCTTTTTGCTTCCACCTGAAGCGGGCAGAGAACCCCGGATCTTCTTGTGAACGATCCTCCCACGACGAACACCGACTAGACGAAAGACGACGAACAGAGAAGATGACTCTGATCCGTGCTCAGAGCAACCTTAGTGAATCCCTCACTAACTCCCCCTCACAAGATCTTCTCTCTCTCTCCCAACTCTCTCTCTCTAGGGTTTCTCAGGGAAGGAAGGCAGCAAAAGATTTTTCCAAAAATTGGAAAAAGTTCTTTTAAAGGAGGGCTTAAAATTTGCCCTAAATCTCAACTGGTCGGCCAAGATCGTCCAGGACGATCGGTAGATCGTCATGTACGATCAGTTCAAATTCAGCTGTTCCAGCCTGGATGATCTGGCTCTTCTGGACGATCAGTAGAAAAAGTTGTTCATATCGTCCCGTACGATCCTGCGATCGTCCGGGACGATTAGTGCAAATTGAGGGAAATCGTCCAGAAGACAGTTCGGGTCGTCCAGAGAAATCTGTGCTGGACGACCAAAAAATGACTTGCTCGTCCAGGACGATGGGGTCATCATCCTGGACGATTAGTTCAAAAAGGCCCCAAATTATCCTGTACATAATTCTGGACGTACAACTTAAATGCACTAGACGATCAAGATCGTCCGGGACGATCCTGCGATCGTCTAGGACGATATGATCGTATCAACCAAAAATAAATTGCTTTCCTTAATTATCAGATTAAATTAGGCATGATTGTACTGGATCGTCTGGGACGATACACGTATCGTCCGGGACGATCAGACCAAGTATCTAAAAATAAGAACTTGCCTAACTTGATCTGGCGGCTGAGAATTTCTGATTTGGGCATATCGTCCCGTGCGATCCGGCGATCGTCCAGGACGATCGGCTCAATCAGACCCTCTTAACTTAGTCGCCCTAATTAGGGTTTCTGTTTTAACTGGATCGTCCAGGACGATGTGGAGATCGTCTAGGACGACCAGAACAAAATTTTTAACAGAAACTCTAACTCACTCAATCTCTCTCCCTGAGTGTGTGTGTGCAAGGTTACTTAGCTAGGGAATCAGTTACATTACAATTGACTCAATAAAAAGAAAAATCATATATTTGACACACTTGGACCCGATCTTGAGTTGGCTTGAGTGGCTCACGGTCTTTTGTGCCTAAAACGGATTAGCCAAGCAAAACACACTGGAAACATGTTTGCATCATCAAAATCAGATTTGCAACATATGAGTATGTGATAGTTGATGATTATTCGAGATTTACTTGGGTTAGATTTCTATCTCATAAAAGTGATTCATTTGAGGAATTTAAATCTTTTTCCACTTGGATTTAGAGGAAGCTAGGTTGTGAGATTGTAACCATTTTTAGTGACCATAGTGGAGAATTTCAGAATGAAAAATTTGAGCCTTTTTGTAAGGAGCAAGGGATATATCATAATTTTTTAATTGTTAGGATCCCTCAGTAGAATGGGGTAGCTAAAAGGAAGAACATAACCTTGGTAGAAGCCGCTAGAGCCATGTTAGTTGTATACTCGCTTCTTAAATACTTCTGGGCAGAAGCAGTGAATATAGCATGTTATGTTCTGAGTAGGGTAAATCTTAGTGAAAGTACGAGATGCGCCAAGAGGGGGGGGGGGGGTGAATTGGTATTTTAAAAATTTAACCCTACACAGGAGTTCTAATTTTTTTGTATTTTCAAAACATAATTTAATGACTAATGTGCGGAAGCAAATACAACATTCACAACGATGAAATTGATAGTTCAATTTAGATTTTACACTACAATATTTAAATACTGATTTTTCACCAAGCAATTAAAACGCATAAATTTAAAGCATGAAAAGTAAAGTACGGTAAACAGGAAAAAACACACCAGAGATTTTTATAGTGGTTCGGTCACTTGACCTACATCCACTCCCCGGAGTCCTCTACTCCGGGATTTGCACTAGTAAAAGTTGACTCTCCTTTGCCCCCCACAGCAAGGCGGAGAAGCCTTTACAATACTCACTTTCACCTCCCTCGGTGCGGCGGAATACCAAACGCTATGTCACCCTCCTGGTGACGGCAGCGGACCTTCTCCTTTTTCTCCCTCCTGGAGATGGCAGAGTACCTTGGCGATGTTGATCTTGAAGTGACTCTTCCCTCGAGAACTTTCTTGAAGCTTCCAAAGCCACAAGAGGAGCAAAGCATGCAGCTAGCTTAGAGCCACCGTGTGATCCCCTCACACTACTTCTCCCTCACGCTCAAGCTCACCTTCACCTTCCTCTCTCAAGCTCTAGATCTCTCCAAAAACTTCTCTCTACCGAATCCCCTTCTTTTTCCTCCTAGCCTCTCACAGCAAAAGGATTGATCAACAACTCCCTAAACAAAATTTAAAGTTGTTTTTATATCAGGCTTCAGAAAACCCTAAAAGTTTCAACTTTTGCGTTTCTGTTCGTAGAGTACGATTTATAATCGTACAGTATGATCAGTTCAATTACAGCTCCGTCCAGTACGAGTACAGACGAACAGGTATCGAATTTTATTCATATCGTACGGTACGATATATATATCGTACAGTACGATACTGTTGATTCGTACTGTTCGTACGGGACGAACTGTGGGACGAACCTCGGGACGAAAGAACTCGTCTCTGACAATCGTCCAGCACTCATTTAATCGTACAGTACGAATAGTATTTTTCATGATATCATCCTGTATGATAAGAATATCGTCCAGGATGAATAGTACAAAAATTCTTGGGATCGTCTGGTACGATCGCTGGGATGAAGGAAATGATCTCTGACAATCATCCAGCACTCCACCAGTCGTACCGTTCGATCAGTTCATTTCTTGATATCGTCCTGTACGATATGAATATCGTCCAGGACGAACAGAACAAAAAACCTTGGTTTCATCTGGTACGATCTCTGGGATGAATGAAATCATCTCTATAAGTCGTACAGTACGATATACGATCATACAGTACGATCTACATATAAAATAGAAACCAATATTTATTTCCTGATTAGGGAGATAATTTTGGCAAGTTTTAATTAATCGTACAGTACGAACAGTATCGTACAGTACGATCAGTTCAGAAAATCAAATTTAAAAATATACCAAACTTATTCTGGCGGCTAGGGTTTCACAATTACATATTATCGTACAGTACGATATAGATCGTACAGTACGATAAGTTTGTAAACTTAATCATTCGAAAATTAGCCGTTAGCCTGAGTATTTTTAATTAATCGTACAGTACGATCCAAGATCGTACAGTACGATGTGCTTAAAAAAATTAATCATTTTAAAAGAAAATTCTCCCCCTGTGTGTGTGCATGGTTGCTCCTTTCACATGCATGCTTCTGTGGCAGACTCAAAAAGAAAAAATAAAGAAATAAAAATTACAGACTCTTCAACATCCTATTCTACCCGATTTGAGTCTCCAGCAATCTTTAGCAGTGTGCATCTGACCTGAAATGTTAGTGCTCATATACAAAGATTAAACATTTGTAATCTAACGGAAGTCTATATGTACTCAGTAAGTATTAGTTGTCACCATCAAAATTAAGTGCTCGGGATCCTGGATTTCAACAATCTCCCCCTTTTTGATGGTGTCAAATAATATTTTCTGATGGACAGATGTTCTGACTTCTTTAGCTCCCCCTCAGAAGAGTAGCTTAGTAATTTTTAAATAGGAGGAGAAGAAACATTTTTTTTTGTTATTATAACATAAATAAAACAATAAGATAAAAAAAAATAAATGTAGTGAGAACATAAACAACCAATAGCATCTAATATTAAGCAAAAATATAATACAGAACACACAGAAAAGTTTCCCCCTTTTGACAGCACCAAAAAGGGAAGAAAAAGAAGAAACAAGTACACTGATAACAAACAGAAAACAGAAACATCTACAACAACCTAAAAATCTGGATCCTGATCCGGAGGTGGTGGTGGAGGGTCGGGAAACAGCTGGTGGTACTGATGAAGGGAGGCGAACTGGTGATCGATCGATGTGAAGCGCTCCCTAAACCATTTCATATCCGTGTCATGCTCCTGATGTTGCTGAGCAATGTGGGCATCCAACCGAGTCTCCAGACGATCAAGTCGTCGAATAATGTCATCGTGAGGGTAGTCGGGAGGAGCAAGGCCAGGTGGTTGGATTGGTGGTGGCGGAGGTGCGTCAGCAGGAGCAGCAGCCTCCTCGTCATCAAACTCGGGATCGGCAGGAGCGGCTGCCCGATGGAACAAGATACGAAAGGAGGCATTCGAGTAGAAGATAGGAAGGTGATCAGGAGGGAGCGGATAATGAAGCTGGTATTTTGCATCTAGAATGTAACCTATGACATGCTCTAAAGCAAGGTTCAGTTTACGACGGGCACCGGGATATCGAAAGGCAGACAAGGTATGAATGTAGTCAAACACCATTTGGGCTTCATTGAATCATGTGCCAGACATAATGAGATAGGTGACGACAGAAAGTAGGGGAGTAATATGGATGCGATCTCCAGCCTTAGGTATAATAGATGTGCGTAGGACATGCTGGATAACGCGGGCATTTTGATTTAAGGTTTGGACCAGGGGTAGGTGTTGATTGGAGGGGACACCTCTAAGGGTCATATTTACTGACGTCCAATCATAGTCGTGGGAGATCATGGATTGGGGACGAGGGCCGTCAGTGGACAGCCCGATGTGCTCAGCAATATCGTTGACGGTGATAACGACATTCTGTTTACAGACATAAGATGTGAAGGTAGTGTTCTCAAGGTCGACTCGGATATTTGCAAAAAACTCAAACAAGAGCTCGGAGTGAAACGGAAAAGCAAGAGTCAGAAGGAATTGAAGGCTAGTGGAGGCGAACAGATTCATCACCTCAAAATTTAGGGTGGCCTGATTGAGCATGCGGGATGTAGTGAACTTTACCTCCTTGATTTTAATATACGCTTTCTCGTCCGCAGCGGAGAGAAAATGATCATCGAAGCACCGAGAGGATGAAGAGCTCCCGACGATCATACGACCGCGCTTACTGGACCCAGACATTTTGGAAGAAAGGATTGGATGAATGATGAAATTGAGAGGGATTGAAGGTGAGGAGAAATGGCAAAGAATCCCTCCCATTTTATAGAATTTGGGGTATATCGTACAGTACGATTGAGAATCGTACAGTACGATATGTGCAATAATGTCATCTGGACGACTTTTCAGAAAAGTGAGTCAAATCGTACAGTACGATCGGTATCGTACTGTATGAACGTGAGTGTAAGGCGTTCGTCCCAACGAGTCATCTGAACGACTTTTGACCAAAAGTGTTTGTACAGTACGAACAGGTGTTCGTACAGTACGATAGGCAATAATGTTCATACCGGCCGATTTAAATTCGTCCTAATCCGTTTGACACGTGGATCGTACAGTATGATTGGTATGTCGTACAGTACGATGACCAATAATTAGTATCGTATGGTACGAGTGGTGAATCGTACAGTACAATAGGTATAAGACATGAAAGATCTGGACCGTGAATGGGAATGGACGGCTGAGATTGGAGTGATTTGAACCTTATCGTATAGTACGATAGTGTATCGTACAGTACGATTGTCAGAGAAGATCAAGGTTTGTGAGCAACATGGGAAGAGTATCAGAAATCCAATTTTTTTTTTTTTTTTTTTTTAATTTTAACAAAAACAAAACAACCACAAACAAAATTTTTTTTTTTGTTACATTAGGCATGAATGTCTATGACACCTAATTTGGTTCGTAAAGTGCTAAATGTGTCATAACCTAATGGTTTTGTAAAAATGTCTGCCAATTGATCTTCAGTAGCAACGTGGTGCAGTTCAATATCTCCTTTGGCTACATGATCTCTAATGAAATGATGTCTAATGTCTATATGTTTGGTTCGTGAGTGTTGAATTGGATTTTTGGATATGCAAATTGCACTAGTGTTGTCACACATGATCGGAATGGTTCCTACAGGTAGTCCTAGATCTACAAGCTGTTATTTTAACCACAACACTTGTGCAACACAGCTACCTACCGCTATATATTTCGCTTCGGCTGTGGATAGGGCTACTGAATTTTGTTTCCTACTGGACCATGAAACTAATGATTGTCCAATGAATTGACAAGTGTCAGAAGTGCTTTTTCTATCTACCTTACATCCTGCAAAGTCTGAATCTGAGTATCCTAAGATTTCAAAAGAAGTGCTGTGTCGAGGATACCAAATTCCTAAGTTCGGGGTGCCTAGAAGATATCTAAGAATTCTTTTGACAGCAGTCATGTGAGATTCTTTCGGGTCAGCTTGAAAACGGGTACAGAGACGTACACTAAACATTATGTCTGGTCTACTGGCAGTCAGATAGAGAAGCGATCCAATTATTCCCCTATACCTCTTTTGATCTACAGACTTCCCACTGGGATCTTTATCCAATTGAATATTAGAGCTTATGGGTGTATTCATAGCCTTAGCATTGTCCATTTCATATTTTTTCAAAATATCGTTGACGTACTTAGACTGGCTAAGAAACGTTCCACCTTCCGTTTGTTTTACACTAAATCCAAGGAAGTAACTAAGTTCGCCCATCATGCTCATTTCAAACTCGTCGCTCATTATTTTTAAAAATTCATTACATAGATTTTTCTCCGTCGATCCGAACAATATGTCATCTACATAAATCTGAACAATGAGTACTTCAACTCCTACCTTCTTCAAAAATAAGGTGGTGTCCACACTACCCTTTACAAAGCCTCTATCTAGTAGGAACGTACTAAGTCTTTCATACCAGGCTCTAGGTGCTTGTTTTAACCCGTACAGTGCCTTTTTCAGTTTGAACACGTGATTTGGAAATTGTGAGTTTTCAAACCCCGGAGGTTGCTCCACATACACATCTTCCTTGATTACTCCATTCAGGAAGGCACTCTTTACATCCATTTGATACAGCTTAAAATCCCTAAAACAAGCAAAAGCTAACAGTACCCTGATGGCTTCTAGTCTAGCTACCGGAGCAAAGGTTTCTTCAAAATTTATTCCTTCAATTTGGTTATACCCCTTCACTACTAACCTAGCCTTATTTCTTACTACTATTCCTGAGTCATTCATCTTATTTTTAAAGACCCACTTAGTTCCAACCACACTTTGCTCTTTAGGCCTTTTGACTAACTCCCATACATCATTCCTAACGAATTGGTTCAACTCTTCTTGCATTGCTAGGATCCAAAATTCATCTCCTAAGGATTGATCTATACTCGTGGGTTCAATCATAGATATGAATGCAGAATGGCTAACCTCTTTCCTAAGTCCATGCCTAGTTTTTACCCCTTCTGATGGGTCTCCTAAGATCAGCTCTCTAGGATGACTAGAAGAAAATTTCTAATCTTTAGGCAGATGTTCCTGAGGTTCCGCTCTAGTCTCTATGGTAATGGTTTCTACTCCCCGTATAACCTCAACTTCTTCTTCTTCATGATTAGGTTCAGATGTCTTATTGGATTCATCAAATACCACATGAGTGGACTCTTCTACTACTAGGGTTCTCTTATTGAATATTCTATAGGCTTTACCTACAGATGAGTAGCCTAGGAAAACCCCTTCATCAGATTTAGGGTCGAACTTTCCTAAGGGTGACTTGCCATTGATTAGAATGAAGCATTTGCACCCGAAAACGTGTAAGTGGGAAAGATTGGGTGTCCTACCCTTAAGCAACTCATAGGGTGTCTTATTAAGTTTGGATCTAATATTTACCCTATTTAATACATAGCATGCGGTATTTATTGCTTCTGCCCAAAAGTATCTAGGGAGAGTGTATTCAGCTAACATAGCCCTAGCAGCTTCAACTAAAGTTCTATTCTTTCTTTCTGCTATTCCATTTTACTGAGGATTTCTAGGGGTAGAGAAATTATGTTCTATTCCAACCTCTTTACAAAAAGATTCAAACTTATCATTCTCAAATTCCCCACCGTGATCACTATGAATTGTTGAAATTACACATCCTAATTTCCTTTGAATCCAAGTGGAGAAAACTCTAAATTCTTCAAATGACTCACTCTTATGAGCTAGGAATTTCACCCAAGTAAACCTAGAGTAGTCATCTACTATTACAAACCCATATAACTTCCCTCCTAGGCTGGCTGTACTAACAGGTCCGAACAGGTCCATGTGGAGAGTTTCTAGTGGCCTAGTGGTGCTGATATCCTTGATTGCATGAAATGAAGATTTAACTTGTTTTCCTAATTGGCAAGCATCACAAAGATGGTCCTTAGTAAAGTCTAACTTTGGTATGCCTCTAACTAAGTCTTTCTGAGTGATGTTCCTAAGTGTTTTCATACTAGCATGGCATAGTCTCCTATGCCATAACCAAGAGTCATCTGCTATTATTTTCAGACATAAGGAATTTGTGGTTTCAATGCAGTTCAAGTCTAACATGTAAACATTGTTTATACGTTTTCCTTCTAACACAAGTGAATCATTTAAACTAATCATGCATTTGTTAGACAGAAATTTTTTATCAAAGCCCTTGTCACATAGTTGACTTATACTTAAAAGATTGTGCTTTAAACCATCCACTAAAAGTACATTCTCAATAATTAAATTTTTAGTATTTCCAATGATACCTGAGCCCACCACTTTTCTGGTGGTGTTGTCTCCCAAAGTTACCTTGCCTCCTGACCTGGCCTCCAGTGTCACGAACTGCTTCATGTCTCCAGTCATGTGTCTCGAGCAGCCACTGTCCAGGTACCACATTCTCTCACTAGGTCTTTTGTGAGAGCATCCCTACAATGTCAATCATGGATTAGCTTTGGGAACCCAAGTGAGTTTGGGTTCCACATCATGCTTATATGAATGAAATGTATGCATGTTATGCTATGATGATTGTGATTTTGGTCTCCACACTAGATGTGTCCTATAGTGAATTGAGCACGTGCGAGCTATGTGACCTAGCATGCCACAAGAATAACATCTAACACCTGGAAATGGGTTCACTAATCTACGAGGGTGGTAGTGCCTATTTCTGGGTTTGGATGATGTATGCCGTGCTGGTTTTGAATGAGATGATTCACATGGTGGAGGCTGAAAGAATTCAGTAAATGTGGGAGGTTTTTTGTTATTCTCGTATGCATGAAGTTTTTCATTTAAAAATTTGTTCTCTTGGTTAAGACTAGCATATTTGAATCTCAATGCATGCTCACTACTACTAAGTTCCCCTGATAGTTCTTCTAGTTCCTTAAATGCATTATCTAATTCAACATGTGATGATTTCAAGGTATCGTGTGCAGTGGTTAACTCAATATGCTTCTTGTTTAATGCATCGTATTCATCAAGCAAAGACATATGATCTTTATCTAAGTCAAAAAAATCCTTTACTACACTAGCATGCTCCTTTTGTAAAGTACTAAACTCAGTATTAAGACTAACATGCTTTTTCTTTAATTTTCTATACGAGTCATGGATTTTTTCAGAAATAACAAGCAGTTCATCGTAAGACAGTTGACATACCTCATCTTGATCTGATTGATAAAGATTATCATTAGTCATGAGACACAGATTCGTTACCTCCTCCTCTGCTTCTTCTTCCGATGATTCTGAAGCAGAGTCGGCCCAAAATTCTTTCTGAGTCTTAAACTTGCCCTTCTTGAACTTTGATCTTTCCTCACCCTTCTCCTTGGTTTGATGAGTTTTGATGTTGGGGCAATCAGCTCGGAGATGACCAGGTTTCCTGCACTCAAAGCAAATTGTTTCAGATGCAACCTTAGTATACTTTGAGTTCTTACCTTTGTTCCAATTGCTTTGATGATGGCGCTGCTTTCTTTTCAGAAAATTTTTGAACTGACGAGTCATCAAAGCTATGTCGTCATCTTCCTCCGCTGCTGAGCTGTCACTTTCAGAATTGTTTGCTTTTAAAGCCACTGCTCGCTCCTTTTTCTTTTCACCTGCATCACTTTGTCGTTGACTCACTCCTTACTCGTAGGCAATGAGTGACCCAAGCAAATTATCAATAGAATAAACATTTAGGTCTTTTGACTCAGTTATTGCAGTGATTTTAGCATTGTATGAGCTAGGCAAACATCGCAGTATTTTGTTTACTTTTTCCGAGTTAGACAACTCTCTTCCTAAAGCATGCAGTGATGTTACAATCTGGGTGAATCGAGTGTACATGTCAGATATAGTTTCACTAGATTTCATGCGGAATAGTTCATAATCATGTAACAGTATGTTCAACCTAGATTGTTTGACCTCACTAGTTCCTTCGTACGTGATACACAGTTTATCCCAAATTTGTTTACCAGTAGTACAAGTTGATACTCGCATATAGTCTTCTGATTTTAATGCGCAAAAGAAACAATTTAGATATTTAGCATTTAGTTGTGCAAATTCTCTATCCTCAATGCTCCATTCATTAAATGACAGTTCAGTTTTAACTCCATTCAACATACGAAATGGTGCAGAATAACCTTCTTGGACTAACATCCACATGCGATAGTCTAAAGACTGTAAAAATGTAGACATGCGTATTTTTCAAAAATCAAACGGTATGTTATCAAATAAAGGTGGACGAGTTATGGAATAACCCTCCGTAGTGTTACGGTTACCAAATTGAGCCATGGATCTTACGTTTCTAGGTTTTCTAAAACACTATTTTGAAACCCCTCTCTGATACCACTTGAAAGTACGAGATGCGCCAAGAGGGGGGGTGAATTGGTATTTTAAAAATTTAACCCTACACAGGAGTTCTAATTTTTTTGTATTTTCAAAACATAATTTAATGACTAATGTGCGGAAGCAAATACAACGTTCACAACGATGAAATTGATTGTTCAATTTAGATTTTACACTACAATATTTAAATACTGATTTTTCACCAAGCAATTAAAACGCATAAATTTAAAGCATGAAAAGTAAAGTACGGTAAACAGGAAAAAACACACCAGAGATTTTTATAGTGGTTCGGTCACTTGACCTACATCCACTCCCCGGAGTCCTCTACTCCGGGATTTGCACTAGTAAAAGTTGACTCTCCTTTTGCCCCCACAGCAAGGCAGAGAAGCCTTTACAATACTTACTTTCACCTCCCTCGGTGCGGCAGAATACCAAACGCTATGTCACCCTCCTGGTGACGGCAGCGGACCTTCTCCTTTTTCTCCCTCCTGGAGATGGCATAGTACCTTGGCGATGTTGATCTTGAAGTGACTCTTCCCTCGAGAACTTTTTTGAAGCTTCCAAAGCCACAAGAGGAGCAAAGCATGCAGCTAGCTTGGAGCCACCGTGTGATCCTCTCACACTACTTCTCCCTCACGCTCAAGCTCACCTTCACCTTCCTCTCTCAAGCTCTAGATCTCTCCAAAAACTTCTCTCTACCGAATCCCCTTCTTTTTCCTCCAAGCCTCTCACAGCAAAAGGATTGATCAACAACTCCCTAAAGAAAATTTTAAGTTTTTTTATATCAGGCTTCAGAAAACCCTAAAAGTTTCAACTTTTGTGTTTCTGTTCGTACAGTACGATTTATAATCGTACAGTACGATCAGTTCAATTACAGCTCCGTCCAGTACGAGTACAGGCGAACAGGTATCGAATTTTATTCATATCGTACGGTACGATATGTATATCGTACAGTACGATACTGTTGATTCGTACTGTTCGTACGGGATGAACTGTGGGACGAACCTCGGGACGAAAGAACTCGTCTCTGACAATCGTCCAGCACTCATTTAATCGTACAGTATGAATAGCATTTTTCATGATATCATCCTGTACGATAAGAATATCGTCCAGGATGAATAGTATAAAAATTCTTGGGATCGTCTGGTACGATCGCTGGGATGAAGGAAATCATCTCTGACAATCGTCCAGCACTCCACCAGTCGTACCGTACGATCAGTTCATTTCTTGATATCATCCTGTACGATATGAATATCGTCCAGAACGAACAGAACAAAAAACCTTGGTTTCGTCTGGTATGATCTCTGTGATGAATGAAATCGTCTCTATAAGTTGTACAGTACGATATACGATCGTACTGTATGATCTACATATAAAATAGAAACCAACGTTTATTTCCTGATTAGGGAGATAATTTTGGCAAGTTTTAATTAATCGTACAGTACGAACAGTATCGTACAGTACGATCAGTTCAGAAAATCAAATTTAAAAACTTACCAAACTTATTCTGGCGGCTAGGGTTTAACAATTACATATTATCGTACAGTACGATATGGATCGTACAGTACGATAAGTTTGTAAACTTAATCATTCGAAAATTAGCCGTTAGCCTGAGTATTTTTAATTAATCGTACAGTACGATCCAAGATCATACAGTATGATGTGCTTAAAAAAATTAATCATTTTAAAAGAAAATTCTCCCCCTGTGTGTGTGCATGGTTGCTCCTTTCACATGCATGCTTCTGTGGCAGACTCAAAAAGAAAAAATAAAGAAATAAAAATTACAGACTCTTCAACATGCTATTCTACCCGATTTGAGTCTCCAGCAATCTTTAGCAGTGTGCATCTGACCTGAAATGTTAGTGCTCATATACAAAGATTAAACATTTGTAATCTAACGGAAGTCTATATGTACTCAGTAAGTATTAGTTGTCACCATCAAAATTAAGTGCTCGGGATCCTGGATTTCAACACTTAGATCTAAGTTGAATAAGACACCCTATGAGATTCTTAAGGGTAGGACATCCAACCTCTCTCACCTTCATTTCTTTGGATGTAAAGTGTTCATTCTGAATAATGGGAAGTCTCAACTAGGGAACTTTGACCTAAAATCTGATGAAGGAGTGATCCTAGGTTACTCAAGTGTTGGGAAATCCTATAAAGTGTTCAATAAAAGAAAACTAGTAGTTAAGGAGACCACTCATGTTTTATTTGATGAATCTGATAAATTTTGAGGCTCTAGGGTAGAAGAAGAAGAGGTTGTAGAGGTCACCCAAGGGGTAGAATCTACAAATCTGGAGGAAATGGTAGAAACTGATGTTACTTTGCCTAGAGAATGAAGATATTCTTCAAGTCATCCTAAAGAACTGATCTTAGGAGACTTATCTGAAGGTGTTAGAACTAGGCATGGACTTAGAAAAGAAATAAACTACTCTGCCTTCATTTTAATGGTTGAACCCACCAACCTAAATAAAGCCTTATCTGATGAATTCTAGATCCTAGTCATGTAGGAAGAGTTGAATTAATTTATAAGGAATGATGTTTGGAGTTAGTAGAAAGACCTAAGGATCAGAGTGAGGTTGGAACTAAATAGGTTTTCAAAAATAAAATGCATGATTTCAGAGTAGTGGTGAGAAATAAGGTAAAATTGGTGGTTAAGGGGTATAATCAGATAGAAGGATTGAATTTGAAGAGACCTTTGCCCCTGTAGCTAGAATAGAAGCCATTAGGGTGGTACTAGCCCTTGCATATTATAAGGGATTTAAGCTTTTCCAAATGAGTGTCAAGAGTGCCTTTTTAAATGGGGTAATAAAAGAAGGTGTTTGTAGAGCAAGGCTTTGAGAATTCCTAATATTCAAATCATATTTTCAAATTAAAAAGGGCTTTATATGGATTAAAATAGGCACCCAGGGCATCATATGAGCGACTTAGCACATTCTTATTGGAAAGAGAGTTTGTTAAGGGGAGCATAGAAACCACCCTATTTTTAGAAAAGTAGGAGATAAATTACTCATTGTCCAGATTTATGTTGATGATATACTTTTTGGATCTTCTGATAAAAATTTATGTGATGAATTTTCTAAAATAATGAGTAGGGAATTTGAGATGAGTATGATGGAAGAATTATCCTACTTTTTGGGGTTTAGTATAAGACAAATGGATGATGGAACTTTTCTTAATCAATCAAAATACATTAAGGACATCCTGAAGAAATATGAAATGGATAAAGCCAAGCCAATAAACACTCCCATGAGCTCCAGTGTTTAATTAGATAAGGATTCAAAAGGAAAATCTATTGATCAAAAGAAATATAGAGGAATAATTGGATCACTTCTTTACTTGACTGCTAACAGATATGATATTATGTTTAGTATTGTCCTTTGTGCTAGATTTCAGGCTAATCTTAAAGAGTCCCCCTTGACTTCTGTTAAGAGAATCCTTAGATATCTCTTAGGGACCCAATACTTAGAAATTTGGTATCCTAGGCATAACACTTTTTTTGAAATAATAGGATATTCTAATTCAGATTTTTTAGGATGCTGAGTTGATAAAAAAAGCACTTCTGGGACATATCAATTTGTAGGATAATCCTTAGTTTCGTGGTCCAGTAGAAAGTAAAATTCAGTTGCCCTATCCACTGCTGAAGCTTAATACATTACCTTAGGAAGTTGTGTGGCCCAAGTCCTTTGGTTAAAGTAATAGATTCTGGATTTTGGATTACCTATAGGCACAATTTCAATCCTATGTGATAACACTAGTGCCATCTATATTTCAAAGAATCCAATTCAACACTTTAAGACCAAACACATTGATATCAGGCACCACTTCATTAGGGACCATGTTACTAACGGAGATATAGAGCTATAACATGTAGCCACTGAAAACCAGCTTGCAGATATTTTCACAAAACCACTGACCTTTGAAACCTTCAGCATCTTAAGTACCGTATTAGGTGTGATAGATATTCATGCTTGAAAATGATTATTTCTGTCTATATTTTTATTCTTCTTATTTTTATTTATTTATTTATTTCTTTTTGTATGTTTTATTTTGTGTGTCTTTCTTGCTAGGCTTTATTTATTTATTGATTTCCTTTTTGAATTTGTGCTTTATATTTTTGATTTCCTTTTGTTATTTTTAGTTTTAAAAATCAGATCACTGCTCACTTCTATTGATGAACTTGCTTTTTAAATGAGATTTTTGCCTTATTTTTGTTAGCAGTGATTGACTTCTCTAAAACGGTTAAAGGAAGAAACATTGATGATTTTTTTCTTTCTCTAACTCCTTTAATAGTATATCTTCTCTTTTTGAATCAAAATTTATTTCAAAATTAAAAAATTGGACTTTGAAATAGAGATCTAATTTATCTTGCTATAGTAATCTATCTTATATGAGTAGTGTTCCAAATCATTGAATCACTTTCATATTTTCTTAATCACTTTCATATAAGAATGATTCTATTTTGTGATTTACTTTTCCTTATCTAAGGGAGTGAGTTTTTCTTCTCTTATATGTGAAAGATAAATCTCACAACTGAGAGTTTTTAGAGATTTTAAAAGAAAGGAAACTTGCAAAAGATGTGCAAAGTGCACCAATCAACAGAAAAAGAGGCACAAAATGAGCCCAACACGGAAAGAGGTGCAATATTCACTAATTAACTGCAAGATATACAAAGTGTATAAAAAATAAAAATGCAAAGTATGCCAAATAAACTAAAAAAGATGTACAAAATAAGCCCATAAAGAAATAAGCTTCCTTCTCTTTCAAATTTTCAAAAATCTTAGAAGAATCCATGTGTCACTTAATATATTCAAACACTTGAGATTGAAAATCATGATTTTTGATTTTTTACTTTGTAATACTATTTTATCAGATATTTTTCTAGAACAAAGTTTGAAAGGATCAGTTTTCTTATCTAATTTCTTTTCTTTTGAATAAGATTTTTGTTTAAAATAAATTTGAACCTATAAGGTGTCCAAGGTAGGGTTTACAAAAATTGAATTTTCAACTTTTTCTTAATTTCAGCTTTGTCAATTCATTTCTTTCGAGTTTTTAAATTTAAATTTGAGGTAAAATTATCATTCACTGGAGCTGATCGATTAAAAAAAACTTCTATTTTTGCTCTTTTTATCATTTTTTTATTTTTTTCGTGGTATTTTTCACTTATTTTTTACTTGTTCCTTTTCTTCTCTCTCCACCCTTTCTTTTCAGCACCACCACCACCACCACCACCTTCTGATCATAATCCCTTTGAAAATTAGTTATTTTTCTTTTATTGTTCGATTATTCTGATGTACTCTGCTTGTTCTTTTTACTATTTTCTAGTTCCTCCTTTTTGTGATGACAAAAAGGGGAGTAAGTATGTTTGTAAAAGCTTGTATGCCTGTAAAAGTTATTTTTTCTTAGTGCTTATTGTTGTGTTCCTACTTAGTTATTTTGTTTATGTTATTCTTTTACATAAAAAATGTGTTTTTCTTTTGTCACCTTCCCTATTTTTTAAAGAATTAACTTAGTAAGTGGAGTTTAGGGAATAACAAAACATCTTTGAAAGCTTTTAATAATAATGTTTGACATCATCAAAATTGGGGAGACTGTTGCAGATCTGAGCTCAAGTCTTGTGATTTTGATGATAACAAACATTATTATTTTTATTTACTATACTATCTTCTAATAATTTAAGTTCATTGCATATATTTTTTCTCTATTGAATACTAACATTTCAGGTCCACAAGCTCAATCTAAAGCTAGCTCAAGATTGGGTAGACTAGGACTAAGTTAAGTGTAATTTTAATTTAAATGCATTTTTACCTTTTCTTGGGTCAACTGTAATGTGGTGGATCCTAAAGCTAAGTGACCTTGCACACACACTCAAGGGAGTGAGTAAAGGGAGATAGAGAAAATAAATTTTTCGAACTAAATCATACAGGATGATTTTTTATCGTCCTGGATGATCTGTTCAGCTCATAACCCTAATTAGGGCATCTGGGTCAAGTAAACTTGATTAAGAAAATCATCCAAGATGATATGCTTAAATTAAAAGAACCAGCTATCAAACTCATTTAGGCTAGATTTTATAACTCACAAAATTCCACTAATCATACAGGATGATCCTTATCATCCTAGATGATTTATGCACAATCATACCTAAATTGATCAGGTGATTAGGAGAGTAATTAAGGTTATATTGATTGATCATATCATCTGGGATGATCGCAGAATTGTCCTGGATGATTTGTAATAAAAACCTTAGTTTTCTCCTAAGTCTCCTGAATGTCCCAAATTATCTGCTGGATGATAATGTCTAATTTTGAACTAATCATATAGGATGAATAGTTATATTTCTACATATCATCCCGATTTATCTCCTGGACGTCTCGAACTATTTGCTGGATGGTAATGTCTAATTTTGAACTAATCATACAACACGATCGTAATATCATCCTAGACGATCATAATAAACTTTGTGTTCTAATCGTACAGGACACCCAGATCATCCCAGCTGGAAGGGCTTAGTTAAATTAATCGTACAGGACGATGAATAGATCATCCTGGATGATATTGTTAGCAAGTTGATGTGTTTTAAGCCTAGTTCATACCACCTTCTACACATCAACAGATGTAGGAGACTTTACTTGGGTTAGTTTAGGGGAGTAGGACCATTATACAGTATGAGGCTGAGTATACTACTTTAGCAGGATTTGCTCCATAGTTAGTTGTCACTTCTAAAAAGAGTTAATATAAATTTTGAGAGGATTAAAGGATAATTTGAGGCATCCACAAGTCTCAATCCATATCTCTTATTTTTTTAAGTTGGTAGAGCATGCCTTTCTAATTTGAAATGATTTGATAACTACTCAACAATGATAGACTGTTAGTAGGAAGTGATTTGACTGTGAGACTTTATGTAGTTAATTTTCTACGAAGAAGAGTAGGAGAGGTTGACCATTTGCATCAATTTATGGCAGTTGTGACATAGGTAATTTTGGCTATATTAACGGATCACTAGTGTCTCGAGTTATGGTAGATTTCATTTTAGCTAGTGTTATAGTGTAACAAGATAATTTTAGGTGTTAAAATGTTCGACATAGAGTAATTGAGTGTCCACAGACAGACCTGCCCAACATTCTAATCCCTAATTCGAGAGTTTAGTTATATTTATAGGAAGATTGAAGATAGTTCTACCTTGCATAATTTTTGAGAGATTATCTAATAGAGGCAATGGTTATGGTTCTGTGATGGGCTCAGTGGTAGGGAGACTATTGTAGGCTAGAGAGAACCTAATGTTTTTTTTAAACCAGCTCCGATTTAGGCATGTGATGCAGCATGACTTAATATAAGTCTTGATATCCACTAGATGTTGTTACATGTATGACTTACATTTCTGATCATCTTTGTCATATTTTATTTAATTTTGGAGCTAGTCATTCATTTATTTTTTAACATTCTTTGATTTACTGCACCTGCCTTTAGTATTATTAACTTTTTCTCTATCTATTACTTTTCTATCTGGAGAGGGTATGGTAACCAGTAGGGTATGCTTTTGTGACTTAGAAATATTTGGTAGGAAGTGGAGGCCTAGTTTGATTCTATTACCTATTTTTGAGTATGCTATTATTTTGGGTATGGAATAGTTGAGTTGGTTTGAGGTTCGAATTGATTCTCTAAAGAAGCAAGTCACATAATTTCTATATAGTGAGAGTTTTTTATTTTAGGGTGTTAGGGTAGTTCTACTTTGCTTGAACATTACTGTAAAAGTAGTTACAGTGTGGAAAAGGGATGTATAAGTTTTGCATCTCTCTCTAATGTCCTAATAGTGCAAGAGCTTTTTAATATATTACTTGAGGGGTTAGTTTGTTTGCCTCCAGAAGAAGATATTAAGTTCTATATTGATATGTTTTAGGGTATAGATTTGATATCTAAGGCTCCATATATAATGGCTCCTAAGGAACTTCAAGAGTTGAAAGTATAGTTTTGAGTGTTGGTGGACATGGGATTTATTTATCCTAGTGTGCCTTTGTGGTGAGCTCCTATTCTTTTTTTTGAGATAAAGAAAGTTACAATGTGTATATGCATTGATTATAGGAAACTAAATAAAGTCACAATTAAGAATAAGTTTCCTTGGCTATGTATCAATGATTTATTTGATTAGCTTGTTAAATCTTCTATGTTTTCTAAGATCGATCTCTGATCTGGCTATTATTAGGTAAATGTGAGAGAGGCATATGCTATGAAGATTGGTTTTAGGACTTGTTATGAACACTATGAGTTCTTAGTCATACCTTTTAGGGTGAGTGATACACCAATAATTTATATGGATCTAATGAATTGGGTATTCTGAGAGTATCTTGATCAGTTTGTAATTATCTTTAAAGATGATATTTTAGTTTATTCTATTTCTAAGGAGGATAATTCTATACATCTAAAGATAATTCTGGAGACTTTAAGGCAACATACATCTAAAGATAATTCTAGAGACTTTAAGGCAACATCAGTTGCATGCTAAATTTTTTGAGTGAGAGTTTTGGATGAAGTGCATTTATTTTTTGGGACATATGGTGAGTATGCAGACAAATAAAATGAAATATTTTTGGCCAATGATTTACTATAGTGTTTCTATAAACAAATCTGCATAACCAATATTAGCTACCTTGGAAGATAGACTAATGCCGCACTATCAACTTGAAAAGAGAAACAATTTATTTTCATAATCAAACTCAACAAAGGGAATGTGAAATTCATTTTGAAGGATAATATTTACATTCAGCTATCACCTACCATTTTAATTATGAAATTAACCAAGGAATAGGATTTATTCCACGTCCAAAGATTTTTCCCCTACTTTAGTAAACTAAAGTAGGATTTATTTTATACTGGGTTCTAGATTCCCTATAGAGGCAAGCCTCTATAGTTAATTACATCTCCAAAGAGAATACTCTTGATTAAAGTGAGGATAAGGCTTTTTAAATATATAAAGATTTGATAAAAATTTTGAGTTTAAGAACTCAAAGATTGATTTATCATTTTAGAGGAAATTATAAATTTAGAATTTTTAAGGATTTAGAGAAGACATTATGAGAGATGTACAATATGGACTTATGTCTTCATGGAGTGGACAACCAGCTAACATTCTAGAAATCAATCAATGCCTTATTCATGTAGGGAGTCAAAGATTTTGATTCAAAAATTTAAATTAGGGCAATAAAAAATTCAAATGAATCTAGCTAGCATCATGTATGATGTATGAAACAAATGTATAAATAATTTTTTTTATTAATTTATGTGGAAATATAAGTACAACCCAGGGTCTGTTGTAAATATAAGGTGGCCAAGCTCCACTATAACATGCTTGGGCTTCTGCACCTTGGAATGAAGTTGGTTTCAATATACTTGCTTATTATCTTCTCTAGGAATCTAAAAGATGATTTCTCTCAAAAGGAAGAGAATACATTTCTCTTTTGGAATCCAATATGTATATATAAGTAAACACATCTAACAATTAAAACTCTTTGAGTTTATATAACTCGATCTAAATACACTATAGACATTTAAGCTATACATGTACATTTGACTCTTGAATTTATTTATATCTAGGTACATTCTACTTAGACTCTTTATTTTATAACCAAGCCTAGATATGTTCCACTTTGCTCCTTTCTTTTATAATAAAGCAAATATAACACGAATATATATATACAATGCATACATGAATATAAAGCAAGTGTATATAATTTTAAAGTTTAATTATGCACCAATAGAAAAATAATCATGCATACCATGACATCCAGAGTGATGAAAGTAAATAAACACACCAAGAAATACCCCCAAGCAAAGGTACCCTTAAAAAACCAAAATTACTATAGCCTAGCCTAAGACTAGAGTTAGTGGCCCTAGCAAACAGATTCTAGTGTGTGAAAAATATTGTGTGTGTTTAATATGTCCTAGGATGCTTGATGTTTAAGTTATTTAAAATTAAGGTTATTTTTTCATTGTATGTCAAGGGATATTTTAATTTAAATTTAAGTTTTAGCATTTTAGAATTTTATTAATTAAATTTTAGAGAGTTTAATTTGTTTGAGGCATTTTATTTTAGGTTTTAAAGAACCATGTCGGTCAGTGGCCTCAAAGTCCAAAACCCCACTAACCTAAGTCCCATGAATCGTAATTTTAATGTACCATTCAGTGTCTTCATTTGATTAAGTATTTTAGAGCATGATCTTTCAATCTAATACCTCTTTACCTTCCTAAAAGGAGTCAAGCAAATAGTGTGAAAGATTTAATGTTTAAATATTTTATTATTTATTAATCGATAGTTTTTAAGTTAAAAGGTAATTATCTTTGTTATAAAAGGGCTATGAGATTTATTTCACCCTCCTTGAGGCTAGCTACTAGCCTTACGAGTCTGAGTTATCCAATAATATACCACATTATTATATTTTAAATTATATATATGTTAAAGTCATTAGAGGCTTATGAATCCCATGCAATTATGTCTTCCAAAATGGAGATAAACATAGTGCATAAAGCCCAATGAGTTATTTAAAGACCCACCAATTCAATGCATGCATATTTTCTAGAAAGTGTTGGATACACTGCATAGGGGTCTTTAATTTAATAAAAAAATTTTTAAAGACCTTTCAATCCAATGCATTTGTGCCTTCCAAAGGCATTAAACACAATGCATAAAGGACCTATTATATTTAATATAATATTTTATTAATGAATATATTTAATTAAACTAGATTTAATTAGATGAGTTATTAAACATGTTTTTCATGACATATATCAACTGTTACTATGAGTTTCTAGTTATCTGAATGAAATGGTAATCTTACTGAAATAATTTTTTGTATTAAAACAAAACTACATGACACATATTACATCGTATTTGACATAAAAGCAAGTGAATCTAATCATGCATTCAACGCATAATTATTGCATTTAATATTTGAGATCTTCTAATTTTAGCAAAGCTAACATATTAATAAAGTTTATGTATAACTTCAAATATCTCAGGAAATCCAAATTTGTGAAGTGAACATAATATCTAAAAACTACCATTCTCGTACCACTTATTTAGAATAAAAGTTCTTGGCAGAAAAAGATGTTATAATTAGTGAAGCATTAAAATAAAGAAAATAACACAATAGAGTAGATCCAACTCTTTACACAGTTATTTAAATATATAATTATTTTTTTTACTTTTTCTTTTGGGCTTAGAGTAAATAAAATGAATATGAATGTGCATCATATGTCAAGTAAGAAAATCAATTCTAGGGAAAATCAAGATTAAGCCAAGCTGGCCTTTAAGTAAGTCTAACTCAAATAAGAATCACAGTGAAAGACCTTGAATTGATTTTGACAAGAAACAACACAATGAACTAAATTTGTAATGGACTTTCCTACGAATAATAAACCATTCCAACCCAAGCAATATAACTCATGAGAAGATTCAAATGGAGGCATCTTAAACTCGATCGATTAACAAGCTTACGATGAATCATCGACATGATTAAAGTCAACATTCATAACTAGAAATATCAAAATAGAAAATACTCTAAACTTCAATATGAAGTAATTTTAATAAAATGAAACCAAACTATCTAAAGTTAATCTTGAGAGAATATAGTGTGATATGATTTTATATCTAATATACTCATGGATGTCCAAGGAAATAGAGAAGGAATTTACACACTTATAAAAAACACATTTAACTATTCTTTTGAAATGAATAAAAAACCCCAAGAAACTCTTCTTACATTTTTTCACCTTGATAGAAGAAGTGAAAAATAGCCCAAATAGCCCCAAACAGCCCTCCACTTATCCTTGTTGGCCAAAATATGGAGCTGCTATATCTCCTCTTATTGGCCAAATGGATAGATGGGGAGGAGAGGTATGAGAGCTTTTGGCATGAAGGAAAGCTGGATGGTTAGTTGGGGTGTGAGCTGCTTGTGTAAGTGTCAGGGAAAGAGGCATGTACATCTAGATGAGCCATCCATGGTTACTATCATGAATGGAGGGGTGAGGGAGATATCAAATGGAGAGCTGGAGGTGCGAAGCCAAGAAATTAATCATGGATGATGGTGAATCGGTTGGCCCTAGCTCCTCTTTCCCAACCAGCCCACATTTCCCTTTTTAAAAGCTGAAAATGAAACATAAGATGTGATGAAAAAATAGCCCTTTGATGGCCATGATCCAAGGGATAAAATCAAATCACTTGGATGCTCTTAAAAAGATTTAAAAAATTGCCATCTCCTAGACAAATTTTAGCCATTAGATTTAAATTTAGACAGCAAGGATGAAGGCTATTTTTATGAGGGAAAAGAAAAAACATTTTTTCATCATGTTGCCACCAAATTAACCCTAAAGTTTATATGGAAAAGAACGACCACTAGCCCCTTTTAACTTGAAATGGATGGTTAAGATCTGATTAAATTATGAACTAAAATTATTTATGCTTGAATTTAGATTTGAGTTAATTTATATTTATTAAAATTTCATATTTTGATTTGATAAATAAAATTTGTTATAGATTTTTTTGCATGACTTTAAATTTATTTTAAAAAGTATATAATTTTCTCTCTCCTTGACATGCATCAAAAAATATCTAATTCAAACTTAAATAGCCTCATTTGATCCATCTCGATTTGCTAGATATAATGGTGTAATCTATTTTGCAAGGCAACATCTTGATAAAAAAAATTTATGTACAGAATGAACATATATAGGAGCTAAACTGACCTTCTCAATGTGTAATAATATATGCAAATGACCGATGCAAAAAGGAGGTCAATAAATGGACCCTGTATATGTGTGAAGAACTTGAAAAGTAACCCACACATGTTGGCATTGATCGAGGTGATCAACATAGTCCAAATGAGTTCAAATTTAATTTAGATTTTAAATTTTAGATTCTAATGATTTAAATTTCAATTTTTTTTATATTTATAAGGTGTATTTTGATTTTGAGCTTTGGAGTATGATTGATTGAATGGAAGTTGACAATGAAGAGCTCTACCAAATAGTGGCTAAAAGGATTTACACAACTAGCAAAGCCCAATGCATGAAAGAGTATAATGAATGAGTTCAATGATTGAATTTAATGATTAATTCCAATGGTTTAGTTTAATGATTCTGGGAATTCGAGTGTGATTTGGTAAGACTCAAGTCTTCTTTCTAGTCCAAGAGAAGGGATGAAAACATGTGGGGAATCATGCCTATCTTAATAAACTAGAGCGTGCTTCTAAGTAAAGGAGACCTAAGTGTGATGACACATAGCTATACTTTAGAAAACTAATATTTAGAACTTGAATGGGATGAGGATCCCAAGTAAGTAGATTTAGATGGTTAGATTAGGAAAACTACCCAATCAACCAAAATTTAAAAGGAAAGGAAGCCCATAGGGTAAGTTACACCAATCCTAAGGAATAAGATTTAAAATTAAATGGGATGTGAATCCCAAGCTAGTAGATTTATACTTGACTAGAATAACATCTCCTAGACAAGTGGATTAGAATATGAATGGGATAACTTCCCCCAAATAGATGGATTGGATACTTGAATGGGATAAAATCTCCCAAATAAAAAGATTTATACTTGACTAGAATAACATCCCCTAGATAAGTGGTTTTAAATCTAAATGGGATAGCGGGCCCCAAACAAATGGATTTATATTTTACTAGGATAGCATCCCTGATATAAGTGGTTTGAATCTGAATGGGGGTAGTGGCCCCGAAGCAGATGGATTTATACTTGATTGAGATAGCATCCCCTATATAAGTGGCTTGAAATTTAAAAGGGATAGTGGCCCCCAAGAAGATGGATTTATAGTTGACTATAATAGCATTCTCTAGTCAAGTGGTTTGAAATTTAAGTTGGATAGCGACCCCCAAGCTGATGGATTTATACTTGACTAGGATAATATCCCCTTGATAAGTGGTTTGAAATTTGAATGGGATAACAATCCCCAAGTAGCTGGATTTATACTTGATTAGGATAACATCCCCTATATAAGTAGTTTGAAATATGAATGGGATAGTAGACCCTAAACAAATGGATACTTGACTAGGATAGCATATCATAAATAAGTGGTTTGAAATTTTAATGAGATAGCGGCCCCAAAGCAGATGGATTTATACTTAACTAGGATAGCTTCCCCTAGATAAGTGGTTTGAAATCTAAATGGGATAGCAACTCCAAGCAGATGGATTTATACTTGAGTAGGATAGCATCCCCTAGATAAGTGGTTTGAAATCTAAATGGGATAGTGGCCTTCAAGCACTTGGATTTATACTTGACTAGGATAGCATCCCCTAGATAAGTGGTTTTAAATCTGAATGGGATAGTGACCCCCAAGCAGATAGATTTATACTTGATTAGGATAGCATCTAGTAGACAAGTGGTTTGAAGTACGAATGGGATAGTGGTCCCTAAGTAGCTGATTTATACTAGACTAGATAGAGTCCACTAGACAAGTGGTTAAAATCTGAATGAGATAGTGTCCCCCAAGCAAATGGATTCATGTTTAGCTAGGATCATGTCACCTAGATAAGAAGATATAGGTAATAAAAGAGCTTATAGGATACCATGAGCATGGGTTTATACCTAACAACAAATTTTAATGATAATGAAGCATATAAACTACCATGAAAATGGGTTTATACATAACAACTATTTTATATGGTTAGATTATAATAAAACTTGGAATCATATCCTTAATCAACTAGAGTTCAAAAGAAAAGGTGCAATCAAAAGAAGACTACATCAATCCTTAAGAACAAAATTTAATCAAATGTAGGGGCCCATAAACTTTTATGAATGAATTTTTAAAAGAAAATAGGGAATATTTAAACACACTCAATGCTGAAGACACTAAGAGATGTTAAATACTCACTAGTTAATTGAGATAAATTTGATTTTACTTATATATTTTTTGAGAATAAAAATTTTGTTCATTTTATTGGAAAAATTTTCCTCTTAAATCATTTGGACTGGGATAAAATGACAAATGGGGCCAAATTTGAAATTATACAGAGAAATAGATTGACTCCTTCCAAACTAAAAAAATCTGAGGATTTAGATTTTGTTGACCCAAATCATGCTCACTAGAAGCTAAACTAGGGATCTCTTCTATATATGTATATATTTTAGATTAAAATCTAATTCAAGAAAGATTTAAATTAAAGAAAGAAATTGAATCTTTTCAATTTTCTTACATGACATGATTTTTATATCTAATAGAACTTCATTGTATGATGATGAATCTAGAATTAAAGTTTCATAATCAAGAATCAAAACATCAAATGAGATGGGTTTTTTGAGATTTAAAGATTTAAAAGAAAGGAAAGCCACTTATTCTTTTTTGAACACATTTAGTGCATTTCTCTCTTTTTTTTGGCACACTTTGTGCATCTTTTACTATTTTATGCAAATTACGCATCTTTTGATTTTGGCATGTTTTTGTGCATCTTTTATTTTTGGTACACTTTGAGCATCTTTTATTTTTATAGTTGGCTTCCTTTCTAAAATCTTTAAAATAAGATTTTTTTAGTTGTAAGATTATATTCCAAGCATAAAAGAAGAAAACCCACTCTCTTATATAAGGAAGAAAAGTCTACAAGAAAACCCAATTCTATGATAAAGTTGAATAACTTGATTAAAAAAATTGTAATATAGATTAAAAAGCATGCTAAGGATGCCTATGAGATATAAAATTGCTAGGCAATAGAAAAGATTTTCATTTCTTACTCTAATTTAATTCTGAAATGGATTTTATTTTAAAACTTAAATCAACCCACACCACTAGTGGGAGGGAGGGAATAAATTGTTTTTATTATCAATGATGATGATAGATTTTTTTTTAAATATTTAAAGGAGTCAATCACAACATAATTTATATTTTAAAGAAAATAAAGGTGAAATTTCCATTAAAAAAACAATCCAACTATTCTTTAAAAAAATTTTCTCAAAATTTTGTCTTGTATTTTAAATTTCAAACTTTTCTCAAATTAATTTTATTATAATTTTGAAAATTTTGCATATGTAAATTTTATGAACCTTATTATTGAAAATGGAATTTAGATTTTTGTTTAAAATTATTTGAGTCAGGACCCAATCCAAATGGATTTAGACTAGGGAGAAGATGAAAGCAATAGAATTTAGACTAATTTGAAAAGATATAATTTTTGATTGAGGTTTAAAGGATTTATTTTGGACCCAATATAAATGAAATTAATAATACAAATCTGGTTTTAAAGGTTATAATTTTGATGATAGCAAACCTTTCTATTTCTGATTTCCTGTTTATTCTTTCAAGTACGCAGGATCAATTGCAAGTTTAAGCCAGTCCAAGATCGAGTCAGTCTATTTTGAAATATAGGTCCAATATATTGTTTTCATTTTTATTGAGTCAAATGTTATGTAACTGATCCCCTAGCTAAGTAATCTTGCACACACACACTCAGGGGGAGAGTTTTAGTGAATTAGAGTATTTATTCAATTTTTATTATGATCGTCCTGGACGATATTAACATCATCCTAGACGATCCAGTGAAAATAGAAACCCTAATTAGGACAATCATATTAAGTCGGTTTGATTAAGCTGATCATCCTAGACGATATAAATATCATACAGGACGATAGTCTTAAATCAAAAATTCTCAGCCAGATCAAGTTAGGCAAGTTTTTATTTTTGATGATTTGGTCTGATCATCCTGGATGATACGTGTATCATCTTGGATGATCGATTACAATCATGCTTAAATTGGTCTGGTGATTAAGGAAAGTAATTAAGGTCTAGTTGATTCGATCATACATCCTGGATGATCGCAGGATCGTACGGGATGATGTGTTAAAAATCCTGACCGTCCAGTGCCTATCACCTGTACATCTAGAGCTGTGTGCTGGATGATATTCCTGCTTTTAAACTAATCGTACGGGACGATACCCATATCATCCCGGATGATCAAGTCATTTTGAGATCGTCCTGCTTATTTCACTTGTACGTCTAGAGCGGTGCTCAGGACAATTTTGTGTGGATTTGAACTAATCGTACTGGATGATAGAGATATCATCCTGGATGGTCAAGCCATTTTGTGATCATCCAGCATGTTTAATATGTACGTCTAGAGCAATTTTTAGGACGATTTTGTGTGTTTTTGAACTGATCGTATAGGACCATCGCCAGATCATCCTAGATGATCCTGGCCGACCAATTGAGATTTAGGGCTATTTTTGAGCCCTCCTATTTAAGATTTTTTTCTTCCAACAAGAAGAATATTTTGCCACTTTCCTTTCCAGAGAAACCTTGAGAGAGAGAGAGAGGATCTTGTGAGGGGGAGTTTATGAGAGATTCACAAAGGTTGCTCAAAGCAAGGATCAGAGTTGTCTTCTCCATTCATCATCTCTCATCTTGTCAGTGTTTTCTATGGGAGGATCATTCGTAAGAAGATCTGGGTTCTCTGCCCGCTTCAGGAGGAAGTGAAAGGAGTTTAGATTCTCTGCCTGCTTCAGGAGGAAGCGAAAGAATTCTGGGTTCTCTGCCTGCTTCAGGAGGAAGCGAAAGGAGTCCAGGTTCTCTGCCTGCTTCAGGAGGAAGAAAAAGGAGTTCAGGTTCTCTACCTACTTCAGGAGGAAACAAAAGGAGTTCAGGTTCTCTGCCTCACCGGGTTGGTGGAAAGGAGTTTTGTACAGGTTTCTCTGCCTTGTTGTGGTAGCAGAAGGAGAGTCACTTTTGTGTTAGTGCAAAACCCGGAGGGGAGGCTTCGGGGAGTGGACGTAGGTCAAGTTGACCGAACCACTATAAAATTTGGTATGCTCTTTCTGATTATTTTTTGCACTTTATTTTTCTATTATTATCTACTTGGATGAAATCTGTGGTTGATTTTTTCATTTATGTGTTTATTTATTTTTGCTGCAAATTTTTAAAAAGATCTTTCCTGTTGCTCACGAATTTTTTAAAATAATCAATTCCCCCCTTTCTTGGTTAGCCTCAGGACTAGTTCATAAGGGCTTAACATCTCTATCAAACTTTAAAGTGGTATCAGAGCATACCCACTTAAATTTCAAGTAGTATTAGAGAGAGATTCAAAAATTAAGTTTAAAAACTTTTGAATTTGATCCATGGCTAACTTTGGAAATTGTAATATTGCTGAAGGTTATTCAATTACATGACCACCATTATTTGATAACATACATTTTGATTTTTGGAAAACTCGCATGTCCACTTTTCTTCAATATATAGATTATCGCATGTGGATGCTTGTTAAAGATGGATATGAGCCACCTTTTAGAATGGTTAACAATGTTAAAACTGAACTGCCTTTTAATGAATGGACTTTTGATGATCGTGACTTAGCCCAACTGAATGCCAAATGTTTAAACTATTTTTTCTATGCCTTAAAATATGTGGATTATATGTGTGTTTCTACTTGTACAACTGGTAAAGAAATTTGGGATAGATTGTGCATCACTTATGAAGGTACAACTAAAGTCAAACAGTCTAGGTTAAACATATTGCTTCATGACTATGAACATTTTCGCATGAAACTTACTGAATCTATTTCTGAAATGTGTATGAGGTTCACTCAAATTATCACTTCTTTGCATGCTTTAGGAAGAGAACTTACAAACTAAGAAAAAGTGAACAAGATTTTGAGATGTTTGCCTTCTTCATTTGATGCTAAGATAACTGCAATTACTGAATCGAAAGATTTGAACAATTATTCTATTGATAACTTACTTGGGTCACTCATTGCTTATGAGCAAGGGGTGAACCAAAGACAGCTTGATATAGGTGAGAAGAAGGAGAAAACTATGGCGCTGAAGGCCAACGATACTGACACTGACCCTTAAGGGTCTGATAGTGATGATGTTGACTTAATCACTAGATAATTCAAAAGCTTTCTAAGGAAGAAACATAAGAACTTTTAGAAGTAGAACAAGGGTAAGTCCAGTAAAAATTTTAAAGGTTCTTCCGATACTGTTTATTTTGAATGCAGGAAGTCAGGATATATTAAGGCTGATTATCCTACACTTAAAGCTTACCCAAGTAAAGAGAAGGGTGAGGAGAAACCTAAGTTCAAGAAGGATAAGAAGCAGATTCAAAAGGAGTTCTAAGCAGATTTTGCATCCGACTCTTCTGAGACTGAAGCTGAAGAGGAGTAAACCATCTTGTGTCTAATGGCTGATGATCATCCTGATCAGTCTGATCAAGAAGAGGTATGTGAGCTTACTTATGATCAATTGCTAGAAGATTCTGAGAAAATTTATTCATCTTATAGGAAACTTAAGAAATTACATGCTAGTCTGAAATTGGATTTCTTAACCTTGCAAAAAGAGCATGATTCTGTAGTTAAGGATCATTCTACACTTGATAACAATCATATGTCTTTACTTAATGAATTTGATGAATTGAACAAAAAGCATTCTGATCTAATTACTGAGTATGATTCATTGAAAGCCTCACATGTTGATTTAGAAAAAGCCTTTAAAGAATTAGACAACATGGCATGTGACGTAGAGAGTAGTAAGGGAGCATTGAACTTTAAAATTGCAAGTCTTAAGAAGGAGACTGAATTTCTAAAAGTAAAAATTAGTGCTTTTGAGAAAAATGAAACACCTTATACTTTTGCACAATTTTATGCACCTCCACCTTTTGAAGAATCTGTTTTAAAATCATCAAAGCATATTTCATACAAACCTAGGAAGAGGCACTATCACCCACGTAGATTAGTTAATCCTTTTCCTGGTGTTAGATGTTTTTATTGTGGCATGTTAGGACACATCTCCCACACCTGCACTATTCACCGTAGTAGACATTGGGTGTGGAGGCCTAAATTTCCTGTTTCATAGCACACCACACATACATTGCATTCTTCTTTTCATAAGAATGAACCCAAACCTGTTTGGGTTCCTAAATCTGACATTTGATGATTTTATAGGTGTGCTCTCACACAAGACCTCGTGAGAGCATGTGGTACCTGGACAGCAGATGTTCAAGACACATGACTGGAGATGTAAATTAGTTCATTTCACTAGAGGCTAGGGCTGGAGGCAAGGTTACACTTGGAGACCCACCACCAGGAGGGTGGTAGGATCAGGTATAATTGGTGATTCAAAGAATTTCATGATTGATAATATTTTGCTTGTAGATGGATTGAAATACAACCTGCTAAGCATCAATCAACTCTATGACAAAGGATACAACATCAAATTTCTGCCCACTTACTGCATTTTAAGCTTAAATGACAAAATTATTTTGCAGGGACAAAGGATCAATAATGTCTACATGTTGGATATAAGTTGCTTTAAAAATGATGTTTCAATTTGCTTAAAAACTCCTGCTGATGAGTCTTGGTTATGGTACAGGAGATTATGTTATGCCAGTATGAAAACCCTTAGGAGAGTCACCCAAAAGGACTTAGTTAGAGGTGTCCCCAAGCTTAAGTTCACTAAGGACAACCTGTGTGATGCCTGTCAATTAGGGAAGCAAGTCTAGTCCTCCTTTCACTCTGTTAAGGATATTAGCATCTCTAGACTTTTAGAAGTCCTTCACATGAATCTCTTTGGACCCATTAGCACTACCAGCTTAGGGGGGAAGTTTATGGTTTTATGATTATTGATGATCACTCAAGGTTCACTTAGATTAAATTTCTATCACATAAATCTGAGTCATTTGAGGAATTTAAGTCTTTCTCCACTTGGATTCGAAGGAAGTTAGGTTGTGAGATCCTGACTATTTATAGTGATCATGGTGGAGAGTTTGAAAATGTGAAGTTTGGAACTTTCTGTGAGGAGCAAGGGATTAGCCATAATTTTTCAGCTCCTAGGACCCCTCAGCAGAACGGGATAGCTGAAAAAAAGAACAGGACCTTAGTGGAAGCCTCTAGAGCCATGCTTACTGAGTATTCACTTTCAAAATACTTTTGGGCTGAAGCGGTGAACACTGCCTATTATGTGCTGAATAGGGTGAATGTTAGATCCAATCTGAATAAGACACCTTATGAGATCATTAAGGGTAGAACTCCAAACCTGTCCCACCTCCATGTCTTTGGCTGTAAGATTTTCATTTTGAATAATGAAAAATCATCCTTAGGAAAATTTAACCCCAAATCTAATAAAGGAGTGTTCTTAGGCTATTCTAGTGTGGGGAAATCCTTTAGGGTGTTTAATAAGAGGACTTTGGTGGTGGAAGAGACAACTCATGTGGTATTTGATGAATTTGATCCTAAGGAGACTAGAGTTGAGGAAGAAGAAGAGGTAGGAGAGATTACCCAAGGTGTTAAAAATGCAAATATGAAGGAAAGGGTAGAGCCTCAAAACATCTTGCCTAGAGATTGGAGATATTCTTCGAGTCATCCTAAAGAACTGATCTTAGGAGACCCTTTTGAAGGTATTAGGACTAGGCATGGACTTAGGAAGGAAGTAAACCACTCTGCCTTTATCTCAATGACTGAACCCACCAACATCAATCAAGCCCTTTCTGATGAATTTTGGATCTTAGCTATGCAAGAGGAACTGAATCAATTTATAAGGAATAATGTTTGGGAGTTAGTAGAAAGACCTAGGAATCAAAGTATAGTAGGAACCAAGTGGGTCTTTAAGAATAAGATGAATGATTCTAGTGTGGTGGTTAGAAATAAGGCAAGATTTGTGGCTAAGGGGTACAATCAAATTAAAGTGATTAATTTTGAGGAGACCTTTTCCCCTGTTGCTAGATTGGAAGCCTTTAGGGTACTACTAGCCTTTGCCTATTATAAGGGATTTAAGCTGTTTCAAATGGATGTCAAGAGTGCCTTTTTAAAAGGAGTAATAAAAGAGGATATTTTTGTAGAATAACCCCCAGGTTTTGAGAGTTCCCAATATCTAAATCATGTTTACAAATTAAAAAAGGCCTTATATGGATTGAAACAGGCACCCAGAGCTTAGTATGAGAGGCTTAGCACATTCCTGTTAGAAAGAGTGTTTGGTAAGGGGAGGAGAATAGGGGATGATTTACTCATTGTCAAGATCTATGTTGATAATATACTTTTTAGATCTTCTGATAAAAGTTTATGTGATGATTTTTTTAAAATAATGAGTAAGGAGTTTGAGATGAGTATGATGGGAAAATTATCATACTTTTTGGGGTTTAGCATAAGGCAACTGGATGATGGAACCTTTCTCAATCAATCTAAATACACTAAGGACATTTTGAAGAATATGAAATGGACAAAGCCAGGCCAATCAACACTCCCACGAGCTCCTCTGTTCAGTTAGATAAGGATTCAAGTGGAAAATCTGATGATCAGAAGAAGTATAGAGGAATAATTGGATCACTGCTTTACCTGACTGCTAGCCAACCTGATATTATATTTAGTGTTTATCTTTGTGCTAGGTTTCAAGCTGATCCTAAAAAGTTCCCAGCTGACTGCTATTAAGAGAATTCTTAGATATCTTTTAGGGACCCTAAACCTAGGAATCTGGTACCCTAGGCATAGCACCTCTTTTGAGATTATTGGATATTCTGATTCTAACTTATAGGGTGTAGGGTGGATAGAAAAAGCACTTATGGAACTTATCAATTTGTAGGACAGTCTTTAGTCTCCTGGTCTAGTAGAAAATAGAACTTAATTATACTTTCCACTGCTGAAGCTGAGTATATTATCTTAGGAAGTTGTGTGGCCCAAGTCCTTTGGTTAAAGAACTAAGTTTTAGATTTATGATTACCTATGGGCAAAATTTTTATTCTGTGTGATAACACTAGTGCTATCTACATTTCTAAGAATCCAATCCAACATTCTAAACCAAACACATTGATATAAGTCACTTCATTAGGGACCATGTTACAAAAGGGGACATTGAGCTACATCATGTAGCAACTAAAAATCAGCTGGCAGACATATTTACTAAACCACTAGCCTTTGACTCATTCAGCATTTTGAGGACCAAATTAGGTGTGATTGACATAAATGCTTGATTATGATGACTGATGATTTTTGAGTTTTTCCTTTTTTATTCTTATTTTATTTCTGTTAGTCTATTGATTTGATTATATGTTTCCTGTTTTATTTTTATTCAGTGCAGATTTTCTTCTTACCGTTTATTATTTTTCTGATTTGAGAATTTATTTTGATGAGCTTTCCTTCTTATTTTTGATTCACTGTTTTATTCCTTTAAAAATTAGATCACTGCTCACTACTGCTGATAAACTGAATTTCTGACTGAAAATTTTGCCTTGTTTTTGGTTTGGAAGCTTGTAAGTAGTGATTGATTCCACTGGATCTGTTAACAGGAAGAAACATTGATGATTGCTTCTCTTCCTCTATCCTTTAATGTTGTATTATTTCTTTTAGATAAAAATCTTCTTCAAAATTAAAAAGTTGGTTTTTGAAATTGAGATCTATTTTATCTTCCTACGATAATATACCTCATATGAATAGTATTTTCATAGTTTTGAGTCATTGTTATGATTTTCTGAACGAAGTGATTGCACTTATCATATGATGTATGGTTTTTGTTTTGTGAATTACTCTTCCTTATTGTAGAGAATAAGTTTTATAATCTCTTATGTCTGGAAGGTAATTTCACAGCTGAGATTTTTTAACGATTTTGAAAGGGAGAAAGCTTATAAAAGATGTATAAAGAGCGCCACAATGAAAATATGCCCAAAATTAGCCCAAACTAAAAAGATGCACAATGTCGCCAAAAATTGAAAAGATACACAAAGTGTATCAAAAATTAAAAGATGTGTAAAGCGCCAAATAAATTGAAAGAGAGGCAAAAAATGAGCTCACAAAAATAGGCTTTCTTCCCTTTCAAATCTTTAAATGTCTTAGAAAAATCCATGCACCACATAATATTTTCAAAAGCTTGAGACAAAAAATCATGATTTCTGATTCGTTACTTTGTAATACTATTATATTAGATATTTTTCTGGAACGAGGCTTGAAAGGATCTCTTTTCGAATCTAATTTCTTTTCTTTTGAATTGGATTTTTATTTGAAAGGAATTTGAACCTATAAGGTGTTCGAGGTGGGAGTTATGAAAGTCGATTTTTTAACTTTTTCTGGATTTCAGCATTGTCAATCTTCTTCTTATGGTTTTTTGGATTAAAAATTAAAGGAAAATTTTGAATTACTGGAGCAGATCGATTCAAAAAAAAAAGTTTTAGCTTGTTGTGTTGTGATGTTTTCTATTTGTATTGTGTTATCTGTTCATCCTCCTTTTTGTGATGTCGAAAGGGGGAGTTAGTATTTTTATTTTGAGTGATTAGTAGTTTCTTGTACTGTTCTTGTGTTTGTAATTATTTCCCTTATTGTGTTTTGTGTTTAGTGAATTTGAAATAAAATGTTTTCTTTCGTATGTGTGTCGAGTACTCCTATCTATTTGATTTAAAACTACTTAACAAATGTTTGATTTCATTAAAAAGGGGGAGATTATTGCAAATTTGATTTTAAAGGTTATGATTTTGATGATAACAAATATTTCTGTTTCTGGTTGCCTGTTTAATCTTTCAGGTACACAGGATCAATTGCAAGTTTAAGCCAGTCCAAGATCGAGTCATTCTGTTTTGAAATATAGGTCAAATGTATTATTTTTTTTATTGAGTCAAATGTTATGTAACTGATCCCTAGCTAAGTAACCTTGCGCACACACACTCAGGGGGAGATTTTTAGTGAATTAGAGTTTCTATTCAATTTTTGTTATGATTGTCCCGAATGATATTAACATCATCCTGGACGATCCAGTGAAAATAGAAACACTAATTAGGATGATCATGTTAAGTCAGTTTGAGTAAGCTAATCGTCCTGGATGATATAAATATCGTACAGGACGATAGGCTTAAATCAGAAATTCTTAGCCGCCAGATCATGTTAGGCAAGTTTTTATTTTTGATGATTTGGTCTGATCATCCTGGATGATACGTGTATCATCCTGGATGATCCATCACAATCATGCCTAAATTAGTCTGGTGATTAAGGAAAGTAATTAAGGTCTGATTGATTCGATCATACCGTCCTAGACGATCGTAGGATCGTACGGGACGATGTGTTAAAAATCCTGACCGTCTAGCGCTTATCACCTGTACATCCAGAGTTATATGCTGGACGATATTCCTTCTTTTGAACTAATCATACGGGACGATACCCATATCGTCCCGGACGATCAAGTCATTTTGAGATCATCCTGCATGTTTCACCTGTACGTCCAGAGCGGTGCTCAGGATGATTTTGTGTGGATTTGAACTAATCGTACCGGATGATAGAGATATCATCCTGGACGATCAAGTCATTTTGTGATCGTCTAGCATGTTTAACCTGTACGTCCAGAGCGATTTTTAGGATGATTTTGTGTGTTTTTGAACTAATCATACAGGACGATCGCCAGATCATCCTGGACAATCCTGGCTGACCAATTGAGATTTAGGGCTATTTTTGAGCCCTCTTATTTAAGATCTTTTTTTTCCAACAAGAAAAATCTTTTGCCACTTTCCTTTCTAGAGAAACCTTGAGAGAGAGGGAGAGCTTGGGAGAGAGAGAGGATCTTGTGAGTGGGAGTTTGTGAGGGATTCATAAAGGTTGCTCCAAGAAAGGATCAGAGTCATCTTCTCCGTTCGTCATCGCTCATCTTATCAGTGTTTTCTGTGGGAGGATCATTCGTAAGAAGATCCAGGTTTTCTGCCCTCTTCAGGAGGAAGCGAAAGGAGTTCAGGTTCTTTGCCTGCTTCAGGAGGAAGCGAAAGGAGTCCAGGTTCTCTGCCTGCTTCAGGAGAAAGCAAAAGGAGTTCAGGTTCTTTGCCTGCTTTAGGAGGAAACGAAAGGAGTTTAGGTTCTCTGCCTCACCGGGTTGGTGGAAAGGAGTTTTGTACAGGTTTCTCCGCCTTGCTATGGGAGCAGAAGGAGAGTCACTTTTATGTTAGTACAAAACCCAGAGGGGAGGCTTTGGGGAGTGGACGCAGGTCAAGTTGATCGAACCACTATAAAATTTGGTGTGCTCTTTCTGATTATTTTCTGCACTTTGTTTTTCTATTATTATCTGCTTGGGTGAAATATGTGGTTGATCTTTTTATTTTTGTGTTTACTTGTTTCCGCTGCAAATTATCAAAAAGATCTTTCCTGTTGCTCATGAATTTTTTAAATAACCAATTCACCCCCCTCTTGGTTAGCCTCGGGACTAGTTCATCAGGGCTTAACATCCCTATCGAACTTTCAATTAAGAAAAAAGATTTATTGAAATTAGAACTTAGAACTAAATCTAAGAAAATGAAGTTGTTTAATTTTGGATTTGAATTTAAAAAATTTGGATAAAGATCTAATAAACTCTAATTTTAATTAAATTTTTAAATATATGAAAATGTCTAATCCTCACTAGAAATGAAGAGAGGTGTCTATCCCTAATGGAGATCCCAGAAAAATCTATGGACAAAATAAAATAAAATATTTTGGCCGTTGATTCGCTATAGTATTTCTTTAAACAAATATGCATAACAAAAATGAACTATCTCAAAAGAAAGATTAGTGCCACACTATCAACTTGAAAAGTGAAAAAAATTATTTTCATAATCAAACTAAATATAAAGAATGTGGTATTCAACTTGAAGGATAAAATTCACATTCACCTATCATTTTAATTATTAAATTAACCAAGGAATAAGATTTAGTTTGCGTCCAATGATTTTTCCCTACTTTAATAAACTAAAGTAGGGTTTATTTATACGGGGTTCTAGACTCCATATAGAGGTAAGTCTCCATAGTTAATTACATCTTTGAATAGAATACTCTTAATTAAAGTGAGGAAAATATTTTTTAAATATACAAAGATTTGATAAAAAATTGAGTTTAGAAATGTGAAGATTGCTTTATTATTTTAGATGAAATTATAAATTTAGAATTTATTTAAGATTTCGAGAAGACACACTGAGGGGTGTACAATCTGGACTTATGTCTTCCTAGAGTTGATAACCTGTTAACATCTTAGAAATCAATTAACACCATATGTATGCAAGATATGATGGCTCTACCCTTAGGAGTCAAAAATTTTAATTAAAAAATTTACATCAAAGCTAGAAAAAAGTGTAAATGAATGTAGCTAGAGCCATGCATGATTATGAAACAAATGAATAAATAATTTTATTTATATATTTATTCAAAAATATAAGTAAAACCCAAGGTCTACTATAAACATAAGGTGGCCAAGCTCCACTACAACATGCTTCGGTTTCTACACCTATGAATGAAGTTAGTTTAAATATACTTGCTTATTATCCTCTGACTCCATATCTCCTTTAGCATTCCAAAAGATGATGTCTATCAAAAGGAAAAGAAGTCATTTGTCTTTTGGAATCTTATATGTATACCTTAGCAAGCACCTTCAAACTTTACAACTCTTTGAATTTATACAACTCGATATAAAAATCTAGATATTTAAACTTTACATTTATATTTAACTCTTACATTTACATTTGTACATAGGTACATTCTACTTTGACTCTTTATTTTATAAGAAAGCCTTTATATATTCTACTTTGCTCCTTTCTTTCATAATAAAGAAAAGATAACATGTATATATATATATGTAATATATGTATGAATGTAGTACAAGTGTATATAATTTAAAAGCTTTTTACAACATTTGGGGGAAGAGTTCTCTTTTTTATTTGGGTATCCAGATACAAAGAATCCAAGGAGCTCGAAGAATAGAAGGACGAAGAGCTAAAGATAAAGAGTATCCCACTCAAAGTTAACTTGCGTCAATCCTATGATTAGAATCCAGGTTTGTGGTTAGTGGTGCCCGACCACTTTTAATTTATGTAAATTCTAGGTTGTAATAAACAAGAAATTTGCCTACAAACATTTATTTAATTAATTTAATTATTTAATGTGTTTGATTTAATTTGATTGCGATTAGGATTGCCTACTTTTCTTAGTTTTTTAGCGATTATGTCTTTTTTATTTTATCTTGGATACTCGGAGGCTCATGAGGGCACACTAAAACTTTTTCTACTCAAATTTAAATAAAATTTTAAGATAACATAGAAACTCTAATGATCTAAGAAGTAAGTCCGTAACCATCGGGAGTCAGCATAAGTATATTTTACCTTCTCTTCCTTGTTAGACACCTCCCCACTTATAGGTTCTAGTAGGCCACCTGACCTATTAGGGTGTAGTCCTGTTAAAGGGATGTTATGTAATCTCTAGGATAAAAACTATTTTAAGCCTTTTTAAAATTACTACATTTCATTTCTTGCATTTAATCAAGTCGATCAGCATATATTGCATTAGAAACTAATTAAAAGAATCTAAAAATTTTAATTGCATTTGATTTATGTATTTTTACCCTATATAAGTCAAAGGACTAATTAGGGTCCATTCTAGACGTCAGTTCTAATTCTCAAAAACTTTAACAATAATGTCCCTACAACTCTTTCATATAAATGATCAGACTCATAGATTTTAAATTGATTAGGTGATTAGATGGATCCCTAATTTTTATCAGGGTAAGTCCAGGTTCTACACTATATTAGTTAGGTTTGGGCTACTGTGGTCTACTGTCCAATTTAGATTTAGTATCTGGGGTGATTATGAATCATAAGACTCCAGCCTCCGGGAATATAATCTCAAATTTCTAATAAATCATTCAACTCAATTTAAAGATTTTTTCAATCCAAAACTTAAAGCCGAACACTTAGTTTAGGTTGGGGCACTTCTAAATTATTTTAGTATCCCAAAGTGTCTCCTACTCCTCCTCTGTTGACTCCAAAAATAAGTTTTCAAATTCGATCCAATCCCTGTTGAAACTCCAAATTCACCTTGCTTGATATCACAACTCGAAAATCCCGTAAATGAAATTTCTGCCATTATTTTAATCCAGAGTTTTCATAGGTAATTCAACCTCCATATGATGTAATTAACTACAAGGGCTTGCGCTCATAGGAGATTTAAGACCCCCATCAACTTTTTCAAAAATTAATTTTTAAAACTCAATTAATCTTCTATGAGAAAATTAGAATCAACGACGATCATTATCGTCATATTCGAATAGTTGATAATGAATGATATTTTCCTCCTTTGGGGAGATATATCATTCGTTGATAAAACTTTGAATATGAAATTAACGATAATTCATCTAGATTATTATAGCTAGATATTTGATTGAACTTCATTTTGACCCATCGAGGCCTTATGAAGTTCTTTCTTAAATTTGGTTATGATATTCAAGATGGGATTTGTAATTCTAAATCCGAACCCCATTTTGAAATCTTATTTACACCTCTCTAGGTGGTATACCTTTTCCTCATCATGTATTATTTTAACATTTGCAAAATCATTAAGCATGATTGCATTCAAAGAGATTTTTAAATGCTTGTAAACATATTAATTATGATGTATTTAATTGTATGCCAATTGGAAGACTTAGCCTTGAAATTCATGTGTTTGGAAGTTCAAAAGAAAGTTGATATATAAATTTATGTCAATGAATATAATTGATTAAATTGCATGCTAATTAAGATTAGAAATAATTTGAATTAGAACAAATTTTAGCATATATGAGTTTTAGTTTGGCCAAAAAAATATCGTAATAGTTTTATAAAATATTTAAAAAACAGGCTATCTAACTTCCTTTCCTTTCATTAGAGTTGTAGGCAAGCAAACTAAACGTGTTCATCATGACATATATCAACCCTTACTATGAGTTTCTATTTAGCTGAATAAAACAAAAATCTAACAAAAATATTTTTCTTTATTAAAACTACATGACCCATATTACATATTTTTTGATATAAGAGCAAGAAAATCTATGCATGCATTCCACACAAAATTATTGTATTTAACATTTGAGAGCTTCCAATTTCATCAAACCTGACATATGAAGAATGTTTCTATATAACATCAAAATATCTCATGAAATCCAAATTTGTAAAGTTAACAAAATATCTAGAAACTACCATTCATGTGCCACTTATTTATTTCAAAAGTTTTTGGAAGCAAAAAAGATGCTATAATTAGTGAAGCATTGAAACAAAGAAAATGACACAATATAGTAGATCCATGCTCTTTACGTAGTGATTCAAATATACAATTGATTCCTTTTTCTTTTTATCCTTTATATTTTGGGCTTAGAGTAAACAAAATGAATATGAATGTGTATAAATATATTAAGTAAAGAAAATCAATTTTGGAAAAAATCAAGATTAAGTCAAGTAGGCCTATAAGTAAGTCTAGCTCAAATCAGAATAACAATGAAAGACCTTGAGCTGATTTGGACTAAAATCAAAATAATAAACTAAAATTGTATTGGAATCTAAAAAAATGCTAAACCATTCCAAACAAAGCAATATAACTCGTGAGAAGGTTCAAATGGAGGCAACTTGAACCCAATCAATTAACAAGCTTATGAAGAATCATCAACAAGATTAAAGTCTAGATTCATAATAGGCAATATCAAAATCAACAAATACTCAAGTATTAATAAACTTTCTAAAGTCAACCTTTAGAGAATATAGTGTAATCTGATTTTATCTCTAATACACTCATGGTTGTCCCAAGAAAAAGAAAAGGAATTTATACACACATAAAGAACACATTAAACTATTCTTTTGAACTTAATAGAAAACCCCAAGAAACTTTTCTTACAATTTTTTTACCTTGATCGAAGAAGTAAATGGCAGCCCAAAAATCCCCAAAAATCCCTCTTCTTCTCCTTACTAGCTAAAATATAGAGTTGCTATATATCCTCTTGCTGGACAAATAGAGAAATAGGGAAGAGAGGCATGAAAGAGCTGGAGTCGTTAAGGAAAGCTAGACTATCTGTCAGGGTACATGTTTCTTATGTGAGTGTCAAGGAAAGGGGCACATTCAGTTGGATGAGTAGTCCAAGGTTTCTATCATGAATGGAGGTGTGAGGGAGAGATTGAATGGAGACTTGGAAGTGTGAAGCCAAGAGATGAATCATGGATGATGGTGAACTGACTAGCCTTAGCTCCTTTATCCCAACCAGCCTCTTTTCCATTTTGAAAACCTAAAATGAATCATAATATGTAATGAAACTCCTTTAATGTCCTTGATCCAAGGGCTGAAATCAAATCATTTGGATTCTTTTAAACTGCCTTAAAAATCTACCATATCCTAGATAAATTTTAGCCATTAGATTTAAATTTAGATGGCTAGAATGAAGGCTATTGTTTAGAGGGAAATGATAAAATATTTTTTATCATGTAGCCACCAACTTAACCATAAAGTTTATATGGAAAAGAAATAACATCAAGCCATAATTAATTTGAAATAGATGGTTAAGATCTGATTAAATTAAGAGCTGAATTAGTTGTGCTTGATTTAGATTTGAGTGAACTTTGTAATGTATTTATTTATACTTATATATATATATATTAATAGTATTTATTAAAATTTCATATTTTGATCTGTTAAATGAAATTTGTTTTAGATTTTCTTTACATGACTTTAAATTTAATTATTAAATTTATTAAGAAAAATACCTAGCATTCTCTATCTTCGACACACATCAAATAATGCCTGATTTGAGCTTGACTAGAATCATTTAATCTGTCTCGATGAGCTAGACTCAACAGTGTAATCCATTTTACAAGATAAGTTCTCAATAATAAAAAAAAAGTATGGAATAAACATATGTATAGGAGGCAAACTGACCTACCCAATGTGCAATAAGATCATGCAAATGACCAATGCAAAAAGGAGGTCAATAGAGCAGTGCATGTATTTTTATGGAACCTCAAAAGATTCAGGCTATTAATTGTTGGACGAGGCCTACTACTATATTTGATGTACTATATTTCTTAGGTATGGATGGTTATTAGAGGAAGTTTATGAAAGGATTCTCCCAGATTTCTTCTTCTTTGATAAGACTAACTTAGAAGTCAGTAGTTTTCATCTAAACTTTTGAGTGTGAGGCTATCTTTCGAAAGCTAAATTTTAATTTAACCTATACTCTAGTTTTGATACTTCTATCTGGTATAAAAGGATTTTTGATTTTTTGCAATGCATCTTTAAAAGGACTGGGTTGTTTTCAAATGCAGCATGGGAATTTTATAGCATATGCTTCAAAGCAGTTGAAGCCACATGAAAGAGACATCCCACACATGATTTGGAACTTTTTACTATCATCTTTGCCTTAAATATTTTGAGACACTATCTATACGGTGTCATGAGATCTTTATTGATTGTCAAATATTGAGGTATATATTTACTTAGAAGGATCTTAATATGAGGAAAAGATGATGTCTTGAGTTGATTAAAAACTGTGACTTGAATATTTAGTATCGTTCTGGTATGGCTAATATTATAGTTAATGATCTGAGTAAGAAATGTTTTGGATTATCATTTGCTTAGCTTAGTTCTGATGAATCTTTGATACAAGATATATATAGAAGCTTTAGTTAGAGGTGATTCTCCTGTTCATCAAGATTTTGGTATTCTAGCTCAGATGATCATTCAACCATCTCAACAAGAAACATTTCAAGAATCTCAGAGATCAGATGCAAATTATTTGAAGCTAATTGATCAAATTAAATCCCGTAAGAAATAGGAATTATGATATCTAATTTTGGTGTTATCTTCTGTAGGAATAGGTTATGGTTTCCTAGTCCTGGAGATTTAAGATATGTTATTCTACATGTGGCACAATATTTAGGTTACACTATTCCCCTAGGAAGTAATAAAATGCCTGAATTGAAAAAGGATGTAGCAGATTTTATTTCCAAATGTGAAGCCTATCAGTTAGTGAAAATAGAACATCAGTGACCGAAAGGTTTTTTATAGTTTTTTTTTGAGAAGCAAATAAGAACTTTGCATTAACCAATGAAAACTAGAAGAACTACAAGATACTACCATCTGATTCCTCCTTCAAAATGTCTAGAAATGAAGGAGGAATCTTATTCACAATGATGTCGTCCCAATAGAACGAACTAAAGATAGCATAGTTAGCGCATAAATCAGCTAACTTATTACAACTCCTATCTATACAATTGATTAAGACAAAATCAAAACTTTTAATGAAATAACACTCCTTCAATCCACCGTGTCTCCACTCCTTCTTCAATAGCTTGATGATATTGTCATTATCTCCTTCAATTATAAGTCCCTTAAAATCCAGCATCCAATCTTCAATTACACGATCAATTGAACTGATAGCAAGTAGTTCTAATTGAGCAATTGAGCAATATCCCAATGCACTCCAGAAAACCCAAAAGCTGCAAGAAATTTGCCTCTATGATCACAGAACACTCCACCCAAACCAGCTCTATAGGAGGGAAAAAGAGCTGCATCCACATTCACCTTGAGCCAATCGGGTGGAGGAGGGTGCCAACAATTTTGAAACAGAAAATACTGATTAGCATTCAACCGGCCCGAGCTAAAATAGTTAAATTCAGATGAAGCAACTGCATAGCAAATCGACTCCACCGCTACTAATAGAGAAGACTTTTCACTTTTCCCATGAACCACGTCATTCCTATTCTTCAAGGAAAAATAAACCATATTACAAAACAACTTAATCAAGGAAACATTTTGATTATCCATCCAATTGATTACTCCTTCCAATGAACTAGCATCACAAAAAGAAAAGCCCCAATTGTTTAAATGCACCATCACCTCCCTGAGTTTCCTACATCTGGAAACCACATGATCAATATCTTCTACCTTATGAGAGCCTCTCAGACATGTATCCACCGCAGTCAGCCTTCTGTAAGAAAGGAATTTATATGTTGGAATGTCACTATTAAATACTCTCAACCAGAAATTCCCAATACGGGAATTCAGCTTCACCTTTTTAAACCATTTCCAAATTTTTGAATCTTCAGAACTTCCCTCTACTGCCTCCGCAGCCAAGAATGAAATCAATTTTCTAGAGTGCTGCTGAATTAGTTCCAGTTGATCTTCAGATAATCTGTAATTAATCTTAACTTGCTTTATCACTGCCACCAGCTCCGCCCCAAAGCAGTTATGCAATACAGATTTATTCCAGCAGTCGTTGGAGATGAGATTGCTCACCAACCCATCACTGCATACTAGAGGATTGACAAAGGTTGGCCACCTGCCAATTCTTTTGTCCCAAATCCAAGTATCACTCAAGATATCAATACCTTCACCATCTGCAATGCACCATCTTACAATTGGTCTGAGAAATTTCCAACCAGCTGCAATTAGTTTCCAAGCATTAGAACCCAACTTTCTTCCACCCTCAGCATTCCAAACAGAACCATATTTCGGGTAAAGGACACAATGCAGCAAAGAATCCCTGTTCTGAGTATATCTCCAAGCCAGCTTAGCTCTAAGAGGACCACAATGACTAGCACAAGAATACAACCCACGCCCCCCACAATCTCGTGGCCTACACATTGTTTCCCACTTCACATAATGTAGACCAGCCCCACCATTCATCTTATTCCAAATGAAGCTCCTTCCGAGCTTGTCAATCTCATTCAAAACTCCAACTGGAATAAGAGAGAGAGTAGAGTGAAAGGTGGGATAAGAGAGTAATACCGTTTTAACAAGAGTGATCCTTCCTGCCAAAGAAATGAATTTCCCACCCCAAGTGTTCAGCCTCCTTAGGATGTTATCAGTGATGAATTTAAAATAAGCTCTAGCAAGTCTTCTCAAGGCCATTTTAACACCTAAATAATTGAACTCCTTAACTCTTTTAAATCCCATGATCTTGATAATAGCTCGCCTCCTTCTCCCATTCACTGCTTTTCCAAACAGAATACCAGATTTTTTAACATTGATTTGCTAACCTGTCCAACTACAAAACTCCTTCAAAATAGCTTTTATCTCTTTTACCACCTCCAATTTTGCTTCAGAAAAAATTAGAACATCGTTGGCATAGATGAGGTGTGAGATTCTCGGACCATAAGGGCTCACTTGAATACCAATAGCTTCCTTGGAATAAAAAGCATTAGACAGCAACTGAGAACAAAGAATGAATAAATACGGAGACTACGGGCACCTTTGCCTGAACCCACTTTTAGCAAAGATCCAGTGGGAAGGATTACCATTAATTAATAATGAGAAAGCGGGATGTTGAACACAATCCAAAAGAAGATTAGAAAATAGTGAAGGAAAACCAAAATACTCCAGTGCCTTAGCAAGAGTTGGCCAACTCATGGAATCATAAGCCTGTTCCATGTCGATTTTAAAGGAGACTAACCCTTTTGAAGCTTTAGAATACTGAAATTTATGAAACACCTCCTGCGCTAACAAGACATGATCATAAAGAGATCTACCTTTTATAAACGCCGCCTACTCTTCAGAGATATTTTTAGGAATAACACCAGTCAATCTATTTACTAGAACCTTGGCTGCAATCTTATAAACCGTATTACATAAACTTATAGGCCTGATATCAGAAGGAGATAAAGGGTTAGTCACTTTAGGAATCAAAACAATAAGTGTTTCCTTCGATTCATGATACATTCTAGAATTGCTGAAAAAAGCCATACAACACCTTCCACATATCCTCCTTAATGATAAGCCAATAGTTCTTGATGAATGAATAGGTTATACCATCCTTCCCAGGGGAAATGAAACTCCGGCCTGATTAATCACAGCTTCAACTTCCTGAATGGAGAAGTCCTTATTTAGAACCTCTAAATCCTCTGCTTGTAGTCTACTCCATGGTTCAGGCCAACCATCCAAATTACAACTTCTTCTGCTCCATTTCTTTCTAAAAAAATGAACCAGAATGTCTTCCACTTGGTCCGGATCCTCTTCCAGAATGCCATCTTCTGACTTCAAGCTGAAAATGAAATTAGAATTCCTACGAGCACTTGCATATGCCTGAAAGAACCTAGAGTTGCAATCGCCATCCACCATCCACCTAGCCTTAGTACGTTGTTTCCACCATGTATTAAGCCGTGCAAGGTTGGAGTTCAATTCACTGATCTTCACCTTAAGCTTCCACATATCCTCTGCTTGAAGAACGCCAACTTCTGCTTCTTGTGTTTGAAGTTCCAGGATTTTTGCTTTCAGCCTATCTTTCTGCTTGTTAAGGACCACGAATTTAGCTTGACTCCAATAGAATAATGCCTTCAATGCACGTTTAAATTTCTGATTAAGAACTTGAGCAGAATTCCCCCTAGCCTGTTTATTCCAAGAGTTTCTCACCACTGCAGCCGCCGCTGGGTAGGAGGCCCAAACATCTTCAAACTTGATAGTTATTCTACCCAAAGGAATACTGTCAACTATATTAAACAAGATGGGGCAATGGTCCGAAGCCACACGAGGAAAGTGCCTCAGTACCAAACGATGAGACAACTCTAAGGCAGTTGAATTCACAAAGCATCTAACCAGCCTCTCCAGAATTCGATCAGCACCAGACTTATTGTTGCACCATGTAAATTTAGGCCCAATAAAGCCTAGTTCATAGAGATCATTATTCGTTAAAAAAGACTTCATATCCTTAGGGCCTTGAGAGAACAAGAATCTCCTACCACCTCTTTTATCTTCCTTGGCTAATTAGCAGTTGAAGTCACCTCCCAATACAAAAGGAAAAACAATACCAGACAACGTCTCTAGCTTCTCCCACAAACTCCTCCTCCTATACACATCCTTGTTGCCATAGATGGAAGCAACTCTCCACCTTCCTATATTAAGAATATCAAGATCCCCCACAACCATCTGACTAGAGGAATCGAACACACTGAACGAAGCCAAACTACTCTTCCACATCACTAAAATACCACCAGACAAGCCCAACGAAGGGATATGAAAGAAATCCCAACCACTACCAATCAAAGAAATAACATCCCTACTTTCAAAACACTTCAACTTAGTTTCAAGCAAAGCTACAAAGAACACCCCATGCTCCTTCACCTCCTCTTTAAGATATAGAGAAGCCTTGACTTTTTTAGCTCCTCTACAATTCCAAATAACATCGACGACATTAACGAAAATGAGGTGAAGCACCCCCACCCTTGCCCTTCACATCACTCTCCAGCTGTCGGGTTCTAGGAGCAACATTCACAGGTCCATGTCCTCTTAATTGTTTAATTCCTTTTTTACGAAAAACAGATGTACCATCTTCCACCAAACTCAACTCAATCTTCAAAGAATTATTAGACTCCTCCAACCCATCACCAACTTGGCTTTTAAAACCAACATCAACAACAGAATTAACTCCCATATCTTCCCTATCTCCTTCCACATTAAAGGCCTCTAACGCTTGAAATTTATTATCAACTTTAAGATATGAAGAGGAATTGATAGCCATACCTTCCAAACTACTTTCATTCTGAATGACTTCATTGATTCCCGCAGAAGGATCCACAGGATCAGACAGTGAAGTTTTTCCTCCCAGCTCTCGTAAATCACTCGAATTGTCATCTGAAGCAGTGTTTACCACCTTCTCAACTTCATTTTCCTTCATTGGCAGATGATTTGTAATTCAATTTTTGTTTCTCAGCCTCCTCTTTCCATAGTTGACATGGACCCAAGGTCCATAACCCTCTCTTTGGCTAACAACAGGTGCTTCATGTCTTCTATCTATCCCAGTAATTTCCATCTTCCCAGCAATATCTTCTATGTGTTCATGATGTTCTTTATTCACAGAGCATCCTTTTAAACAACTATCCTTAAGGTGTCCTATCTTTCCACAATTGAAACAAAATGTAGGCAACCTTTCATACTCAATGTTTTGGTAGAATTTACCAAGATTTCCTTCCACCCACACCCCCAAAGGAAGTTGAGTGTCCAGCTTAACCCGTACACATACTCACGCAAATTCCCTCCTCCCCCATCGGGACATATTAGCATCAATAAGATAAGGGATTCCTACCATGGATGCTATCCTGCTCACATTAATCTCATCCCAACATTGAAGTAGGAGATTAGGCATACGGATCCAGATAGGCGCCGTTAATCCTTTTAAAGAAGAAGGTGAAAAGGAAGGAGACCAACGATCCATTCCAATTATATTACCATTGACATACCACGACACTCTTGATAAAATCAGATCCATAGGCTCCGGCTCTTCAAAGGCGCAAAGAACCCATCCCTGGCCAAGTAAGGTCAAATGAAATTTCCCAAAGGAAGCCCATTGCCTCCTCAATTCCATGCTTATAACTGGAAATGCCACATTATCACCAAACACCTTAATAACCAGAGATTTCTTCAATCTATTAGAATTATCCAACTCATTCTGAACATGCAACTTAACAACCGATCCTTCTTCTATAAATCCTTCTCCCAGATTTAAATCAGCAACTTTGATATTTTTCCTCTTATTCCAAGCATTCAAATGAGCTGCTGTGTTTCTGGGAGAAGAAGCATCCAATTGTTTCGGAGAGCTACAATTGCCCAGATCTCCTGAATCACAGCATTGAACCTTTTCCAATCCAGCGCGTGGTCTGAAATCACGATCAACAGCATCTTCAACATTTAATTTTTTAATTTCTGGCAAGACCTCTGCGTCAAGACCTCCAGAAGAAACCACATCCATAGCCACACCACCAGCTCCACATCCTTTATGTATATTATCTACCAAATCGCTCCACCTAGGCTTGGAGCCAGAAGTGGAAGCAGCTTCAGACATTTTCTCGACACCTTTCCTGGAATTAGAAATCTCCAACGAACTGGAAGCCACATCCACAGCCGCCACACTCTTACCTTTTCCAAGAACTTCTACAGGTTTATTCGAAACTAGCAAACTGCCTTCATTAATGATCAAGGGACTATCATTCTTATGCCTAGCTTTTGAATCAAGAAGCAGATTTGGCTCACCATATGCAAGAGGTGAGAACTCTGCAAAAATTTTGGCAAAACTCCGGGAAGATGACGAGGGTTGGCAAGCATCGATATTATCGACCACTAGCTGAGGCCGGCGGCCATTCACCGTCATCGGTATTGGCTAAGAACACGCCAAACGGAAATTCAAAAAAACTCCCCTCAGAAAATGTGGAGCTTCTCTCTCATGGAAAGAGAATTTGTTTGGTGAACCTTTCTCTCTCATGGAAAGAGAAAGGTTTTTTATAGTTGTTACCTATTCCAAGATTAAAATGGGAAGAGTTATATGAGATCATCCAATGTATACTAGAGGTGATCATTTCTAACAGAGGTGACTTGTTTACATCAAAATTATAGAGGGGTATTCAATAAGGTATGAACACTTAGTTTGCATTTCAATATGGCTTTTCATCTGCAGATTGACGAATAGTCTGAGAGGATCATGTAGGTACTATCAAGTGAAAATTATGTTGTATTTTATTTTGTTTAATTTTAGTAAAGATGTGTATTTTAGTTGATGTGTGCAGGAATATCTTAGGAAAAATAACAAAATTTGAAAATTTTAGAACAAGAGTCATAGCGCCATAACTATCAACATTGCAGCACCGTCTACGCCACAACATCAATTTTAGACATTATAGTGCTAGAGACTTAGGAAAATTTCACTGAAGTCAATGCCTTAGTGGATCAAAGGATAATGTCATAGCAGTATGTAATGCTGAAAGTGAATATGGTAGTGTTGGAGTCTCAAGAAAAAAATATAAATAATTTAATGCCAGAGTGCCAAACTATGAAACACCATAGCACAAAAAGTGAACATTTTAGTGTCGAAGTCTCAACAAAAATTATAAATATTTCAACTTTGGAGCACCAAACTATGAAACACCATAATGATGAAAAGCACAATCAAGCATCATAGCGCTCTTCTTTTATAGTACAACAACGAAATTGTTAAGGAAAAGAAGCACCTCACTAACTCAGCCAAAGTCACACCGATTCAGTCAATAACCACACCAGGTCAGCTCAATGTCACAGTATATAAAGCTAAATAGTGTCGAGGTGCTAGGTCATTTTCAAACACCAAAGTGGTACCTTATCGAGCACCGTGATGCCTGAATCCATTTTTATATTATGTATAAATAGTTTTTCAATCTTTTTATATGGGAGATTTTTAGAAGTATGCAGGAGAGTTTGAGTGAGATTAGGGATCAGTGGGATACATTATTTAGAGTGGTTGGTAAATATTTTAGTGAGAAAAACATAAATTTAGAGGAAAGGAGTGTGTAGAGCGAAGTTGTATGGGGAGATTAACTTTGGGAAGGGTCCATACACAGGTTCTGTTTGGGATTTTTCATTCTAGGTGATATTTTCTTCATATTCTTTACTTATGATTTCTTTCTTGAGTAATTAATAGAATTTATGTATTTCAATTTTTGTTGAATGACTAGCTAAACTAATAGTTTTAGACTGATGATTTGAAAACCTTTGTAGTTCTTAATATGTACTCTTATGTTTTAGAGTATAAATGGTTATTCTTAATATCTCCCACTCTTCATTTAATTTATGTAGTGTCCATTTATAAAATTATCATCTAGTGTGATATAATACCTCAATAAGAAAATAAGTCATGAATTGAAGAAGTCAGTATAGTATCATCCTTGTGATCCATCGATGACACACCCAAAACTTTCAATGATAAAAATAAACCAATTAGGGGTAAACTACATAACAAAGCAATAGTCTACACAACCCTTAATGTCAATTATCATATCAACAACATTTTCATGGATACATTTTTATAATGTTCTTCATATGTGAACCCTAAATGGCTTTTTTCATTGTTAGTAATTAGAATCACAGGTGGTTCCATTTTGGGTACAATGACTTTTATTATGATATAATAATTATTTTTCGGACTTCTCAGTTAGCAAGTGATACTGGAAATAAGGATACTATGCAGGACATTCATCAGGCCACTTGCTACCTCTTGAGTCAGGTTTGTGCTATTTATTATTTTATATTATAACCTTTTTTTGCCAAGTTTTTTAGTTGGAGAAGATCTCAAATCTTTCAGGAGCTTGATGGGTCCTTTTTTTGTGTGGTGGCTTCCTGCCCCCCATTTTCTCTTTCTTGTTTTAATTCTTGTAAGTAACAGGGAATAATGGCTCAGTAGGATCTTTCTTTTTAACTTTTTTCTTGGAGCTCATGGAGCATTAGTAGGCTGTTGTACCCTTTAAGGACTTGTATCAAGCTTTTAGTTATTAACGTGTAAGACCTCTTCTGGGTTTCAACTAAAAACAAAACATTTTTGATAGATGCAGGGAACTTAATTAACATAAACTTTAAAACTATCTTCAATAAGATTAATCTACTCCTGGCTCATTCTAGCTGTGGAATTTCTCTACTAATTCTCTAACAAGCACATGGAAATTGAAGGAGCAATGTCCCTACCTTTCACTCAGGGAAAAGGAAATCATCCATAAATGGTAGACTTTATCATTGTTGATGCTCCATCAACCAACAATGCCATATTCGGTAGGCTACTGCTGAATATTTTTAGAAATGTAATATCCATATACCACATCATAATAATATTTCCTGCCAAAGGGAGAGAATTCATAGTGAAAAGTGACTTAACCTACTCTTGTACTTGTTATCTATGAGTAGTAGGTCTAATAAATGGCTTGGAAGAAATCCTCCATCTAGATGTGGAACAAGGTCTGAACTTGGAGAAAATTGAGGCCATCGAAGAAGTACCCATAATAGAATAAAAACCAGGTAGAGTCCCCATAATCATCTTTTCTTTTGACAAGGAACATCAGGATGAGTTAATATAAATTCTCCAGATTAATCTTGAACTATTCCCATGGACAACAATAGACATGCCAGACATTACTAAAGATGCCATATGATATCAGCTAAATAGAAAAGGAAACTCTTATTCTATCAAATAAAAGATAAAAATTGGCAACCTTACTCATCGAACCAATCCAAGAAGTAGAAAGCTTCTCACCACTGAGTTCATCAGGGAAGTCCCATATATAGATTGATTTCCAATGTGGTGATGGTGTAGAAAGTAGTAGGAAAATGGAGAATGTCTATGGACTTCTTTAATCTAAACTCAGCATGCCCCATTGATGACTAACCACTTTTGAGTATTGAATCTTTAGTAGACTCCGTGGTAGGCTATTCAGTAGTAAGCTTCTTGGATGCCTTCTCAGGCTACCACTAGATAGAGATGCACCCTAATGATTAATGAAAAAACTATATTCATTATAAAAAAATGCCTATATTGATACAAAGTCTTGCCCTTTAGGTTGAAATATACTGGAGAAACTTACCAAAGGATGATGGACCAAGTCTTCAAAGAACAAAAGGGTAGAAACATCAAAGTCTATGTAAATGATCTCCTAGTCAAGAGCTGATATCCCAACCAACACATGAAAGATCTTTAAGAGACATTCCTTCCTCTCATGAAATATAATATGAGACCGAATCCTTTAATGTGAACCTTTGAAGCAAGTGTAGGGAAATTCCTAGGGTTCCTTGTCACACCTGATGGAATCTGAGTCAACCCTGATAAGGTACAAGAAATACAAGATATGAAGACACCCAAAACTACTAAGGAGGTCGAGCGACTCACCAGGTGGATCGTCGAACTTAACCATTTCATATCTCAAATTAGAGAGATGGTCCCCTTTTTAAAAATCCCAGGATCATGAAGAAGTTCTCTTGGGGAGAAGACTACAAAGCTAACATCTAACAACTTAAGATTCATCTCACTTCACCGTCTCATCTTTAAAGCCCTCAGCAAGGTGAAAATTTACTACTATACCTTAGTGTTGATGAAGATGGCATCAACTCTGTGCTCATTAGTAAAGATGGAAAAAAGAAATGGCCTATCTATTATGTGAGTCATACACTTTGAGGCTCAAAATAAAGATACCCCATCATAGAGAAACATGCATGGGAACTTGTTAACTCATCCAGAAGATCACGACCTTACTTCTAGGCCAACTCCATTCATGTAGTAAGTTATCATCTTCTCAAGGAAATTGTCTCTAAACCCAATCACTCAGGCTGGTTACCCAAATTGTCCATAAAACTCTTTGAATTCTTAATCACTTATATGCCAAGGAAAGCAATTAAAGCTTAAGCATTCACAAGTTTTCTCATGGACTGCACCAACCAAGATACAGATTTAGAAAAAAAACAACATAACCTTGATGGATATTATATGTAAATGGTGCCTTAAGAGAGCAAAGAGTTGGTGCAAACATAGTCCTCATAATTTCCACAAGAGTCATCATCACCTAAAACATAACTTCAAATTTAAAGTCACCAATAACCAAGCTAAGTATGAAGCTTTTCTCCTTGGCCTATTGCCTCTAGACTAAGCATCACTCAGCTAGATGTATCCTTAGACTCACAACTAATGGTGAAATAGATCAATGGAGAAACTGAAGTCAAAGATGAACTACTCACAAAATACCTATTCAAAATAAGAAAGCTCTAATACTTTAAGATTTCTCAAAATTCTAGGAACCATAACCAACTCGCTGACCTTCTTTCCAAAAAAGGAAACATCAATGTCTAGCCTATCACCTAAATCTTAACACTTGACATAAAAGAAGAAGAAGTGATATAGGTAGAAGTAGATCATCAAACTCTATATACTATAAGTTTGGTTTTTTTTTTTTTTTTTTTTTGAGAAAAGCAATTAAATTGCATTAAATAAAACAGGAAAGCTATTACAAACTAGTACTCATCATAACCAGATTCCTCCTTTAACAAATGAGCAAATGAAGGAGGAATCTTATTCAAAGAAAAATCATTCCAATAAAAGTTGCTAAAAAGAGCATAGTTAGCACACATGTTTGCTAACTTATTACAATCTTTATTTACCCAATTAAAGGTAACATAATTATACTCCTTTAGGAAAGTAAGCTCTTCCCTCCAATTACCACCCAAGTCTTTTAAAAATTTGATGATGTTGCGATTGTCACCTTCAATAATAATTCCTTTGTAACTTTGCATCCAATCCTTGGTGATATCCCTTATAAACTGAACTGCCATAAGCTCTAGATGAGAAACATCCCAATGAATATAAATATGAACATAAGCTAGAAGAAATCTCCCTTTGCTGTCGGATTACACCTCCAACTCTTGCTTTAAACGATTGCAACAAGGATGCATCCATATTAATTTTGATCCAATCGGGAGGAAGAGGGTGCCAATGATCCAACAGTCTATTTGACTAATTAGTACCCCAGTGTCCCTATTTAACTTTATCAACCATAAATGAGATAGAAGCATAGATTACTGAATTAGTAGCAATCATCATGGCGCTATCATCCTTCCCTCCACATAGAAACTTATTTCTTGCAAGCCAAGTGAGATAAACTAAATTGCAGTAAATATTGATAAGGAATCCATGTTCTTTACTATATCTTTCCAACCAATTCTAGCATTCTTGAAACGAATCAAAGATAGGAAAACCAAACCCCCATTTGTTAAGATAGTTTAAAACCTCCATCAGCTTCACGCATTTAACCGTAACATGATCCAGATCTTCCCTAGCATTACAGCCCCTCAGAAAGCCAAACTCTTATTGGATCCTTCTATGAAAAAGAAAATAGAATGTAGGAATAACATTATTGAATATGCGCCACCAAAACACTTCCACCCGAGGCCTAAGTTTAACTTTTTTAAAGCACTCCCAGTAAGAATAGCAATATTTTTCTTGAACTGAGGCCTTGTAAGCAAGAGCTGAGATAGAACAACCAGGTTTTAGATGGATAAGTTCCAAATAATCTTCCTCCATATCTTGTTGAATCTGAACTCTACAAATTAAGCATATAAGGTCTTCCCCAAAGAGAATTTTTAAACCATCTACATTCCATTTACCATCAATAATTAGCTTATCCAACGTAATGTTTTCTTGTTCAAGAATAGTCAGAACTGTAGGCCATTTGTTGAAACTTTTATCTAAGATCCATATATCATTATAAACATCAATAGAGCAACCAATTCCAACCTTCTATCTAACCGCTGGTTTCAGAAAATCCTTACCATTTGTAATGATTTTGCAAGAAGAACTCCCTCTTCTACCACCAACCTCTCCACAGGCTAAACCATACTTAGCTCCTAGAATTTTACACAGTAAGGATTCTTTATCCTGGATTAACTTCCATGCCAAATTATCCCTCAAGGGCCCAACCATACTAGCACAAGAATGAAGGCCACGGCCACCCCATCTTAATGGTTTGCACAAATTATTCCAGCTCACATAATGAAGACAAAGTTTCCCATCCTTTTTGTTCCAAATAAAATTCCTACACATCTTATCTAATTCATAAAACACTCCTTTTTTGACAAGAGCAAGCATACAATAGAAGATAGGAATAGAAAGGAAAACCGATTTGATAAGAGTGAACTTCCTTGCCAAAGAAATGAATTTGGATCCCCTAACATCAACTAACCTTAATGCTTTCTCAATGATGAAATGAAAATCTACCGCCATCGACCTCCTCAACGCCACTTTTACTCCAAGATAATTGAACTCCTTAACCACCTTAAAGCCCATGATACGTTCAATGGATTTTTTCTTCTTCTTCTAACATGTTTCCCAAAAAGAATAGTAGATTTTCCAACATTAATCCTTTGCCTAGTCCAACCAAAAAAATCTGATAAAATAGTTTTTTATTTCCTTCACTTCTTTGATTTTTGCTTCAGAGAAGATTAAAATATCATCTGCATAAAGCAGATGTGAAATTCTGGGCCCATTTGAAGCAATCTGAACTCCCATAGAATCTTTTTTTTAAACACATTGGAAAGAAGCTGAGAGCAAAGAATAAAAAGATAAGGGGATAGAGGGCAAACTTGTTTAAACTCACTTCTTGCATGAATCCATCTAGAAAGTCTTCCATTAATCACCAAAGAGAATTTTGGGTCTTTGACACATTCCATAAGCTAACTAGAGAATTCCAGAGAAAAACCAAAGTGCTCCAAAACATTCCTTAAGGTCTACCAACATATACTATCATATGCATGCTCCATGTCGATTTTAAATGAGACTTTGGATTCTTTCGAAAACCTGAAATTATGAAACACCTCCTGAGCAATAAGAATATGATCTGCTAGAGACCCGCCGTTGAGAAAAGCTACTTGCTCCACCGAGATTAATTTATGAATAGCTAATTTCATTATGTTTAACAGGATCTTAGCCACCAACTTGTAGATGGTTCTGCAAAGGCTAATAGGCCTAAAGTGGTTCGAAACAAAAGGGTTGTCAACCTTATGAATTAGCACAATTAATGATTCTTTCCAGCCAATGTTCATCTCTCCCGAATAGAAAAAATGATTAATTGCATTCCAAATATCATTTTTAATAATGCACCAATAAGCTTTAATAAAATAGTAAGAGATACCATCATTTCCTGGTGAAATGTTGCCTCCGATTTGGTGTACAACAACTTCAACTTCCTCCAATGACATCTCCTTATTTAAACACCACCTATCATTATCATCAATAGAACAAATAAGAGAAGGCCAACCACGTAAATTACAGCTCCTATCCTTCCATTTACCCTCAAAGAATTGTAAAAAAACATCAGAAATTTGATCTTGATCTTCCACCACCATCCCATTGTCATTATTTATTTTAAAAATCCAATTTGAGTTTCTTCTTGCACTAGCAAACGAATGGAAAAACTTTGAATTAGTGTCAACATCAGACATCCATTTTACCTTAGCTCTTTGCTTCCACCAAGTGTTTAACCAGGCCAAGACTGAGTTCAGCTCACCAACCTTTGCCTTAAGAAGCCAACTGCCCTCCTCCGAATGCCAACCAACCTCTGCCTCCTTCAATTGCAACTCTAAGATACCCTTTTTTTCAGATCTTCCTTTTGTTGAACATAATTTTTATGCTTAGCTTTGCTCCAGAAAAATAAAGTTTTCAAAGTTCTCTTTAAATTTTGTTCAACAATTCAGCAAAGTCTCCCCCTGTTCTCTTGCTCCAAGCCGATTTGATAATAGAAACAGACGCTGGATAAGAAGCCCACACTTCTTCCAACCCGATAGTTCTATCTGTAGCGAATCTATGCTCCATGATATTTAATAAAATTGGAGAATGGTCCAAATCCACTCTTGTAAGATGTCTCACTACCAACCGAGCTGATGAGTTCATAGCATCAGAATTTAGAAAGCATCTATCTAATCTTTCCAAAATCCGAGCTCCACCAACCTTGTTGTTGCACCAAGTAAATTTAGGCCCAATAAAGCCAATCTCATGAAAATCATTATTCACCAAGAAAGACTTCATCTCTTTGGAAGCTTGAGAGAAACAAAATCTCTTCCCCCCACCCTTTTATCTTCATTATACAACAAACAATTAAAATCCCCTTCCACAGCCATAGGAATATTATTTGTAGAAAAAGCTTCCAACTTCTCCCAAAGGACCCTCCTCTGAACAACCTCCTTACTACCATAAATTGTAGAAATCCTCCACACTCCTTTATTAACAACAACAAGCTCACCTATGACCACCTAGTGAGAAGAATCCAATACAGAAAAAGATGCTACCTTAATCTTCCAAAGAATTAGTATTCCTCCAAACATGCCATCTGAAGGAACTTGAAAGAAATCCCAATCCTCTCCAATAAGAGAATTGACATCCAACCTACTAATTGAAGAAATTTTTATCTCTAACAACCCCACAAAAAACACTTTATGATCTCTCATTACTTCTTTGAGATATAGAGAAGCTTGCTTCTTTCTAGCTCCTCTACAATTCCAAAACACGATGGAAGTCATTATATAATCAGAGGGGAAGAGTTCCCCACCTTGTCTTTCCCTCCCCCTCTTGCTTCCTGCTCCTAGGAGCCAACTTAATAGGACCAAGTCCTCTAAGTTTCTTTGTAAGTTTCACTTTTGTATTAGTAGAACCCCCTTCCTTGGATCCCCCTACCATCTTAAAATGTAGAGCTAGAGCAATTGGAGAACAATCACCGTCATCTTTAGCAGTAGAGATCCCAATAATAGCATCCTCCACCTCCCTAGAAATAGCAGGTGGAATAATTCTATCCTCAACAGCTGGAATAATCTCACCTTCCTCCAACAAGTCATTTAGAACTGCAAACTTGTTTGGATCCAACATTGGCAATAGGATTATCCTCCTTGGATTCAAATCCAACTCGCACAAGATCCGATTTGCCACTTCCTAACACTTCCTTATTCAAATTATTATTCTTACTAGCAACCTCAGGAGGCTTGGCCACATATTCCTTCAAACCAGTTTTCCCTTTATGGAAGCCGACATTCCTTTGATTCAAAATTTTCTTCCTCCCATAATTTACATGTATCCAAGGACCATAAGAAGATCTAACCTCCTTAGAAGTTCCTCCCACCTTTCCATCAGAGCTTCTGAAAGAATTACTACCCGATTGGATTGCCACCTTCTCACCAATCTCTAAAATTTTGGAACCACCCTGAACGGCTCCCAACTCAATCTCTGAATAGTTGCTTTTAGAATGCCTAATCCTTCCATAATTGAAGCAAAGATTAGGAACTCTCTCATATTCAATTTTTTGATAAAATCTTCCCGAGCTACCTTCCACCATATCTCCAAGCGGCATCTTATCTTCTAATTGGATGTGAACACAAATCCTTGCAAACTCCCTCCTCCCCCATTGGAACATACTGTCATCTATCAAATAAGGCTTACCAACCTTAGAAGTAATCCTACAGACATTAATATCATCCCATCATTGTAATGGAAAATTAGGCATTCTAATCCATATTAGAGCAGTTAAACCCTTTAATGAATTAGGGAGAACAAAGGTGACCACTTATCAATACCAATGATATGCCCCTTGACATACCATGGTACATTGGAAAGGTCTAGATCTATAGACTCCTCATCATTAAAAGCACAAAGAATCCATCCCTTACCAAGCCAATTTAGGTTAAATTTACCCAATTGAGACCATTGTCTCCTAAGTTTACAATTTATAACATAAGGAGGAATGTTGTCACCAAATACTTTGACAACCAGTGCATTTTGAAGCTTTTTAGTGTTTTCCAATACGTTCTTCTCATATAGCTTGACAACTTCACCATTCTCCGTTAAGCAGCTTCCAATCTCCAAATCAGCAACTCTTCTATTGGACTTCTTGTTCCAAACATTCAACAAAAAATTTCCAGCCTGTTCTTTAGCGTTGGTAACCCCAACTCCCTCTTCCAATTGTTTGCAGGAATCCAGTTCACCAGATACACATTGATGAACTACCTCCAAATCTTCCTCCATATTTTTATTACTAACTTCTCCAGCTTTTGGATCATTTGAGATGTTAACTGAATGAACCTTCAACGACTCAGCCATAACATCTTTATCCCTCAGCCCTTTAAAGGAAATAGGTCACTTAATGACCTCACCAGAAGCCCAGATCAATCCATTCTCTATACCCCTTCTTTCTGATTAGAAGAAGATGATGCTCCAAGATAGAATTTTGACATCTCAGGATTATTCGGAAATTTGAATGCACCTCCTGTCATCACATTCTTTCCTTTCCTAATATCAAGAATAATGCATTTAACAACCTTCCTTCATTAATCGTTAACGGTTTGCCATTGTTGGAGCTAAATCGAACCCCATTGGTTGAAGAACCCCCAACAGCAGAATTTCCACCAAAAGTTGACGAAGAAGATTTGAAAAACCCTTGAGGATGAATTAAAGAGCCTCCAGACGATGATCGGTGATCAACCCTTGGACCTAAGTCAGTCGATGATTGGCGATGATTCGCTGCTCTCAGGAAATCCAGTAACCGTGCCAAATTAAAATTTGAAAATCTATCTTCTCTCTCTACCCACAACTTTTCTCTCTACCCACTACAATCATGCTATAAGTTTGGTTGACCCCATCATCAAGTACTTAAAAACTAGATTAATCAATAATCAGGTCAGTGACCCTAGGTGATTCAAGATCAGATAAACTAACCTACTACTCAATAAGAGCTGATTTAGATGATTTGCTTCCTAATAACTTTAAGTGCATATGAGAAGAGAAAAAAGTAGTATTATTGATCGAACCCACTCAAGAGAATATGGTAGCCACTCAAAAGGATGGTCACTTACCCATAAAATCCTTAGTAAGAACACTTCTGGCAAACCATAAGAAAATATATAAAAGAATTTTAAGCTAAATGTGATTGCAAGACACTGCCTAGTTTCCATATGGGGTATGGATCCGTTAGGTCCATTTCCATCATCAACAGTAGAAAGAAAGTTCATTCTAGTCAAGATTGATTACTTTACTAAATGGATTAAATCTAAAACACTCACCTATACCACATCTACCATGTTTTAGAATTTTATATGTACATATATTATCTTTCTACATGGAGCCCCCTTAACAATCATAAATGATAATGAGCTGTAATTTATTGATTAAAGAATCAAAGACATCTATAACATTCAAGAAATTCTTCCAACATTTGCCTCTGTCATCACCCTAAGACCAACAGATAAGTCAAAGCCATAAACATACTAATACTCAATCTCCTAAAAAAGAAAGTAAGAGTCAAGAGAAAATAGGCATAACTACTTTCATCAACACTATGGGCACTTAGAAAAACCCCATTTATAGCCATTGGACACATTGCTTTCTCACTCTCGCATGACACTGATGTCATACTTCTAATCAAACTTGACATATCAAGACAAAGGGTTTTGGCTGCCACCCATGATCAAGATAACAAGTCCAGTGAGTGGGAGACAACCAACCAAGAAGGTCTACAAATAGTAGCCAACATATTAAAAAAACTCATAGTATAGGACACACTTCGATAAAAATAAGTAAAGAGAAGAATTATCAGATACTATAATTTACAAATCAAAGGAAAACATTGTTATATGGAGACCTCATCCTAAAAAAAAGTATCTGCAGTCGCTCATCACTCTATGCTCGACAAACTAGAAATCTCTTGGGAAGGCTACTATATAATAAAAAGATAAGTTGGCCCAAAGGCCTATCAATTATAGATCTATAATGGAAAAGAAATACCCATGATATGGAGCGCCAATGACCTTAAGTCATTTTATCCGTAAAGGAAGAACTTGTTTTTACTTAAGCTGCATTCACTTAATCCCTTTTATTAAGAACCAAGTTCCCTTAAACTTCATGAAAAAATCTAATATAAAATAAAATATATATGAGATGCCCACTCACAACAAACCATAGCTTTTAGATGCTTGGGAATTTTTGGATGTCGAGTCTGGATGCTTGGACGGTGTCATGAGAACTCATCAAGAGACCTTTTAAAGGATAAACCTAACAAACCATCAACTAAACTATGTAATAATCAAGTTCAATCACCTGAGAAGTACATTCTAGTTGAGTCTGAAAGTTCGAAAGGGATGTTAAGCCCTAGTAAACTAGTCCCGAGGCTAACCAAGAGGGGGGGTGAATTGGTTATTTAAAAATTTCACGATAACTACAAAAATCTTTTCGATACTTAGCAGTGGAAACAAGTAAACAATAACGAAAAGATCAACCAACGATATTCACCCAAGCAGTTTATATTGAAAAGTAAAGTGCAAAACTGAATCAGAAAAGCAAACCAGATTTTATAGTGGTTCGGTCAACTTGACCTACGTCCACTCCCCGGAGCCTCCCCTCCGGGTATTGCACTAAACGAAAGTGACTCTCCTTTTGCTCCCACAGCAAGGCGGAGAAGCCTGTACAAAACACCTCCTTTTCACCACACGGTGAGGCAGAGAACCTGACCTCCTTTCGCTTCCTCCTGAAGCAGGCAGAGAACCTTCGAACTCCTTTCGCTTCCTCCTGAAGCAGGCAAAGAACCTACGAACTCCTTTTGCTTCCACCTGAAGCGGGCAGAGAACCCGGATCTTCTTGCTAACGATCCTCCCACGACGAACACTGACTAGACGAAAGACGACGAGCGGAGAAGACGACTCTGATCCGTCCTCGGAGCAACCTTAGTGAATCCCTCACTAACTCCCCCTCACAAGATCTTCTCTCTCTCTCCCAACTCTCTCTCTCTCTAGGATTTCTCAGGGAAGGAAGGCAGCAAAAGATTTTTCCAAAAAATGGAAAAAGTTCTTTTAAAGGAGGGCTTAAAATTTGCCCTAAATCTCAACTTGTTGGCCAAGATCGTCCAGGACGATCGGTAGATCGTCCTGTACGATCAGTTCAAATTAGGCTGTTTCAGCCTGGACGATCTGGCTCTTCTGGACGATTAGTAGAAAAAGTTATTCATATGGTCCCGTACGATCCTACGATCGTCCGGGACGATTAGTTCAAATCGAAGGAAATCGTCCAGAAGACAGTTCGGGTCGTCCATAAAAATCTTTGCTGGACGACCAAAAAATGACTTGATCGTCCCGGACGATAGGGTAATCGTCCGGTACGATTAGTTCAAAAAGGCCCCAAATCATCCTGTACATAGTTCTGGACGTACAGCTGAAATGCACAAGACGATCACGATCATCCGGGACGATCCTGCGATCGTCTGGGATGATGTGATCGTATCAATTAAACATTAATTGCTTTCCTTAATTACCAGACTAATTTAGGCATGATTGTAGCGAATCGTCCAGGACGATACACGTATCGTCCGGGACGATCAGACCAAAATACTTAAAATAAAACTTGCCTAACTTAATCTGGCGACTGGGAATTTCTGATTTGAGAATATCATCCCGTACGATCCAAAGATCGTCCAGGACGATGTGGGTTTCTGTTTTAACTAGATCGTCCAGGACGATGTGGATATCGTCCAGGACGATCTGAACAAATTTTGAACAGAAACTCTAACTCACTCAATCTCTCCCCCTGAGTGTGTGTGTGCAAGGTTACTTAGCTAGGGAATCAGTTACATTACAATTGACTCAATAAAAAGAAAAATCATACATTTGACACACTTGGACCCGATCTTGAGTTGGCTTGAGTGGCTCACAGTCTTTTGTGCCTGAAACAGATTAGCCAAGCAAAACACACTGGAAACATGTTTGTCATCATCAAAACCAGATTTGCAACAATCTCCCCCTTTTTGATGATGGCAAACATATGTAAAGTAGTCTGACAGTAAAAGTAAACTAGGAGATCAAACAAACAAATATTTTTTAAATTTTCATTTAACAGCTAAAACAATACAGGAAACAAGACTCAGAAAACAGAAACAAAGACACGACACGACTACAACTCTGACTCCCCCTTTTGACATCACAAAAAGGAGGAGCGATAAACATAACACGGAAATAAAACATAAAATAAAACATATTGATTTTAGATTCAAAAACCAATGACAGGACAATTGACAGCGCTGAAATCCAAAAAAGGTTGGAAATAATCAACTTTCGTAACTCCGACCCCGGGCACCTTATCGATGCAAACCTCTTTCAACACAAAAATCTGATTCAGAATAAAAGACATTAGATTTGAAAAGAAATCCTTTCAAGCCTCGTTCCAGAAAAATATCTGATATAATAGTGTTACAAAGTAAAAAATCAGAAATCATGATTTTCAAAACTCAAGCTTTTGAAAATATTAAGTGGCGCACAGATTCCTCTAAGACATTTAACAATCTGAAAGGAAAGAAAGCTTGTTTTGGGCTCATTTTGTGCCTCTTTTTCAAATTGGTTGGCGCTTTGCGCATCTTTTGATTTTTGATACACTTTGTGTATCCAATTTGGCAATTTCACATCTTTTCAGTTTTGGGCTTATTTTATGCCTCTTTTTCAAATTATCTGGCGCACTGCGCATCTTTTATAAGCTTTCTCCTTTTCATAATCATTAGAGAGTCTCAGCTGTGAGATTATCTTCCAGACATAGGAGATGACTCTCCGCAGTAAGGAAGAACGATTCACAAAACAAAATCCATACAACATATGATAAATGCAATCACTTGGTTTAGAAAATCAAACTAATGACTCAAGACTTTGAAAAACACTATTGATATGAGGCAGATTACTGTAGGAAGAGAAAATAATCTCTATTTCAAAAATTAACATTTTAATTTTGAAAAGGATTTTTATTCAAAAGAAGCTACACACCAGTAAAGGAGTTAGAGGAAGAGAAACAATTATCAATGTTTCTTCCCTTTAACAGATTCAGCGAAGTCAATTACTGCTTATCAGCTTCCAAACCAAAATAAGGTAAAAACTCTCAGTCAAAAATTCAGATCACCAGAAGTAGTGAGCGGTGATCAGATCTTGAAAAGCATAAAAACAGGTAGAAAATCATAGCAAAGTAAATACTTAAATCAAACTAACAAAAAGGGTAACACAGAAATCAGCAGAAGAAATAAAATCAACTGAAAGCAAATAATCAAACCAAAACTAACTAACAGAAATCAGAAATCAGAATACAAAAACTAACTAACTGAAATCAGAAAACAGAATACAAAAACTAACTAACAGAAATCAGAAAACAAAATACAAAAAACTAACTAACAGAAATCAGAATACCAATCATAACAATCATAAATCAGCAGTCATCAGAATCAAGCATTTATATCAATCACTCCTAATCTGGTTCTCAAAATGCTGAATGAGTCAAAGGCCAGTGGTTTAGTGAATATGTCAGCCAGCTGATTTTCAGTTGCTACATGATGTAGCTCAATGTCCCCTTTTGTAACATGGTCCCTAATGAAGTGATGCCTAATGTCAATGTGTTTGGTCCTAGAATGTTGGATTGGATTCTTAGAGATACAGATGGCACTGGTATTATCACACAGAACAGAAATTGTGCCAACGGGTACTCCTAAATCCAAGACTTGCTACTTCAACCAAAGAACTTGGGCCACACAACTCCCTAAGGCAATGTACTCAGCTTCAGCAGTGGAAAGTGCAACTGAGGTCTGTTTTCTACTGGACCAGGAGACTAACGACTGTCCTATAAATTGACAAGTCCCAGAGGTACTCTTCCTATCAACCCCTACACCCCGCAAAGTCAGAGTCAGAATATCCAATGATCTTAAAAGAGGTGCTGTGCCTAGGGTACCAAATTCCTAGGTTTGGGGTCCCTAAAAGATATCTAAGAATTCTCTTAACAGCAGTCAGGTGGGACTCTTTAGGATCAGCCTGAAACCTAGCACAAAGACAGACACTAAACATGATATCAGGTCGGCTAGCAGTCAGGTAAAGCAGTGAACCTATTATCCCTCTATACTTCTTCTGATCAACAGATTTTCCATTTGAATCCTTATCTAACTGAACTGAGGAGGGCATGGGAGTATTGATTGGCTTGGCTTTGTCCATTTCATATTTCTTCAAAATGTCCTTAGTGTATTTTGATTGATTGAGAAAGGTTCCATCATCCGTTTGCCTTATGCTAAACCCCAAAAAGTAGGACAATTCTCCCATCATACTCATCTCAAACTCTTTACTCATTGTTTTAGAAAACTCTTCACATAAGTATTTATCAGAAGATCCAAAAATTATATCATCAATATAGATCTGGACAATGAGTAAGTCATCTCCTAATCTCCTCAGAAAAAGGGTGGTGTCTACGCTCCCCTTAACAAACTCTCTTTCTAACAGGAATGTGCTAAGCCTCTCATACCAAGCTCTGGGTGCCTGTTTCAATCCATATAAGGCCTTTTTTAATTTATAGACATGACTTGGATATTGGGAACTCTCAAAACCTGGGGGTTGTTCTACAAAAACATCTTCTTTAATTACCCCATTTAAAAAGGCACTCATGACATCCATTTGAAACAGCTTAAATCCCTTATAACAGGCAAAGGCTAGTAGCACTCTAATGGCTTCCAATCTAGCTACAGGGGCAAAAGTTTCCTCAAAATCTATCCCTTCTATCTGATTATACCCCTTAGCCACCAATCTTGCCTTATTTCTCACCACCACACCAGAATCATTCATCTTATTCTTAAAGACCCACTTGGTTCCCACAATACTTTGATTTTTAGGTCTTTCTACTAACTCCCAAACATCATTCCTTACAAATTGATTCAATTCTTCCTGCATAGCTAAAATCCAAAATTCATCCTACAGGGCTTGATTGATGTTGGTGGGTTCAGTCATTGAGATAAAGGCAGAATGGTTTACTTCCTTCCTAAGTCCATGCCAAGTCCTAACACCTTCAGAAGGGTCTCCTAAGATCAGTTCTTTAGGATGACTCGAAGAATATCTCCAATCTCTAGGTAATGGGGTTTGAGGTTCTACCCTTTCCTCCAAATTTGTATTTCCAACTCCTTGGGTAACCTCAACAATCTCTTCATCTTCTACTTCAAATCTAGACTCCTTAGGATCAGATTCATCAAACACTACATGGGTTGTTTCTTCCACCACCAATGTCCTCCTATTGAACACCCTAAAGGATTTCCCCACACTTGAATATCCTAAGAACACTCCTTCATCAGATTTGGGGTCAAATTTTCCTAAGGGTAACTTCCCGTTGTTCAGAATGAAAACCTTACAGCCAAAAACATGGAGGTGGGACAGATTTGGTGTTCTACCCTTAATGATCTCATAAGGTGTCTTGTTCAGTTTGACTCTCACATTCACCCTATTCAGCACATAACAGGCAGTGTTCACCGCTTCAGCCCAAAAGTATTTTGGAAGTGAATACTCGGTAAGCATGGCTCTAGCGGCTTCCACTAAGGTCCTGTTCTTCCTTTCAGCTACCCCGTTCTGCTGAGGGGTCCTAGGAGCTGAAAAATTGTTACTAATCCCATGATTCTCACAAAAACTTCCAAATCTTTCATTTTCAAACTCCCCTCCGTGATCACTATGGATGGTAATAATCTCACATCCTAACTTCTTCTGAATCCAAGTAGAGAAAGATCTAAACTCATCAAATGACTCAGACTTGTGTGACAAAAACTTAACCCAAGTGAACCTTGAATAATCATCAACAATCACAAAACCATAGACTCTCCCCCCTAAGCTGGCAGTGCTAATGGGTCCAAAGAGGTCCATGTGAAGAACTTCTAAAGGTCTAGAGGTGCTAATGTCCTTAACAGAGTGAAAAGAGGACTGGACTTGCTTTCCCAACTGACATGCATCACACAGGTGATCCTTAGTGAACTTAAGCTTGGGCACACCTCTAACTAAGTCCTTTTGGGTGACTCTCCTAAGGGTTTTCATACTGGCATGACACAATCTCCTATGCCATAACCAAGACTCATCAGCAGCAGTTTTTAAGCAAATTGAATTATCAGATTTAATGCTACTTACATCCAGCTTGTAGACGTTGTTGATCCTTTGCCCCTGCAAAACAACTTCATCATTTAAGCTTAAAATGCAGCCAGTGGGCAGGAATTTGATGCTGTATCCCTTGTCACAGAGTTGACTGATGCTCAACAGGTTGTGTTTCAGTCCATCTACAAGCAAAACATTATCAATCATAAAGTTCTTTGAATCACCAATTATACCTGTGCCTACCACCTTCCTGGTGGTGTTATCTCCAAGTGTAACCTTGCCTCCAGCTCTGGCCTCCAGCGAAATGAACTGATTTGCATCTCCAGTCATATGTCTAGAATATCCGCTGTCTAGGTACCACATGCTCTCACGAGGTCTTGTGTGAGAGCAACCCTACAAAATCATCAAATGTCAGTCTTAGGAACCCAAACAGGTTTGGGTTCCTTCTTATGAAAAGAAGAATGTGATGCATGCGTGCTGTGCTGTGAAACAGGCAGTTTGGGTCTCCACACCCAATGTGTACTATGGTGAATAGTACAAGTGTGTGATATGTGTCCTAACATGCCACATGAAAAACATCTAACACCAGGAAAAGGATTAACTAAACGTCATGAGTGATAGTGCCTCTTCCTAGTAGTGTATGAAACATGCTTTGATGAACTTGCAACAGAATTTTTAAAAGGTGGCGGTGCATAAAACTGTTCAAAGGTAGGCGGTATTTTGTTCTTTTCAAAAGCACTGATTTTTACTTCCAAAAACTCATTCTCTTTCTTTAAACTTGTAATTTCAAATTTTAAAGCGTCATTGTTACTTTCTACTTCACATGCCATTGTATCTAACCACTTGAAAGTTCGAAAGGGATGTTAAGCCCTAGTGAACTAGTCCCGAGGCTAACCAAGAGGGGGGTGAATTGGTTATTTAAAAATTTCACGATAACTACAAAAATCTTTTCGATACTTAGCAGCGGAAACAAGTAAACAATAACGAAAAGATCAACCAACGATATTCACCCAAGCAGTTTATATTGAAAAGTAAAGTGCAAAACTGAATCAGAAAAGCAAACCAGATTTTATAGTGGTTCGGTCAACTTGACCTACGTCCACTCCCCGGAGCCTCCCCTCCGGGTATTGCACTAAACGAAAGTGACTCTCCTTTTGCTCCCACAGCAAGGCGGAGAAGCCTGTACAAAACACCTCCTTTTCACCACACGGTGAGGCAGAGAACCTGACCTCCTTTTGCTTCCTCCTGAAAGCAGGCAGAGAACCTTCGAACTCCTTTCGCTTCCTCCTGAAGCAGGCAGAGAACCTACGAACTCCTTTTGCTTCCACCTGAAGCGGGCAGAGAACCCGGATCTTCTTGCTAACGATCCTCCCACGACGAACACTGACTAGATGAAAGACGACGAGCGGAGAAGACGACTCTGATCCGTGCTCGGAGCAACCTTAGTGAATCCCTCACTAACTCCCCCTCACAAGATCTTCTCTCTCTCTCCTAACTCTCTCTCTCTCTAGGATTTCTCAGGGAAGGAAGGCAGCAAAAGATTTTTCCAAAAATTGGAAAAAGTTCTTTTAAAGGAGGGCTTAAAATTTGCCCTAAATCTCAACTTGTCGGCCAAGATCGTCCAGGACGATCGGTAGATCGTCCTGTACGATCAGTTCAAATTAGGCTGTTTCAGCCTGGACGATCTAGCTCTTCTGGACGATCAGTAGAAAAAGTTATTCATATCGTCCCGTACGATCCTGCGATCGTCCGGGACGATTAGTTCAAATTGAAGGAAATCGTCCAGAAGACAGTTCGGGTCGTCCAGAGAAATCTTTGCTGGACGACCAAAAAATGACTTGATCGTCCCGGACGATAGGGTAATCGTCCGGTATGATTAGTTCAAAAAGGCCCCAAATCGTCCTGTACATAGTTCTGGACGTACAGCTGAAATGCATAAGACGATCACGATCGTCCGGGACGATCCTGCGATCGTCCGGGACGATGTGATCGTATCAATTAAACATTAATTGCTTTCCTTAATTACCAGACTAATTTAGGCATGATTATAGTGAATCGTCCAGGATGATACACGTATCGTCCGGGACGATCAGACCAAAATACTTAAAATAAAACTTGCCTAACTTAATCTGGCGGCTGAGAATTTCTGATTTGAGAATATCGTCCCGTACGATCCAAAGATCGTCCAGGACGATCTGCTTAATCAGACCTTCTTAACTTAGTCGCCCTAATTAGGGTTTCTATTTTAACTGGATCGTCCAGGACGATGTGGATATCGTCCAGGACGATCTGAACAAATTTTGAACAGAAACTCTAACTCACTCAATCTCTCCCCCTGAGTGTGTGTGTGCAAGGTTACTTAGCTAGGGAATCAGTTACATTACAATTGACTCAATAAAAAGAAAAATCATACATTTGACACACTTGGACCCGATCTTGAGTTGACTTGAGTGGCTCGCGGTCTTTTGTGCCTGAAACAGATTAGCCAAGCAAAACACACTGGAAACATGTTTGTCATCATCAAAACCAGATTTGCAACAGAGTCCCCTTTCATGTTCCAGTTGAAAGAAAATATTGGACTACTCCCTTTTATCAAGCTGAGGTCCCCAGGCACTAATAACCTCCGTACACACTAGAGTCCCCAACATAAAGGAAAGTCATCTATCTCGTAAGATCCACACCATATTCCTTATTAAGTAACTAGTGGCATGCTATGCCTTAAATCCTAAAAAAAGAAACCTCTAAATGTGTTAACCCACACTCAAGAAACCTTTTTAAGGAGAAACATGTCAAATCACAATACCTCAACTATTCGATAATCAAGTGTGACCACTTGAATAACACAAGCCATTCAAGTCCCCCTCCAAGTTTAAGCTAAAAGAAAATATTGGACTACTCTCTATTGCAAGCTGAGGCCCCTAGGAACTCAAGACATGTTTGCATGTTGAAAGTGCTTATATCACACAAAAAAGGGTGGAGGGGGGCAAAATTGAAATTTTAAAAATCTTCTACTCAAGATAAAAAATATGATATGCAAAAGTGTTTAAGAAAATAAAAAGTTTAAACCAAAAGCAAAAGTAAATACGATCCTTTTTACTTTTAAATTTTTTTTTTCTATTTTATTTTTTAATTTTAAAAATAAAACTTCAACCAAAGATTTTTCACACAAAAAATTCTTTCACCTAGATGACCAAAAGTATGCTAAAGAAAATTTCCATAAAGATAACGAAAAGCAAACCAAAGTGCAAAAAATAAATTACAAGAAAGTAAAGAGTACACAAATCATATTTATAGTGGTTTGATTGAAATCTACCTACATCCACTCTCCAAAGGTCCTCATTTTTGAGTATTACACAAAAATTGACTCTCCTTAAGCACATAGCTAGGAAAAGATGCCCTTCTCCCTTGACCAGGCAAAGAATGACGTTATAGACTCTAAAGAATCTCCTTCCTTTCACCTCGTAGTCTTACTGAGATGTCATCTCTCTTTTAGCTCTTCACTTTGGCATAGATGTTGATCTCTCCTTTTACCTCCAAGCCCAACAAAGATGTTTATTCCTCCTTTTGCCTCCTAGCTTGATGGAGATGTTGATCCATCCTCTCGCCTCATGGCCTAGTGAAGATGCTGATTCCTAGCCTCCTCAAATCAGGATTCTTTTGCATTAAAGACTCATCTTCCTATAGCTCCACTTCAATAGCTCAACAAAAATATAATAGGAGGACCCAAGGTGTAGGCTAGTAGAGCAACCATGTTAATCCCCTGACAATCCTTGGCTCCTTCAAGGTGAACTCAATCTCTCAACCTCACCTCCTTTCTCTCCTTAGTGAATTGGATGCCCTCCAAGCTCTCTCCCAAGAAGAAAATATATCTAGCTAGTGAATCTCTTTGTCCCTTAAGATATATAATGAGTTTATAAAGTGGTCCCTTAAAAATCTTAATTTTTAATATTATGAACTCTGATCATATAACACAATTCATAGATCATACATAATAATTAGTTTAATGTTTTCAAAGATTATCCTATCTGATGCACAATCATATAATACGAGTAGTAATATCAAATCATAGATTATCCAATATGAACCAAGATTTGTCTAGCGAGTTCTTGGGTGAATCAAACTATATGATATTTATATCATACAGTACAATCATTAATAATGATTAGATCTAATTCAACTCCTTAATCTTTGGGATTAAATTAGGTATTTTTAATCAATGTTCATATGATATGTTTGGTTTAATTTTTAAATTTCAAATTTAACTAATTTAAATAACCATGATTTGATAATGGGGTTTCTCAAAATAGCTGATCGTCTTGTAGATGTGGTGGTCATATAGTACAATTTGTTATAGCTCAAATTTGATTAATCTCATTAATTAAACATATGAATTAATTTCTATTTGAACAAATCATATAGTATAATTTGGATTGTATAGTATAATTAACAAAAAAGTAAAATATTCAATTTTACTCCCCCTTACATGTGTGTGCATGTTAGCCTAGCCAACATACACATAATATAAAAAATTACTCAAAAAATAAATAAAAAGTACATATTCTGTCAAACACAGACTAATTTATATACTAATGCTATATGATCTTGGGTCTCAATAATTCAACATTGCTCAGTGTGTACTGTATGTAAAATGGTTAGTGACACAAAAAAAAAATCTAGAACAATAACAACAACATTAAGCCTTTGTCCCACTACGTGGGGTCAGCTACATAAATCCTTTTTCTCCATTGTGTCCTATTAAAAGTCAAATTCTCATTTAATCTAATAAAGAAATATCATTTCTAATATTTTCTAAACAAGCCTTTTTAGGTCTACCTCTACCTTCCTTAACATAAGTCAAATCTAATACCTCTACTTTCCTCACCGGGTCATCGGAAGCCCACCGTTTTAAAATAGGAATAAGAAAATACTCATCCAGAAACGTTTGTAACCATCAAAACACAAGATCAGGTTCCCAAATTGTAATAATCTCTCTCTTTTTTATGATGATAAATATAATTGGTTGGGATTTAAATTTGCAAGTTTGATTTTTAATCTCCTGCTTAGGTCTCCCCCTCACTAAATGATTTATTTTTAATCTTTAATTTATACTTTTTTTTAATTTTTTTTATTTTTAAAACCCATTTTTTTATAAATTTTAATTTTTAAAGAAAATACAACATAATAAATAATGAAAGAAAATTACGCAAATCTAAAGCAGCTACAACTAACACAAAACTTTACTCCCCCTTTTGACATCACCAAAAAGTGGAACTAAAAATAAGCTACACTATGCAAAAAATAAAATGAGTAAAAATATAAAGTATAATAAAATATTATATAAACAGCACAAACTACTCATCGATTGGACCCTAATCCAGTGGAGGTGGAGGAGGTTGAAAAATTGTGGTGAAAGGATGAAAATTGATTCTGAAGCCAAACACGATCAGCCTCCTACTATTGCAGTTGCTCCCATCATGCTGTGGACTCCTGAATATGTGTCTCTAATCATATGTTATATCAAGTTGTATTTATATCTAGTATGTAAGCTATGATGTGACCTAGTGCGAAGTTCTGCCTATAATGTGCCCTATGGTTTCTAATAGTGGTCAAACTTTCAATGTAGTATATAATCATGTCTATCACATTAAACTCATTATTAGTCATATAGAAGTAAGTGATAATTGATAACAGAGGAGTGATGTTTACCAATTTAGTAGCTTTAAAGATAATTAAAGTTCTTAGAATGTGCTGGATAATATACCATCTATGATTAAGGTGCACACTAAAAGTTAGTGGAGATTCATTGGAGCGTCCCTAAGTCTAAGGTTGACCTATGACCAATTATAGTAACTATTGAAGGCAATGGCGTGAGGTTTAATGCTTGTGGTAGAAACATGTAAAAGTTCATGAAAATATTAGTATGTAATTTCTATGGAGTGGATACAAACATAGCATTACATAGTAGTGTACACTGAGTTAATTCTAAGACTTACAAATAAAATTCAAAAAATATTTTAGAGTAGAAAGGAAATACAAGGGTAAGGATAATCTGGAGTGTGGTGTGGACAAATACATCAAATACATGATATTGAATGATATATTGGTTTAGGATCTTAGAGGGTGTGATTTGGGTGGCCCTATAACTATGATATGCAGCTTCCTACTCGACTGATTTTAGTTTATCATCAACCCTGGGTTGAGAGGAACTTTGTGGGAGAAGTTGGGCTCTCTTGCTGGCCATTGGGAATGGTAAGGGTCAAGAATTCAAGAGAAGGAATATTTGGAATCTAGAGTGTGCGTTTTGAAGTGAAGAATTTGCACTCATTTTATAGCCTCTATCAATTTTTATGGATTGTTGAAATTAAACATCATTTTTTTCTTTGAATCTAAATTAAGAAAAATCTAAAATCTTTAAATGATTTATTTTTATTTGCCAAGAATTTAACCCAAGTGTATCTAGAGTAATCATCAACAATCAAATATCCAAATGATTCCACACCAACACTTATTGTATTAATAAGTCCAAATAAATCCATATGAAGTACTTTAATGGGTTTAGTGGTTACTATATCCTTAATAGAATGGAAAGATGATTTAGTTTCATTACCTAATTGACATGCATCACAATAATGTTATTTGGAAAACTCTAACTTAGAAAAGCCTCTAACCAATTATAATTGAATAATTTTTCTAAGATCCCTCATGCTTGCATGGCATAGTCTACTATGTCACAACCATGAATTATCAACAATTAATTTTAAACAAAAAACATCACTTGACTTTTCAATGCAATTTGAATTGATCAAATTAACATTATTAATTCTTAATCCTTCTAAAATAATTTTTCCAATTAGTATTAGTAAGTATTTTGTAGAAATAAATCTTTTATTGAATCCTTTATTATATAGATTATTATTGTTCAAAAGATTATGTTTTAAACCTTCTACTAATAAAACATTTCTAATAAAAAATTTGTTAGTTTTACCTATAGTACATGCATCCCTAATGTGGGCTATGGAGTAAACTTTTGAATTGTATAAACATTTAGGGCTCTATCACCGCTAAATAATACTTAGATTTTTTTTGATATAAATAATAACAAATCCCACTTAATATACGCAAGTATACATGCTAAATCAAGTAATAAAGTGATAAAGTAGAGTGTCAAACCCATGAGGAAGTATGCTTTACTTTCAACAAACTACTAATGTTTATTTTAATTACAATAATTATCATTCCAAAATAAAAAAGATATTTTTTGAGATTCTATCACTGAATAAAATAGTAAAAATATTTAATGAAATATTTAATAAAGTGTTTTTGATTGATGAGTATAAATTACATATCTTTCTTAATGAGACTGTTCAAATTAATATAATTCAGAGCATATGCATCCCTACATCTCTGTCGAGCTTATAGTGGTGAGAAAGATATCTGATGACCTCATATAATTATAATATTTCCTTAAGAACCTAGAATATTTTACATCATATGTTTAGGCATGAATACATACTATCTTAATATTCCTGCTTATTCTTACATTCCTCTATCAAGACACTATATTTTGACTACACATATGACCACTATGAACCTTTAATAAAGAGCGAGATAATATTGAAAATATCCTATAACAGTTATAAAATAAGATTCTTCATTAATACTTTGACATATACTTTATATCATTAATCCAAAAAAAAGAGAATTGGCTAGACATAGAATGAATAACTAGCAAACGCATTTTTATTAAACTCATGGAAGAATAAAAAATATAAGAGAGTGATATCACCAAGAAGGATCAAAGTATCTCCTCTGCACTCCTTCATTTAACATACACAATCGCTTCAGGAAACACAGGTCTAAAAATTCTAAATGATTGTATCTTATACTTCCCTAGTCTCTCTAATATTTTACTCTAAGAGGGAACTAGAGAAATACTCTAAAAAGTATTGAATTTACACAAGTGATTGAACTCTCTTATAAACATAACATCATAACTATTTATTAAAAAACATAAAAAGGCAACTGGAACTGTGACGCTTGAATTTATGATGTCATGGTGCCCTTGCAGTGAACTAGCACCTCGACGCTAAAGCTTTTGCACCACCACGATGCTTGCTGATGTGGATTAGTTACTTAGTGAACAATCGCATCTCTTCATTGATAAAATGTATCCATTGAAAGTTACAATTATAATGTCATTGCGCTGTAGAAATTTGAGTGATGTAATGCCCAAGTGAAAAAAGGTGCCAAGGCATGAGAAATTATGGCGCTACAACATTTAAAAATAGAGAATTCGATGCTTCCAAGCTAACTTTCTAATGCCATAGCGTTGACAATACTGTGGGACTATTTGTGTTACTGAAGAAACTCTTATAAACAGATAACTCGACATCACCATTTCAAAATTTGAGCGCCTCGATGGTATTGAAGTAAGCGCTGTGGCATTATTTCATCATATGCCATGGTGTTGTTGACTAGTTAAAATTTTTTACCATTATTTACTTTTTCTTACACAAAAAATAACAAACATAATATATTTTCACTGGAAATAAAACACATAAAAATTATGTAATTTACACTTATCAAATTATCCCCAGCTTAAACTCTATCTTATTGTCTTGCAAAATAAAAAAAACTATAATTAGGATTAATTAAATAACCAAAATAAAAATTAATGATTTAAAATTAATAAAATATAGGATAATATGTCACAATTTAGAAGTAGTGAAAATGAATAAAGTTATAATTATTGTTTAGAAAATACTAACAATTATCCTAACTAGTCATCATTATTATTGCTTAATTTGAATTCACATGTTATAAATATAATCGTTGGCTTTTGAATTCTGAATTGAATAATGTAGCTTAAAGATTCGATGTGTTTGTATTTAAAATTGAAATTTCATAAGTTCACTAACATTTTTACTAGTTCTCATATCTTATCCTTTGTGAATTTAAGTATAAGTTTGTAGTCAGACTCTAATCTTTTATCTGATACAAATTTTTAATTGTACTCACTTTCTTTTTCTTCTTTTCTTTACTTTTCTTTTTAAACTCTTTTCAATTTATTTTTGTGGAGTACATAGTTAATGATTATGAATATTAATTTTGCTTAAAATCGTCTTACAATTTTAATGAGTTTAATGTAAGGATTTAATAAGATTGTTAATTCTAAATTCAGGTTGCTTATGATTTTCAATTTTAATCTACTCATATATATATATATATATATTCTTTAATCTTAATTATACATCTTCAATTCAATGGTTAATATATAAATGTATAACTTATAAATTTAAGTTAAGTCAATAATTTAAAAGAACTAAGTTAGTAAATTATTAATTATTCCAATCTATGAATTATAAGGTAGTGTTCATTTGAATTATGATTTAGCACTTTATTATTATCCTAATTTTATATAATTTTTAATTATTATTTTTATTTGGGTTAGTTAAGTAATTAGAATGCAGAGATATTAATGGAAGGTAACATAAAAATTTAAGCATAAAGGAATTTAATCAAATGTAAATAACAATAACTAAAACATTAATAAATAACATATATTTTCATATGAATGATAGAAAGGTACAAAATATGTGATATATATATATATATATATATATATATATATATATATATATATATATATATATATATATATATATATATATATATATATATATATATATATATAAAATTATAACATAAATTATAAGATAACTATTACATATAAAGTACCACTCTAACCATCACAATAAGCTAATTAAAGACACAAGTGGGTTCCCTTCTATAAGCGTTAAGTTTATAGTCTTCAACCAGACTATACCAATGATTTTCTTTTAGAATGAAGAAATTTAGTTATACTTCACAATCGATCAATGTCTCTTCCTAAATAAGGTTTCATTCTATGTCCATACACTTTGAAAATATGTATGCTTTTCTTATCCTAAAATTTCCACAACTTCATAGGGAAATGTTTCTTATAATAGTGAAAGGTCCATACCATCTGGATTTTAATTTTCCTGGGAAAAGCTTAAGTATAGAATTAAAAAGTAAAACATCTTGTCCAGGAGTGAATTCTTTTTTAAAAGGTTTATTATCATACCATTTTTTAACTTTTTCCTTATAAATCCTTGCATTTTTATAAGTTTCATTTCTGATTTCTTTTTATTCACTCAACTGTATCATTCTCTTTTCTTTTATACCTTCATATTTAGAATTTAATTCTTTAATTTTCTAGAATGCTTTATACTTAAGTTCCATAGGAAGGTGGCAAGCTTATCCAAAAATTAATTTATAAGGAGTCATACCAATAGGAGTCTTAAAAGCAATTATATAAGCTCAGTTGGTTGAAAAATATAGCTTTGCTTTGAAAAAATGCAAAGCCAATCGAAATCAAATTTCTTTGGGAAACTTGAAATTGACTTTCAATTTTAATTCTGAAATCAAACATACCATTAGAAATGATATACCAGCTTGAGAGGTGAAAATAAGGTTTCTTAATGGGGTTCAAATTTAGAATTATAAATTTCATCCTAAATATCGTAGCCAAATTCATGGATGAACTACATTTGACCCCGAAGGGTCAAAATTATGTTCGATCAAATATTTAGTCATGATAATATGGATGTGCTATCGTTTATTTCATATTCAAGGTTATGACAATGAATGACATATCTCCGTGAGGGAAAAAAATATTATTCCTTATCAATTATTTGAATATGAAGATAACGATCATCATTAATTTTTTTATTTTCCTCAAAGAGAATTAATTAAGTTTTTAAAATTGATCTGGGGTCTTTAATCTCCTACAAGATTAAGCCCTCATAGTTAATTACATCGTAATAAACCTGAGTTTCCTATAAAAACTCTCAGTTAAAATAATGGCAGAAATTTTATTTAGAATTTATAAGGAGTGATATCAAAGGAAATGAGGTTTGAATTTCAACTAGGATTGGATGAATTTGATTACTTATTTCTGGAGGTCAAAGGATCAAAGGTAGGAGGTATTTTGAGATTATGAAATATTTCAGAAACACCCCTATCTATCGTATGTGTTCGGCTTTAAATTTTGGTTTGAGGAGAAATTTTGATTGAAGTTGTCAATTTATTAGAAAGTTAGGAATATACCAGAGGTTAGGGTCTTATAATTTTGAGTCTACCCTATATCTTAAGTCAAAATTGGACTTATCCCAGCCTAGATTGGGGAGCCAGCAAACCACCTAGGTGCTTTAAAATCATGTGTCTGGTCTCTTTATGAAAGATAAGTAGGGACATTATTATTTAAGTATTGGGGAGTTAGGGATGTTGTCTAGAGCAGTTCCTAAGTGGCCCCTTAACTTATGTAGGATGATTAATGCTTAAAAATAAAATGCAATTAAAATTTTAACTCTTTTTAATTTGTTTCTAATGCAATATATGCTAATTGACTCTTGGATGCATAAAATTGATATGAAGTAGGTTTAAAAAGGCTTAAAAATAGGTTTTATCTTAGAGATTACACAACATCTCCTTGATAGAACTGCACCCTAATAGGTTAGGTGGTTTGCCAAAACCTGCCAAAGGGGAGGTGCCTAATAAGAAAGAGAAAGTATTAAAATGATGTATGAGAACTCTCAGATCATTCCTAGACTTACTTCTTAAAATCGTTAGATTTTTTTTGAGCTTGATAATTTTTAATTTGAATTGAATAAAAAAATTAACGTGCCCTCATGAGTCTCCAAATGATTCCAGACTAAAATAAAGATTAACATGCAAGAAATAAACCTATAAAAGCATATAATTTCTACTGTACAATCAATATAAAATAAATAAAATCAATTAATTAAATAAATTAAATGTCCATATGGCAAGTGCCATTTAATTTACAACCTAGAGTCTATAGAAATTAAAAATAGTCGGGTACCACTGACAATAATCCAGATTCCACTCCTAAAATTAACACAAGTGATTGAGAATGGGAGTTCTCTCTATCTTTACTTCTTCGTCCTTCTGTGAGCTCTTTGGATTTGTCAGGTTCAAATATCTAAATGGAAAGAACTCCTCCTGGGAGGGTTGTTTCTTTTCTCTTGGAAATCAAAACCATCCTAACTTGGATCTTCAAATGGAAGGAAACTCTCCCCTAAGGGATATTCCCTCCTCTTTGGATTCCAAGTTGGATGTATAACATCCTACCTCAAAACTCAACTTTCACAACACTTGACATAATTGAATTACATTAAATCTAAAAAAAAAGTAAAAGACTCTAGAACACCTCCATGATTATCCTAAGAAGTTTATATTGAAATCAACATCCTAAGTAGTTGTATATATTAAATTGATTAAATTTTAATCATAGCCATGCTTGGCTACGCTCATTTTAATTTTAGGGGACTTTATATGCTTAGCACATGTAAAAAATTTATTAATTAAATTTAAATTTTGCCCCCTTATCTTTAGCCCTGCATGAGCATGGCAACCTACAAAAAATTTTGTGATCATCCAAATCATTACTTCATAGGGGTAATCTAATGCCCATCAAATCACTTTACAGATTGTATAGAATTGATATTTAAATAAATAATCACATCAATCAAGAATAGTAACCAACATGCAATAAAAACCATGAAAAATTTGGCACACAAGAAGTAAAAATGTAAACACCGACCTAGCCTAAAGCTAGAGTTGGTTATCCTAAAAACCATCTAAAGTGTGTGAAGTAGGCTGTGTGGCTTGGATATTTCCTATGCTGGGTAGTAGTTTTAAGTTGTCAAGTGTTTTGATTTGTTAAAGTCTTAAGGGATTTAAGTTTGAGTTTAAGTATTAATTGTTTGAAGTTGGTTTTAAAGTGTATTTTTAATGTTGAGTGATTACTACATTTGTTTACACTAGGGCCATAAAGTTTATTTCACCTTCCTTGAGGCTAAATTAATAGCCTCGTAGGCCCGGGTTACCTAGTAGTAACTAATATTACTAATTAATTTAATTGGTTAAGCTTAAGAAGGTTGATAATTATTTAAATTAAATTAATTGGTTGTTAGTTTGATAGATCAAATTAATCAAGTTTGCCATCAACTGGTTCATGGCATTGTTAGAGTGAGCACGAGGAACCAAGCCTCTTTAGAATATGTAGCCTGGCAGCTCAAAGTAATCCATCCTAAAAACTTGGTTGATATAGTTGAATTAAGGGTTTTAATTTAGTTGAACCATTAATGATCAATTAAATTTAAAGTTTTATACTCTATTGAATCTATTCATGGAATTGTCACAGTGGGCTCGAGGACGAAACCTTCTTATGACACTTAGCCCCGCAGCTCAAGGTAGTCCATCCTAAAAACTTTATCTTTTGAGTGCTTGTTGTATATTAAGGGGTTGGCTGATTGATTTAATTGATCAAATTAATGTTTTCTAGAATTTTAGTTGATTACTAAATTTTGTAATTTTTTTAATTTTAATACAATAAATTAAGGGGTCAAATTTGACTTTTTAAATTAAGTTAAGCTCTAGAATTTTAATATTTTTCTAAAGTACTAGACCGTAAGGTGAGTAATTAGACACTAAGTTTGGTGGAATTAGATTTTTTTAGATTAAGTTATGAATTTTTGAAGTTTAGGTTTAATTTTGAACTACAAATGACCAAAATATTGACTTTCTAACTTTAACTTATTTCTGATGGTTTGACATTTTTAATAAATATTAGACCTTTAATAAAGTCTAATGCCTTTGAGTTTGTTTAATTTGGAGTTTTTTTGAATTATTTATAAACTTTTGAAATTTGAGTATTTAGTTGGTTAATTAAAAGGCTTTTAATGATTTTAATCCAAACTAATTCCAAACTTCATAAACTCTCTCCCAAAGCTCAGGAATGGCCCAAGAGAATGTTTTCAAGTGTTTGAGAATTATTTGGAGTTTTCAATTATTTTAGTTAATTAAATTAATTAAATGTTAATTTTTTTAAAAAAATTAAATTAAGCTTAAATTAAGGATCCAGTCAATGGGCTTTTAATTTTATTAAGCTAAGGGTTTAATTCTAGTCAATTTGAGATATTATTTGTCTTTTTGGAATTAATTTAAATTTATTATAATTTTTTGAAGTTTATGGGCTTAATTGAAGAGTTAATTTTGAATTAATTAAAATTTTGACCTAATGACTTTTATAATCAGTAAACTCCTAGCCTAAGGTAGATAAAGTCACTAGGTTCAAGTGTCTTGAATTTCACCCCTATGGAATACATATTTAATTTTCTACAATTTTCCTTAAATTGTTAAGACTCATCCTTATTTATTATCGTTAAATGTCACTAGGTTATATGGGTTTATAAATCAATGTCACTAACCCTTTACACTAACATAGTAAATCACACCACATCAATAAGGAGACCTAAAACTAGATGTATGTGCATATCTAAATATTAAAATTAAGGAAAATTTTAAATAATTGGAAATTTCATTAATGGGCAATTGGAATGTAATTGCTCTTTGATTATTCCCCATTGAATCCATTCAATCATGATAAAGCTATATTTCAAAATTCCATAGCTTACTCAAATCCCTGCAATGAGTTTTAAAAAGAGAATTATAATAAATTTCAAAAATAGGTCAAATCATGAGTCATTATCTTAAAAAATTCAAAGATTAAATTTAGGAGCATCTTCATGGCTCAAAAAAATTAGAGTATATCATAAACATACTCTAATATCTACCTCCAAAATTTAAATCAATTTGACAATTGATTGGAATGTAATTAAGGAATATCATTAAAGAGATAAGCCTTAATTGCTATTTAATTAATGGTCAAATTATGTTAAAATATATATTTTTTAAAAGTAGACTTCATGCTAATTCAATAGAGGTATTATATGCTTAATTTAGATTTAAAATGAATTAGATATGATTTTTTGAAGTTTTATATGTTAAAATTAATTAAAAAAAGGCATTTCATTAATTAAACAACTGGCAGCGTATTAATTGCTAATGATTGCACTGTTGGCAATCATTAGTAATTAATAAAAACATGGCAGCCAATAAATGCTAATCATCAGATGGCGGTGGTACGGCTTTTAACATGCAATTTTAACTTATATGTGTCAGCACAGGTGGTCCCTCCACTATTTGGAATTAGTGGCTGAGATTCAACCAGACGAGAAAACTATACAACCAAGTAGCCCACATGGTCGGGATTTGGCATGAAATGGTAAGATCTATGATGTTTATCAAAGGATGAACGACTTAGGTTTTGAGCGGTTCAAAACAACGAAGCCCTCAAACCTAATGATGAAGAGTGGGAAAATATTTAAAAATACTCGATGAAATGCAAAATTTTAAACAGAGCTTAATTAGAGATAAACACATAATGGTGATTTGTTTTGGCATTCTAAAAAGCAATTTTTGTAAAGTTCTTTAACCATAAGTGTCCTAAACTAGGGTTTAGGATTTATCTTGAAATGATTGATGATTTGAAGCGTTTAAGATATGGATGAGCTTATAGATTGTCCATGCTCACTTTCCTAGCTAAAGTCATGGTTTGAAAAGCTCTCAATTGCAAGTTCTTTGAGTTGGATAGATTTGATGCTTGGGTGGTCAGAGGCTCATTGCCGATAGCTTTGATTGACTAGAATCGACTTCAGAAGTGTGCGTGAGGTTGACTAGAGACAAAAAAAATGAGAGTTCATCTTGGGGAGCTCTTGATAGTGAGAGAGTGTATGATGAGTGAATATCTCTTTTTTGCTTCTTTGGCTAATTCAACATGCCCTAATCCATATGGATGGTTAGGATCACTTTGGAGGATAGCTTAGATGTTTAAAAAGTGTCTCAAGAAGTTAGAGTAGCAGGGGATAGGAAAAACCAAGAACTATGACATGGAAAGTGTCAATTATCCTCTTATGAGCACATGGAGTGGATTTGATTTATTTTTTGAACTAATCTAGGGCTTAAAACAAGTTTAGGAAATGCTTAGGGATATTATAGAAGGACTCTATGCAACTTAAAAGGTTTGAAATGGGAGGGATTAAGTGTTTGGAGCAATTTGAACACTTAGAAGGCTATTTGACCATTCATTAACTATTTGACCAGCCAATGAGTCAACAATTGCTGAGGTGGCATATAGGGAGGTTTGATGAGATGTCTTGGAGGGAGTTTGATGCTAGAAGATTAAAGTTAGAATATATGGATATATGTGAATGGGGATTTGACAAAATCATAGTGAGTTGACTTGGTCAAACTCACTATGATTTGACTCATAAGTGATTGAAACATGTTTGAGATGTCAATTGAAATTCATTTGAGGCTTGAAGAAATTTGGGTAGCTTGAGTTTATTACCTGGAATAGTTTGACTATATATTGACCTGATTTGACCAAGTTTGATAGGTTGATTGGGTCAAACTTATTGAATTTGAATCATGGGAAAGTTTTCAAGCTTATGAACCATTTAAGGGAGTGGATTTGAGGGTTTGATGAGGTTTGAATGGGTTAGTTTGATTGAATGCTATGAACTGACCCATGTTAACTTAGTTTTGCTAGGCATGGATTCGATTAATTAATTTAACTATTGACTAGGTTAAACTGGTCAATTAGGTCCAAATTAATAGGAGAGGTGATCAGGAGATTTGAATGAAGTTCAGGGTAAATTTAAAACTTAATTGATTGTGAATAGGGTTTAATAGTTGATATGGTCAACCATGGTTGACTTGGTCAACCAAGTCAAATTAGGGGCTTGGGTTGGGTTCAATAAGTTTAATTTGATCATTGAAGACCAATAGATGTGGTCTCATGCACTGGAATGGTCATTTGAGTTAAAATGACCATTGGGACCCTTAAGGGGCTATTTGGTCAACCAGAATTGACTTGGTCAAATTTAGGTTGAAATGACCATTTGGACCCTTAAGAGCAATTTGGTCAAAGAGAGTTGACTTGGTCAGCCATGCTTAATCAAGACTTAGATTTGAGTTCAGTGTACTCCTAATGGTGTTTAGGATGAATTAAAAGAGGTTTCAAAGTTTGATTTGACTAGGCCAGGTTGAGGTTTTGGTGAATGTCTAATTTTGCCCTTAAAGGGCATTTTAGTTGACCATTGGTCAACTATCGGTCAAACTGGGTTCATCAAAATATAGTTTATGCTCAACATGACATAATAGAGGTTATGGACATGGTCAAAGGTCTTGCGAAAGGTCCTTAGGTCAAATTCGACAAGGTGGAAGGTCTAGAGGCATAGGTTATAAATATTTAAATGTTTTGTAGCCTTTGGATTTCAATTGGGTTCCTAGGGTTAGATGCCTCAAATAAGGCTCAAATTTTGAGTATTGATATTAGGGACATACCTAATCAATATGCAATTAACAGATCATGAATTGGGGGTCATTTGAGTGGGTTTTAAAGTGATTGAAAAATCATTCTAAAAGGGTTTCAGGACAAGGGCCCTTAACATTGAATTTTGGTTTGGAATTCAAGATTTGAGCTGGGATTTGGATTTGATTGATTGAATTTAAATTATCCACATCAATAATAATCAATTGGATGATTGTTGATGATTGGATATGAATGTAAATTGATTGAAGATTGATTGAGGGCTGGATTAGAGTTTGATTAAAGACTTGATTGATGTTTGAAGTGAAGTTTGAATTGAAGTCTGGATTGATGTCTAGATTGAAGTCTAGATTAAGGTCTAGATTAAACTATAAATTGAAGTCTAGATTGAAGTCTGGATTGAGGTTTGGATTGAAATATTGATTGAAGTCTTGATTGAGGTCTAAATTAAAGTATGGATTAATGTGTGGATTGAGGTCTTGGTTTAAGTTTTGATTGAAGTCTAGATTGAGGTCTGGATTGAAGTATGGATTGAATTCTAGATTGAAGTTTGGATTGATTCCTGGATAAAAGTATGGATTGAATTTTAGATTAGGGTCTGGATTGAAGTTTGGATTGAGGTCTGGATTGAAGTTTGTATTTAAGTTAGGATTGAAGTCTGTATTGAGATTTGATTGAGCTCTAGATGATTGACAACTAGATAATTATCAACCATTAGATCAAAAGGTAGGAGTTTGGATAGGTCCTGATGACCTCATACAAAAATGAGGTCAACAAGCTCATAATGCATCATATAATTTAGGCACCCAATCCTTCTTATTGGAATTGACAAATTTTTCCAGGATTTGTTTAACCTCCCTATTGCTAATATTAGCTTGATCACTAGTTTGGGGATGATAAGTAATAGTTATCCTATGATAAATCTTATATTTCTTTAAAGCTATTTCTATTCTTTTATTACATAAATGACTTCCACCATCACTGATTAAAACTCTTGGCATTCTAAACCTAAAAAATATATATTTTTCTTTAAAAACTTGATCATAATTTGAGCATCTATTTTAGAGATTTCCACACCTTTAATCCACTTTAAAACATAATCTACAACAATAAGAATATATTGATTTCCATGGGATAGCACAAAAGGTCCCATAAAATCTAATCCCCAAACATCAAATATTTTTATTCCTAAAACATAGTTCAAAGGCATTTCATTTCTTTTTCAAATATTTCCTACTCTTTGACATTGATAACATTTCTTAATGTATTCATTTACATCCTTGAATAAAGTAGTCAAAAAAATCTAGAATGAAGGATTTTAGAAGTAGTTTAAAACCTCCAAATAATCCCCCATAATGAGAATCATGGCACTCCTTGACGATTGGCTCTATTTCATCTTCAGGGACACATCTTCTCATAATTTTATCATTACATGATTTAAATAAATAAGTTTCATCCCAAAAATAAAACTCTGTATCATGCAGAAACTTCCTCTTTTGAATTGATGATAAATCATAAGTATACTAGTAACAATAAAATTAATAATGTCAGCAGACCAAGGTGATTTGTTCAAATGAACATTAAATAATTGTTCATCAAGAAATTTTTCATTAATTTCACCCTCATAAGATGCATGCTTGTTTTAATAGAAAGTCTAGAAAGATGATCAGTAATTTGATTTTTAGTACCCTTTCTGTCAAAAATTTCTTTCTCAAATTCTTGTAATAGAAGAATTCACCTAACCTATCTAGGTTTAGAATCTTTCTTTGTCATAAGATATTTGATAGCAGAATGATTTATAAAAATAACTACTTTGGTGCCAACCAAGTATTATCTAAATTTATCAAAAATAAAGGCATTAGCTAGCAATTCTTGTTTAGTAGTTATATAATTATATTGTACATAATTTAAAATTTTGCTAGCATAAAAAATGACATGGAATTTTTTATCTCTCTTTTTTCCAAGAACTGCACCTACAGCAACGTCATTAGCATCACACATCACTATAAAGGTAATGACTAATCAGGAGTAATAATAACTGGGGCAGAAGTTTGGTGTTGTTTTAAAGTATTAAAGGCTTCAAGAAATGTAAAATTAAATACAAAAGGAACTTCCTTCTCCAATAATTAACATAATGATTTAGAAATTTTATAGAAGTCCTTAAAAAATCTCCTATTAAATCCAGCATGACCTAAGAAACTCCTAATACCTTTAACAAAATTAGGAGGAGATAGTTTTCCTATCACTTGAATTTTTGTAATGTCTACCTCCAGTCCATTCTTAAAAATCTTATGCCCTAAAACAAAGCCTTCGGCTACCATGAATTGACACTTCTTCCAAATAAAAAAGAATCAATACTTCTTCTAATTGAACACTAAATTTATTTCTACACATCTTTTTAAAATAGAGGTTAAATTCTAAAGACAAGAATCAAATTTAGTGCCAAATATAAAGAAGTCATCCATGAAAATTTTAATACCCTACTCAATTAGGTTTGAAAAGATTGACATCATATATCTTTGAAAAGTAGCAGGAGCATTATAGAGTCTAAAAGGCATTCTTTTAGAAGCAATAGTTCCATAAAAACTAGTGAAGGTAGTATTATCCTGATCCTTAAGTGTAATAGGAATTTGATGATATCTAGAATATCCATATAGAAAATAGTAAAATGAATGTCCTGCGAATCTATCTAACATCTGATCAAGAAAAGGCAAAAGAAAAATGATCTTTTCTAGTAGCTTTATTTAATTTCTTAAAATCTACACAAATCCTCCAACATGTAACAATTCTTGTGGGTATAAGTTCATTATATTCATTTTTCATAATATTCATTCCTTGTTTTTTAGGAACATTATGAATAGGGCTCACCAAATAACTATCAGAAATATGGTAAATAATCCCAGCATCAAGCCATTTGAGAATATCTTTCTTAACAACATCTTTCATGGAAGGATTAAGTCTTCTTGAGGGTCATCTTTTAGTATTGAATTAGATTCCATTAGAATTCTATGCATACAAACTGAGGGACTAATCCCCTTAATATCAATAATTATCCACCCAAAAGATCTTCTAAATTCTTCCCCAATATAAGAAAGGAACAAAGGTAGGGTTATTTTCTAGTGAGAAAAAATCCCTGTTTCTAGTGAGAAAAAATCCCCATTGATTTGAATTTATGTTTGTCCCGGTTATGGCGGGGGATGATTGACAGCGTTTACTAGCTATCCTTTCATCATCTACGTCAAGTACACTTCACAAATCTTTGGGTGGATCACCATTGATCATTAAGGATGTCTCGAAACAACCCTTTTCGTCTGCTATGTGTAATTCAAAAGATTTCTCTGGGAAGGGCAAAGGCCATTAAAGAAGATCATCCCTGATGATTATAAGATTCAAAACAATAATCTTGAAGCTTCTTCCTCCTTTGGTGCTAAATTGTTCGTTAACAAATTTTCAAAATTGGTAAGTAATGATGGTAAGAACTCTTCTTCTTCACACAAGCGGTTTGTTGTTCTTGTGTTGATTTTCCTAACATTAGTGTGATGGATTCTGCAAACAACAAAAATTCCAATTCTCTGTCAAGGGTCATTGCTCCAAAGAGTATTTGTATAAATAATTTTGTCAGTATTTCTAATGTGCACCCGCAAGGGGAAGCAAATACTTGGAGGAGAACACCTAATATCAAGATTGATAATTATGTTAATACTATATAAATGTCTGAGGATGGAGTTATAGTTAAGATGTATAGTGAAAATGAAAAAACTAATATACATAGACTCCGTAGTTCGGTGGTGGTGAAAGTTTTTGGAAATTCAGTTCCTCTGTCAGTCATTAGCAACTAAGGAAGCAATGGAGCCATTTGGATGCATTTCATATAACCAATCTAGGAATGGATTGGATGATGTGATCTTTTCATTCAGATGTCATCAAAAAAGTAGTGGTTAGTGGAGGACCATGAAGAATTTATTTTCTCTTATATGGATCAAATTCCCACACCTTCTGTTATTCTGTTGGGATGAGATTAACATCTCTAGAATAGCGTCAATGGTGGGTACACCATTGTATTTGGATGGCAATATGTTCAATTGGGGAAGAAGAGAATTTGATAGGGTTTGTGTTCGTATGAAGCTGGATAAGAAACTACCGCAAGGCATTTGGGTGGAAGGTAGTTCTGGGAGATTCTTTCAAAAGATTCAGTATGAAAGAATTGATGCAATGTGTTATAAATGTAGTAAGATTGGTCATGATCAGCTGATGTCTAATAAGAATGATATTTCCTTAAAATGTGTATCTTCTGTTCTTAGGGGAATAGTAGTTGATGATTCAAATTTTGATCAGAGTGGCATTTCTAAGGCTCTTAAGGATGTTGGGAAGATGAAACAATTTTTTGTGAATGAAATTGATAATCAGAAGGATTCTAAAGAATATGGTCCCTGGATTCAAGTGAGCTATGGAAGGAAAAAATCTTATAATGGTTTCAAACTAAGATATGTTGTTGATCGCACTGCTGGGAAATTTATTATAGAAAAAAAGATAGTGTTTATAAGCCAGTTCATATTCAGGGTGCTGAAGCTGTAATTGTGTCTTACGATAAGACATTAGCAAATTTAGAGAATCAGGTTTTGAGTATGAATCAAGGTGGATCAGAAGAAACCAGGGTGATGGATGGTGAGATGATGCAATCCGTTACTATTGATAATATTGCTAATGTGTTGCAAATCTGGTTTTGATGATGACAAACATGTTTCCAGTGTGTTTTGCTTGGCTAATCTGTTTCAGGCACAAAAGACCGCGAGCCACTCAAGCCAACTCAAGATCGGGTCCAAGTGTGTCAAATGTATGATTTTTCTTTTTATTGAGTCAATTGTAATGTAACTGATTTCCTAGGTAAGTAACCTTGCACACACACACTCAGGGAGAGAGATTGAGTGAATTAGAGTTTCTATTGCAAATTTGTTCAGATCGTCCTGGACGATATCCACATCGTCCTGGACGATCCAGTTAAAACAGAAACCCTAATTAGGGAGACTAAGTTAAGAGGGTCTGATTGAGCCGATCGTCCTGGACGATCTACGGATCGTACGGGACGATATTCCCAAATCAGAAATTCTCAGCCGCCAGATCAAGTTAGGCAAGTTCTTATTTTTAGATACTTGGTCTGATCGTCCCGGACGATACGTGTATCGTCCCGGACGATCCAGTACAATCATGCCTAATTTAATCTTGTAATTAAGGAAAGCAATTTATTTTTGGTTGATACGATCATATCATCCTGGACGATCGCAGGATCGTCCCGGACGATCTGGATCGTCTAGTGCATTTAAGCTGTACGTCCAGAACTATGTACAGGATGATTTGGGGCCTTTTTGGACTAATCGTACCGGACGATGACCCTATCGTCCGGGACGATCAAGTCATTTTTTGGTCGTCCAGCACAGATTTCTCTGGACGACCTGAACTGTCTTCTGGACGATTTCCCTCAATTTGAACTAATCGTCCCGGACGATCGCAGGATCGTACGGGATGATATGAACAACTTTTTCTACTGATCGTCCAGAAGAGCCAGATCGTCCGGGCTGAAACAGATGAATTTGAACTGATCGTACAGGATGATCTACCGATCGTCCTGGATGATTTTGGCCGACCAGTTGAGATTTAGGGCAAATTTTAAGCCCTCCTTTAAAAGAACTTTTTCCAATATTTGGAAAAATCTTTTGCTGCCTTCCTTCCCTGAGAAACCCTAGAGAGAGAGAGAGAGTTGGGAGAGAGAGAGAAGATCTTGTGAGGGGGAGTTAGTGAGGGATTCACTAAGGTTGCTCCGAGCATGGATCAGAGTCGTCTTCTCCGCTCGTCGTCTTTCGCTAGTCAGTGTTCGTCGTGGGAGGATCGTTCGCAAGAAGATCCGGGGTTCTCTGCCCGCTTCAGGTGGAAGCGAAAGGAGTTCGTAGGTTCTCTGCCTGCTTCAGGAGGAAGCAAAAGGAGTTCGTAGGTTCTCTGCCTGCTTCAGGAGGAAGCGAAAGGAGTTCGAAGGTTCTCTACCTGCTTCAGGAGGAAGCGAAAGGAGGTCGGGTTCTCTTCCTCAACGTGTGGTGAAAAGGAGATTTTTGTACAGGCTTCTCCGCCTTGCTGTGGGAGCAAAAGGAGAGACACTTCTGTTTAGTGCAATACCCGGAGGGGAGGCTCTGGGGAGTGGACGTAGGTCAAGTTGACCGAACCACTATAAAATCTGGTTTGCTTTTCTGATTCAATTCTGCACTTTAATTTTTCCTGATATTAACTGCTTGGGTGAATATCTGTGATTGATCTTTTTATGGTTGTTTTTAATTCGTTTCCGCTGCACGTTATAAAAATATTTTCATAGTTATATTGAAAATTTTTAAATAACCAATTCACCCCCCTCTTGGTTAGCCTCGGGACTAGTTCACTAGGGCTTAACATCCCTATCGAACTTTCAAGTGGTATCAGAGCGGGATTCAAAATTTAAGTTTAAAAACTTTTGAATTTGATCCATGGCTAACTGTAATAATCATAATACTGCTGAAGGATATTCTATTACAAGACCACCGTTGTTTGACAATATTCCTTTTGATTTTTGGAAAACACGCATGTCTACTTTTCTACAGTCTATTGATTATCGCATGTGGATGTTAGTTAAGGACGGATACGAACCACCTTTTAGACTGATTAACAATGTGAAAACTGAACTACCTTTTACTGATTGGACGTTTGATGATCGCGATTTAGCACAGTTAAATGCAAAATGCTTGAACTGTTTCTTTTGTGCTTTAAAATCCGAAGACTATATGCATATTTCTACTTGTACAACGGGAAAGGAAATCTGGGATAGATTATGCATAACATACGAAGGTACAACTGAAGTCAAACAGTCTAGGTTAAACATCTTGCTACATGATTACGAACTTTTTTGCATGAAACCTAGTGAGACTATTTCAGAAATGTACACAAGGTTCACTCAGATTGTTACCTCTCTGCATGTTCTAGGTAGAGAACTTACTAACTATGAAAGAGTGAACAAAATTCTAAGATGTTTGCCTGCTTCTTATGATGCTAAGATTACTGCTATTATTGAATCTAAAGATTTAAACACTTACTCTATTGACAGCTTACTTGGATCACTTATTGCTTACGAGCAAGGGGTGAACCAAAGGCAACTTGATGCAGGTGATCGCAAGAAAGAGAAGACAGTGGCACTAAAGGCCAAGGATTCAGATGCTAGCTCTTCCGGGTCTGATAGCGATGATGTTGCCTTAATCACAAGGCAATTTAAAAGTTTTCTAAGGAAGAAACATAAGAACTATCAGAAGTGGAATAAGGGTAAGTCCAATAAAAATTTTAAGAGTTCATCTGAATCTGTTTGTTTTGAATGCAGGAAGCCTGGACACATAAAGGCTGATTGTCCAACACTTAAAGCTCACCCAAGCAAGGAGAAGGGTGAGGAGAAACCAAAGTTCAGAAAGGATAAGAAGCGGATTCAGAAGGCGTTCTGGGCAGACTCTGCATCCGACTCTTCTGAGACTGAAGCTGAAGAGGAGGAAACAAACTTGTGTCTTATGGCTGATAATCACCCTGGTCAGTCGGATCAGGAAGAGGTATGTGAGCTTACCTATGATCAATTATTTGAAGTTTCTGAAAGAATTCATACATCGTATAGGAAGCTTAAGAAAACTCATGCTAGTTTGAAATTAGATTACTTAACATTGCAAAAGGAGCATGATTCTGTAGTTAAAGATCATTCCACACTTGATTCAAATCACATGTCTTTGCTTGATGAATTCGATGAGTTGAATAAAAAATATTTTGATTTAGTTTCTGAGCATGATTCATTGAAAACTACGCATGTGGACTTAGAAAGAGCTTTTAAAGAATTAGATACAATGGCATGTGAAGTAGAAAGTAGCAAGGGAACCTTGAAATTTGAAATTGCAAGTTTAAAGAAAGAAAATGAGTTTTTGAAAGTAAAGATCAGTGCTTTTGAAAAGAACAAAACACCGCCTACTTTTGAACAGTTTTATGCACCGCCACTTTTTGAAAAATCTGTTGCAAGTTCTTCAAAGCATGTTTCATATACATCTAGGAAGAGGCATTATCATCCACGTAGATTAGTTAACCCTTTTCCTGGTGTTAGATATTTTTCATGTGGTATGTTAGGACATATTTCTCACACCTGCACTGTTCACCGTAGTACACATTGGGTGTGGAAACCCAAACTGCCTGTTTCACAGCACAGCACGCATGCATTGCATTCTTCTTTTCATAAGAAGGAACCCAAACCTGTTTGGGTTCCTAAGACTGACGTTTGATACTTTTGTAGGTGTGCTCTCACACAAGACCTCGTGAGAGCATGTGGTACCTGGACAGCGGATGTTCTAGACATATGACTGGAGATGCAAATCAGTTCATTTCACTGGAGGCCAAAGCTGGAGGCAAGGTTACACTTGGAGATAACACCACCAGGAAGGTGGTAGGCACAGGTATAATTGGTGATTCAAAGAACTTTATGATTGATAATATTTTGCTTGTAGATGGACTGAAACACAACCTGCTGAGCATCAGTCAACTCTGTGACAAGGGATACAGCATCAAATTCCTGCCCACTGGCTGCATTTTAAGCTTAAATGATGAAGTTATTTTGCAGGGGCAAAGGATCAACAACGTCTACAAGCTGGATGTAAGTAGCATTAAATCTGATAATTCAATTTGCTTAAAAACTGCTGCTGATGAGTCTTGGTTATGGCATAGGAGATTGTGTCATGCCAGTATGAAAACCCTTAGGAGAGTCACCCAAAAGGACTTAGTTAGAGGTGTGCCCAAGCTTAAGTTCACTAAGGATCACCTGTGTGATGCCTGTCAGTTGGGGAAGCAAGTCTAGTCCTCTTTTCACTCTGTTAAGGACATTAGCACCTCTAGACCTTTAGAAGTTCTTCACATGGACCTCTTTGGACCCATTAGCACTGCCAGCTTAGGGGGGAGAGTTTATGGTTTTGTGATTGTAGATGATTATTCGAGGTTCACTTGGGTTAAGTTTTTGTCACATAAATCTGAGTCATTTGATGAGTTTAGATCCTTCTCTACTTGGATTCAGAAGAAGTTAGGATGTGAGATTATTACCATCCATAGTGATCACGGAGGGGAGTTTGAAAATGAAAGATTTGGAAGTTTTTGTGAGGATCATGGGATTAGTCACAATTTTTCAGCTCCTAGGACCCCTCAGCAGAACGGGGTAGCTGAAAGGAAGAACAGGACCTTAGTGGAAGCCGCTAGAGCCATGCTTGCCGAGTATTCACTTCCAAAATACTTTTGGGCTGAAGTGGTGAACACTGCCTGTTACGTGCTGAATAGGGTGAATGTGAGAGTCAAACTGAGCAAGACACCTTATGAGATCATTAAGGGTAGAACTCCAAATCTGTCCCACCTCCATGTCTTTGGCTGTAAGGTTTTCATTCTGAACAACGGGAAGTCACCCTTAGGAAAATTTGACCCCAAATCTGATGAAGGAGTGTTCTTAGGATATTCAAGTGTGGGGAAATCCTTTAGGGTGTTCAATAGGAGGACTTTGGTGGTGGAAGAAACAACCCATGTAGTGTTCAATGAATCTGAACCTAAGGAGTCTAGATCTGAAGTAGAAGATGAAGAGATTATTGAGGTTACCCAAGGAGTTGGAAATACAAATTTGGAGGAAAGGGTAGAACCTCAAACAGAGCTGCCTAGAGATTGAAGATATTCTTCGAGTCATCCTAAAGAACTGATCTTAGGAGACCCTTCTGAAGGTGTTAGGACTAGGCATGGACTTAGGAAGGAAGTAAACCATTCTGCCTTTATCTCAATGACTGAACCCACCAACATCAATCAAGCCCTGTCGGATGAATTTTGGATTTTAGCTATGCAGGAAGAATTGAATCAATTTGTAAGGAATGATGTTTGGGAGTTAGTAGAAAGACCTACAAATCAAAGTATTGTGGGAACCAAGTGGGTCTTTAAGAATAAGATGAATGATTCTGGTGTGGTGGTGAGAAATAAGGCAAGATTGGTGGTTAAGGGGTATAATCAGATAGAAGGGATTGATTTTGAGGAGAGTTTTGCCCCTGTAGCTAGATTGGAAGCCATTAGAGTGCTACTAGCCTTTGCCTATTATAAGGGATTTAAGCTGTTTCAAATGGATGTTAAGAGTGTCTTTTTAAATGGGGTAATTAAAGAAGATGTTTTCGTAGAACAACCCCAAGGTTTTGAGAGTTCCCAATATCCAAATCATGTCTATAAATTAAAAAAGGCCTTATATGGATTGAAACAGGCACCCAGAGCTTGGTATGAGAGGCTTAGCACATTCCTGTTAGAAAGAGAGTTTGTTAAGGGGAGCGTAGACACCACCCTTTTTCTGAGGATATTAGGAGATGACTTACTCATTGTCCAGATCTATGTTGATGATATAATTTTTGGATCTTCTGATAAATACTTATGTGAAGAGTTTTCTAAAACAATGAGTAAAGAGTTTGAGATGAGTATGATGGGAGAATTGTCCTACTTTTTGGGGTTTAGCATAAGGCAAACGGATGATGGAACCTTTCTCAATCAATCAAAATACACTAAGGACATTTTGAAGAAATATGAAATGGACAAAGCCAAGCCAATCAATACTCCCATGCCCTCCTCAGTTTAGTTAGATAAGGATTCAAATAGAAAATCTGTTGATTAGAAGAAGTATAGAGGGATAATAGGTTCACTGCTTCACCTAACTACTAGCCGACCTGATATCATGTTTAGTGTCTATCTTTGTGCTAGGTTTCAGGCTGATCCTAAAGAGTCCTACCTGACTGCTGTTAAGAGAATTCTTAGATATCTTTTAGGAACCCCAAACCTAGGAATTTGGTACCCTAGGCACAACACCTCTTTTGAGATCATTGGATATTCTGATTCTGACTTTGCGGGGTGTAGGGTGGATAGGAAGAGTACTTCTAGGACTTGTCAATTTATAGGACAGTCGTTAGTCTCCTGGTCTGGTAGAAAACAGAACTCAGTTGCACTTTCCACTGCTGAAGCTGAGTACATTGCCTTAGGGAGTTGTGTGGCCCAAGTTCTTTGGTTGAAGCAGCAAGTCTTGGATTTAGGAGTACCTGTTGGCACAATTTCTATTTTGTGTGATAATACTGGTGCCATCTGTATCTCTAAGAATCCAATCCAACATTCTAGGACCAAACACATTGACATTAGGCATCACTTCATTAGGGACCATGTTACAAAAGGGGACATTGAGCTACACCACGTAGCAACTGAAAATCAGCTGGCTGACATATTCACTAAACCACTGGCCTTTGACTCATTCAGTATTTTGAGAACCAGATTAGGAGTGATTGATATAAATGCTTGATTCTGATGACTACTGATTTATGATTGTTTTGATTGGTATTCTGATTTCTGTTAGTTAGTTTTTTGTATTCTATTTTCTGATTTCTGTTAGTTAGTTTCTGTATTCTGATTTCTGATTTCTGTTAATTAGTTTTGGTTTGATTATTTGCTTTCAGTTGATTTTATTTCTTCTGCTGATTTCTGTGTTACCCTTTTTATTAGTTTGATTTGAGTATTTACTTTGCTATGATTATTTACCTATTTTTATTTATTTACGGGTTCATATCTTGCACTTACTGTTTTATGCTTTTCAAGATCTGATCTCCGCTCACTACTTCTGGTGATCTGAATTTTTGACTGGGAGATTTTACCTTGTTTTGGTTTGGAAGCTGATAAGCAGTGATTGACTTCGCTGAATCTGTTAAAGGGAAGAAACATTGATAATTGTTTCTCTTCCTCTAACTCCTTTACTGGTGTGTAGTTTCTTTTGAATAAAAATCCTTTTCAAAATTAAAATGTTAGTTTTTGAAATAGAGATTATTTTATCTTCCTACAGTAATCTGCCTCATATCAATAGTGTTTTTCAAAGTCTTGAGTCATTAGTTTGATTTTCTAAACCAAGTGATTGCATTTATCATATGTTGTATGGATTTTGTTTTGTGAATCATTCTTCCTTACTGCGGAGAGTCATCTCCTATGTCTGGAAGATAATCTCACAGCTGAGACTCTTTAATGATTATGAAAAGGAGAAAGCTTATAAAAGATGCGCAGTGTGCCAGATAATTTGAAAAAGAGGCTTAAAATGAGCCCAAAACTGAAAAGATGCGAAATTACCAAATTGGATACACAGAGTGTATCAAAAATCAAAAGATGCGCAAAGCGCCAACCAATTTGAAAAAGAGGCACAAAATGAGCCAAAAACAAGCTTTCTTTCCTTTCAGATTGTTAAATGTCTTAGAGGAATCTATGCGCCACTTAATATTTTTAAAAGCTTGAGTTTTGAAAATCATGATTTCTGATTTTTTACTTTGTAACACTATTATATCAGATATTTTTCTGGAACGAGGCTTGAAAGGATCTCTTTTCAAATCTAATGTCTCTTCTTTTGAATTGGATTTTTGTGTTGAAAGAGGTTTGCATCGATAAGGTGTCCGGGGTCGGAGTTACGAAAGTTGATTATTCCCAACCTTTTTTGGATTTCAGCGCTGTCAATCGTCCTGTCATTGATTTTTGAATCTAAAATCAAGGAAAAATTCTAATTTTCCTGTTCTGTGTAAGTTTTATTTTATGTTTTATTTCCGTGTTATGTTTTTCGCTCCTCCTTTTTTGTGATGTCAAAAGGGGGAGTCAGTTGTAGTCGTGTCTGTTTCTGTTTTCTGAGTCATGCTTCATGTATTATTTTAGCTGTTAAATGAAAATTTAAAAAATATTTGTTTGTTGGATCTCCTAGTTTACTTTTATTTTCAGACTACTTTACAAATGTTTGCCATCATCAAAAAGGGGGAGATTGTTGCAAATCTGGTTTTGATGATGACAAACATGTTTCCAGTGTGTTTTGCTTGGCTAATCTGTTTCAGGCACAAAAGACCACGAGCCACTCAAGCCAACTCAAGATCGGGTCCAAGTGTGTCAAATGTATGATTTTTCTTTTTATTGAGTCAATTGTAATGTAACTGATTCCCTAGCTAAGTAACCTTGCACACACACACTCAGGGAGAGAGATTGAGTGAATTAGAGTTTCTGTTGCAAATTTGTTCAGATTTTCCTGGACGATATCCACATCGTCCTGGACGATCCAGTTAAAATAGAAACCCTAATTAGGGAGACTAAATTAAGAGGGTCTGATTGAGCCGATCGTCCTGGACGATCTACGGATCATACGGGATGATATTCCCAAATCAGAAATTCTCAGTCACCAGATCAAGTTAGGCAAGTTCTTATTTTTAGATACTTGGTCTGATCATCCCGGACGATACGTGTATCGTCCCAGACGATCCAGTATAATTATGCCCAATTTAATCTGGTAATTAAGGAAAGCAATTTATTTTTGGTTGATACGATCATATCATCCTGGACGATCGCAGGATCGTCCCGGACGATCTGGATCGTCTAGTGCATTTAAGCTGTACGTCCAGAACTATGTACAGGACGATTTGGGGCCTTTTTGGACTAATCGTACCAGACGATGACCCTATCGTCCGGGACGATCAAGTCATTTTTTGGTCGTCCAGCACAGATTTCTCTGGACGACCCGAACTGTCTTCTGGACGATTTCCCTCAATTTGAACTAATCGTCCCGGACGATCGCAGGATCGTACGGGACGATATGAACAACTTTTTCTACTGATCGTCCAGAAGAGCCAGATCGTCCAGGCTGAAACAGCTGAATTTGAACTGATCGTACAGGACGATCTACCGATCGTCCTGGACGATCTACCGATCGTCCTGGACGATCTTGGCCGACCTGTTGAGATTTAGGGCAAATTTTAAGCCCTGTTTTAAAAGAACTTTTTCCAATTTTTGGAAAATTCTTTTGCTGCCTTCCTTCCCTGAGAAACCCTAGAGAGAGAGAGAGTTGGGAGAGAGAGAGAAGATCTTGTGAGGGGGAGTTAGTGAGGGATTCACTAAGGTTGCTCCGAGCACGGATCAGAGTCGTCTTCTCCGCTCGTCGTCTTTCGTCTAGTCAGTATTCGTCGTGGGAGGATCGTTCGTAAGAAGATCCGGGGTTCTCTGCCCGCTTCAGGTGGAAGCGAAAGGAGTTCGTAGGTTCTCTGCCTGCTTCAGGAGGAAGCGAAAGGAGTTCGTAGGTTCTCTGCCTGCTTCAGGAGGAAGCGAAAGGAGTTCGAAGGTTCTCTGCCTGCTTCAGGAGGAAGCGAAAGGAGGTCGGGTTCTCTGCCTCACCGTGTGGTGAAAAGGAGATTTTTTTACAGGCTTCTCCGCCTTGCTGTGGGAGCAAAAGGAGAGACACTTCTGTTTAGTGCCATACCCGGAGGGGAGGCTCCGGGGAGTGGACGTAGGTCAAGTTGACCGAACCACTATAAAATCTGGTTTGCTTTTCTGATTCAATTCTGCACTTTAATTTTTCCTGATATTAACTGCTTGGGTGAATATTTGTGGTTGATCTTTTTATCGTTGTTTTTAATTCGTTTCCGCTGCACGTTATAAAAAGATTTTCATAGTTATCATGAAATTTTTAAATAACCAATTCACCCCCCCTCTTGGTTAGCCTCGGGACTAGTTCACTAGGGCTTAACATCCCTATCGAACTTTCATAATGTTGTTTTGGGAAGTTATGTGAATAAAGTCAGATTAAAGTGTGCTGAAGAGGAAGTTATGGTTGACGTTGCTGTTCAGGTTATTGATTACTCTCCTAATTAGAGTATTGTTAAAGATGTGACTAAGAAGGAAGGTTATGGTGACATAAATACAACTGTAGTGGAATTGTCGAAGGAGACTAAAGAGGATGGTGAAATTATTCCTGTATATGAAGTTATTTTGGCTGCTGGTTTTGCTGCTGACAAGGTTGCATCAGAGATTTTATCATCTCAGATTTTATCATCTCAGTTTTTCTTGGTGGTGAAAATTGCATGGGTAAGGTAACTAACCAATCTATTGCGGTTGTTGAGGGTGTTTCTAGCAAAGCTAGGACTTATCTAAAGACTTCTACATCGTCTCATTCTAGTAATCTTAAGAAGAAAAAAAAGAAAGAGGTTAGCTTGTTTGGTCCTATTAAAGATGGCCTTAGAGGTAAAAAAGGAGATGGAAAGTTGGATAGTGTTGGGGACTCATCCCCATTGGGTTCCTAATGTCTTCTTTATTATTTTGGAACTATAGCGGAGCTAAGAAAAAAGAAGCTTGCCACTACTTACGTAGTGTAGTTGGTGATTATGGGGTTTTTTTATTAGTTTAATGGAAACTAAGTTAGACTCAATGGATAACAATGAGGTGAAAAGAATTATTGGGAGTGAGTGGGACTTTTTTCATGTTAATGCAAGAGGTACTTCAAGTGGCATTCTGGTGTTGTGGAGAAGTAAGATTAGATTTCTTCTTTTACTATCTTAAATTCTTCTAGCCAATGTGTTAATTGTTGTTTAAAAGCTCCAAATGGTATTTTGTGGAATGTTTCCATTGTTTATGGTAATAGGGATAAGTATGAAAGGAGGAAGTTATGGGAGTTTATAGAAGGTTATACTTATAATGATATACCTTGTATTATAGGAGGAGACTTTAATTGAATTATTTCAAAAGGGGAAAAGAAGGGAGGTAAGAGGTTCATGTTCACTCAAGGTCCTCAAGAGATGAAGGATTTTCTTTCTAAAAATGATTTTCATGATATTGGGTCTGTTGGTCCCAAATTTAGTTGGTGCAACAATAAAGAGGGTTTAGCTCGGATTTGGGAAAGACTTGACAGAATCTATTTTAATTCAAAATTTTATGCCAGATTCCTTTTGCAATTATAAAGCATTTGCCTATAGTTGCTTCCGACCATTGTCCTATTCTCCTTAATGTCTTCAATACTATTGCTTTCAATCAAAAATCCATTAAATTTGAGGATGTTTGGTGTTCTTATGAAGCTTCTAGGGGTGTGGTGATTAATACGTGGAGGAAGAATGATTTTGGGAATGCCTCAGGCATCCTTCAAAGGAAATTAAATAGGTCCCTTAAAAACCTTTTTTTAGCAAGAATAAGCTGAAAGAATTGAATAAATCTAAGGATGAGCTGCAAAAAGATATCATGTCATTACAAGAAGAAGAAAGCACTGGTGGGTTGGATTCAGTTAAGCTGTTTGAGTTGAGGAGGAAAATTAATGAGTTGAATGTAACGCTTGCTAGACTTTTTATGTGGTGGAAACAACATTCCAAGTCTCACTGGCTAGAGGAGGGTGATCGAAATTCTCAATTCTTCCATGCTTTTGCTTCAGTGAGGAGGAATGATAATATGATAAATCAAGTGGCTGATTCGAAAGGAGGCCTTGTTACTGAACCGGTTGAGATCCAGTCTTTGTTTGAAATTTTTTTTTGAATAAATGGAGGAAGAGACATTGCTCACTGTCTAATTGGCCTAATTTCTTTACTGAAGCTATGTTAAATGATGCTCAGAAGGAGTTGTTAGCTGCAAATTTTGTGAAGCAGGAGTTGTATTTGATTGTTGTGAAGATGAACAACAATAAATCACCGGGTAACGATGAGTGAATGCATTTTTTTTCAAACACTTTTTGGAACATTATAAATGTTGATTTGTGGAATGCAGTGGAAAACTTCTTTTTGATGGGGGTAATGCCTGACAGATGGACATAAACATTGGTGGTGCTGATTCCTAAGATTCCAAATGCTTCAGAATTGAATAAGTTTAGACCGATTAGCTTATGCCAAACTTTATATAAAATGGTTGCTGGTATGATGTTGAATATATTAAAATTTTGTCTTCCTAGAATTATCTCGGAGCATCAAGGTGCTTTTGTTCTAGGTAGAACAATTTCAGACAACTACCTTTTGGCTCATTAAATGGTAAACAAGTTGAGATTTTCTAAGGCTAAGCCAGGCTTTATGTTACTTGAACTTGATATGGAGCAAGCATATGATAGTATATGTTGGGAAGCTTTATTCAAAATTCTTTATGTAATGGGATTCCCAAAGATATTCATAAAACTCATCATGCAATGTGTTAGCAACCCAATGTTTTCTATTATTATTAATGGGAGGTGAAGCAGATGGATTAATGCTGAGTGTGGGTTCAGATAAGGATGCCCACTATCTCCTAGTCTTTTCATTCTTTGTTTTGAACTTCTTTCAAAAGTTATTGTGGAAAGAGGTAGCGAGCTTGGTATAAAATTGGTGCCTAACACTCCAAAGGTAATGCACTTGCTATATGCTGATGATGTTATGATTGAAGCCAAAGCTAAAAGGCACAATGCAAAGACTATTTCAGCAATCCTTAGTGATTATTGCTGCTGGACTGGATAGAGTATCAATAGAAGTAAATCTACAGTGATGTATGGTAAATTAGTAGCCCATCGTAGAAGGAGAAAATAGAATAAATTGCTATGCTTTAGAATGGTGGATGAATTTAATTATCTTGGTGTAAAGATGGCTCTTAGAATATTGAAAGAAGCTTACTTTAACAACATTCTAAAAAAGGCTATGGATAAACTCAACACTTGGAGCTCTCAGAATCTGTCTTTGGCAGGGAAATTGGTGTTAATCAATTCTATTTATTCCTCCAGTCCTTTATTTAGTTTGGCTCATTCTTTGGTTCCAAAAAGTATTCTTAAAGAATTGGATAAGTATTGCAAGAGTTATTTATGGCATAAAGAGCATGGTAGAAATGGTTTGCATTACATTTCTTGGGACATGATGTGCACATCGGTTAATCAAGGTGGTCTCGGCATACAAGTTGCAGCTGAGAGACAAGGACTGTTGAGAGCATGTATTGCTTGGAATTTCATCATTAATAAGATGTCCTTTTTAATAAAATCTTGGCAAACAAATATGGCAAGGATATTTGGATTAATGAGGTGAAAAGAAGCTCGTCTCCAATGTGGCATATAATTAAAGAAGGTGCTCATTTCTTGAAGCCAATTACTAGATTGAAGGTAACTAATAGGGTAAGAATCAATATCTTAAATGATAATTAGATTCTTGATAGAAGCTTAAACAAGTGGCCAGAAATGTGTGATATTAAGGAGCTTGAAGATAAAACTGTTTCTTTCTTAATGGATAGAGATGGGAATTGGAATAAGTCATTATTAATTAATCTATTTTCAGAAGATTTAATGAAGATCATCTTGGATATCCCTATATGTTTGGAAGGCAGAGAGGATATGTTGGAACTAATGGAGAGTAATTCTGGGAATTCCATTATTTCATTAGCTTATCGAGCATCGGTAGAACATATGTCTACTGGTATTAATGTAAACTTGATGAAGAAGTTAAAAGTATCTCCTAAGGAATCCTTATTCTGGTGGAGATTGACTTATAATGCAATAACAACCAAAATCTGGTTGAATAACATGAAACTTTATGATTCATGTTGTTGTCCATGGGGTTGCTTGGAATTAGAAGACAGATATCATATTTTTGTACAGTGTAGACAGATGAATGAGATTTTTGATACGTTGAATAAGTGGGGAATTTACCTTCCCAAGTTTAATAATTTTTCACATTGTGTGAATAAGCTGGAGAAGTTAGCTGTAAATCATTTTGGAGCTATTAGACTATATATTTCTGCAGTATACCAAAATTGGAAAGCAAGGAATAGGTTTACACATGGAAGCAAGGGTTGTAGTGCTGTTATAATTGCTGCTCAAGTTCTATCTGAATCTATATATTCGATCTTACTTCCAATTTGCAAGAACTCGGTAACTAACCAGCATTTGCTATCTAAAATTTGGTTTTTCCCAACCTACAAATTGGATCAAATTGAATATAGATGCGTCTTTGTTGCAAAACAATGAAGCTAGTATTGGTGAAGTTCTAAGGGATCACAAAGGCAGATTTTTGTTGGCGTATAGAAGGAAATTGGTGAATTGGGATATCTCCATGCTTGAGCTAATTTCTATTTTTAACTTCAAAGAGGTAACTAAATATTTGATGATATATAAGCAAGGAATTGTGATTGAGGGAGATAGTATGAACATGATCAATTTGTTGCACAAGTTAGTTTTGATGACCAATCAGAATAAGAATTGTCACAATATGGATTTTTCTTTTCTTGATGTATTTAGAAATGTAAATTTTCATTTTGTGTCTAGAGATAGCAATAGTGTGGTGGATGCTTGTACCCACTATGCTCTTTTGGGTGATTTTTTTTGGGAAGACTTTCTTTTGGATGTTCTTTCGTCAAGTATTTGTGACTTGATAAGGAAGGATTGTGATAGAATAGCTATCACTTAGGGTATTTGTATTTCCTTCTCTTTTTTATTTTAATGTTATTTGCACATCTTCAAAAAAATAATATCTTCTAAATTTACTTAAAAACTCTATCCAATTCATTTTCTTCATGTTGTTCTAAATTTACAGAAATAATCAAAGGAAGAGTAGAATTATTATCCAAAAGGGCATATTTGAGATGACAAGGTAATGCCTTAAGTTCTAATTTCGGGGCCTCTTCAATGGATGGTTTTAAAATTTTTTCAAAAGAACAAGTCTCTAATAATTCAAAATTTCCATTGATCAAACTTTCATTCCCTTCATTTGTTATGATAAATTTCCCTAACATCTATTTACTCTTTTTATCTTCTTCCTCTTCTAAAAATTCTTTTTCCAATAATTCTTCTTTTAGATTCTTTACTATGACATCTTTTAAACCACCCTAAGGAAATCTTTATTCTTTTCTTGAGAGAATTTATAGATTTAAGCACATCAATTGTAACCTCTTGATCTTGAACCCTCATAGTCAATTAAGCCTTTTATACATCTTTTATGACTTTTCGAGTAGCTAAGAAGTTATTCCTAACATGAGAGGTATTTCCCTATCTTCTTCCATATATAAAACAATAAAATCAACATGGAAATTGAATTTATAAACTTTGATGAAGACATCTTATATTACCCCTCTTGGATAAGTGAAAGATCTATCATCCAACTAAAGAGTAACAAAAATTGGTTGAACCTTTCATATACCTAATCTTTTAAAAATAGAAAGTTACATGAGGTCGATACTAGAACCTAAATCACATTAAGCTCTCCCACAAAATTTATCACCAATAGTTAAAGGAATGGTAAAACTCCCAGGATCTTTAAGTTTTTTAGGTAGTTTCTTTTAAATTATACACTACACTTTTTAGTTATTGCTACCATTTCAAAGTCCCCAAGCTTCGTTTTTTATTCAGAATATCCTTCATAAATTTTGCGTAAGTCGGCATTTATTCTAAAGCTTTAGAGAAGGGTATACTAATAGTTTAAATTTTAAATACTTCTAAAAATTTAAGAACTATTTGTCAAGATTTTTTTTGATTAACCTCTGAGGAAAAGGTGCTGGTGGTCCCTCTACAAACTTCATAATTAAATTTTCAGGTTCATTAATTGAGTCAGGTTGTTCAGTTGAAGATTTATTTTCTACTTATTAATCTTCACTATTATTCTTCTGAGGTAAATCTTTATCTTTGCAAGGGTCTCCCAAATCTTTCACACTTCTGAGTAGGATATTATGACATTGTTCTTCCAATTTTTGATAATTAATCAACCTAGCAAATACCCTATTTTATCTTAAATTTTGCTAGGAGAATTAGATTGATTATGCAATTGGAGTCCTCATTACGTGATAATATTTTCCAAGGATATCTTCCCATTCCTATCATGATGTAATTGTTCAAAATACGAGTGATAATGTTGTGGTGCTACACGACGTGATGTTGCAGCACTTAAATTTGTAGGATTTATATTGATATTATTATACCCATTTATCCTAATTTTAACTTTCAAGTTATTTAATTTCCTCGAAATTGCTTGAACTTGTGCAGTCAAAATTGACAAAGTATCATATTCATATACTCTTACTACTCTCTTAGAATTTACCCTATCAACATGCCACAAGAAATTATTAGTAGCCATTTACTTTATTAATTTATATGCTTCCTCAAATGGCTTAGACATTAATGATCCTCTAGCTACAACATCTATTATTACTTAAAGAGAACCTACTAATCCATTACAAAATGTTTTAATAACCAATAAATCAAGTAAAACATGATGAGGACATTTCCTAAGCATTTCCTTAAATCTCTCCCTACTCTCATAAATTGATTCTTCTTCAAACTGGAAAAAAGAAGTGATGTCATTTTTAAGTTTGGCAGTCTTTGAGGGTGCGAAATACTTAGCAAGAAATGTATGAACCAACTCATTCCAAGTGGTTATAGAACCTAGGATAAAGAATTCAACCACATCTTAGCTTTATTTCTTAAAGAAATTGGGAATAATCTGAGACTAATAACATCATCACTGACACCATTATACTTAAATGTTGCACAAATTTCAAAGAAATTGGCTAAGTATAAATTTGGATATTTAATAGGAGTTCCCCCAAACTCAGAATTTTGAACCATTTGAATTATGGTAGGTTTAATTAGAAATTATTAGCTTGGATTGTAGGTCTATTAATACTCTGATGAATTCCATCTACTAAAGGGTTAACATAATCCCTTAGAGGTCTAGATTAATCTTGATATAATACAGGTCTAGATTAATCTTTTTTTTTGAATATTTGAAAAGATTCTTTCTATTTCAACGTCAAATAACAAAAGTTCCTTTCTTTGTCTATAAAGCATACAACCATGAATATGCAATCAGTAAATAAAATAAAATAAATAAAATAAAAGATACAAGTGGGCCTAACTTTATAATTAATTCAATAATATAGTTAAAATCTATAGAAACTAAAATACTTTCTCGGTAATGGTACCAAAAAGTTGATGGGGGTTATGGAGTGAACTTTTGAATTATAGAAAAATCTAGGGCTCTATCAATCCTAAATAGTGCTTAGGTTTTTTTTGTATAAATAATAACAAACCCCAGTTATTATACAAAAGTATACGTGGAAAATCAGGCATTAAAGTGATAAAGTAGAGTGTCAAACCCATGAGGAAGTATACTTTACTTGCAACAAACTACTGTTATTTACTCTAGTTACAAAAATTATCCTACTGAAATAATAATATTATTTTTGGAGATTCTATCACAGAATAAAATAGTATAAATATTTGATATAATATTTAATAATAGTGTTTTTGATTGGTGAGTATAAATTGCATATCTTTCCTAATGAAACTAGTCAAGGTAACGTGATTTAGAGCATATACATCACTAGATCTTTGTCAAGTTTGTAAGGGTGAAAATGATATCTCATGACCTCATAAAATTATAATATCTCCTTAAGAATGTAGAATATTTTGCATCCTATGTCTATGCATGCAAACATCTTATCTCAATATTCTGGGTTATTCTTGCATTCCTCCATCGAGGCTATACATCACACTATATTTTAACTAAAATATGGTCACTATGTGCATTAAATAAAGAGTGGGATAATATTGAAACCATCTTTTAACAATTATAGAATAAGAGTCTTCATAAGTAATTTAACATACACTTTATATCATTAATACAAAATAAGAAAATTAGCCAAACATAGAATGAATAACTAGCAAAGTCATTTTCATTAAACTCATGGAAGAATGAAAAATACAAGAGAGTAAATTTGCACAAGTGACAGAACTCTCTTACAAACATATATGCAACTATTTATAGAAAAACATAAAAAGTCAACTGGCTCTGTGGCGCTTGAAATAATGGTGTCGTAGTGCCCCTAAAGTGAACTAGTGCCTCGACACTGAAGCTTTTACACTGCCACGACACTTGCTATTGTGGATTTGTTACTTAGTTCACGGTCATATTTCTTCACTAGTAGAACATGTCCCTTAGAAGTTATAACTGCAACACCACAGTGATGTGGACATTTGTGCACTACGGTACCTAAGTGCAAAAATAGCGCCAAGGCATGAGAAATTGTGGCACCGTAACATTTGAAAATAGAGAATTCGGTGCTACCAAGCTAACTTTTTGATGCCACAGTGCTGACAATGTTGCAGAGATATTTGTGTTCCATCCACTGTGCTTGCAAATAGAGAACTTGGCGTGCCATGTCAGAATTTGAGCACCTCGACGGTATTGAAGTAAGTGTTGCGACATTATTTTGTTGGATGCCACAACGCTGTTTACTATTTAGAATTTTCTGCCATTCTTTAGTTTTTTCTTGCATAAACATAACTAAAATAATACATTTTCACTAAAATAAACTATATAAAATATTATGTAATTTAGACTTATAAATCTCCTACCTTTCTTGTAGTGTTATCTACAAGTATGATCTTTCCTCCAGTCCTGGCTTCCAATTTAATGAATTATTTTATATCTCCAGTCATATGTCATGAACATCCATTTTCAAGGTACCATATACTCTCAGTGGATCTCTTCTGAGAGCACACCTACAACATCAATCAAGGGTTAATTTTAGGAACCTAAGTGGGTTTGGTTCGGGACTTAGGTTGCAATGAATATATGCTATGTTGTGCATATGATTTCTTAAACCTCTAGACCAAATGTGTTCTATGATGTGTTCTATGTGTGCAAATGCATGCAATATTCCCTAAAATAGCACAAAAATGGCATCTCACACTAGGAAATGGATGCACTAATCTATATGAAGAGTGATTTCTTCTTCTGAAAGATGGTGGTGCATATTGTGTTATATTGTGTAGCTTTTTAGTATGTGTAGGCCCTGATGTATTTTCTTTATGTACTGCTATTTACTTTATCAGAATTTCATTTACTCTTTTTGTATATTCCTAATTGTAAAAATACTTCATTCTCATTAATATCCATTTTTAAAGCCAACTCTTAGAGTTCTTAAATGATTACTTTAATTCAATATGGTCTTTTTTTAAGGAGCTCATGCTTTTCTTTTAATTTAATATGCTCTTCATTTAATGATTCATTCTCTTTATCTAATTTAAAATAATCATTTCTTAAGTTTTGAATAATTATTATTCAAATTGGTATGATTTTCTTTTAATATTGAATGCACTTTTTTAAGATGAGAATGCTACTTTTATAATTTTCTATAAGCATCATGTATTTGTTATGAATGAAAGAATAATTCACCATAGGATAAGTCACATACCTAATTGCTATCAGTGTCACTAGTGCTATTTTTGGCCATTAAGTATAGACTAGTTACCTCCTCTTTAACTTCTGTCTCTGATGAGTTTGAATCAAAACCTTCCAAAAAAAATCCTTCTAGAACTTTTGTTATCCCATCTTTGCATTGCCTTTTTTTTTCACCTTTCTACTTAGTAGTGCGATGTATTCATTTCCATTATAACCAGATTCACTGCTATCCATATCATCAGCTTTGGGTGCTATTGACTTCACCCTCTTCTGTTCACATGCATATGCATGTCTTTGACTCACCTTTTGCTTGTACGTAATCGAGGAGCCAAGTAGATTTTTAATAGAACAAGAATTTAAATATTTTGATTTGTAAAATGTAGTAACTTTTGCATACAAATATTCAGGCAAGCAACGTAAAATCGTGTTTACATTTCAACATTTAATATTTATTTTCCTAAAGCATGTTGAGAAGTACTATTTTTTGCGAATCTAGTGCACATGTCAGATATTGATTGGCTAGGTTGTATATATAAAAGTTTATATTCATGCAATAATAAATTCATGCTTGATTGTTTCACTTCATTAGTTCCTTCATATATAATGCAAACTCTATCGTAAATATCTTTACCACTAGTACAAGTAAAAACATGTTTGTAAACATCAAATTTTAAAGCATAGAAAAAGTAATTAAGACATCTATAATTAAGATGTGCTAAATAACTATCTTCTATGGACCATTAAATAAATGAAATCTCTATTTTAACTCCATTCACAATTCTAAAAGGTACAAAATAAGCAAATTGAAACATGTGCCACATTTAAAAATAAATCAATTGTAAAAAGGTGGAAATAGGAATCTTCAAAAATTCAAATGAATGTTATCAAAAAGTGTCGGTTAGGTAATAAAATACCCTTCTGAACTTTTATGATTTCCAAAGTATCACATGTGGATCAACAGAAGGTGTTTAAACCAAAAAGGTGAGAACCCTGCTTTGATACCACTTGAAAGTGCTTACGCACAACAAGTTGTTTTTTTCAAACAATGCATAAAAAATATTTATTAATAAAGGAGAAAATAGAAACTAAGTGATAACTAACCTATCTCAATCTTCCTTTATCAAAGAAATAAAAAAGGAAGGAAGATTATTATGAAAAAAGTACCAAAATAAACTTCCTCTCAAAGCATAAGTTGCACAAAAGTCAGCAACCTTAATTTTCCTCTCTAAAAATACAATGAAAAATGATATGCTTAAAATCGTATAAAAAGGATAAATCTAAAGAGGTAGAATTTACATCAAGATAAAATTAAGAAGTCAAAGATCTGTGTAAGATCTTGATAACGTTGAAGTTATAACCTTCAATCTAAATGCCTTTATATTCTATCATCCACTCTTCTAAAATATCTTTTAAAGAAAGGATAGCAATGATTTCTAGTTGAGCCATATCCCAATTATGTAATTATTTTCAAATATATATATATATAAATCTTCCTTTATCATCTCTAATAACTCCTCCAATTCCAGCATAATTGGAGCTTAGTAATGAAGCATCAACATTTACTTTAATCCATTTGGGAGGTGGGGGATGCCACAATTTGAAATTCAGTTCATTGAACTGATTAACACCTAGTTATCCAAAATTGGATTTAAATATGGCTTATCAAGGTAGATAAAACTTCAGCAGATAAAAATGTAGGAGATGAAGATGGTTTGCCATGTTTGATAGTATTCTTATCTTTCCAACAATAAAAACTGAAGAGCAGTAAATTCTAGCTAAAACTTTAATTTTGATAGAAAGAGATTGAAAATGCTTCCACATTTTTGAAACAGATAAAAAAATAGAATTGGAAATCCCCAATTATTTAAAACATAGAAAACCTCTTTTAGTTTTTTACATGAAATTGAAATATGCTGAATATTTTCTTCAAGTAGACAACCTCTTTGACATAGATTTGAATCTTGCAATTTCCTATGCTTGAGCCAGCTATTCCTAGGAAGCGAATCTCTTTTAAGCCTCCACCAGAAAAATAAAATTATGGATTGTAAATTGATTTTCTTCAGCCATTTTATGTCATTTTGTAGCAACAAACTTGTATTTTTCTTCGAAGGCTAAGGCAGCAATTATTTTTCTTGAAAATTGATGAATTAACTCTATTGCATCTTCATTTTGATTTGGATTGAATTGAATTGAATTTTCTTAATAATATTAATTATATCTTCTCCAAAATAATCATATATGGCACTTAAATTCCAAATTTTTTTTAGATAATAATTTGTCAACAGAAAAATCTTCTTCAAAGTTGTTAATATTGACCAATGGTGGCCACTTGCACATAGGTTTATCACCAATCCAAATGTCATTTTAAATTTTCCATTTCCAATTTTCTAACTCATTAATGGCTTTAAACGATTCACACCATCTAATAAGATTTTCCAAGTTGCAGAATTACCTTTTTGAAAGGAAGACCAAATATTGCTACCATATTTAGCTATAATGATTCTATTTAGAAAAGAATTAGGCTTTTGAATAAAATTCCAAGCTAACTTTTCTCTCAGAGGTCCTTCCCAAATAGATGATGAATGAAAACAAAGGCCACCATTTCAGCTCGGAAGACAAAGTTTAGTCTAATTAATATAGTGCATTCCTTGTTTTCCATTATCTTTATGCCATAAGAAATTTATGCATAGCTTATCCAGATCATCAAGAATTCATTTTGGAACTAAGGAATGAGTTTATCAAGTGAATGCTTAATTAAATTTTGAAAATTTGATGTAGTTTTCCTTCTTAACACAAAATGAATTCCAAGATAATTTAATTCTTGAATAATTCTGAATCCAAATTGATTTGCAATCTTTGTTTTTGTCCTTCTATTCATCTTCTTGGAGCAAAGAACCATAGATTTGCTAAGTTAACTTTTTGACTAGACCAAGAATAACACTTTGATAAAATGTTTCTAATAAGCTCCAAAGAATGAGAATTAACTTCAATAAATATCAAGACATCATCTACATAAAGTAGATGAGAAATCCTTTCTGCATTGGAAGATATTTTAATACCAAGATTCATCATATTTTTGTTCAAAAGCTTTGGATAGTAGTTCTGAACAAAAATGAAAAAAAAAACAAGACAAGGAACATCCTTGTCTAAATCCACATTCAGCCAAAATCCAATTTGAAAGTTGTTTGTTAATCAAAACAATGAATCTAGGGAAACAAACGCATTGCATAATCCAATTTATGAAATTAATTAGAAATTTTATAATAAGCATAAAATGCTTTAATGTTTGCCAACTCATAATATCATAGGATTGATCCATGTTTATCTTTAAAGAAATAAAACCTCACTTGGAAGTAGAGAATCTAAATTTATGAAAAAATTCTTGGGCTAAAAGACAATGGTCTGAAATTGATCTATTTGGAACATAAGCAACTTGTTCTTCAAAAATTAATTTAGGCAAAATAAGCTTGAATTTATTCAGAATCATCTTTGAAACAATGTTATAAGTTGTTTGGCAAAGGCTAATAGGTCTAAATTTAGATGGCTCACAAGCTTTATCTACTTTGGTAATGAGAATACCAAGTGTATCTTTCCAATTGTTAGGCATGACACTTGATTGAAAAAAGTAGTTGACAGCATTCCAAACATCTACTTTGATAATTTCCCAATAGAATTAAAATAATGCATGAGAAATACCATCTTAACCAGGCGACTTATTCTTTCCCATTTGAAAGACAGCAAGCTTGAGCTCTTCTTTAGAAAAATTAGCTTCTAACAGTTAATAATGAAGAGAATTTAATTTGTTCTTATCATTAAAAATTGGCCAATCATTGAGTGAGCTTTGCCTGTATCTCTTTTTTTTGCTGAAAGTTTGAGAAAATATATTAGAAATATAAGTAGGATCTTCAAATATTTCTCCATTTAATAGCTTTGCTTGCACAATCTTGTTGGAATTTCTTATGGCTGAAGAAAATGTGTGGAAAAAATGAGAGTTGGAATCTCCATGCTCTAACCAATTAGCTTTCACTCTTTGCCTCCCCCAAGTCACCAATCTAACTTGAGTAGAATTAAGTTCTTTGACTTTAATTCTTAATTCAAGAAGTTCTTCATTAGAAAGATTACTTTGAGATTCTTTTATTTGTAAAGAAATAAATCTTTCATTAAGCAACTGATTAAGAAGTTAAAGCTCTTTAAATTTGTTTATACTCCAAAAAGAGAGAGATTTTAGAGTTCAATCAAGCTTTCTTTGAAGAATTTCAGATAAAGAACCATAATCATTTTTATTCCAAGAATTAGAAACTATATGAAAGTTCTTTTTAAAGGAGGGCTTAAAATTTGCCCTAAATCTCAACTGGTCGGCCAAGATCGTCCAGGACGATCGATCGATCGTCCTGTACGATCAGTTCAAATTCAGTTGTTTCAGCCTGGACGATTAGGCTCTTCTGGATGATCAGTAGAAAAAGTTGTTCATATCGTCCCGTACGATCCTGCGATCGTCCGGGACGATTAGTGCAAATTGAGGAAAATCGTCCAGAAGACAGTTCGGGTCGTCCAGAGAAATCTGTGCTGGACGACCAAAAAATGACTTGATCGTCCAGGACGATTGGGACATCGTCCTGTATGATTAGTTCAAACAGGCCCCAAATCGTCCTGTACACAGTTCGGGTCGTACAGCTGAAATGCACTAAACGATCATGATCGTCCGGGATGATCCTGCGATCGTCCAGGATGATATGATCGTATCAACCAAAAATAAATTACTTTCCTTAATTACCAGATTAAATTAGGCATGATTGTACTGAATCGTCCGGGATGATACACGTATCATCCGGGACGATCAGACCAGGTATCTAAAAATAAGAACTTGCATAACTTGATCTGGCGGCTGAGAATTTCTGATTTGGGCATATCGTCCCGTACGATCCGGAGATCGTCAAGGACGATCTGCTTAATCAGACCCTCTTAACTTAGTCGCCCTAATTAGGATTTCTATTTTGGCTGGATCATCCAGAACGATGTGAAAATCGTCCAGGATGATCTGAACAAAATTTTAACAGAAACTCTAATTCACTCAATCTCTTTCCCTGAGTGTGTGTGTGCAAGGTTACTTAGCTAGGGAATCAGTTACATTACAATTGACTCAATAAAAAGAAAAATCATACATTTGACACACTTGGACCCGATCTTGAGTTGGCTTGAGTGGCTCGCGGTCTTTTGTGCCTGAAACAGATTAGCCAAGCAAAACACACTGGAAATATGTTTGTCATCATCAAAACCAGATTTGCAACAATCTCCCCCTTTTTTATGATGGTAAACATTTGTAAAGTAGTCTGAAAATAAAAGTAAACTAGGAGATCAAACAAAATAAATATTTTTTAAATTTTCATTTAACAGCTAAAATAATACAGGAAACATGACTCAGAAAATAGAAACAGACACGACTACAACTGACTCCCCCTTTTGACATCACAAAAAGGAGGAGGGAAAAATTAAACACAGAAATAAAACAAAAAAGAGAATAACTACAAAAGCAGGAAAACTAAAACAGGGGTGGATCCTAATCGAAAGGAGGTGGTGGTGGTGGTGGAGGGTTGAAGTAATGGTGAATGACCTAAAATTGAGCTCCGAACCAGGCCATGTCTTGGTCATGCTGCTGTTGCTGCTGCGCAGCATAGTCCACAAAGCGTTGGATGTCCTCATTGTGCCGCTGCTCCTGGGAAACCACATAGGAGTCAAAACGGGCCTCCCACTAGTCAAAGCGCTGCACCAGGTGGTCATAGGGAGAGGCAATGCGAAGGGGAGCAGGTGCCTCTGGTGCAGCAGGAGCGGGAATGGCCGCTTCCTCCTCTTCCTCAACATCCGGGGCGGGCTCCGGATGTAGTTGGGTGCTGTGGAGGACATGGAAGGCATTGTTGGTGAGGAAGTAAGTAGGAACATCTGGGGCTGCGGGATATTACAGGTCATACTTGGTTTCAAGAGCAAAGGCAATGAGGTGGCCTAAGGCTAGATTTGGACGACGGTGATGACCTGGATCCCGAATGGGGGTAAGGTGCTCGAGGTACCGGATAATGAGATCGGCGGCATTAAATTCCCTACGGGCCATGATGTAATAGGTGGTCAAGGACAGGAGGGGGGTGATGTGAATGCGATCCCCCGCCTTTGGAACGACGGAGGAATGAAGATCATGCTGAATGGTTCGGGCATCCTTAAGAAGGGTGGAGCAGGCATTGTCATGATAAGGGGCATTGGCATTGCTGAGGAAATGATTGGCGACACTCCAATTATAATCTGGGTCGGTGATAAGGGTGTGGAGTTTGTCGCCAGTGATGGATAGTTGGAGAATGTCATGAAAGTCCTGATAGGTAAGTTCGACAGGGCGCTGATTGACATAGGAACGGAGAGTGGAGTAGTCAGCGGAAATTCGCAGGTTCGCAAAGAAAACACGAAGAAGTTCTGAGCTAAAGGGAAAGGCGAGGGTGAGGATGAAGGTGAGGGAGGTGTGGGTGAATAGATCAAGGACAGGATATGTGAGAGTACGGGGATTTACAATTTTTAAAGGCATGATCCCCACTTCGCAGTATCGCTCGTAGGCAGCCTGATCGGCTGCATTAGGGAAGCGAGGATCGACCGGCCCCCGGGAGGAACTGGCACCCTTTTGACGAGACCTCTTGCCACCAGCCATTAGGATTCCAAGGTGTAAGAAGATGAAAGAAGAGTGGAGGAAGGAAGGTGTGGAAAAACTGAAGAAAACTGCTGTTTATAAAGAAAACGGCCTGATCATCCCATACGATCGCGACATCGTCCGGGACGATCGGGACATTTATGACGTCCTGGACGATTGGTCAAAAAGGCGGTCCGATCGTCCAGGACGATCAGATATCGTCCGGGATGATTAGACACAGGCGATCGTCCCGAGGAGTCAGCTGGACAACCGTTGACGAAAAGGTATCGTCCCGGACGATTAGGTGGATCGTCCAGGATGATTTACAATAAATATATTGGACGGGCCGAATTTGAATCGTCCAGCGGCTTGACAGGTGGATCATCCAGGACGATAATGGGATCATCCGGGACGATGTCAAATAATTAGTGTAATATCAGCCGTTTGCTCAGATCAGTAAGAGATGGATCATATCGTCTAGGACGATGTATAGATCGTTCAGGACGATCACTAATAATTAGGATAGTTTCAGCACCAGGAGAAGTGGGTATGATTTTGAATGAATCGTCCAGGACTATTTTTGGATCGTCCAGGATGAAGAGGATCGTCCAGGACGATCGGTGTATCGTCCAGGACTATGTGAAGAAAAACAGAAAAGGATGAAGGAGGAAGTTGATCGATCAGGATCCCAAAAACACAATCATAAAATCAAAAGAACACAACAGCGAACAAAACTTACCACATAAACACATAAAAGCATTTTTTTTGATCAAGCTGCTCGAGAAAATTAGAATTTTTTCCTTGATTTTAGATTCAAAAACTAATGACAGGACGATTTACAACGCTGAAATCTAGAAAAGGTTCGAAATAATCAACTTTCGTAACTCCGACCCCGGGCACCTTATTGATGCAAACCTGTTTTAAAACAAAAATCCTATTCAGAAGAAAAGACATTAGATTTGAAAAGAGATCCTTTCAAGCCTCGTTCCAGAAAAATATCTGATATAATAGTGTTACAAAGTAAAAAATTAGAAATCAGGATTTTCCAGACTCAAGCTTTTGAAAATATTAAGTGGCGCACAGATTTTTCTAAGACATTTAACAATCTGAAAGGGAAGAAAGCTTGGTTTGGGCTCATTTTGTGCCTCTTTTTCAAATTGGTTGGCGCTTTGTGCATCTTTTGATTTTTGATACACTTTGTGTATCCACTTTGGCAATTTTGCATCTTTTCAGTTTTGGGCTCATTTTATGCCTCTTTTTCAAATTATCTGGCGCACAGCGCATCTTTTATAAGCTTTCTCCTTTTCATAATCATTAAAGAGTCTCATCTGTGAGATTATCTTCCAAACATAGGAGATGACTCTCCACAGTAAGGAAAAATGATCCACAAAACAAAAGCCATACGACATATGATAAATGCAATCACTTGGTTTAGAAAATCAAACTAATGACTCAAGACTTTGAAAAACACTATTGATATGAGGTAGATTACTGTAGGAAGATAAAAGAATCTCTATTTCAAAAACTAACATTTTAATTTTGAAAAGAATTTTTATTCAAAAGAAACCATACACTAGTAAAGGAGTTACAGGAAGAGAAACAATCATCAATGTTTCTTCCCTTTAACTGTTTCAGTGGAAACAATCATCACTGCTTACCAGCTTCCAAACCAAAACAAGATAAAAACTCCCAGTCAAAAAAAAATCCAGATTTTTAGAAGTAGTGAGCGGTGATTAGATTTTCAAAAGCATAAAATAGTAAGTGCAGGATATGAACCAGTGAATAAAAATAGGTAGAAATTCAGAACAAAGTACATACTCAAATCAACCCGACAGTAAGGCTAAAACAGAAATCAACAGAAGAAATAAAATCAACTGAAAGAAAGTAATCAAAGCAAAAACTAACTAACAGAAATCAGAAATCAGAATACCAAAACTAACTAACAGAAATCAGAAATCATAATACCAAAACTAACTAACAGAAATACGAAATCATAATACCAAAACTAACTAACAGAAATCATAATATTAATCAAAATAATCATAACTCAGCAGTCATCAGAATCAAGCATTTATATCAATCACTCCTAATCTGGTTCTCAAAATGCTGAATGAGTCAAAGGCCAGTGGTTTAGTGAATATGTCAGCCACATGATTTTCAGTTGCTACGTGATGTAGCTCAATGTCCCCTTTTGTAACATGGTCCCTAATGAAGTGATGTCTAATATCAATGTGTTTGGTCCTAGAATGTTGGATTGGATTCTTAGAGATACAGATGGCACTAGTATTACACACATAAGAGAAATTGTGCCAACAGGTACTCCTAAATCCAAGACTTGTTGCTTCAACCAAAGGACTTGGGCCACACAACTCCCTAAGGCAATGTACTCAGCTTCAGCAGTGGAAAGTGCAACTGAGTTCTATTTTCTACTGGACCAGGAGACTAACGACTGTCCTATGAATTGACAAGTCCCAGAAGTACTCTTCCTATCCACCCTATACCCCGCAAAATCAGAATCAGAATATCCAATGATCTCAAAAGAGGTGCTGTGCCTAGGGTACCAAATTCCTAGGTTTGGGGTTCCTAAAAGATATCTAAGAATTCTCTTAATAGCAGTCAAGTGGGACTCTTTAGGATCAGCCTGAAACCTAGCACAAAGACAAACACTAAACATGATATCAGGTCGGCTAGCAGTCAGGTAAAGCAGTGAACCTATTATCCCTCTATACTTCTTCTGATCAACAGATTTTCCATTTGAATCCTTATCTAACTGAACTGAGGAGGGCATGGGAGTATTGATTGGCTTGGCTTTGTCCATTTCATATTTCTTCAAAATGTCCTTAGTGTATTTTGATTGATTGAGAAAGGTTCCATCATCCGTTTGCCTTATGCTAAATCCCAAAAAGTAGGACAATTCTCCCATCATACTCATCTCAAACTCCTTACTCATTGTTTTAGAAAACTCTTCACATAAATATTTATCAGAAGATCCAAAAATCATATCATCAACATAGATCTGGACAATGAGTAAGTCATCTCCTAATCTCCTCATAAAAAGGGTGGTGTCTACGCTCCCCTTAACAAACTCTCTATCTTACAGGAATGTGCTAAGCCTCTCATACCAAGCTCTGGGTGCCTGTTTCAATCCATATAAGGCCTTTTTTAATTTATAGACATGACTTGGATATTGGGAACTCTCAAAACCTGGGGGTTGTTCTACAAAAACATCTTCTTTGATTACCCCATTTAAAAAGGCACTCTTGACATCCATTTGAAACAGCTTAAATCCCTTATAACAGGTAAAGGCTAGTAGCACTCTAATGGCTTCCAATCTAGCTACAGGGGCAAAAGTCTCCTCAAAATCAATCCCTTCTATCTAATTATACCCCTTAGCCACCAATCTTGCCTTATTTCTCACCAGCACACCAGAATCATTCATCTTATTCTTAAAGACCCACTTGGTTCCCACAATACTTTGATTTTTAGGTCTTTCTACTAACTCCCAAACATCATTCCTTACAAATTGATTCAATTCTTCTTGCATTGCTAAAATCCAAAATTCATCCGACAAGGCTTGATTGATGTTGGTGGGTTCAGTCATTGAGATAAAGGCAGAATGGTTTACTTCCTTCCTAAGTCCATGCCTAGTCCTAACACCATCAGAAGGGTCTCCTAAGATCAGTTCTTTAGGATGACTCGAAGAATATCTCTAATCTCTAGGCAATTCAGTTTGAGGTTCTACCCTTTCATCCAAATTTGTATTTCCAACTCCTTGGGTAACCTCAATAATCTCTTCATCTTCTACTTCAGATCTAGACTCCTTAGGATCAGATTCATCAAACACTACATGGGTTGTTTCCTCCACCACCAAAGTCCTCCTATTGAACACCCTAAAGGATTTCCCAACACTTGAATATCCTAAAAACACTCCTTCATCAGATTTGGGGTCAAATTTTCCTAAGGGTGACTTCCCGTTGTTCAGAATGAAAACCTTACAGCCAAAGACATGGAGGTGGGACAGATTTGGAGTTCTACCCTTAATGATCTCATAAGGTGTCTTGTTCAGTTTGACTCTCACATTTACCCTATTCAGCACATAACAGGCAGTGTTCACCGCTTCAGCCCAAAAGTATTTTGGAAGTGAATACTCGGCAAGCATGGCTCTAGCGGCTTCCACTAAGGTCCTGTTCTTCCTTTCAGCTACCCCGTTCTGCTGAGGGGTCCTAGGAGCTGAAAAATTGTGACTAATCCCATGATCCTCACAAAAACTTCCAAATCTTTCATTTTCAAACTCCCCTCCGTGATCACTATGGATGGTAATAATCTCACATCCTAACTTCTTCTAAATCCAAGCAGAGAAAGATCTAAACTCATCAAATGACTTAGATTTATATGACAAAAATTTAACCCAAGTGAACCTCGAATAATCATCTACAATCACAAAACCATAGACTCTCCCCCCTAAGCTGGCAGTGCTAATGGGTCAAAAGAAGTCCATGTGAAGAACTTCTAAAGGTCTAGAGGTGCTAATGTCCTTGACTGAGTGAAAAGAAGACTGGACTTGCTTCCCCAACTGACAGGCATCACACAGGTGATCCTTAGTGAACTTAAGCTTGGGCACACCTCTAACTAAGTCCTTTTGGGAGACTCTCCTAAGGGTTTTCATACTGGCATGACTCAATCTCCTATGCAATAACCAAGACTCATCAGCAGCAGTTTTTAAGCAAATTGAATTATCAGATTTAATGCAACTTACATCCAGCTTGTAGACCTTGTTGATCCTTTGCCCCTGCAAAACAACTTCATCATTTAAGCTTAAAATACAGCCAGTGGGCAGGAATTTTATGCTGTATCCCTTGTCACAGAGTTGACTAATGCTCAGCAAGTTGTGTTTCAGTCCATCTACAAGCAAAACATTATTAATCATAAAATTCTTTGAATCACCAATTATACCTGAGCCTACCACCTTCCTGGTGGTGTTATCTCCAAGTGTAACCTTGCCTCTAGCTCTGGCCTCCAGCGAAATGAACTGATTTGCATCTCCAGTCATATGTCTAGAACATCTGCTGTCCAGGTACCACATGCTCTCACGAGGTCTTGTGTGAGAGTACTCCTACAAAAATATCAAACGTCCGTCTTAGGAACCCAAACAGGTTTGGGTTCCTTCTTACGAAAAGAAGAATGCAATGCATGCGTGCTGTGCTGTGAAATAGGCAGTTTGGGTTTCCACACCCAATGTGTACTACGGTGAACAGTGCAGGTGTGAGAAATATGTCCTAACATGCCACATGAAAAACATCTAACACCAGAAAAAGGGTTAACTAATCTACGTGGGTGATAGTGCCTCTTCCTAGATGCATATGAAACATACTTTGATGAACTTGCAACATATTCTTCAAAAGGTGGCGGTGCATAAAACTGTTCAAAAGTAGGTGGTGTTTTGTTCTTTTCATAAGCACTGATTTTCACTTTCAAGAATTCAATGTGTTTATTCAAACTTACAATTTCAAAAGTTCTTGCACTTTGATTACTTTCCAACTCACATGCCATATCATTCACTTTCTTAAAGGCAACTTCTAATTCAACATGCGATGTTTTTAACAAATCATGCTCAACAGTTAAATCAAAATATTTTTTGTTCAAATCATCGAATTCATCAAGCAAAGACATGTGATTGGAATCAAGTGTGGAGTGGTCCTTAACTACAGAATCATGCTCTTTTTGCAAAGTCAAGTAATCTAATTTCAAACTAGCATGAGTTTTCTTAAGCTTCCTATACGATGTATGAATTCTTTCAGAAACTTTAAACAATTGATCGTAAGTCATCTCACATACCTCTTCCTGGTCCGATTGACCAGGGTGATCATCAGCCATCAGACATAAGTTTGTTTCCTCCTCTTCAGCTTCAGTCTCAGAAGAGTCGGATGCAGAGTCTGCCCAGAACGCCTTCTAAATCCGCTTCTTGTCCTTTCTGAACTTTGGTTTCTCCTCACCCTTCTCCTTGCTTGGGTGAGCTTTAAGTGTAGGACAATCAGCCTTAATGTGTCCAGGCTTCATGCATTCAAAACAAACAGATTCAGTGAACCCTTAAAATTTTTATTGGACTTACCCTTGTTCCACTTCTGACAGTTCTTTTGTTTCTTCCTTAGAAAGCTTTTGAATTGCCTTGTGATTAAGGCAACATCATCGCTATCAGACCCGGAAGTGCTAGCATCTGAATCCTTGGACTTTAGTGCCACTGTCTTCTCTTTCTTGCGTTCACCTGCATCAAGTTGCCTTTGGTTCACCCCTTGCTCGTAAGCAATGAGTGATCCAAGTAAGCTGTCCATAGAGTAAGTATTTAAATCTTTAGATTCAGCAATAGCAGTAATCTTAGCATCATAAGAAGCAGGCAAACATCTAAGAATTTTGTTCACTCTTTCGTAGTTAGTAAGTTCTCTACCTAGAGCATGCAAAGAGGTAACAATCTGAGTGAACCTTGTGTACATTTCTGAAATAGTCTCACTAGGTTTCATGCGAAAAAGTTCATAATCATGTAACAGGATGTTTAACCTAGACTGTTTGACTTTAGTTGTACCTTCGTATGTTACACATAATCTATCCCAGATTTCCTTTCCCGTTGTACAAGTAGAAACACGCATATAGTCTTCAGATTTTAAAGCACAAAAGAAACAGTTCAAGCATTTTGCATTTAACTATGCTAAATCACGATCATCAAACATCCAATCAGCAAAAGGCAGTTCAGTTTTCACATTGTTAATCAATCTAAAAGGTGGTTCGTATCCGTCCTTAACTAACATCCACATGCGATAATCAATAGATTACAGAAAAGTAAACATGCGTTTTTCCAAAAATCAAAAGGAATATTATCAAACAACGGTGGTCTTATAATAGAATATCCTTCAGCAGTATTACGATTGTTACAGTTAGTCATGGATCAAATTCAAAAGTTTTTAAACCTAAATTTTCAATCCCGTTCTGATACCACTTGAAAGTTTGAAAGGGATGTTAAGCCCTAATGAACTAGTCCCGAGGCTAACCAAGAGGGGGGGTGAATTGGTTATTTAAAAATTTCATGATAATAATGAAAATCTTTTCGATACGTAGCAGCGGAAACACATAAACAAGAACGAAAAGATCAACCACAAATATTCACCCAAGCAATTAATATCAGAAAAGTAAAGTGCAAAACTGAATCAGAAAAGCAAACCAGATTTTATAGTGGTTCGGTCAACTTGACCTACGTCCACTCCCCGGAGCCTCCCCTCTGGGTATTGCACTAAACAAAAAGTGTCTCTCTTTTTGCTCCCACAGTAAGGTGGAGAAGCCTGTACAAACACCTCCTTTTCACCACACGGTGAGGCAGAGAACCCGACCTCCTTTCGCTTCCTCCTGAAGCAGGCAGAGAACCTTTGAACTCCTTTTGCTTCCACCTGAAGCGGGCAGAGAACCCCGGATCTTCTTGCGAACGATCCTCCCATGACGAACACCGACTAGACGAAAGACGACGAGCGGAGAAGACAACTCTGATCCGTGCTCGGAGCAACCTTAGTGAATCCCTCACTAACTCCCCCTCACAAGATCTTCTCTCTCTCTCCCAACTCCCTCTCTCTCTAGGGTTTCTCAGGGAAGGAAGGCAGCAAAAGATCTTTTTTATTTTTTGGAAAAAGTTCTTTTTAAAGGAGGGCTTAAAATTTGCCCTAAATATCAACTGGTCGGCCAAGATCGTCCAGGATGATCGATCGATCGTCCTGTACGATCAGTTCAAATTCAGCTGTTTCAGCCTGGACGATTAGGCTCTTCTGGACGATCAGTAGAAAAAGTTGTTCATATCGTCCCGTACGATCCTGCGATCGTCCGGGACGATTAGTACAAATTGAGGAAAATCATCCAGAAGACAGTTCGGGTCCTCCAGAGAAATCTGTGCTGGACGACCAAAAAATGACTTGATCATCCAGGACGATTAGGACATCGTCCTGTACGATTAGTTCAAACAGGCCCCAAATTGTCCTGTACACAGTTCGGGTCGTACAGCTGAAATGCACTAAACGATCATAATCGTCCGGGACGATCCTGCGATCGTCCAGGACGATATGATCGTATCAACCAAAAATAAATTGCTTTTCGTAATTACCAGATTAAATTAGGCATGATTGTACTGAATCATCTGGGATGATACACGTATCGTTTGGGACGATCAGACCAGGTATCTAAAAATAAGAACTTGCCTAACTTGATCTGGCGGCTGAGAATTTCTGATTTGGGCATATCGTCCCGTACGATCTGGAGATCGTCCAGGATGATCTGCTTAATCAGACCCTCTTAACTTAGTCGCCATAATTAGGGTTTCTGTTTTGGCTGGATCGTCCAGGACGATGTGAAAATCGTCCAGGACGATCTGAATAAAATTTTAATAGAAACTCTAATTCACTCAATCTCTCTCCCTGAGTGTGTGTGTGCAAGGTTACTTAGCTAGAGAATCAGTTACATTACAATTGACTCAATAAAAAGAAAAATCATACATTTGACACACTTGGACCCGATCTTGAGTTAGCTTGAGTGGCTCGCAGTCTTTTGTGCCTGAAACAGATTAGCCAAGCAAAACACACTGGAAACATGTTTGTCATCATCAAAACCAGATTTGTAACAGTAGCAGGATACGAAGTCCATAAACTTTCAAATCTCATAAATTTATGATTTTTATGACTCTTGGAAGCCAAATTCAAGAGCAACGGACAATGAACCGAGCATGCATGAGCTAAGTGCATGGTAATAGCAAAAGGAATTAAATGAAGAGCAGAAGAGTTTAAAATAACTTTGTCAAGCCTTTCCCAAATTATAAATAGAACTTCTTTGTTATTACACCAAGTGTAATGAGGACCAATGAATGAGATGTCATGAAGATCATTAATAGACATAAAATCTTTAATTTCTTGAGGACCTTGAGACATTGAAAATTTTTTTCCACCCTTTTTTTATTTTTTTATAGGATTCAGTTGAAGTATCCTACTATAATACAAGGTTCTTTGATAGATAAGAAACCTTCAATAGCTTGACACAAAAGCCTCCTCACATAAACATCCTTATTGGCATAAACAATGCCAATCTTATAACTACAAGAATTACAAAACATATGATTTCCTAAAATATATTGGTAAGTAAAAATTAGAATTGAGAAGGTGGCTACCCGTGGTTTCCAAAGAGCTAAAATACCCCTAGATTTTCTATAGCTGGTGAATGGAAAAATTTTTAGTCAATACCAATAATCTTTGTAATATCAATTCTATCTAATGTTTCAATTTTGGTTTCTAATAAACCAATAAAAAAAACATCATGCTGATTTATTAAGTTTTTTAAATGAAGGCCCACTTGTTTCTTGTGTGCTCCTCTACAACTCCAAAATAGAATTGATTGCATCATTTAACTAAAGGGGATGCCTCCCCAATAGTTAATATTTTCTAGACTTCAATAGGTCCTAATTGCCACAATTTTTTACTAAGCTTTCCATTATTACTAGAAGATTTAGACATCTTATAAGTAGCTGGTTAAAAAGACTTGGAAGTGCAAACCTTACTATTACTAGAAATAGTTTCCTTCTTCTTATTTTGATCTTCTAGATTTCTTATAGGAATTTCAGAAGAAATTCCAACAACATAACTTTCAAAAAAATTCTTTAGAAGAAGGACTCTTCAATACTAATGATAGAACCTCATTTTTTTATGCCTTCATTAGATTTATTATCAAAAATTTCATTAGTAGAAATTACATTGTTGATGTTCAGAATAGATGAATGAGACTTATTAATATCAGAAGATAAATTTTGAATAGAATAAATTTTCTCAGTAGCAATATTTTCTTGAAGAGGAGAAAATCTGGAACCAGCTAATGAATTAACTCTTTTTAGATCATTTTTTATAGGAATATCAGATTTAACTTGCTTTGGTTTCCTCGTTCTATTCTTCACTAGAATCCAGCTACCATATGAATTTTCTTCAACAGGAGATTAAGAAACATTTCTCTTAATTTGATCTTTAACAAAAAGATCATTGCTCAACTGATCAACATTTGAAGGATGAGATGGGATTTCTTCACTAACAACATAATTTTTACCTCCTTGAGCAAAATTATCGAATTGCTTGCAAGATAATTTCATATGGCCTAATTTTCCATAGTTAAAACATAAATTAGATGTTTTCTCGTATTCAACTGATTGGAAAAATTTACCATTCTAACCTTCAATCCAAACACCAGTAGGAAGCTTATTTTATTGGTTGAGTCTAATACAAACTCTAGCAAACTCTCTTATATTCCAACTAAATATTTGAGCATCTAAAAGCAAGGGGATGGCCAATTCTCGAAGAAATTCTTGAAATGTTGATTGGATCCTGGCAATGACAAAGTAATTGATAAAACTAGATCCAAACATGTGAAAAATTACCTTTCAGAGAGAAAGGAGAAAAAGAAGGTGTCCATTTATCAATTCCTATAATGTGATCTCAACCAAATCATGGACCTCCACTTAAAACAATGTCTCTAGCTTCTTTATTTTGAAAATTATAAAGGACCCAATCAAGACCAATACTAGCCATTTTAAAAGAACCAAATTTAGGCCAAAGTCTCTGAAATTCTTTGTTAAGAATAGATAGAGGAAGTCTCTTACCAAGTATTTTGATGACTAAGGCATTATCCAATTGCTGTAAATTGTGCTGCTCCGATTACATATGTAAAGAAACTATATTTTCATCTTTAGAAAATGATGAGAAATCTTCATGAAAATCCAAAGGAATGTGATCAGGTTTTCTACAGGCATTTTGCAAATGAGATTTTGATTGAAATGGAGAATTGATCATCTCTTGGTCATTCACTGAATCTTGTTTTTCAGACTGCTTATGAAGAACATTTGAAGATTTAATTAAGTCTTCAGAAGTTTGATTCCCAAATTTAAATTCATTATTCTCAATATCTGTAGAAGAAATTTTCTCTTCATATATTAGAGAATTAGTATCTCGAGTAGTTTGTGTTGGCAAATCTTAGTGTAAAATTGAATCAATAGAAATGGAATCCTTTATGATGAAAGCAGGTTCATCAAAAAGAATAGTTTTGGAGGAAGAAGCTTCAAAATCTTTGATGAAAGTCATATTTTTCTTCCAATGAAATTTTGATTCTTGATTTGAAGTTAAAATCACTTTGCCTTTTGAAAGACTAAGAATATCATCAGAGTTAAATAGCAGTGATTTTTTTTGAAAAACTTGTGTTTCCTCCTTCATTGATCTGAATTCCATTGTAACATATTCTAGGAGTTTGTATACCTGAAAGTTTTCCATTGAAAGTACCAACTTTAATCTTTGTATCATCATCACCAGTAACAGGGGGCCAACGGCCACCTTCTGCCATTTAGCAGAAAAAATGCAAAGGAAGAACCAAGTAAATTCAAAATTTTTTCACACAGTTTCTCTCTCCTCTTACAACAAGTTGGGGGTGAATTAGTATTTTAAATTCTTTTAATTAATAAACAAATTGAAATATGCAAAAATGCTTTAGAAAATAAAATGTTCAAACAAAGACTAAAACCAAATAAGATTTTTTTTTAAATTTTTAAACTTTTAGAAATCATATATATTTTTAATTTATTGATTTTAAATTTAAAAATAAAAACTTCAACTAAATATTTATCACCCCAAAATTCTTTTACCAAGATAACCAAAAGTATACTAAAGAAATCTTCAACAAAGATAACCAAAAGCAAACCAGAGAGTAAAAAATAAATTGTAAGAAAGTAAAGAGTATGCAAACCAGATTTATAGTAGTTTGGTCAAAATTGACTTATGTCCACTCCCCAAATATCCTCCTCTTTTGGTATTGCACTAAAATTAACTCTCCTTTAACGCATAGCTTGGTGGAGAAGCCCTTCTCCCTTGACCAGGTGGAGAATGATCTTTACAAACTCTAAAGAATTCCCTTCTTCTTACTCTTGTCCCAATGGAGATGCCATCCATCCTTCAACTCCTTGCTTTCAACAAAAAATTAAATCCCTCCTTTTTCATCCAATCCCAACGAAGATGCCATCCCTCCTTTAGTTTCTCACTTCGATGAAGATGCTTATCCCTCCTTTTTCCTCACAGCTTTATGGAGATTCCAATCCCTAGACTCCTTACTTAGCAAGTCTTTTACACCAAAGAATCTTCTTCCTATGGCTCCTCTTAAAGAGATCCAAGAAAACATAATGGGATGACTCAAGGTGCAAGCTAGCCATAGCAACTTTATAAAACCCCTCACACCCCTTGACTCCCACAAACAAAAACTCACTATCTCAACCTCACATCCTCTCTCTCCCTTGTAAAGTGGACACCCTCGAAGCTCTCTCCCCAGAACAAAACATCTATGACTGCTTAGGTTCTTTGTCCCTCAAGACATATGATGAATTTATAAACCGGCCTCTTAAAAGTTATAATTTTTAATATTAAATACTCTGATTATATAATATAATTCACAAATTGTATAGTACTGTTAGTTAAATTCCATTGAATATCTTCTTGTATAATGCATAGTGTATGATATGATTAGTTATATCAAATCACAGATCATCTAGTGAGTTATCGGGTGAATTATGCTATATGATATTTGTATTATATTGTATGATCATTAATGATGATTAGATATGGTTCAATTCTGTAATCATTAGGATAAAATTAAACTATTTTAATTAATATTCATACAACATGATCAGTTTAATTTTTACATTTCAAATTAATCTAATTTAAGTAACCAGCAATCGGCGGTGAAATAAAAATACAAACTCGGCCAAAAATAGACTGACTTAAATAATGACGTCTTGAGTCTCAATTCATCAATGTTTTTTTTTTGAAGAAATGCCAATAGCATTAAAATGTAAAAAGAGCCCTAGTTACAAGCTACTATAATAAAGGCAATCTATCACATTCCTCTTTCAACAAAAGAACAAAGGAAGGAGGAATATTATTATCACTAATATTTTCCCAAAAGAAATCATACTCATAAGCTAAGTTAGCACAATAATTAGCTAACTTGTTACAATTCCTATTCACATAATTGAATAAAATCTTATTAAAGTCCTTCATGAATAAAAGATCTTCACCAGCTAGCTCTTTCAAATTCTTATTCGGATTGCTGTACAAATGGTGGAGAAATTTGATGACATTGAGATTATCCCCTTCAATGATGATGCCATAAGCTTCAAGCATCCAATCTTGTAAAGAACTCCTCAAAGATTTAAAAGCTAATAACTCGACATGAGCAATATCCCAATGAACATATCCACAACCAAATGCCATTAAAAACCTCCCTTTCCAATCTCGAATTACAACCCCTACACCAGCTTTATAAGAGTTCCTAAGGGAGCCATCAATATTGATCTTCAACCAATTGGGTGGAGGGGGATGCCAAAATTTAGACAGCCTATGTGGCTGATTAGTATCCCAGTTGCCCAAGTTGTCCAAGATGATCTTGTCCTTGTGCAAGGAAGCCATGTAACTTATGATTTTAGAAGCAGTAACAGTTGCAGATTCCCTTCCTCTGCCATGCTTGATGGAATTTCTAGTATTCCACGAATGGTAAACCAAAACAAAATACATTTGCACCAGGAATTGGTTGTTGACAGAGATTACCTTTAGTCTTTTCATGCAATCCACGAAGGAAATGAATTCTGGAAGCAGGAATCCCCATGATTTCAACACTTGAATTATCAATTTTAAATTCGGGCAAGTAGCAGTACAATGGTCAATATTTTCCACTCCAAGGCAGCAACAAGGACATAGATTATTGCAAGACAACCTTCTTTGAAATAGGAAATCGTTGGTAGGAATAGCATTCATATGAAGTCTCCAAATAAAAAGTTCTACTCGAGGGTTGACCTTTATCTTGAAGAATAAGTTGTCTGCTTCATCCTGCGTAAAAGAATGGAAATTCCTTGCAGAACAAAGAGCTGGGATAGTTTTGCCTGAAAGCCTTGATTTGAGTTTCAACTTATCTTCCTCCAAGTTTTGCAATATTTCAACATGGGTGATCAAATTGACCAGATCTTTCCCAAAGAGTTGGGAAAGTTTGGGAACGTCCCAAGCTCCATTTGAAATAAGATTATTGAGAGTAGAAGGCTCCTCCTCCCAATTGGTAACAAAAGTTGGCCATTTATCTAGGCTCTTCTCAAGGATCCAAACATCTTTCCTTATATCAATCATAGAGCCGAAAGCAATGCTCCATCTTAGTACTCCCTTGAGGTTATTCCACCCATCCATGATAATTTTCCAGGTTGTAGAAGGCCTCCTGATTCCATTGTTGTCCCACCAGTTCCTACCGTACTTAGCCACCAAGGCTTTGTTGAGCAAAGAACTTGGATTATCCAAAAGGTTCCAAGCAAATCAAGCTCTGAGAGGGCCCACTCTTGAGATAGCAGAAAAATACCTAAGCCACCATAACTTTTTGATTTGCTCATTAACTCCCATGCCACAAAATGTAGACCATGAGTTCCATCATTTTTATTCCAAATATAATTTCTTCAATTCATGTCAAACTCATTCAACATTAACTCAATTCATCAATGTTGCTTGGTATATATAGTACTTGAAATAGTTAGTGAAACACAAGGAAAATATTTAATTATATAAAGCAAGAATAAGAAAATACTCATTCAATAATATTTATAATCATCAAAATATAAGGTTGGACTTCTAAATTATAATAGACGCCAGAGTCCCCAGCATGAAAAAAAGTCATCATTCTAGCAATATCCATTCATTATTCCATGTTTATATCTAGTGGTAGGCTATATTTTGAATCCTAAAAAAGAAAACTCCAAATGAACTCACTCGCACTTAAAAATAAAAGCAAAAGAAAAGTGCAAGCTAAAAATCTATTCACAAGTTACTCACCTTACACTTTAGGCTCTCAGGCAAAAATACAAGATCTTATCCTTATGAATAAGAACACGTATAAACATACCCACTTCTTTTGCAAGAGTAGAGCTTCATCAAACTCACATTCGAGCAAAACTCACAAAGTTAATCACTAGCATCAAGTAAGAACAAACATCAAACCACATACATTTCTTAGTTAAGTATTTTAGCAAAATTATAAAAATGAACATAGGTAATAGAAATAACTTATTTTATGTCTTTTATTACAAGTATTTAAAGTTACACTCACTCAAAAGGCTCAATCTATTTCCTTGTGAAATAATTTGTGTAGGAGAAGTAAGCTCTAACAAGTTTGGTAGATTTGGACAAGAGTAACTGGGCGACTCAGGGAAAAAGAATGCCCTTCCTAAGTCACCCAATAAGGCATAGCAGCTCCTTAATCTTGTTAGCGATGGAATCAGTCGGGATCACATCTTAAACTCACTTCAATTGATCCACGACCTCAAAGGAGAAATGGAGGAGAGAAGGAAAGATGGAAATAATGCAGAGGTGATATGTATAAATTATGTACTATTTTATATGTTTTATTTTCTGTAAAAATGTGTTTTTTTAGTTATTTTTGTACAGGAAAAATCCAAAAATGGCAGACATTTTAAGTAGACTACCACATGGTGACGTCCTATGATACAACACGATAGTGCCACTTTTAATACTACCGAGGTGCCATAAATTGGACATTATGGCGCCGAGTTTTATGTTTACAAGTACTGCGGTGGCAACACAGCCAGTGCTGCAAAAAGTCAACTTTATAATGTTGGATTCTCTATTTTGAAATGCTACGGTGCCATAATTTCTCACACCTTGGTGCTATTTTTTACCACTCAGGCGTTGTAGTATTTGAATGTCAACAACGTCGTGGCATTACAGTTGTAACTTTAAAGGTCCACATTCTCTCAGTGAAGACATATGACTATTCACTAAGTAACCAATCCACATTAGCAAGCACTGTGGTGGTACAAAAGTTTTAGTATCAAGGCATTAGTTCACTTCAATGGCACTGTGAAACCACTCTTTCAAGCACCGCAACGCAAGATGGCTTTTTGTGTTATCCTATAAATAGTTGTGATGTTATGTTTGTAAGGGAGTTCTGTCACTTTTGTAAAATTCAATACTTCTTTTTGGGGTACTTGTCTAGTTCCCTCCTAGAGTAAAATCTAAGGGAGGCTAGGGAAGTATAAGATATAATCATTTAGAGTGTTTAGTCTGTGTTTCTTGAAGCAACTCTATAAGTTAAGGGAGAAGAAGTGTATAGTAGATACTTTGATCATTTATGGTTATATCACTCTCTTGTGTTTCATTCTTCTATGAGTTTAATAAGAATGAGTTTTCTTATTATTTATTTAATATCTGGCTAATTCTCTTAGTCTAGCTAATATCTGCATATACTCTGAATCATATATAATTAAGGGTCTCACTAGGAAAAATATGAAATTTACACTCACTAATCCAAAACACTTTTATTAAATATTGTATCTAACATTTTTACTATTTTATTCATAGATAGAATCTCCATAAATATCAATTTTATTTTATTAAGATAATTATTATAATTAGAGTAAACGGTAGCAGTTTATTGCAAATAAGTATACTTTCTAGTGGGTTCAGCGCTCTTCTCTATTAATTTATTATTTGATTCAACATTTGTAGTTATGTATATTAAGTGAGGTTTTATTGTTTTTATATAAAAAAAAAACCAATGCATTGTTTGGGGATAATAGAGCCTTAGATTTTTATACAATTTAAAAGTTCACTCCATAGCCCCCATCAACAGGTCACTATCTTATGGTAGTATGGCCATCTAACCCATTACTCCCCTATATAAAAAAAATCATTTACATCAAAAGGCTGACATTTGGAAGAAAAATACATCTCCATCCTTTTTTTTCTTTTTCTTACATAACCCATAAGAAGAAAGACCAAAAAATTGTTGAAAGCTCACATCCATGTCAACCATTAAAAGGTAAGCTCACCATCAAAAAATAGGCTTAAGGAATACCACCATCTTAACAGGCACAACTAATATACAACACTATGCATAATCCAAAGAGCCCACTCACCTATTTATAGGCAAATAATCATGAAGTTTTACATCGAAAGACATAGATGGTTAAAGATACTCATTAAATAGAGATGAAATCAAAATATATCTAAGAATAAGTACACCACCTATAGCTACGAGATAATTCGTTTCACCTCCAAAAATATTTATTATTCCATACGAACAAGATAAACAACACCTTGGCAAGACAAAGATCATATCGTCAATAATGAAATGCCTAAGCCACTTTAAACCAACTCCTCCCACTATAAAAAGCTTCAAAATGAGTAGTGTGTAAATCCCCAACAAAAGGTGAATCTTAAGTGCCCTAACACTATATGCAACTACTAGCACAATGCCATTATCTACTGAAGGGTGTGTCCCTCCTCTTTCTAACAGGCTCAACAAAATATTGCGTGAAGTATCCCTCTCAGTCATTCAAGTATCCCACCATAAATGATGGCAACGAACAACCCTAAAGGGTAACCACCTCTCCCTTTATTGCAATAAGCTCCATTATAAAGGCTGAGTGAGGGTCCCCTTAGTAGACAATCTTGATGGTTACCCCTATAAGGACCAAGAGTTTGGCATAAGGAGTGGCACATCATAGGTGACTTCACACACAAGTAATAAACTTACTCACCACTAAGTTAAGAGGGTCAACCTACATTGCAAAAGAAAATATCTAAAGTTTTAATTTTTCATAAAAGTTCAATAGGTTCAAGGTTAGTGCATAAAAACTAACTAGCGTCACCACACATGTATGAAAAAGTATAAAAATTAAATGAGTAACAAAAGAATCTCTCTATATCTATACTCATACTACATAAAAAAAAACTAGCAAAATTATAAAATCAAGGCTAATGCAATTCATTTATTAGTCGCACTCATGTCATCACTATCTTTTTCACTATCATTATCAGGAAATTCTCTTAAGTATCCTAAAATATAGGGTGGAGCTCTCCTCTGGCCACTAACTTTTGATTGTAGTTAGTGATCCTATCAAAGTAGCAATCACTTAGCAAAAGTTCAAAGTTTTCTTAAAGAATAATGCTGAGGACCTCATCCAGCTTTCCAATCAACTCAACAATCATGGCTTTAGCTTTTACAACCACAAGAAAATTAGTAGTTATCTCCTCAGCTTGATCCTTGGGCTCCATGACTAATATTGCTATAGAATTTTTTGAGTCCAATTCAATTTGGTAGACTCTTCAACTGGATGATTTCCTCCTCCAATAGATTTAGTTTCTTCACCTTATTAGCATGGATTTTTTCTCCTCATCGAAATCAACCTAGATGGCTTCTTTATATTATTTAGGCAACCAGCTCTAGTGATTGAAATAATATGATGCTTTCCCAGAAGAAAGACCTATTGTAAGGAATCAACCAACAAATTCATGATCGAGCACACTAACCCTTAAGAAACTTGTTCTGATATATTCTTCTCCAAACCTACATTGAAAAGAAGGTTTCTATTCTCAAAGCACCAACTGGATGTCAGATTCAGACCTCAATCATCACTCATAGAATACTCCTTCTCACTGGAGGTTGAGATCTCATCTTCATCAAGAAATAAACCTTGGACTCCTCTGAAGCTTCAGTGAACTCAGTAGGTTAGTTTCCTCTACTCTGAGCAACAACCTTATATCCCAGGGTGCTAGCTCAGCTGACACTTCAACAACCTCATTTCCCCACATAGGTGGGGGAGGACAGCTCAGCCGTTCGAGTACCCACTGTCTCTTGCCACCAACACCCTAGAATTTGCCCCTACATTCAAGTCCTTCTGCTTCTTTGAGTGGACCTCTCGGTGAACTTAAGAATTAACAAAGGACAGGTTGTCCTTCAGCCTCATTATCACTATTACAATCATCCTTAGAGATGAAAGGTCTATGAGAATAGTGCAACCTGTGACCTCCTCTTCAAAGACATACATAGAATCAGAACAAGGCAAAGATTTCATCTCATCAAGATAAGCGAGTCACTTACCATAAAGAGTGCTATGAGCATTATAATAGGTGACATGGTGTTGAATTATTAGTGATTCATTCTTGATAAGTGCCAACTTCTTATTCTTCAATTATATCAGAGCAGCAGGCACCTTCCATCTCGATACATATAAAATTGCAACAAACTTTTCCTTCCAATATTGCACCTTATTCGTTAGACCTATAGTCTTAATAAATGCATGCGAGAACTAGATGAAGCACTATTGGGATGTTTTCACCCTGAAAACATGCATAAACAAGTTTAATGACCATGGTAAATTTCATTCCATCAGAAAGAAATGAATAACATAATTGCCTCCATAGAATTTTATGAGAGTTGAGCAAGAATGAATCCATAGAAGTTTGAAACTTCTTCTATCTTGGCACAATAGGGAAATCACATCCCTAATGCAAGTAATCAACTAAAATGACCAATTCCTTATCCAACATAGAACTAATGTGCTCATCTTCTTTAGCCAACCTTACTACATAGTCTATATGAGAAAAATAGAAAGCTTAAAAGACATACTTAGCATACTCTTTTATAAGGTGAGTCCTAGGTAGCCTTTTCTCACAAAGGGACTTACACATTTAGACAGTTAATATAGATATTCAAGAATAATGAAAACAAAAGTGATAAAACAAAAATCCCATTCTTATGGCCCTACCTCTCATATTTGTAGTTTAAACTTGACATGAGTAGATAAGAACATCCCAAATCAAATTGAAAATGGAAGAACACACCATTTCCTCTCATCATTACAAGATCCAAAGAACCATATTGCACTCACTCCTAACCATAGCAGTGATAATTCTAAAAATTAATAGTATATTTACCACCTCATCCTATTCGATAAAAAATAAAAAAAATAAAATCAGAATGAAAAATCATTTTATAGGACATTTCGTGAAGCTAAAGTTTTATTCATGAAAAGTGTAATCACACTTGACTTTGCAGATAGATATAACGACCCAAAAAAAGAAAGTAAAATCAGCCCATACGACGACCACAGCAGGCATGCTCCAATACAGGATCTTTCTCTATACTCATTGTTATTCGTCCCATCCTATCAAGAAATTCCATAATGTATTGAGCTCCCTAGTGAAATCCCTCCTATTTAGTCTGACTAAGAATCGGGCACCACTCGACTCACATTTAGTTTATGCAACTCTATACAACCTCCATTTGATCAACCAATAAGGCAATAACACCTCTCAAATCACCATCACCCATGGTAGTAACTCTCTCTCTGTTAGTACTTGGCTCACCCATGTCCTTTTACTTGATTAGAGATTAAGGATATCAATTGCCCAATAATTTCTTCTAATGAAATTTACCCTGAGGGAAGGGTAAGGTCAGTGTAGAAGGTATATGAGAAGGAATTCATCAGATGCTCAAGGATCTTGCCCCTAGTATACGCTTTTTTAACCTCCCTGGTAACCTTTTTGGTAATGATAATAATATAATCAGCAACCACATTCCACTATGGGGTACTCACCTCCTTCAAAGAAGCTTCACCCGAACAGTCTTGTGTATTCTTAGGAGGAAAGGAATGATTTCTCCATTCATTTGAAGAACCTCATATTCACCAATCATCCCTCCCTCAGCTAAAATAATAAGGGCAACCATCTCCTTCATCCCTACAGTAGTGTCAGATAATCGATCATCCTCAATGATAACCAAATCCCCATTATCAGTATGTGCCTTCTTCTGTAGTAGGCTAGTAGTAAGATCCACTTAGTCTACTAATACTTACACCACCTCTCCAATAATAACCTTACTCATTATGGGCTCTTCCACATTCGAGGAATCAATACTAAAAGCATCTTGCATTAACTTGAAAGCAACATTTCTAGAAGAAAAAATGCCATGAAGAGAAAAAAGATCCATATTACCAAATTCATGCAAGATTCATAAGTTGGAAACAAAAAGCATATATGCTTGACCTGAGACTACTATTTATAGAGAAACTCAATGATGAGACCATTCAATCTCTAGAGATACATGAACCCCATAGAAGATTTAAGGTAGTAAATATATATCTGCTCATGTTCTCTTTTCAGGTTTATGATTTATTTATCTAACCTTTTGACATTAAATGATCAAATGGTCAAATAAATTGGGGAACTAAATATGCACCCCATAATCGCTTGTGTAGGTAGCTTCTCACAGGTATCTTGTAAGTTATCTTCAGGTCACATGAAGGAGAAGTCTCTCTAGATAGTCTGTTCGAGGGACTCACTCAGGAGCTAGGAAGAAGCTTATCACTAGAGCATGACATACTACCAGTGGGCACTGCCTTCAAGCAGTCGCTCTCCCCAGTGGGGGCAACCTAAGGAGTTCCTCTCTTAGTCAAAAAAGTCTTTATTCATTTTAGCCAAAGTCAAGTATCTATATGAGACCTATAAAAACCAAGCTAAAGGTACACATCTCATTCATAAGATATCTTTCATGATTAGATCATCACCAAGCTCAAAGATCAATGTCAAATCTTTACTCACCCCCTCTCGCTTCAAGAGGGTGACATAAGATTGGCTTCTTATCTAATGTCAACTTGATATCCATATGCCCACAGGCATATCTCACCAGCACTATCTCTCACAAGATTTCCACACCACTTTGCACATTTGGCTAAGCTATATCAAAGACTAATAGTATAACTCTTCTAATCCATACAAATTATATTATAACTCTCTAAGCCCGATAAATAGGGGAGGTAGATACAAGAAACATAACTAAAACTAGGACAAAAGAAATAATATTACACCATAGTTTTCTAATGAGAGAGAGAGAGAGAGATTAATAGAGAGATATCGTACAAATTTTCCTTTTATATCTGGAGCTCTATAGGACAAAACCCTTTCTCTTACTCTTAAACTTTTGACTAAGATAATAAAGATTCTGCCTAGATCTATTATAAGCTCTCTTACTTCCTCTTCCTCTCCATCTTCATCATACTCACCTATAGGTCCTCAACTCACAGGTAGATCGATAAAGTATGGCCAAGTATCATTCACTAAATAAATCTTGAATTAACATATTCTAAACCACAACCTACCAGTTTGATAGGGAAGAGATAAGTGTAATTAAGTAATATTTTTTTTATTTAAAATTTAGTAAAAAAATGTATTATTTTTTATATTTTGTATAGGAATTATGCAGGAAAAAGAAAAAATTATAAGTGTTGGATAGCGTCGTAGCGACATTAAGTATAACACCACAGTGCCCACTTGATCAAACCTTGAGTACCAATTTCAACGTGGTAGTGCTAACCTTCTCTATTTATAAGCACAGTAATATCACAAATGCCAATATTGTAGTGCATCACAGCATCGTTACACCCAAAACCAACACCGCAGCATTAGGTGTCTCAAAAAAATCCTCATAGGAGCCCCAACATCTCAAAGGCCACAGCGCCAAAATTTCATTTCAAGTTCCACAGTGCTCATTTTTTATGATGCCTCAATGAAGTAGTTATAACTTCTAATAGTTGTATTGATTTTACAAAAAGATTCAACGATTCTTATAGTAACTGTTCCACATCATCTAACATACTAGCAGAGCCAACATTACAGTGCTGAGGTGCTAGTTCATTTTTCACCGATGCAGTGCCACCTTGTCTAGCACCATGGCACTTGAGTATGATCTTTTACTTACTATAAAAAGTTTTTAGTTCTATTATTTTAGGAGTTACCTCACTTGAGCAAAAATTTATATTTTTTAGTTCCCCATAGAGTAAAGTCTAAGGAAGGCTAGGGAAGTGCAAGACACATTCTCTGGGAAATCTTAGCCTATGTTTGTATAATAAACTCTATAAGTGGTGGAAGGAGGGTAAAGAAGATAATTTGGTACTTACTGGTAATAAATCTTACTACTTCTCTTATATTTTATTCTTCCATGAATAAAATTAATATGAGTTTTCTTGTCTTTTCTTCTATGTCTAGCTAATTCTCTTATTTTGGGATGATGATATAAAGAGTATATTGAGTACTAATGTAGACTCTTGTGCTTTAATGAATGTATTGATATTTTCAATATCTTTTGTTCTTCATTTAATGTATATAATGGCCATGTGTGTAGTTAAAACTTAGTTGATGTATAGCCTCAATGAATAAATGCTAGAACAATTAGAAATATTGAAATAGAATATTGACATCCTAAACATAAGATGTTTGAATATTCTATGTTCTATGGATATAGTAAAATTGTAAGAAGACTAGCAATCTTTATTTTCACCTCTATAAGCTTGATAGAGATCTAGGGATACACATACTCTGACCCACATTTATAATTAAGAATCTCATTAGGAAAGCTATGTAATTTACATACATTAGTCCAAAACACTTTATCTCATTAGTATAAACTTTTTATACTTATATTTTCATTCATTGGTAGGAACTCAAAAATCTCATTTTTTCATTTCAGTATGATAAATTCATGTAATTATAGTAAGTAGTAGTAATTTTATTGTGATATAGTAGAACACTTTCTTGTGGATTTGACACTCTACTTTATATCACTAGATTACTTAATTTAACATGTATACTTGCATAAATTAATGGGCTTTTATAAATTTCATATAAAAAAACCTAGGCATATTTCAAATTAAGCGAGTTTCACATTAGCTCACCATTAACCTCACACCACCCCTCATTAGAAAAGTACCTTTAGTTTTACACTTCTTCCACAGACTATAACGAGATCCTTATATTCCTAACCTGCTAGACCTTAACACTCAGTGAAAAAGGAGAGAAAAAAAAATTATTAACTTCCCTATGTTTGTCCTCACCCAACACTATTTTATTTTTACAAAGTTTATACCTAGCAATAGTATAAGTGAGGTGACCAACAATAGGGTGATCCTTAAATATTGTATCCAAAAAGACTTTATTATTCATTTTAGAAAAATTATTTTTTAATCTACCCAATATATGCTTGGGGGGGTCATATTCTATGGGCTTAGGGTAGCCCTGTATTATTTATGAGTTTATGAATATATCAGGGTAATAGAGAAATAAGGGAAGGAGTATATCATTCCTACTTCTGTCCAAGTTAATTCTAAGATCTAGTCCTTCAAAATCTCCTTTATGACCCAACCTAGCTAATAATGGGGTTAGAGATCTTTGAATGCTAGGAGATTAGGTGGTGAACCTTTGGGTTATAGTCGATCAGATCGGGGTTTTTATAGATCACTTTAGGTATCACATGTCTAGACTGAAACATGGGACATATTGTTACAAATCTGGTTTTGATGATGACAAACATGTTTGCAGTGTATTTTGCTTGGCTAACCCATTTCAGGCACAAAAGATCACGAGCAAATAAAGCCAACTCAAGATCGGGTCCAAGTGTGTCAAATGTATGATTTTTCTCTTTATTGAGTCAATTGTAATGTAACTGATCCCCGAGCTAAGTAACCTTGCACACACACACTCAGGGGGAGAGCTTGAGTGAATTAGAGTTTCTGTTCATTTTTTATTTAGATCGTCCTGGACGATATTCACATCGTTCTGGACGATCAGGTAAAAATAGAAATCCTAATTAGGGTGACTAAGTTAATAGGGTCTGATTAAGCCGATCGTCCTGGACAATCTTTGGATCGTACGAGACGATATGCTCAAATCAGAAATTCTCAGCCGCCAGATCAAGTTAGGCAAGTTTTTATTTTAAGTTATTTGGTCTGATCATCCCGGACGATACGTGTATCATCCTGGATGATTCAGTACAATCATGCCTAAATTAATTTGATAATTAAGGAAAGTAATTTATTTTTGATTGATACGATCATATCGTCCTGGATGATCGCAGGATCTTCCCGGACGATCATGATCGTCTAGTGCATTTCAGCTGTACGTCTCGAACTGTGTTAAGGATGATTTGGGCACTTTTTGAACTAATCGTACAGGATGATGTCCCTATCGTCCTAGACGATCAAGTCATTTTTTGGTCGTCCAGCACAGTTTGCTCTGGACGACCCGAACTGTCTTCTGGATGATATTCCTCGATTTGCACTAGTCATCCCGGACGATCGCAGGATCGTACGGGATGATATGAATAATTTTTTCTACTGATCATCCAGAAGAGCTAGATCGTCCAGGCTGAAACAGCTGATTTTGAACTGATCGTACAGGATGGTCTATCGATCATCCTGGAAGATCTTGGCCGACTAGTTGAGATTTAGGGCAAATTTTAAGCCCTCCTATAAAAGAACTTTTTCTTGAAACAAGAAAATTTTTTTCCAACTTCCCTGAGAAACCCTAGAGAGAGAGAGAGTTGGGAGAGAGAGAGAGGATCTTGTGAGGGGGAGTTAGTGAGGGATTCGCTAAGGTTGCTACAAGCACGGATCAGAGTCGTCTTCTCCGCTCGTCGTCTTTCGTCTAGTCGGTGTTCATCGTGGGAGGATCGTTCGCAAGAAGATCCGGGGTTCTCTGCCCGCTTCAGGTGGAAGCAAAAGGAGTTCGAAGGTTTACTGCCTGCTTCAGGAGGAAGCAAAAGGAGGTCGGGTTCTCTGCCCCACCGTGTGGTGAAAAGGAGCTCTTGTACAGGCTTCTTCGCCTTGCTGTGGGAGCAAAAAGAGAGACACTTTTTGTTTAGTGCAATACCTGGAGGGGAGGCTCCGGGGAGTGGACGTAGGTCAAGTTGATCGAACCACTATAAAATCTGGTTTGCTTTTCTGATTCAATTCTGCACTTTACTTTTTGATATTATTTGCCTGGGTGAATATCTGAGATTGATCTTTTCATTCTTGTTTAATTGTTTCTGCTGCTAAGTATCGAAAAGATTTTTCATTATTATCATGAAATTTTTAAATAACTAATTCACCCCCCCCCCTCTTGATTAGCCTCGGGACTAGTTCACTAGGGCTTAACATCCCTATCAAACTTTTAAGTGGTATCAGAGCTGGATTCAAAATTTAGGTTTAAAAACTTTTGAATTTGATCCATGGCTAACTGTAACAATCGTAATACTGCTGAAGGTTATTCTATTACAAGACCACCAATGTTTGATAATATTCTTTTTGATTTTTGGAAAACACGCATGTCTACTTTTCTTCAATCGATTGCCTATCGTATGTGGATGTTAGTTAAGGATGGATACGAACCACCTTTTAGATTGATTAACAACGTGAAAACTGAACTCCTGTTTGTAGATTGGACTTTTGATGATCGTGACTTAGCACAGTTAAATGTAAAATGTTTGAACTGTTTCATTTGTGCTTTAAAATCTGAAGACTATATGCATGTTTCTACTTGTACAATGGGAAAGGAAATATGGGATCGATTATGTATAACATATGAAGGTACAACTGAAGTAAAACAGTCTAGGTTAAACATCTTGTTACATAATTACAAACTTTTTCGCATGAAATCTAGTGAGTCTATTTCATAAATGTACACAAGGTTCACTCAGATTGTTACCTCTTTGCATGCTTTAGGTAGAGAACTTACTAACTACGAAAGAGTGAAGAAAATTCTTAGATGTTTGTCTGCTTCTTACGATGCTAAGATTATTGCTATCACGGAATCTAAAGATTTAAATACTTACTCCATTGACAGCTTACTTGGATCACTCATTGCTTACGAGCAAGGGGTGAACCAAAGACAACTTGATGCAGGTGAACGAAAGAAGGAGAAGACAGTGGCACTAAAGGCCAAAGATTCAGATGCTAGCACTTCCAGGTCTGATAGCGATGATGCTAGCACTTCCGGGTCTGATAGCGATGATGTTGCCTTAATCACAAAGCAATTTAAGAGCTTTCTAAGGAAGAAGAATAAGAATTTTTAAAAGTGGAACAAAGGTAAGACCAGTAGAAACTTTAAAGGTTCATCTGAATCTGTTTGTTTTGAATGCAGGAAGCCTGGACACATTAAGGCGGATTGTCCTACACTTAAAGCCCATCCAAGCAAGGAGAAGGGTGAGGAGAAACCAAAGTTCAGAAAGGATAAGAAGCGGATTCAGAAGGTGTTCTGGGCAGACTCTACATCCGACTCTTCTGAGACTGAAGCTGAAGAGGAGGAAACAAAGTTGTGTCTGATGGCTGATGATCACCCTGGTCAGTCGGACCAGGAAGAGGTATGTGAGCTTACTTACGATCAACTATTTAAAGTTTCTGAAAAAATCCATACATCGTATAGAAAGCTTAAGAAAACTCATGCTAGTTTGAAATTAGATTATTTGACTTTGCAAAAAGAGCATGATGTGTTAGTTAAAGATCATTCCACTGTTGATTCCAATTACATGTCTTTGCTTGATGAATTCGATGAGTTGAACAAAAAATATTCTGATTTAACTGTTGAGCATGATTTGTTAAAAATATCGCATGTTGAATTAGAAGTTGCTTTTAAGAAATTGAATGATATGATATGTGATTTAGAAAGTAATGAAAGTGTAAGAACTTTTGAAATTGCAAGTTTAAATAAACATATTGAGTTTTTAAAAGTGAAAATCAGTGCTTTTGAAAAGAATAAAACACCGCCTACTTTTGAACAGTTTTATGCACCGCCACCTTTTGAAAAATCTGTTGCAAGTTCATCAAAGCATGTTTCATATACATCTATGAAGAGGCATTATCACCCGCGTAGATTAGTTAACCCTTTTCCTGGTGTTAGATATTTTTCATGTGGCATGTTAGGACACATTTCCCACACCTGCACTGTTCACCATAGTACACATTGGGTGTGGAGACCCAAATTGCCTGTTTTACAGCACAGCACGCATGCATTGCATTCTTCTTTTCATAAGAAGGAACCCAAACCTGTTTGGGTTCCTAAGACTAGCGTTTGATATTTTTGTAGGTGTGCTCTCACACAAGACCTCGTGAGAGCATGTGGTACCTGGACAGCGGATGTTCTAGACATATGACTGGAGATGCAAATCAGTTCATTTCGCTGGAGGCCAAAGCTGGAGGCAAGGTTACACTTGGAGATAACACCACCAGGAAGGTGGTAGGCTCAGGTATAATTGGTGATTCAAAGAATTTTATGATTGATAATATTTTGCTTGTAGATGGACTGAAACACAACTTGCTGAGTATCAGTCAACTTTGTGACAAGGGATACAGCATCAAATTCCTGCCGACTGGCAGCATTTTAAGCTTAAATGATGAAGTTGTTTTGCAGGGGCAAAGGATCAACAACGTCTACAAGCTGGATGTAAGTTATATTAAATCTGATAATTCAATTTGCTTAAAAATTGCTGCTAATGAGTCTTGGTTATGGCATAGGAGATTGTGTCATGCCAGTATGAAAACCCTTAGGAGAGTCACCCAAAAGGACTTAGTTAGAGGTGTGCCCAAGCTTAAGTTCACTAAGGATCACCTGTGTGATGCCTGTCTGTTAAGGAAGCAAATCCAGTCCTCCATTCACTCTGTTAAGGACATTACCACCTCTAGACCTCTAGAAGTTCTTCACATGGACCTCTTTGGATCATTAGCACTGCCAGCTTAGGGGGGAGAGTCTATGGATTTGTGATAGTAGATGATTATTCGAGGTTCACTTGGGTGAAATTTTTGTCACATAAATCTGAGTCATTTGGTGAGGTTAGATTGTTTTCTACTTGGATTCAGAAGAAGTTAGGATGTGAGATTATTACCATCCATAGTGATCACGGAGGAGAGTTTAAAAATAAAAGATTTGGAAGTTTTTGTGAGGATCAAGGGATTAGTCATAATTTTTCAGCTCCTAGGACCCCTCAGCAGAACGGGGTAGCTGAAAGGAAGAACAGGACCTTAGTGGAAGCCGCTAGAGCCATGCTTGCCGAGTATTCACTTCCAAAATACTTTTGGGCTAAAGCGGTGAACACTGCCTGTTATGTGCTGAATAGGGTGAATGTGAGAGTCAAACTAAACAAGACACCTTATGAGATCATTAAGGGTATAACTCCAAATCTATCCCACCTCCACGTCTTTGGCTGTAAGGTTTTCATTCTGAACAATGGGAAGTCACCCATAGGAAAATTTGACCCCAAATCTGATGAAGGAGTGTTCTTAGGATATTCAAGTGTGGGGAAATCCTTTAGAGTGTTCAATAAGAGGACTTTAGTGGTGGAAGAAACAACCCATGTAGTGTTTGATGAATCTGATCCTAAGGAGTCTAGATCTGAAGTAGAAGATGAAGAGATTATTGAGGTTACCCAAGGGGTTGGAAATACAAATCTGGAGGAAAGGGTAGAACCTCAAACCACGTTGCCTAGAGATTGGAGATATTCTTCGAGTCATCCTAAAGAACTAATCTTAGGAGACCCTTCTGAAGGTGTTAGGACTAGGCATGGACTTAGGAAGGAAGTAAACCATTCTGCCTTTATCTCAATGACTGAACCCACCAACATCAATCAAGCCCTCTCGGATGAGTTTTGGATTTTAGCTATGCAGGAAGAATTGAATCAATTTATAAGGAATGATGTTTGGGAGTTAGTAGAAAGACCTAGAAATCAAAGTATTGTGGGAACCAAGTAGGTCTTTAAGAATAAGATGAATGATTCTGGTGTGGTGGTTAGGAATAAGGCAAGATTGGTGGCTAAGGGGTATAATCAGATATAAGGGATTGATTTTGAGGAGACTTTTGCCCCTGTAGCTAGATTGGAAGCCATTAGAGTGCTACTAGCCTTTGCCTGTTATAAGGGATTTAAGTTATTTCAAATGGATGTCAAGAGTGCCTTTTTAAATGGGGTAATAACAGAAGATGTTTTTGTAGAACAACCCCAAGGTTTTGAGAGTTCCTAATATCTGAATCATGTTTTTAAATTAAAAAAGGCCTTATATGGATTGAAACAGGCACCCAGAGCTTGGTATGAGAGGCTTAGCACATTCCTGTTAGAAAGAGAGTTTGTTAAGGGGAGCGTAGACACCACCCTTTTTCTGAGGAGAATAGGGGATAACTTACTCATTGTCCAGATTTATGTTGATGATATAATTTTTGGATCTTCTGATAAATATTTATGTGATGAGTTTTCTAAAATAATGAGTAAGGAGTTTGAGATGAGTATGATGGGAGAATTGTCCTACTTTTTGGGGTTTAGCATAAGGCAAACGGATGATGGAACATTTCTCAATCAATCTAAATACACTAAGGACATTTTGAAGAAATATGAAATGGACAAAGCCAAGCCAATCAATACTCCCATGACCTCCTCAGTTCAGTTAGATAAGGATTCAAGTGGGAAATCTATTGATCAAAAGAAGTATAGAGGAATAATAGGATCACTGCTTTACCTGACTGCTAGCCGACCTGATATCATGTTTAGTGTCTGTCTTCGTGCTAGGTTTCAGGCTGATCCTAAAGAGTCCCACCTGACTGCTGTTAACAGAATTCTTAGATATCTTTTAGGGACCCCAAACCTAGGAATCTGGTACCCTAGGCACAGCACCTCTTTTGAGATCATTGGATATTCTGATTCTGACTTTGTAGGGTATAGGGTGGATAGAAAGAGCACTTCTGGGACTTGTCAGTTCATAGGACAGTCGTTTGTCTCCTGGTCCAGTAGAAAATAGAACTCAATTGCACTTTTCACTACTGAAGCTGAGTACATTGCCTTAGGAAGTTGTGTGGCCCAAGTTCTTTGGTTGAAGCAACAAGTCTTGGATTTAGGATTACCTGTTGGCACAATTTTTGTTCTATGTGATAATACTAGTGCCATCTGTATCTCTAAGAATCCAATCCAACATTCTAGGACCAAACATATTGATATAAGGCATCACTTCATTAGGGACCATGTTACAAAAGGGGACATTGAGCTACATCATGTAGCAACTGAAAATCAACTGGCTGACATATTCAATAAACCACTGGCCTTTGACTCATTCAGCATTTTGAGAACCAGATTAAGAGTGATTGATATAAATTCTTGATTCTGATGACTGCTGATTTCTGATTATTCTGATTGTTATTCTATTTTTTGTTAGTTAGTTTTTGATTTTGAATTGATTATTTGCTTTTAGTAGGTTTTATTTCTTTTGCTGATTTCTATGTTTGCCTTATTGTTAGTTTGATTTGAATATTTAGTTCAATGTGATTTTCTATCTATTTTTTATTCACTGGTTCATCTCTTGCACTTACTATTTTATGCTTTTCAAAGTCTGATCACTACTCACTGCTTTTGATAATCTGAATTTCTACTGGGAGCTTTACCTTATTTTTGTTTGGAAGCTGGTAAGCAGTGATTGACTCCACTGGATCTGTTAAAGGGAAGAAACATAGATGATTGTTTCTCTTCCTCTAACTCCTTTGCTGGTGTATTATTTCTTTTGGATAAAATATACTCTTCAAAATTAAAATTTTAGTTTTTGAACTAGAGCTTTATTTTATCTTCTTCCAGTAATCTACCTCATATCAATAGTGTTTTCAAAGTCTTGAGTCATTTTTTAATTTTCTAAACCAAGTGATTGCACTTATCATATGACGTCTGGCTTTTGTTTTGTGAATTACTCTTCCTTATCGTGGAGAGCATCTCCTATATCTGGAAGGTAATTTCACAGCTAAGACTATTTAACGATTATGAAAAGAAGAAAGCTTAGAAAAGATGCGCAGATCACCAAATCAATTGAAAAAGAGGCATAAAATGAGCCCAAAACTGAAAAGATGCGAAATTGTCAAATTGGATACACAAAGTGTATCAAAAATGAAAAGATGCACAAAGCGCCAAATAAATTGAAAAAGAGGCATAAAATGAGCCCAACCAAGCTTTCTGTCCTTTCAGATCGTTAAAGGTCTTAGAAAAATCCGTGCGCCACTTAATACTTTCAAAAGCTTGTGTTTGAAAATCCTGATTTCTAATTTTTTTACTTTGTAACACTATTATATCAGATATTTTTTCTGGAACGAGGCTTGAAAGGATCTCTTTTCGAATCTAATTTCTATTCTTCTGAATTGGATGTTTGGTTTGAAAGAGATTTGTGTCTATAAGGTGCCCGAGGTGGGAGTTACGAAAGTTAATTTTTCCAACTTTTTCTGGATTTCAGCGCTGTCAATCGTCTTCTTATTAGTTTTTGGATCTAAAATCAAGGAAAAGATCTATTTTATTCGAGCAGCTTAATAAAAAAAACTGATCCTTTTATGTGTTTTTGCTGTGAGTTTTATTCATTTTTTTGTGTTGTTTTAATTTCATGATTGTATTTTTGGGATCTTGATCTGTCACCTCCATCCTCCATCTTTTTCTGTTTTCTTCACATCATCCTAGACGATTCCCTGATCATCTTGGATGATCCTCTTCATCCTGGACAATCCCAACATTGTCCTGGAATATTCATTCAAAATCGTCCCCACACTGCTCCTGCTGCTGGAAACTCCAATTATTGGTGATCGTCCTGGACGATCCTTACATCATCCTGGATGATATGATTCATATCTTCCTGATCTGATCAAATGGCTGGCATTGCACCAATTATTATCCATCGTCCTGGATGATCCACTTCATCATCCTGGACGATCCACGTGTTAGCCGATGGACGATTGGAATTTGGCCTGTCCGACACACTTATTGCACATCGTCCGGGACGATCGAACTAATCGCCCTGGACAATATCTTTTCGTCAACGGTCGTCCAGCCTGACTCCTCAGGACGATCCCCTGTGTCTAATCGTCCTGGACGATCTCTGATCATCCTGGATGATCGGACCACTTTTTTGACCAATCGTCCAGGACGACATAAATGCCTCTATCGTCCCGCACGATGTCGCGATCGTACGGAACGATCAGGTCATTTTCTATATAAACAGCAGTTTTTCTTAAGGATTTTCACTCTTTCTCCCTCTACTTTCCTTCACTTTTGATTCCTAATGGCTGGTGGCAAATGCTCGCGGCAAAAGGGTGCAAGCTCCTCCCGGGGGTCGGTTGATCCTCGCTTCCCCAATGCAGCCGATCAGGCTTCCTACGAGCCATACTGTGAAGTGGGGATCACACCGTTGAAAATTATAAATCCCCGCACTCTCACTTATCCTGTCCTTGACCTCTTCGCACACACCTCCCTCACCTTCATCATGACTCTCGCATTTCCCTTTAGCTCGGAACTTCTTTCCATTTTCTTTGCAAACTTGCAAATTTTGACTGATTATTCCACCCTCTACTCTTATGTAAATCAGCACCCCGTCGAACTTACCTACCAAGACTTTCATAACATTCTCCAACTTTCTATCATTCGTGACAAACTCCACACCCTTATCACTGACCCAGACTATGATTGGAGTGTCGCCAATCATTTCCTTCGCAATATAAATGCCCCTTATTATGACAATGCCTACTCCACACTTCTTAAGGACGCCCAGACTATTCAATATATTCTTCATTCCTCCGTTATTCTGAAGGCGGGGGATCGAATTCACATCACCCCACTCCTGTCCTTGACCACCTACTACATCCTGGCCCATAAGGAATTTAATGCCACCGACCTTATTATCCGGTACCTCGAGCACCTCACCACAATTCGGGATCCAGGTCATCGCCGTCGTCCAAATCTAGCCTTAGGACACATCATTGCCTATGCCCTCGAAACCAAATATGACCTGCAATATCCCGCAACTCCAGATGTTCCTCCTTCCTTCCTCACCAATAATGCCTTCCATGTCCTACACAGCACCCGACTACATCCGAAGCCCGCCCCGGATGTTGAGGAAGAGGAGGAAAAGGCCATTCCAGTTCCTGCTGCACCAGAGGCACCTGCTCCCCTTCGCATTCCTCTCCCTTTGACCACCTGGTGCAGCACTTCGATCAGTAGGAGGCAAGATTTGACTTCTATGTGGTTGCCAGGAGCAGCGGCACGCCGAGGTCATCCAACGCTTCATTGACTATGCTGCGCAGCAGCAACAGCAGCATGACTAGGATATTGCCTGGATTAGAGCTCATTTTCAAGCCATTCACCACTACTTCAACCCACCACAGCCACCTCCTTCTTTCGATCAGGATCCGCCTCTGTTCTAGTTTTCTATTTTGTAGTTATTCTCTTTTATGTTTTGTACATGTATTTCCGTGTTCTGTTTTACCCTCCTCCTTTTTGTGATGTCAAAAGGGGGAGTCAGTTGTAGTCGTTTTAATTTTTGTTATGTGTTATGTTTTCTGTATTAGTTTGATTGTTAAATGAAAACTTGAAAAAAATATATCTATTTTTCGATGTCATGTATATTTTTATTTTCAAACTACTGTACAAATATTTTCCATCATCAAAAAGGGGGAGATTGTTGCAAATCTGGTTTTGATGATGATAAACATATTTGCAGTGTGTTTTGCTTGGCTAACCCGTTTCAGGCACAAAAGATCACGAGCAAATCAAGCCAACTCAAGATCGAGTCCAAGTGTGTCAAATGTATGATTTTTCTCTTTATTGAGTCAATTGTAATGTAAATGATCCCCAAGCTAAGTAACCTTGCACACACACACTCAGGGGGAGAGCTTGAGTGAATTAGAGTTTCTGTTCATTTTTTATTCAGATCGTCCTAGACGATATTCACATGGTCCTGGATGATCAAGTAAAAATAGAAACCCTAATTAGGGCGACTAAGTTAACAGGGTCTGATTAAGCCGATCGTCCTAGATGATCTTTGGATCGTACGGGACGATATGCTCAAATAAGAAATTCTCAGCCGCTAGATCAAGTTAGGCAAGTTTTTATTTTAAGTTATTTGGTCTGATCGTCCCGGACGATACATGTATCATCCTGGACGATTCAGTACAATCATACCTAAATTAATCTGGTAATTAAGGAAAGCAATTTATTTTTGATTGATACGATCATATCATCCTGGACGATCGCAGGATCATCCCGGACGATCATGATCGTCTAGTGCATTTCAGTTGTACGTCCCGAACTGTGTTCAGGATAATTTGGGCACTTTTTGAACTAATAGTACAGGACGATGTTCCTATCGTCCTGGATGATCAAGTCATTTTTTGGTCGTCCAGCATAGTTTGCTCTGGATGACCCGAACTGTCTTCTGGACGATATTCCTCGATTTGCACTAATCATCCCGGATGATCGCAGGATCGTACGGGACGATATGAACAATTTTTTCTACTGATCGTCCAGAAGAGCCAGATCATCCAGGCTGAAACAGCTGATTTTGAACTGATCGTACAGGACGATCTATCGATCGTCCTAGCCGATCTTGGCCGACCAGTTGAGATTTAGGGAAAATTTTAAGCCCTCCTATAAAAGAAATTTTTCTTGAAATAAGAAAAATCTTTTGCCACCTTCCTTCCCTGAGAAACCATAGAGAGAGAGAGAGTTGGGAGAGAGAGAGAGGATCTTGTGAGGGGGAGTTAGTGAGGGATTCACTAAGGTTGCTCCAAGCACAGATCAGAGTCATCTTCTTCGCTCGTCATCTTTCATCTAGTCTGTGTTCATCGTGGGAGGATGGTTCGCAAGAAGATCCGGGGTTCTCTGCCCGCTTCAGGTGGAAGCAAAAGGAGTTTGAAGGTTCTCTGACTGCTTCAAGAGGAAGCAAAAGGAGGTCGGGTTCTCTGCCCCATCGTGTGGTGAAAAGGAGGTCTTGTACAGGCTTCTCCGCCTTACTGTGGGAGCAAAAGGAGAGACACTTTTTGTCTAGTGCAATACCCGGAGGAGAGGCTCCGGGGAGTGGACGTAGGTCAAGTTGACCGAACCACTATAAAATCTGGTTTGCTTTTCTGATTCAATTCTGCACTTTACTTTTTGATATTAACTGCCTGTGTGAATATCTGAGATTGACCTTTTCATTCTTGTTTAATTATTTCTGTTGTGATTTGGGTGAATCGGTTTGTTCATGTGAATTCTAATCCAAGTTTATATTATTTAGATTTTTGATGGTTACAAAAGCTTATTGTTTGTCTAATTCATCTTCTAACATATATTTGAGTTTTTTGTGTTGTGTATACTAAAGTATTTTTCAGGAAATTCATACTCTAGATTGTTGAAGACTTCAAGTTTATTTGTTCACTGTAAATGAAGTCTGTAATTTTTTTTTCTTTCTTGAGTCTGAGAGAGTGTGATTGTAAGTTGGATAACTGTGCACACACGCAATGGGGGAGTAAAAAGTTTAATTTTTTTTTAAAACTGATCGTACAGTATGATTTTATATCGTACGGGATGATCTGCAGAATGTGTCCTCCATAAAGAACCCGCATGCCTAGAAATTTTTTCTAAGTCATGTTCGTACAGTACGAATACTATTTCGTACATGGGTTTTGCTGTACGATCTGCTTAAAATTGGGTTCGTTTAAACCTTCTTTCGGGATGAAATGTTCATACGAAGCTTACTGATCGATTCGTCCAAGCTTTCGTACGGGACGAAATGTTCGTACGAAGCTTACTGATCGATTCATCCAAGCGTTCGTACGGGATGAAATATTTATACGAAGCTCTCTGTTTGGTTCATCCAAGTATTGATACGGGACGACTGTTCGTACCAAGCTCACTGTTCGATTCGTCCAAGCTTGCGTATGAGACGAATTGAACAATAGTTTGAACTATTCGTACGGTACGATCTGATATCATTCGGGACGATCGACACGGACTTAACTTGAAATTTCAGTTTTTGGACGGTTTTTTCTGTCCTAAGTAAAAAAATGACTCAAAACTATTTGAAGAGAAAATCCTTTTGCAAAAATTCTTTTGGGAAGTGAGAGGAGAGTGATTGGGAGAGTGTTTGGGAGTGAGTTTTGAGAGATCTTTGAAGAGAAAATTGTGAGGAGATTCACAAGATTATTCAATTGAGAGGATTTCTTTTACTTATTCTTCGAGCATCTTCCTAGTTCCTTGGAGACTTTTGCAAGAGCATTGTTCAAAAGGATTCCGATTCTCTGTCGCACTTAGAGAGTGAAAAGGACGACGGTTCTCTGCCGCACTTGGAGGGTGAAAAGGACGAAGGTTCTCTGCGGCACTTGAAGGGTGAAAAGGACGATGGTACTCTGCCGTACCGGGGTTGGTGGAAGAGAGTTTGTAAAGGCTTCTCCGCCTTGCTGTGGGGGCAAAAGGAGAGTCACTTGGTTTTAGTGCAATACCTAGAGAAGGAGTCTCTAGGGAGTGGATGTAGGTCGTGTTTGACCGAACCACTATAAATTCTGGTGTTTTCTGTTCACTATTTATTTTTCTGCATTTCTATTTTCTGTAGTTTATTCTCGTTGTGGTTGAATTTCTGTGTTGAAAGAAAGAGAAAAAATTATCTCTGATCATACTGTACGAAGTTATATCGTGCTGTACGATTAGCTTTTAAATTTTCTAAAATATCAAGAGTAATTTTTAAAAGAATAATTCACCCCTCCCCCTCTTGGTTAGCCTAGGGACATTGAGCAATAGGTCTAACAACCTGTTTGCACTTTCAAGTGGTATCAGAGGAAATTTCAAAATAACTGTTTTAAATACTGTTTGAAATTTCGATCATGGCTAATTTTGGAAATAGAAATACTATTGAAGGATACTTGATCACTAGACCATCGTTATTTGATAATATTCCTTTTGATTTTTTGGAAAACTCGCATGTCTACTTTTCTGCAATCACTTGACTATCGTATGTGGATGTTAGTTCAGGATGGTTATACTGAACCAACTAGAATTGTAGAAGGAATAAGAGTTCAAACACCTTTTACAAACTGGACTGTAGAAGAACGTGAACTAGCTCAACTGAATGCTAAGTGTTTGAATAGTTTCTTTTATGCTTTAAAATCAGAGGATTACATGCGTGTGTCTACCTGTAAATCAGGAAAGGAAATTTGGGATAGACTTTGTATCACATATGAAGGTACGAATAAAGTGAAACAAACTAGATTGAACATTCTCTTGCACGACTATGAACTTTTTCGCATGAAACAGAATGAATCAATCTCTGACATGTACACTCGCTTTACACACATAGCCACTTCATTGCATGCTCTAGGTAGGGAGTTAACAAATGCTGAGAAAGTTAACAAGATATTACGTTGTTTACCTCCTGCATATGATGCAAAGATAACTGCAATAACAGAATCTAAAGATTTGAATGTTTATTCTGTTGACAATCTTCTTGGATCACTAATTGCTTATGAGTAATCGGTGACTCAAAGACAGATTGATGCAGGTGAGAAGCGAAAGGAGAAGAATATTGCTTTAAAGGTGGATGACTCTGAAAGTGATCAATCGCTACTTGAGGATGAAGAGGATATTGCCCTGATGACGAGGCAATTTAGAAGTTTCCTAAAAAGGAAGCAGAGAAGATGCCAGCATTGGAACAAGGGTAAGTTCCAGAAGAATGTCAAGGCTTCGAATGAAGTCATTTGCTATGAGTGTAGAAAGCTAGGTCACATCAAGACAGAATGCCCCAATCTCAAAGGAAATCCTAACAAGGAGAAGACCGAGGAGAAACCAAAGGATAGAAGGGGTAAAAAGAGAGTACAATGAGCTTTCTAGGCGGACTCAGCTTCAGATTCATCAGAAACAGCACCAGAAGAGGAAGTTACCAATTTGTGCTTAATGGCTGATAATCTCGACCATTCAGATGAGGATGAGGTATGTGATTTAAGCTATGAAGAATTATTTGAAGTTTCTGAACGCATACATTCTGCATATAGGAAACTTAAGAAACTGCATGCTAAGTTAAATTTGGATTACATAGAGCTGCAAAAAGATTATGAGATCCACAGAAAAGATCATGCATTAATTGATAGCAACCATATGACTTTGTTGGATGAGTATGAAGATTTAAACAAACAGCATAATCTTTTAAAATCATCACATGCTGAACTTGAAAAAAATTTTATGACTTTTATGGATGAATCAGACTCTAGAGAGCATGAGTTAAAAATTGATAATTCAATTTTAGAAAGTGCCAATGCATATCTTAAAGTTTAGATTAAAGCACTTAAGGAAAAAACAATACCACCTAAACTTGAAGAGTTTCATGAATCTTACCACAAGAACATTGACTTAAGATCTAAAAAGAAAATTTTTAGAAAGAATAAATTAGTGAATCCCTTTCCAGGGATAAAGTGTTTTTCTTGTGGTAGTTTAGGATACATTTCCCATACCTGTACTTTGAAGTATAGAACACATTTAGTATGGAGACCTAAGGTGCAGAAACCACAGCATATCACACATGCATCTGGTTTAAAGTTATCAAGAGGTGAACCCAAACTTGTTTGGGTTCCCAAGGATAATGTTTGATCATTTTGCAGAAACGGTCTCACAGAAGACCTCGTGAGAGTATTTGGTACCTGGACAGCGGATGCTCAAAGTATATGACTGGAGATACAAATCAATTTATATCGCTAGAAGCCAGGAATGGAGGTAAAGTGACACTTGGAGATAATACCACCAAGAGAGTGGTAGGTACAGGTATAATTGGAAATTTAGAAAATTTTGTTATTGAGAATGTACTGTTAGTTGAAGGCTTGAAACACAATCTGTTGAGTATTAGTCAATTATGTGACAAGGGCTATCATATTAAGTTTTTACCTACAAGTTGTGTTATTAGTCTAAATAGAACTGTTATTTTAAATGGTGATAGGGTAAACAATGTTTACATGTTAGATTTTAATTCTATTAAAGCATCTACTGCCTTGTGTCTGAAAACTGTATCTGATGAATCATGGTTGTGGCATAGAAGGCTTTGTCATGCTAGCATGAAAAATCATAGGAAAATCACTCAAAAGCAACTAGTTAGAGGAGTACCAAAATTGGATTTTACTAAAGATCACTTGTGTAATGCATGTCAACTAGGAAAATAAGTGAGATCCTCATTCAATTATATCAAGGAAATTAGGACTAGTAAGCCCCTAGAAATTCTCCACATGGATTTATTTGGACCTGTTAGTACCTTAAGTTTAGGAGGAAAAAGATTTGGATATGTTATTGTGGATGACTATACTAGATTCACCTGGATTAAATTTTTGAATCATAAGAGTGAATCATTTGATGAGTTCAGAGATTTTGCCACTTGGATTCAGAGAAAACTTGGTTTTGAAATAGTTAGTATCCAAAGTGATCATGGAGGAGAATTTGAAAATGAAATGTTTAGTGATTTTTGCAAATCTCTTAGAATTGAACACAACTTCTCAGCCCCGAGAACACCTCAACAGAATGGAGTTGTAGAAAGAAAGAACAGGACATTAGTGGAAACTGCTAGGGCCATGTTGGCAGAATATTCACTTCCTAAATATTTTTGGGCTGAAGCAGTTAGTACAGCATGTTATGTATTGAATGGTGTGTACATAAGGTCTAAATTGAATAAGACACCCTATGAACTTCTTAAAGGTAGAAGTCCCAACCTCTCACATCTACATGTTTTTGGATGTAAAGTGTTCATTCATAATAATGATAAAACTCTTCTAGGAAAATTTGATCCGAAATCACATGAAGGAATCTTTCTAGGATACTCAAGTGTTGGAAAATCCTATAGAGTTTTTAATAAGAGAACATTGGTAGTTGAAGAGACCACACATGTTATTTTTGATGAATCCTATGATAGTAAAGGGTCTAAGATGGATGAAGATGAGGTTGAGGTGATAAACCAAAAACTTGAAAATCAAAAAGTTGAAGATAGGGTTGAAAAAGAAGAGAAAAACCAATTGCCTAGAGAATGGAAATTTGTAAGGAGTCATCCAAAAGAATTGATTTTAGGTGAACTAAGTGAAGGAGTTAGGACTAGGCATGGTTTGAGGAAAGAAGTGAATCATTCAGCATTTATTTCAATGATAGAACCCACGAACATAGAACAAGCACTTTTGGATAAATTTTGGATATTGGCCATGCAAGAGGAGTTGAATCAATTCAAGAGAAATGATGTTTGGGAATTAATTGAAAGGCCAAAAGATCAAAGTGTAGTAGGGACTAAGTGGGTATTCAAAAATAAGATGAATGATTCAGGAGTAATTGTTAGAAATAAGGCTAGATTAGTAGCTAAGGGGTATAACCAAATAGAAGAAATTGATTTTGAGGAGACATTTGCCCCTGTAGCAAGACTTGAAGCAATAAGAGTTTTGTTAGCCTTTGCCTATTTTAATGATTTTAAATTGTACCAAATGGATGTTAAAAGTGCCTTTCTAAATGGGGTGATAGAAGAGGATGTGTATGTTGAACAACCTCCAGGCTTTGAAAATTCTAAATACCCTAATCATATTTTCAAATTGAAAAAGGCATTATATGGACTAAAACAGGCACCTATAGCATGGTATGAGAGGTTAAGCACTTTCTTGTTAAATCGATCATTTGTTAAAGAAAATGTGGATACCACTCTATTTATGAAAAGACTTGAGAATGAAATACTCATTGTACAAATATATGTGGATGATAATATCTTTGGATCAACTGATAAAGCTCTATGTGATGAATTTTCAAAAATAATGAGTAGTGAATTTGAGATGAGTTTGATGGGTGATTTGACTTATTTTCTTGGCTTTAGCATAAAGCAAAATGAGGAAGGGACTTTTCTTTGTCAATCTAAATATGTTAAAGAAATCCTCAAAAAGTATGAAATGATAATGCTAAACCAGTTACTACACCCATGAGTTCCTCAGTCCTATTAGATAAGGATCCAAAGGGAAAATCTGTTGATCAAAATAAGTTTAGAGGAATAATTGGATCTTTACTTTATTTGACTGCTAGCAGACTTGACATTATGTTTAGTGTTTACTTATGTGCTAGATTTCAAGCTGATCCAAAAGAATCACATTTGACAGCAGTAAAAAGGATCTTAAGATATCTTTTGGGAACTGAAAATTTAGGAATTTGGTATCATAAGAACAGTTCTTCTTTTGATATAATTGGATACTCAGATTTAGATTTTGCAGGCTGTAGGGTGGATAGGAAAAGTACTTCTGGAACATGTCAGTTCATTGGAAATTCATTAGTATCTTGGTCCAGTAGAAAACAAAATTTAGTAGCACTTTCTACAGCTGAACCAGAGTACATTGCCTTAGGGAGTTGTGTAGCACAGGTGCTTTGGTTGAAACAATAATTGAATGACTTAGGATTAGTAGTTGGCACCATTCTAATATTTTGTGACAACACTAGTGCCATTTATATTTCAAAGAATCCTATTCAATATTCTAGAACCAAGCATATTGACATAAGGCATCATTTCATAAGAGATCATGTAGTGAAAAGTGAAATTGAACTACATCATGTGGCTACTAAAGATCAGCTTGCAGATATTTTCGCAAAACCCTTAGCCTTTGACACATTTAGCATGTTGAGGACAAAGCTAGGTGTGATAGATCTAAATGCTTGATTGAAATTTTTGCAAATGTATTTCTATTTGTTTGTGTTTGTTAGTTTGTTCGTTGATTTGTTTTCATTATTATGTTTTTGTTTCTTGTTTGAATTCTGAATTGTGTTTTTGTTTGTTCCTTATTTGAATGTTGAAAGGCATGCAAGTTTTTGAAGTGTTGGGGATTTATAGTTATATTCGTACTGTACGATATGTCATCATACTGTACGATAACATCATCATACCCACATTTCGTTTGTACGAATGGAGAAGAAACACGATTATGAGAAGTTATTATTGGTAATCGTACGTACGAATACGTCATTCGTCTGTATGATCCATGTGTCATTTTGCGTGAGGGATGAACCTAACCGTCGCCTGAATGACCTTTAATTTTCTGATCGTCCCGGACGAACACGTCATCGTCTATACGATCAGGAAGTCAAAAAGCATGTACAAAAGGACGCCTCGGGATGAGCAGTTTATGAAAAACTGTTTCATTTTGACTACTTTTGTTCATCTCGGATGAACATTCATTCGTCCCGGATGAACATTCATTCGTCCCGGATGAATCAAGGTTTGTCTTGTACGAACTGTATTCGTACAGTACAATAGCAGATTTTTTCTATATAAAGGAGGGTCATTTTCTTTCATTTCACTTTCTATCTAGAACTTTTAGAGCCTTGAGAGAAAATGTCTGGCAGTGGAAAAAGGGCACGGGTTGCTAGGGCTCCAGCATCTAGAAGGAATTGTGATGAAAACTTCCTTAGTGAGGAGAATGAGGAAGCATACCTTAGGTATGCTGCATCTAAGGTTACTCCTTCCCGCATACTACTGCAAGAAAATATTTATTTTGCAGTTATGCCCCTCTTTGACTCGACCCACTTTCTTTTCTATTGACCTTGATCTATGCCTTCAAGAAGGACTTGTTTCATGTTTTCCTGGCCAACATGACCTTTAACGAGGATCACACGGCCATTTCTTCTTATGTCCTTAAACAAAAGGTTGTGATAACTAAGGAGGATCTAGGAGAATATGTTCATCTTAGAACTCAGGGGATTAGAGCTCATACCTTCTCCACTAGACCTGAAACTGGTTGGTCCAAAATTAACCGAGTTCTTAGAGGTGTAAACACACCCACACATGTCTCCCGGGTAGATACACTGAATCAAAATGCAAGGATAATACAACATGTGCTTAGGACAACAATTATCCCTAAAGCAGGAGATAGGGTTAATATGACTCCACTTCTTTCCTCAACCACTTTTCTGATTATGACGGGTCAACCCATTGATGAAGCACAATTGATTTTAGACTACATCTATTATCTTTCAGATATTGGCTTGGCTAGTGTAAAGAGAAGAAAAATATTGCTTTAGGACATGTTGTGTGTTACATTCTAGAGAGGAAGTACAACCTAGTTCATCCTTTCGGTCCTTCTGAACTCCCACTGTACTTTACTGATGCTTCCTTTAGAGCGTTATTTGGGAAAGAGGGTACAGCAGACAGCTCAAATGATGAGCCTCCTTTTGATACTGCTCCTTTAGGTGCACCCTCAACTGCACCTGGACCTCCACAGGATTTCTATCAAAATATGGTCCAACATTTTGATAGAATGGACCAAAGGTTTGATGACATGGAGGCTCATTTGAAGAGGCAGGATGATCAGTTTGATGCTGTAAACATAAATATTGCTACTCTGAACAGCTACTTTGTGTTGTTTGGTGCTCCACCACCTCCCCCAGATCAGGGCCCTTCTCAGTTCTAGCTTGATCTGCTATGGTTTAGTTTGGATGTGATTGTGTTACTCTTTATATGTTTTAGACTATTTTTATATTGTGGTGAGTGTTCATTTTGGATATGATAGCAAGTTTTTTTTTAAAGATGTGCTTCAGTGTATAACTTGCTATGTTGTATGTTATAAATTGTCTAGTAATGAAATGCTCCAGTGTTTCTGTGCTTATTCTCTTTGTGTTAGTGAATGGCCTTGTTGTATTTTTTTTCTCCCCTTCAATTCACTTGACTATAGTTAATTATTGATCTAGAATGTTATTTGACTTCAAATTACAACTGAAAATACTATGCATAACCTTAAATTTTCAAATTTTTTAGATTTCATTATGTATTTGGCGTGGATTAGAAGATCTTTCTTAAATCTTATTTAGACATGTATTATTCAGTCTAAATTTGTATAATTTTGATGTTTTAACATTATTCTCAATGTCTAAATCTTTGTATTTATTATTGTATTTGTGACTAAGAGATAATGTTCTTGGAAAGAATCTTACATTTAAAGTAAAGCTTGAAAAGTTGCACAAAATGTGCCACACAAGAAAAGATGCGCAATGGCGCCAAATGTGAAAAGACACACAAAGTGTGTCATACAATAAAAGATGCGCAGTGTCGCCAAATTTTAATAAGGCACAAAATTAGCCTACATTTTGAAAAGATGCGCAAAGTCGCCAAATTTTCTTTCCTTTAGCATTTTTTCTCTATTTTCACTAATCAATAATTGTCACTATAGACTTAGAATTTTGGTAATGTTATCTCATCTTCTCTACAAAATTGAGACTGGTAATATGTCTAATACATTACTACTTAATATCAACTTTTATTCTCCTTAACATACTATGCAATCTAACATTTTTTTTTTTGAGAATTTAGGATTTGCATCTCAATTGAATATTGTAGTTAAACTTCATTTAACATTATTCACCTTCTCAACTACTTTTAAGTGACCTTTTTGCTATTGGCAAAAGGGGGAGAGTTTTTATTATTTGACTTATGTATGTTATGTGGTGTTTTATATGTGTTATTCTGTATGTTATGTATATGTGTTTGTGCTATTTATGTTTGTGTTATCATTTCTAATTTCTACACTATTTCCACTCTTTCTTTCCCTTCCATTGTGTATTCCATGTAAAATGCTCTATCCTCATATATCTTGATTAGTCTTTAAGGGAGAGCTTAGGGATAGGATGAGTCACTTTAGGGATCTTTTATTTAGGGGGAGTGTAGTTCTTTTATTTAGGGGAGTACATTTAGTGAATGTTAGAAGATTTATTGTTTTATGTATTTCATTTCAAACAATAGTTGTTTTGTCATCATCAAAAAGGGGGAGATTATTGTGATTTGGGTGAATCGGTTTGTTCATGTGAATTCTAGTCCAAGTTTATGTTATTTAGATTTTTGATGATTACAAAAGCTTATTATTTGTCTAATTCATCTTCTAACATATATTTGAGTTTTTTGTGTTGTATGTACTAAAGTATTTTTCAGGAAATTCACACTCTAGATTATTGAAGACTTCAAGTTCATTTGTTCACTATAAATAAAGTTTGTAATTTCTTTTTTCTTTCTTGAGTCTGAGAGAGTGTGATTGTAAGTTGGATAACTGTGCACACACACAATGGAGGAGTAAAAAGTTTAATTTTTTTAAAAAACTGATCGTACAGTACAATTTTATATCGTACGGGACGATCTGTAGAATGTGTCCTCCATAAAGAACCCGCATGCCTAGAAAATTTTTCTAAGTCATGTTCGTACAGTACGAATACTATTTCGTACATGGGTTTTGCTGTACGAACTACTTAAAATTGGGTTCGTTCAAACCTTCGTACGTGACGAAATGTTCGTACGAAGCTCTCTGTTCGATTCGTCCAAGCTTTCGTATGGGACGAAATGTTCGTACGAAGCTTACTGATCGATTCATCCAAGCTTTCGTACGGGACGAAATGTTCGTACGAAGCTTACTGATCGATTCATCCAAGCGTTCGTACGGGATGAAACGTTTGTACGAAGCTCTCTGTTTGGTTCATCCAAGAGTTTGTACGGGATGACTGTTCATACGAAGCTCACTGTTCGATTCGTCCAAGCTTACGTACGAGATGAATTGAACGATATTTTGAACTATTCGTACGGTACGATCTGATATCGTCTGGGACGATCGACACGGACTTAACTTGAAATTTTAGTTTTTGGACGGTTTTTTTTGTCCTAAGTATAAAAATGACTCAAAACTGTTTGAAGAGAAAATCCTTCTGCGAAAATTCTTTTGGGAAGTGAGAGGAGGGTGATTGGGAGAGTGTTTGGGAGTGAGTTTTGAGAGATCTTTCAAGAGAAAATTGTGAGGAGATTCCCAAGGTTATCCAATTGAGAGGATTTCTTTTACTTGTTCTTCGAGCATCTTCCTAGTTCCATGGAGACTTTTGCAAGAGCATTGTTCGAAAGGATTCCGGTTCTCTGCCGCACTTGGAGAGTGAAAAGGATGACGATTCTCTGCCACACTTGGAGGGTGAAAAGGATGACGGTTCTCGGCCGCACTTGGAGGGTGAAAAGGATGACGGTACTCTGCCGCACCGGGGTTGGTGGAAGAGAGTTTGTAAAGGCTTCTCCGCCTTGCTGTGGGGGAAAAAGGAGAGTCACTTGGTTTTAGTGCAATACCTAGAGAAGGAGTCTCTAGGGAGTGATGTAGGCCGTATTTGACCGAACCACTATAAATTCTGGTGTTTTCTATTCACTATTTATTTTTCTGCATTTCTATTTTCTGCAGTTTATTCTCGTTGTGGTTAAATTTCTGTGTTGAAAGAAAGAGCAAATAATTATCTCTGATCGTACTGTATGAAGTTATATCGTACTGTACGATTAGCTTTTAAATTTTCCATAATATCAAGAGTAATTTTTAAAAGAACCAATTCACCCCCCCCCCCCCTCCCTCTTGGTTAGCCTAGGGACATTGAGCAATAGGTCTAACAACCTGTTTGCACTTTCAGTTTCAGCTGCTAAATATCGAAAAGATTTTTCATTATTATCGTGAAATTTTTAAATAACCAATTCACCCCCCCTCTTGGTTAGCCTTGGGACTAGTTCACTAGGGCTTAACATCCCTATCAAACTTTCACATATTACAGATATGAGCACATGATGCTCTAACACCAGTGCCAATATCAGTACCAAGTCGATTACAATGTAGCTATAGTTAACATGTTCCAAAGCTAAGGGATGGACACCTATGGTCAGAAGAATATATTCTTAGACACACCACCTTTGAGATGTTCCCAAGATCATCGTCATTAGCACCGATAATAACAACAATAGAGGCAGTAGGAGAAGAGGACAAGGAGGAAGATGATGATGAGTAAAGAGAGCCTAATTGATATATTTTTTTATTTCTTTCTTTTTCATTCTTTTATTATTATTATTATTATTATTAGTTTTAGTTTTTTTCTTATTTTATTTTTTGCATTTTATTTTTCTTTTTATAGTTGCTGTTTAAAATATGTGATAAATGCAATCAATTTACCTAGTTTATGCAAATTTTATTTGTCTTCCTATATTGTACTTTTTATTTGAATTATGAAATTTGGAAAATTCAAAATTAAGATTCTTAAGTATTTAATAGTATATAATTCTTGAAATTTCTCTAATAAAATAGGTATAAATAATAACTAATCTTATTTTTTTAATTAATAATTCCTAATAAGTTAAATTCCTAAAAAGCACTAAGCATTTTACTACTTATAGGTTTAAGGATTAATGTGAATAAAACAATTAGATTAATTATAAATCACCTAATAAGTAAATAATTAGGGAATTATGAAACCTTTAATAAACTTTAGATCAGTATAAAAAGTGGTGGTAATATATAGGTATTCAAAATTATTATAAGGTGCTTAGCTAATTTAAAAGAAAAATGAGAAAAAGAAAGAAAAAGAAATAAAAGGTAAAAAGCTAAATATGATAATATATAAATTTGGTACCTAAAATTTCTAACCTCGCTTCTATAGTCCTAAAAGAAATGATTGGAATCATATAACTTAAATAAAGCTTATATGATGATTCATGGGTTAACTAAACATGTAATTCCATTAATTCTAAAAATTATTAACCCTGAGTAAGTTAGTCAAAACTTTCACCTAAACCCTTAGGAGTTTAATTTAGAAGGACTATTAACTAAGAGTGAAGGAATGGGCTGTTATAAATTTTTTTTATTAGAAAATCTTCCACTTAAATACTTTATAAATACTTAGATTATTAATTTTATATTTTTCAAAAAAATATTAAAAAAATATTCCTAGTGTAGTATAAATTACTTAAGAATAATTTCTTAAAGTTTGGGGAAATTTTATTAGTAAAACAAAATTATACTTCAAACTACATATATTATCATAAAAAGTGCAAGCAACATTTATCTTTTTATGCAAAAAAACAAACAAATAAGTAAAAATTGGAGCAACACCACAAATTCAGTACCGTAGAGCTATAATTTTTCTTAGAACCATAGGACCATAGTACCAGCATTGTTGCAATAAAAGTCTCAAAATTTTATCTAAGAGCTTAGTACTAAGGCGCTACCCATTGAGCGTTGTAATGCTAGATCGCTCCAATGCTGCGGTGGAAGACTGTCAGAATCAGTTGAACCGGAGACCTCTTGCACTACAGGAAATTCAAGCATTACCGGAGGCTACTACCGGTGGTCCTCTAGCCTGCCGGTAATAACGGTGGTTAAATCGGTGGTCTAACCGACGGTTTATCTGGCAATTTTTAGTAAAAAATTGCCGAAAGTAGCGGCGGTATAGTAACCCCCGATAAGACTGCTGGTTCTATATTTTACCGGCGCTAATACCAGCGGCATTGGCCGCCGGTGTTACGTAATTTTTTTTGGCGGTCAAAATCACCGAAAACGGCCCTAATACTGGCCATCCCGAGCCTTCCTCTTCATTTCTTCACATTACTTTCCCTGCAGATGCTCGCTCGCCGCCTCTCGCGATCACACCTCCGAGTTACTGCATAGGAATTCAGCCATCGACAAACTCTCTCTGGCCGATGATCTCACCCCCACTCCGGCAGCCGAGCACGCCCGCGAAAGCCATTAATCGGCAAGTCTGAACTGAGTTTAGGTTTGTGTTTTTCTCAAATTTGCAATACAAACAAGTATTTTCCTATTTCGGTTGGATTAAATTAAGTATCAGCATTAAGTATCAGTGTTTTTTACGGCCAAAAAGCTACCGGTGATTAACCGGCGATCAACGGCGCTATGACCGTCGAAATTTATCAACCGTTTGTGCCGTCGAAAAGCCGCCAATTATCTTAACCGCCAAAAATTAACTGCCAAAAAATTTTTCCTACGCGGTTTGTACCAGCGGTTTACAAACCGCCGGTAGATTATAAAACTGCTGGAAATATAACAGATACTGCCGGAAAAAACTATCAGTAATTCCTGAATTTCCTGTAGTGTTGTGATGAATGGTGAACTGATAATATGGTTCACTAATGCCTCAGTACCATCGAGCTAGCGCTACGACACTAGTTATGTTACTTTAGAATTATATAAATTGGGACCCTATTGTTCATCTTAAGAGGTTAGCCAGCTGGGGAGGCACAAGGGAGTGTGTGTGTGTGTATGAGGCTACTTTTGGTGGAGGTTAGCCTTTTGTATCTATTATTTGAGTCCTATTATAGTGTGGAAAGAAAGAAGGTTAGCTAAGGATTTTTAGGTCATTTCTATCTTACTTGATTTCTTGTATTTTTATTTTGTTTAGTGTAATGAAGTTGTTTGTCTGTTTACTTTTATCTTGATAATTGGCTAAAGTCTTTTCTCTGAGCTTGTGATAATTAGGAAATCATATTTGCATAAAGTATATTTAAATTATATGAATTATTTAATATTATATTTAAATCTCTACTACTTCATTTAATTTGTGTAGAGGCCTTAAAAATTTAAAATCTAGTATGAACTATAGCCTTGATGGATGAATAGAAGAATAAATAATGATTTTAAAATATAACTTTGCTATGCTTAGACATATCATGGTTAGTATGGGATCATAAGGAGTTATTTAAATTATACGGAGGAATCTTTGTTAATACTCTAATAAGCTCAATAAATTTTGAAATTTGAGATCCCAACCTTATATATTGATGATTACAAATATTATTTGATGTTTATTTTAATTTCTCATGCTTTATATATTGCATATTTTTTCTTGTGCGCTATTAACATTTTAAGTTCAGCATACACAAAGCACCGTCAAAGAATCAGAGTTCAAAAAAATATTATGTTAGTCAGTTCTTTTTGGAAGAGTATATAATTTTATTTTTCTTAAATCAATATCTATAATTATATATATGTTGGCTTAGCAACCATGCACATACACATAAAGGAGATGAAAAATAAATATTTTAATCTTTCTATTAATCATACGGTTCTATGGGAGAGTGTTACAGAGCATAGATTGCAACATGATACTAATATTTCTCAAAATCAATTTGGATTCATGCCGGGTAGGGCTACTATGAAAGCTAGGCATTTATTGAGAGGTTTGATGGAGAAGTATAGAGGGAATAAGGAGGATCTATATATGATATTTATTGATTTAGAGAATGCATATAATAAAGTTCCAAGACAATTGGAGAGTTCTAGAAAGAAAGGGGTTAATAATGCTAATATTTAAGTCATTAAGGATATGTATTCATGAGCTATTGCTTGTGTTCAAACACAAGGTGGTTTAACCAAGTATTTTCTTATTTCAATTGAATTGCATCAAGGATCAGCCTTAAGCCCATATCTTTCTTGCTTTAGTCTTGGATGTTCTCACTAGACATTTGCAAATTGTTGGATCCTGATGTATGTTTTTTTTCTAACGATAGTCTTCTTGTTGATAAGACTACAGCGGGAGTTGAAGATAAACTTGAATTATGGAGGTCAACCTTAAAGTCTAAAGGCTTTTATTTGAGTAGATCTAAAACAGAATATATGGAGTGTAATTTTAGTAGTAATAAATCTAGTTGGGGGATTGTGACTTTGGACAATCAAGTCATTAATAAGAGTACACATTTTAGATATCTTGGGGCTATTATTCAGAATGATGGTTAAATAGATAAGGATATTAGTAGAAGAATTCAAGTTGGATAGTTCAAGTGGAGGAATGCATCTGCTTATTATGTGATCCGAAAGTCCCCCTCAAACTTAAGGAAAAATTATATAAGATGGTGGTTAGACCTGCAATGCTTTATGGTGTATAATGTTGACCATTAATAGAGAATATTAAGTTAAGTGTTGCAGAGATGAGGATGTTAAGTTGGATGAGTGGATTTTCTCTTACAGATAGGATACAAAATGAGCATATACGTGAAATGGCTGGAACTCCAATGGAAGATAAGATTAGAGAGAGTCACCATAGATGGCTTGGTCACATAAAATGGCAGCCTTATGATGACCCGATTAGGAAAGTAGATGTATTATTTGACTTATGTTAAGAACGGTAGAGGTAGACTTAAAAAAAAACTTAATTAGAAAATATTAGAAATGACCTTTCTTTATTAATTTAAATGAAATTTTGACTCTTAGCATAACACAATGGAGAAAAAGGATTCATGTAGCTGACCCCACATTGTGGGATAAAGGCTTGATCTTATTATTATTGATCATATTGTACAATCTAAAAGTTCGTGAGGGAAGTTAAACCCTATAGAACTAGCCCGAGGCTGACCAAGAGGGGGAGGGGTGGGGTGAAATGGTGTTTTTAAAAATTCTTAAACAAAAATAAAAATCTTTTTATCTTTTTAAATATTTTAAAAACTAAACAATCTAAAGTTGAAGCAGATATCAAAATCAAAGATTTTAATCATACAAATCAAACAAAAGTGTAGAAATAAAATGTGGAAAAAGTAATAAGAAAGAGAACACATAATTTTATAGTCATTCGATCAAATATGACCTACGTCCACTCCCCAAAACCTCCCATTCTAGGTATTACACTAATCCGTTAGTGTCTCTCCTTTTGCTCCTACAGCAAGGCGGAGAAGCCCTTATAAAATATTTCCACTGACCCAGTGAGGCAGAGAATCTTGAATCCTTTTTTACCCTCCTGCTGAAGGCAGAGAACCCGAAATCCTTTTACTCACACCTAGAGTTGGCAGAGAACAACAAAATCCTTTTACTCCCTCCTAAGGTAGGCAGAGAACTTTACAATCCTTTTACTCCCACCTAGACTAGGTAGAGAACCTGGATCTGATGTGGATGATCGTCTCCCTAGAGCGACCAAGGAAATAAGGACGGAGAAGGAAGAAGATGATTGAATCCTTACTTGAAGCAACCTTTGTGAATCCCCTCATAAACTCCCCCTCACAAGATCCTCTCTCTCTCTCCCAAACTCTCCTTCTCATTCTCTAAGCTCTCTCAGGTTAAAACAACAGCAAAATATTTGATAAAGATCAAATTAGAGATCTTAAATAGGAGACCTTCAAAAAAGCCCTAATTTTTAATTTAGAGTCAAAGATCCTCCTGTACGATTAGTACAAACCAGCTCCTTTAGCCAAGACGATCTCCATTACTATGTACAATCATAAGAAAATTTTTCTAATGATCATCCCGTATGATTTTTCGATCATCTGGGATGATTAGTTCAATATGGTCGGCAATCGATAAATCATCCCGTGATAGTCTCAGGATGTCTAGGATGATACGCTGGGTGATTAGAAGAAAATTATGGTTTTCATCTTGAACGATAGGAGATCGATCATCCAACAAAATTTAAAGGATCATCCAGGACGATGCAAATGGATCATCTTGTATAATGTGATTAATCAATCTAACCATAATTAGTCTCCTAATCAAGGAATTATTTTAGGCATGATAGTCATGAAAAGTCCAAGACGATGCTGATTGTCCTGTACGATGAGAAATATTGCCTAAAATGTGATTTACAGCTATTTTCTCAATCTGTACTGATCATCCTGTATGATATAAATCATCCAGGATGATTAGTTAAGCAAACTTAATTATCATGGATACCCTAATTAGGGTTTCTATTTTGAACTGATCGTCTAGGACGATTTAGGATCATCCTGTACGATATGATCAAAAGAAGAAGAACTCTCAAAGTCACAAAATCTCTCCCCCCAAGTGTGTGTATATAAGGTTACTTAACTTCAGGATCCATCATAGTACATTTGACTCAAGAAAAGGAAAAATATACATTGGAATGAAAATTACAGACTGACTCAATCCTAGTCTACCTGATCTTAAGCTGATTGACATTCCAAGTGAACCAGTGGACCTGAAAGGTTAGTGATCATGGAAAATAAAATACATAAGCAAGAATAGCAGTAGTAAGGAACTAGTAATGTTTGTTATCATCAAAATCACTACACTTGGGCCCAGATTTATGATAATCTCCTCCTTTTTTATGATGGCAAACATTGTTGAAAGAATTTTAAGGCTAGGAAAAATTTTTGCTTTTATTTTATTTTATTTTTTTATTAAAAGAAATATATAAAAAAAATAGAACAGAGGACATAAAAGATAGAAATAAATTAAATTTAATTAAAACATAAGCAAACATAAGCAACAACATACTACTCCCCCTTTTGACATCACAAAAAGGAGGAGGAAAGAAAAACACTAGAACATAATAAATTGCAAAAACAAGGATAGTAAAAACATAGAAATACAAGCACTAACAGACTAGAAGGAAGAACTCTGATCATTTGGAGGTGGAGGTGGCTGAAAGTATCAGGAAAGAAAGGCAAACTGCTCGCTAAACCAGGTCATATCCTGGTCATTCTGCTGTTGCTGTTGCTAGATGGCATAGTTTTCAAATCTAGCAATGTCCTCCTTAAGCTGTCACTGCTGCTCGGTGACATAGGACTCAAACCTAGCATCCCACTGATCAAACTATTGAACCAGTTGATCAATCTGAGACTGCTGGCTGAGGGGGACAGGTGCAGGAATATGACCTTCCTCTTCTTCACTAGGCTCCTCATGCCCATGGTGATGACGAGTACTGTGAAGGGTGAGGAAGGAGCTATTGGTGTAGAAGATAGGGTGGTGATCAAGTGGAGCAGGGAATTAAAGGTTGTATTTTGATTCAAAGACATAAGCAATTAGGTGTCCTAGGGCTAAGTTTGGCTTTCTTTTATGGCCTGGATCCCTAATACAGGTTAAATGTTTAATGTATCGGATGATAGGATCAACAGCATTAAATTGGTGGTTGGTCAGGGTGTAGTATGTGGTGAGTGAAAGGATGGGAGTAATGTGAATTTGGTCCTGAGCTTTAGAAATAATTGAGTTACGAAGGATGTGCTAGATGGTCTGAGCATCGTTGACTAAGGTACTGACAGTGGAATCATGAAATTAAACATTGGTGTCCCTAAGAGTATTATTAATACGGGTCCAATTAAAATTAGGGTTAGAAGTTAAAACATGAAGTTTGTCTCCAGTGGAGGATAAACGAAGAAATTCATAGAAGTCCTGATAAGTAATCTCAACAGGCCTTTGAATTGCATAAGATTGCAGAGCAGTAAAGTTAGTATTAAGTCGAAGGCTGGCAAATAATTCGAACAAGAGTTCAGAGTTGAAAGGGAAAGCTAGAGTAAGAATGAATCCAAGAGTTGAGTTGGAGAACAAGTGTAGTACCTGAAAGTTTAGAGTTAATTAATTGATGATCTATGAAGGGTTGATACCAGTAGATTTGTATCGAGTGTAAGCAGCTTCATCTGTTGCTTAAGTAAACTTGGGATCAAAAGCACTCCTAGCAGAGCTGCCTTGGAGGGCATGAGATCATTTACCACCAGCCATACCCGAGAAATTGAAAGTTTAAGTGAGAGAGAAAAGATGTTAGAAGATTTGGTGAAGAAGAAGGTTAGAGTTGGGTGTTGCATTTTAGATTTCAAATCTATTTTTGTATATCATATGAGTTTTTGATGATACCAAAATATTATTGTGTTGTTTATTATTTTCTCGTAACATATATTAGATATATTTAGTTTGTTTTATTTCTGTGTACTAACATTTTTGAAAAATCATACTCCATATAGCTCAAGACTTCAAGACAGATTAGATTAGGGGTTGTTGTAAATAGAGTTTGTATTTTTTATTTTTCTTGAGTCTAAGAGAGTGTAATTGTAATTGGGTAACCATGAACACACACACTAGGGGAGTTAAAAAATACTTGCATTTTTTTAACTGATCGTACTGTATGATTTCAGGATCATACAGGACGATTTATCCTGAGTGTTCCTCTAGAACATATTTGATTGACTCAAATCTGGAAAATTTTTCTAAGTCAGATCGTACTATACAAAATGGGTTCGTCCTGGACTCTAATCAGAGGATGAAATAGGGTTCATATAGATTATGAGTTCATTTTTGAACTAATTATACTGTACGACACAGATTCATACATACGCTAATCAGAGTACAAAATAGGATTCATACACGTTTGTACAGTCGAAAGTGTTATTTTTTTTAACTGATTATACAGTATGATATGGGTTCATACAGACAACGATCAGAGTATAAAATGGGGTTTGTACAGCATCGTACAACACTTTTTGAACTATTCATAATATGAAGTAGGATTGTACGGTACTATGTAAGTCCGTCAAACTTGAACTTTTTTGTTTTTGGATGATTTTTTTATCCTTTGCATATAAGGTCCTAAAAACTGACTATCTATCAACTCTTCTTTGAAAATTCTCTTGAGTGTGTCTTAGGAGTGTGTTTGGGAGAGGAATTTGAGAGTGTAAAGTGAGAGATCTCGTGAGAGGAATTTGTGAGGGGATTCACAAAGGTGCCCGTTAGTGAGGATCTCCTACTTGTTCTTCATAGTTCTTCCCTACTTCTTTGAAGACTTTTTGTGAGAAGATTTTCAAGAGAAGATCCGATTCTTTACTGAAACCAGGAGGGTATGAAAGGATGATCAAGTCTCTACCTACACCAGGAGGGTGTGAAAGGATGAGTGGTACTCTGCCATCATCAGGCGGATGAAAAAGGATGACGGGTTCTCTGCCTTGACCAAGGAGGGTGAAAAAGGATGACGGTTCTCTACCACACTGGGTCAGTGGAAGAGAGGTTTTGTAAGCACTTCTCCGCCTTGCTGTGGGTCCTAAAGGAGAGGCACTTTGGTATAGTGCAATACCTGGAGAGGGAGTCTCCAGGGAGTGGACGTAGGTCTTGTTGGACCGAACCACTATAAAATTTGGTGTTCTTCTATGTATTTACTATTACTACATTTTTACTTAATACACTTTATTTTATTATGGTTAAAAAAGTTTTTTTGAAGAAAATCTATTATTGTGAAAAGAAAGTTCTAAAATCAGTTTTTCAAAATCTAAGAAATTTTTAAATTCTCAATTCACCCCCCTCTTGGTTAGCCTTGGGATAATTGCACTAGGTTTAACAACCTACTTATGATTAATAAGTGGTATCAGAGATTTGCTTCAAAAATTTAGGTTTAGATAACTTTTTGAAATGATCATGGAAAATTTTGGAAACTTAAATACTTTAGAAGGTTACTCGATCACTAGACCATCTTTGTTTGAAAACATTCCATTTGACTTTTGGAAAACCTGCATGTTAACTTTTTTACAGTCTCTTGACTATCGTATGTGGATGTTAGTACAGGATGGATATAATGCACCTCCTAGAATTATAGAAGGCATTAGAATAGAAACACCTTTTGCTGATTAGACTTTGGAAGAAAGGGAGATAGCACAATTAAATGCCAAATGCTTAAATAGCTTTTTTTGTGCTTTGAAATCAGAAGGCTATATGCATATTTCTACCTGTAAATATGGAAAGGAAATATGGGATAGACTTTGCATTACATATGAAGGCACAAATGAAGTGAAATAGACTAGATTGAACATTCTATTACCCTACTATGAACTCTTTCACATGAAACCGAATGAATCAATCACTAACATGTATACTCGTTTTACACATATAGCCACTTCATTGCATGTATTAGGTAGGGAACTAACTAATTTTGAGAAGTTAATAAAATTCTACGTTGCTGACCAACTAGCTATGATGCAAAGATTATCGCTATAACTGAGTCAAAAGACTTAAATGTCTTTGAGTCACTAATTGCTTACGAGCAAGGAGTGAATCAAAGACAAATTGACGTAGGTGACAAGCAGAAGGAAAAGAATATAGCATTGAAAGTGGATGTCTCGGAAAGTGTTTAGTCTCAGCTTGAGGATGAAGATGATGTTTTCTTAATGACAAGGCAATTTAGAAGTTTCCTTAAGAGGAAGCAGAGGAGACGTCAATAGTGGAACAAGGGTAAGTTCCATAAAAATTTTAAGGCTTCTAATGATGTAATTTGTTATGAATGTAGGAAGCCAGGACACATAAAAAATGATTGCCCGAATCTCAAAGCTAATCCTAGCAAGGAGAAGGTTGAGGAGAAACCAAATGTGAAGAAGGGCAAGAAGAGATTTCAAAAAGCATTTTGGGTGGATTTAGCTTCAGATTCCTCAGAAATAGTAGCAGATGAGGAGGTCACAAACTTATACTTAATGGCAGACAATCTTGATCATTCAAATCAAGAAGAGGTATGTGATCTAACCTATGATGAATTATTTGAGGTTTCTGAGAAAATTCATTCTGCATATAGGAAACTTAAGAAACTGCATACTCAATTGAACCCAGAATTTTTAAATTTATAAAAGGAGTATGAAATATTTAGGAAAGATCTTGCATTAATTGATAGTAACCACATGACTTTATTGGATGAGTACGATGATTTGAATAAAAAGCATGAACTTTTGAAATCATCACACACAGAACTTGAAAATGAATATAAAATTTTTTTGGAAGAAGTAGAACATAGAAAAATTAACTTGAGAAGGGATATTTCTACATTGAGAGATAGAAACTCATATCTTAAATTGGAATTGAAGACTATTAAAGAAAATAGACGGGCACCCACACTTGAATAATTTTATAGGTCTAAGCAAAAGAATATGAGTTCAACACCTATAAAGAGATATTATAACTCATATAGATTAAGAAATCCTTTTTATGGTGTGAGATACTTTACATGTGGAATGCTAGGACACATCTCCCACACTTTCACCATTCATAGTAGAACACATCTAGTGTGGAGACCTAAGATGCGTAAAATATAACATATCACATATGCATCTGGTTTATTATTGCCAAGAGGTGAACCCAAACTTATTTTGGTTCCCAAGTCTAATATTTGATATTTTTGTAGATATGCTCTCATACAAGACCTCGTGAGTGCATTTGGTACCTGGACAATGGATGTTCGAAGCATATGACTGGAGATACAACTCAATTCATATTGCTGAAAGTCAGGAATGGAGGCAAGGTTGCACTGGGAGATAATACCACCAAGAAAGTGGTAGGTACATGTATAATTGGAAACTTGAACAATTTCTTCATTGAGAATGTTTTAATTATAGAAGGCTTAAAGATGTTAAGTTTTAGTCAGCTCTGTGATAAGGGTTATAGTGTAAATTTTCTTCCCATTAGCTGCATAATAAGCCAAAATGGAATTGATGTTTTGAATGGAATTTGGGTAAATAGTGTGTACATGCTTGATTTGAATTGTATTAAATCTTCTAATGCTTTTTGTTTAAGAATAATTTCTGATGAATCATGGTTATGGCATAGGAGACTCTATCCATGAAGAACCTTAAAAAAATTACCCAAAAAGAACTTGTTAGAGGAATACCAAAACTAGACTTTACAAAGGATCACATGTGTGAGGCATGTCAACTAGGAAAACAGGTGAAGTCCTCCTTTCATTCCATTAAGGATCTTAGAACTAGTAAACTATTGAAAATCATTCATATGGATCCTTTCAGACTGGTTAGCACTGTAATTCTAGGAAGTAAAATATTTGGATTTGTGATTATTGATGATTTTTTTAGATTCACTTGGGTTAAATTCTTATTTCATAAGAGTGAATCTTTTGATGAATTCAGAAGTTTTTCTATTTGGATTCAGAGAAATTAGGGTGTGAAATCTTAGCAATTCAAAGTGATCATGGAGGAGAATTTAAAAATGAGAAATTTGAAGAGTTTTAAAAAGAACATGGAATTGATCATAATTTTTCAGCACCTAGGACCCCTCAGCAGAATGGAGTAGTTGAACAAAAAAAAGAATATTAATAGAAGCCGGTAGAGCTATGTTGGCAGAATACTCACTTCCAAAATATTTTTTGGGCTGAAGCGGTTAGTACAGCATGTTATGTTCTGAATAGGGTGAACATTAGATCCAAATTGAACAAAAAACTCTATGAACTTCTTAAGGGTAGAACACCAAATCTTTCACATTTATATGTTTTTGGATCCAATGTGTTTATTCATAATAATGGGAAAACTCCTTTAGGAAATTTTGATCCAAAATTTGATGAAGGAATTTCTCTTGGATATTCTAGTATTGGAAAATCGTTTAGGGTATTTAACAAGAGGGCTTTGGTAGTTGAGAAGACCACACATATAGTTTTTAATGAATCTGGCATTTTAAAAGAGCCAAGGTTAGAAGAAGATCATATTGAAAATATCTCCTGTGAAATTAAAAAGACAAATTTGGAAGAGAACGTAGAAAAAGAAAACCCTTTGCCTAGAGAATGGAGATTTCTATGAATTTCCCTAAGGATTTGATTTTAGGTAAACCTAGTGATGGTGTTAAGACTAGGCATAGACTTAGCAAAGAGGTGAACCATTCTGCCTTTATATCAATGATTGAACCCACAAATATAAATCAAGCACTTTCGGATGAATTTTAGCTTTTTGCCATGCAAGAAGAGTTGAATCAATTTGTAAGAAATGATGTTTGGGAATTGATTGAAAGGCCAAAGGATCAAAGTGTTATTAGAACTATGTGGGTATTCAAAAATAAAATAAATGATTTAAGAGTTGTGATAAAAACTAAGGCAAGATTGGTAGCTCATGGGTATAATAAAATAGAAGGGATTGATTTTGAAGATACTTTTGCCCCTGTATTAAGACTTGAAGCAATTAGGGTTTTCTTAGCCTTTGCCTATTTTATAGGATTTAAATTGTATCAAATGGATGTCAAAAGTACTTTTTTGAATGGGAAGATATAAGAGGATGTTTATATTAAGCAACCTCCAGGTTTTGAAAATTCTAAATTCCCTAATCATGTGTTTAAATTAAAAAGACATTGTATGGACTAAAAGAGGCACCTAGGGTTTGGTATGAGAGATTAAGCATTTTCCTATTAGAGAAATCTTTTATAAAAGAAAGTGTGGACACCAATCTCTTTTTGAATAAAATAGGAGATGACATACTCATTATTCAAATATAAGTTGATGATATCATATTTGGATCTAAAATAAAAATTTTTGTGATGATTTTTCAAAAATAATGAGTAGTGAATTTGAGTTGAGTCTAATGAGAGATTTGAGTTATTTTATTGGTTTTAGCATAAAGCAAAATGAGGAAGGAACTTTTCTTAGTCAGTCGAAGTATATTAAGGACATCCTTAAGAAATATGAAATGGATAATGCTAAACCAGTGACTACACCTATGAGTTTCTCAGTTCAATTAAATAAGGACCCGAAGGGAAAATTTGTTGATCAAAAGAATTTTAGAGGTATAATTAGATCATTGCTTTATTTGATAGCTAGCAGACTAGATATAATGTTTAGTGTTTGTTTATGTACTAGATTTTAATCTGATCCAAAGGAATCACATTTGATAGTAGTTAAAAGAATATTGAGATATCTTTTGGGAACTCAAAACATAGAAATTTGGTATCCTAAGCACAGCTCTTCTTTTGAGATAATTGAATATTCTGATTCAAATTTTATAGGATGTAGGGCAGATCAAAAAAGAACTTCTAGAACATGTCAATTTATTAGAAATTCTCTAGGTTCTTGGTCCAGTAGGAAATAGAATTCAGTAGCCATTTCTACTGCTGAAGTGGAATACAATATCTTAGGTAGTTATGTGGCACAAGTTCTTTGGTTAAAATAATAGTTGATTGACTTAGGATTTTTGATTGGCATAATTTTAATTTTTTGTGATAATACTAGTGTCATTTTCATTTCAAAGAATCCTATTTAACATTTTAGAACCAAGCATATAGAAATAAGGCATCACTTCATTAGAGATCATGTAGCCAAAGGAGAAATTAAATTACATCATGTTACAACTAAAAATTAACTTGCAGACATTTTTATAAAACCACTAGCTTTTGACACAATTACCATTTTAAGAATAAGGCTAGGTGTGATTGATCTTAATGCTTGATTGAAAATTCTACCAACTTGATTTGTTGTGTGACCATATGATTGTTTATGTTGATTGTATGTCTAATATAGTTTATACAATTTTTGTTTTGTATTGTTTATTTTTTTTATTTTTCTTACATTATTTTTTTATTTTTCTTACATTATTTTTAGTCTCTTTTATTATTGTTACTAATGTTATTGGTTTTGAAAGGTTTCTCAATCTATCATGCTTTATTTTGAGTGTTCTTTTCATACTGTACAAAATTACTTTTGTACTATACAAATTTTGTGGATTTAGCATGATAATTTTTTGAGTTTAGGAGTCGAAATTGAGTTTTCATAGTGTTTCATACTACATGATGATCTCATCATACTGTACAATATGTCCAGTTTTATCCATGCGCATGGGTCAGTTTTACAGATGATGTTAGTTATTATTACTAATCGTACGTACAAACGTGTTGTTCGTCTGTATGATAAAGTTGTCATTTTTGAGTGGGGGATGAACCTAACTGTCATAAAATAATCTTTAATATTCTGATCATCCTGGATGAAGACATGTTCGTCTGGATGATCAAAATGGACAAAAAGCCTGTACGAAAGGATGCCTCGGGAATGGCATTTAATGAAAAGCCATTTCTTCTTTGGCCGTTTCCATTCGTATATACGAAATAAAATTCGTACCATATGAAATTTTGATCGTACGTGTAATCCATTATTTGTACTATACGATGGGTCATTTTTCTTTAAATAGAAGGGTCTTTGGAGAAGTTATTCATCGCCTTCTAATCCATTTTTAAACCCTCTTGAGATCTAGTTCATGTTATGGCTAGTAGTAGTAAGCGACCCCGCTCTAAGGCCTCTTCCTCTAGGACTGGTAGGGATAAAAATTTTTTTGTCTAAATAGAATGAAGATGCCTTTTATAGGTATACTGCTGTAAAAATAACCACTTCTCATCTACTCATTCAAAACAACATTCATTTCTCTATTATGTCATTACTCACTTCAACCCATTTTTCTTTCATCCTAACTCTTATCTATGCCTACAATAAAGAAACCTTTCATTTTTTCCTAGAAAATATGAAATTCAATCAGGACCACTAAAGGATCACCTCATTTATTTTCAAGGAAAGAGTAGAGATCACCAAGGAAGACTTAGGCACATTCCTCCACTTATGAACCCAAGGAATTAGGACCCATACATTATCCTCTAGGGCAGACTACGACTGGTCTGAAGTCAATAAGGTTCTTAAAGGAGTATCCCAAGTGAGTCATTTTCCACAGCTTTACACCCTAAACAAAAATGCCCGGATCATCCAACATGTTTTAAGAACCTCTATCACTCCCAAAGCTGGTGATCGTATAAATATGACTCCTCTTCTGTCCACAGTCACTTATCTGATCATGACAAATCAACATATAGATAAAGCCAAATTGATCATGCATTACCTTTATACCCTTTATAACATTGGACTTCAAAATAATAAAAGAAAGAAAAATGTGGCTTTAGGACATCTAGTGGCCTATATTCTAGAAAAGAAGTACAATCTTATACATCCTGATGGTCCTACTAAACTCCCTGTCTACTTCACTGATGCCTCTTTTCGTTTACTTTTTAGGAGAGAGAGTTCTGAGGGAGATGACTCTGGGGAAGAAGAAGCCCCTGCACCTACACCTGGTTCTGACCAAAATTACTATCAAGAGATGGTCCAGCAGCTTGATAGACTGGAAACTCATGTTGATCAACATTTTGATCAACTTAAGAATCACTTGACTCAACAGGATGCAAGATATCAGGAAGACATGGGTTGGATGTGTGGCCAGTTTGACTATTTGAACACTAATATAGCCATGATCAATAGCTACTTCACTGCATTCAACCCTCAGCCACCTCCTAACCAGGGTCCTTCAGATTTTTAGTTGTGATCTTCTGCATTTGGTTTTTCTTTTCTTGTGTCTGTGATGTACTTACATTTGAGTTGCATGAGAGTAGTAGTTCTTTTGAGATGTTTTAGTGTTGATATTCTATGATTCCAGTGACTTCAAGTGTTGGTTCTGAATGATGTTTTTTTTCCTCCTTAGTCTATGGGTGATGATCTTTGTATTAGATGTTTATTTTTAATGAAAAGTTGGAATGATGTTCTGTTTAAGTTTGAATTGTATCTTCCTGAATGGCTTATGGTTATGGAATCAAATCATTTGTGTTTGAGCTTTAGAAGGAATTATACATTTAAAAATGCTCTATAAATTAATTTTCTTGCAAAACTTAATCTCTCAAAATTTTAAATTATAGTATGACTAAATGAAGATTAGAAGATCAAGTTCATATTTCTTTAGATGAATATTACTTCATGATATTTATTACAAAATAGATGTCTTATTTTTATTTCATTTTCTTTTCAATTTATGTATTTTTGTTCTTTACTGGATTGTGTATCTTAGATTTATTGATATTTGGAAAGACATAAAATATAAAAATATGCACAAAGTGCTAAACTTAAAAAGATGCACAAAGTGTGTCATATGTTTGAAAAGATGCGCAATGTACGCCAATGTCAAAAGAGGCACAAAATTAGCCCAAACTAACAAGATGCACAAAGTGTGCCACAAACTATTTAAAAGATGCTCAATGTCACCAACTGATCAATGTCTTTCCTTAATCATCTATCTTTCTTACATATCCAATTAATCGACAATAATTTTCACTATTGAATTAGAAAATAATTAATGTTTAAATTCACCATTTTTTTTGCAATAACTATTTTTATTTGATATGTCTAGAACGAACCGTGAACCTGGTTAACTTTTCTTTTTAAAATTTATTCTTTGATTTAAAATTTAAAATTTTCTTTTTAGCATTCAGAAATTAATATTGAGCTTTGTAATCTCTTTAGAATTTCCATCTTTATCAACTCGATTGATTTATTCATAGCTACTCATTCATTCAGAAGAACTTCCCTTTTTGTTGTTATCAAAAGGGGGAGTGGTATTTTTTGTGTTTTCGAATTATTTAGTGTTATGTTTTGTGTTTTTGATGTTTTTGCGATTTGTTTTTGTTTTTTATTTTGTTGTTTGTATTTAGTTTGAGATTAGTTGTTTGTTTTATTGTTGTTCATTTTCGATCTTATTTTTTTCTTATTTTTCTTTTACTTTATTTAGGGTTCCCTTATTTTTAAATTGGTCACTCATTTAGAGGGGGCTTACATTTAAGGGGAGCTTAGGAGAAAAATTGGCTTAAAGGTTAACTCAAATAATAATTATTTTGTCATCATCAAAAAGGGGGAGATTATTTCATTTTACATTTCAAATCTATTTTTGTATATTATATTAGTTTTTGATGATACCAAAATATTATTGTGTTGATTATTATTTTCTCCTAACATATATTAGATATATTTAATTTGGGTTGTATGTGTGTACTAACATTTCAGAAAAATCATACTCCAGACTGCTCAAGACTTCAAGACAGATTAGATTAGGGGTTATTGTAATTGGAGTCTATATTTTTTATTTTTCTTAAGTCTGAGAGAGTGTGATTATAATTGGGTAACCGTGCACACACACACTGGGGGAGTTAAACAAAACTTGTATTTTTTAAACCAATCGTACAGTACAATTTTAGGATCGTATGGGATGATTTGTCCTTGGTGTTCCTCCAAAACTGATCTGGTTGACTCAAATCTGGAAAAATTTTCTCTAAGTTCAGATCATACTGTACAAAATGGGTTCATCCTGGACTCTAATCAGAGTACGAAATGGGGTTCGTACATGATCGTACAGGTGATGAGTTCATTTTTGAATTGATCGTACTGTACGATACAAATTCATACAGATGCTAATCAGAGTACAAAATAGGGTTCGTAGACATTCATATAGATGAAAGTGTCATTTTTTAAACTGACCATGCTGTACGATATGGGTTCATATAGATGACGATCAGAGTATAAAATGGGGTTCGTACAGCATCATACAACACTTTTTAAACTATTCATACGTATGAAGTATGATCATACGGTACGATGCAAGTCCGTCAAACTTGAAATTTTTAGTTTTTGGATGGTTTTTCTTGTTCTTTGCATATAAGGGTCCTAAAAACTGACTATCTATCAACTCTTCTTAAATGATTCTCTTGAGTGTGCCTTAGGAGTGTGTTTGGGAGAGGAATTTGAAAGTGAAAAGTGAGAGATCTTGTGAGAGGGATTTGTGAGGGGATTCACAAAAGTGCCCATTGGTGAGGATATCCTACTTATTCTTCATAGTTTTTCCCTACTTCTTTGAAGGCTTTTTAAGAGAAGACTTTCAAGAGAAGGTATGGTTCTCTGCCAACTCCAAGAGGGTGTGAAAGGATGATCGGTTCTCTGCCGACACTAGGAGGGTGTGAAAGGATGAGTGGTACTCTGCCATCACCAAGAGAGTGAAAAAGGATGATGGGTTTTCTGCCTTCACTAGGGAGGGTGAAAAAGGATGACCGGGTTGATGGAAGAGAGGTTTTGTATAGGCTTCTCCGCCTTGCTGTGGGGGCTAAAGGAGAGTCACTTTGGGATAGTGCAGTACCTGGAGAGGGAGTCTCCAGGGAGTGGATGTAGATCTTGTTGGACTGAACCACTATTAAATTTGGCGTTCCTCTGTGCATTTACTATTATTATATTTTTACTTACAGCACTTTATTTTATTATGGTTGAAAATGTTATTTTGAAGAAAATCTATTATTATGAAAAGAAATTTCTAAAATTGGTTTTTTAAAATCCAAGAAATTTTTAAATTACCAATTCACGCCCCTCTTTGTTAGCCTTGGGACAATTTCACTAGGTATAACAAGCTACTTAGGATTAACATTGGGCTATTTATATAGAATCATGAACATTATCCAGAACAATCATGAGATCATCCAAGATGATCAGCCGTAATATGTATCATCCAGATGATTCATTAAAATGCGATCATATCATCCACGATAATCAGAAATTATCAAGGGCAATTAGACACAGGCGATCATCTCAAGGATTCAGCCTATAAAATCATTGACAAATTGGATCATACCGGACGAATAAGTGGATCATCCATGATGATTGGTAAAAATGGATCATACCAGCTGCATTCAAATCATTCAACCATTTTTGCCACATGGATCATCCAGGATGAACGGTGAATCGGTCAGGATGATTACTAATAATAGAGTCAGACAGCCGTTGGATGTGGTTTGAACAGTGATATGATCATATCATCTAGGATGATGTAGATTATCCAGGATGATTGCCAATAATGGATGCAGATCAGCCGTTGGATGTGAGTTGAACAGTGATTTGATCATCCAGAATGATATATATCATCTAGGAAGATGTGAATAGAATTTGGAAGAATTGAATGATGGAGAGGGATCATCAAAGAGGATCCAAAATATAAAATATAAAATAAATCAACTCAAAATACCAGAAAAATAAAAAAAATATGATAAAAACTAATCGTTAAAATAAAAAATAAGTTTCATTTTTTTAAAATCAAATAGCTCCAGTAAATGATGATATTACCTCAATTTTAAATTTAAAAACGCAAAAGAAATGAATCGACAATACTGAAATCCAAATAGGTTAGAAGCTCGATTTTGTAAACCCTACCTCGGACACCTTACAGGTTAAAGTTCTTTTTAAACAAAAATCTAATTCATAAAGGAAGATATTAGATAAGAAAATTAGTCCTTTCAAACTTCATTCCAGAAAAATATCTGATAAAATAATATTACAAAGTAAAGAATCAAGAATCATGATTTTCAATTTCAAGTGTTTGAAAATATTAAGAGGCATATGGATTCTTCTAAGATTTTTAAAGGTTTGAAAGTGAAGGAAGCTTATTTCTTTGTTAGCTTATTTTGTGCCTCTTTTTTTAGTTATTTTGTGCACTTTGCGCATCTTTTGATTTTTGATATACTTTATGTATCTTGCAATTAATTGGTGAATATTGCGCATCTTTTCAGTATTGGGCTCATGTTGTGCCTCTTTTCATTTTTTTTGAGAGCTTGCTTCCTCTCAGAACCTCTAAAGACTCTCAGTTGTGAGATTATCTTCAAGATATAATTGAGGAAGAAACTCACTCTCTAATATAAGGAAAAGTAACCGATAAATTAGAATCATACTCATATGATAAATGCAACCACCTGATTATGAAAATACAAAGATGATTCAATGATTTGGAATACTATTCATATGAGATAGATTACTTTAGAAAGATAAAATAGATATCTATTTGAAAGTCCAACTTTTTAATTTTGAAATAGATTTTGATTCAAAAAGAAAAATATACCATTAAAGGAGTTAGAGGAAGAGAAATAATCATCAATGTTCCTTTCTTTAACTGTTTGAGAGAAGTCAGTCAATGCTAACAAGCTTCTAAATAAAAATAAGGCAAAAATCTCATTTAAAAAGCAAGTTCAACAACAGAAGTGAGCAGTGATCTGATTTTTAAAACAAAATTGAAAACAACAACATGAAATCAAAAATATAAAGCAAAAAATTCAAAAAGGAAATCAATATACAAATAAAACCTAGCAAGAAAGACACAAAATAAAATATATAGGAAGAAATAAACAAATAAACAAAAATAAGAAGAATAAAAATATAGACAGAAACAATCTTTTGCAAGCATAAATATCTAACACACCTAATCTAGTTCTTAAGGTGCTGAAGGTTTCAAAGGCTAGTGGTTTTGTGAGGATATCTACAAGTTGATTTTTAGTGGCTACATGTTGTACTTCTATGTCTCTCTTAATAACATGGTTCCTAATGAAATGGTACCTTATGTCAATGTGTTTGATCATGGAGTGTTGGATTGGATTCTTTGAAATACAGATGGCGCTAGTGTTATCACATAGGATAAAAATTGTGCCTACAGGTAATCTTAAATCCAGAATCTGTTGCTTTAACTAAAGGACTTGGGCCACACAACTTCCTAAGGTAATGTATTCAACTTCAGCAGTGAATAGGACAACTGAATTTTATTTTTTACTGGACTAGGAGAGTAAGGATTATCCTATAAATTGACATATTCCAGAGGTGATTTTCCTATCAACTAGGCATCCTGCAAAATTTAAATCAGAATATCCTATAATTTCAAAAGAGGTGCTATTCCTAGGATACAAAATTCCTAAGTCTTGGGTCCCTAAGAGATATTTGAGGATTTTCTTAATAGCAGTCAGGTAGGACTCCTTTGGATCAGCCTAAAATCTAGCATAGAGATAAACACTAAACATAATATCAGGTCTACTAGCAGTCAAGTAAAGAAGTGAATCAATTATTCCTTTGTATTTTTTTATCAACAAATTTTCTATTTGAATCCTTATCTAACTGAACATTGGAACTCATGTGAGTGTTGATTGGCTTGACTTTATCCATCTCATATTTCTTAAGGATGTCCTTAATGTATTTTGACTAAGGAAAGTTTCATCATTCTTCTGCCTTATGCTAAATCCAAGAAAGTAAGTCAGTTCTCCCATTATACTTATTTCAAACTCCTTACTCATTATTTTTGAAAATTCATCTCATTATTTTTTATCAAAAGATCCAAACAGAATATCATCAACATAGATTTGGATAATTAGTAATTCATCACCTACCTTTTTCAGAAATAGGATAGTATCTATGCTCCCCTTAACAAAGGTTCTTCTAGTAGGAATGTGCTAAGACTTTCATACCATGCCCTAGGTGTTTATTTTAGTCCATAAAAAGCTTTTTTTCATTTGAACCCATGATTAGAAAATTATAAATTTTCAAAGCCTAAGGGTTGTTCAACATACACATATTCTTTTATCACCCAATTAAAAAAGGCACTCTTAACATCCATTTTGTATAATTTGAATCTCTTAAAATAGGCAAAGGCTAGTAGCACCCTAATGACTTCTAATCTAGCTACAGGGGCAAAAGTCTCTTCAAAATCAATTTCTTCTATCTGATTAGACCTCTTAGCCACTAATCTTGCTTTATTTCTCACCACTACACCATAATCATTTATTTTGTTTTTAAAAATCCATTTTGTTCCAACAACACTCTGGTTATTAGGTCTTTCTACTAACTCTCAAATATCATTCCCTACAAATTGATTCAACTCTTCCTACATGGCTAGGATCTAGAATTCATTAGATAAGGCTTGATTTAGGTTGGTGGGTTTAGTCATTAAAATGAAGGTAGAGTGGTTTACTTCTTTTCTAAGTCCATGCCTGGTTCTAACACCTTCAAATGGGTCTCCAAAGATCAATTCTTTAGGATGACTTAAAGAATATCTCCTCTCTATGCAAAGAAACTTTAGGTTCTACCCTTTCCTCCCAATTTATAGTTTCTAATCCTTAGGTGACTTCTAAAACCTCTTCTTCTTATACCTTAGACCTTCTAGAATTATCAATTTCATCAAATACAATATGAGTGATCTCCTCAACTACCAGTGTTCATTTATTAAAGACTCTATAGGATTTCCCAACACTTGAGTAACCTAGGAACACTCCTTCATCAAATTTTGGGTCAAACTTTTCTAGTTGAGACTTCTCATTATTCAGAATAAATACTTTACATCCAAAGATATAAAGGTGAGAGAGGTTGGGTGTCTTACCCCTAAGAATTTCATAGGATATCTTGTTCAGTTTAGATATAAGATTTACCCTATTCAGAACATAACAAGTTGTATTCACCACTTTTGCCCAGAAATATTTAGAAAGTGAGTATTCAGCTAACATAGCTCTAGCAACTTTTACCAAGATCCTGTTCTTCCTTTTAGCTACCCCGTTCTGTTGAGGGATCCTAGAAGCTAAAAAATTATGCTCTATCCCTTGCTCTTTACAAAAAGATTTAAAATTTTCATTCTCAAATTCTTCACCATGGTCTCTATGAATGATTAAGATCTCACAACTAGTTTTCTCTGAATCCAAGTGGAAAAAAGATCTAAACTCCTCAAATGCTTAACTTTTATGAGATAGGAATCTAACCCAAGTAAACCTCAAATAATCATCGACTATCACATACCCATAGACTTTCCCTTCTAGGCTTGAAGTGCTGACAGGTCCAAAGAGATCCATGTGAAGGACTTCTAAGGGTTTGTTAGTGTTAATATATTTGATTGAGTGGAAAGAGGATTTGACTTGTTTTCCTGACTAATAGGCATCACACAAGTGGTTCTTAGTGAACTCTAGTTTGGGGACACCTCTCAGTAAGTCTTTTTGGGTGACCTTTCTAAGGCTTTTCATGATTACATGACACAATCTCTTATGCCACAGCCATGATTCATCAGTAATTATTTTTAAGCAAAGAGCAATATCAGCTTTAAAGAAATTTAGATCCAGCATGTAAACATTATTGATTCTTTTTCCCTATAAAACAATTTTATCACTTAAGCTTATAATGCAGCTAGTTGGCAGAAATTTTATGTTGAAGCCTTTATCACAGAACTGGCTAATACTGAGCAAGTTGTGTTTCAGTCTATCTACAACAAAACATTTTCAATGATGAAATTTTTTAAATCACCAATTATACCTGATCCCACCACTCTCCTGGTGGTGTAATCTCCAAGTGTTACCTTGCCACCTACCCTTGCCTCAAACGAAATACATTAATTTGCATCTCCAGTGATATGACTTGAACATCTGCTGTCTAGGTACCACATGCTATCACGAGGTCTTTTGTGAGAGCACCCTAACAAAATTATCAAATGTTAGATTTGGGAACCCAAACAGGTTTTAGTCCCATCTTATGGAAAGAGGAGTAAGATGCATGCATGTTATACTGTAAATTTTATAATTTTGGTCTCCACACCAAATGTGTTCTATGGTGAATGGTGCAAGAGTGGGAGATATGTCCTAGCATGCCACAAGAAAAACATCTAACACTAGGAAAAGGGTTTTCTAACCTAGCTGGGATTTGGTGCCTCTTCCTAGGTTTAATGATGCATGCTTTGCTGATGGTTTATAAAACTCTTCAAGTAAAGGTGGTGTTTTATTTTATTCTAATGCAATAATTTTTTCACTTAAAAACTCATTTGCCTTTTCATAGCTTGAAACTTCCAGTTTCAATTTATGCTCATTATTGTCTAATTCCACGCAATAGTTTCTAATTCTTTAAAAGCTATTTCTAAATCAACATGCAATATTTTCAAGGAATCATGCTCAGCAGTTAAATCAAGATGATTTTTTTTTAAAGAATCAAATTCATCTAGTAAATCCATGTGATTGCTAGCCATAGTGGAATAATCTTTTCTTAGAATTCCATGCTCATTCTACAGATTTAAAAATTTAACTTTGAGACTAGCATGTGCTTTTTTTAGCTTCCTATATGAAGAATGAATTCTTTCAGAAACTTTAAAATAATTGATCATATATAAACTCACAGACATCTTCTTGATCAGAGTGATCAAGATGATCATCAGCCATTAAACACAGCTTTGTTACCTCCCCTTCTGCTTCAGTTTCAGAGGAGTCTGATGCTGCGTATGCCCAGAATGCCTATTGGATCCTTTTCTTATCCTTTGTAAACTTAGGTTTTTCTTCACCCTTCTCCTTGCTTGGGTGAGCTTTTAGAGTTGGGCATCATACTTTTTATGCCCTGGCTTCCTGCATTCAAAGCAAATAACATCAGATGAAGCTTTAGAATTTTTATTATTTTTTTATTTATTCCACTTCTGATGATGCTTTTGTTTTTTTCTTAAGAAGCTCTTAAATTACCTTGTTATTAAAGCCATGTCATCATCATCAGAGCCAGAAACATCAGTGTCGAATCATTAGCCTTCAAGGCTACAGTTTTCTCCTTTTTCTTTTCTCTTGCGTCAAGTTGCCTTTGGTTCACTCCTTGCTCGTAAGCAATGAGTGATCCAAATAAGTTATTAATTAAATAAGCATTTAGATCCTTAGATTTAGTAATGGCAGTATTTTTTCCATTAAAGAAAGAAGGTAAACATCTCAAAATTTGTTCACATTTTCATAGTCTGTAAGTTCTCTTCCTAAGGCATGCAAAGAAGTAATAATCTGAGTAAACCTAGTATACATTTTAAAAATTGATTCACTAGATTTCATGCAAAAGAGTTCATAGTCATGAAGCAAAATATTCAACCTAGATTGTTTAACCTCAGTTGTTCTTTCATAAGTTATGCATAATCTGTCACAAATTTCTTTTCCAGTAGAACAAGTAGAGACACGTATGTAATCTTTAAATTTTAATACTCAAAATAAATAATTCAGATATTTAGTATTCAGTTATGCTAAATCTCTATCATCTAAAGTCCATTCAGTAAAAGGTAATTCAGTTTTAATGCCATCAATTAATCTAAAAGGTGCAAAATAACCTTCCTTAACTAGCATCCACATGCGATAATCAATTGATTGTAAAAGGTGGACATAAGAGTTTTTTCAAAAATCAAAAGGTATATTATCAAATAGAGGTGGTCTTGTGATTAAATAACCTTCCACAGTATTATGATTACCAAAGTTAGCCATTGATCAAAATTTAAAAGTTTTCTAAAACTTGATTTTAAGAATCCCGCTCTGATATCACTTAAAAGTTTGTGAGGGTGGCTAAACCCTATAAAATTAGCCCGATGCTAAAAATCTTTTTATCTTTTTAAATATTTTAAAAACTAAATAATCTTAAGTGGAAGCAAATATCAAAATCCAAGATTTTAATCACAGAACAAATCAAACAAAAGTGCAAAAATAAAATGTAGAAAAAGTAATAAGAAAGAGCACACAAAATTTTATAGTTGTTCGATCAAATTTGACCTACGTCCACTCCCCAGAACCTCCCATTCCAAGTATTGCATTAATCCGTTAGCGTCTCTTCTTTTGCTCCCATAGTAAGTTGAAGAAGCCCTTACAAAATCTTTCCACTGACCCGGTGAGGCAAAGAACCTTGAATCATTTTTCACCCTCCTAGTGAAGGCAGAGAATCTAAAATCCTTTTACTCCCATATGGAGTTGGCAGAGAATCACAGAATCCTTTTACTCCCTCCTGGAGTAGGCAGAGAACCTGACAATTTTTTTACTTCCACCTGGAGTAGGTAGAGAACCTGGATCTGATGCTAATGATCATCTCCCTAGAGCCACCAAGAAACCAAGGATAAAGAAGGAAGAAGATGATTGAATCCTTTCTTGGAGCAACCTTTATGAATCCCTCACAAGATCCTCTCTCTCTCTCTCCTAAACTCTACTTCTCCTTCTCTAAGCTCTTTCAAGTTAGAACAACAGTAAAAGATTTGATAAAGATCAAATAAGAGAGCTTAAATAGGAGACCTTCAAAAAAGCCCTAATTTTCAATTTAGAGTCAAAAATCATCCACGATGTTTCTACGGTCATCTTGTACGATTAGTACAAACCATCTCCTTTAGCCATGATGATCACTATTACTCTGTACGATCAAAAGAAAAGTTTTCTAAAGATCATCCCGTACAATTTTTTGATCATCTGGGACGATTAGTTCAATTTGGTTAGCAATCAATAAATCATCTCGTGATAGTCTCGGGACGTCTAGATGATACCCTGGATGATCAGAAGAAAATTATTGTTTTCGTCTTTGATGATAGGAGATCGTCCAACAAAATTTAAAGGATCATCTAGAATGATCCAAATGGATCATCCTATACGATGTGATTGATCAATCTAACCATAATTAGTCTCCTAATCATGGGATTATTTTAGGCATGATTGTTATGAATCATCCAGGATGATGTGGGTCGTCCCATATGATGAGAACAGAATGTGAAAAAATAAAATATTACCTAAAATATGATTGGTAGCTATTTGTTTGATCTGTACTAATCATCTTGTATGATATAAATTATCCAGGATGATTAGTTAAGCAAACTTAATTATCATGGATGCCCTAATTAGGGTTTTTATATTGAACTAACTATCCATGATGAATTTGAATCGTCTTGTACGGTATGATCAAAAATAGAAGAACTCTCAAACTCACCAAATTTCTTCCCCTGAGTGTGTGTGTGTAAGGTTACTTAGCTTCAGGATCCATCACAGTACATTTGACTCAAAAAAAGGTAAAATATACATTGGAATGAAAATTACAGACTGTCTCAATCCTAGTCTACCTGATCATAAGCTGATTGATGTTCCAAGTGAATATGTAGACCTAAAAGGTTAGTGAGTAGGGCAAACAAAATAGATAAGTAAGAATAGCAGCAGTAAAGAACCAGTAATATTTGTTATCATCAAAATCACTACACTTGGGACCAAATTTGCAACACAATCTATATCATATTGTACAATTAATTTAAATAAAAGTTAACTAAAATGTTTAATTAAATGTGAGAAATTAAATTTAGTTTTTACTAATCATATTATACAGACAACACATCGTACAGGATGATTAACTAATTTCAAAATGCCCACAATGGGATCCTACTTACTTAAAATAGGCAAATTTGAAATTTAAAAATTAAATTGTTCATAATGTATGAACTTTATTCAAAATGCATGATCTTTATTTAATTTTGCCTAAATTAAGTCTTGGGATTAAGGAATAAAATCAAATATGTATTAATTATAGATTGTACTGTATGATCAAGTATCAGACTATTCAAACAACCCGAGAACTCTTTGTATGAACTTTGGATCATCCTATATGATCTGATGTTTGATTTGTACTAATCATACTTTATAATTTAAGTATCATATTATATGAACAAAAGTAACAAAATTAAAAATTAGGATTGTTTTATGACCTCTATATAAACTATTATTATAACTTTAGCAAGAGTCTTTGGGCAGTCAAAGGTTTTGGTTCTTCTATAAGAGAGCTTGAAGAGAGATCATTGAATAAAAGAGAGAGAGGGTAAGGTGTGTCAGAAAGAGAAGATCCTTGAGGGATTCAAGGGAGTGTATGAGGGGATTTTACATGGTTGGTCTGACCTACCTACAAATGAGGTCCTCCAGTTGTGTTCGTGTATCTCTTGAAAGGAGCTCTATTAAGGAAAGACTTTGGTGTTAAAGACTATCAACAACTTCACAGGATTGAGTAAGTGAAAGGAGGACATGATGACTCTACTGGACCGAGAAGGTTAAAGGACTCAGCAACTCTACCGGGCAAAGGAGGTGAAAGAGGACAAGGTGACTTCACTAGACCAAAGAGGTGAAAGGAGGACTTATCAAATCTCTCAGACTGAAGAGATGAAAGGAGAGAGTCTTCGGGTGTGAAGTTTCTATAAAGATGCATTCTCCACCTATGGTGAGGGAGAAGGGCTTCTTTGCCTAGTTGTGGGCTGAAAGAGAGTCACTACATAGTGTAAAACCCAAGGAGGAGGACCCTTGGGGAATGGACATAGGTTAGGTTAACCGAACCACTATGTAATTAGATTGCATTCTTCTTTTTTTGCACTTACTTTTAGTACTTTTATTTTCTTGTAATATAATTTTTAACACTCTAGTTTGATTGTGGTTTAACTAGTGATAGTAAAATTATTATGATTGATTGTGGTTCATATTTTCTTTAAAAGAAATATAAAAAAAAATCAAAAAAAGAAATAAAAATATATTGTTATTATTTTTCTACAAAATCTAAAAATAAGAAAATTAGTACTTACTTGAGTTGTGTTATTTAGTTTATTCAAATGCTTCTGCACAAAATCAAGATTTAGTTTTTATTCAAAAAGGTTTTTGAAGGAATTTTTAAAACAACAATCCCTCCCCCGCTGTTGGTGTTCCTTGTTCACTATTAGAGCACAATTGTACACTTACAAAAGAGACGAGGAGTACTTATGCTATGATTCACATAAATTTTAAATAGATACTACCTATTACAAGCATGGTTTTATAAACATTATAGGTTTAGAGTATTTAAAATTATTAAATTTATCATTTACAACTGTAGTATTTATTTTCAATTGCATCATCCCCTATTAATTGATTGATAAGATAAATATAGTTGCTATATTAAGCAATACCAAAATAATTTTAGAGTAATTTAAATCCTCATGAGAACGATACTTTTTCATCACTTTATTATTTGATAAGACTTGTATACTTCCATAGAATCGGGGTTGCATCATACCGTAGCAAATCATATGTAAAAAGAGAAGTATTGTGTGGAATCATACATTTTTTAAGTGCTAAACCCATGAAGTGGAAAAATCACGGGGCTTGTCACAATTGAATGAATCCATTAAGTAATAGAACATACAAGAATTCTCACTTTCTCATAATTAAAGAAAATGAGATAATGCATAGTTAAGAACAATCATTTGATTCTCATTGGTGAGATTATAGAAATCAGGTGTCCACAAGATGACAACCAAAGCCGAGTAATATAGATAGACATTAACAATTAAGTGATAATAATTCAAATGGCAAAAGTCTTAAGATTATGACGATAATTATTGATGGTGGTCATCAATGATAATCATTAAAAATGTAATAGAGTTATTTTAGCTCTCTCATCTTATGAACCTCTCACTCATTTGTTTTGAATGGAGCTCTACTTATAATCTTCTTTGTTGAAAATATTGCATATTAAATTATCTTTATAATCATGTGAATTTTTGATGATAATAAAATCTTATTGTTTGTTTATTATTTCTCCTAACATATATTGGAAAATTTGTTTGTTGAGTGTATTAACATATTTTTCTGGAAATTCACATTCCAGACAGTGGAAGACTTCAAGTTATTTGGTTAGAGTTTATTGGTTTTGAAGCCTATAATTTTTTACTTTTCTTGAGTCTGAGAGAGTATGATTGTAAGTTAGATAATTGTGCACACACACACTGAAAGAATGAGATATAACTTAATTTTTTTAAACTAATCGTATTGCATGATGTATAATCGTACGGGACAATTTATGTTGTTTCTCCTCTAATACGAACCTGCCTGGTTAGAAAATTTTCTAAGTATAAATCGTACAGTACGAAATATTTTCGTATATCATTTTCTAGAGTATGAAATGGGAGCTTACATGGTTCGTACTGGATCATACAGGATGATCTGTTCAATTTTTTGAACAGATCGTACAATACGAAATGTTTTCATATATCATTTTTTAGAGTATGAAATGGGAGCTTACATGGTTTGTACTGGATCGTACGTGATGAACGGTTTAATTTTTTGAACTGATAATACTGTACGATATGACTTTGTATATCATTTTCTAGAGTATAAAAATTTGGTTTCATTGGTTCATACTGGATCGTACGGGATGAACTGTTCAATTTTTTAACTATTCGTCGGTACGAATTAATTTTGTATATCATTTTCTAGAGTATGAAAATTGGGTTTCATTGGTTTGTACATGATCATACGGGACAAATCGTTTAATGATCTGAACTGTTTGTACGTATGAATGGTGATTGTATGGTACGATCGTACTTTATAAAACTTGAAATTTTCAATTTTTGGATGATTTTTCTTGTCCTTTGAATATAAGGTTCCTAAAAACTGACTTTCCAACTAATCTTCTATAAATTTCTTCTTGAGACTGGAAGGGAGAGTGATTAGAAAGAGTGTTTGAGAGTGAGTGTGATGAGATCTTTGAAGAGGAAATTGTGAGGGGATTCATAGGGTTGCCCAAAGATGAGGATCTCATTATTTATACTTCAAGTCTCTTCCATATCTCTTTGAAGACTCTTGAGAGAAGATCTTTGAAGAAGGTTTGGTTCTCTGCCGACACCTGGAGGGTGTGAAAGGATGATTGGGTTCTGTGCCTTTACCAGGAGGGTGAAAAAGGACGACAGTTCTCTACCGCACTAGGGTTTGGTGGAAGAGAGTTTGTAAGGGCTTCTCCGCCTTGCTGTGGGGATAAAAGGAGATTCATTTTTTTAGTGCAATACCTAAACAAGGAGTCCCTAGGGAGTGGTTGTAGGTCGTGTTTGACCGAACCACTATAAAATCTGGTGTTCTCTATTCTTATTTTTATTTATCGCATTGTTAATTTCTACATTATACTTTATTTTTTTGTGGTTGAGAAAGCTTCATTTTTATAGCTGTTCATTCAGTACGAAGTTAATCATACGGTATGATATACTGAAGATTTTTATAAAAAAATATTTTAAAACTTACAAGAGATTTTTAAAAGTACCAATTCACCCCCCCCCCCTCTTGGTTAGCATAGGGATATAATTAATAGGTCTAACAACCTATTCGCACTTTTAAGTGGTATCAGAGCCTATTTCAAAAATTACTGTTTAAATTACTTTTTGAAATTCGATTATGGCTAATTTTGGAAACAGAAACACACCTGAGGGTCATTCGATCACTAGACCTCCACTATTTGATAATATCCCATTTGATTTTTAGAAAACTCACATTTCTACGTTTCTATAATCACTTGACTATCGCTTGTGGATTTTAGTACAAGAAGGTTACACTGAACCTACTAGACTTGTAGAAGGAATTAGAATTCAAACACCTTTTGCTGATTGGACTATAGAAGAGCGTGAATTAGCTAAATTAAATTCTAAGTGTTTGAATAGTTTCTTTTATGCACTGAAATCGAAAGACTACATGTGTGTTTCTACTTGTAAATCTGGAAAAGAAATTTGGGATAGGCTTTGCATTACATATGAAGGAACCAATAAAGTGAAACAATCTAGATTGAACATTCTACTGCATGACTATAAACTTTTTCGCTTGAAACCGAATGAGTCAATCTTTGACATGTATACTCGTTTTACACAAATAGTAACTTCATTGCATGCTTTAGGTAGGGAACTAACCAATTCTAAAAAAGTGAACAAAATATTATGTTGTTTGCCTACTTCTTATGATGCAAAGATTACTACTATAATGGAGTCAAAAGATTTAAACGTTTACTTTATTGATAATCTACTTGGATCACTGATTGCTTACGAGGAGTAACTTAAAGATAGATTGATGCAAGTGACAGATGGAAAGAAAAGAACATTGCACTGAAAGTGGATGATTCGAAAAGTGATCAGTCCCAGCCTGAGGATGAAGAGGATATTACCTTAATGATAAGACAGTTTAAAAGTTTCTTAAAGAGGAAGTAGAGGAGACACTAGCAGTGGAACAAAGGTAAGTTCCATAAAAATGCTAAGGCTTCTAATGATGTTATTTGCTATGAGTATAGGAAGCTAGAACACATAAAGACTGATTTTCCTAATCTTAAATCCAATCCTAGTAAGGAGAAAGTTGAGGAGAAACCAAAGGATAGAAGGGACAAGAAGAGACTATAGTGAGCATTTTGGGAGGACTCAGCTTCAAATTCCTCAGAAATAGCAACTGAAGAGGAAGTCACAAATTTATGCTTGATGGCTGACAATCTTGATCACTCGGATCAAGAGGAGATATGTGACTTAAGTTATGATGAATTGTTTAAAGTTTCTGAGCGCATTTATTCTGCATATAGGAAACTAAAAAAATTGCATGCTAAGTTGAATTTGGATTACTTAGAACTGCAAAAAGAATTTGAAATCCTTAGGAAAGACCATGCATTAATTGATAGCAACCATATGACTTTGTTGGATGAATTTGATTATTTGAATAAATAGCATGAACTTCTAAAATCATCACACACTGAACTTGAAAATAATTTCAAATTTTTTATGGATGAATCGGATAGTAGAGAGCATAACTTGAAGATTGAAAATTCGATTCTAAATAGTGCTAATGCATATATTGAAGATAAGTTGAAAGCACTTGAGGAAAATAGGATTCCACCCAAACTAGAAGATTTTCACAAATATTACCACAAGTCTACTAGTTCAAAATCTAGGAAAAGATCTTACAGTGCATATAGATTAATAAATCCTTTTCCTTGAGTAAAATATTTTTCTTGTGGTATGATTGAACATATTTCCCACACTTATAATATTCATCATAGAACACATTTAGTGTGGAGACCTAAGATGTATAAAATATAACATATCACACATGCATCTGGTTTAAAATTATCAAGAGGTGAACCTAAACTTATTTAGATTCCCAAGACTAATATTTGATGATTTTATAGGAACGCTCTCACACAAGATCTCGTGAGAGTATTTGGTACCTGGACAGTAGCTGTTCAAAGCATATGACTGCAAATGCGAATCAATTCATATCACTGGAAGCCAGGAATGGTGGCAAGGTTACACTTGGAGACAATACCACCAAGAGAGTGATAGGTACAGGTAAGATTGGAAATTTTAAGAATTTTTTGATTAAAAATATTCTGTTAGTAGAAGGCTTAAAATAATATTCTGTTGAGCATAAGTCAACTGTGCAATAAAGGTTATCATATAAATTTTTTTCCTACTAGATGTGTTATTAGTTAAAATGGAATTGTTGTGTTGAGTGGTGATAGAATAAATAATTTATACATGCTAGATTTAAATTCTGTAAAATTTTCTACTACTTCTTATTTGAAAACTATATCTGATGAGTCATGGTTATGGCATAGAAGACTTTATCACGCTAGTATGAGAAATCTTAGGAAAATCACCCAAAAAGAGTTAATTTGAGGAGTACCTTAATTAGACTTTACAAAAGATCACATATGTGATGCATGTCAACTAGGAAAATAAGTCCAATCCTCTTTCAATTCAATCAAGAAAGTTAGAACTAGCAAGCCCTTAGAAATTCTTCACATGGATCTCTTCGGACCCGTTAGTACCTTAAGTGTAGGAGGAAAAGGTTTGGGTATGTAATTATGGATGATTACTCAAGATTCACATTTATTAGATTTTTAAATCATAAAAGTGAATTATTTGAGGTGTTTAGAGACTTTGCCACTTGGATTTAGAGAAAACTAGGATTTGAAATCTTTACTATCCAAAGTAATCATGGGGGAGAATTTAAAAATGAATTGTTTGATGATTTTTATAAATCCCATGGAATAGACCACAATTTCTCAGCTTCTAGAACACCTCAACAGAATGAATTAGTGAGAGAAAGAACAGGATATTGATTGAAGCTGCTAGAGCCATGTTGGCAGAATATTTACTTCCAAGATTTTTTGGGCTGAACCAATTAGTACCGCATGCTATGTATTGAATTGGGTGTACATTAGATCAAAATTAAATAAGACATCCTATGAACTTCCTAAAGGTAAAATTCCCAACCTCTCACACCTATATATTTTTGGATGTAAAGTGTTCATACATAATAATGGAAAAACTCTCCTAGAAAAATTTGATCATAAATCTAATGAAGGAATTTTTCTAGGATATTCAAGTGTTAGAAAATTCTATAGAGTTTTTAATAGAAGAACATTGGTACTTGAGGAGACCACTCATGTTGTTTTTGATTAATCGGATAATTATGGAGGGTCTAGGTTAGATGAAGATGAAGTTGAAGAAATATCCCAAGGACTTGAAAAAGAAAAAGTTGAAGAAAGGGTTGAAAATGAGGAAGAAAACCAACTACCTAAATAAAGGAAATTTGCTAAGAGTTATCCCAAAGAGTTGATTTTAGGTGACCTAAGTGAAGGAGTTAGGACTAGGCATGGTTTGAGGAAAGAAGTAAATCACTCTGCTTTTATTTCAATGATTGAACCCACTAGTATAAATCAAGCACTTTCGAATGAGCTTTGGATTCTAGCTATGCATGATGAGTTAAATCAATTTGCTAGAAATGATGTTTGGGAATTGGTAGAAAGACCAAAAGATCAAAGTGTTATTGGAACAAAATGGCTATTTAAAAACAAGATGAATGATTCTGGAGTGATTGTAAGGAATAAAGCAAGGTTCGTGGCTAAGCGGTATAATCTGATTGAGGGAATTGATTTTGAAGAGACCTTTGCCCTGGTAGCCAGACTTGAGGCAGTAGAGTGCTTTTTGCCTATGCCTATTTTAAAGGTTTTAAGTTGTACCAAATGGATGTAAAGAGTGTCTTTCTAAATGGGATGATAAAGGAGCATGTTTATGTTGAGCAACCTCCAAGTTTTGAAAATGTACAATTTCCTAATCATATTTTCAAATTGAAAAAGGCATTGTACGGACTTAAAAAGGCACCTAGAGCTGGGTATGAAAGGCTAAGCACTTACCTACTTGAATGTTCATTTGTAAATGGGAGTGTGGACACCACTCTCTTTATAAAAAAAGTAGGAGATGAAATACTCGTTGTTCAAATTTATGTGGATGATATCTTATTTGGATATACCGATAGAAATCTTTGTGATTAATTTTTAAAAATAATGAGTAAGGAATTTGAGATGAGCTTAATTGGATATTTGAGTTACTTTTTAGGGTTTAGCATTAAGCAGGATGAGGATGGAACCTTTCTGAGCTAGTTAAAATATGTTAAGGACATCCTTAAGAAGTATAAAATGGATAAGGCTAAACTAGTAAATACACCCATGAGTTCCTCAGTGTAGTTAGATAAGGATCCTAAAGGAAAATCAGTTGATCAAAAGAAGTTTAGAGGGATGATTGGATCTTTGCTTTACTTGACAGCTAGCAGACAAAATATCATATTTAGTGTTTATTTGTGTGCTAGATTTCAAGTAGATCCTAAAGAGTCACATCTTGCTACAGTTAAGAGAATTATGAGATATCTTTTAGGGACTCAAAACCTAGGAATTTGGTATCCTAAGAATAGCACTGCATTTGAAATTATTGGATACTTTGATTTTGATTTTGCTGGTTGTCAGGTTGATAGGAAAAGAACTTCTAGAACTTGTCAATTTATAGGAAACTCCTTAGTTTCTTGGTCTAGTAGAAAATAGAACTCAGTAGCCATTTCAACTGCAGAAGCTGAATATATTGCCTTAGGAAGCTGTATTGCACAAGTGCTTTGGTTAAAACAACAATTAATTGACTTGGGATTTTATTTTGGCAAATCCCAATCCTTTGTGATAACACTAGTGCCATATACATTTCAAAGAATCCTATTCAACATTCTAGAACCAAGCATATTCATATAAGGCATCATTTTATTAGAGATCATATAGAAAAAGGGGAAATTGAATTACATCATGTTGCTACTAAGGATTAACTTGCAGATATTTTCACAAAACCTCTAGCATTTGACACATTTAGCATTTTAAGAACAATGCTAGGTGTGATTGATCTTAATGTATAATTGAAAATTCTGCAAACTTGTTTTATATATGATTGTATGTTTATTTATGTCAAGTGTTTGTATAGTGTTAATTATATGTTTTATTTTGTATTGATTGTAATGAGTCTCTTTATTTTTATTGTTTGTATTTTGTTTTTTTTTAAAGGGGAATAAAAATAAAAAATAAATGTCTTTGAAAGGATTTTGAGTTTAACATGCTCTATTTTTTATTCGTACTATATGAAATTATTTCATACGATACAAATTTCGTAGCGAGTGCATGAAAATTTGTAGAGTTGAGGAGACAAAACTGTGTTTTCATAGTCTTTTTGTACTGTACGATGACGTCATTGCACCGTACGATATGTACAGGTTTGTCTGTATGAATAGGGACGGGTTTATAGTTTTGAGGAGTTATTACTGATCGTATGTACAAACGTATCATTCGTCTGCACGATCCTTGTTGTCATTTTTGGATAAGGACGAAGCCAACCGTCATCAAAATGATCTTAAATATTATGATCGTCTCGGACGAACACGTGATTGTATGTATGATTAGGAAGTTAAAAAGCCTGTATGAAAGGACGCATCGAGAAGGGCAGTTTACGAAAAGCCATTTCTTTTTTGTCCATTTTCATTCGTACGTATGAAATATATTTCGTCCTGTACAAAAAATATTTCATCCCGCACGAAACCTTTTCATACTATACGATTGATCAATTTTTCTTTATATAGAAGGGTAGTTTTCATTCATTTCACTTCCATTTCAAACCCTTCAAAGCCACAAATTAGAGATGTCTGGCAGCCGGAAAAGATCACGACATGCTAGAGGATCATCCTCCAGACAAGATTAGGATGACAATTTTTTATCTCAACAAAATGAGGATGTTTACCTCAGATTTAGTGCTTCCAAAAGTACACCCTCTCATCTCTTAATGCAAGAGAACATCCATTTTGCTGTAATGCCACTTTTTGACTCTAGTCAAATTTCGTTCATCCTCACCCTCATTCATGCATACAATAAGGATTTTTTTAATGTTTTCCTCGCAAACATGAAAATAAATTAGGACCACACAAGGATCACTTCTTATGTTTTAAAATAGAGAGTAGAAATTACTAAGGAGGATTTGGGGACTTTCCTTAATCTTAAAACTCTAGGGATTCAAGCACACACCCTGACCTCTAGAGCTGACTATGATTTTTTTTTTTAGGAGAATGCACTTTGCATTAATAAAGAAGAGAAGAAATTACAACCTACTAAGTGATAGGAATTCTATCACAATCCTCCTTTAACAAGAAAAGAAAAGGAGGAACCTTATTACAACTCAAATCATCCCAAAAGAAATCACCTATTAAGGTAAGGTTAGCACAATAATCAGCTAACTTATTACATTCCCTATTTGCCAATTGAAATAAAAACTTGTCAAAGCCTTCCAAAAAAGATAAATCCTCACATTCTTTAGTATTAACATTTCGGGCTGCTTTACCTACTGAGTTCTGCAAATGAGTAACAATATTGTGATTACTCCTTCAATTATTATCCCTTTAGCATCCAACATCCATTCAAGGATTATTTTCTTCAAGGATCGAAATGCCATCAATTCCAGCATTTTGCTATCCCAATGAATGCAATTAAACCCAAAAGCAAGTAAGAATCTACCTTTTGAATCTCTAAACACTCCACCAATTCCTCCATTATTTGATTTTAACAAAAATGCATCAAGATTGACTTTAATCCATCCTGGGGGCGGAGGGTGCCAATAAAAAGACAGCTGATTATGCTGGTTTGCACCCCGGTGGTCCACGAACAAATTCGAGCTTGAAATTGATGCAAAACTGATAGCATTGGAAGCTATAAAGCTTAAACTGAGTTCATGATCACCATGCTTGCACTTATTTCTACTCTTCCACGAGAAATACACCATGGCACAATAAATCTTTGCAATCAAAGGATTAGCTGAAGAAAGCAGTTCCAATTTTGATTTACAACCTATGATAGACGAGCAAACAGGAATTGAAAATCCCCATGTTTTAAGCAAATCAATGACTTGAGTAAGTTTTGAACAATTCACCATAACATGCTCAATATTTTCCACTTCATTACAACCTCTAGGACATAAATTATGTCCCACCAGCCTTTGATACATTAGAAAATCATTGGTTGGTATTGCATTATTAAAAAGACGCCACCAAAAGCATTCCACCCAAGGAAAAAGGTGAAGCTTTTTTAACCATTTTGCATAATCCACCACAGAAAGATAATCAATAAGTGAATTAGATGCCAAAGCTGCTATACTTTTATCCGAGAACTTTTTCATAAACTCCAAGCAATCACTTTCAAGATTAGGGAAAATTTGAATTTGTAAGATAACTTCAACTAAGGAATTACCAAAAAAAACTTTTAGATATTCCTCATTCCAATTTCCATCACAAATGAAAAAGTCAATTGATGGAAAATCATAATCCAAGACCGCAATAAAAGTTGGCCATTTATCAAGACTTTTATCTAAAATCCATACATCTCTCAAGATATTAATAGATGTACCTGAAGTAATTTTCCATCTCGTGATTGGTTGAAAAGATTCTACTCCACTGGATAAGATCTTCATAGTTGTTGATCTGTTCCTCTTAACATCAGCAATTCCTAAATCAGTCCCATATTTTGCCACCAAAGATTTATTAAGCAATGAATCTTCTTTGTTTAAAAAACTCCATGCAAATTTTTCTCTTAATGGACCAATCATAGATACCACCAAATGAATACCTTGGCCTCCCACATTCCAAGATTTACACAAATCTTCCCAGGTAATATAATGCATTCTGTGATCCCCTCCTTGCTTGTCCCATATAAAATTCCTACAAGCCTTGTCCAATTCTTTTAACACGCTTAGAGGAATTAGAGAGTAAGTTGAGAAGAATACTGGTAGTGCTAGCAAGACTGCTTCAACCAACAGAATTCTACCAGCCAGCGAAATAAAGCGATTCCCCCATACATTCAATTTGCTAGTAGCTTTTTGTAGTAAGCCTGTAAAATCTGATGAAACCAGCCTACTTAAAACCAATTTAATATCGAGATATTCCAGTTCCTTGGCCACTTTGTATCCCCATAAGGTTGAAATAGTTTTCCTCTTCTTCCTGGTAACTTCTTTCCCAAATAAAATTGTTGATTTCTGCATATTAACACTTTGCCCTGTCCATCTACAATAAGAAGAATAATTCTTCTTAACTCCTTCATAGGTCTGATCTTGGCTTCAGAAAATAAGAGAATATCATTCGCATACAATAGATGAGAGATTCTAGGACCAGCTGACACCATCTTGATACCCAAATTCCTTCCTCCATGACTTAAAGTGTTTGACAAAAGCTGAGAGCAAAGGATAAATAAATATGGAGATAATGGACATCCTTTTCTAAATCCGCTTTTTTCTTTAATCCCCTTAGAGATTTTGCCATTGATCATAATAAAAAATTCTGGATCTTCCACACATTCCAAAAGAAGGTTCAAAAATTTAATTGGAAATCCAAATTATTCCAACACCTTCCTTAGAAAACCCCACGCCATACTATCGTACGCTTGCTCCATATCTAATTTAATTCCTACCAAACCTTTCTTTGATTTAGAAAATCTCAATTTATTGAAGAGTTCTTGAGCTAGGAGTACATGACTTGATAAGGATCCACCTTAATGAATGCTACTTGCACTTCCGAGATTAATCCATGGAATACCTTCAAGAGCCTATTGAGCAACAACTTTGCAATTATTTTGTATATAGAAACACAAAGGCTGATAGGACAAAAATTTGTAGGAGCAATCGGATTCATGACTTTAGGAATGAGTACCACCAATGATTCCTTCCATTTAGGACACAACTTCCCCGAGGACAGGAATTTACGGATAGCAAGCCACACCTCATTGCCAATTATCTTCTAATAATTTTTAACAAAAGAATAAGTAATGACATCTGATCCAGGAGAGATGTTTCTGCCCAAGCTTTTAACAACCAATTCCATTTCTTCAAAGGAGAAGTCAGCCTGCAGTTGATTATAATCCTGCTATGTTACAGTATTCAAAACTATAGGCCATTTTTTCAAACAGCACTCTCTACTCCTCCATTTTTTGCTGAAGAAATCAACCAAAATTTCTTTAATTTTTGTATGCTCCTCTACCAGCACTCCATCCTCATTCCTAAGCTGGTGAATAAAGTTGCCAATCCTCCTACCATTAGCATATGTGTGAAAGAATTTTAAATTCATATCATTTTCCTATATCCATTTAACCTTTGCTCTTTGTCTCCGCCATGTGTTTAACTGAGCCAAAGTGACATTGAATTCATGAGTTTTTGATCTCAATAAAATTAGTTTATCACTGGTTAGACTTGACCATTCGCCTCTTCAAGTTACAGATTAGAGATGTCATTATTCAGTAAATTCTTCAGCTCCAATAATTTTTTTTAATCTGGCTTTGCTCCAAAAGTGGAGTGCTCTCAAGACTCTTCGAAATTTAATATTTAGAACATTCATTACATCCCCATCTGCGGGTTTGTTCCAATATTTCAATAAAATTTCCGTTGAAGCCGGATATGAAGCCCAAACGTTTTCATATCTAAGAAAATTATTTTTATGAGCAATATCTTTGAAAATTCTAAGAAGAATAGGGCAATGGTCAAATGCAATCCTTGGCAAATGCCTAACTGAAGCATTATGAATCTCATTCAAATCCTTGCTATTCAAAAGACATCTATCAAGTCTTTCCATAATGTGAGCACTCCTGGATTTGTTGTTGCACCAGGTGAATTTTGGTCCAACCAATCCAATATCATGAAAAACATATTTGGACATGAAGGCTTTCATCTCTTGTAGATGAATTTCTTACGTCCCCTCTTCTCTTCTTGCGATTGTATACAATTGAAGTCACCCCCACCACCATAGGAATTTCCATGTCATAATTAGATCCTAAACTTTCCCACAACTTTCTTCTTAAATACAGATTTTTTTTTACCATACACCGTTGAAATCCTCCAAGTCCCTTTATTGATAATATTCAACTCCCCAATGACACATTGGGGTGAAGCATCCAATAAGGAGAACGAAGCCAAGTTAGACTTTCACAAAACCATAATACCTCCAAAAGAACCATCAGAGGGATGTAAAAAGAAATCCCAATCATCACCCATGAATTTACTAATCTCATATTTAGCAAATGAGTAGATTTTTGTTTCAACAATTCCCACAAAAAACACATCCCAATTTTAACAAACTCTTTTAAATAAAGAGAGGCTTCCCTTTTATTAGCCCCTCTATAATTCTAAAAGGCTAGGGAAGTCATTTAGATATAGAGGGGGAAGTGTTGCGAATCTGGTTTCAAGGACTATGATTTTGATGATAGCAAATATTTCTGGTTCTGGTTGATTGTCTAATCTTTCAGGTTTGCAGGATCAATTGTAAGTTCAAGTCAGCCCAAGATTGAGTCAGTCTGTTTTATAATTCAGGTCCAATGTACTATTTTCATCTTTATTGAGTCAAATGTAATATAAAGGATCCCCTAGCTAAGTAACCTTGCACACACACACTTAGGGGGAGAGTTTTAGTGAATTAGAGTTTCTGTTCATTTTTTGTTCAGATCGTCCTGGGCGATATGCACATCATCCTAGACGATTCAGTGAAAATAGAAACCATAACTAGGGTGACCAAGTTAAGTCGGTCTGATTAAGCAGATCATCCTGGATGATCCTCTGATCGTACAGGATGATAGGCTCAAATTAGAAATTCTCAGCCGCTAGATTAAGTCAGGCAAGTTTTTATTTTAGAGATTTGATCTGATCGTCCCGGATGATATGTGTATCATCCTGGACAATCCTTTACAATCATACCTAAATTAGTCTGGTAATTAAAGAAAGTAATTATTGTCTGATTAATATGATCATATCATCCCGGACGATCGCAATATCATACGGGATGATACATGTAAAATCCTGACCATCCAGAGCAATTCAGCTGGCCGAACATAACTATCCTCTGTACGATATGCTCAATTTTGAACTAATCATATGGGATGATAAAAATATCATCCTGGATGATCAAGTCATTTTAAATCATACAGCATATTTTGTGCAGTCTGATCAGCACGATGCTCAAGATGATTTTGCCTATTTTGAACTAATCGTACAAAATGATAGAAATATCATCCTGGATGATCAAGTCATTATGAGGTCATCTAGCATAAGTTGCCCTGGATGAACAGAACTATTCTTTAGTTGAAATTCTTGATTTATACTAATCATCCCGGATGATCGCAGAATCGTACGAGACGATCTGAACAAACTTTTCTTCTAATCGTCTAGAGAAACCAGATCGTCCAGGCTAAAATATAAGTTTTTACACTGATCATACAGGATGATCAGTCGATCATCCTGGATGATATTTGAAGACTAGTTGAGATTTAGGATAATTTTTTAGCCCTCATATAAAAGATCTTTTTCTTCCTATAAGGGAAATCTTTTGCCATTTTTCTTTACATAGAAAACCTTGGAAGAGAGAGAGAGAGAGAGAGAGAGAGAGAGCTTGGGAGAGAGAGAGAGAATCTTGTGAGGGGGAGTTTGTGATGGATTCAAAAGGATTGCTCCAAGCAAGGATCTAAGTCATCTTCTTCGTTCGTCATCTCTTGTCTTGTCGGTGTCTCTGTGGGAGGATCATTCATAAAAAGATCCGGGTTCTCTGCCTGCTTCAGGAGGAAGTGAAAGGAGTTCAGGTTCTCTGCCTACTTCAGGAGGAAGCGAAAGGAGTCTAGGTTCTCTGCCTGCTTCAGGAGGAAGTGAAAGGAGTTCAGGTTCTCTGCCTCACCAGGTTGGTGGAAAGTAGTTTTTGTACAGGCTTCTCCGCCTTGCTGTGGGAGCAGAAGGAGAGTCACTTAGTGTTAGTGCAATACCCGAAGGGGAGGCTCCGGGGAGTGGACGTAGGTCCAGTTGACCGAACCACTATAAAACCTGGTGTATTTTTTCTGATTATTTTTTGAATTTACTTTGCTATTGATGATTGTGTGATTGTGATTATTATTCTGTTATCGTAGAATATCTGCACATCATCGCATAACTATAAAAGTTTTAAAACATTCAAAAAGATTTTCTAAATCGTTGTTTTGCTCTCAAATTTTTAAAACTACCAATTCACCCCCCCCCCCCTCTTGGTTAGCCTCGGGACTAGTTCATAAGGGCTTAACATCCCTATCAAACTTTCAAGTGGTATCAGAGCGGGATTCAAAAATTAAGTTTAAAAACTTCTGAATTTTTATCCATGGCCAACTTTGGTAATTGTAATACTGCTGAAGGTTATTCAATTACACGACCATCATTGTTTGATAATATATCTTTTAATTTTTGAAAAACTCACATGACCACTTTTCTTCAATATATAGATTATCACATGTGGATGCTTGTTAAGGATGGCTATGAAGCACCTTTTAGAATGGTTAATAATGTTAAAACTGAATTGTCTTTTACTGAATGGACTCTTGATAATCAGGACTTAGCCCAACTGAATGCCAAATATTTTAACTATTTTTTTATGCACTAAAATTTGAAGATTACATGTGTGTTTCTACTTGTACTACTGGTAAAGAAATCTGGGATAGATTATGCATTACTTATGAATGTACATCTGAGGTTATGCAATCTAGATTGAACATCTTACTTCACAACTATGAACTCTTTCGCATGAAACCTAGTGAATTAATTTCTGAAATGTATACTAGGTTCACTCAAATTGTCACTTCTTTACATACTTTAGGAAGAGAACTTATAAACTATAAAAAAGGGAACAAAATTCTGAGATGTTTGTCTTCTTCTTTTGATGCCAAGATAACTGTAATTATTGAATCTAAAGATTTGAGCACTTATTCTATTAATAACTTACTTGGGTTACTCATTGCTTATAAGTAAGGAGTGAACCAACGATAAATTGATGTAGGTGAGAAGAAGAGGGAGAAAACTATAGCACTGAAGGCCAACGATATTAACACTGACTTTTCGGTTTGATAGCGATAATATTGCCTTAATCACCAGGCAATTCAAAAGCTTTCTAAGAAAGAAACATAAGAACTTTTAGAAATGGAACAAAGGTAAGAGTAGCAAAAATTTTAACGGTTTATCTGACTGTTTGCTTTGAATACAGGAAGCCTGGACATATAAAGGCTGATTGTCCTACACTTAAGGCTCACCCAAGCAAGGAGAAGGGTGAGGAGAAACCCAAGTTCAGGAAGGACAAGAAGCAGATATAGAAGGCGTTCTGGGTAGATTCTGCATCCAACTCCTCTGAGACTAAAGTTGAGGAGGAGACTACAAATTTATGTCTGATGGCTGACGATCATCCTGGTCAGTCTGATTAAGAAGTGGTATGTGAGCTAACCTATGATCAATTGCTAGATGTTTCTGAGAAAATTCATTCATCGTATAGGAAACTTAAGAAAACACATACCAGCCTGAAATTGGATTTCCTAAATTTGTAAAAAGAGCATGATGTTATGATTAAGAATCATTCTATACTTGATAGGAATCACATGTCCTTACTTGATGAATTTGATGAATTGAACAAAAAGCATTTTGAACTAATTATTGAGCATGAGTCATTAAAAACATTATATGTTGATTTAGAAAAAGCTTATAAAGAACTAGACACCATGTCATATAACTTAGCTAGTGATGAGCATTATTTGAAATTTGAAATTACAAGTCTCACGAAGGAAACTAAATTTCTAAGATTGAAAATTTATGCTTTTGAGAAAAATGAAATACCTCCTACTTTTGCACAATTTTATGCACCTCCACCTTTTAAAGAATTTATTTCAAAATCATCAAAGTATATTTCATACACAACTATGAAGAGGCACTATCACCCATGTAGATTAGTTAATCCTTTTCCTAGCGTTAGATGTTTTTCTTGCGGCATGCTAGGACATATCTCACATACCTACACAGTTCACCGTAGTACACATTGGGTGTGGAGACCCAAATTACATGCTTCACAGCACAGCACACATGTATTACATTCTTCTTTTCATAAGAAGGAACCCAAACCTGTTTGGGTTCCTAAATCTGACATTTGATAATTTTGTAGGTGTGCTCTCACACAAGATCTTTTGAGAGCATATAGTACCTGGACAGCGGATGCTCAACATATGACTAGAGATGCAAATCAGTTCATTCTGTTGGAGACTAGAGCTGGAGGCAAGGTTACACTTGGATACAACACCACTAGGAGGGTGGTAGGAGCAGGTATAATTGGTGATTCAAAAATTTTCATTATTGATAATATTTTACTTGTAGATGGATTGAAACATAACTTGCTGAGCATCAGTCAACTTTATGACAAATGATACAACATCAAGTTCCTACCCACTTACTGTATTATAAGCTTAAATAATAAAATTAGTTTGCAGGGATAAAGGATCAATAATATCTACATGCTGGATGTAAGCTGCTTTAAAATGGATATTTCAATTTGCTTAAAAACTGCTGCTGATAAGACTTAGTTATGGCACAGGAGATTATGTCATGCTAGTATGAAAACCCTTAGGAGAGTCACCCAAAAGGACTTAGTTAGAGTTGTCCCCAAGCTTAAGTTCACTAAGGACCACCTATGTGATGCATGTCAATTAGGGAAGCAAGTCCACTCATCTTTCCACTCAATTAAGGACATCAGTACCTATAAACCTTTAGAAGTCCTTTACATGAATTTATTTGGACCCATTAGTACTACCAGCTTAGGGGGGAGAGTCTATGGATTTGTGATTGTTGATGATTACTCGAGGTTTACTTGGATTAAATTTCTGTCACATAAATTTGTGTCATTTGATGAACTTAAGTCTTCATCCACTTGGATTTAGAGAAAGTTAGGTTGTGAGATCTTGACTATTCATAGTGATCATGATTAAGAGTTTAAAAATGTGAGATTTGGAATATTCTATGAGAAGCAAGGGATTAGCCACAACTTTTTAGCTCCTATGACCCCTCAGCAGAATAGGGTAGCTAAAAGAAAGAACAAGACCATAGTGGAAGCCTCTAGAGCCATGCTTGCTGAGTATTCACTTCCAAAATACTTTTGGGCTGAAGCAGTGAACACTGCCTGTTATGTGTTGAATAGAGTGAATGTTAGATCAAATCTGAATAAGACACCTTATGAGATCATTAAGGGTAGAACTTCAAACCTGTCCCACCTCTATGTCTTTGGCTGTAAGGTTTTCATTCTGAATAATAGGAAATCATCCTTAGGAAAATTTGACCCTAAATCTGATGAAGGAGTGTTCTTAGGCTATTCTAGTGTGGGGAAATTCTTCAGGGTGTTTAATAAGAGGACTTTAGTGGTGGAGGAGATAACTCATGTGGTGTTTGATGAATCTGATCCTAAGGAGACTAGATTTGAGGAAGAAGAATATGTAGGAGAGATTACCGAAGGAGTTGAAAATATAAATCTGGAGGAAAGGGTAAAACCTGAAAATACTTTGCCTAGATATTGGAGATATGCTTCGAGTCATCCTAAAAAATTGATTTTAGGAGACCATTCTGAAGGTGTTAGAACTAGGCATGGACTTAGGAAGGAAGTAAACCATTTTGCCTTTATCTCAATGAATGAACCCACCAACATCAATTAAGCCCTTTCTGATGAGTTTTAGATCTTAGCTATGCAAGCGGAATTGAATCAATTTGTAAGGAACGATGTTTGGGAGTTAGTAGAAATACCTAGGAATCAAAGTGTAGTGGGAACCAAGTGGGTCTTTAAGAATAAGATGAATGATTCTGGTGTGGTGGTTAGGAATAAGGCAAGATTGGTGGCTAAGGGGTATAATCAAATTAAAGGGATTGATTTTGAAGAGACCTTTACCCCTGTAGCTAGATTAGAAGCCATTAGGGTGCTACTAGCCTTTGCCTGTTATAAGGGATTTAAGCTGTTTCAAATGGATATCAAGAGTGCCTTTTTAAATTGAGTAATAAAAGAGGATGTCTTTATAGAGTAACCCCCAGGTTTTGAGAGTTCCCAATATCCAAATCATGTTTACAAATTAAAAAAGGTCTTCTATGAATTGAAACAGGCACCCAGAGCTTTGTATGAGAGACTTAGCACATTCCTACTAGAAAGAGAGTTTGTTAAGGGGAGTGTAGACACCACCCTTTTCCTTAGGAAAGTAGGAGATGATCTACTCATTATCCAGATCTATGTTGATGATATACTTTTTTGATCTTCTGATAAAAATTTATGTGATGATATTTCTAAGACAATGAGTAAGGAGTTTGAGATGAGTATGATGGGAGAATTGTCCTACTTTTTGAGGTTTGGTGTAAAGCAAATGGATGATGGAACTTTTCTAAGTCAATCAAAATATACTAAGGACATCTTGAAGAAATATGAAATGGACAAAGCTAAGCCAATCAATACTCCCATGAGTTCCACTGTTCAGTTAAAAAAGGATTCAAATGGAAAATCTATTGATCAGAAGAAGTGTATGGGAATAATTAGATCACTGCTTTACCTGACTACTAGTCGACCTGATATTATATTTAGTATATTTCTTTGTGCTAGGTTCAAGCTGATCCTAAAGAGTCCCACCTGATTGTTGTTAAGAGAATCCTTAGATATTTTTTAGGGACCCCAAACCTAGGAATCTGGTATCCTAGGCACAGCACTTATTTTGAGATTATTGGATATTCTGATTCTGATTTTATAGGGTGTAGGATGGATAGAAAGAGCACTTCAAGAACTTGTTAATTCATAGGACAGTCTTTAGTCTCTTGGTCTAGAAGAAAATATAACTCAGTTGCACTTTCCACTACTGAAGCTGAGTACATTACCTTAGAAAGTTGTGTGGCCCAAGTCCTTTAGTTGAAGCAATAAGTTTTTGATTTAGGATTACTTGTTGGCACAATTTCAATTCTATGTGATAACACCAGTGTCATCTGTATTTCTAAGAATCCCATCCAATATTCTAGAACCAAACACATTGATATAAGGCATCACTTCATTAAGGACCATGTTACAACAAGGGACATTGAGCTACATTATGTAGCAACTAAAAATTAACTGGTTGACATCTTTACTAAACCAGAGGCCTTTGACTCATTCAGCATTTTGAGGACCAGATTGAGTGTGATTGACACAAATGCATGAATCTGATGATTACTGACTTCTGATGTTTTTCTATTTTTTTCATTTTGCTTTTAGTTTTTATTTGTTTTGATTATCCGTTTTACTTTAGAAATTTTTTTTCCTGCTAATTTTAGTTGTTTGATTTGCTTATTAGATTTGATTATTTTCTGCTGATTTTCATTTGTTGGTTTTCATTTACTGATTTTTGCATGTCTTTTTTCTTCCTTCTTATTTTGTTTACTGATTACTCACTTCAAAATCAGATCACTGCTCACTACTGTTGATAAACTAGATTTCTGACTGAGAGTTTTTCCTTATTTTTATTTGAAAACTTGTAAGCAGTTATTGACTCCTGTGGATCTGTTAAAGGGAAGAAACGTTGATGATTATTTCTCTTCCTCTAACTCCTTTAATGGTGTATTATTTCTTTTGGATAAAAATTTTCTTTAAAATTAAAAAGTTGGTTTTTGAAATAGAGATCTATTTTATCTTCCTACAGTAATTTATCTCATATGAATAGTGTTTTTAAAGCTTTGAATCATTGTTATGTTTTTCTTAATCAAGTGATTGCACTTATCATATGATATATGATTTTTATTTTGTGAATTACTCTTCCTTACTGTAGAGATTGAGTTTTGTCATCTCTTATATTTGGAAGGTAATTTCACAGCTGAGATTCTTTAATGATTATGAAAGGAAGCAAGCTTACAAAAGATACGTAGTGCGTCAAACAAATTAAAAAAGAGGTATAAAATGAACCCAAAGAAGAAAAGATGTGAAATATCGTCAAACTAAAAGATACACAAAGTGTATCAAAAATCAAAAGATGAGCAAAGCGCTAAACAAATTAAAAAAGAGGCACAAAATGTGCCCATAAAGAAATAAGCTTTCTTCCCTTTCAGATCTTTAAATATCTTAGAAAAATCCATGCGCCACTTAATACTTTCAAAAGCTTGAGATGAAAAATCATGATTTCTGATTCCTTACTTTGTAATACTATTTTATCATATATTTTTTTGGAACGAGGCTTGAAAGGATCTCTTTTTGAATCTAATTTCTTTTCTTCTGAGTTAGACTTTTATTTGAAAGGAATTTGAACCTGTAGGGTGTCCGAGGTAGGAGTTACGATAGTCAATTTTTTAACTTTTCTAGATTTCAACGTTATCGATTTTCTTCTTGTTGGCTTTTGAATTGAAAATCTGAGAAAATTCTATTTTGCTAAAGCTGATCTCAAAAAAAAAATCCCTTTTGATTTCATCCTTTAAATATTTTCTTATGTTTGACTTGTACTGGTTTTAAATGTTTCTATATGTTGTTTTCCCTTTTTGAGATGTCAAATGGCAAAAGGGGGAGTAGTAGTTCTTATGTTTTTGGTTAGTTTAATATTCTTATGTTATTCACCCATTATTTAATTACTATTTTTAAAATTATTAATAAATATTTGTCATCATCAAAAAGGGAGAGATTGTTGCGAATTTGATTTCAAGGACTATGATTTTGATGATAGCAAATATTTCTGGTTCTGGTTGATTGTCTAATTTTTCAAGTCCGTAGGATCAATTATAAGTTCAAGCTAGCCCAAGATCGAGTCAGTCTGTTTTACAATTCAGGTCCAATGTATTATTTTCATCTTTATTAAGTTAAATGTAATGTAAAGGATCTCCTAGCTAAGTAACTTTGCACACACACACTTAGGAAGAGAGTTTTAGTGAATTAGAGTTTCAATTTATTTTTTATTTAGATCGTCGTGGATGATATGCTTATCATCCTATACGATTCAGTGAAAATAGAAATCCTAATTAGGGCGACCAAGTTAAGTCATTCTGATTAAGTAGATCGTCCTGGATGATCCTCTGATCGTACAGGACGATAGGCTCAAATCAGAAATTCTCAGCCACCAGATTAAATTAGGCAAGTTTTTATTTTTAGAGATTTGGTTTGATCATCCCGGACGATACTTACAGTCATGCATAAATTAGTCTGGTAATTAAGGAAAGTAATTAATGTCTGATTGATATGATCATATCGTCCTGGATGATCACAATATCGTATGGGATGATACATGCAAAATCCTGACCGTCCAAAGCAATTCAGCTGGCCGAACAGAACTATCCTCTATATGATATGCCCATTTTTGAACTAATCATACGGGACATAGAAATATCATCCTGAACGATCAAGTCATTTTAAATCGTACAGCACATTTTGTGCAGTCTGATCAACACGATGCTCAGGACGATTTTGGCTATTTTGAACTAATCATACAGGACGATAGAAATATCATCCTGGATGATCAAGTCATTATGAGATCGTCTAGCATAAGTTACCCTCGAAGAACAGAACTATTCTCTATACAAAATTCCTGATTTACACTAATCATCCCGGACCATCGCAGAATCGTACGAGACGATCTGAACAAACTTTTCTTCTAATCATCCAAAGAAACCAGATCATCCAGGCTAAAATATGAGTTTTTATACTGATCGTACAGGACGATCATCATCCTGGATGATATTTGACGATCAGTTGAGATTTAGGGCAATTTTTTAAACCCTCATATAAAATATCTTTTTCTTCCAGCAAGAAAAAACTTTTGCCACTTTCTTTTCCAGAGAAAATCTTGAGATAGAGAGGATCTTGTGAGGGGAGGTTATGAGGGATTCCCAAAGGTTGTTCCAAGCAAGGATCTGAGTCGTCTTCTCCGTTTGTCATCTCTTATCTTGTCGGTGTCTTTATGGGAGGATCGTTTGCAAAAAGATTCAGGTTCTCTGCCTGCTTCAGGAGGAAGCGAAAGGAGTCCAGATTCTCTACCTGCTTCAGGAGGAATCGAAAGGAGTTTAGGTTCTCTACCTGCTTCAGGAGGAAGCGAAAGGAGTTCAGGTTCTCTGCCTCACCGGGTTGGTGGAAAGGAGTTTTTGTACAGGCTTCTCCGCCTTACTGTGGGAGCAGAAGGAGAGTCACTTAGTGTTAGTTCAATACCTAGAGGGGAGGCTCTGGGGAGTTGACGTAGGTTAAGTTGACCAAATCACTATAAAATCTAGTGTGTTCTTTCTAATTATTTTTCATATTTACTTTTCTGTTGATGATTGTGTGATTGTGATTATTATTTTATTATCGTTGAATATCTGCACATCATCACATAACAGTAAAAGTTTTAAAACAATCAAAAAGATTTTTTAAATCGTTATTTTGCTCTCAAATTTTTAAAACTACCAATTCACCCCCCCCCCTCTTGGTTAGCCTCGGGACTAGTTCATAAGGGCTTAACATCGCTGTCGAACTTTCAAGTGATATCAGAGCGGGATTCAAAAATTAATTTTAAAAACTTTTGAATTTTTATCCATGGCTAACTTTGGTAACATAATACTGCTGAAGGTTATTCAATTATACGACCACCATTGTTTGATAACATACCTTTTAATTTTTGAAAAACTCGCATGTCCACTTTTCTTCAATCTATAGATTATCGCATGTGGATGCTTGTTAAGGATGGCTATTAAGCACCTTTTAGAATGGATTATAATGTTAAAACTGAACTATCTTTCACTAAATAGACTCTTGATGATCGGGACTTTACTCCAGGCATTAAGCTGATTTCCCATAGCTGGGTGGGACTTTAGACTAGCAAAACCTATTTCACAACCCCCTAAATCTCCAGAAATACAATTATGCACCTCATCCAAATCAGATTGCGTCTTTCCAACCTTCAAAGTGGTGACACCCGGGAAGCTAATAGGAATTTGAACCTTATTTGTGTGAAGTTCTTCAAGACCAGAACTCCCATTCATAAGGTTGTCATCATTAACACAAACATTTTTGTTTTTAGATAACAGGGAATTTGCATTTATCTCACCATCGTTAATGACAGGGATTGCATTTGAATTGCCAAATCTATTAACAAAAATGTTCATACCTGATGAAGAAACCTCGAGGTCATTATTTTTGAATGGGGAGAGTTCTTGAGATTTCAAATTCTGTGGAGTCTTGCAATCAGCAATCAGAGAAATTTCCTTGCCTTTACCTTCAACAAAAGAAACCTTTTTTGGCTCCTAGACAATGTTCTCCTTGATAACCAAAGCACCTTTTGACGATCTTCTACGTTCCTCAAGAACTGCCAGATCAGGAACAACATTATGACGAGCAACACCTCCAGGAATAGTTGTCGCACTGGGTGATGGGCGATTCCTGATCATTAGGCCACCAACTGGTGAAGACCGATGAGCGTTACCAGTGACCAAGAACCCCGTCGGGAAAAACTCTCACCCAAAAATTTGAAAAAAAACCTATTACTCTTTCTCTAGAATTATAGATTAGATTCTTTTTGCCTTATGTTAAGAAATTAGAAACATTAGTGTTATTTTGAGCTAACTATGATTGGTCAAAGGTAAATCAGGTTCTTAGGGGAGTAAGCCAACCAAGTCATTTATCTAGAGTCTACACCCTGAACCAAAATGCAAGGATCATCTAGCACGTTCTTAGAACCTCCATTATCCCAAAAGCTGGAGATCAAATCAATATGACACCCCTCCTTTCAATTGTTACCTACTTAATCATGACTGGTCAACCTATAGATGAAGCCCAATTAATCATGGACTATTTGTATTTTCTTAATGACATTGGCCATCCTAGCATCAAAAGGAAGAAAAGTATTGCACTGGGCCATGTTATTTCATATATCCTAGATAAGAAGTATAACTTAGTCCACCTTAGCAGACATACTGAGTTGCCTGAGCACTTTTAGGCTGCTTCTTTTTGGGCACTTTTTGGGAGAGAGAGCTCTGGAGATGATTCTAAGAATAAGGTGCACCTGCACCTGGACTCAATCAAGATGCTTATCAAAATATGGTCCAGTGCTTTGATCATCTTGATTAAAGATTTGATGATATTGAGGCACATTTAAAGCAGCAGGATGACAGATATAATGAAGATAAAGGTTTGATTTGTGATCAGTTTGAATCAGTGAACACCAATATTGCCACAATCAATAGCTATTTTGCTATGTTCGCTGCTCCACCACCACCTCCAGATGAGGGTCCTTCTGATTTCTAGTTGTGATTCTGTTGTTTGGCTGTTGCTCTGTATGGGTGTTTATGTTTGAAGTTATTGTGTTATTTTTTTATTTTTGTTAGACTGTATTATATTTGGTTGTTTATGAAAGATTTGATGTATAAATGGTAGACTTTATGTTGGAAAAAGTCTGGAAGGATGCATGTAACAAAAGTGCATGTTAAATGAAATGAACAAATCATGTTTGGATGTATATTCCATTGTGACTTGATTTTTTTTTAAATCAAACATAGTTGATTGTCTTCATGAAATGTTAGTTGAATCTATTTTACAATAGTAATCACTATGTATAATTTAATCTCTCAAAATATTTAGATTACTTTATGACTTGGTGTAGATTAGAAGATCTTTTTATTATTTTATTTTTAGATATGTATTACTTAGCTTAAATTATTACATATTTGATATCTTAATATTGCTCTTGATTCAATCTCATAGTGTTCATTATTGTATTTGTGTCAAGAGATTGTAGTTTTGGAAAAAAAAAACTTTAAGTAGGCATAAAATGAGCCTAAAAATGAAAAGAAGCACAAAGTGTACCACGAATACAAGAGTTGTGCAATGTTTGCCAAATTATAAAGAGGCACAAAATTAGCTCAAAATTGACAAGATGAACAAAGTGTGTCATTCAATTTGAAAAGATGCACAATATCGCCAATCGTTCTTTCCTTTATCATTTTTTCAATTACACTAATCAATGATCGTCACTATTGAATTAGAAAATTATTAATTTTATTTCATCATTTTTGCAACAGTTATGGTTACTTAATATGTCTATTATATTATTAACATAGATCAACTTTTCTTATCCTTTGTTATTCTGTGATTTAAACTTTTGAGTTTTATCTTTTGCATCTGATTTCAATAGTGTAATTATAATTCATTTAACATCATCTTATTTATCAACTACTTTGATTGCTTCCCTTTTTGTTATTGTCAAAAGGGAGAGTTAATTGTTTGATATGCTTTGTTTGATATGTTTTGTTTGATATGCATGTTATGTGTGTATTTGTGTATGTTTGTTTTATCTTATCTTGTCTCTCTATTTTTTTTTTCTGTCCCCTTATTTTAAATAGATTATTCATTTAGGGGGAGCATATATTTAGGGGGAGCTAAAGAGAAAATGTATGTTAATATTTAAACTCAAATAATATTTATTTTGCCATCATCAAAAATGGGGAGATTATTGAAATTGTTGCATATTAAATTATCTTTATAATTATATGAGTTTTTAATGATAACAAAATCTTATTGTTTGTTTATTATTTCTCCTAACATATATTAAAAAATTTGTTTGTTATGTGTACTAACATATTTTTCAGGAAATTCACATTCCAGACAGTGGAAGACTTTAAGTTATTTGGTTAGAGTTTATTGGTTTTGAAGTTTGTAATTTTTTACTTTTCTTGAGTCTGAGAGAGTGTGATTGTAAGTTGGATAACTATGCACACACACGCTAGGGGAGTGAGATATAACTTAATTTTTTAAACTAATCATATTGTACGATGCATAATCGTATGTGATGATTTGTGTTATTTCTCCTCTAATACGAACCTGCCTTGTTAGAAATTTTTCTAAGTATAAATCGTACAGTACGAAATATTTTCGTATATCATTTTTCAGAGTACGAAATGGGAGCTTACATGATTCGTACTGGATCTTACGAGACGATCTGTTCAATTTTTTGAACTGATCGTATGGTAAGAAATATTTTTGTATATCATTTTTCAGAGTACGAAATGGAAGTTTACATGATTCGTACTGGATCGTATGGGACGAATGATTCAATTTTTTGAACTGATCGTACAGTACGATATGACTTCGCATATCATTTTCTAGAGTACGAAAAATGGGTTTACGGGACAAACTGTTCAATTTTCAAACTGTTCAATTTTTAAACTGTTCGTACGATACAAATTATTTCGTATATCATTTTTCAGAGTATGAAAACTGGGGTTCATTTGTTCGTACATGATCATACGGGATGAATCATTTAATAATTTGAACTTTTTGTACATACGATGGCAATCGTACTTCGTAAAACTTGAAATTTTCAATTTTTGGATGGTTTTTCTTGTCCTTTGAATATAAGGTTCCTAAAAACTGACTTTCCAACTAATCTTCTATGAATTTCTTCTTGAGAGTGGAAGGGAGAGTGATTAGGAAGAGTGTTTGGGAGTGAGTGTGGTGTGATCTTTGAAGAGAAAATTATGAGGGAATTAACAAGGTTGCCCAAAGGAGAGGATCTCATTGTTTGTACTTCAAGTGTCTTCCATATCTCTTTGAAGACTCTTGAGAGAAGATCTTTGAATAAGGTCCGGTTCTCTACCAATACCTGGAGGGTGTGAAAGGACGAGTGGGTTCTCTGCCTTCACCAGGAGGGTGAAAAAGGATGACGGTTCTCTGCTGCATCGGGGTTTGGTGGAAGAGAGTTTGTAAGGGCTTCTCCGCCTTACTGTGGGGGTAAAAAAGGAGAGTACCTTCTGTTTAGTGCAATACCTAGAGAAGGAGTCTCTAGGGAGTGGATGTAGGTCATATTTGATCGAACCACTATAAAATCTGGTGTTCTCTGTTCTTGTTGTTATTTACCGCATTGTTAATTTCTGCATTGCACTTTACTTTTTTGTGGTTGAGAAAGCTTTATTTTTATAGCTGTTCATACAGTACGAAGTTAATCGCACGGTACGATATACTGAAGACTTTTATAAAAAAAGTTTTCAAAACTTACAAGAGATTTTTAAAACTACCAATTCACCCCCCCCCCCCCACCCCACCCCTCCTTCTTGGTTAGCCTAGAGACATAATTAATAGGTCTAACAACCTATTCGCACTTTTATTCTTGGGAGGTGCATTTTATAAATTTAGGCAAAATCCAAAATACTCTATCGTGTAGTTCATATTAAACTCCTTAATTATAAATTAATTATTAAATATATGAATGTCTTAATGATGTTATAATTAAATGACTTTAGACTCGTTAGAGTTGTCTCATCGAGCTATTGATTTGAATATAAGCATACTAGAATTAGAGGCCATTTGGACCTTCAAATAATGCTCATAAGTTATCAAATATATTTTACGAACTAGATTTAAGCTCATTTGGAGTCAAATTTAATCTTTTGTAATGTCGATTGTCTCGTTCATATGTTCAATTCTATTATAAATTTGTTGTAATTGGAGCTTGAAGAATCTTTATTTTAATTTAAAATTTTTTGATTCAAATATTACATCAATATTCATGTAATCATGTTAATTTTCTTAGAATGTATCAATGATCGTTTATAATATGTCCACTAAGGATGTAGAAAGGTTGAGCCGAGCTCGAGTCATCTTCGACTTTAGCTTGACCTTTGTTAATTAATAGAGTTCAAACTTGTTCGCAAATTGGTTTATTTACAATGAAAAAGAGTAAAGAATTTTATTTAAAATAATTATTGCAATAAATTGATATACCAAATGAGAAGTAAAAAAACAAATCACCAAATATAAGAGAATGAGATATACATTTTAAATACTTTTAACAAATTTGAACTTAAGATATTGGATTTTATTTTATTTTAAATGTGTTTTATATAAATACGTTTTAAATGAGCCAGCTCATGATTTAATAAATAGAGTTAAGATAAGTTCAATTTATCTTATTAACTCATTAAACTTAATTCACAAGTCATTTATTAAGCTAAATTTAGGCAGGCTCACAACCTAGCATAACTTATTCACACCCTTATCTTCACTTTTGATAACTCTTTATTTCACATCTCTCTCTCTCTCTCTCTCTCTCTCTCTCTCTCTCTCTATATATATATATATATATATAATTTCAGATTTATAGGAGATTCCAAGAAACACCTTAAATATTTGAAATAATCCCTAACAAGTGGCCATACACACATAGCATTCCATATCGCTCCAAATAATCTACATAGAAAAAATCCATCCCTATTGGCGTTACTCAAACAAAGAGAAAAACCTTTATAAAAAAACACAAATTTATTTGCACACAAAGAAAAGGAAAATTATATAAAAAACATCTCTATGCAAATTTAAAAATGACAGAATACACCATACTATTTATCCTCCCTCCAATACTTGCTGCACCATTTGCAGTTAACCTAGAAACAAAAAATAAATATTAAAAGATAAAGGATATTTAACCTTAAATAAAAAATAACATCAAGATTTAATTTTTAATTTAGATTAAATATCCTCTATTTTCAAAAAAATTTACCATTCATCTCTTTTGAAAAGAGGGCTTCTTCTCATTGACAGCTTCAACCATGGCCGCGGCCTCCGCCATAGTTGGCCGGCGGAATTCCGGCGAGATGCATCTCAGAGCAACTTGCAACAACCTCACCATCGCTTCCACAGCCATCTCATCTTCGTCGCCGTCAAGAAGACTCCGATCAAACACCTCCACTGTCCACTCCTCTCGAACTACACAGTGAACCCATTGAGCCAAATCGAACCCATGGCTTGGCCTTCCTGTTAGAAGCTCGAGGAAGATGATTCCCAATGCGTAGACGTCGGCGGCGGTGGAAAATGGCTCGTCGTCGGCTGCGGTGGAGTCCACCTGGCAGTAGTTGGTTGGAAGAGCTTTGAGGCCGTACTCGCTTATGAGAGGCTCCATGGCAGAGGAAAAAAGGATGTTGGAGGCTTTGAGGTTGCCGTGGCCGGCGGCAGCAGCAGGGCCGGCGCTGTTGTTGGTTAGGAGGGCTTGGTGCATGTAGGAAAGGCCGGCGGAGACGCTGGCGGCGACGTTCATACGGGTGGTCCAATTCAATGCTACATGATCTCTATTCTCTGCGTTGTTCAATAGGTGAATAATTGAAATGTTATAGCTGATATCAATTTTACTGGTCACTTGATTATACTTATTCATTAAATGTTTATTAAAACATTTAGATTGATCAGTTTGATTCAATTTTTTCATTGCTTTGCTCTACAAATAACAATTATAATCTTGTTAATATTACTGTCTAATTGTTTTTTAAAAATTTTTATGATGAAAAATTATTTTTCACAACTAGAGTAGCAAAATTATTTTTCGTACAATAATTTCATAACTAATTTTATAAAGAAATTTACAGCCATCCCAAATAGACCCTTTTTACTTTACTTTTCAAAGTACAATCATAATTTATATTTAACTACTATTTTTTTAATGATTTAAAAAAAAATTGTACTTAAAAGCTTTTTTTTTTTACTTTTAAAAAACAAAAAGTTACGATTCCTGTAAGATTTTAAAAACACCTTTATAGAAAACTATAATCATCCAAAAAATCCTTAGTTGCAATCGCATGCATGCTGCAGCTGATTCAGATTAATTATAATTAGATCTTCACATTTGAATTTATTATGTAATAATAAAAAATTAAATTTGATAATTTAATTCAAAAGTATTAATAATTTTGATTTTTTCAAAAAATTAAAATCGATATATTCGAGATGATCTTTCTATTTTGGCCTATTTTTCCAAATAATAATCGATATCGTTTCTCTGAAAAATTATACATTTTTTAAATAAATTAGTTTTTAAAAAATTTAATTTTCGAAAGACAAAATAAAAATTATAGAAAAAAATTGATAGAAAAATAAACAAATAACACCTCAATGAAGCCGGTAGCTTATTTATTTATTTATTTAAATAGAGGCTTTGGAAAAATAAAGGAGAAATTTAAACATTTGGAACAATGGTTTAAAATTATTAACTATTCGCACTATCACTAATTTATTTATTTATAGTTCTTATCTTGGCTTTTCAACTTTGTTCGAATCTTATGTGTAAAAGAATTTGGCCAATTGGAAATACTAAATAGATCTGCATAGTATAATTCTCCTATATTTATTCTTGATTAATAACTCTCTTTAGACCTATCTGATTAATGATTAGTTAATCTTAAGTCAAACATTCTCTTATTAGAGTTCATTAATCCAGCTATAGTTCTCAACAGATCCATTTTATTACACAAAATTTATAAAAAAAAAACATTTAATAGCTTGTAATTTACTCTTGCACAAAATAAATATTGCTAGGATCTAAAAATAAATAACTATATAATTATTATTTTGATACTTAATTATTTATTTTAACAATAAATTGTGGTTGAGTTAATAGTCATATATTCCTATTGATTTCAAAAGAATATTATTAATATATCAACATTATTTAACATTTTAATAAAAATATCAGCTGGTTATATTTTTTTAAAATAATAATAAAGCTCTATGAGAATGTATTAACAACTAGAAAAATGTAATCTAAGACATGCACATATGCGTAATAAAAAAATGAGCTAAAGTGTTAGTTAATTCTTAAAAATATGATGCCCGATGTTTCTCTCCCGCTCTATGGGGTGTGCTAGGGCTTCGCCCTAGCCGCCCCTTGCGGCCTCTTCTTTGCCTCTCGTGCTAGGCATTCCTCTTTGTGTGCCTCAGGGAAGTTCTTTCTTCTCTTTTTCTTTCCGTTACCGCTGTCGTTTGCGGTCTTTTGGTTTTATGGTGCCTCTCTTTTTTAGGGATCCTGATTTTTTGTTTGGATCATCCTCTATTTCGTTTAAAGATGCTCTTTCTGGTGTGTCACCTTCTTCCGTTGTTTTTCCCGACCCTAAGGTGTCTTCTCATAGGGGTATGCCTGCTCTGTGGATTTCGGAGGCGAAAATCCAATCTCTTGCCGCTCCTTTTGAATATGCTCTTGTTGGAAAATTCCCTGGCCGAAGGCCATCTCTTGATGCTATTAGGAATTTCTTTTTCAATCTCAAGCTTATTGGCGATTGTTCTGTCACCGTTCTTAACCAACGTAATGTGTTGATTAAACTGTTTAACGATTTGGATTACTGTAGAGTTTTTGCTCATAGGTCTTATTTTGTGAGTAATTGCTATATGAAATTAATTAAATGGACTCCTACTTTGGACATTGAGGTTGAATCGCCTGTTATCCTAATTTGGATATCCTTCCCTAAACTTCAGCCCCATCTCTTTGCCCCGTGTATTCTTCATGGCTTAGGCTCTGTTTTTTATAAACCCTTAAAAATTGATAATGCGACCTCCTCTGATTCCCGTCTATCTGCTGCTCGCATTTTGGTGGAACTGGAAGTGACCAAACATTATCCTGATAAAATTTAATTGGATTGGCCCGAATAACATTGGTTATGTTCAATTTGTGGTTCTGGAAGATTTTCCTGAGTATTGTACGCACTGTTTCTCTTTGGGGCATTCAAAGGCTGATTGTAGGATTTTACACCCTCATCTTGACTCCTCTGCCTTGCCTCCGTCTTCAATTAATCCGATGGGGGAGGGTGGGGATGTTGTTTATGTGCTTTCTTGGACCTGTGGTGGTCTGTGCGGATTCTGTTCAGAACGGTTTATCTATGAATTTGGATGTTGGCTTGGCCGCGCCTTCTAATTCTCCTGTTACTCCTGTTGCTGTCTCTCCTGTTTTGCCTTCTTTGGAAGGATCTCCGATTTTGGTAGATTCGGTTGCTGTGCGGGATCCCCCTATTATTATCGGGTAGGCTGTGGAAGGTTCAAAGGTGGAGAATTTTGTTGCCTGTGAGGTTAATAGGGAAGATGGACATGAACTGTCTAGTGTTTCGGCCCAAGCGGTTTCACCTCTAAATTGTGTTGATTTGGCTTTCCCTGTATCGCCAGTGGGTCAGGTTACTTCTTATGGGGATTCTGACCCTGCTGTGTTGGTTGGTTATGGTGTGTCTTCTCCTATTAATTCTGTGGAACATGCTGTTGTGGGTAAGACTGTTTCCAATGCTATTTCGGGAGGTAATACCACTTTTATTAATGTTCCTATTTCAGTTATGTCTAATAGTGAATTGAAGTCTCATGTGGCTAAGTCTGTTCTAGAACAAGTTGATTGGTTAGTTTTGGATGACTCCTTTTCTTCTTCTGATGGTGGGGAGGAAGAAGAATATGATGATTTTGAGGAGGTTTTGCCTGTTAATTTGGTTGAACATACTCATCTTAATGGTGGTAAAAGGTGTAAAGGTAAAGGTAAAAAGAAATAGGCTCGGGTTCTTTCCTTTTTTCACATTGGCAGTGGTTTTTGCTGGCTTTATGGACAATGATGAGGAAGCCCCTGCTTCCCTTTGTTGGCTCGCCTGGTTGGCAACCTGGGTGTTTTGGCCTTTTGCTTGGATTCTTGGTGGTTTGGCTTTGTGGGTTTCTCACCTATGGAGGGTACGTGGCTGGTCGCGGGATCTGCAGGGGCTTCCATTCCTGAGTCCGATTTCGCTTTATTTTGTTCTGTTGGTTATTGTTTGATTCATAGCTTGCTGTATGGTTTTGTTTTTTTCTTTGTGTTGCAGTGGCTATTGGTCCATGTGGTTGTTGGTCCTTGAATCCTATAATCTTTTCCTTTTATGAATAAATTATTGTTTAAAAAAAATATGTGTAATAAAAAAATGGAATCCTGCATTTAAAAGTTTAAAATCTGGTCATAAGAGGAAAAAAACTAATATTTTGAAAATATAATAGCTTTTTAGGCTTAAAGATTACTGGGTTTTGCTTAGAAAATCATTGAAAATTAAAAAGAATGCAAATAAAATGTGAGAAAAGTTAGAAGCCAATAAAATAACTAATAATTTTAAATAATACGTTTAAAAACATATTTAGAGAAACTTTTATGCTCAAATACTCTGATTGTCCATCAAAAATAGCTCGATGTATGTGTAAGTTTTATTTTATGAAGATTTTTAGATATAATATAAACTTATATGAACAATTATGATTAAATTATTCAAAGTTTACATTTTAATATTAGGATAAACTCTCTATATTCTCACATAAATACTTCTTAAATAAATGAAGGATTTATATGAATATCATTAAATTCTTGTACATTTATATATCTCACATACATCCTTCGTGTATTAATGTAACATCCTAATCTTCATCATATTGAAAATATCAATAGCACTAATTAATTAATCTAAAATAAAATAGATCATTTCCTGTATATAATTTGTGTTATTTAGGAATTAGAGTGTCATCAAAGTAAATATACAAAATCTATTAGATATTTAAATACATAAGAATTTAGTAGTATGAATTTAAATCCCCATAAATGATCTATTTTAATACATCTAATTTGAATTCTTATTCTTAGAATTCTGTAACCCTTAAAAATCAATTATACTTTACTGAATCAAATGTGTGAATTTAATATTAGGTAACATCAATATGAATGGTTAGTATTATTTTTTTATATTGAAAGATTAAAATCATAAATTAGTAGAATCATAGTTATAAATTATCGATGAGGGATAAAAGGTTTGATGTTGTTGTGGTTGTTTATTGTATACTTTTAAATTAATGATCAAATTGCAGACTATAAATAAACAAAAATGCATGGAATAAACAAGTTTTAACTTAGAGAAGGAAGAATATTAGTCTTACCATGTAGAAGCTTGAAGAGGCTGCCATTCTTCTGGTACTCATAAACCACAAGCTTTTCCTGCTTTGAACAATAAAAAGCAGTAACAGGAAGAACATTAGGATGCCTTGTCTGATCCAATCTCCTAATTTTCTTCTGAAACTCTTCCCCTGTAACAGTTGAGTCTTTGATCCTCTTCACAACCAGTTCGGTTCTGCCACCATCCATCACCACCTTGTACAAACTCCCAAAGCTTCCCTTTCTGATCAACTCTGCTGGAGCTCGAAGCAGATCTTCAAATCTCAGATCTTTTCTTCCATCTTCGCTCAGCACAATCAGTGAGGTCGCTTCTGTTGCCACCGCACTCTGAGGAGAAGAAATTGAGTATTCTGACCGTGGAGCACTGCGGAACATCTCACTGTTGTTTAATGGTTTCCTATCACTGAATTCTCTCTTGGGAGTAACCTTCACCTTCTTCCTCAAATAGTAAAGCAATAACAGAACCAAGGTTAAGGCAAAAAGAACATAGCCCAAGACCAAAACAAATTTATTAACCGATGTTGATTCAGATACGGAAGAAGATGGAGGAGGTGGACATGAGACCTCAAGTGGCTTCCCACAGAGTCCATGGTTACCATTAAAGCTTGAAAAAGGGAATTTTGCAGAGTTCAATGGCACTGAACCTGAGAGTTGATTGAAGGAAACATTGAACTTTTCGAAATAATTCAAGTCGAAATCCGGGATTGTTCCAGTGAAATAGTTGCGATCGGCTAGAAAAGTATCGAGGCCTGAGATGTCAGATAGATTCCATGGAAGATCTCCGGAGAAGTTGTTGTTGGAAATGTCGAGCTTCTTCAAGTTCCTTAGGTTGGGGAGAGAGGAAGGAAGCCTTCCGGAGAGGTAGTTGTTGTTAAGAATGAGTTTAGTCAGCTGGGAGCAATAGGAGATTTCAAGCGGAAGGTTACCAGTGAGGGAATTGGAATTGAGGTTTAGCACAGATAGAGAGCTCGAGTTGCAGAGGATAGAGAGGAGTTTACCATCGATGGAACCACTGAGGTTGAGTGATTCGAGAACGATTGATTTAATAGATCGTAAGCCCTTATTGCAGGAAATTCCTGGCCATTGATCAAGGCATGGATCGGAGCCGGCAGTCCAGTTAAGGTTGTTGTCGATGTTGGGATTGTTTAGAGAGAGTTTTTGGAGAAAGCCGATTAGGGGAAGCTTGATGTCGTCGATATTCTGAGATTTGGCAGCGCCGATTAGAAGCAAGAGAGAGAGGGCGAGGAGACTCATAGATGCCGCTGTGAGAGAGAGAGAGAGAGAGAGAGAGAGAGAGAGAGAATTGGTGGTGGGGGCAATGGAAGAAGTGGAAGAGGAGAGATGCTATTGCAGAAGAGGGAGTCAAAGGGCCAGGAGTTTTTGGCGAAGAATTAAAAGAAGTGTGAATTCCATATGGCTAAGGCACCATTGAAGAAAACGAGTCAAAAGGCTCCAAAGTTGTCAATTTAAATATTTAAAATTCAATAGGGTGGATAAGGCCAAATTAATGTCTTGATACTCTCTACTTGATATAAATTTGGCCATTTTATAAAAAGAGTGTATTTTAAATTTAAATTAATTTAAGTAGTAAGTTAATAAAAAAATTTAAAATGGAGCAAATATGAAATTTAATTATTCGGTTTCAATAAAAACAAGAACTTTATTATCCGGTTTCTATTTTGACCGCGATTTTAAAAGAAACAGGAATACGAAATTACGATTTCTTAAATAAACTGGAATAAGAAATTCCGGTTTCTTAAGAAACCGGAATTTTATGGTCCAGTTTCTTAAGAAACCTATTTTTAATTGGCATTATGGCATTATTATAAAAACAAAATGAAATTAAGTTTTAAATTTTATAAACAAGTTCCATTTTAATTAATTAATTATGTTTTAAAATTTTGTCTTATATTTTATTTTTTAATTATAACTTATTAGTATGTTTTTGAAATTAAATTTGAATTTTTATTAAATATTTAAGAAATCTATTATTGTAAAAGAAAATAAATTTAAATTTTCTTAAATAAAATAATTGTTTTTTGATAAATTTAAATCTAATAATAATTTTTCTTAAAATATCTAATAATTTTAATTAATTAAATATATTTTGATTATTAAAATTATACTAATAAGTTCTAATTTAAAAATATTATTTAATTTAAAAATAAATAATTTAAACTATTTAAATTTATTTTATTAAAAATATTAGATTTCTTAAATATTAGATAAACATGGCCATAATGCCATTTTTTTAAATATTTAATGCCAAAATGCCATAAAATATAAGACAAAATAAAATTAATTTAATTCAGTTTCTTAAGAAATCGAAACATAAGAAACCAGATTCACATGTTCCTGTTTCTTTTCAAATCAGAAAATAAAAAAAAAACTAAAACAAAGAAATTATAGAAAAAATTAAGAATTTATAGAAACTGAGAAAGTAAAATTCGGTTTCCAGTCGAAGTAAAAATCGGATAATGAAGTTCCGGTTTCAATTGAAATCATTGAAACCGGATAATTAAGTTCCATATTTATTCTTTTTAAATTATTTTATAAACCTACTCCTTAAACTAATTTAAATTTAAAACCCGCTCCGTTTTATAAAATGCCCTATAAATTTGGGGTACTACCGTACTAATGAAAATAAGAATATGTAGCTATTAAGTAATTTAATTTTAATTTATAAATTTTTTGTATTCTATTAAAGGGTTGTCTAATTTAAAATAAAGTAGATGTAAAATATTCTAAATGCAAGAGTTTGAAAAATATTGGTGTTTGATTTGAAGTTTAAAAAAATGCAAAGTAAAACTTTGAAGTACTTGAAATTCATCATCTAGTTTAGTTTTTTATGTAATTGGAATAGTTAAATTTGCCTAAGTTTCAAATATATTGTAATTTTTTACAATTGGCCCACTGTCCGCCAATGCTCCTACAACTAGCAGCACAATGGTTGCTCGCCACTTGCTGTCCGCAACCATTGCCTTATTTTACTTTGCATTCAATTTTTAACAAATAAAATGACCCATGAAAGTTTTAAGAAATGCTTTTTTTAGGATTCACATAATAGCACTAAATTATTTATATTTTTATATGTCTAAATTCTGCATTTTTATATCTGAATTACATCAAAAATATAAAGCAATAAATTGTTAAATTTGGTTGAGTTCCAAATATACTATAAATTCTTAGCCATTGCCACCTCAATTGCCATCTATCGCCCCTTGCGACCACTGGCCATTGCCATTATAGTAGCAGCACCATCGCCGGTTGTCTTTGTCGCTTACCACATGCTGCCACTCACCTCCCACCACCACTGCCACTAGACATCGACATCATCATCACTACAGATGTTATGCCCGAGATTTAAAGAAGAGGAATTTCTTTTATTATTTTTATTATTTTTTAAACTCATTCTATTCATTTTCTTTCAACAACAACTAATAATCATTCATTTACAATCAAACTGATTTGACATCTAGAGTTGGTTAATTACATTAAAATAAATAAATAAAAAGTGAAAAATAAAATTATACTACTATAGTCAATATTTACATTTTATAACTAGGGTCTAAAATAATATGTATAATAGGCATCACAAAATTCACAGACTATAAAACAATATACATTAAATAAAAGAACATAACATAAATACCAAAATATCGTTACTCTTAAGCCTTAATCCTCAAGCTCCTTATCTTTACTTGAAATAATGTAAAAACTATATAATGAGCTTGCAAAGCACACCAAGTAACCAAGACTCACCATCGGCCTTCAATGCAAGGAAAAATAATCAATATGTATGCTCCAATGCTACTCAATATCAATCCATAGTAAAAATTATTATAATCAATAAAACAAAATTATCCTACTAAGATAAAAGCATCTATAATCTATAAGAAAATCAGTAAAAAATATATAAAATGGTGTTGCAGTGAAACAAACATTAATAATTTATTAGTTATATTCATGTTAATGGTTCTATTATATGCTTTTAACAATCATTATGTCATATTCTACTGTTTATCAGTATGTTATCAAACTATCCATCAATCAGTTCAATGCACTATCATATAAATGCAATCATCAATACAATTATAAAGAGCAAGACAAAATGTTAAGTGAAAATTATATATATTTTTATTATGCTAATTCTAATAAAAATGTGTGTTTTAGTTCATGTTATGATGGAATGTCACAGGAAAAGAGCAAAACTTTAAAGTTTAGAACTAGCATTGTATCGCCAAAACTATCAGCACCAACATATCTTCAATGTCCTGGAACCATATCAGGATATTGCAGGGCTAGAGCCTTGGGAAAATTTCATTTAATTTAGTGTCCTGATAGACCAAAGTCCAACGCCACAGCTCCCAGTAGCACCGTAGAGGCATAAATCAACATTGCAATGCCAGAGTCTTGGGAAAATTGCATAATAATTCCTTGTCAGAGCGTTGACCTTAGAATCACCGCAACACCAAACTTTTGCAGCACCGCGACGGAGAAGTTACGGAAAAAAGTGCCTCTTCAAATTTTTCAAGTGTCACACTGGATCAACAAATAGCCGCATCGATTCATCCAAGTCCCGCAGTAGAGAACATTAAGGAGCGTCGAGGTGCAACTTAATATTATAATGTTTCAGTGCCACCTTGTTGAGCATTCTAGTGTTTGAGTTCATTCAAGTATAAAGTATATATATATATATATATATATATATATATATATATATGGTGAGGGAGGTTGTTAGGGCTTGTTTTAGAGAAGTTTGAGAGATACAAAGGAATAATGAGATACATCATTTAGAGTGGCTGATCAATATTTTAGTGAGCAAACAATCAATTAGAGAGGAAAAGAGTGTGGAGAGCAAAGTTGTAAGGGGAGATTCACTTTGGGAGGGGTCCTTTTGTTGGCTCGATTTGGGATTCTTCATTCAGGGTGATATTTTCTTAAATGTCTCTACTTGTACTTTCTTTGTTGAGCAATAAATAAAAATTATTTTATTTCATTTTTATTATGTGGCTGGCTAAACTCATAATTTTTTACTAATGATGTGAATACCTATGTAATTCCTAATGTAAACTCTTATGATTTAAAGTTTGAATAATTATTTTTAATATCTTTCATTCCTCATTTAATTTATGTAGTGGCCATGTATAAAATTAACATATAGTATGATGCATTGCCTCAACAAAAGAATGTTGGAATAAATAGGAGAATTAAAATGAAATGCAAGCATGCCTAGATATAGGATGTTTAGTATTTTAGGATCTACGGAGATAGAATAATTATAGGAAGCCCATAAATATTTTTTTATATCTTTATAAGCTTGATAGAGATCAAGGGATGTATATGCTTTGATTTATAATTAACTTAGGAGAGTCTACTTAGGAGAACTTAGGTTATTTCACTATCGTTAGTCCAAAACACTTTAACTACTGATATCTTCACTATTTTCTTTTTTTCTCATTAGACATAGAAATTAGCCTTGATTTTATTCCATAAGATAAATTACGTAGCTTAAGTAAATAGTACTAAATATATTTGTGTGCAACATAGTATTTTCTTGTGGGATCGACACTCTCTTATTCACTTTATTACTTGATCGATACATACACTTTCATTTTTATTGTGGGTTATATCCAATTCAACATAAACTAAATATAGCATACCCCCTAACTATCAACACAAACACACCGCCATCAAGTTTTTGCTGTCATTACCAAAAAAATAAAAAATACTTTTGTAATTATTTCTATATTATTCAAAGAATTATAAAGTTTAATCCTACTTGTATCTTATTTTTTTATCTTTGTACTTTTATGAAGTTTTCAAAAATAGTGTTTGTTTATTATTTACATTTATTACTTTTAATTTATTTTATTGCATTTCACTTCTAGTTTGTTGTTAGTGTATGTGTAGTAGAACTAGTAAGAGACCCTTATTATTTGACTTAGAAATAAAAGTGATCCTTACAAAAATTAAAAATTGAAAAAGACTTTAGCATTAGAAATGATTAAAATAAATTTAGATTAGGATCATACTAGACCTCTTAGAGAGTATGCCAATCCTTTAGTAGATGAAATTTAATGGAGTATCAATTGACCTATTATCTAAGCCAACATTTTTGAACTAAAATCCATCATAACTCAAGTGGTACAGAATTCTTAATTTTGGGGAATTCCTGTTGAGGATCCCAACCTACATTTAGCTAGTTTCATAAAAATTTATGTAACATTCAAATATAATGGAGTCAGTGATGATGCTATTAGACTTTGTCTGTTTTAATTTTTTCTAAGGAACAATGCTAAGATGTGATTAAATTTCTTGCCCTAGGCTTCATAACCACTTGGAATGAATTGGAATATAAGTTCCTAGTAAAATATTTCCCACCATCTAAATTGCTAAGCTTAAGAATGATATAACTTCATTTGATGGAGAGTCAATTTATGAGAGTAGGGAAATATTTAAGGAGATGCTTAAAAATTACCATCATCATGCTTTACCTGATTGGTTGGTGATTCAAACCATTTATAATGGGATTATAGGATCCCTTAGATCAATAATTGATGTGGCAGTCAGAGGATCTTTGATGTTAAAGCCTTTTAATGAGGTTTATGCCTTGAAAGAGAAAATGGAAATAAACAATTTCTAGTTTTTTTTTTTAACAATTTCTAGTGGCTTTCTAATAGGGTGAATCCTAAGGGAGTAGCAAGTGTCTATGAGTCGAATTCTTTATCAATTTTGACTGCTCAAGTAGCTGTTATGTTCAAGAAGTTAAACTTTGGAGTTAATTCTATATCAAGATTACATATGCATTTAGAAGAGCATGATTTGAATTTTGTTAGTGAGTCTATTGCTCAAGGGATTTAAACTGTAAAATTGATTGGAAAACCAAACAATCCCTATTTTAATACTTATAATCCAAGTTAGAGAAATCACCCAAATTTTAGTTTGAATAATAATAATGATGGAAATTAGCGGAATGAAAGTTAATAAAACCTTGGAGGAAATTTAAATAATCCTCAATAACCTTTAATGAACCCTAGATCTATTTATCACCCATGCTTTAATTTGAATAATCAATTATGAGATAGGAAGATACCTTTGGAGGATTTAGTGATTCAGATGGGAACCCAATTGTAGAGGTAATTGTAGCCCTTAGAAATATAGAAAATTAAATAGGGCAACTTATTAATTTGATTAATGGTAAATCTATAATGAACCTTCTAATGTTGAAGAAAAGAAGTTGGAAGATCATTGCAATATTATTCAGCTTATAAGTAAGAAAGATTTAGGAGACCCTTATAATGAAAAAAGATCAAACTGAGGAGGAAATTATGGTAGAAGATCCTGTGGAAGTTGAAATACCTACAAAATAACCTAAACTAACTAAGGATATTGAAAGACATACTAGGAAGGTTGTAGAGAGACCACCACCACCTTTTCCTTAGAGATTGATTAAGTAAAATCTGGATAAATAATTCTCTAGGTTCTTAGAAGTGTTTAAGAAATTTACTATTAACATACCCTTCTCAAAAGCCTTAAATAAGATACCCGCATATGCCAAATTCATGAAAGACATCCTTAATAAGAAAAAAAAACAAGAAAATTTTGAAGTTGTATCTTTAACTAAAGAAAGTAGTGTTATCATTCAAAAAAGTTCCTTATAAAACTGAAAGATCCTGGTAGTTTTACCATTCCCATGACTATAAGAGATAAATTTTACAAAAGATCATTATGTGATCTAAGATCCAACAACAATCTTATGCCTTTGTTCATTTTTTGGAGATTATATTCAGGAGAGGTTCAAACCACTATTGTCCTAGGGAGATCTTTCTGAGCAACGGGTAAGGCTATGATAAATGTTCATAAAGGGGAGTCGACCATGGGAGTACAAGATCAAAAAGTGATTATAGAGGCGCTTAAGTCCATAAAATTCCTTAGTCATAAAAATAAAGTTTATTTCTGGGTTGATTTGGAAGAGACTGTTGTTAAGAATTTTAAGGAATATCTGATAATATAAAGGACTTTGAATAAATCTTCGGATGAAAATTGTGAGAATTTGAAAGAATATGTTCAGATTGTTGGAGATAATTTTGAGAAGTTTAAGGAAAAATTTAAAACCTTAGATAACTCTGTTGCGACTCGGGCTCACGAGTTTTTGTTTTAATGATAACAAATATTATGACTCACATCTCCTAGTATTTACAATGTATATTTGTTTGTGTGTATACTAACATTTCAGGAACAGCATGCACCATCCAACAAAGATTCAAGGCTCAAGAATGGGTAGAATAGGCTATGATGTGATGATATTTATAATTTTCATTGATGTACTTTTTGATTTCTTGAGTCAAGTCCTGTAAGAGTGTTTACTTGCTTGTGACAATGTACACACACACTTAGGGGGAGTGAGATCTAGTCAAAATAAGAAGTTCAACTTTTAAACAAATTGTATTGGATGATTTAGATCATCCAGGATGATTTGTTCATTAAACTAATCATCCTGGATGATATTTATATCATCATGGACGATCCAATATGATCTTAAAACCCTAGTCTCCATAATAATTTAGGTAAGTATTTAAGATTTAATTTTTGGTCTAATCATTCAGGACGATCTATATCATACTGGATAATCTATGATAATATTGCCTAAATTAATCCTTCGATTATTCAATCAAATATGCATAATTTGATATTCTAATCGTCTTGGACAATCTGTATATCATACTGGATGATTTGTGCAAAATTCGTACTGATCGCCTTGGACTATCTGGGATCATCCATGACTATTAGGTAAAACTCTATACATCATCCTGGACGATCTTGCGATCGTCCTAGATGATCTTTGGCGACAGAATTGAGTTTTTAGGGTTTTTTGAAGCCATCTTTTGGAGCACATCGTCCTGGATGATCATGCGATCGTCTTGGATGATCTTTGCCGCCGTAACTGATTTGGAAGGGTTTTTGAAGCTCTTTATTTAAGCTTTCTCAAGGCACTTGATAGGTGTCTTTGGTAGCCATTGAGGCTTCATTTCTTCTAGATATAACTTGAAGAGAGGGTTTGAAAGGGAGAGAGAGGAAAGGGTCAAGTTTGAGAGGGAGAAGAGCCTTGGAAGGGGGATTTTCGAGGGAGTGTGAGGGGGTTCACACAGTTGCTCTAGCAAGCTTGCACCTAAGTACCATCGGATTCAAGGGTCATCTCGAGGAAGTTTTGGGAAGAAGAAGATCTCTTTGGTGTCAAATGACCCGGCTACTCTGCCGCACCGGGGAAGGTGGAAGTCATTTTGTAAGGGCTTCTCCGCCTAGCTGTGGGGGCTAAAGGAGAGTCACTAAAGGTGTAGTGCAATACTCAGATGGTACCTCCGGGGAGTGGACATAGGTCAAGTTAGACCGAACCACTATAAATCTGGTGTGTTCTTTTTATTATTTTCGTATTTTATTTTACTATGATTAACTGCTTGGGTGAAATCTGTGATTGATATTTTTATTATTGATTTAATTTATTTCTACTATAAGATATAAAAAGATATTTCTTTTTGTTAAAGAAGTTTTTAAATATCCAATTCACCCCCCTCTTGGTTAGCCTCAGGACTAGTTCATAAGGGTTTAACACCCCTTACGAACTTTCAAGTGGTATCAGAGTGGGATTCATAAAATCATGTTTTGGAAAACTTTTGAATTTTGATCCATGGTTAATTTTGGAAAACATTATGTTGCAGAAGAATATTCAATCACCCGACCACCTTTATTTAAAAATATTACTTTTAATTTTTGAAAATTTGTATATCTACCATTAATAGTTTATCGCATGTGGCATATGATTCAAACTGGTTATTCTATACTGTTACATATTATAGTTGGAATCAAAACTGATATTCCTTTTTTTGAATGGAGTAGAGTAGATCAGATCAATGCTCAATTGAATGCTAAATGTTTGAATTATTTTTTTTTGTTCTTTAAATTCTGATGATTGCATGATAATATCTGCATGTACTACTGGCAAAAAAATTTGGGTAAACTGTGCATTACATATGAAGGAACTAGTGAAGTTAAGCAATCTAAGTTGAATATTCTAATGCACGATTATGAACTTTTTAGCATGAAATCTTATGAGATAATTTTAGACATGTATACTAGGTTTACATAAATTATGACATTATTACATGCTTTAGGTAAAGAATTTTCAAACTTTGAAAAGGTTAATAAAATTCTACGTTGCCTGCTTGATAAGTTTGATGCGAAAGTTGTTGCTATTTGTGAATAAAAAAATTGAATGATTATTCTATTGATAATTTGATTGGCTCACTCATTACCTACGAGCAAGGTTTGGGTCAAAAGCTTTTGGATGCAGGTGAAACTATAGTACTGAAAGTTGAAGACATGATGAAAGTGGCTTAGTAGATAATAAAAGTGAAAAATTAACATCTGTAATGAGCAAATTGGAAAGTCTACTAAAGCACAAACATCAACATCAATAAAAGTGGAATAAAGATAAAAAAGGTAAGAATGTCAAGATTTCTTCTGGGAAACCTGGACATATAAAAAATCAGTGCCCGAACTTAAAAATCCTTCCTGAAAAGGAAACGAGTAAAGCCAAGAAAATTGTAATAAGGGCAAATAATGCAAAACAAAAAATCTTTTGGACAGACCAAGCTTCTGAATCATCAGACCAGGAATGAGATGATCTGAATTAATGTTTTTCTTGTGTGTTTGTGTTTATGTTTTAACTTTTTTATTTTTTTTATTCGTTGAGTTTTTGTTTTAATTTTAAATATTATTTTTTATGTTTTATTTCTCTTTTTCTTTTTTAATTTTTCTTTCATAATTTTAAAATTAGGTTCTATGTTGTTTGTGTAGTTTCTCTCATCAGCCCACATATACCACCTTTTGTTTCATTTACAATTTAGAAAATCAAATTACTTTTTCAAAAATAATGTTTTCTAAAAATGGAAATTTTACCTCCTATTTTTCTAAAATTCTATGTAAATTGTGCTTGATTTCTCTAAAATCAGGCAAAGGAAGGAAACTCATGATTTTCTCTCTATCTCATTTCTTTATATAAGGCTATTTCACTTTTGAGTCAAAATCTATTTCATATTATAAATTGATTTTTAAAATTGAATCTTTTTCATCTCCCTATATTTTGTCTATCTCATAGAAATTTTTTACAAGTTAATGAACCTACTTCAAAGATTATCTTAATCAGGTTGTTCATCTTTATTATAAGAATAGGGTTTGATGATTTTAAAGATTTAGAAAGAAGGCAAATTATAAAAATTAAAAGAGGCACAAAATGAGCTCAAAGCTAAAAAGATACTCAATGTCGCCAAATTAAAAAGATACACAAAGTGTATCAAATATTAAAAGACGCACAAAGAGCTCCAAAATGAAAAGAAGCACAAAATGAGCCCACAAAAAGTTAGCTTCCCTTCTTGTAAATCTCAAAGTTTAGAAAACCCATATGTCTTTTTGATAAGTTCATCACATGAGTTTGAAAATCATGATTTATGATTCATTACTTTACATTAATCTTCTATTAGAAATATTTCATGAAAGGAGTTTTGAAAAGATTTTTATTTCCTTATCTAATTTGTTCCTTGATTTAGATAATGGCTTAAAAAGTTTTTTAGCCTTTTTAAACCTGAGCTTGGATTAACAATTTCTGAATCTTTAACCTTTTCGGGTTATGAGTGGTCAATACATGCCTTACTAAGTTTTTGAATAAAATAAAGAGGTAACTTTCTCATTACAAAAAAAATTTTGATATTTCAAAATAATTTTTAAAATTTTTTTTCACTAGATTAGGGGCCATTTTCAATCTTTTAGTCTATTTTTTCTATTTTGCATTTCTATGCTCCTCTTCTTTTTGATAATGTCAAAGGGGGAGAACGTACTGTTATATTTGTAAAGTTTATTTGTATTGTATGTTTTTTTTTAAAAATTATGTTTCTCCCTATTTTTAAAAGTCTTTTCTTAGTGAGGGGGAGATTAGGAGAAAATACTTTTAGTTTGCAAATTCAACCAGTCATGTTTGTCATCATAAAAAAGGGGGAGATTATTACGACTCGGGCTCATGAGTTTTTTTTTAATGATAATAAATATTATGACTCACATCTCCTAGTATTTATAATATATATTTGTTTGTGTGTATACTAATATTTTAGGAGCAGTATGCACCATCCAACAAAGATTCAAGGCTCAAGAATGAGTAGAATAGGCTATGATGTGATGATATTTGTAATTTTCATTGATGTACTTTTTGATTTCTTGAGTCAAGTCTTGTAAGGGTGTTTGCTTACTTGTGACCATGTACACAAACACTCAGGGGGAGTGAGATCTAGTCAAAATCAGAAGTTCAACTTTTGAACAAATCATACTAGATGATTTAGATCATCCAGGATGATCTGTTCATTGAACTAATTATCCTGGATGATATTTATATCATCCTGGATGATCCAATACAATCTCAAAACCTTAGCTGCCATGATAATTTAGGTAGGAATTTAAGATTCAATTTTGATCTAATCATCCAAAATGATCCATATCGTACTGGATGATCTATGATAATGTTGCCTAAATTAATCCTTTGATTATTCAATCAAAAATGCATAATTTGATATTCTGATCATCCTAAATGATCTGTATATCATACTAGATGATTTATGCAAAATTTATACTGATCATCTTGGACTATCCTGGGATCGTCCATGACTATCAGGTCAAATTCTGCACATCATCCTAGACGATCCTGCGATCGTCTTGGATGATCTTTGGCGGCAGAATTGAGTTTTTAAAATTTTCTGAAGCTGTCTTTTGGAGCACTTCATCCTAGATGATCCTTTGATCATCCTGGATGATCTTTACCACTAGAACTGATTTGGAAGGGTTTTTGGAGCTCTATATTTAAGCTTTCTCAAGGCACTTGATAGTGTCTTTGGCATCCATTGAGGCATATTTTCTTCTGGATAAAACTTGAAGAGAGAGCTTGAAAGGGAGAGAGGAAAGGGTGGAGTTTGAGAGGGAGAAGAGCCTTGAAAGGGGGATTTCCGAGGGAGTGTGATGGGGTTCACACAGTTACTCTGGCAAGCTTGCACCTAAGTACCATCGAATTCAAGGGTCGTCTTGAGGGAAGTTTTGGGAAGAAGAAGATCTCTTTTGTGCCAAAGGATCCGGCTACTCTGCCACACCGGGGAAGGTGGAAGTAATTTTGTAAGGGCTTCTCCGCCTAGCTGTGGTGGCTAAAGGAGAGTCACTAAAGATTTAGTGCAATACTCGAAAGGAGGCCTCCGGGGAGTTGACGTAGGTCAGGTTGGACTGAACCATTTTAAATTTGGTGTGTTCTTTATGATTTTTTTCACATTTTATTTTACTTTGATTAATTGCTTGGGTGAAATTTGTGATTGATCTTTTTATTATTGATTTTATTTGTTTCTACTGCAAGATATAAAAAGATATTTCTTTTTGTTAAAAAGTTTTTATATATCCAATTTACCCCCCTCTTGGTTAGCCTCGGGACAGTTCATAAGGGTTTAACACCCCTCACGAACTTTCAAACTCATCTTTGGGTGGATCTTTAAAACCATTTGTAGAGGAATCCCCTGTTTTAGAGCTTAAAGCCCTTCTTACCTATTTAAGTATACCTTTTTGGGTAGCAATTCGACTTTTCATGTCTATTATTTCTACTGGTTTGGAAAAAGATTAGGAAGGCAAATTGATTAGGGTTCTAGTTGATTATAAGAAAGCTTTTAGAAAGTCCATAGATAACATCAAAGGAATTAACCTATCTATATGTATGCATTGGATTCTTATGGAGGAAATTTCTTATCGAAAGTTGATCCTCAAAGAAGTTTGAACCCATTAATGAAAGAAGTTATTAAATAGATATATTTAAATGGTCAGATGTAGGGATTATTTACCACATTTTTTATAGTGCTTGGGTTAGTTCTATTCCTTGTGTTCTTAGGAAGGGTAGATTGATTGTATTATCTAATGAACATAATGAACTCATTCCCATTAAGATTGTCTCTAGTTGGAGAATTTTTATAAACTATAGAAATTTGAATAAAGCCATAAGGAAAGATAATATTTATTTACCATTTCTTGACCAAATGTTAGATAGGTTGGTAGCACACTCTTTCTTTTAGAGAAATGCATGAGTTCCAATAGGAAAGATTAGGCTATAAGGTCAGATGATGCATTATAGACCTATTAAACTGATTTTAAAACACATATTAGAATGTCTCCCTATTGGTTAGTCTTTAGAAAATCTTGTCACATTCTTTTAGAGTTAGAACATAAAGCATTTTTGGTGGTTAAGGAGCTTAATTTCAGTCTTAGGTAAGCCACTGAAAAGATGTTAATCCAGTTAAATGAATTGAAGGAGTTTAAAGGTGAAGCTTATGAAAATGCTAGGATTTGTAAGGAGAAAACTAAAAGTTGGTGCGATCATAAGCTTCTTAAAAAGGAATTTACCCCTAGACAAAAGGTATTGTTATTCAAGTATAGTTAAAAATTATTTCCATGAAAACTTAAGTATAAGTGGTTAAGCCCATTCACTATTACTAAGGTCGTTCCTTGGAGATGTAGAAATTCAGGATAAAAAAAGCTCCCAAATTTTTTAAGTTGATGGATAGGTTAAAACCTTATTTAAGAGGGGATATTGACCATTTTAGAACCATTGCTGAGTTCGTTTATCCTCAAGAGAAATGATTGGCATTGTTTGATTGAAGACTAAAAACTTAGCATTTATGAGAGGCAACACAAATTTATTAGTTGTTATTGTGTATTTGATTAGTTTGTTTTGTAGTACTTAGGTTTTTATCATTTTTATACTTGTTCACTTTACTTTATTTGTTATTTATGTTGTTTACTTAAATTTTCATTAACAAGTTTTCTAGTTTGCTTAACTGTGAAATATCCTCCATATATTACACTTTGTTAGCCAATTTAATCAAAATGAAAAATAGTAATTTTTTTTTTAAATTTAAGAATAATAAAAAGCTATAGGTGCTAAATTGAATGAATAAAGTGCAATAATTTTTAATTTGAAAATCATAACAATCATTTAAAGAAAATTATCTAAATTAGTACTTCAATTTTGAACTTAAATACTAAAGGGGGTTCACTTTTCTAGTGAGAGAAGCTGTGTTTCTAGTGAGAGAAGCAGTGGTTTTCTAGTGAGAGAAACCTTTTGTTTTTCAAATTAATTCCATCCCTCATTTTGGGGCGATCTTCCCACTCATGGTAGTGGCTCCACCAGCAACCACTTCTGACCGCCGAAAGTCATCCATTTCGGTTCCACCAGATGCTCGCAATGATCATTTGCGTACTTCTTCACAAATTTTTCTCAACAAGAATGCAGGTCCTTTAGTGATTAAGGAACCTATAGAAAGTTTTGTGAAGAAATTAAATCCGGTTGCTGGTAAAGGAAAGGATGTTCAAGAAGATGCAGATTTCAAAACTCCTAAGCTGATTAGCAAGGTTACTATGAAAAAAAAAAAACAAATGATTTTGAAGCTTCGTCATCATAAAAAATGAATCTGTTCGTCAAAGGATTTGGAAATGGCATTAATAAAGAAAGCTCTGTGTTGGAGAATGTTGGTATTGGCAATTCAAATGGATGTGGAAATGCTCAAACAAATGTTAATGAAGAAAATACTACTCACATTGAGGCATTAAATGCAGTTAACGAGAGGGTTGGAAATCCACGGGCAAAACGTCCTAATGTCAAAATAAACTTTATTAAAGATGAATCTTTCTTATCTGAAGATGGTCTTCCTATAAAATTATTTAAACCTAATGTTAAATCAAATTCTGACAGACTTCATAACTCTATTGTGGTTAAAGTGTTTGGAAATAACATTCTGGCTTATGTAATTGCTGAAGAGTTGCGTCGGCAATGGATACAGTTTGGAAAGTTTCACTTAACCAGACTTAGGTTAGGTTGGGTACTATGTTCATTTTCTTCACTGGAAGCTATGGAAGGATTATTATCAGGCGGCCCTTGGTTCGTTCATAGCCATATCGTGGGATTGGATAAGTGGACTGCAGATTTCTCTCCTACTTCTTTGAAAGGTTTGACATCTCCTATATGGGTAAGGATGCCTCACTTACCTCTTTACTGTTGGGATGAGATTAACATATCTCGCATTGCTTCTATGGTGGGAACTCCTTTTTTTTGGATGGTAATAAGTTCCAATGGAGTAGAAGAGAATTTGCTAGAGTTTGTGTACGTGTGGCTCTAGACAAATAGCTTCCTTTGGGTGTGTGGGTGGAAGGACTGGAAAATAGAATATGAAAAAATTTCTAGTTTTTGCTTCAAATATGGGAAGATTGGCCATCTAATTGAAGATTGTGAATTGGAGAAGAAACTGATTGATCCTAATAATTCAAAAGTTCCAAATCCTAGCATTGTCCATGTTGGAAAATCTGAGAAGTTAGTTGATGAAAATGGGATGTCTTATGGCCCTTGGATACATGTTAAATATGGAAGAGGAAGGAAAGTTCAAGCTCCTTGTAAAGGTGTTCAAGGATATCAATCTAAAACTGCCATAGTTTATGTAAAAAAAAATCAGCAAATTAATACAAGTGAAGGCAATTTATTTGTGGAACCAGTTAACGAAGATGCCAGTGCTATTAAAATTGCAAATGTGGAACCAACTATTGAAGATGATAGACCTTCTTTGTTTGAGATCAATGAAGTGGAACAAATTAATGAAGATCAAGTTGTGCATAATATGGAGAAGAATGAATTTTCAGTGGAATTTATTTGTGATTCATCGGATAAGCAAGAGCTGAATAGTTAGATCCAAATGAATAAAAGTAAGGATTCATTATTTACTCATAATAGCTAGTTCAATTTATTGGAAATAGATATCAGTGAAGATAATTCAAATACTATTAAAGAAGTTGTTGATATCATCAAAGTTGACAAAGAAGAAGGAGAACTGAGTGAAGTTTCATTAGAAGAATTGATTTCTTCTAATAAAATAGATAAAAGTGCTACGGGTGCTATCAAGTTTAAACTTCAAAAGGAACTACAATCACTTGGTAAAAATAATTTGCATCCTCGAAGCAGAAGAATGGAGATTTTAAAGAGAAATGCTAATGGGAGCAATCCCATTATCATCCATAAATGACGTCCATCGTCTTTTGGAATTATAGAGGGGCTAGGAAAGCAGAAGCCTCTCGGTATTTGAAGGAGATTGTGAAAGATCATGATGCTTTATTTGTTGGTTTGTTTGAAACAAAAATCTCATCTATTGATCCATTTGAATTCAAGAAGTTTATAGGTGAAAAATGGGATTTCTTCCTGTTTCCAGCTGATGGACTATCCGGAGGTATCTTTACTTGTTGGAGATCTGACATTGCTTCATTTTCAGTTAAAGAAGCAAACTCTCAAGTTGTGATTGGAGAACTTAACATAGCTAACAAGGGTATGTGGTACATAGCCACGGTTTATGGAAGCAAAAACTGTTTCAATAGGAGTTTGTGGAGTAGCTTAGAGATGCTGTCAGGTTTGAAAAGTCCAGCCATTGTGGGTGGAGACTTCAATTGTTTATTATCCCAAGATGATAAGAAAGGAGGTAAACAGCATGTTATGTCTAAAGGGACTCATGATATGTATTCCTTTATGAGTAATTGTGACTTTAATGAAGTGGGAATAGTAGGTCCTAAATTCACTTGGTGTAACAAAAAAGTTGGTAAAGCCCGTATATTGGAGAGATTGGAACATTGTATTATTAACTTTGTTGCTTTGAAGACTATTAAGTTGGCGGTTGTTAGACACTTGGCAAGATTGGCTTCCGATCACTATCCTATAATGTTGAAAATTTTTTCTACAGGTTTTTGTAGAAATCGAATAATCATGTTTGAAGATGTGTGGATGTCATTTCTAGCATCCTATTCTATAGTTTCTAACTCCTGGATGAAACCTGTGAAAGGTAGCAATGTGGAAGTTTTGAATGTTAAATTCAAAAGAGCCATGAAGGCTTTATTTTTTTGGAGTAAAGTTAAGCACAAAAGCTTATATGTAATGAAGGAAGTTCTTAAAAAAGAAATTCTTGAGTTACAAATTGAAGAGTCTAGAGGTGAAGGGCTCTCGAATCAAGGGCTACTACTTTTAAAATCCAAAGTTTGTGAACTCAATTCTACACTTGGTTGGCTATGCACTTGGTGGAAACAAAGAGCCAAGGTTCAATGGATGAAAGAAGGTGATTCAAACTCCAAATTCTTTCATGCCTATGCCTCAACAAGAAAGAATGTCAATTGGATTAAACAAATTAAAAATGAAGAATGAGAAATTATTGAAGACCAGTTACAAATTGAAAGAATTTTCTATAGATACTTCAAAGTTAAGTGGAAAGATCGAAGATGTCTGTTAAATGGGTGGCCTTCCTCTTCAGCTAAATTAAATGAAGATGATAAGTTGTTACTTCAGAAAGACTTTTCTTTTGAAGAGCTGGAGCAAGAAATTAAAATTTTGGAACTGCACAAGTCTCCAGGTAATGATGGAATTACATACTCTTTCCTTAAAGCTTATTTCCACTTTATTAAACATGATGTTTGGATGGCTATAAATTATTTCTTCAGTTCTAGTTTATTATGTTCTGAATGGAAAGAGATGAATGTGATTTTGATTCCAAAGGTGAAAAACCCTTTCACTCCTTCTAGTTATCATCCTATTAGCCTCTGTAAATCCATTTACAAGATTGTGGCTAAGATGTTATTAAATAGGATGTCTCTTTTATTCCCAAAAATTATTTTTGAAAGCCAATATGCTTTTGTAAGAGGTAGATCCATGTCAAATCAGATTTTACTAGCCCAAGAATTATTTAACAAATTCAAATATTCTAAATCTAAGAAGGGGTTGATGGCTATTAAAATTGATATGGAGCAACCGTATGATAGTATGAGTTGGTCCACTCTAACTCAAGTACTTGATGGTTTTGGGTTTTCGAACACATTTTCTATACTGATAATGAAATGCGTAAGAGAGCTGGAATCTGCTATTATGATTAATGGAAGTCACTCTGAATGGATTGAAGCAAGAAGTGGGTTTAGATAAGGTTGTCCTTTGTCTCCCTATCTATTTATTATGTGCTCTCAGTTATTATTTAATGCATTTGCTCAATGAGGTAAAAATATAGGTATAAAGGTTTCCCCCAATGCTCCTCTGATATCTCATTTAATGTATGCCGATGACATAATCTATTTTTCTGAAACTAATCGTAAAAGTATGAAGAAAGTGAAGAAAATTATTGAAGACTGTTGTAGATGGACCAGTCAAAAGATTAAAGTGATTAAATCTTCTATTCTATTTGGAAAGTCAGTTAAAAGGCGAATAAGGAGATCTCTATCAAAGTTATTTGGTGTCAAAGTTGTGTATGAAATGGAATATTTGGGAGTAAAAATTGCTTTGAGAAGAATGGTTTTTTCTAATTTTCAAGATCTATTGGTAAAAGATGCTAGTAGATTGAGCTCTTGGGGAAATAAGTTTATTTCAATTGCTGGAAAAGTTATTCTTATCAATTCATCTTGTCTTTCACTTCCAATATTCTTGGTAACTTACTCATTAATCCCTATGGGAGTATTGAATGACATTAAGATGAGCCAGAATTTTTTATGATCATTAAATTTTATTAATCGTTTAAATTATCCTATCACACTTTAAAATTTTAAGGAAGCAGGGAAAAGAAAAAAGATATTTTTTAATGATTTTTATTATTATAGAAAGAACTGACCATCCATTGGAGGACGTAAGACACAAAGAAACCAGTTGATGATCTGAAAATAAATAAGAGACTTCCCACAAGGCACTAAAAAACCACTGGAGAGGCACCAACCACCAAGGTTGCCAGCTCTGCCAACCCAAGGTTAAGCAGAATTGCCTCATCATAGTCCCTAATCCAAAACCAATAACCAAACCATAATAAATCCCCTCCAATCGAAGACAAACCCACACCAAGCACAGCACAAAACACACCACTAGTACACAAGTCAACTGCACTGAAACCACCCAAATAATCAAATACATGCTAACAATAGAGCTATTTATTCTTAAATTTACTTTTACCTCTTTTACCAGCACCCCTTGCAACAACCTGATTAAGTCCACTACGCGCCATGAGATTATACATAACATGAAAATCTTCAAAATCCTTTGCAAGCTCATCGGCATTAACTTCGGATGCATTCAACCAATCAGAATGATCCCATCTTGAGTTACTCCCTGACAAAGCCAGATGGTCTTTCAACTCCGCATTGGACACAACCGAAATTGGAATATCAACAACAGCTGTCGGTATAGACACATTAACTCAAGGACTAGCTACACCAACATCCTTAAGATCCAAATCATCGCAAGGGTCCCCAACATCCGACCCAACCTCACCCTCAACAACGGGCACCAGCAAACTATCAGGAGAGACAATAACCCGGGAACCAGGCGTAACAACAAGTTCACTCATAGGGGAAACAACCCCACTGTCCCCAGGCACCTGACGGACAGAATCATTACACATAGTAGCTTCACCAACACAATCAATACAAACCGCAGCTCCACCATCAATAATTGAGTCAGGAGTACCAAAAGAGCAATCCTCAGCGGCACCAGTAGCAGCTGTCGAGGAAACAATGTGGCTAGGTAAAGTGTTCTCAAAATAAGTTGTAGAACCAATACCCATAGCAAAAGAAAGACCACCCTCCCCAGCTAAATTAGAACAAGAAACAATAGGGCCAATATCATCCACAATCGGGCAAACCCCATCACGCAATTGAGGGGAAAGCTCCTCATCTACAGTGAAAAGATCAGCATTTACCAAAGCAATAGCAGGATCACATCCATCATCATGAACGTTATTCAAAGGAACATCAACACCATAAGGATCCACACTAGTTAAAGGCGGATAAACACCAGTAACATGTAAAATGTGAGCATAAATCGAAGTTCCCTCCACCACAGGAGGGCAAACACCCAGATCAGGAAATATTACCAAGCAAACATCATGCAAATGACCTAAAGATTTATAATAGGAGTAATACGGGGGAAACTCTTCCAACTTGATAGATTGGATATATGCCACAGAATCAGAGCCAACCCACACTTGATTAGGATAGAGTTTAGTAATATCTAACTCAACAAGTACACGAGCAACCGACAGTCTAATACCATTAAGAGTAGCATTATCAGTGCTAAAGGGTTTACCAAACAAAGAACCTAAACCATGGAGAATTTGAGGGGAAAAGAGATGCGGGCGAAGGAAGGGTAATGACACCCAAATGGGAATAACATGAGATTCAACGTTAACATCAAAGTGAGGAGACTACTTGAAGCTTCATGTAACAGTTGGAGATGAAATATGAATGGTGGGAAAAAAACTTCGCAATAATCCAAATCATTTCTCAGTTTAATCAAAATATTCTTAGGATTCAGCAAAGTAACAGAAAATTCACCGATCAATTTAAGATTAAGAAAAAATTTCTGAATGGAATAATTCGGTGGACGTCGAGCAAGGAACTTCCCAACTAAAGCAAATTCAATTGGTGCAACAAGTGAACACATTTCTACATCAGAGATCACCAAGGCAGGCAAACCATGGCCGGAAGAAGGTTTAAGTGGAGGAAACGCAGGTGAGGTCGAGTCACCGGATAAAACATTATGAAAAGATCACGAATGGTGTTTCACATCCAAGAAGTCGGGCTCACTCAAGCATTGAGTGGCCATTCCGGAGTGAAGAAGCGGGACGATAAACTTACCCAACCGAAGGAATTGCGCGCAGCTCACTAAAAATTTATATATATATATATATATTCTAAATTTTTTTTCAAATTTTTCTAATTGTTCTACTATGTTTTCATCAAGATTATTAATTCACATTAGATTTTAAAATTTTAATTGACCATATAACAATTAAATTAAGGATGGGGAGAGTTGAAATAATATTTTGCATAAGTAAAACTAGACCTAGTCTAACATTACACGCATCAATATAATTAAATCATAAATTTAGAAAAAATATTTAGCTATGGATGTTCATATTCAACAACAAAAAACAACATTTTATTCCTAATTTAAAAAATAAATATATATACAAGAGTTAGAATGATATAACTAGGATCACTACAGGAAAACCATTTAAAATCGGCGGACTTTTTCCTCCAGACTTTCCAGCGGCGTTACCGGTGGAAAAATCACAGCTCGGTACCGACAATTTTTCTACCAAAAATTCTGCTGGTGCCACCTAACATTTTTATCTTCAGATTGTCCAGCATTGATAAGTAATTCATGTATGGTGGAAATTTCTACCGAAAAGGCTTTATTTCACCCCAACTTCTCTATCTTCTTCATTTTCATGGCTTTTCGCCCAAAGTTGAAGCCTACTGCTGCTTCTCCCCCATTCACCGATTCAAGTGATTTATTCCTCAATTCTCTCCATTTCTTAAGATTTAGATGTTAAAAATCTTTCTCTTTACTCCTTTCCTTTTTAATGCAATTAGAACAATTAGAACATGTGTCATTCCATATTTAGAGTGTTTTTCACTCAATGTTGTATAACTTCATAGATCTTATTGTATAGTAAATATTTTCATTTTTAGAGAGCTTTTTGTTCATTTATTTTGGTGCACGAACTAATTTCTTAGGATTTAGGATTATATGATGAATTTTTTGAGTATATATTAAAGGATAATTTCAATTTGAATGATTATATATGAGTTTGAGTGATGTATGAACGAATTTGAGTGATGTTAGAATGCATTTATTTATGATTATATATGATTTTTAATGTTTAGGGTTTACTAACTTATCATTGAGACATTTTGGATTTCAGGGTTTAGATTTTTTGTTATTCATTAGTTATAAATTGGACAATTTATAAGGTGTAAGTCAGTGGTTATGTAGACTTTGACACCTAAGCACTCTATACCCTTGGAGTTGCACATCATAATAATAGTTTTTTATGCATTTATTTTATTTTAAGATTATTAATTCAATATCCAAGTGAATATCCAAGAGGAGAGGTATTAGATGTATAATAGATTGTTACTGGGATGAAAAGCATTGACAAATAAATTTATTGAGCAAGTTGATTCTTTCATTCACGTCGCATGTCAACTACATTCATTTAAGTCGGATGGAATGTTTAGATGTATATATTCGAAACATAAAAATAAAGCTTTCTTAAACTAGAGGATGTTATGCTTGGTTTATATCATAGGAGATTTATTCTAGGATATTGGTTTTGGACCTCACATGGCGAGTACGAGCAACATAATAGAGATACTCATGCCAGTCCATCCACAACTTCTAGAATAATGGATGAGGATCAAATTAATATAAAATATAAAGAACTTATTTTTGATGCAGCGGGTCTGAATTTAAGAGGACACATTGAAGAGCCACCTAACATAGAAATAAAGAAATTCCTTGAATTAATATGCGCTACTCAAAAATCAATTCAGGATGGTTATACAGCTCATTTGAAATTATCGATTGCTGTTAAGATGCGTAGTATAAAAACCAAATATAATATCTCTCAGGAGTTCTTCAAAGACTTCAGTCTCCTCAAGGAAACAAATTTAGTGGGAAATTTAATTCCAACAGATTTGTATCAAACGAAGAATCGAAAATGACTAGTAAACAATTCCTTTGATTTCATAAATATATGCATATTGTTTTAACTATATTCTCTATTACAAAAAGAGGTACTTGGTCTGGAGGTAGCACCATTAGAGCTACATACAGAAACACACTAATGTCATGTTGATAATCAGTGGGTTGATGAGAAGGCGAAGAAAGCACATGTGAGTATCAATTTTTAATAAGTAATAAAAAATAATATGCAAATAGAAATGATTTTTTATGGACTTAGCCTATTGTAAGATGATTTCGTATGACTTTGGAAGGGTCGGGCTTCTACTACTGAGGGATCATCTTCAGGATCGACACAGTACTTTAAGTACCACACATAATCACAGGCTATTGGAGGGACACAAAAGGGGAGAGTGTATGGATTAGGTTCTCAAGAATATACATATGAGACCAATACATCCACCTCAACATCATTTGGTGATAGTGGAGTTGATGATATTGTCAGCTAAAGGGTTGTTTCTCTCACCAAAGAGATAAATGAGATGAAACAGATACATGCCAACATATTGACACAAAAGACTGAGATGATGACAGAGCTGTGATCATACCTAAGTCAAAATTGAAAGAAAATGGTCAGTACCCTGGCATGAATATAAGTGGAGTGAGAAGATGGAAGATGATTAGAAAACTTAATGTTTAAGTTGTTGTAGTAGTTTGGAAAACTTATTCTCATTGTGACCTTATTGTTATGTTTTGAATGCGACATTATTGTTGTGTTTTGAATGCTTATTTGAATAGTTTTTCTTTTGAACGATCAAATTTTAAAGCTGTTAGACTTATGTTTTGAATAGTTTTATTATATTTTGAGTAGCAATGTTGTAGGATGATAATATATCTTATTTTGTGTACATCCATTAAGTGTTGTAGGTATTTCTTGTAAATATTACAATGGAACAATACAAGGGGCTACCATTTTTTTTACATTGTTATAGGTTTTCGGCGTCTTTCCAATGGAATATCCATCAGAAATGTTCGATAAGGCGTGACGCAATGAAATGTGATGGAAAATGGTGGAAATTTTGCCAGAAAATTCTAGCAGAATCTCTGGTAATGCCACAAGAAATTATTGGCAATTATTCCCATGAATCCACTAGTCCGTCTACCACTGTCAATGAAAATAGAATCCACCGAACGACCACTAAAACTCTGTCGAATATAATTTTAGGCAAAAAAAACTGCTATATTTCAGAAAGCCGCTGGAAACATGCAAATCCATTGGAAAAATGTCGATTTATGCAAAAAAAAACTACTCTTACTAACACACTAAAAAGAAACATATAAAGAGATAAAGAGTAGACCCTCCATCTCATTTAGTATCTTTATTTATGCTTAACTCACAAATAACTACTAATTTACCCTAGCAGGCCCACAGGTATTTTACTTGAACCATAGCACTATCCCATATCACTATGATATTTTACTTGAACCATCACGCCACTTCACATGTATAAATACCCATTCCCTTGGCCGTCTCAATGCTAATTCTTCATGGGAGAAGGAGCTAAAATAGCACTATGATACTTTGCAATTTGGCGTTTCAACGCTTTATCATAATTCATCTCATTGGCAACTCTACGATGCTACATCACATGAATGTTGGCACTGTGGGGCCAAACTCTGTGTCTTTAGATCAAAAAATTGTCAATTGGTAGTGCTGCGGCATGCAGATGTTGTCCCATGCCACACCGATTATTTATTTTTAGTCATAAAACTTCTTCTTATAGCACTGTGGTTCCAACATCTCTATTTTTAGGAAAAAATTTGTATACCTGTGGCACCACAATGTTTAAATGTTGTCGTTGCAGCACTTGATTGCAGTTCTTTTATACTTTGAATCCTTAGGAAAATTCCAACATAAAATAATAAATTTTAGCAACTTTTACATAAAACCTACACACATTAAAACTAACTTTATTTGACTTAACAATTTATCCAAACTTAACATATTACTTGTCCTGAAGTAATTTAGATGTACACTAATATCTTACCTCATTTTATTTGCTTGTTATCTTTCAAGTTTAAGTTCAATAAATAATAATAATATTATTATTGATTTATGTATAAATTATTAAAAATAAATTTAAAATAACCTATAATATACTAATACTGTATTTTTATTAATATCCCTGCTAAATTGAACTCTATATGCAATTATAATTTTAACTGACTTTAATAGATTTAATTAATCCAAGTTTATAAGATTTTTAAACTTATTTACTCTTAATAGACATACTCTCGGTTTCCTAATTTAACATAAGTTAATCACCTATCTTTAAGTTTGAACTTCTTAAGACTTTATTAAGTGATAATAGTATAAGAATATATATAAATTTTTTGTTGTTAGTACTGAACTTCTTTCTCTCTCATTTTTTTTAATATATACTTTGTTAATTAAATAAGTCGAATATCCATTGGTCCTTCCATTCAATCATCTTATCAAAATTAGTTTAACGTAAAGTGTATTGAAAGTTTTATGATTCAATTAATACTCACCTAAACTATTCTAAGCAAAATTATAAAAAGGAGCTCGTTTAATACGTGAATATGCAAAAGGATCGTATTAAGAAAAAAAATTAAAAATAAGTGAAACTGATCAGCCAATTAACGTATTAGAAACCGAAAAATACTAATCCGGTTTTTATAGAAACAGGAGCATAATTATTCAGTTTCTATAGAAACCAGAACATTAAAATCTGGTTTCTATAGAAACCAGATTTTAATGTTCCAGTTTCTATGGAAATTGGATTCTTATTATCGGGTTGAATTATTTATTTACTTTTTAAAATGTAAATCGTTGTTTTTTTAAATAAGATAAATTTTATAATTTACATAGTAAAATCTTGTAAAAAAATTGAGTTTATCTTAATTTTATACCTTAAGTTATTTGGTGTTTATAAATTTTTTAATTTAAACTTTATAGCAATTTTTTAAATGTAAATCATTTAGTTTTTAAAAAATATTATATATAAATTTTATAATTTAGTTCTTTTATTATATATAAAATTTATTTATAATTTTTAAATATAAATCATAAATTTGCAAAATTTTATGAATTTAAGTTAGAAATAATTTTTTTTAAAATTTATTGTTAATTTAAGTTTTAAAAAAATTTTGTTATATTTAAAAGAAAAATTAATTTGTAAAATTATAATTTGTGTTTTATATTTTAAATGTATTTTAAGTGATAATAATGAATGAATCATTTATTATATGAAATGAAAAATAAAAATAAATTTAATAAAATTTTATTAATAAAAAATTAATTAATTAATTAATCATTTAAAATATATTAAGAAAAAATAATTAATTAATCAATGATTAATTTATATGATTTGGATGAAATTATATTAGTTTATTAGTTAAATTTTGAGTTGAATATGTATTATTAATTATTTAAAATACTTGTAAATTGATTAATAAATTTATGCTGATTAGGTATATAATTTGTTATATTTTAAAGGAATTATTAAAATTTTAATACAAATGTGCGCTTGCTATGGACATTGGATTCCTCTATAAAAAATAAGAAATGTATACTTGCTCAGAACATTCGATTCCTCTGTTAAAAAATGTCATTGAAAGCATAGGATTCTTATATCATCTCATTGACCATACTTGAACATATCATATAACTAGCAATATCCAATCTCATTAGATAGTATGTAAAGTTGTAAGGTCTATTAATATCCTATTATATTTTCTGGCTGTAAGTGATATTTGGATATGTTTACACTCTGCTATTTAAAGAGTGCATACATAACATTTAAAGTATATTTGTTGAGTCATTCAGAATATTTTGGCCGTGCATGAAAAGGATGAAAGGAGTCCCTAATAAAGAAAGATTTGATGATGCAAGTCGAAAGATGCATGTTTATATAGCGTGAGTCAGTGACACTCCATTAGATCAAAAGACAAATACAAATGAGATCTTTAGGTGTTGTATCCATGAATAGTCAGAAACTGAGGATGATTGCCTCTAGAATATGCATGTTGAGTTGATCAGGGTCAAACTTTATAGGACACGAGATTTCTTAAATGCAGCCGGTTGAAAATCTCTTCAAATTAGATTTCAAGAGGAGAATGGTCACCTTGTCAGCCCTCATTTCTTAAAGATGCGATACCATGAGATAAAACACCACCGAGATGGTGGTCATTCACGGTTGACATATGTCACTATATTCTCTACCAAAAATGGCATCCTGTGGCTGATGCATTCCTCATTAAGACATATGAGAATCTGATCTTTCTACCAGGTAGAAGGAGGAAGGAGTTTCTCGATGCATCAGATTGGTAATACGTCCAGCATTGGTTTCAACAGAAATTTGGTTGTTGCCCAACCCAAACACAACTCCAAGCTTGCACGTGAATCATGATAAAGAATCGTTGAAGTTATTATGTTAGAACTTTGTAATGAGCTCCTAATTATATTTTTAATGAATGTGATGTCAATGTCCTTTGTGTTTGTTATCATTGAAGTTAGTATGTTTTAAGGATATGTATGTTCATATCTATTTTAATTTGGTTCTCAATCAATGGTTCTAGTTGTTGGAATTTCGCTTATGAGTTCAGAAATTTAATATAAATTTTTTTGTTTAAATTTAATTTGTCCAAATTTTTGAGGAAAAGAGAATTTTAATAACATTAAGTGAGCATCAGACTTAAGTGATAAAAATTGGAAATATAAATTTCATTAATGTCACTCCAACTATTTATAACCATTACACCTTTATAAGCCCAATTCCATTTCATACATAACTGAGCTACAACATCACACATTTTTGCAAGTTGAATGTAGGTTGCTAATCAGTACTATCTGCGTGTTCCGCCCAACTAGAAAAGTGAAGATAGATGGTTTCAATTTTAGAATTTTATCCATGAAATATATATTGTAAATGACTAAACTTGAACTTATAGCCCTACTTGGGTTGGTTGCTCTATTATGGATGATAACACCGCATGATTTACAAGCTCATCCAGTATTCCTTTGTGGCTCATCCATCATATTTTAAAATCTACTAGAGCGTGGTCTCATATCCCTTCAATGGAATGCTAATGGTAGCAATGGTATTATGCCTGCAACCTCATCAAACGATGGCGAATACTCCTTCTCTGGTATGACATGAAAAAGGATTGCATAACAACATTGGTATAATTCTGTGCTATAGTATGGTGAGACAAATGTACTATAATCCCATCTTCCTGCTTTGAAAACTATAATACCACGCAGGCAAGGCATATAATATAATTATGGCTTATGATAATTGCAGATACACATGCAAGAAGAACCGATTTCATCCTTGAATGCCCTATAAGACAAATTGAACACCTGGTACTCCTGGTTATTTTTTCAAATTGGGGCTGGACAGTGACATGCTTTACGCTCATATTGGTCTAATGAGCTCCATATTCGGGGGTAAATAAAGACTCTCCAGCTTGAAGCCAAGTACTTACATCAGTAGAATGCTTATAAAATAATTATATGAGATTGTAGTAAATAGCTGTGATTAAACCTTGGATGGGTAGGCCACGAGCACGTCGTAACACCCCATTGAAACACTCTGAAGCATTCATTATCATGATTCTATAACGGTAGCCACTATCATACAAAAGGCTCCACTTACGAATGTCCTGCTCAACCAACCATTGATGTGCTTCCTTCTTTATATTTTTTATGTCTGACATTAGTTAGTTGAAAGTTGAAAGGTCATCTGTGTTTCCAGCAAAGTATATTTTCTCACAAACACCATCTGAGTCTGTAACTCCAACATAATGGATGAATTTCTTAAAGTTCTCTCTAAGGTGGCATAAGCAGTGACGGTGTGTTGCATGAGGGAATACTTTTTGACATCCTCCAACTATTTTGGAGTGTTTATTAAATACAAAATATAGGTCTTATTAGCTTAGGACCAGTGGAATGAGGTCATATAACTGTTTGATTGAAAATGTATATAGTTTTGAAAAAGATTTAATTTTCTTTGGGAAATGTTTACTTTCTAGAATTTTAAAATTTGAAATTGAAAACATCATTATGAATGATAAGTCACCTCAAAAGGTGAACATATCATTCCCTAATGGGTTCAAATTTCAAAACTTTGGATTTACTTTGATTATCGTAGTCAAACATAAGGAGAGACAACATATGATCCTGAAGAATCAAAGTGATGTTCAATCCAATGTTCGACTATGCTAATCTGAATAGATATATCATTAATTTCATAATCAAAGTTATGATTGTAATTGACATATTTATCCGAGGAAAGAAGATATCAATCACTATCGATTGTTTGAATATGATGATAATGATCGTCAGGTCTGAATTTCTCAAAGATAATTAATTAAAGTTTTAAAAAGCTTAATTTTTAAAAATTAGATTTGGGTTTCTAAATCTCCTATGAGCTCAAGCCCTCGTAGTTAATTACTTCATAGGAAACTAGAAACTTCCTATGAATACTCACGATTAAAATAGCAATATGAATTTCATTTAGGGATTTAAAGATCGATGTCAATGAAGATAAAGGTTGGAATTTCAATAGGGATTGGTTCAAGGTTGAACAATTCTTTTTGGAGGTTAAAGGAAGAAGGGTAGGAGGTATTTTGAGATTCTGAATTACTTCAGAAAACACCTCAGCCTATCCTAAGTATTGGGCTTGAATTTGATGGAAGAAGATTTAAGTTTAAGTGATCAATTTTATTAAAAAATGGGAATTAGATTTCTGAAGGTTGAGGACTTAAGGTTAAATATCTACCTCAAATCCTAAGTCTAAGATGGGTACTGAAAATCATTGACCCAGATCCTAGCTAATGCAATGCAAATCTGGACTTATCCCGGCCTGGATTAGGGAGTCAGCTAAACCGCCTAAGCGCTTCAAAACCATGTATCTGATCTTTTATGCAAGAGTGGGTAGGGATGTTATTTAAGATTAGTTTAAGAAGAGTGGGTCCAACATCTAGAGCAGATTCCTAATTGGCCCTATGACTTATGTTTTATGAAATGCTTAAGCTAGAAATGTAATTAAAATTTTAGACACTTTTAGATGAGTTTTGAATACAATGCATACAAATTGACTCAATTAAAATGTTTAAAATTATATGAAGCAATTTTAAAATCAGGCTTAAAAATATATTTTATCATAAAGATGCACAGATCCCCTTGAACAGAACTGCACCATCATAGGTCAGGTGGTCTGCCAGAACCGACAGGCGGGGAGGTGTCTAACAAAAGATGTGAAAATGCAACAAATATGCATATGAAAAACCCCCGGCGGTCCCAGGCTTACTTCTTAAAGCATTAGAATTTCTATATGTGCTTAAATCTTTTAATTTTATTTAAATAGAAAAGGTTTATTCATGTCCTCACGAGCCTCCGATCGGGTTCCAGGCTAAATCAAAATCGACATGTAAGGAGTGCCAAAAAACTACTAAAACCATGCAATCCTAATGTCGCAATCAATATCAAATAATTAATCAAATAATTAAATTAATTAAATGTAATACTCAAACTGAAAGTTCATAAGCAAGTACCTTTTAATTCTACCACCCAGGGTCTGTAGGAAAAGTAAAGTAGCCGGGTACCACTAACTACAACCCAGATTCTACTCCTAAGACTCAAGTGACTTTGAGAATGGGTCTTCTCGTTCTTCACTTCTTTGTTCTTCTGTGAAGCTCCTTGGTGTTATGATTTGTGCAAATCAGTTCGTTCAAGTAAATTTTGATATAAGTTGTTTTTGATGATTACAAAAGCTTATTATTTATTTAATATTTCTCCTAATAAATATTGGAGTTTCTTTTTATGTGTACTAACATATTTTTCAGGAAATTCACACTCCAGACTATTGAAGACTTCAAGTTGATTTGTTAATGTTCATTGTAAGCGAAGTCTGTATTTTTTTTTTTTTTAGTCTGAGATGAAAGTTTGATAGGGATGTTAAGCCCTAGTGAACTAGTCCCGAGGCTAACCAAGAGGGGGGGTGAATTGGTTATTTAAAAATTTCACGATAACAATGAAAATCTTTTCGATACTTAGCAGCAGAAATAAGTTAACAATAACAAAAAGATCAATCACAGATATTCACCCAAGCAGTTTATATTGGAAAAAGTAAAGTGCAAAACTGAATCAGAAAAGTAAACCAGATTTTATAGTGGTTCGGTCAACTTGACCTACGTCCACTCCCTGGAGCCTCCCCTCCGGGTATTGCACTAAATAAAAAGTGTCTCTCCTTTTGCTTCCACAGCAAGGCGGAGAAGCCTGTACAAACACCTCCTTTTCACCACACGGTGAGGCAGAGAACCTGACCTCCTTTTTCTTCCTCCAGAAGCAGGCAGAGAACCTTCGAACTCCTTTTGCTTCCACCTGAAGCGGGCAGAGAACCCCGACCTCCTTTTGCTTCCTCCAAAAGCTGGCAGAGAACCTTCGAACTCCTTTTGCTTCCACCTGAAGCGGGCAGAGAACCCCAGATCTTCTTGCGAACGATCCTCCCACGACGAACACCGACTAGACGAAAGACGACGAGCGGAGAAGACGACTCTGATCCGTGCTTGGAGCAACCTTAGTGAATCCCTCACTAACTCCCCCTCACAAGATCTTCTCTCTCTCTCCCAACTCTCTCTCTCTTTCTAGGGTTTCTCAGGGAAGGAAGGTGGCAAAAGATATTTTCTTGTTTCAAGAAAAAGTTCTTTTATAGGAGGGCTTAAAATTTGCCCTAAATCTCAACTGGTCGGCCAAGATCGTCCATCGTCCTGTACGATCAGTTCAAATTCAACTGTTTCAGCCTGGACGATCAGTAGAAATAATTATTCATATCGTCCTGTACGATCCTGCTATCGTCTGGGATAATTAGTGCAAAACGAGGAATATCGTCCAGAAGACAGTTCGGGTCGTCTAGAGAAATCTGTGTTGGACGACCAAAAAATGACTTGATCGTCCAGGACGATAGGGACATCGTCCTGTATGATTAGTTCAAAAAGTGCCCAAATCGTCCTGTACATAGTTCTGGACGTACAGCTTAAATGCGCTAGACGATCAAGATCGTCCGGGATGATCCTGCGATCGTCCAGGATGATATGATCGTATCAACCAAAAAATAAATTGCTTTCCTTAATTACGAGATTAAATTAGGCATGATTATACTGAATCATCCGGGATGATACACGTATCGTCCGGGACGATACACGTATCGTCCGAGACGATCAGACCAAGTAACTAAAAATAAGAACTTGCCTAACTTGATCTGGCGGCTGAGAATTTCTGATTTAGGCATATCATCCTGTACGATCCAGAGATCGTCCAGGACGATCTGCTTAATCAGACCCTCTTAACTTAGTCACCCTAATTAGGGTTTCTATTTTTACCTGATCGTCCAGGACGATGTGAATATCATCCAGGACGATCTGAATAAAAAACTGGACAGAAACTCTAATTCACTCAAGCTCTCCCCCTGAGTGTGTGTGTGCAAGGTTACATAGCTAAGGGATCAGTTACATTACAATTGACTCAATAAAATGAAAAATAGTACATTGGACACACTTGGACCCGATCTTGAGTTGGCTTGAGTGGCTCATGGTCTTTTGTGCCTGAAACAGATTAGCCAAGCAAAACACACTAGAAACATGTTTGTCATCATCAAAACTATATTTGCAACAATCTCCCTCTTTTTGATGATGGCAAATATTTGTAAAGTAGTTTGAAAATAACAATAAATAAGAGATCGAAAAATAGATATATTTTTTTTTTCAATTTTTATTTAATAATCAAACTAATACAGAAAACATAACACATAACAAAAACAAAAATGACTACAACTAACTCCCCCTTTTGACATCACAAAAAGGAGGAGGGGAAAGCAGAACACGAAAATACAAGTACAAAACATAAAAGAGAACAACTATAAAATAGAAAACTAAAACTGAGGCGGATCCTGATCGGAATGATCGATCAGGATCCCAAAAACACAACCATGAAATCAAAATAAAACAAACATGAATAAAACTTACAGCAAAAACACATAAAAGCAACATTTTTTTTTGTTGATCAAGCTACTCGAGTAAATCAAAAATTTTTCTTGATTGTAGATTCAAAAACCAATAAGAAGACGATTAACAGCGCTGAAATTCAGAAAAAGGTTGAAAAAATCAACTTTCGTAACTCCGACCCCGGGCACCTTATTGAGGCAAACCTCTTTCAAAACAAAAATTTGATTCAGAAGAAAAGACATTAGATTTGAAAAGAGATCCTTTCAAGCCTCGTTCCAGAAAAATATCTGATATAATAGTGTTACAAAGTAAAAAATCAGAAATCAGGATTTTGAAACTCAAGCTTTTGAAAATATTAAGTGGCGCACGGATTTTTCTAAGACATTTAACAATCTGAAAGGGAGGAAAGCTTGGTTTGGGCTCATTTTGTGCCTCTTTTTCAAATTGGTTGGCGCTTTGTGCATCTTTTGATTTTTGATACAGTTTATGTATCCAATTTGGCAATTTTGCATCTTCTAAGTTTTGGGCTCATTTTATGCCTCTTTTTCAAATTATCTGGCGCACTACGTATCTTTTATAAGCTTTCTCCTTTCCATAATCATTAAAGAGTCTCAGCTGTGAGATTATCTTCCAGACATAGGAGATGACTCTCCACAGTAAGGAAGAACGATTCACAAAATAAAAGCCATATAGCTTATGATAAATGCAATCACTTGGTTTAGAAAATCAAACTAATGACTCAACACTTTGAAAAACACTATTGATATGAGGCAGATTACTGTAGGAAGATAAAATAATCTCTATTTCAAAAACTAACATTTTAATTTTGAAGAGGATTTTTATCCAAAAGAAACTATACACCAGTAAAGGAGTTAGAGGAAGAGAAACAATCATCAATGTTTCTTCCCTTTAACAGATTCAGTGGAATCAATCACTGCTTACCAGCTTCCAAACCAAAACAAGGTAAAAACTCCCAGTCAAAAATTCAGATTATCAGAAGTAGTGAGCGGTGATCAGATTTTGAAAAGCATAAAACAGTAAGTACAAGATATGAACCAGTGAATAAAAGTAGGTAAAAAATCACAGCAAAGTAAATACTCAAATCAAACTAACAGTAAGGCTAAAACAGAAATCAATAGAGGAAATAAAATCAACTGAAAGCAAACAATAAAAACAAAAACTAACTAATGGAAAATAGAATACCAATTCGAACAATCAGAAATCAGTAGTCATCAGAATCAAGCATTTATATCAATCACTCCTAATCTGATTCTCAAAATGCTGAATGAGTCAAAGGCCAGTGGTTTAGTGAATATGTCAGCCAGCTGATTTTCAGTTGCTACATGATGTAGCTCAATGTCCCCTTTTGTAACATGGTCCCTAATAAAGTGATGTCTTATATCAATATGTTTGGTCCTAGAATGTTGGATTGGATTCTTAGAGATACAGATGGCACTAGTATTATCACACAGAACAAAAATTGTGCCAACAGGTACCCCTAAATCCAAGACTTGTTGCTTCAACAAAAGAACTTGGGCCACACAACTCCCTAAGGCAATGTACTCAGCTTCAGCAGTGGAAAGTACAACTGAGTTCTGTTTTCTACTGGACCAGGAGACTAACGACTGTCCTATGAATTGACAAGTCCCAGAAGTGCTCTTTCTATCCACCCTACACCCCGCAAAGTCAGAATCAGAATATCCAATGATCTCAAAAGAGGTGCTGTGCCTAGGGTACCAAATTCCTAGGTTTGGGGTCCCTAAAAGATATCTAAGAATTCTCTTAACAGCAGTCAGGTGGGACTCTTTAGGATCAGCCTGAAACCTAGCACAAAGACAGACACTAAACATGATATCAGGTCGGCTAGCAGTTAGGTAAAGTAGTGAACCTATTATCCCTCTATACTTCTTCTGATCAACAGATTTTCCATTTGAATCCTTATCTAACTGAACTGAGGAGGGCATGGGAGTATTGATTGGCTTGGCTTTGTCCATTTCATATTTCTTCAAAATGTCCTTAGTGTATTTTGATTGATTGAGAAAGGTTCCATCATCCGTTTGCTTTATGCTAAACCCCAAAAAGTAGGACAATTCTCCCATCATACTCATCTCAAACTCCTTACTCATTATTTTAGAAAACTCATCACATAAATATTTATCAGAAGATCCAAAAATTATATCATCAACATAGATCTGGACAATGAGTAAGTCATCCCCTAATCTCCTCAGAAAAAGGGTGGTGTCTACGCTCCCCTTAACAAACTCTCTTTCTAACAGGAATGTGCTAAGCCTCTCATACCAAGCTCTGGGTGCATGTTTCAATCCATATAAGGCCTTTTTTAATTTATAGACATGACTTGGATATTGGGAACTCTCAAAACCTGGGGGTTGTTCTACAAAAACATCTTCTTTAATTACCTCATTTAAAAAGGCACTCTTGACATCCATTTGAAACAGCTTAAATCCCTTATAACAGGCAAAGGCTAGTAGCACTCTAATGGCTTCCAATCTAGCTACAGGGGCAAAAGTCTCCTCAAAATCAATCCCTTCTATCTGATTATACCCCTTAGCCACCAATCTTGCCTTATTTCTCACCACCACACCAGAATCATTCATCTTATTCTTAAAGACCCACTTGGTTCCCATAATACTTTAATTTTTAGGTCTTTCTACTAACTCCCAAACATCATTCCTTATAAATTGATTCAATTCTTCCTGCATAGCTAAAATCAAAAACTCATCCGACAAGGCTTGATTGATGTTGGTGGGTTCAGTCATTGAGATAAAGGCAGAATGGTTTACTTCCTTCCTAAGTCCATGCCTAGTCCTAACACCTTCAGAAGGGTCTCCTAAGATCAGTTCTTTAGGATGACTCGAAGAATATCTCCAATCTCTAGGCAACGTGGTTTGAGGTTCTACCCTTTCCTCCAAATTTATATTTCCAACTCCTTGGGTAACCTCAACAATCTCTTCATCTTCTAGTTCAGATCTAGACTCCGTAGGATCAGATTCATCAAACACTACATGGGTTGTTTCTTCCACTACCAAAGTCCTCCTATTGAACACCCTAAAGGATTTCCCCACACTTGAATATCCTAAGAACACTCCTTCATCAGATTTGGGGTCAAATTTTCCTAAGGGTGATTTCCCGTTGTTCAGAATGAAAACCTTACATCCAAAGATATGGAGGTGGGACAGATTTGGAGTTTTACCCTTAATGATCTCATAAGGTGTCTTGTTCAGTTTGACTCTCACATTCACCCTATTCAGTACATAACAGGCAGTGTTTACTGCTTCAGCCCAAAAGTATTTTGGAAGTGAATACTCGGCAAGCATGGCTCTAGCAGCTTCCACTAAGGTCCTGTTCTTCCTTTCAGCTACCCCGTTCAGCTGAGGGGTCCTAGGAGCTGAAAAATTGTGAATAATCCCATGATCCTCACAAAAACTTCCAAATCTTTCATTTTCAAACTCCCCTCCATGATCACTATGGATGGTAATAATCTCACATCCTAACTTCTTCTGAATCCAAGTAGAGAAAGATCTAAACTCATCAAATGACTCAGATTTATGTGACAAAAACTTAACCTAAGTGAACCTCGAATAATCATCTACAATCAAAAACTCATAGACTCTCCCCCCTAAGCTGGCAGTGCTAATGGGTCCAAAGAGGTCCATGTGAAGAACTTCTAAAGGTCTGGAGGTGTTAATATCCTTAACAGAGTGAAAAGAGGACTGGACTTGCTTCCCCAACTAACAGGCATCACACAGGTGATCCTTAGTGAACTTAAGCTTGGGCACACCTCTAACTAAGTCCTTTTGGGTGACTCTCCTAAGGGTTTTCATACTGGCCTGACACAATCTCCTATGCCATAACCAAGACTCATCAGCAGCAGTTTTTAAGCAAATTGAATTATCAGATTTAATGCAACTTACATCCAGCTTGTAGACGTTGTTGATCCTTTGCCCCTGCAAAACAACTTCATCATTTAAGCTTAAAATGCAGCTAGTGGGCAGGAATTTGATGCTGTATCCCTTGTCACAGAGTTGACTGATGCTCAGCAAGTTGTGTTTCAGTCCATCTATAAGCAAAATATTATCAATCATAAAATTCTTTGAATCACCAATTATACATGAGCCTACCACCTTCCTGGTGGTGTTATCTCCAAGTGTAACCTTGCCTCCAGCTCTAGCCTCCAGCGAAATGAACTGATTTGCATCTCCAGTCATATGTCTAGAACATCCGCTATCCAGGTACCACATGCTCTCTTGAGGTCTTGTGTGAGAGCACACCTACAAAAGTATCAAATGTCAGTCTTAGGAACCCAAACAGGTTTGGGTTCCTTCTTATGAAAAGAAGAATGCAATGCATGCGTGCTGTACTGTGAAACAGGCAGTTTGGGTTTCCACACCCAATGTGTACTACGATGAACAGTACAGGTGTGGGAAATGTGTCCTAACATGTCACATGAAAAACATCTAACACCAGAAAAAGGGTTAACTAATCTACGTGGGTGATAGTGCCTCTTCCTAGATATATATGAAACATGCTTTGATGAACTTGCAACATATTTTTCAAAAGGTGGCGGTGCATAAAACTGTTCAAAAGTATGCGGTGTTTTGTTCTTTTTATAAGCAGTGATTTTTACTTTCAAAAACTCAATATGTTTATTTAGACTTGCAATTTCAAAGGTTCTTGCACTTTCATTACTTTCTAAATCACATGCCATATCATTCACTTTCTTAAAAGTAACTTCTAATTCAACATGCGATGTTTTTAACAAATCATGCTCAACAGTTAAATCAGAATATTTTCTGTTCAAATCATCGAATTCATCAAGCAAAGACATGTGATTGGAATCAAGTGTGGAATGATCTTTAACTACAGAATCATGCTCTTTTTGCAAAGTCAAGTAATCTAATTTCAAACTAGCATGAGTTTTCTTAAGTTTCTTATAGGATGTATGAATTCTTTCAGAAACTTCAAATAATTGATCGTAAGTCAGCTCACATACCTCTTTCTGGTCCAACTGACCAGGGTGATCATCAGCCATCAGACACAAGTTTGTTTCCTCCTCTTCAGCTTCAGTCTCAGAAGAGTCGGATGTAGAGTGCCCAGAACGCCTTCTGAATCCGCTTCTTGTCATTTCTGAACTTTGGTTTCTCCTCACCCTTCTCCTTGCTTGGGTGAGCTTTAAGTGTAGGACAATCAGCCTTAATGTGTCCAGGCTTCCTGCATTCAAAACAAACAGATTCAGATGGACCCTTAAAATTTTTATTGGACTTACCCTTGTTCCACTTCTGATAGTTCTTATGTTTCTTCCTTAGAAAGCTTTTGAACTGCCTTGTAATTAAGGCAACATCATCGCTATCAGACCCGAAAGTGCTAGCATCTGAATCTTTGGCCTTTAGTGCCACTGTCTTCTCTTTCTTGTGTTTACCTGCATCAAGTTGCCTTTGGTTCAGCCCTTGCTCGTAAGCAATGAGTGATCCAAGTAAGCTGTCAATAGAGTAAGTATTTAAATCTTTAGATTCAGTGATCGCAGTAACCTTAGCATCATAAGAAGCAGGCAAACATCTCAGAACTTTGTTCACTCTATCGTAGTTAGTAAGTTCTCTACCTAAAGCATGCAAAGAGGTAACAATCTGAGTGAACCTTGTGTATATTTTTGAAATAGTCTCACTAGGTTTCATGCGAAAAAGTTTGTCATCATGTAACAAGATGTTTAACCTAGATTGTTTGACTTCAGTTGTACCTTCGTATGTTATACATAATCTATCCCAGATTTCCTTTCCCATTGTACAAGTAGAAACACGCATATAGTCTTCAGATTTTAAAGCACAAAAGAAACAATTCAAGCATTTTGCATTTAACTGTGCTAAATCACGATCATCAAACGTCCAATCAGTAAAAGGCAATTCAGTTTTCACATTGTTAATCAATCTAAAAGGTGGTTCGTATCCGTCCTTAACTAACATCCACATGCGATAATCAATAGATTGCAGAAAAGTAGACATGCGTGTTTTCCAAAAATCAAAAGGAATATTGTCAAACAACGGTGGTCTTGTAATGGAATAGCCTTCAACAGTATTACGATTGTTACAGTTAGCCATGGATCAAATTCAAAAGTTTTTAAACCTAAATTTTGAATCCCGCTCTGATACCACTTGAAAGTTCGATAGGGATGTTAAGCCCTAGTGAACTAGTCCCGAGGCTATCCAAGAGGGGGGGTGAATTGGTTATTTAAAAATTTTACGATAACAATGAAAATCTTTTCGATACTTAGCAGCAGTAACAAATAAACAATAACAAAAAGATCAATCACAGATATTCACCCAAGCAGTTTATATTAGAAAAGTAAAGTGCAAAACTGAATCAGAAAAGAAAACTAGATTTTGTAGTGGTTCAGTCAACTTGACCTACGTCCACTCCCCGGAGCCTCCCCTCCGGGTATTGCACTAAACAAAAAGTGTCTCTCCTTTTGCTCCCACAGCAAGGCGGAGAAGCCTGTACAAACACCTCCTTTTCACCACACGGTCAGGCAGAGAACCCGACCTCCTTTTGCTTCCTCCAGAAGCAGGCAGAGAACCTTTGAACTCCTTTTGCTTCCACCTGAAGCGAGCAGAGAACCCCGACCTCCTTTTGCTTCCTCCAGAAGCAGGCAGAGAACCTTCGAACTCCTTTTGCTTCCACCTGAAGCGGGCAGAGAACCCCGGATCTTCTTGCGAACGATCCTCCCACGATGAACACCGACTAGACGAAAGACGATGAGCGGAGAAGACGACTCTGATCCGTGCTTGGAGCAACCTTAGTGAATCCCTCACTAACTCCCCCTCACAAGATCTTCTCTCTCTCTCCCAACTCTCTCTCTCTCTAGGGTTTCTCAGGGAAGGAAGGTGGCAAAAGATATTTTCTTGTTTCAAGAAAAAGTTCTTTTATAGGAGGGCTTAAAATTTCCCCTAAATCTCAACTGGTCGGCCAAGATCGTCCTGTACGATCAGTTCAAATTCAGCTATTTCAGCCTGGATGATCTGGCTCTTCTGGATGATCTGTAGAAAAAATTGTTCATATCGTCCTGTACGATCCTGCGATTGTCCGGGACGATTAGTGCAAAATGAGGAATATCGTCCAGAAGATAGTTCGGGTCGTCCAGAGAAATCTGTGCTGGACGACCAAAAAATGACTTGATCATCCAGGACGATAGGGACATCATCCTGTATGATTAGTTCAAAAAGTGCCCAAATCGTCCTGTACATAGTTCTGGACGTACAGCTTAAATGCACTAGACGATCAAGATCATCCGGGACGATCCTGCGATCGTCCAGGACGATATGATCATATCAACCAAAAAATAAATTGCTTTCCTTAATTACCAGATTAAATTAGGCATGATTGTACTAAATTGTCCGGGACGATACACGTATCGTCCGGGATGATCAGAACAAGTAACTAAAAATAAGAACTTGCCTAACTTGATCTGGCGGCTGAGAATTTCTTATTTGGGCATATCATCCCGTACGATCCAGAGATCGTCCAGGACGATCTGCTTAATCAGACCCTCTTAACTTAGTCGCCCTAATTAGGGTTTCTATTTTTACCTGATCGTCCAGGACGATGTGAATATCGTCTAGGACGATCTTAACAAAAAACTGGACAGAAACTCTAATTCACTCAAGCTCTCCCCCTGAGTGTGTGTGTGCAAGGTTACTTAGCTAGGGGCTCAGTTACATTACAATTGACTCAATAAAATGAAAATAGTACATTGGACACACTTGGACCCGATCTTGAGTTGGCTTGAGTGGCTCGTGGTCTTTTGTGCCTGAAACAGATTAGCCAAGCAAAACACACTGGAAACATGTTTGTCATCATCAAAACCATATTTGCAACATGAGAGAGTGTGATTGTAAGTTGGATAACTGTGCACACACACACTGAGGGAGTGAAAGCTTAATTTTTAAAACTAATCATAATGTATGATATGTAATTATACTGGACGATCTGTGTTATTTGTCCACTACAATGAACCTGCCCGGTTGAAATTTTTTTTCCAAGTAATGTTCATACAATACAAAATATACTTCATACAAAAGGTTTTGAGGTACGAATGACTCAGTTTAAGATTCATACTTGATCATACGGGATAAACCGTTGGTACGAATGGCTCAGTTTGGGTTCGTACTGGATCATACGGGATGAACCGTTGGTACGAATGGCTCGGTTTAGGTTCATACTGGATCGTACGGGATGAATCGTTTAATTTTTTTGAACTATTCATATAGTACGACATAGACTTTGTCCAGAAGGTTTTGGCGTACGAACGGCTCGGTTTTAGGTTCGTACTTAATCGTACGGGACTAACTATTCAATTTTTTGAACTGTTCGTACAATACGATTTGCGATCATACGGGACGATCGTATAGCGTAAAACTTGAATTTTTTAGTTTTTGGATGGTTTTTGTTGTCCTTAGTACTTAAGGGTCCTAAAGACTGACTTGTAGTGAATCTTCTGCAAAATTCCTTCTTGAGAGTGAAAGGGAGAGTGATTGGGAGAGTGTTTGGGAGTGAGTTTTGTGAGATATTTGAAGAGGAAATTATGAGGGGATTCACATGGTTATCTAAGTGTGAGGATCTCATTGTTTGTACTTCAAGTTCTTCCCAATCTCCTTGTAGGCTCTTGCAAGAAGATTGTTCAAGAAGACTCTGATTCTCTATCGTCACCAGGAGGGTGTGAAAGGACAAGTGGGTTCTCTGCCTACACCTGGAGGGTGTGAAAGGACGAGAGGGTTCTCTGCCTTCACCAGGAGGGTGAAAAAGGATGTCAGTTCTCTGCCGCATGAATATTTGGTAGAAGAGAGTTTTGTAAAGATTTCTCTGCCTTGCTGTGGGGGCTAAAGGAGAGTCACTTTAAGTTAGTGCAATACCTAGAGAAGGAGTCTCTAGGGAGTGGATGTAGGTCGTGTTTGACCGAACCACTATAAATCTAGTGTTCTCTATTCCTGTTTCTTTTTATTTTTTCTGTATTGTTATTTTTACGTACTTTATTTTTTATGGTTGAAAAAGTAGTAAATTCATATCTGTTCAGAATGTATGAATGGAAATCATACAGTACTATTTGTTTAAAGTTTTTTATTAAAAATTTTCCAAAATTCTAAGAGAATTCTTAAATGCACCAATTCACCCCCCTTTTGGTTGAAAGTGTGAATAGGTTGTTAGACCTATTGCTCACGTCCCTAGGCTAACCAAGAGGGGGGGGGGGGGTGAATTGGTCCTTTTAAAAAATTACTCTTGGAATTTTGGAAAATCTTAAGCTAATCGTATAGTACGAACACACTTCGTACAGTACGAACAGAGTAAATTTTTTGCTCTCTTCAAAACACAGAATTTCAACCACAGAAAGAAAATAAAATGCGGAAAAAGAATAGTGCAGAAAAGTAAACAGTAAGAACAGAGAACACCAGAATTTATAGTGGTTCGGTTAAACACGACCTACATCCACTCCCTAGAGACTCCTTCTCTAGGTATTGCACTAAACTCAAGTGACTCTCCTTTTGCTCCCACAGCAAGGCGGAGAAGCCTTTTCAAACTCTCTTCCACCAACCCGGTGCAGCAGAGAACCGTCGTCCTTTTTCACCCTCCTGGTGAAGGCAGAGAACCAAACATCCTTTTACACTCGCCAAGTGCGGCAATGAACCATCATCCTTTTTCACCCTCCAAGTGACGACAGAGAATTAGAATCCTCTCGAACAAAAACTATTGCAAAAGTCTCCAAGGAAGACAGGAAGATGCTAGAAGAACAAGTAAAGAAATCCTCACAATTGGATTACCTTGTGAATCCCTTCATAATTTTTTCTTCAAAGATTTCTCAACACTCACTCCCAAACACTCTCCCAAGCACTCTCCCTTTCACTCTCCAAAAGTATTTTTGCAGAAGGATTTTTCCTTCAATCAGTTTTAAGTCATTTATATACTTGGGACAAGAAAAACCTTCCAAAAACTAAAAGTTTCAAGTTTAATCCGTGTCGATCGTCCCGTACGATCGAATATCATATTGTACGAATAGTTCAAAACATTGAACGATCCGTCCCGTACGAACCATGAGACGAACAAGTCAGAGCCGTTCATACGAACATTTTATCCCGTACGAACCTCTGGACGATCAAGTCAGAGCGCTTCGTACGAACATTTTGTCCCGTACGAACCCTTAGACGATCAAGACAGAGCGCTTTGTACAAACATCTTGTCCTGGATGAACCATTGGACGATCCAAATAGAGCTCTTCGTACGATCATCTCATCCTAGACGAACCCTTGGATGATCTAAATAGAGCACTTCGTACGATCATCTCGTCCTGAACGAACCCTTGGACGATCCAAATAGAGCGCTTCGTATGATCATGTCGTCTAGGATGAACCATTGGACTATCCAAACAGAGCGCTTCGTATGATCAGTCCGTCCCGTACGAACCTTGGATGAACCCAAGTCAGAGCCGTTCTACAGTAAAAACTTATGTATGAATAGTAATTCATACAGTACGAACTTAACTTAGAAAAAATTTCTTGCCATACAGGTTCGATATGGAGGACATATACTACAGATCGTCCTGTATGATATAAAATCATACTGTATGATCAGTTTAAAAAATTTAAGTTTTTACTCCCCCTCTGTGTGTGTGTGCACAGTTATCCAACTTACAATCACACTCTCTCAGACTTAAGAAAAATAAAATTTACAGACTTTATTTACAGTGAACAAACGAACTTGAAGTCTTCAGTAATCTGGAGTGTGAATTTCTTGAAAAATATTTTAGTACACACAACAACAACTCAAATACTTTTTAGGAGAAGAATAAAATAAACAATAAGCTTTTGTAATCATCAAAACATAACTTGGATTAGAATTCACTTGAATGAACAGATTTTCTCAAATCATAACAATCTCCCTCTTTTTGATGATGGCAAAATAATTATTATTTGAATGAACAATTTAAGTCATATTTCTCCTAAGATTCCACTAAATATACACTCCCCCTAAGTAAATGAAGTTCAACGCTCCCTCTAAGGCCTAAGCTCCCCCTAAAGAAATGACCTATCCTAAACACGGGATAAAAGGGAACATACTAAGGGATAAAAGGGAATATACTGAATAAGCGAAGAAAAGGGTACCAAAAGGGTAAGAAGAATAAGAATTTAACATGCAACACAAGCATTACAAATACTACACACTATACACAAGCAAAGTATATTCCTATATACATAAGCAACTAAAAACTTAATCGTAACAAATAAAAAAACAAGCACACAAAGTCAAACAATGTCTCAAAGTCAAACAATGTCAAACAATAAAAATATATCAAGCAAACAAAGTCAGATAATTTTATTCAAATAATAAAACTCTCCCCCTTTTGTCAACAACAAAAAGGGACACTCAAATTAGTTAAGAAGTGGAATAATATTAAATGAAGTTTAACTATAATATTCAAGTCAGATGCAAAAATAAAGACTCAAAAGTGTTAGATTGCATATTATGTTAAGGAGAAGGAAAGTTGATCTAAAGTAGTAATGTATTAGACAGATTAGTAGCCTCAACTTTTGCACAAAAGATGAAATAATATTACCAAAATTCTAAGTCAAAAGTGACAATTATTGATTAGGGAACCTGGAGAAAAATACTAAAGGAAAGAACAATTGGTGACATTGTGCATCTTTTCAAAATGTTGGCTAATTTTTTTTCTAGATTTGGCGACATTACGCATCTTTTATTGAATGACACACTTTGTGTGTCTTTTTACATTTGGCGATATTGCACATCTTTTATTGTATGGCATATTTTGTGCATCTTTTCAAGCTTTGTTTTGAATGTAAGATTCTTTCCAACAACACTATCTCTAGGTCACAAATACAATAATGAACACATTGATATAGAATGTAAGAGTAATATTAAAATATCAAATATACATTAATTTAGACTAAATAATACATGTCTAAATAAGATAAAGTAAGATCTTCTAATCACACCCAATCATAATAAAATCTAAATATTTTTGAGAATTTAATGTTATGCATAGAATTTTCTATTGTAATATAAATTCAATTAATATTGTAGAACATTAATCAACTACAGTCGAGTGTATTAAGATTAGAACATTTTCAGTTAATAACACAAAATGATATGCACAAAAACACTTGAACATTTCATTTCTGATCATTTTCAAAACAAACACAATAGCAAGCTTTACTTTGTAATACAACATCATATGATAAACTTGCTAACTTTCTCATAAAATAAAATAACAACAAACACAAATCTAAGAAATAAGAAAGAAAACTACCATCACATCCATGCCAAGCCAAACACAAGGAATACTAATAATTGGAGGGACCCTGATTTGGAGGAGGTGGCTGATTGCCAAATAAAGCAAAATAGCTGTTTAGCGTAGCAATATTAGTGTTCACAGAATCAAATTGATCCCTAATCCATACTCTATCTTCCTTGTACTGATCGTCTTGCTGCTTCAAATGTACCTCCATATGATCAAATCTTTGATCCATTCTTTCAAAATGCTAGACCATATTCTGATAGAAATCTTGAGGTGGTCCAGATGCAGTTGAAGGAGTAGAAGCAGAAGCAGGTTCATTATCAGAGCTGCCAACAGTTCCTTCTTTCCCAAATAATGCTCGAAAAGAAGCGTTAGTGAAGTAAAGTGGGAGTTCAGACGGTCCAGAAGGATGGACCAGATTGTATTTCTTCTCAAGGATATAGCAAACAATGTATCCTAAAGTAATATTCTTCTTTCTTTTTACACTAGCCAGACCTATATCGGAGAGATAGTAAATGTAATCTAGGATTAACTGTGCTTCATTAATAAGTTGGGCAGTCATAATCAGATAGGTTGTAGAAGAAAGAAGTGGTGTCATATTTATTCAATCTCCTGCCTTATGAATGATAGATGTCCTAAGCACGTGCTGGATTATTCGTGCATTCTGGTTTAAGGAGTCAACCGAAAAAACATGAGTGGGTGTGCTTACACTTCTAAGGACTTGGTTCACCTCGGACCAACCATTCTCCGATCTAGTAGAAAAGGTGTGTGCCCGTATCCCAGAGGTTCTTAAGTGAATATATTCCTCTAAATCCTCCTTAGTTATCACAACTTTCTGCTTAAGAACATATGAAGAAATGATAGAGTGATCCTAGTTGAATGTCATGTTGGCCAGGAACAAATGAAAAAGGTTCTTGTTAAATGCATAGATCAGAGTCAAGAGAAAAGCAAATTGGGTGGAATCAAACAAAGGCATTTCTGCAAAATGAATGTTTTCTTGCAGTAGAATGCGGGAAGGGGTGACCTTAGAAGCAGCATACCTAAGGTATGCTTCCTCATTTTGCTCACTCAGGAAGTTTTCGACCCAACCCCTCCTTAAAGCAGGACCCCTAGCAACACGTGCTCTCTTTCTATTGCCCGACATCTTCTATTATAAGCTCTAAAGAATTTTAAAACGAAAGTGAAATGAAAGAAAATGACCCTCCTTTATATAGAAAAAACCTGAAATCGTACAGAAATGAACCAACTTCGTACAATATAAAATTGATTTCGTCCGAGATGAATAAAAGTTCATCCGGGATGAACGAAAGCAGTCAAAATGGAACAATTTTTTGTAAACTGCTCGTCCCGAGGCATCCTCTCTACAGGCTTTTTGACTTCCTGATCGTACAGACGATGATGTGTTCGTCCGGGATAATTAGAAAATTAAAGGATCGTTCAGGCGACTGTTAGAGTCGTCCTCATGCAAAATGACACTTGGATCGTACAAACGAATGATGTATTCATACGTATGATCATAAATAATAACTGACACTAACTGTGATTCCACCCCTCAATCGTACAGACGAAGTTCATGCAATCATATAGTACGATGATGTCATCGTATAGTACGAATAGACAAAATAAAATAAACTTTCATCTCTCCAATCTTACATATTTCTAACACTTAACTACATAATAATTTAAATAAAAATTTTATTCTTTTTAATTTAATTTAATTTAAAAAAAATGACAACACAAAGGATACTAATAAAACATAAAACATTAGAAAATAAATCACTTACAATGAACATACCAACAAACACATATAAACACACATTTGCAGAATTATTAATTAAGCATTTAAATTAATTACACATAGCCTTATCCTTAACATGCTAAAAGTGTAAAAAGCTAAGGGTTTTGTCAAAATATCTGCAAGCTGATCTTTAGTAGCGACATGATGTAGTTCAATTTCCCCTTTCACTACATGATCTCTTATAAAATGATGTCTTATATCAATATGCTTGGTTCTAGAATGTTGAATAAGATTCTTTGAAATACAAGGCACTAGTGTTATCATAAAAAATTGGAATGGTGCCAATTAAAAATCCTAAGTCACTCAATTGTTATTTCAACCAAAGCACCAGTGCTACACAACTCTCTAAGGCAATATATTCTGCTTTAGCTGTAGAAAGTGCTACTAAATTTTATTTTCTACTGGACCAAGATACTAATGAATTTCTAATGAATTGATATGTCCCAGAAGTACTTTTCCTATCCACCCTATAGCCTACAAAATCAGAATCTGAGTATCCAATAATATCAAAAGAAGAACTATTCTTAGGATACCAAATCCCTAAATTTTGAGTTACCAAAAGATATCTTAAAATCTTTTTAAATGCTGTCAAATGTGATTCATTTGGATCAACTTGAAATCTAGCACATAAGCAAACACTAAACATGATGTCAGGTCTGCTAGCAGTCAAATAAAGAAAAGATGCAATTATTCCTCTAAACTTCTTTTGATCAAAAGATTTTCCCTTAGGATCCTTATCTAATAGTACTGAGAAACTCATGGGTGTAGTTACTGGTTTAGCATTATCCATTTCATACTTTTTGAGGATATCCTTAACTTACTTAGATTGACAAAGGAAAGTTCCTTCCTCACTTTGCTTTATGCTAAAACCAAGAAAATAACTTAAATTACCCATCAAACTCATCTCAAATTCACTACTCATTGTCTTTAAAAATTCATCACATAAGAGTTTTATCAGTTGATCATAAAATGATATCATCCACATATATTTATACAATGAGTATCTCATTTTCAATTCTTTTCAAAAATAGAGTGGTATCTACACTTCCTTTAATAAATGATCTTTTTAATAAGAAAGTGCTTAACCTCTCATACCATGCTCTAAGTGCCTGTTTTAGTCCATATAATGCCTTTTTCAATTTGAAAATATGATTAGAGAATTTAGAATTTTCAAAACCTGAAGGTTGCTCAATATAAATATCCTCTTCTATCACCCCATTCAGAAAGGCACTCTTAACATCCATTTGGTACAATTTAAAATCTTTATAACACGCAAAGGCTAACAAAACTCTAATTGCTTCAAGTCTTGCTCAGGGGCAAATGTCTCCTCAAAATTAATTCCTTCAATTTGATTATACCCCTTAGCTACTAATCTAGCCTTATTTCTCACAAAAACTCCTGAATAATTCATTCTGTTCTTGAAAACCCACTTAGTTCCAACTACACTTTGATCTATTGGCCTTTCAATTAGCTCCCAAATATTATTTCTCTTGAATTGATTTAACTCTTCTTGCATGGACAAAATCCAAAATTCATCCAAAGTATTTATTCAATATTAGTGGGTTCAATCATTAAAATAAATGCTGAATGATTTATCTCTTTCCTCAAACTATGCCTAGTCCTAACTCCTTCACTTGGTTCTCCTAAAATCAATTCATTTGGTTGACTTCTAATAAATTTCTATTCTCTAGGCAATTGATTTTCTTCTTCCTTTTCAACCCTTTTTTCAACTTTTTGATCCTCAAGTTTTTGGGTTACTACCTCAACCTCATCTTCATCCAACTTAGACTCTTTACTATCATAAGATGCATCAAAAATAACATGTGTGGTCTCCTCAACTACCAATGTTCTCTTATTAAAAACTCTATAGGATTTTCCAACACTTGAATAACCTATAAAGATTCCTTCATCAGATTTTGGATCAAATTTCCTAAGAGAGTTTTATTATTATTATGAGTGAACACTTTACATCTAAAAACATGTATATGTGAGAGGTGTGGACTCTACCTTTAAGAAGTTCATAGGGTGTCTTATTTAATTTAGACCTTATGTACACCCTATTCAACACATAGCACGCTGTGCTAACTACTTCAGCCCAAAAATATTTAGGAAGTGAATACTCTGCCAACATGACCCTAGCAGTTTTAACTAATGTCCTGTTCTTTCTTTCTACAACTCCATTTTGTTGAGGTATCCTAGAAGCTGAGAAGTTGTGTTCAATTCCATGAGATTTACAAAAAATATTAAATATTTCATTTTTAAATTCTCCCCCATGATCACTTTGGATAGTAACTATTTCAAAACCTAGTTCCCTATGAATCCAAGTGGCAAAATATCTAAACTCTTCAAATGATTCACTTTTATGATTCAAAAATCTAATCCAGGTGAATCTTGAATAGTTATCCACAATAATATACCCAAATCTTTTTTCTCCTATGCTTAAGGTACTAACAGGTCCAAATAAATCCATGTGAAGAATTTCTAAAGGCTTGCTAGTCCTAATTTCCTTGATTTAATTGAAAGAGGATCTCACTTATTTTCCTAATTGACATGCATCACACAAGTGATCTTTAGTGAAGTCTAATTTGGGTACTCCTCTAACTAGTTACTTTTGAGTGATTTTCCTAAGATTTCTAATACTAGCATGACAAAGCCTTCTATACAATAACCATTATTCATCAGATATAGTTTTCAAACACAGAGCAGTAGAAGGTTTATTAGAATTCAAACATTATTAACTCTATCACCATTCAAAATAATAGTTCCTTGTAGACTAATGACACAACTAGTTGGCAAAAACTATATATGATAGCCCTTATCACACAATTGACTTATACTCAACAAATTGTGTTTCAAACCTTCAACCAACAATACATTTTTAATCACAAAGTTTCTAGAGTTTCTAATTATACCTGTACCTACCACTCTCTTGATATTATTATCTCCAAGTGTAACCTTACCTCCATTCCTGGCTTCCAGCGATATAAATTGATTCGTATCTGTAGTCATATGCTTTGAACAGCCGTTGTCCAGGTACCAAATACTCTCACGAGGTCTTGTGTGAGAGCAACTTTACAAAATGATCAAACATTAGTCTTGGGAACCCAAACAAGTTTGGGTTCTCCTCTTGATAATTTTAAATCAGATGCATGTGTGATATGCTGTGATTTATGCACCTTAGGTCTCCACACTAAATGTATTCTATATTTAAGTGTACAAGTATGGAAAATATGTCCTAAACTACCACAAGAAAAATACTTTATTCCTGGAAAAGGATTCACCAATCTATTCTTCCTGAAAATTTTATTCTTAGATTTTGAACCAGTGGTCTTGTAGTAGGATTCATGAAAATTTTCAAGTTTAGGTGGATTTCTATTTTCTTTGAATGCTTTTAACTGAATTTAAGATAAGCATTAGCACTTTCTAGAATCGAATTGTTAATCTTCAAATTATGCTCTCTAGTATCTGATTCATCCATATAAGTCTTAAAATCATTTTCAAGTTCAGTGTGAGATGATTTTAAAAGATTATGCTGTTTGTTTAAATCATCAAACTCATCCAACAAAGTCATGTGGTTGCTATCAATTAATGCATTATCTTTCCTAAGGATCTCATATTCTTTCTATAACTCTAAATAATCCAAATTTAATTTAGCATACAGTTTTTTTAGTTTCCTATATGCTGTATGTATGCGTTCAGAAACTTCAAATAATTCTTCATAACTTAAGTCACATACCTCTTCTTGATCTGATTGATCAAGATTGTCAGCCATAAAGCACAAATTTGTGACTTCCTCTTCTGGTGCAGTTTCTGAGGAATCTGAAGCTGAGTCCGCCTAAAATGCTTGTTGAAGTCTCTTTTTACCCCTTCTTTCCTTTGGTTTCTCCTCGGCCTTCTCCTTGCTAAGATTTCCTTTGAGATTGGGGCAATCTATCTTTATGTGCCCTGGCTTCCTACACTCATAGTAAATAACTTCATTAGAAGCCTTAACATTCTTTTGGAACTTACCTTTGTTCCACTATTGGCGTCTTCTCTGCTTACTTTTTAGAAAACTTCTAAATTGCCTTATCATCAAGGCGATATCCTCTTCATCCTCAAGTAGTGACTGATCACTTTTTGAATTGTCTACCTTCAAAGCTATATTCTTCTCCTTTCGCTTCTCACCTGCATCAATCTGTCTTTGAGTCACAGATTGCTCGTAAGTAATTAGTGATCTAAGAAGATTGTCAACAGAATAAATATTTAAATCATTAGATTTTGTTATTACAGTTATCTTTGTATCATATGCGATAGGTAAGCAATGAAGTATCTTGTTAACTTTTTCTGCATTAGTTAACTCCCTATCTAAAGTATGCAATGAAGTGGCTATATGAGTAAAACGTTTGTACATGTCTGAGATTGATTCATTCGGTTTCATGCGAAATAGTTCATAGTCATGCAAGAGAATGTTCAACCTAGTTTACTTCACTTCATTTGTACCTTCATAAGTAATGCAATGCCTATCCCAAATTTCTTTTTCTGATTTACAAGTTGAAACACGCATGTAATCTTCTAATTTTAAAGCACAAAAGAAATTATTCAAACACTTAGCATTTAATTGAGTGAGCTCATATTCTTCTATAGTCTATTCGGCATAAGGTGTTTGAACTCTAATTCCTTCTACAATTCTAGTAGGTTCAGTATAACCTTCCTGTACTAACATCCACATGCGATAATCAAGAGATTGTAGAAATGAAGACATGCGAGTTTTCCAAAAATCAAATGGGATATTATCAAACAAAGGTGGTCTAGTGATCGAGTAACCTTCTAAAGTATTTCTATTTCCAAAATTAGCCATGATCAAATTTCAAAAAGTATTTTAAACAGTGATTTTTGAAATTGGCTCTGATACAACTTGAAAGTGCGAATAGGTTGTTAGACCTATTGCTCACGTCCCTAGGCTAACCAAGAAGGGGGGGGGGGGTGAATTGGTCCTTTTAAAAAATTACTCTTAGAATTTTAAAAAATCTTAAGATAATCGTATAATACGAACACACTTCATAAAGTACGAACAGAGTAAATTTTTTGCTCTCTTCAAAACACAGAATTTTAACCACAGAAAGAAATTAAAATGCGGAAAAAGAACAGTGCAGAAAAGTAAACAGTAAGAACAGAGAACACCAAAATTTATAGTGGTTCGGTCAAACATGACCTACATCCACTCCCTAGAGACTCCTTCTCTAGGTATTGCACTAAACTCAAGTGACTCTCCTTTTGCTCCCATAACAAGGAGGAGAAGCCTTTACAAACTCTCTTCCACCAACCCGATGCGGCAGAGAACCGTCATCCTTTTTCACCCTCCTGGTGAAGGCAGAGAACCAAACGTCCTTTTACACTCTCCAAGTGCAGCAGAGAACCGTCGTGCTTTTTCGCCCTCCAAGTGACGGCAGAGAACTGGAATCCTCTCAAATAAAAACTCTTACAAAAGTCTCCAAGGAAGATACGATGATGCTAGAAGAACAAGTAAAGAAATCCTCATAATTGGATAACCTTGTGAATCCCTTCATAATTTTCTCTTCAAAGATTTCTCAACACTCACTCCCAAACACTCTTCCAATCACTCTCCCTTTCACTATCCAAAAGTATTTTTATTGAAGGATTTTTCTTTCAGTCAGTTTTAACTCATTTATATACTTGGGACAAGAAAAACCGTCCAAAAACTGAAAATTTCAAGTTTAATCCGTGCCGATCGTCCCGCACGATCGAATATCGTATTGTACGAATAGTTCAAAACATTGAACGATCCGTCCCGTATGAACCATGAGACAAACAAGTCAGAGTTGTTCGTACAAACATTTCATCCCATACGAACCTCTGGATGATCAAGTCAGAGCGCTTCGTACGAATATTTCATCCCGTACGAACCCTTGGACATTCAAGATAGAGCGCTTCGTACGAACATCTCATCATGGACGAACCATTGGACTATCCAAATAGAGCACTTCATACGATCATCTCATCCTGGCCGAACCCTTGGATGATCCAAATAGAGCACTTCGTACGATCATCTCGTCCTGGAAGAACCCTTGGATGATCCAAATAGAGTGCTTCATACGATCATCTCGTCCTGAATGAACCATTAGACGATCCAAATAGAGTGCTTCGTACATTCAGTTCATCCCGTACGAGCCTTTGATGAACCCAAGTCAGAGCCATTCATACAACAAAAACTCATGTATGTATAGTAATTTGTACTGTACAAACTTAACTTAGAAAAAATTTCTTGCCATATGGGTTTGATATGGAGGACATATACTACAGATCATCCTGTACGATATAAAATTATAGTGTATGATCAGTTTAAAAAATTAAGTTTTTACTCCCCCTATGTGTGTGTGTGCACAGTTATCCAACTTACAATCACATTCTCTCAGACTCAAGAAAAATAAAATTTATAGACTTTATTTACAGTGAACAAATGAACTTGAAGTCTTCAGTAATCTGGAGTGTGAATTTCCTGAAAAATACTTAAGTACACACAACAACAACTCAAATATTTATTAGGAGAAGAATAAAATAAACAATAAGCTTTTCTAATCATCAAAACATAACTTGGATTAGAATTCACTTGAATTAACAGATTTCCTCAAATCATAATATTGGTTAGCCTAGGGACGTAATCAATAGGTCTAACAACCTATTCGCACTTTTAAGTGGTATCATAGCCAGTTTCAAAAATCACTATTTAGATTACTTTTTGAAATTCAAACATGGCTAATTTTGAAAATTGAAACACTTTAGAAGGTTACTCGATCACTAGGCCACCTTTGTTTGACAACATTCCATTTGATTTCTAGAAAACTCGCATGTCTACTTTTCTTCAATCTCTTGACTATCGCATGTGGATGTTAGTTCAGGATGGTTACACTGCACCTACTAGACTTGTAGATGGCATTAGAGTAGAAACACTGTTTGCTGATTGGACTTTAAAAGAAAGGGAATTAGCACAACTAAATACAAAATGCTTGAATAGCTTTTTCTATACTATTAAATCTAAAGATTATATGCGTGTTTTTAGTTGTAAATCCGAAAAGGAAATATGGGATAGACTTTATATTATGTATGAAGGTATAAATGAAGTGAAGCAAATTAGATTGAACATTATTTTACACGATTATGAACTTTTTTGCACGAAACCGAATGAATCAATCTCAGACATGTATACATGATTTACATATATAGCCACTTCATTGCATGCCTTAGATAGGGAATTAACGAATACAGAAAAAGTAAATAAAATACTTTGTTACTTACCTACTACTTATGATGCAAAGATAAGTATTATAACTGAATCAAAAGATTTAAATGTCTATTCTATTGACAATCTTCTTAGATCCCTAATTGCTTACGAGCAATCTGTGACTCAAAGACAGATATTATTTGTTATGAATACAGGAAGTCAGGTCATATAAAAATTGATTGCCCCAATCTGAAGGCTAATCCTAGCAAGTGGAAAGTCGAGGAGAAACCAAAGGAAAGAAGGCGTAAAAAGAAACTTCAGCGAGCTTTTTGGGCAGACTCAGCTTTAGATTCTTCAGAATTAGCACATGAAGAGGAAGTCACAAATTTGTGCTTAATGGCTGACAATCTTGATCATTCAAATCAAGAGGAGGTATGTGACTTAAGTTATGATGAATTATTTAAAGTTTCTGAACGCATTCATTCTGCATATAGGAAACGAAAGAAATTGCATGTAAAATTGAATTTGGATTACTTAGAACTACAAAAAGAATATAAAATTCTTAGGAAAGATCATGCATTAATTGATAGCAACCACATAACTTTGTTGGATGAATTTGATGATTTAAATAAACAGTATGAACTTTTAAAATCATCACACACTGAACTTGAAAATGATTTCAAAACATTTATGGATGAATTGGATAGTATAGAGCATAAGTTGAAGATTGATAATTCGATTCTAGAAAGTGCAAATGTATTTCTTAAGGTTAAATTGAAAGTACTTGAGGAAAATAGGAATCTACCTAAACTTGAAGATTTTCACAAAATCTATCACAAGTCAAATAATACAAAATCAAAGAGAAAATCTTTTAGGACATATAGATTGATAAATCCTTTTCCTGGAGTAAAGTACTTTTCTTATGCTATGATTAGACATATTTCTCACACTTGTATTATTCATCATAGAACACATTTAGTGTGGGGACCTAAGATGCATAAAATATAGCATAACACACATGCATCTGTTTTAAAATTGTCAAGAGGTGAACCCAAACTTGTTTGGGTTCGCAAGTCTAACGTTTGATAATTTTGTAGGTTCGCTCTCATAGAAGACCTCATGAGAGCGTTTGGTACCTGGACAGTGGTTGTTCAAAGCATATGACTGGAGATGCGAATCAATTTATAACGTTAGAAGCCAGGAATGGAGGCAAGGTTACACTTGGAGATAATACTACTAAGAGAGTGGTAGGTACATATATAATTAGAAACTTAAAAAATTTTATGATTGAAAATATTCTGTTGGTTGAAGGCTTAAAATATAATTTGTTGAGCATAAGTCAACAGTGTGATAAAGATTATCATATAAAATTCTTGCCTACTAGTTATTTTATTAGTTAAAATGGAATTATTGTGTTGAATGGTGATAGAGTAAATAATGTTTACATGCTAGATTTGAATTCTATAAAACCTTCTACTGCTTTTTATTTGAAAACAGTATCTGATGAATCATGGTTATGGAATAGAAGGCTTTGTCATGCTAATATGAGAAATCTAAGAAAAATCACCCAAAAGGAGTTAGTTAGAGGTGTACCCAAATTAGATTTTATAAAAGATCACTTGTGTGATGAATGTTAATTAGGAAAATAAGTTAGATCCTCTTTCAATTCAATCAAGAAAATTACAACTAGCAAGCCCTTAAAAATTCTTCATATGGATCTTTTTGGACCTGTTAGTACCTTAAGTCTAGGAGGAAAAAGATTTGGGTATGTAATTATGGATGATTATTCTAAATTTATCTGGATTAGATTTTTGAATCATAAAAGTGAATCATTTGAGGAGTTTAGAGATTTTGCCAGTTGGATTCAGAGAAAATTAGGTTTTGAAATTGTAATTTTCCAAAGTGATCATGGGGGAGAATTTGAAAATGAATTATTTGATGATTTTTGCAAATCTCATGGGATAGAACATAATTTCTCAACTTCTAGGATACCCCAACAGAATGGAGTAGTTGAGAGAAAGAATAAGATATTAATTAAAACTGCTAGAGCCGTATTGGCAGAATATTCACTTCTAAAATATTTTTGGAATGAAGCAGTTAGCACAGCTTGCTATGTGTTGAATAGGGTGTACATTAGGTTTAAATTAAATAAGACACCCTATGAACTTCTTAAAGGTAGATGTCCCAACCTCTTACACCTATATATTTTTGAATGTAAAGTGTTCATATATAATAATAGAAAAACTCTCTTAGAAAAATTTAAACCTAAATCCGATGAAAGAATTTTTTTAGGTTATTCAAATGTTGGAAAATCCTATAGAGTTTTTAATAAAAGAATATTGGTAGTTGAGGAGACCACTCATGTTGTTTTTTATTAATCTTATAATAGTGAAGGGTCTAAGTTGGATGAAGATGAGGTTGAGGAAATAACCCAAAAACTTGAAAATGAAAAAGTTAAAGAAAGGGTTGAAAATGAAGAAGAAAACCAATTGCTTAAAGAATGAAAATTTATTAGAAGTCATCCTAAAGAGTTGATTTTAGAAGACCCAAGTGAAGGAGTTAGAACTAGGCATGGTTTGAGGAAAGAAGTAAATCATTCAGCTTTTATTTCAATGATTGAACCCACTAATATAGATCAAGCACTTTTGGATGAATTTTGGATTTTGGCAATGTAAGAAGAATTAAATCAATTTAAAATAAATGATATTTGGGAGTTAATTGAAAGGCCAAAGAATCAAAGTGTAGTTGGGACTAAGTGGGTTTTCAAATACAAAATAAATGATTCAGGGGTTATGATTAGAAATAAGGCTAGATTGGAAGCTAAGGGGTATAATCAAATAGAAGGATTTAATTTTGAGGAAACATTTGCCCCTGTAGTAAGACTTGAAGTAATTAGAGTTTTGTTAGCCTTTGCCTATTTTAAAGACTTTAAATTGTATCAAATGGATGTTAAAAGTGTCTTTTCGAACGGGGAGATAGAAGAAGATGTTTATGTCGAGCAACCTCTATGTTTTAAAAATTTTAAATTCTCTAATCATGTTTTTAAATTGAAAAAGGTATTGTATGGACTAAAACAGACACCTAGGGCTTGGTATGAGAGGTTAAGCACTTTTTTATTAAATGGATCATTTATTAAAGGAAGTGTTGACACCACTCTATTTTTAAAAAGAATAGAGAATGAAATACTCATTATACAAATATATGTGGATGATATCATTTTTGGATCAACTGATAAAAATCTATGTAATGAATTTTCAAAAATAATGAGTAGTGAATTTGAGATGAATTTGATGGGTGACTTGAGTTTGATGGTTTAGCAAAATGAGGAAGAAACTTTTCTTAGTCAATCTAAATATGTTAAAGACATCCTCAAAAGTATGAAGTGGATAATGCTAAACCAGTTACTATACGCATGAGTTCCTTAGTATAATTAGATAAGGATCCTAAGGGAAAATCTGTTGATCAAAAGAAGTTTAGAGGAATAATTGGATCATTGCTTTACTTGACAGCTAGCATACTAGATATTATATTTAGTGTTTGCTTATGTGCTAGATTTCAATCTGATCCAAAGGAATCACATTTGACAGTAGTGAAAAGAATATTGAGATATCTTTTGGGAACTAAAAATTTAAGGATTTGGTATCCTAAGAATAACTATTCTTTTGAAATTATTAGATACTCAGATTCTGATTTTATAGGCTGTAGGGTTAATCAGAAAAGTACTTTTGGACTTATCAATTCATTAGAAATTCTTTAGTATCTTGGTCCAGTAGGAAATAAAATTCAGTAGCACTTTCTACAGCTGAAGCAGAATATATTGCCTTAGATAGTTGTGTGACACAAGTACTTTGGTTAAAATAATAATTAGTTGACTTAGGATTTTTTATTGGCACTATACCAATCTTTTGTGATAACACTAGTGCCATATACATCTCAAAGAATCCTATTCAACACTCTAGAACCAAGCCTATTGATGTAAGGCATCATTTTATAAGAGATCATGTAGCAAAAGAGGTAATTGAACTACATCATGTCGCTACTAAAGATCAACTTATAGATATTTTCACAAAACCACTAGCTTTTGGCACTTTTAGCATATTAAGAATAAGGCTAGGTGTGATTGATCTTAATGCATTTAAAAATTCTCCAAATTTATTTTATATGTGATTGTGAGTTTATTTATGTCAAGTGGGAGTATATTAGTTTCTATTTTGTTATGTCTTTGGTTATTATTTGTGTCTTTTAAAAATGAAATAAAAAAATATCTCTTGTTTAACATTTTTTTTGAGTTCTTCATTTTAGTGTTATTTTAGTGTCATAAATTTTGTAGCTCATGTGCGAAAATCTATGGAGTTGTAGTAGCGAAACTATATTTTCATAGTCTTTTTGTACTGTACGATGACATCATCGTACTGTATAATTTTTATAGGTTCGTCTGTATAATTGAGGTGGATTCACAGTTAGTATCAGTTATTATTGATGATCGTACGTACAAACACATCATTCATATGTATGATCCATGTGTCGATTCGGATAAGGACGAACCTAACCATCGCCTGAATGATCTTTAATTTTTTGATCATCCAGGACAAACACGTGATCGTTTGTACGATCAAGAAGTCAAAAATTCTAGACGAAAGGATGCCTCAGGAAGGGTAGTTTACAAAAAGCCGTTTCATTTTTGACCATTTTTGTTCATCCCAGATGAAATTTTCTTCGTCCCGTATGAAAATTATTTCGTCCCGTATGAAATTTTTTTTGTACAGTATGATTGATCTTTTTTCTTTATAAAGAAGGGTCATTTTCATTCGTTTTCACTTCCAATTTTTAACTCTTCTGAGCATATAGTAGAAATGTCAGGCAGTGGAAAGAGAGTGCGACAGTCTAGAGGTTCATCGTCTAGGCAAAATTGGGATGACAACTTTTTGAGTGCTCAAAATGAAGAAGCCTACTATAGGTATGATGTATCCAAAATTACCACCTCTCGTATTCTACTGCAAGAAAATATATATTTTGTAGTAATGCCTCTGTTCGACTCGACTCAATTTTCTTTCCTACTCACCCTTATTCATACCTACAACAAAGACTTCTTTCATATTTTTCTAGCCAGTATGAGAATTAATCAGGAGTATACTAGGATCTCTTCTTATGTTCTCAAATAAAGAGTTGAAATAACTAAGGAGGACCTTGGATTAATTCTTCATCTTAAAACCCTAGGTATTCGGGCTCATACTCTTACTTCTAGAGCGGACTATGATTGGTCCGAAGTTAATTAAGTTCTGAGGGGTATAAGCGTACCAAGTCATTTACCTAGAGTTGATGCTTTGAACCAAAATGCAAGAATTATCCAACATTTTCTTAGGACCTCCATAATACCCAAAGCTAGAGATCGAGTGAATATTACCCCCCTTCTTTCTACTGTTACCTATTTGATTATGATTGGTCAACCTATAGATGAAGCCCAATTGATCTTGGACTATCTTTATACTCTTACCGATATTGGCCAGCCTAGTGTCAAAAGAAAGAAAAATATTGCTCTGGGTCATTTGATTTCCTACATTCTAGAAAAGAAGTACAATTTACTCCACCCAGATGGACCTTCTGAATTTCCCATCTATTTTACTGATGCTTCTTTTCGAGCACTCTTTGGGAGAGAGGGATCCGGGGATAGCTCTGAGGAAGAACCCGCACCTACAACTGCTCCTGCACTTGCACCTGGACCTGATCAAAACTTTTGTCAGGATATGGTCCAGCATTTTAATCATCTTGATCAAAGGTTAATAATATCAAAGAACATCTCAAGATGTAGGATAATAGATATAATGAGGATAGGGTGTGGATTCGAGACTAGTTCGAGTCAGTGAACACTAACATCACAACTATCAATAGCTATTTTGCTATATTCGCTGCTCCTCCACCTCCTCCAGATCAGGGTCCTCCACACTATTTGTGATGTTCTTCAATTTGTTTGGCTTTGTCTGTGTTTATCTTTATTGTTGTTTTAGGCTTTGATTGCTGTGGTTCTTGGTTATTGTTGTTGGAGATGTTTATCTTTGTTTTATGTCTTACTGATGGTTGGGATAGCAAGCTTTTATTTAGTGGGGATTGATTTGAATGTAAAAGCTTGCTTTATAATATGTTTGAAATAATCATGTGGAATATAAAAGGTTTAGTTATTGTGCATATTGATATATGATTGTGGTGGTGACTGGAAATATTCTGTACTTTAACACTCGAATATAGTTGGTTAAATTTATAAAATGTTAAGTTAATTTGGATTACAATAAAAATTTCTGTGCATAATTTAATTTCTCAAAATATTTAGATTTCATTATAATTTGATGTAGATTAGAAGATCTTAATTTATATTATTTTAGACATGTATTACTTAGCCTAAATTATTGTATATTTTATGTCTTAATACTGCTCTTGATTTCTATATCACAATGTTCATTATTGTACTAGTGATTAAGAGATTGTGTTGTTGGAAAGAATTTTATTTAAGTCAAAACAAAATGAGCCAAAAATTAAAAGATGCACAAACTGTGCCATACAATAAAAAGATGCGCAATATTGCCAAAATTATAATGAGGCACAAAATTAGCCCAAATATTGACTAGGTGCACAAAAAGTGCCCTTTCATTTGAAAAGATGAGCAATGTCGCCAGTTAATCTTTCCTTTAATATTTTCTCTACTTTCACTAATCAATGATAGTCACTTTTGACTTAGAAATTTGGTAGTTTTATTTCATCATTTGTGCAATAGTTGTGGTTAATTAATCTTTTTATTACATTACTGACATAGATCAACTTCTCTTCTCCTTATTATCGTATGTGATCTAAATCTTTTTGAGTCATTAATTTTTGCATCTGATTTTAATATTATAATTCATCTTCTTTTACCATTATTTAAATCACCAACTACTTTGATTGCCTTCCCTTTTTGTTGTTGTCAAAAGGGGGAGTTTTGTATTGTTTGAATTGTACTGTTTGCATTGTATGTTATGTTTGTATGCTTCTATGTTTGAATTATATTATTTGCATTGTATGTTATGTGTGTCTTTGCATATGCTTGTATGTTGTGTGTGTGTGTTCTTGCTTGTCTTTGTCTCACTATTATTATTTTTTTCTTTCTTTTCTTTCCTCTTTTCTTTTCTCCTCTTACTCTTACCCTTTTTCCAAATAAATCATTTCTTTAGGGGAAGCTTAGGATATAATTTCTTTAAGGGGAGCTTATGTTTAGTGGGAGCTTAGGAGAAATGTGGGTTTACTTATCAACTCAAACAATAAATGTTTTTCCATCATAAAAAAGGGGGAGATTGTTATGATTTATGCAAATCAGGTCGTTCAAGTGAATTTTGATATAAGTTATTTTTGATGATTATAAAAGCTTATTATTTGTTTTATTTTTCTCCTAACAAATATTGGTGTTTCTTTTTGTGTGTACTAACATATTATTCAAAAAATTCACACTCCAGACTATTAAAAACTTCAAGTTAATTTATTAATGTTCATTGTAAGTGAAGTCTGTATTTTTTATTTTTCTTGAGTCTGAAAGAGGGTGATTGTAAGTTGGATAACTGTACACACACATTGGGGGAGTGAAAGACTAATTTTTAAAACTAATCATATTGTACAATATGTGATTGTACGGGACGATCTGTATTATTTGTCCTCCATAATGAACCTGCATGGCTGAAAATTTTTCTTCTAAGTAATGTTCGTACAGTACGAAATGTACTTCATACAGAAGGTTTTGAGGTACGAACGGCTCGGTTTGATGTTCGTACTTGATCATATGGGATGAATCTTTGGTACAAATGGCTCGATTTGGGTTCGTACTAGATCATACGGGACGAACCGTTGGTACCAACGGCTCGGTTTGGGTTTGTACTGGATCGTACGGAAAGAACCGTTGGTACAAACAGCTCGATTTAGGTTCGTACAGGATGAATCATTCAATTTTTTTTGAACTATTCATATCGTATAAAATAGACTTCGTACAAAAGGTTTTGGGGTACGAACGGCTCGATTTTATGTTCGTACGAAATTGTACAGGGACGAACTGTTCAATTTTTTGAACTATTCGTACAGTACAATTTGTGATCGTACGGGACGATCGTATAGCGTAAAACTTGAAATTTTTAGTTTTTGGAGAGTTTTTGTTGTCCTTAGTACTTAAGGGTCCTAAAGACTGACTTGTAGTGATTCTTCTACAAAATTTCTTCTTGAGAGTGAAAGGGAGAGTGATTGGGAGAGTGTTTGAGAGTGAGTTTTATAAGATCTTTGAAGAGGAAATTATGAGGGGATTCACAAGGTTATCCAAGTGTGAGGATCTCATTGTTTGTACTTCAAGTTCTTCCCAATCTCCTTGGAGGCTCTTGCAAGAAGATTGATCAAGAAGACTCTGGTTCTCTGTCGTCACCAGGAGGGTGTGAAAGGATGAGTAGGTTCCCTGCCTATACTAGGAGGGTGTGAAAGGATGGTTAGGTTCTTTATCTACACCAGGAGGGTGTGAAAGGGCGAGAGGGTTCTCTGCCTTCACCAGGAGGGTAAAAAAGACGTCGGTTCTCTACCGCACCAGGATTTGGTGGAAGAGAGTTTTGTAAAGGCTTCTTTATTTTTTTGTGGTTAAAAAAGTAGTAAATTCATATCTGTTCATACTATACGAATGGAAATCATGCAGTACGAGTTTTTTGTAAGTTTTTGATTAAAATTTTTCCAAAATTCTAAGAAATTTTTTAAAAGCACCAATTCACCTCCCCCCCTCTTGGTTAGCCTAGGGTCGTAATCAATAGGTTTAACAACCTATTCGCACTTTCACTTAGATCGTCAGGTCCAGATGTCTAAATGAAAAGAAATTCCCCCTGGGTAGGGGTGTTATCTTTTCTCTTTGGATACTTTAAAAGTCATCCTAATTTGGATCTCCAAATGGAGAGGGATTCTCCCCAATGGAATGTCCCTTCCTGTTTGGATTCCAAATTGGATGCTTAAACATCCCATTCTCAAATCACTTTAAATAATACAACAAAATTTAAATTAAATTATATTAATCAAAATTTAGGAATCTAGACTCGATCCTGCAGGGTTATCCTAATAATCAGCAGTTAATAAATATCCCAAGCCGTTAATATATCTAAAATTTAAATGCTTAAAGCAAGGCTACGCTTGGCCATGCTCATCTAACTTTAAAGGGGGACTTAGCATTCTAAAGCACCTGCAAAAATAATGTTAATTTTAAAGCTTAATTATATTGCCTCTTTAATTTTAAATGTCCTATATGAGCATGGCCACCTGCATAAGATTGGATTTGTACAAATTGTCCCTAACCTAGGGGTAGATCTAACACACAATCAAATCAAAACACAGAGTGCAGGAAGTAAATAAACAATCAATCAATTATTTAAATCTGACAACCAGCATGTAATGAAAACCATAAAAATTTTGGCACACACAAGTAGTAGAAAAGTAAACACCGGCCTAGCCTTTTACTAGAGTTGGTTGTCCTAACAAATCATGTAAAGTGTGTGAGATAGGTTGTGTGGTTTGGATATGTCCTAAGTAGGGCAATTAGTTAAAATTATTTGACGTTCTGATTGGTTGAAAGGCTTAAGGGAGATTTTAATTAGAGTTTAAGTCTTAATGAGTTAAAATTTATTTAAAAATTTATTTTGATTGTATGTTGGATACCACCTTTGTTGCTCACCAAGGCCGTGAAGTTTATTTCACCTTCCATGGGGCTAATTTAATAGCCTCGTAGGCCTGGGTTATCTAGTGGTACCCAGTACGATTAAGTGATTTGATTTTAATTAAGTTTAAAAGTTGATTAATTTTAATTAAGGTTGATTGGTTGCTAGTTTTTTAAGATTTTTAATTGGTTTAAGTTTTCCATTGACGAGTTCGTGGCGTTGTGCCACCATGCTCAAGGAATAAAGCCTCCTTAGGACACGTAGCACTGCAGCCCGGAGTAGTCTAGCCTATAAACCAAGTTAATGTATTTGAATTAAACATTTTAAATTTAGTTAAATTATTAATAATCAATTCATTTTAATATTTAATACTCCTTAGAATCCATTCGTGGCTTTGTGCCACCAGGCTCGAGGAACCAGGCCTCCTTAGGACACTTGGCCCCATAGCCCGGAGTAGTCCATCCTAAAAACTTCATTCTTGGAGTGGTTGTTGTGTATTAAGAGGTTGGTTGATTGTTTTACATTTTAATTTTTTGTTTTCGGGAGTTTAAAATTAATTATCAAATTTTAAAATTTTTTGGATTATTTTAATCATTTAATTCAAGGGTCAAAAGTTCACTTTTTGATTAAGAGTGATTTCTGTAGTGTTAATATTTTATTAAAATACTAGACCTTAATACAATCAGTTAGAGTATAAGTATGTTGAATTTGAATTTTTTCTTTATTTTATTATGAAGGTTTGAACTTTTGACTTGATTTTGACTTAAGCTTGATCAAAAATTGACTTTTTCAAATTTGATTGATTTCTAGAAATTTGATATTTTTGATTATTATTATACCTTAATATGAGTTGAATGCCTTTGAGTTTGTTTAATTTGGAGTTTATTTGAATTAGTTATGAATTTTTAAAGTCTTGTGTATTTATTGAATTATTTAAAATTTGCTTAATTAAGGGCCTTTTATTAATTTGAGTCCAAATGACCTCCAAACTTCTTGAAATCACCTCCAAAGATCAGGAATAATCTAAGGAGTGATTATGAAGTGTGAGAAATTATTGGAATTTTAATTTTTTTAATTAATGAAATTAATTAAATATTAAATTTCAATTAAAATTAAATTAAGATCAAATTTGATGTCCAGTCAAGGGAATTTTATTTTCCATTGATTAAGGGTTCAATTCTGGTCAGTTAAAGGTATTATTTGTAATTTTGTGATTTAAATTTGATTTATTAAATTTTTTATAAGCTTAAATGTTTAATTAGGGGTTTAATCTTGATTAAATTAATTAAATGGCTTAATGACTTCAAAAATCAGTGAGAATTTTTCTTAAGACTTAGAGTGTCACTAAGTTTGAGTGTTCAAAGTTTCGAGTCAAAAGGATGTATATCCTAATTATTAAAAATATTTCAAGTCCTCTAAATAAATCCTTAATTATTGTCCTTAATGATGTCACTAGGTTAATGGGTTTGAATCAAAGTTTCTAACCCTGGAACAAATACATGTAAGCATACATACATTCATCACCATCACATCATAGAACTAAGAGAGCCCTAAGTGTGTGTGTGCACCTATACATGTAATAATTAATATTTAATTAATTAAAATTTATAACTTGATTAATGAATGACTAATACAAAACCATTCACTAATGCTCCCACATAACTTCTATTAAGAGACCTCTCAAGAATTAAAGATTTGAATAAATATAATTTTAAAATAAATTAAAAAGTATGCATATATATAAACATATATATATATCTATATAATATAAGTTATTAAAATAAAAATAATTAAAAAAAATGTTAAAATTAATTTTTAAAGACTTGAGAGGTCCTCTAATTTTCCAATTTATTTTAAAATAAATTTTAATTTTTGAATATTTTAATGTAATATTTATTTAAATATTAATTAAATATTAATATCTTCAAATAATTCATGTTATTTAAAATAAATAAAGTTTTAAATCATAAAGTTAGTTTTAAATTAAAATATTTAAGATTCTAAAAATTTTGAAATATTATTTATAATTTTCGAAATTAATTTGAATTTCTTATGAATTTTTAAAGTTTAAAGGTTAATTAAAGTATTTAAAATAAATCAAAATTAATTAAAATTAAAAATAGCTTTTAATTTAAATTTAATTAAATCTTAATATTTCCTGGAATTTTAAATTACTTAAAATAATTTCCTTAAAATTTTAATATTTTAAAATTTATTTAAATTTAAGTTCAAATTAAATATTAATTAATATTTAAATATTTAAATAAATAGAAATAATTTAAAATCAACTTAAATTTAAATAAATTCAAATATATTTTTTTAAAATATTAAAATAAAATTAACATTTGAAAATATTTTATTTATTTTAATTATATATTAATTTTAAATAAGAAATGTCTTATTAAAATATACATAATATTTTAAATTAATTTTGATTTTAGATTAAAGATAATTAAATTCTATATATTTTGATATAAAATATTAAATTTTTTTATTTTTAAAAAATAAATTTTAATGTTTTTTTGAATTTTTCTGTAATTAAAAATAAATTTAAATTAATTTAATAGGGATGACGACGCCGGTGGCGGCGGGATGCTACATGTCAACCTCCCATTCATTGGATCAGATGGCAGGGGCAATTGCGCCGCCGGCAATAATTGTTGAAATGATCTGCGGGATGCGAATCAGTTATCCACATCAGACATGGATCAGGGGCCGTCGGATGATCCACGGTATGAAACGAGCAGCTCTCATCGAGCCGGACCATAGGCAAAAATGCAGGATCATCTGCACGGTTAGAAGGAACAGCGAAACAGCTCGATCAGAATCGTTAATCCTGAGATCAATGGCTCTAAAAATACACAGTTCATGCAGGCTTAACCGAAGCCCTAGAAGCATTTTTAAGCTCGTTCTCTTGAGATACAGTGGATCAAATGACTTAAAATTTCAAACATGTATTAAGGAACTGAACAGAATTTATGTGGAATAATTTCTAAAGCTTAGAAAATACTTTAAAAAATCTATTTAACTCTAAGTGGATTAGCTAGGGTTTAAAGTTTTAAGAAAACTAACCAATAGATCTTCAAAGTAATGGGTTCTCTGAATTTGTGGTCTGTACACGCTAATTTTTGTAGAAGACTCCTCAGCTTGATAATGCCTGGATCGAGGGGAATAAGCCTTGGATGGAAATCTTGCTAAAGCCGCCGGGAAGCTACTACCGGTGATGTTTGATCGATCAATTTTGATTTGTAAAGTGTGTGGGAGGTTCTTAAAGGCTTGAATGAGCAGAGAGCTTAGCTAGAAGAGCTTGAATCTGGAGAGAGAGAGAGTTAGGTTGAGAATGAGAGCTCATTTGGACACTTAGCCCTATTCAAATGTCCTCTGATTGAATGTAGGGCTCGGATCAATTAAGTGAACTCCCTGATGGTTGCCAAGTGTCTAGGGGGTAGGTAGAATGGCAGGGAATCAAAGGATATGAGTACAATCCATATGGAAAGGGTTTTTTATCCTTACTTGGACATGTGGATTGATGTGGGCTATTTGATCCTGATCTAAGGGTTGAGAAAGACTCTAGGAATGTTCTAGAGTCTGTTAAGACAGTTGGGATCAAAAGGGCTTGGGATACATGCCATGTCATCAAGTGTTTTGGTCATTTCATGGCCTTTTAACCATTTGTTGACTGGTTTGACCAGTCAACAGGTCAAGCCTTACTGAGGTGGCAAGGAGGGGGACCTAATGAACTAAATGAAAAACTTAGATGACTTTAAATGAGGTGGAAATGAACCAAGGGGCCATTTTGACCAACTTTGACCCATTTGAAAACTCGATTTGATTGGTTTAACTGGTCAAAATGTCACATTAGCTAATGAGGTGGCATGAGGGGGTCGTAAGGAGATGTTTTAAGGGATTATAAATGACTCAAAGATCAAAGGGTGAAGTTTGAATAAACATATGAGAGTTTAATGGGATTTTACCAAATACATTAAGTTGACTTGGTCAACTTTGACTAAGATTTAATGGTCAATCATGAGGCTATGATTGGACCATAGATTATAAGTTGTTTTGAAGCTTGAAAAGAATTTGATAGGTTGAATGGGTTTAAATAACCCATTAAAGCCTCAAAAGGGATTTAGGTCAACCTAGGTTGACCTAGGACCTGGATTTGAACTCAATGGGTTTGATTTGATAATTTGAGTTCAGTGGAGGTGATTTGAAGGATCAAAATGGTTATCTGGGTCAAATGACCTACTTAGGCCCTTAACGGGCCTAATGGGTCAACTAGGTTGACTTGGTCAACCAAGTTGACCCAGGGTCAGGGATTGGGTTCAATCAGTTCAAAATGACATTCTAAGTCTATTAGTGGTGGTCTCAAGGTCTGGGGAGGTCGTTTGGTCAAAATGACTTGTTTGGGCCCTTAATAGGCCTTTAGGTCAACCAGGTTGACCCAGGGTTTGGTTTTGGGTCCAACAGGTTTGGTTTGATATTTGAACTTGCTGGAAGTGGTTGCATTCGATTTGGAGCTCATTTGGTCCAAAGTGACTATTCACACCCCATAGGGGTATTTTGGTCATTTTGGACTCTAGTCAACTGGAGGTCCAATTGAGTCTAACACAATATAGTTTAATGTTCAATGAGTCATAATCAAGGGTTTGGAAATAATTGGAGGCTCTGGAGAAAGCTCCAAGGTCAAAATCAGCTAGGTGACAGGTCCAGTGGCATAGAATGTAAATATTTGAAGGTTTTATAGCCTTTGGAAATTAATTCAATTTCTGGGGTTAAAGATCTCAGAATGAGCTCAAATTTGGAGAGTTACCTCTAGAGACATGTCCCATTAGTATGCAACTGATAGACTTTGAATCATAGGTCATTTGTCTGAGTTTTGAAGTGTTTGAAAAATCACTGAAAAGGCCTTTAGGACAGGGTCCTTTAGGCTTGGATTTGGGTCGAGATTAATATGGAATTTGGATAGGCCTAAAGTTTAGATAGATCTAGGGTTTGGTTAGATCTAGGGCCTAGGTAGATTTTGGATCTAGATAGATCTATGGTCTAGGTAGATCAAGGGTTTAGGTGGATCCTAGGGTCTGGGTAGGTCCTAGGGTCTGAAATCTAAGATTTACGTAGATCTTAAAATTTGAAATCTAGGAGAATTCTAGAGTCTAGAAGTCCTAAGGTTTGAGGTTTAAAAGGATCCTAGGATCTAGATATATGTAAGGGTCTATATTAAGTTGATCTAAGATCAGAGTTGATCGTAGGGCCTGGATTCATCTGGAGTTTGGATTGGGTCCTAATGACCTCATCAAAAATGAGGTCAAAAAATGGACGTCCAATATGTGTAATAGAAAAAAATTCTATTGCACATATTGGCATTTACTGAATTAAAAGGTCAAGTTTGGAATTTTAATCCTAAGGGAGAGAAAAGTTCATCCCTGGGGAATTGAGGTTTGAATTGATACTAGTGTAGGGTTAAGGAAAGCGTACTCTACTACTAGTGAATCTAATCCTAAGGGTAGGAAAATCCTAACCTTAAAGGAAGAGAAACCTAGGTGATCCTATAGGAAGAAGGAACTCCTAACTACAAAGGATCAAATTTAAATTTTGATATTAGGGTAGTGCCACGAGGGGCGTACTCTACCACTAGTGGATCTAATCCTAAGGGAAGGAACAAGAGCCTAACCTTAAGGAGAAGATAGTTTGATTTTGGAATTTGAAATTTAATCCAAGATGGTGCCACAGAGGACTTACTCCCTCACTGAGGAGATTTAATCCTGAGGAGAGAATGCATGATGGCTCACATATATCCTTAAGAAAAAGAGAACTGAAGGACCCTATAGGAAGTAAACATTGCTCCCTAAAGAAGGTCGAATCTAAATTTTGAACCTAGGATGGTGCCACAGAGGGCATGCTCCATCACTAGAAGATCTATTCCTAAGGAGAGAAAGCACGATGACTCACATCTATCCTTAAGGAAAGAAAGACTGGAGGACCCTGTGGGAAGGAAATATTACTTCCCACAGAAGGTCAGATCTGGATTTTGAACCTAGGATGGTGCCACATAGAGCATGCTCCATCACTAGAAGATCTATTCCTATGAAGTTAAAGTGCGATGACTCACATCTATCCTTAAGGAAAGGAAAACTAGATGATCTTATCAGAAGGAAGCATTGCTTCCCACCAAGGATCTGGTCTGGATTAATCATGTGTTAGAGGAAACTTGCTCTATATAGAGCACCGGATCTTGAATGATCGTTTGTGAAGGAAACTTGCTTTATATAGAAGATCGAGTCAGGATGATCGTAAATAGAGGAAACTTTCTCTATATAGAGGATCAGATTTGAATTGATCATATGTGAAGGAAACGTGCTTCATATAGAAGATCGGGTCAGGATGATTGTATATAGAGGAAACTTTCTTTACACAGAGGATCGGATTTGAATTGATCATATGTGAAGGAAACTTGCTTCATACAGAAGATCAGGTCAGGATGATCGTATACAAAGGAAACTTGCTCTACGCAGAGGATCGGATATAAATTTTGAAATGTGACGCTAGGATGGTGCCTCAAAGGGCATGGTCCTTCACTAGTGGGTGATGATATTGGGAGGAAGCTTGCTCCATATCAGATCAAAATTGAGATTTGAATTTTAGGAGGGTGCCACAAAGGGCGTACTCCATCACTAAAAGATCTAATCTTAAGGCAAGAAAGCATGGTGGCTTACATCTAACCTTAAGAAAAGAGAGACAGGGTTTTGAGATTTGAAAAATTAAATAAAATTGAGTCAAATTGATTTAGAAGTTGAAATTTTTATTGATTTGAAATTTGAGCTACATCAAGCATAGTATCTCTTTAGGAATCGCCCATTTACAGGAAGTATTGGGTGATTCCCTTTACAATCCACTAGCTGATACGAGCCTCCTTCGTAGACTGTTTCTACTATGAACGGTCCTTCCTAGGTTGGTTCAAACTTTCCATCGATCTTTCGATGAGCTAAGATAGGCCTCCAAAGAACTAAGACTAAGTCTCATACTCGGAGGTTCTAGGTCGCACTAACTTATCACGAGCTTTAACCATTCGGGCTTTATAAAGTTCTAGATTTTACTGGGCTTAGAGATGATGTTCTTCAAGACACTCGAGCTCTTTTAAATGAAGTTGTGCATTCTGTTCTATGGTGATTTGACTCTAGATTGTAGTTCTCAGTGAAGGAATTTGAATCTCCAGAGGAAGTATGGCCTCGGACTCATACACTAGTGCAAATGGCGTGGATTAGGTCAGATTTTGATATGTGGTCCGGTAGGCTCATAATCCTTCCACATATCTCTCATCCCACTGACATTAATTGTTATCCAGGGTCTTTTTGATAATTTAAACTAAGGTTTTATTGAAGGCATCAGCCAATCCATTAGCATGTGGATAATAGATTGTTGAGTATCTCCAATCAATACCATAGCAACTTACAAAGTTATTGATCATTGTAGACTTAAAAGTAGACCCATTATCAGATATGATTTTGTGGGGTACGTCGAATTGATATATGATATGGTCACGGAAGAAATTCATTACATGGTGTGATGTTACATTTCTCAGTGGAACTGCTTCTGCCCACTTTGAAAAGTAATCAGTCACTATTAAAATGAAGCGATGACCCCTAAAAGAAGGAGGGTCAATCGACCCTACGATATCCATGCCCCAACTTTCAAAGGGACACAAAGCTATCATAGGGTGCAACATGTTAGGCAGCTGATATAAAACCACACCATGAACCTGACACTGATGATAATATTTTATAGTTTTTATGCAATCATCAATCATCGTAGGCCACTACTAGCCAAGTATTTTGATTTTCATTTACATCTTAGGATCTGATTGATGAACACCACATAGTCTAGAGTGGACTTCATTAACGAACTTCAGGGCCTCTCATTTCTCTAAAGAATGGAGCTACATTTGATCGAAGGATCGACGGTACAACGTATCGTTGACTAGTGTATATGATAAGACACATTTCTTAATTTGACTAGCAAGGGACCTATCATGGGGAAGCTTGCCTTTTTGAAGGTATTTGATTATTGGTTATCTCCAATCTTATTCTTCATGACTGTTGAAGAGGTAGAAAGGACCTGGGGAGATTGTTTATTGATGTGCTCCAAATCTATAGGAGACAGGACTTGACAACCCTGCACTTCTATAGGGATAGAGTCTTCTTCTGGACAGGCAAATTCTTTTACAAGCTTTGCTAGGGCATCCACTGAGGAATTGCTTCCATGAGGAATCCTATAAATAGTTACAATGGAAATTTGCTCGAGCAAGTGTATTGTGTATTAGTGGTACTTCAAGAGTTTATGATTTAAGCCCTTACAGGTCCCTACAATCTAGTTGATCACCAGTTGAGAGTCACCATAGATCTTAATCTCTTTAATCTCCATCAAAATTGTAAGTTCTATGCCATTTATCAGAGATTCATACTCAGCCTCGTTATTCGTACAAAGGTTTTGATAAATGGTAGGAAAAAATGCATCATTCCCTTATCCGGTGTTATGAAAACCAAATCGACTGTAGCTTTTCCAGGAATAGTGGATTGAGGTGTTTTACCCCGCTGAGAGGATGCTGCACTATTAAAATATATTTCCCAGGTTTGAGTATTGGATTCCTTAAAACTCATGATTTGTTTGTCAAGTAAATCATCATTTAAAGGAGATTCCACCGGTAGTGGGTTTCTGCAAGGAAGTTGGCGACAACCTACCCTTTCACAGCATACAAGGGAATGAAAGTGATTTCAAATTGAAGCAATATCATAGACCAATGAGCTAAACATCCTGACAGTGTGGGCTGGGTCATAAGATATTGCAAGGGGTTGAAACTAGAAATCAAACTGACTTGATGAGAAAGCATATAATGCCTTAGTTTTTATGCGGCAAAGACTAAGGCAAGGCAATGTTTCTCGATTGCATGGTAATAGATTTCCATTGGGATGAGTCTCCGACTCAGGTAGTAGAGAGCATTTTCTTTACCATCATCATTGACTTGAGCTAGGAGGGCCCCAAGAGATTCATGAAGGGTCGCAGTATAGAGGATTAGAGGTCTTCCAGGAATGGGGGCTTCCAAAACTGGCAGATTTGTTAGGTTTTGTTTGATGTTTTCTAAGAAGATTGATATTTCTCGTCCCAAATAAATTTAGCATCCTTTTTAGCCAGGACAGAGAATGGTTGACATCTTCCAAAAACATTAAAAATAAATCTTCTTATATACGCCAACCTTCCCTAAAGAGATCTCAATTGAGAGAGACTCTTAGAAGGCGACATATTTAAGATAGCTTCAATTTTGGCAGGATCAATTTCAATTCCGCGGTGCCTGACTACAAAACCTAAGAATTTTCCTGACGTGACGCTGAAAGCACACTTCAAAGGATTCATTTTAAGGTCGTAGCGGTGCAACTACTCAAAGATAATTCTTAAGTCATAAAGATGAGCCTCTTTCACTCTACTCTTGATAATTAAATCATCGATGTAGCACTCAACTTGATTATGGATTAAGTCATCAAAGATATGAGTCATGGCCCGCTGGTAGGTTGCACCGGTATTTTTAAGGCCAAAGGGCATCACTTTATAACAAAAGATCCCTATAGGAATTCTAGATGCAGTGTTTCTCTCATCTTCTGGGGCCATCTTGATTTAGTTATAACCAGACGAGCCATGCATAAAAGAGAAAACAACATGCGAGGAGGCAATATCCACCATGAGTTCTGGGATTGGTTAAGGAAATTCATCTTTAGGACAAGCCTTGTTCAGGTCTCTATAGTCAACACAGACTCGAATTTGACAATTCTTATTTCAAACTAGCATGATGCTAGCTACCCAAGAGGAATATTATTCCTCTCGAATAAATCTATCTTCAGCCAACTTCTTAACTTCAGAAATGACTTGTTATTCGATCTCTAGACGTATACATCATGGAGCTTGTTTAACAGGAATGTCATCATACCGGATTCCAAGTTTATGGACTGCTGCATCAGCGGACAAACCTGCCATTTCATTGTATGTCAAGGGAAAGAAATTCTTAAACTCAGATAGAAGTTGAATTAGATCCTTAGACTCATCCTCACTCAATAGAGAACTTATAAAGGTGGGGCAAGGGTCATCTTCTGTTTCAAAGTTGATTTCCTTAAGTTTATCAACTATTGACTTAATTTCTTCTTCAAATTCAAGGGGTGCATCCTGAACCCGAAGTTTGTCAGAATCATCTAAAGTCTCCAAACAAAGTCCATCGAACGAATCAATGACTTCAGTAGGGACATTTTTAGATTTAGGACGGGAAGTTATCATTAAATAATATTCGTCATTGCCAAATAAACTAACGGTACCAAAGCTGATACCACTTGTCTAATGTTTATTAAATTTTGAATTCTAGAGACTTTTGTGGTATCTAGCCTGACCCTTAGTCCATCGACTCGAAGCAAAACCTTTAGAGATAAGAGCTTTAACACCAGCAGGAAAGTAGCCAAAAGGTAATTTCATTAATTCATTAAAATTTACCTCCTCAAGGATTACATCATCTTCATTCCTCGAGGAGGAAGAGCCAGGGAGAAACTTCTGGACTTTTCTTACTTCTTCATCTAAGTTAGGGGCATCCTTAATCACCAACCCTGAGACCCTATCAGCAGACAATGGGGTTAAGGTTAAGGATTCAACTGCCCTATTAAGCTTTTCATATAGACTCAATTCAGGCCCGTCACTTTGAACTTTTGATTTGGTACCCTTTGGTCGCTATCTAATTCTAAAGTGAGATCAAACTTTAGAGGAGGATTAATTTTTGTATAATCAAAAGCAATTATAGCACCCCTTTTTCTTAATTCTTCATCAGAACTTATTTCATGTTCGATGTATATTGGGGGATTTCTATTTTCAACTGAAGGGCAGCCTCGACCACGTATTATTTGGGCCATCCTCCCACTTCTTTGAGGTAAACTGTTTGGAGGCATAAAGACCACGCGCTCGATGTCATCTTCGCTACTAAAATCTTATCTCTTTTGATTCTTGACTTTTTCTTATCTCAATTTTTGAATTACTTTTAAACTTTAATTTTTTGCTTTGTTCTCCTTGATGTTGACCACTACTTTAGAACAAGTAGTGGACCCTTTAGGTAGGTAGTACATCGCATCTTTGTAGATCCCGATCACATGAATAGAGAATGGTTGCAGATCACCCTTAATTTCAAACTCAATACCATCTTGTTGGTACTTGATGCACTGATGTAGGGTGGAAGGAACCATCCTATACTCATGGATCTAGGGCCTACCTAAGAGCTCATTAAAGGGAGTTGCCGAATCGATAATATGAAATTTTGCTTCAGTCTTTAATTCTCCTATCTCTAGAAGAATGGTAACTGAACCTAAAGCCTTCTAGCCCTTTTCATTTAACCCACGAAGAACAAACTTATCAATTGAGAGCTTGCTAGTATCAACCCTAAGATTTGCAAGAGTTTTTATGTTGATCACATTGACCGATGCATCCAAATCAATAAGAACTCTTGATAACTTAAACTTGCCCACATTCACAGTAATGTAAAGTGGATGATTATGGTTGGCAGTTTCGAGGAGTAAATCTTTGTCGGAGAAGGTAACTCCTAGGACCACTTTGAAGTACAAAGCTTCTTCCTCGGTAGTTGAAGCAAATTGAGCTAAGAAAATCTCTAGGTCGAGAAGTGCTTTAATTAAAGTCTCCCTCATCTCTTTTGAAAGGATAAGGGCATCGTAGATGCCCAATTTAGCAGGCAACTTCTTAAGGTGAGCTAAGACATTGTAATCAACAGTTGGAACATTAACATCAGGACTCGATGGATTTGAAAGAAGTGGAGTTGATTGTTGAGTAGGGATTTGAATCGGATCATCAAAAAAAACTTATTTTCCTTTGTCCTGAGGAGGTAGCCTAGGGGGTAAAATCTTACCACCACATAGTTAGAGCTGCACGATCTTATCGGAAGAATAAACTATAGGGGGGTCTATGCTCTCCTTAGGCGATTGATTGTCATTATCGGAATGGGAGTCCAAATCTAAAAAGTCTATCATGATGGGACTCCCTTGAAAGTTAATTTCAGGGGTTTCACCATCTGATAAGATATCAGATTCGTTTCTCTCTTTAAGAGTCAAATCTGGTGAGCTGAGTGTTTGAACTTCTTGATTGATCTCAGTTGATTTTGATTATTTTGAAGAGTCATTTTGAATTACATTCTTAATATTAATCATTAAAATTTGAGCAGAAAGATCATACTTTTTATTAAATTTTTGACCCTTTGCCTTTGATGGGGAAAAGTAAAAGTCAAATAAAATCAGAGGGGATAGTGGTTTTGAGCCACCATCCACCACTTTTACACATCTCTCATCATAAGATTTTCTTTCTACAAAAATATCACCCTTTTCTTTTTTATTTAATACGGTAGTTCCTACGACTACTGGAGAGGAAACTGTCTCAACGTCCTCCTGCAAAGCCTCAAGGTCAACTTCCCAGATCGGGTACCGGGCTCTCATCGGTAACTATTGAGATAGTGCTATATCCTAACCATCTTTAATGGACAGAGAAAGGTTAGAGTTCTTACCTGAAATGGATTTGACAGACCCCTGATCTGGATCAACCAAGTACTCCTTTAGAATTATTATGTTACCTTGATGAAAGTTCATTTCGAGCCAATCCTTAAAAATAATGCATTCTTCAATTGTGTGGCCTAACATGCGATGGTAGGGAGAAAAAGTTGGATCATCCTTCTTATTTGCCTCTTCTAGCTTCTTAGCCTCTGGCAATCGAAAATTTAATTTCTTTTGTAAGCTCTTGAAGATCTTTCTCACCGACTCCCTTTTAAATGGATAAGAATGAACCAATCTCTCTTTAAAAGAAATTGGGTGAGAATCTCTGATAGGTTGAGAAATTACCTGAAAAGGTGGAGACTTTTGAGTTTATTGAACTGGAGGATTACTTAACGAATATTTGCTGGTTTCTTCCCTTTATCGACAGCTGAAACCATTACCGTTCTCTTTTTAAAGGACTTCAATGGTTTACTAGATTTATTCTCTTCAGTAGAATCCTTCAGGAATGGCATTTTAGAAGCATCTTCCTATAGATTACTTGCCTTATTCAAAAGTTTTTCGAAGGTTTTAATAGTGAAACCCTTTAGGAGAAAAGTAAAAGGTCCGTGGATGTTCCTTAAAAGAATTTTCACTGCATGTTGCTCTTATAACTGGGGTTCACACTTCATCAAGAGGTTTCTTCACCTCAGGATGTACTCAACCAAAGACTCACCCGATTTTTATTTTTTGATGATGAGATTGCTGAAGGTTACACGCTACTAAGCTCCTGAGATATCTTTAAGAATAGATCCTCGAGCTCTGTAAATGTTTTCACTGAACCATTCAACAAATTTACGTACCACTCAAAAGTAATACCCAACAGACTACTCATGAACTGGCAAAAGAGTAAAGCATCCGACCCTCCTGCGCTGTAACAGCTCACTCGGAAGTGGGCTAGATGTTGTCTTGGGTTTTCTAAACCACTAAAAACTTTGAATAAAGGTGGCACAAAGACATTAGGATAAGGGACTAAATCATATTCTTCAGGGTATAGTCTACCCTTTGGAATAGATGCAGTCCCTTGAGAGTGAGCTAAAGCCTCCCTTACCTGGGTTTTAATCATCTGCGTATATCTCTGTCTGCTAGAGAGACTGGGGAAGTAACTTTTGGAACTTTGGGGCTTGATTCTGTTTTCCTACTATGCTCACCTACTATATATACTGTAGGTTGTAACTGTTCGGACTGAGACTATTGAGCTTTAACCATCTGACTCTGCATCTATTCCATTTTTAGTATCATTTATTCAATTTTACTCTCCAGACTCTTGATATACTCATCCTTTTCATTAAATTTGATCAAGCCATCTGAGTCTGAATACACAGCTGCACATACTTCCTCCTTACTAGATCGGTGTCTTGAGGGCTCAGCATCTTTATTTGATGCCCGAGTTTCAACCATACAAATATTTCTAGCTGAATCCTCCATCATCAAATCATCAACCTCCAGATCGAATGCTTCGATTGCCTTATTCTTAAGTATGTCTCTGATCTCTTGGACCACCTCATCGATTTGTCTACCCTCAATTGACTCAATATTGATGGGAAGGCACCCTTTATAATTGATCATTTCTTCAAACTCTTCATCTTCTAGCTTGGCAAGAACTTCTTGAATCTTTAAATCATCAGCAGTATGTTCTGCTACTAACTGATATAGTATCTCTTGATCATTATCTTGAACTATCCCCTCCCCTTTGACTGTCCTGGGGTCGATAGTCGTGAGGGTGACATCCTTAGTAGGGTGAGGGATATCCACCTTAATTGGTAATGGAGGAGCTTAAACAGTGGGAACTCCAACATCAATAAGAATAGAATCCTCACATCCCTGAACAGGGAGTCGGGAGACCTTAACAGGTAACTGGACTGAATTTTCTCTTATTTGGATCCCAACAGATCTGCTTATCTTCTTCGGGATATATGGTTCATCTAGCAACATGGGCCTCTTACCCTTAACATCCATAAGTTTTAAATCTTTGACTATCTCCTTTAACTTGGCTATTACAGGGGCCAACTTTGAAAATCCTGAGGGGGGAACTAGAGGTCTACCACTAAGAGGGTGACCCCTACCAGATCGAGTTAACACAATCTCTTCCATCTTTACAGATGGGAGGTGAGGCACCCAATGATATCTACCCACTAGTACAGAAGTCACTGGCTGTTTAATAAACTTTTTGTTTCTCCTCACTGGCTGAGGAGTCAGATTCTTTACTTCAGACCTTTCTTCCTTCAATATTTCCTTCTCAAGCTTGTGTGAGATCACCCCCTTAAGGTGTCTCATGCATTATTCTTTTGTTTGACCTATTTTAGCAGCACATGTATAGATGATATTCCTTAATATCCTGATTCTTAGGGTGTGCTTTTTCCTTCGTGGTTCTCTTAACAGAGTAATCAACCGAGCTAGGTGGAGAGCTAGCAATCCTTGCAACTCTCTCCTCCTCTGCAGCAGCTATGAGGGGGTGAAAATGACTCCCTTTTAAGAGTGGAAAAGAGGCAGGGATAGGTAGCTCCTCAGTAGCCTCAAGCTTGACTAAACTTAGAACCTTATATTCAATAATCTTCTTAGACTAGTGATCTTCTTCCTCACCCTTCTCAAATAGTTCTTCCTGGCACTCTTGGTACCAAACAGTGGTCCAGAACTAAAAGATCCCTTCTCAACAATAGACTTAATCTCAGTTTTCTTTTCCTTATCCTAGACTGAGGGTGCAGAAGGTGTAAGGGTAGCACGTGTTGTTAGCTTGAGCATGGGCAGAAGGTCACTAGTGGCCCCCACTACTAGTTCAACTATTAGACCATTCTTATCGCCTTCAGTGGTAAGGTTGATGATGGTCCCACCATTCACTGATAGCTTTAAGGACTTGAAACCCATTCCAAACTGAATAGTACTACTATGGATTAGCTCTTTGACTTAGAGGTCATGGTCAATTAAGAATAGAAGTTTTCCAGCCATTGTAGTTACTTGAATTAACTGAGATTTGAAAAGAAGAAGATTTGAATCAGAATTTTAAATTTTAAATTTGAAAAGAAATTCTCTCTATTTTATCATGTAGATCAAATTATAAAAACTATAATCTGATATATAATTATAAAATATTGAAATCAATTTAACTTGAAGAAAATTTGAATTTTCGTTGCATATGTTTAACTACAGGAGAATGTTGTAGAAAGACATATAGCAACGATAATCTGGACTTAACTTGAATGGATTTGAATGGAGATTTGAAATTGTGAGAATTGAAAGATTTTCCTCGAATATTGAAATTCAATAAGTTGAATTTGATTTTAACTTGATGGTTTACATATTTCAAGAAGTTTTAACTCGACTCTCTTACCCCACTGAGTAGTCTAAGTATAAGATGTCAAAGATTTGATTTGATAGAAAAATTGAATCTTTGAATTTGAATTTATAAGTGATCGATTTTACAATATACATGTTATACTACAAGAGAATGTTGTAGTAATACATGTGACAACAAAGATTGGATTTTATTTGAAAGATGGAAATTCAAAAATTTGGAAATCCGGCAGCATTTCCCCTTATTTTTGAAACTCAAGATGTTGAATTTATATTCAACATAAAGGTTTACATTTTTTTGGGAGAAATTTAAATAAGTGGGCTCGACTCTTCTACCTTAACGAAGGACTCGAGGTAAAATGTCAGAGCTCAGATTTGAGAGATATTAAAATTTGAAGTGATGTTTAAAAAGAATTGAACTTGCATTATTAATGTTAATCTACAAAATGTGTTGTAGATAAACATATGACAAATGACAATTGAAGTTAATGAACTTTAAAAGGATGTTTTGAAAATTTGAAAATCTAGCAACATCTCCCCTTATTTTTGAAACTCGAGGTGTTGAATTTGCATTCAACACGACGGTTTACAAATTTTAGGGAAGATTTTTAAGGAAATAACTTGACTCTTTCATCTTAAGGAGTGATTTGAGATGAAATGTCAAAGATTGAATTGACCAGAGAGATTGAAGGTGCATTGCATATATTAAACTACAATGATCTTTATAGGAAAATATACAACAATGACTATTAGAATTGAATAATTTTGAAAGAGATGTTTGAAAAATTCAAAAATCTAGTAGCATGTCTCCTTATTTTGAAACTCAAGGTGTTGAACTCGTGTTCAACAAAAGGTTTACAAAATTTAAATAAAAAAATGCTAAGAAGTTGACCCGACTCTTTCATCCAGACGAGTGATTCAAAATTGAAATGTTGAAAGTAAACTTTGCCAGAAGTATCGAGTTTTCAACTTGGATTTGAAAATGACCTATATATTCAATCACATATATTGAATCATATAGATTAGAATCCGATATATAGTGATATAGTGTATAAGTCATTTGGAGTTTGAGAAAGATTTAAACTTCGATAAGGATGTTGAAAATTTTAACTTTGAAATTGAGGGACCTTCTATAAGTTATATAACTTAGCATGCTATTGATTAATCTGAGCACGTGAATTTTTAACATTTATAAAAAAGTTTGGATATGATTTGACTTGACTCTTTTATTCTACCAATTAACTTGGAGATGAAATGTCAAATCCAAGACTTTGAAAGAGGTTTCCTACACTCACCTCTCTTTTAACATGTCTTAATTGAGTTGGCCACACTCACCCAAGAAAGAATTGGGTAGAGGGACCAACAGAAGAAAGATAGTCAAAACTACCGATATAACAAAATTCATAGCACTATTAAAGATGGAGAGAGAGATTATCCCCAGTGGAGTCACCTTTTTTTGTTTGATTGAAAATGTTTATTATTTTGAAAAAGATTTATTTTTCATTAGAAAATATTTAATTTCTGGAATTTTTAATTTTGAAATCGAACACATCATTATGAATGATAAGTCACCTCAGAGGGTGAACATATCATTTCCTAATGGGTTCAAATTTCAAAACTTTGGATTTACTTCGATTATCATAGTCAAACATAAGGAGAGACAACATATGATCTTGAAGGATCAAAGTGATGTTCAATCTAATATTCGACTATACTAATCTGAATAGATAGATCATTAATTTCATAATCAAAGTTATGATTATAATTGACATATTTATCCGAGTAAAGAAGATATCAATCACTATCGATCATTTGAATATGATGATAATGATTGTCAGGTTTGAATTTCCTAAAGATAATTAATTAAAGTTTTAAAAAGCTTAATTTTTAAAAATTAGATCTGGGTTTTTAAATCTCCTATGAGTGCAAGCCCGCATAGTAAATTGCATCGTAGGAAACTAAAAACTTCCTACGAATACTCTCAACTAAAATTACGATACGAATTTTATTTAGAGATTCAAATATCGATGCCAAAGAAGATAAAGGTTGGAATTTCAATAGAGATTGGTTCAAGGTTGAACAGTTCTTTTTAGAGGTCAAAGGAAGAAGGGTAGGAGGTATTTTGAGATTCTGAATTACTTCAGAAAACACCTCAACCTATCCTAAGTGTTGGGCTTGAATTTGATGGAAGAAGATTTAAGTTTAAGTGATCAATTTTATTAGAAAGTGGGAATTAGATTTTCGGAGGTCGAGGACTTAAGGTTAAATATCTGCCTCAGATCCTAAGTCTAAGATGGGTACTGAAAATTAGTGACCCGGATCCTAGCTAATACATTACAAATCTAGACTTATCCCGACCTAGATTGAGGAGCCAGCTAAACCACCTAAGCTTTTCAAAACCATGTATCCGGTCTTTTATACAATAGTGGGTAGGGATGTTATTTAAGATTAGTTTAAGAAGAGTGGGGCCAACATCCAAAGCAGATTCCTAATTGGCCCCTTGACCTATGTTTGGTGAAATTCTTAAGCTAGAAATGAAATTTTAGACACTTTTAGGTGAGTTTCTAATGCAATGCATGTAAATTGACTCGATTAAAATACTTAAAATTATATGAAGCAATTTTAAAATTAGGCTTAAAAATATATTTTATCTTAAAGATGCACATATCCCTTTGATTAGAACTGCACCCTCATAGGCCAGGTGGTCTACCAGAACTCGCAGGCGGGGAGGTGCCTAATAAAAGAAGTGAAAATATAATAAATATGCATATAAAAAACTCCTGGTGGTTTTGGGCTTACTTCTTAAAGTGTTAGAATTTCTATGTGAGCTTAAATCTTTTAATTTTATTTAAATAGAAAAAGTTTGTTCGTGTCCTCATGAGCCTCCGATCAGGTTCCAGGCTAAATCAAAATTGACATGCAAGGAGCGCCAAAAAACTACTAAAAGCATGCAATCCTAATGTCACAATTAATATTAAATAATTAATCAAATAATTAAATTAATTAAATATAATACTCAAACTGAAAGTTTATAGGTAAGTGCCTTTTAATTATACAACCCATAGTTTGTAGGAAAAGTAAAGTGGCTGGGTACCACTGACTTCAACCCTAATTCTACTTCTAAGACTCAAGTGACTTTGAGAATGGGTCTTCTCATTCTTCACTTCTTTGTTCTTCTATGAAGCTCCTTGGATCGTCAGGTCCGGATATCCAAATGAAAAGAAACTCCCTCTAGGTAGGAGTGTTATCTTTTCTCTTTGGATACTTTGAAAGTCATCCTAATTTGGATCTCCAAATGGAGAGGGATTCTCCCCAAAGGGATGTCCTTTCCTTTTTGGATTCCAAATTGGATGCTTAAATATCACATTCTCAAATCACTTTAAATAATACAACTCAATTCAAATTAATTTACATTAATCAAAATTTAAAAATCTAGACTCGATCCTATAGGGTTATCCTAATAATTAACAGTTAATAAATATCCCAAGCCGTTAATATATCTGAAATTTAAATGCTCAGAACACAGCCACGTTTGGCCATGCTCTTTTAACTTTTAAGGGGGACTTAGCATTCTGAAGCACCTGCAGAAAATAACATTAATTTTAAAGCTTAATTACGTTTCCCTTTTAATTTTAAATATTTTATATGAGCATGGCCACCTGTATAAGATTAGATTAGTATAAATTATCCCTAACCTAGGGGTAGATCTAACGCACAATCAAATCAAAACACAGAGTGCAGGAAGTAAATAAAAAATTAATCAATTATTTAAATCTAACAACTAACATGCAATAAAAACTATAAAAAATTTAGCATACATAAGTAGCAGAAAAGTAAACACCGGCCTAGCCTAATACTAGAGTTGGTTGTCCTAGTAAATCATCTAAAGTGTGTGAGATAGGCTGTATGGTTTGGATATATCCTAAGTATGGCAATTAATTAAAATTATTTGACGTTCTAGTTAGTTGAAAGGCTTAAGGGAGATTTTAATTAAATTTTAAGTCTTAATGAGTTGAAATTTATTTCAAAATTAATTTTGATTGTTTTTTGGATACCACCTTTATTGCTCACCAAGGCCGTGAAGTTTATTTCACCTTTCTTGGGGCTAATTTAATAGCCTCGTAGGCCTGGGTTACCTAGTGGTACCTGGTATGATTAAGTGATTTGATTTTGATTAAGTTTAAAAGTTGATTAATTTTAATTATGTTTGATTGGTTGCTGGTTTTTAAAGATTTTTAATTGGTTTAAGTTTGCCATTGACCAGTTCGTGGCGTTGTGCCACCAGGCTCGAGGAACAAAGCCTCCTTAGAATACGTAGCCCCACAGCTCGGAGTAGTCCAACCTATAAACCAAGTTAATGTATTTGAATTAAGGATTTTAAATTTAGTTAAATTATTAATAATCAATTTATTTTAAGATTTAACACTCCTTAAAATCAATTCATGGCATTGTACCACCAGGCTTGAGGAACTAGGCCTCCTCAAGATACTTAGCCCCGCAACCTGGAGTAGTCCATCCTAAAAACTTCATCCTTGGAGTGGTTGTTGTGTATTAAGGGGTTGTTTGATTATTTTAAATATTAATTTATCATTTTCTAGAGTTTAAAATTAATTATCAAATTTTAAAATTTTCTGGATTATTTTAATCATTTAATTCAAGGGTCAAAAGTTCACTTTTTGATTAAGAGTTATTTCTAGAATATTAATATTTTATTAAAATACTAGATCTTAATACGATCAGTTAGACTATAAGTATGTTAAATTTGAATTTTTCTATATTTTATTATGAAGATTTGAAGTTTTGACTTAATTTTGACATAGGTTTGACCAAATATTAACTTTTTCAACTTTGATTGATTTCTAGAAATTAGATATTTTTGATAAATATTAAATCTTAATATGAGTTGAATGCCTTTGATTTTGTTTAGTTTGGAGTTTATTTGAATTAGTTATGAATTTGTAAAGTCTTGTGTATTTATTGAATTATTTAAAATTTGCTTAATTAAGGGCCTTTTATTGATTTGAGTCCAAATGACCTCCAAACTTTTTGAAATCACTTCCAAAGATCAGGAATGATCTAAGGAGTGATTATCAACTATTTCAAAATTTTTTGGAATTTTTAATTATTTTTAATTAATTAAATATTAAATTTTAATTAAAATTCAATTAAGATCAAATTTAATATCCAGTCAAGGGGTTTTTATTTTTCGTTGATTAAGAGTTTAATTCTGGTCAGTTAGAGGTATTATTTGTAATTTTGTTATTTAAATTTGATTTATTAAATTTTTTGGAAGTTTAAATATTTAATTAAGGGTTTAGTCTTGATTAAACTAATTAAAGGGCTTAATGACTTCAAAAATCAGGGAGAATTTTTCTTAAGGCTTAGAGTGTCACTAAGTTTAAGTGTTCAAAGTTTCAAGTCAAAAGGATGTATATCCTAATTATTGAAAATATTCCAAGTCCTCTAAATAAATCCTTAATTATTACCCTCAATGATGTCACTAGGTTATTCGGCTTGAATCAAAGTTTCTAACCCTTGAAAAAATAGATGTAAGCATACATACATTCATCACAATCACATCCTAGAACTAAGAGAGGCCTAAGTGTGTGTGTGCACGTACACATATAATAATTAATATTTAATTAATTATAATTAATAACTTGATTAGTGAATAATTAATACAGAACCATTCACTATTGCTCCCACATAACTTCTACTCGAATATGCTCAATCTAATTTTAAAATTTCAAGAGACCTCCCTGGAATTAAAGATTTAAATAAATATAATTTTAAAATAAATTTTAAAATATACATATACATAAACATATATATATATATATATATATATATATATATATATATATATATATATATATATATATATATATATATATATATATATAATGTATAAATTTTAAATAAAATTTAATTTAAAATATTGTTAAAATAATTTTTAAAGACTTAAGAGGTCCTTTGATTTTCAAATTTATTTTAAAATAAATTTTAATTTTAGAATATTTTAATGTAATATTTAATTAAATATTAATTAAATATTAATATCTTCAAATAATTCAAGTTATTTAAAATAAATAAAGTTTTAAATCTTAAAGTTAGTTTTAAATTAAAATATTTAAGATTCTAAAAATTTTGAGATTTTATTTATAATTTTTGAACTAATTTGAATTTCTTATGAATTTTAAAGTTTAAAGGTTAATTAAAGTATTTAAAATAAATAAAAATTAATTAAAATTCAAAATAAATTTTAATTTAAATTTAATTAAATCTTAATTATTCCTAGAATTTTAAATTACTTAAAATAATTTCCTTAAAATTTTAATATTTTAAAATTTATTTAAATTTAAATTCAAATCAAATATTAATTAATATTTAAATATTTAGTAAAATAGAAAGTATATCTTAATTTAAATTCAACTTAAACTTAAATAAATTAAAATATTTTTTTTCAAAATTTAAAATAAAACTAAAATTTGAAATATTTTATTTATTTTAATTATATATTAATTTTAAATAAGAAATATCTTATATTTTACATAATTTAAAATATACATAATATTTTAATTAATTTTGATTTTAAATTGAAGATAATTAAATTCTATAAATTTTGATATAAAATATTAAAATTTTTTTATTTTTTTAAAAAATAATTTTTATGATTTTTTTAATTTTTTTGTAATTAAAAATAAATTTAAATTAATTTAATAGGGATGGCGGCACCGACGACGGCGGGATGCCATGTGGTAGCCTCCCATTCATTGGATCATTTAGTGGGGGCAATCATTAGCTGGCGGTACAATCATTGCGCTGTTGACAATGATTACTGAAATGATCCACGGGATACGGATCACTTATCCACGTCGGATGTGGATCAGGGGCTGTCGGATGATCAGTGGTATGAAACGAGCGCCTCTGATTGAGCCAGATCGTAGACAAAACCACAGGATCATCCGTGCAGTTAGAAGGAACCATAGAATAGCTCGATCAAAACCGTTGATCCAGACTCTGAATACACGCAATTCATGCAGGCTTAATCGAAGCCCTAGAATACATTTTCAAGCTCGTTCTCTTAATCCAGTGGATCAAATAACTTGAAATTTTAAACACGTATTAAGGAACTAAACATAAATTATGTGGAATAATTTTTAAAGCTTAAAAAATGCTTTTTAAAAAGCTATTTAACTCTAAGTGGATTAGATAGGGTTTAAAGTTTTGAGAAAACTAACAATAGATCTTCAAAGTAATGGGTTCTCTGAATTTGTGGTCCGTCCACGCTAGTTTTTGAAGATGACTCCTCAGCTTGATAACGCTTGGATCGAGGGGAATAAGCCTTGGATGGAAATCTTGCTAAAGCTGCCGAGAAGCTATTGCCGATGAGGTTTGACCAGTCGATTTCAATTTGTAAAGTGTGTGGGAGGTTCTCGAAGGCTTGAATGAGCAGGGAGCTCAGCTAGAAGGGCTTGAATCTGGAGAGAGAGAGTTAGGTTGAGAATGAGAGCTCATTTGGACACTTAGGCCTATTCAAATGTCCTCTGATTGAATATAGGGCAAGGATCAATTAAGTGAACTCCCTGATGGCTGCCAAGTGTCTAGGGGATAGGTAGAATGGTAGGGAATCAAAGGACATGGGTACAATCCATGTGGAAAGGGTTTTTTGTCCTTAATTGGACATGTGGAGTGATGTGGGCTGTTTGATCTTGATCTCAGGGTTGAGAAAGACTCTAGGAATATTCTAGAGTCTGTTAAGACAACTGGGATCAAAAGGGCTTGGGATACATGCCATGTCATCAAGTGTTTTGGTCATTCCATGGTCTTTTGATCTTTTATTGACTAGTTTGACAAGTCAATAGGTCAGTCCTTGCTGAGGTGGAAAGGAGGGGGACCTAATGAACTAAATGAAAAACTTAGATGACTTGAAATGAGGTGGAAATGAACCAAGGGGCCATTTTGACCAACTTTGACCCATTTGAAAACTTGATTTGATTGGTTTGACTGGTCAAAATATCACATTAGCTAATGAGGTGGCATGAGGAGGTCTTAAGGAGATGTTTTAAGTGATTAGAAATGACTCAAAGATCAAAGGGTGGAGTTTGAATGAACATATGAGAGTTTAATGGGATTTGACCAAAAACATTAAGTTGACTTGGTCAACTTTGCCTTAGATTTAGTGATTAATCCTGAGGCTATGATTGGACCATGGATTAAAAGTTATTTTGAAGCTTGAAAAGAATTTGATAGGTTGAATGGGTTTAAATAACCCATTAAAGCCTCAAAGGAGATTTAGGTCAAACTAGGTTGACTTGGTCAACCAGGTTGACCCAGAACCTGGATTTCAACTCAATGGGTTTGATTTGATAATTTGAGTTCAATGGAGGTAATTTGAAGGATCAAAATGGTTATGTGGGTCAAATGACCTATTAGGCCCTTAATGGGCCTAATGGGTCAACTAGGTTGACATGGTCAACCAAGTTGACCCAGGGTCAAGGACTGGGTTCAATCAGTTCAAAATGACATTTTGAGTCTACTGGTGGTGGTCTCAAAGTTTGGGGAGGTCATTTGGTCAAAATGACCTATTTGGGCCCCTAATGGGCCTTTAGGTCAACCTAGGTTGACTTGGTCAACTAGGTTGACCCAGGGTCTAGTTTTGAGTCCAACAGGATCATTTTGATATTTAAAACTTGCTGGAAGTGGTTGCATTTGATTTGGAGCTCATTTTGTCCAAAGTGACTATTCATGCCCTATAGGGGTATTTTGGTCATTTTGGACTCTAGTCAACTGGAGGTCAAAATGAGTCCAATAAAATATAGTTTAATGTTCAATGAGTCATAGTCAAGGGTCTGGAAGTGATTGGAAGCTTTCGAGAAAGCTCCAAGGTCAAAATCCACTATGTGATAGGTCCAATGGCATAGACCGTAAATATTTGAAGGTTTTATAGCCTTTGGAAATTAATTCAATTTTTGGGGTTAGAGATCTCAAAATGAGCTCAAATTTAGAGGGTTGCCTCTAGAGACATGTCCCATTAGTATGCAATTGACAGACTCTGAATCAGAGGTCATTTGACTGGGTTTTGAAGTGTTTGAAAAATCATTAGAAAAGGCCTTTAGGACATGGTCCTTTAGGCTTGGATTTGGGTCTGGATTAATATGGAATTTGGATAGGCCTAGAGTTTAGATAGATCTAGGGTCTATTTAGATTTAGGGACTAGGTAGATTTTGGATCTAGATTGGTCTAAGGTCTAGGTAAATAAAGGGTTTAGGTGGATCCTAGGGTCTGGACAGGTCCTATGGTCTTAAATATAGGATTTAGGTAAATCTTAAAATTTGAAATCTAGGAGAATTCTAGAGTCTAGAAGTCCTAGGGTTTGAGGTTTAAAATGATCCTAGGATTGCCCAACAGAAACTTCCCATCCAAACTAAGCCCCAGGCGATAGAATTCTCATCCCTCAATTATTAGACCGAATACCTAAAATGCTGATTTGAACCGATTATCCCCAATAACTTCTATATGGTGAACTGATTCTGGAAGTGCAAATTTAATGGCATGAAGGAACCAATGTAGTGAGGAGTACGACTCCTTGAAACTACCAAATACTGATGTAAAAGCTTTTCGTCGGCATCCTAAACCTTGATGTAAGGGATCTTAATGTCAAATTTAGATTCCATCCGAGTGATGATCTCATGTGGCTTCAAGTCTATTTATTGATGAAGAATAGAAGTGATGTAGTAAGAGATGAACTTGGAGTTACAGTTATGATGGCCTCCAGACATCATATGATTCAAGCAAGTGTGTGGAGGACCATTGGATGAAACTTTCCACATTCCACCAAGTCATTTTCTCTTCATAGTGTGAAGGTTCCATAGGCAAGGATGTGATAGATTATCATATTGTGTGTATTTAACAATAAACCTAGTCTTGTTGGATGTGCTTTTGATGTATTCTACATTATTAATGATTGACCACCCATTAAGTGCGCACTGAAGGACCTCCTTATTCTTAAAAGTCATTCCTTCATATAGTTGATCGAGAATAATGCCATCCAATTTCGCAACAAAATCAGTAGTTGGAGGATCAATATCATCCATACTATCCCAAGCCTGTGTTGATCGTAGAACTTTGACATAATCGTTATTTGCATCCATACTACCTAAGTCAGCTTGGTGACGAAATGCATGTCATGGACCAAATCATGCCCAGGCAATGATACTTCGTATTCTTCTGTAATTGGATTTTCATCATCACTTGCGGGCATTCCACTTGAGCTCTCAGTAGTTCCACTGTCCATTGTCTCATGTCCTCCAGCTATTGGTGTGTCTATACCCTCATGTTCATGATCAAATAGTTGCCTATGTTGGTGGAGTTTAAACGTTAGTGCACCTGATGGCGTTCAATCACTTACACTTGCATGCCCTCTCGTATGTGGTTCTAACAATGTTAGATGCTCACTAAGACTTAAGGACCAACACTTATTGGTTTGTGGTGAGGTGAACATTCATGAACACTAAAGCAGTGAGTTTCATCTGTAATAGTAGGTACTATAGTGGGCCTATAACACACATTAATTATAATGATGAAGCTTAAATTAGAACTTAATAATCTTTATAGATAGAATATGAATTTCATCGAATGCATGTTTCATTTGTATGAACCTTTCTGGGTGGCAAGATACTATCAAGTCTTGATAAGGCAAATGATGATGAGAACTCGGGCTTATGCCGTGCCTATGGACTTGCTCAATTTGAACATAAATAATTAAAATCCTCGTTTGAGCATCGTGAAGAATGAACTCACATACTTCATCATCCGTCACTTGAATTTCTGTATAACCTTCGTTATTAGGAAGATGACAAACAAGGTCAACCCGGCATGTTTCACTATCACGGCGTAATGCTAGGAGAATTCTAGCATGTAATTCTTGAAGTGTAACATTCTCATTTATTTCAATTGGATGATTGCTTCCACCAATATATGAAGGGATAAAATCCTCCATAATGTTTACATAACCATCATAATACAAAATGAAATGTGATATTCTTGTGATTGATGTTGGATGGGGTGGGCCTTATACAGGATATCAAACAGCTTAATTTGTTTTCTTCTTGACTACTTTGCTTTAGATTTTAATAATTTTAAAGATGAGCGACACTACAGTACTTCTTCACATCACCACATAGAAATGATAGTTTCAATATCATATTATTGCATAGATCATCTACGATTAGTGGGCAGAAAAATTGAATTTCAAAAGCTATCCCTATTTGTAATCGAACTAGAAGTTTTTTGGTAGTTAACTCACTAAATTGGGAGGGTCATTTTAGGTTTTAGATACAAGCAATATTATATTATATATTAAAATATCTATTAATATTATTTAATTTATTTATATTACATTGATAAATATAATTTTTTGTATATAATTTATATAATTAAAATGTATATACTATATTAAAGTTAATGTATATAATATCTTTATATATATAATATGTGTTAATTTATTATGTAATTTCATTACTTTTTTTCAACAATTGTGAAAAAAATATATAATGGTTATTATATTAAATCCATTTGAAAATTCATATCTTATCTTATCATTTTTAATTTATTTTTATTTCTATTAAACATAACTATATCGGAATTTTTTAAAGAACCGAGACTCATAAGTTTAAAATAAAGTAGAATTTAATTTCCAGAAAACTTATAATGTTAAAATAAAATTAACATTTTTTTAACTTATTATCATCCTTAAAATAGTATGAAGAAAAGTTCGTAGTCTCCAACACCACACAAGCCCAACATATTGAACTTTCAACCCACATTTTTTTATTACTATTCTTTTAATTTTATTTAAAAAAATATTTAAAGGAAAATGTAAGTTAATATTGGTACATCACAAAAAATCATTCTGATCGTGCACGAATCTTGAGGCAAAATCAAGTTGGAAACTTCTGAAATCAAAATTGTGATCATCTGAACTCCGATTTTAGCAAACTTAAAGTCAAACTGATCGTCTCAAAAATAATAACCCAACGACACCAAATTCGACTCAATCCAAGCTCAAATGGGTCCAAATCAAAGACTCAAAGCTCTTTTGGAAGGTTTAAAATACAATTTGGATTACTAAACGGTTTCCAAATGTGACATGCTTATAGTCGAATTGAGCGACTCGATGAGACGAATCCAACGAGCCCATGATCATTAAATTCTGATGTCATTAAAACATTCAAATGTCCAATAAAATACTCTATGATTGGTGGAATCAACACGGGCCATTCGATAGAACACTCCGAACCTACCCCAGATCATTTCTATATTTATAGGGTGTGCCACTCATGAAAATCTATAAATAGACCCCCAGTTTCTACATGAGGGGCACTTTTGGCTAGAGATTGGAGAGAGCTCTGATGCTTCAAGAGTTTTAGTACCAACGTCGACCACTGCTTGACTTTAGCCCGAGCACCGTGACCACCGCCTGGTCGCCGACAGCCACTGGACTTCAGCCCAGTCACCGACCGCCACTGGACTTTAGCCCAACCATCGTCGGACCACCGCCCATCCGCTAACCGTTGCCGAACTTCCGCCCGACCACCGATCGCCTCAAGACTTCAGCCCGACCTTCGTCGAATCACCGTCCACCGCCTCCGGACTTCCACTTAACAGTCGAGTGTTGTCAAACTTCCGCCCGACCTTTGTCGAATCATTCCCTGTTAGCTGAACTTCTGCTCGGACGCTGTCGAACTTCCACCCGACCGTCATCAGACCTTTTTCTAACTCTCCAAACTACTGTAATTTGACCGCTCATAAGTCAAGAGATGGGTCAACATTTGTAATTCACTCAAATTTAGTGGAATCTTCTGCCTGGGCGAGGCCCCATATTTTTCCCTCTTTGGACTTTCCATGTAAAAAAGATTGGATGTTTTACTTCTCTCTTTCTATTTGTGTGTTGGATATCTTTACATTATTAAGATGAAAAATTTACTCACTCTACCGCCACGAATATCCTAGTCCGCAACAGTTTGGCACCGTCTGTGGGAAGTTAATCCCACTATCCTAAGTACCAATTCGATGGAAAATATGCATAGCAATCACATTTTAGGAGCCTCCCACTCCAACTCACACTAATCGAGGAATCATTCCATGAACTAGGGACGCCAAGCGTTGGCCTCTTTCCACCCTCATGGGAGAAACCCTGCCGGAGAAGGAACCCCTGAACCATCTTTAGAAGATCGCATCTGAAAAATGGAAGAATCTCAGAATGAGATCATTCAACTCATATGAGAGACTCGGCGACCAGCATTAGCACCACATGAACAGATTCTTCTCCCTCAAGATTTTCCACTGGCCGAAGATATTCAACCCAAACATTTTCATGTAAAGATTCCTCTCCCTCTAACAAGGATGCATCCTCCGACACATGATGAATTACGATGATTGGTCCCAGAAGAGTTTCCTTTAAGAGGTGGAAGACAACCTCTTCATCATTGAGACTTCCAGGAGTCATCACCCCTAAATGAAGCCATCCTTCAATACCCCATTCCTGTGGGCTTTAAATTACCGAGTATAGACTCTTATGATGGGTCATCTGCCCTTACAAGCATATCGATTACTATACAACTATTATGCATATTCAACGAGCCTTGGATGCACTCCTCTGCCAAGTATTTCTTTCTACCCTTAACGGGCAAGCTCGTACGTGGTTCTACTCGCTTTCATCAAGTTAGCCAAATTATGTGTCAAATAATTTGTCACTAATTAAAGAATTGTTAAGGACTCTTCCCATCTCTCTGGGATCTGCCAGAATGAAGGAGAGTCACTCAAAGAATACTTCTAAAGGTTCTCTATCGAGGCTTGATAAACTCTAGGGGTAGAACCTGAGTTACTAAAAGGAGTTTTTCTTGGGGGACTTTATCCTAGCCCTTTTTACTCAGCACTCATGCGAGACATGGTACATTTATATGCTTACTTAATTCATTATATGGAGGCCCAGATCTCAGTAGATGAAGCCATAAATTCCATAAGAAGCAATTTGAGTAAACAACTAGGAAGCATAAAAATGCACCGGGGATGGATGATTCATCATCTCAGTGAAAGAAGCAAGGGAGTAATAACTTGCCCCCCTCGACCTTCACAGTTTCGATAGGAGCCTCGACCAGAGAAGGGGTATACGCCTCTTAATACATCTCGAGCAAATATCTTAATGGCCATCAGAGATGAAGAGAATGTTAAGTGACCAAATCCCTTAAAGATAAACTCAGAAAATCAAGAATAATACTAACACTTCAATTGTAGCTATGGACACACAACTGAAGCATGCAAACAGCTGAAAGAGAAAATCGAGAGACTAATCCGACAAGGCTACCTTAGTTGGCTCATAATAAACCCACCCGGTCATAAGGAAAACCCCTATATAGGGGGTAACCGATACAAAGATAGTCAAAGAATCATCACCAAATGATTGGAGAGATTGAGACCATCACTAGGGGCCCGTTATTATCTAACCAAGTCTTACTTATAGTGAATGAGGAGCCAGCACAAAAGAAGGTTCATGTTGACCGTTGTATTACTTTTCATGATGCCGATCTAGAGAGCGTTCAGACCCCTCATCAGGATCCACTTATAATTAACGCGGGGATTGGCGACCCATGCTTCAACATCAAAAGGATCTTAGTTAACAATGGGAGCTCGGTGGATATCCTATTCTACTACACCTTTCTTAGTATGGGCCTGGTTAAGGAAAAGCTTCAACCAGTTATAGGATCATTGTATGAGTTTGACAACTAACCTGTATGGGTAGAAGGGATGATTTAGCCTCCCAGTAACACTTGGGGAATTCCCTCAGTAGGTTACTCATCCAATCCAATTTGTTATTATAACTGATATATAACATTACTATTATACGTTGCGGGCTAGAGTGCCCGAAGCAATGCACTGGTTTTCACTTGGCACAAAAAATAACTTTACTACATAATTTATCATAACTATTATAACGTTATTATAACAATAGTTATATATCGTTATGGTAACTTTATTATATAAGATAACTAGAAAACTTTACTTCATAAGTTAACTATAACGTTAACTTATATAATTAACCATGCCAACCTTATATATAAAGTTATAATAACTTTATACAAAGTTATAATAAAGTATTATATAGTTAACATTATTACATAAGTTAACTATAATATTATAATAATTATAATATTATAATATTATAAAAATATCTGTTCTTTATAATAAAGTTATATAGTTAACTTTATTACATAAGTTAACTATAATATTAACTTTATTATAACGTATTATATAACTATAACATTAACTTTATTATATGGTTAACTTTATTATATAAGTAACAACTCTATTATAATATTTCTCAATAATGATGTTATAACTTAAAAAAAAAAAAATCGAGCTTTGATCAAAGCCAAGAGGCTTGATATTATAACGTCCAAACGACATCAGTTATTATAATGTTTAAATACCGAGCTTTGATAAAGCCTCTTGGTTTAATTTTATCGATTATAATTGATAACTTAGTACTAATATTAATTAACTAGTTAGTTAAGTTAGTAATCATATATGTATATATTTGTATATATTTATATATATACGTAATTTTATCCCGCAAAAATTTGATTTGGATATTTAAATACTGAAATTACACAAGCATTTTTGGACTTTGCAAGAGTCGACGTCCAAAAATAGGGGGGCAACTGATATGTCACAAAAAATCATTCTGATTGTGCACGAATCTTGAGGTAAAATCAAGTTGGAAACTTTTGAAATCAAAATTGGGATCATATGAACTCCGACTTTAGCAAACTTATAGTTAAACTAATCATCTCAAAAATACTAACCCAACGACACCAAATTCGACTCAATACAAGTTCAAATGGGTCCAAATCAAAGACTCAAAAAGCTTTTGGAAGGTTCAAACTACAATTTGGATTAGCAAACAGTTTCCAAACGTGACACGGCTCAACGAGACAAATCTAACGAGCCTAAGATCATTAAATTCTGATGTCATTAAGACATTTAAATGTCCAATAAACACTCTATGATCGGTGGAATCAACACGGGCCATCCAATGGAACACTCCGAACCTACCTCGGATCTTATCTATATTTACGGTGTCTATCACTCATAAAAATCTATAAATAGACCCCCACTTTCTACATGAGGTGGACTTTTGGCTAGAGATTGGAGAGAGCTTTGAAGCTTCAAGAGCTCTAACACCACCGCTCGGCCGCCGACCGTCACCGGGCTTCAGCCTGACCATCGTCGGACTACTGTCCGGCCGCCGACCACCGCTGAACTTCAGCCCGAGCACTATCGAACCACCGCCCGGCCGCAAACCGCCGTCGGACTTCAACCCAACCATCGTCAGACCACAGCCCGGCCGCCGTCCGTCGCCGAACTTCCACCCGGTCGTCGATTGCCTCCGGACTTCAGACCGACCTTTGTCGGATCACAGTCGACCGCCTCCTGACTTCCACCTAGCAGCCGAGTGTCGTCAGACTTCCTCCAGACCTTTATTAGATCATTCCCGTCCAAACTACTGTAATTTGACCGGTCCTAAGTCAAGGGGTGGTTCAACATTTATAATTCACTCAAAATTTGTGGAATCTTTCACCTGGGCGAGGCCCCAAAGTTTTTCCCTCTTTGGGCTTTCCATGTAAAAAAGATTGGGTGTTTTACTTCTCTCTTTCTATTTGTGTGCTGGATATCTATGAATTATTAAGACGAAAAATTTACTAACTTTACCGCCGCGAATATCCTAGCCCGCAACAAATATTACAAGTAAAAATTATGAAAATTTTAATATTGAATTTAGTAACACTCAAACGAATAGATCCATCAATATACAATTAGGCCTATAACACTTAATAATATTATATTATCATATTGTTATAATAATTAATTTTTTAATTATAATATTTATTACAATATATTAATATGACTTCATTTTTATTGATATTACTTATTACGAAATTTTATACATTAGATTATCTATTAATGTAATTATTTCTACCTATATTATATTAAATATATATATATATATATATATATATAATAATTATTATTATAATAATTTAATTTGAAAACTTTTATAAACAAATTTATCATTAACTATTATATAAATATAATAATAATAATAATAATAATAATAATAATTTATAATGGGCGTACTATAATAATATTAATTTTTTTATATTATATTATGAAAGTTTTATAATATTAATTTTTTTTTATAATCTAATCTTTATTATATTTTATTAACTTTTTTTATTTTTTCCCAATTTAAATAATAATGAAATTTTATACATTAGATTATCTATTAATATAATTATTTCTATTTATATTATATTAATAATATATATATATATATATATATATATATATATATATATATATATATATTAAAAATAATTACAATTTAATTGATAGAGAACCTTCATGAACAAATTGAACATTAAGTATTATGTAAATATCATAATAATATGAATTATTTATAATGTGCGTATTAATTTTTATTTATATTATATTATGAAAGTATTATAATATTAATTTTTATTTATACTCGAATATTGTTCATATTTTATTAATCTAATTTTTTTTTCTTCGATTTAAATAATGATGTTATTTAATAAATTATATTATTTATTTATATAGTTATTTTAATTTATATTATTATAATAGAATTTATTTATATATTTATATTTTAATAATTATTATATTTAAATTTAAGTTTGAAAACTTTAATAACCAAATTTGTCATAAGTATTATTTTAATATCATAATAATAATAATAATTAGATATAATGTCCATATTATATTTATATATATATTTTTAATTATAAAAGTATTATAATGTTAATTATTATTTATACTCTAATATTATTATATCTTATTATTATAATTTTTTTAAATTTAATTTATAATGAAATTTTATAAATTATTTTACTTATTAATGTAATTACTTTAATTCATATTATTATAATAGAGTTTATTTATATATTCATATTTTTATAATAATTATATTTAAATTTAAGTTTGAAAACTTTTCTAACCCAATTTATCATTAACTATTATTTTAATAACATAATAATAATTATTGTACTATAATTATAGTACAATTTGGTTTTTTGTTATATTCTGAAAGTTTTATTATATTAATTATTATTTTAACTCTAATATTAATTAAATTTTATTAATATTATTTTTCAAATTTTTTATATTTAAATTTTATACATTATATTATTTATTATTATAATTACTTTAATTTATATTTTTATAATATCATTTATTTATATATTGATATTTTAACAATAATTAAAATTTAATTTAAGTTAGACAAACTTTTATAACCAAATTTAACATTAAATATTATTTAAATATCATATTGATAATAATTAATTATAATGCATGTACTATACTCAGATTTATTTCTATTTATATAATTTCATGAAATTTTTATAATATTAATTTCTATTTTTACTCTAATATTAATTCTATTTTATTATTATTTATTTCAATAAAATTTCTTATGATATTTTATAAAATATATTATTTATTACTATAATTATTTTTTTAATATCATAATAATAAGTTCTATTTTATCTATATAATATACATAATTTAAATGTCTCTAATATATTTATGCTCATGTATATAATATATTTATATATTAAATATGTATAACATTAATATATTTAATCCTTTACTATTTTTAAAAAATATGTAAACTGTATATTTAATGCTTCTAACATTTAATGCATCTTAAAGATAAAATATATAATTTAATTTTTTTTATATTAAATATAACAATGTCGAAAGTTTTCTTTAGACCTAATATTAAAAACTTTTAAATCAAGGAGAAATTCATATCAGGAGAGCTTATAAAGGAGAAAGTAAACTCAGGACAACTTAAATTGCAATTTTGTATGATTCCTTCCTCTGTCAACATTACTCTTCCGATTTCTTAAGAAAAAAATTAGGTTTTACTATTTTCTTTTAATCTAGGTCCTGATTTACATGCAAACATTAATACAAAATACTATTTTAATTATTTATTTTACATAATCCAAAAAAAAAAACATATTAAATTTTAGGGTAAAACATATGCCATGTATATTTCAGGATCTAAAAAAATCTCACAACCTAACAAATTGACATATCTCACAAATAAATAAAAATTTCTAAAAACAACAACAACACTCAAAACTAACATATCTCGCATACATCTTTAACATCAACAAAATTTCCTAAAGAAAAAATAATCGAGCAAGATAGAACATATTAATGTATATAAAACTCAAAACATACAGATCTCATGATTTTAAAAAAAATAATCGTGCAACATATCATTATAAATTCTTCATGATTTTAAAAAAAATAATCGTGCAACATATCATTAAATTTTTTTAGATTATAATTCATCTGCATATTTATCTCTTAAACTAGCTCCTTTCTATAATTTGGCCATTATTCTATTAGAATAAATTCTTCATATTTATATAATATACTGATTAGTTAATTCTAAAAAATCTCTATTAGATGCTTAAGTGATTTAAGAGTTTATTTTATTAAGAATTATTAAATTCTTAAAAATATTAATTATTATTAGGTTAATTATTTATTACTTTTCAATATCAATATTATGCACTTTTGATTAAAAAATTATTATCTAATTATAGTAAAATTTGAGACTATAGCTAAAAAAAATAGAAAAGAGAATCATAAACAAAGTCATAAGCATGTCAGAACACTAGGAAAGTAATAGGTAAAAATTTTCTATTCGATTCACAAAAGATGTAATTACAAATAAAAGAAAATACTCCTAACAAAAGTTTCCCCCAAACTTAAACTAAACACTAAAATATAAATAATAAAAATAAAAGAAACAAAAAAATTGACTTCATCCCCCTAATCATCCATAACCCCTTCCTCCTCTTCTCCTGTTGTTATTGCTATTGAAGAAGTCTGTATAATTTTATACACACTGTTTGTACACAATGTGTACATCACAATCCAGACGATCCAGACGTCGGACGTAATAATTTCTCCTATAAATGGGGCTCCAGGAAAGTGGATTTTATTTAGCCCAGCATTGAGCAAATAGCTCTGAAGCATGTGAGCAAGTGGCTATTGTTCCAAAATATAATATAATTTGTAACTTATTCCCTTGTGCCATTGCCTCGATACATCTAAAGTCTGTTGTATAGTTCAAATTGCTCACTTAAATCAATAACTTGATCTACTAATGCCTGAGGGGCTCTATATCTAGATTTACTAGGGGGATGAACTCTCACTAGGCTCACCAGAGGATATCTTAAAAGATAAAATTTTATTTTTAGTTAAAACAATATCAGGAAAGAGTTGCTCAATAAGATCCCCTAATATCTCAGCCTGAACACATAAAAGATAAATTAGAGAAGGGTGTCTGTGCTCTACAATAGTAGTCTTCTTAAGCATATGGTTAATGGAATAAAGGATGACCTTACAAACATCTATGGACATGCCCTGCACATTAGATGTGGAACCACCTGCGTGAAGTGTACTAATAGTAATAGGGAATTGGTAAACACAAGCCCAACCAATCATACATAAAATCCTACAAAGACAAATATATTTATGTTAAAGAATGCAATCCCACAAAAGCTGGAACACAAAGACCTGCCTATAGGCATCCACTAAAATAGCATCCATCATTGCACTGAAGGCAAAAAAGGCAAATAAGAGATTAAATAAAGGTCATTATTCATCGAAGGCAATGTTTGATCCTACAATATCATCAAACTATTAACTAAAAGAATAGCAAGCAGCAACATCTTTATGTACATCAATGACAATAAGTTCCACGAGAATAGCAATTTTTTTACTCTAGCCTTCCAAACATAGAATTTTACAACAAAATTTGGACTGATGATTCTTCCATACGTACAATGATAATTACACAAGAATTATCTATATTATTATACAAGTTATGTGCGAGTCTCAGGAAGAAACATTCTCACGTAGAATCACATCAAAGAAAAAACAAAGATTTAGATGAAGCAAATGATACTTGAATCCATTCCAAGCAAAATTAATTTGTAACCATGCAAAATGAAAATACCTTCCCAAGAGATATAGAGCTTCTGCTTCACTGACTATGCGTTCGGTTTCTTGCAGCAAATGCTTTGACCCACTGCACTTCAATTTTTATTTTTCTCTTTTTAATTTTTTTTTTCCTTTGAATGGTACAAGTTTAATCATGCCAAGGTGAAGCCTAAGATCAATTCAGGACATCACATGTCGTGAAGGGATGAGAGCCATCTTTCAATGGAGTCAGTGCCCTCTGAACAAGACAAAATGAGAGGAAAAATTAAAATAGTGAAAATTTGAAAGACAAGGCTAAAGAAACTAATTGCAAGTATATGAATAAGTATAAATAGGATACATAAGATATTGCCAATAAGGAATCCTGGGGCCAACATTCGGTAATAAGAACTGTTACTCGCAAAAGGATCAACAATCTGTACATTTATTTGTTTCCATGTTATAATTGTTGAAGAACCATAATTTAGAATAGGAAGGATGACAGCTACCATGCATAAAATAGAGTATCCATTAGCATAAAAATCCATTAAAAGATAGGCGATGAACAACAAAAAGTACAATTATTAAATTTGCAATTAGAAGAAAAATATTCCTACTGATAAGTCATCAAAAAATTATCTTGATAGGGCACAAATCTTGATGCAAATATGAATCAGAAAATTTCAAAATTAAATTCGGGACCATCCGAACTCCGATTTCAGCAAACTTAAAGACAAACTGAACGTCTCAAAGAGACGAACCCAATGACACCTAAATCGGTCCAATCCGAACACAAATGGGTCCAAATCGAGGGCCCGAAGCCTATTTGGAAGCTTCAAAACAATAATTAGATGATCAAATGATATCCAAATGTGCCATGCTTAAAGTCGAATCGAAGGGGGTCGACAAGAAAAATCTAACGAGCTCAAGATCGCTGAATTCTGACATCATTAAGGCACTCAAATGCTCGATAAATGATCCATAATCGAGGGAGTTAATATTGGCCGTCCATTGAAACACTCCCAACGTATCCTTGATTTTTTGCCTATTTACTAGCCATGCTACTCAAAAAATATATATATAAATAGACCCCTCATTCTTCATAAAAGAGGATAAAGAGAAGAAAAACAAAGGATCTCTCTTGCTTTCTAAAGCTTGCACCACCAGTCGGATCTCTTCCCAACCACCGACCATCGCTAGACTCCGACCACCGACCATCGTCGAACTTCTGGCTATTAATTAGTTGATGTTGGATCTTATCCCAACAACTAAACATTTCCAGGCAACTACCCAATGACTGATCAATACTGAATCTTCAGCCATTGATGGAACATTCTCTATTATTCAATCAACATCAACGGACAAATCTTCTGAATTTTGGAAACCTCTTCAACATACTATATTCTCCGTGACATTGAGATAAGGGATGAGTTGACGTCGTTTGACTACGATTCTTCTGACCTCCGTTGCCCGCCAACTACGGTCCTTTCGACCATCGCCCGACTACGATCCTTTCGACCTCTATCGCTCGCCTACTACGGTCCCTATGACAACCCTCACTCGACTACGATTCTTCTAACCTTTGTCACTTGCCGACGAAGGTCGGAGCGACTCCGACCTTCGGCAATTGACTACAGCCCTACCAACTAAATAAACAGACCAGCATTCTCTTGAGAACAACTATCATTTCATTCTCCAACTATATAATGTGCTCTCTACAATTTATATTTTAGCCAACGCCCTCCTCCGAAGAGGGGCATTATTTATAATTATCCACCAACACAAATGTATTCATTTAAACTGGGTAAGGCCCTGTGATTTTCCTCCATTTTCAGGATTTTTCACGTAAAAATTTTGGTGCTCTTATAAATACTGTATCCATCTCTTTTATCTATCTGTGAGTTGGATCTTCATTCAAAACTAAGACGTTAACTCAATATCTCTCTATTGCTACGAATGTTCCAGGACGCAACATCTATAATCAGCACATATTAGTAACTTTCATATTGAACCTCTGACAAAATAAAGTGAAAGAAATAAAACAAAATGAAATGCTTATCAGGAAAAACTTCTACATTATATTATGGAGCTTAATTTATTTTTCTTATCAAGAGAAAATGTTATAAAGACTTAATCATAGGTTTTGAAAGTTTTATTATATTTTTGGCTACCTTAATTTTCCTTGGCGAAATTTTAAAAAGGAACACCATTGCTATATATTTAAGGATAAAAGATGTAATTAAACAAAATATTATATTGGATCAAAAACGAAAATTGAAGCCAGGATTTTTGCAAAAATATGAGATCAAAGGAGAACGCAATTTTCTTTTTGGTTTTGGTGAAAACTGTAAATCGAAATGTGTTTTCTATAGAAAACACAATTTAAATTTTGGTTTTCTAAAGATTTCTATAGAAAGCATAAATTGAATTTTGGTTTTCTTAGAAAACAAAATTCAAACTAGCGTTTTCTATATAAAATATAATTTAATATAATATTTAAAATTTTTATTATAGTATTTAGTATAATATTAATAAATTTAATATAATAAAGTTTAATATTTAAAATATATTTTTGATATAATATTTAGAAAATATAAATTTTGCAGAATAAATAGCTACTGAAAATTACAGAAATAAATAGTAAAATTAGAATATTTTAGTACTTTTTAATACAATATAATATATATTTAAAATTATAATATTTATTATTTTTAATATGAAATATAATATAAATTATATTTATAATTATCTTATTAGATTTATTATATGGGATATTGAATGGGGTTCTTGTTAGTAGAATTCGAGTTGGATGTTAAAGCATAGAAATGCTTCGGGCCTATTAAATCAACTGTAATCATCTTTTTTAAAAATTTACCTTTTTTTTTTCTTTATAAAGAGGGGGCACCGTCTCTATGTTAGATCAAAGGAATTAGGACTATAAATTCTATATAAATTTAATGATAAGTTTTGTGCGTTCATCCTGTCTTTTGTTTTCAATTATTTTTCTCTCAGCTACTTAATTAGATTTTTGCCTATTTCCAACATTAGCCACTGTAAACTACCACAGGGAAAAAGATCTCTAGTAATAATAGTACTACTGTGCAAACAAAGCCATCAATCACCATTGAAAATGAACATAATTCAAAAAGTAAAATAAATTAATCAACATTTCTGTGGAAGGCGTCAAAAATTAGAGAAAATATTACAGGTATTACTGTATATTTAGCCGTGTATTAGCTAATATACAACAATACACATCAATATATAGCTAAATATATAGTAATATACAGTAATATCTAGTAATACATAATAATACACTAATCCATACATCATATTTTCATTGGAGTCCAGAAGTAACTCTACGTCCGGTGTCTGTACTTAATAATTTCTCCAACAATTGAGTTCCCAACTCCTCGGAAAGATGGAAGCAAAATGTGAAATGTCTAATGGAAAAAAATTTAGTAATATACCGGTAAAAAATTGATCAAGGTAGCTTTATATATCCCAATTCACTTTGAGATGAGTGAAATAAACTACTAATCAATCAATCTAATCCCAAAATTTTCCATGTCAAATTCTTTTCACTTAACGCATAAAAGGAAGATCTACAAGTATAGAAAGAGGCAACTTGTAAAACATAAAAAATCAAACAATTAGAAGAATTAACACAAATCAATCACAACAACTACTCACCAGATGAAAATCCAAAGTGTTGAGTGACAGTACCGAAAGCACGACTCTTCATACCGTCTTTCTTCTCGCATCGGCCACGTCCATAGCAAGGCACAAGAACAGCAAAGCTGCTATCAGTCTCCCCCTCATTGCTCTGGAATTCCGGCGCATGAGGTTCAATCCAACCAATAGACCAATCTGAATCATCTGATTCAGAACCTGAGAGGCAGCCTCCATCAGAGGGCACAATAACCACATCATACTCCCTATCAATCCTCACCCTCCTCTCCTCCCTGCTCTGCCATTTCTTCTTAATTCTTCTGGAGGAAGATTTCATCTTAGTCCCTTTTACAGATGGAAACTTGACGGAATCGAGCTCTCTGAACCCCGAAGGGAAATCAGAGGACAAATTCAGAGCTGAATTAGTGCTTTCATGGCCGTCCTTTGTTCCCCATAACCAATAAGAAAGATGAGTGAACGTTATAGCCATTTCACAAATCCCGCCCCCTTGGTGCGATCTGACGATCGAAGATCGATGAAACGAGAAAGCGCAAAGAAGAATTAAGAAAAAAAAAATCTACAAATTAATAAAAGAGAATAGCTAGTTGATTCGCCAAAAACTCCAATCAGGTACCAAAAAAATCAATTTGTATCAAAAGAACAATATCTGCAGTGAATGAAGACAAGAAATAAGAGCAAGTGAACAAACAAATTAAAAAAAAAACTTTTATTTCTAATTTTCTTACTGAATAAGAGGCTTCAGCGATTGATTCAAACTTTGAATAAGAAATCTCCGGAAATCTAATTCCCACAGAAACCTAAAATGGTGCGTTGTACACGAGGATTGCTCCTAAAAATCCCAAACAAAAAAGAAAAGGATTGCTATTCCTACTCGAGAAAACCCAACGAAAGCAATGAAAACCCGCTTAAAATTTTCTGCCGAATCCAGTCGTCACGGCGATGGATCCCGCAAATTTTACTCCAACAAACCCGCCTCAACGAGATTCGAAGAATGAGAAGCGAGTCCGTCCAGATACCGAGAAGAGAGAGATTAAAGATTAGAGGAACAGATTGGAGATCATTATAGCCGTCCAGCTGGCAGCGCCGCCAGCTACCCAATCATTTATTTGGCTCGACAAGAGGGAATCTCTTAAGTTTTTTTTTTTTTTGTTTTTTTCCGAAATATGAGGGCAAAGCGGACTAAAAAAAAATATTACAAATATAAAATTAAAATAAATTTTTTTGAGTTTTTTTTAAGGAGCCTAAATTAAGAGAAATAGAGATGTCAAAAAATAGAATTTTTATTCGATACGGACACCAGATGTAACTCTATATCCTGACGTCTATTACATGTCACCACGTAACGACTCGATGACCCGTGGACCCGACTTGCTAAAAAACTGGTAATAAGCACATGCTTTTTATAATTAACACGCAGCCCAACGACCCAACCCGGAAAGGACGCAACAATTTAAAAGAAACCCGCCTTTTTTTAAGTTTCATGACATTGGCGGACTTTTTTGACATGTGAGACAGGATATCGCCACAAAAGAGAGCAAAGAAAGAACAGGGAGGAAGATGATATGAAAATGGAATTCTCTTTGAATGACATCGAACAGTGCAAGGAGATGGAAGACTTCCAAAACGTCGAGGAAGACTTACCGCAGTGATGTATGGGAGATAAGTCTGAAATATTATCGGTAAGTTTTTAACTCCGAAGAGGTTTTAGAATTTATCATTTGAGAATATAACTATGTGGTATGTCAACTTTTTGATAGTGTGAAGCTTCTAGGAACTGTTTGTTCTAGTTTCTCAGTACCCCTTGTTGGTACGAAGCAGTACTGCTTCGCGGTACCCCTTCTCGGTACCGAGCAGTACCGAGTGGTAGTTGTGCCAACTGGTTCTACAGCTTGTTAGCTTCCCCGTACCGCTTCTCCGTACCGCTACGCGATATCGTTTCTCGGTACTGAGACCCGATACCATTGCTCGGTACCGTTTCTCGGTACCGCGAATAGGTTCTTCTTTATACTAGTGATTTTTGTGAACTGCCACACTTTTATCAGAATGTTAAGTATGTTTTTCTTGTGAACAAAGTGTTTATAAGTCTGAGAAGGAAGCATATGACATGTATTACGATTATGCTCATAATCATGGTTTTAGTATTCGGAACGAGCATCATTCTTACTAGCCTTATTCAAGGAGAATAAAATCAAAGGAATTTATCTGTTCAAAAGATGGGATCAAGGAGGGCATTGACTTAAAAACCAAATTAAAATATAAAAAATCAAACACTAGAACCAGGTGTCTAGCTATGATTAGATTTGCAGTCATAGAGGATGGAGTTTGGATGGTGCAGAAAGCCATTGAAAGCCATAATCACGAATTAGCTAGGCCAGAAGATCAACATTTGCTTAGATCATGTAAACACATTAGCGATGAGAAAATATTTGTTCTTAAATCAATGACAGATATTGTGATAAGAATAGTTGATGCATTTACATACCTATCCGAGGAAGTGGAAGGTGTAGGAAATGTAGGATTCTTTAAGAAGGATGCATATAACTACATTCAAAAAGAGAGAAGATCGAATATTAAGAATGGGGACATAAATTCCCTACTTGAACTATTTAAAAAATGACAAATATATGACAACTAAAATATCCAAACTGATGAGGAGGATAGATTGTTGAATTTTTTTTAGGTTGATGGATTGGGGAGAATAGATTATGATTTCTTTAAGGATGTGATAATTTTTGATACTAGCTATAGCCTTAACAAATATAATTTAGCTTGTGCACCCATTATTGGAGTTAATAATTATTGGTAGAATGTTTTGTTACGGGTGGCTTTTTTATCGGAGAAGATAATTGATTCATTTACCTAGTTATTTAAAATATTTTTATGAATAATGGGTGAAAAACATCTCATAATGATATTTACTGATCAAGACCAAGAAATGGCTAGAGTAATAGAAATTGTGTTGCCTCAAACACGGCATAGGCTGTGCCAATGGCATATCTACAAGAAGGCTCCATCCAAGGTGTGGTGCTTTAATAACAATAATAAAGTTAGGGGTTTATTTTATAGTTGTTTAAGGAAATGTGATTCTGAGGAAGTGTTTGAGATAATCTGGGCTGAAATGATAACTGAAGGGGACCTCCAGAGTCATGACTAGTTGAAAGAGCTTTATAAAATTAGGCATAAGTGGTCAACAACATTCAACAAGAATTATTTTAACCTTGACATTTTTTCTACACAATGTAGTGAGTCTACTAACAATATGTATCAAGGCATTTACAAGGCAACAAGTTGTATAACTGATTATTTCCTAGGCTTGGAGAAGGTGATGAAGAGTTGGCATTGGAATGAACATGATGAAGATTTTAGATGCAGCCAGTCCTAGATACAACCTTTAATAAAAAGTAGCCCAATACTAAAGCATGCTACCCGATTTTATTTTAGAAAATTGTATTTTTTTTAAGAGAAGTTCTTACAGGGTGTGGGTAGAATGTGCATATGCCACGCTTCACCTGACTCATCCACATTTTCTATCAAGAACGTCAATAAATATGTTTAGTCGCAATATTGGACTGTTCATTTTGATGTAATAAAGGGTACCATACACTGCAGCTGTGAGAAGTTTGAGATAATGAGTTTGTTATATTTGCACTGCATGAGAGTTAAAAGGAAGTTAGATATTGTTAATATTCCTTCAAAGTACTTATTGCTATGATGATGAGCTAGAGCTAGAAAAGATATTTATGCTGTGCGGATGGTGGCAGGTATGGGAAAGAGTACTTACCCATCTCAGGAGGGATCTAATGGTATGTTATTCAGAAATTATATCAGCAATTTTATATATCAAAATAGCACACGAGCACATGGGAAAGAGGATGCAGAATAGTATGTCTTGGTTGTAATGACTGACATTGCTGAAAATGTTGACTTCATTCTGGAAGGAAAGAAAATTAACCACAAGTTTATTTCCAACATAGGTGGGAGTGGGCAGAAAAAATTGAAAGACCTAGCGAAGTGTCAACCTAAAAGAATTTCTAATGCAAGATTGAAGGGCCAGTAGGAGAAGAGGAAAAGCAAAAAAATTAAACCCGTAGAACAAAAAACTTCTACAGCATAGTGTACAGTCGGGGATCCACAGAGCCAGGCATCATTTGCAAACATACCCGCGTGCTTAATATATAAGTACATTCTCCAGCAACCAACTAGCCAGCCAACGACTGAATATACAAGAATGATGATGAGAATAATTGATTCAAAAAAATTTATATGATGTATAATTTATACGAGATGCATTAATGATGAGCTCGGTACTGCTCAATATTGCTCGGTTCCTCTCGGTATTGCTCAATACCGCTCGGTACTGATCGATACCGCACAGTATTTCTCGGTGCCGCTAGGTATTGGTCGGTGCCGATCGGTTCTGATCAGTATTGCTCGATACCCATCGGTATTGCTCAATACCGATCGATACCGCTCAGTTTAGGTAGGTGCCAGTGCATCGTGATAATATTCAATTGTATATACTGTCATAGTATTAATGGTGCGTTGTTGGTGCAGATAATGTATTTAAGGCTTCTTGCATGTACTTGTAACACTTATTATAATTTAATAAGGTTTGGTGCAACTTTTAAGTTACCGGCTCTTGGTTATTACGAAGTTAATGCTATTTAATATATACGAACCAATCTATTTTGCATAAATATCAGTTAGGATGAATCAGTTTGAGTTAAGAAATATCGACCTATGTCATTGCGCTTCCAAGCCTGATTGGTATTTACTCATCCATGAATCAAAGAGGCATTTTTGGTCTGCAAGGTCATGCATAATTAGATCTGTAAATGCCTTTGTGATTCATAGAAGGTAAATACCTCTCATATTTGGGTACCACTTCTAAGCACCGCAGCATATGTGCTTTTCTGATTAATTTACATGGTTACTTTATCTGTGTTTATATTATGTCCTATAAACTATGGTTGCCAAATACTAACCTACATCTAGGTGTGCCAATGAAAATCTTTGTCAACATAGCCACCGGATTGATGCATGAACGAATAGCACATTGTTCTGCCAGTCCACTAGAGAAACTAGCAACTACAAATGAAATATACAGATGTTGCGCGCATTAGTGGAATGAGTGTTGTGATTGTGTTACCTTGATTTCATATAATGAGGCCTAGAGTATTAAGGAGAAAAGAATAGGTAACTTCCTAAATGCTAAAGGCTGGAGATGCATGAAGAGTAAGTTCTTTGAGAACTATCACCACCTAGTTAGCACCAAATTTCTCCAGATGCGATATCATGAGCTACGCCATTCTAGAAATGCCTTTGGAAAATCTAAATATGTTAATAGATCACCATGTCCTATAGAAAATGTCATTCTTTATCACCCTTGGGATCCGACTAAGGATGTGTTTATTGTGGACTTATATAATCAACTACTGAAGAAGATGCGAGGACACAAGAGAAAAACATTTCCTAAACTTGGCTGATTGGCAAGATATTCAGTTCGAGTTGATGACATATTTTAGTTGTTGCCCAATACTGAGTCAACTCCAACAACATATGCGCTAGTTACTTAAGTAGTGATCAGTACCAACCATTCGGTCCACTCAGTAGTGCTCGGTACCAAAATAATTGTAGCTACCATCCTTTGATAACAAACACTCCTTCCAGATCTCCCACTTGGTCAGCAACGTATACACTAGGGGAACATTCTGACGGAACAGAGGCAAAAATAGAAACTGATTAATCTGGAGCTGCCTTAGTCTATCAACAAATTATTCATCGAATGTTGTAACAAAGTGATTGCAAACTTCTCTAAAAGTTGAAGTTCTGCATCTAAAATGAATCTTAGGAGAATATCCTTGGAAAAGTTCAAACGAGAATAAGTTGACAAATTTAGAAAAGAATTGAGCATAGTCGGTACTGAGCGGTACCGAGCAGTATTGACTTTCGATACTGACAAGTTCCAAACTTCATAACCTAAAGGTACCGAGTTAGGTGCCGAGCATAGTACCGAGTGCTACTGAGTAATACCGACCGGTACCGAGTTTGATTACCTACAAGTTTCGAACTTGGTAACCTAAAGGTACCTATCTATCATGGTACTGAGCATGGTAGTTACCGAAGCCGATCAGTACCGAGCGGTATCGAGTTTCGATACCAAGAGGTACTGAGCATCGGCACATTAGAGTTCATCGACATAGACTTTGGTTTTATATTATAAAAAACACATAAAATCCCTATTACACATCTCTTAGAAAGGTTTAACAAGATTTGAAAACTCTAAAAAAACTGTATACCAAGCAATGGTACACCACGATACTGACCTTAATAATCCTAATTCTAACATAGAGTTTGTAATACAATATGCGAGTTAACGTTCTTACACCATGCATCAAAAGTTCCAACCGAAACCCTAAACCTAAACTTTTCATTTATAGAATTTTTTTACATGAAAATCGAACCCACACTTCTGACGCTAAAGGTACTTCTATCCTCACAGCAAAATACTGACCTTAGGAATGGCTTTCGCAACGAAGATGATGAACAGAACAAGAAAGCATCGGATGACAATGAAGAGCACCAGAGAAACTGAAAAGCCTAAGTTTTAAATTTTCTATAGTGCCCCGCCAGTTTCTTTTTAGTTTCTTTTAAATTTTCCTTTAATTTTATTTTCAGTTTCTTTTAAACTGAAAAGTCCAATCTGGGTCAGGTTGTCGGTTATCTCGCGGTTTCTTTTCACTTTTTGTTAAACTGAAAGGTCGGATCCGGGTCATCCAGTTGCATGGTAATTAAAAATTGCACATGCTAATCTCAGTGCTACATGGCGACATGTAATAGGAGTTCAGATGTAGAGCTATGTCCGGTGTCCGCACCGAATAAAAATTCCAAAAAGTAAGAGTATGTTGCATTTGTGAAGAAAACATAAAATTATTTGACATTTTCTGTGTAATTCCGAAAATTTTGCCAAAATTTTTGACATTTTCATGCAATTATGCCAATAAGATTGGCCTTCTTCAGTCAGAACTTCATCCTAGGCTATGATTCGGGATCATCGAGTCGAGGAGGACGAACTCAACGTGATTTATTAAGATAAATTTAAATTAAATATTATATAATTAGTTTTGCTAATTTAATTTTGCTTAAATTTAATATATATTATACTCTTTGCTAATTAATTTTATAGTATTTTTGATAAAAAATTAATAAATAAGAAGTAGTTTTGAAAATGTATTTTTTAGAAATTTTTTAAGATATTTGATGATGGTGAGAAATTAAATATTTTTATCAAATATCAAAAAATTTTAATAAATACAAATATTTCATGTTGATACTCAATAAAAATATATGATTTATGTCATTTTTTTAATTCATTATTTCTATTTCACTTATATGAATGCTAACTAATATTATAATTTTTTAATTAATAATTTTTTGAATTAATACTTGAAAATTAGATCTAAATATATTAAATTGTCTTAACTTAAGTTATTCCAAGCTCTAATTTAAGAGTTGCATTAATTTATAGATTATACATAACTAACTTCACATTATCATAATCTATAAATTAATCAAAAAAATATAATTATAAATTAAATAATTTAAATTTAACATAATTCACAGTTTCATAAAATAACAAAAATAATTATTTATAAAAAAATAGATTTATTATATTACATAAGTGATTAATTAATTTGAAAATAATAATCAAGTAATCCTTTCTAAAAATATTCCTCATTAAATTATATTTTTAAATAAATAATTCGATGCTATTAAAGTAAGACGATTTAATATATTTAGATCTAATTTTCCAGCATTAATTTAAAAAACTATTAATTAAAAATTTATAATATTAGTTAGTATTAATATGGGTATAATAGAAATAAAGAAATATAAAAATTACATAAATCATATATTTTATTTAATATCAACATGAAATATTTTTATTTATTAAAAACATTTTGATATTTCATAAAAATATTTAATATCTCACAATCATCGAATATCTTACAAAATTTCTAAAATAATGCATTTTGAAAACAACTTATTATTTATTAAATATTTATAAAAAATACAATAAAAATAATTAGCAAGAAGTATCATATACATTAAATTTATTAGCAAAATTAAATGTACCAAAACTAATTATATGATATTAAATTTAAATTAATAATATTAGATCCGGCTTAGTTCGACCTCCTCGACTCGTTGATCCCAAATCACACCCTAGAACAAAGGTCTGACGAAAGACGACAACCTTTTTGGCGTAATTGCAAGAAAACACAAGAAATTTTGGTGAAATTTTTGGGTTTGTACAAAAATGCCAATTTTTTTGGCGTTTTCTTCACAAATGTAGCATATGCCAAACAATTTCACAATTTTGCTCATTTTCAAAATACTTTCTAACACTGCTCTTTCTCATAATTTATGCTTTAAGTACGCTTCTTCTAAAAAAGTCCTTTTTCTGAGACATTTAGGTCAATTAAGAGAAACTCGCATACACATCACCCAGGTAAGACTCCAACTCAAAATTTTTTGATTGGTAGCAAAAACTCTCAACAAACAGATTAAAATGAGTTGCATAAAAATAAAAAAAGTTAATCATGAGGGTCTAAGCCGTCCAATTGGCAGTCGCCCGTTACCCACCCCATCATTTAATTGATTCCTCAAGCGGGAATCTTTCTCTAGTTTTTATTTATTTTTTTTGGAAATATGAGGGCCTAAGCCCATTTTCATCATTGACTAAAATAAATATTACAAATATATTTTTTTTTTGGGAATTTTGTGGGCTTAGCCCATATATTGATCTAAAAAAATTACAAAAAGAACAATAACCCAATCACAGGGTGTAAGAAGAGAAAAGAGCCACAAAAAGAGAGCAAAATAATCCGGACTCAGGGAAAAAGAACTAACAAAATAAGCAAATAAGCTTATCAATCACTGAGAAGATCATTCCAATATAAGGCCTCTCTTCCCTGGTTGCCAACTGGAACAAAAAACGACTGTAATTCCCATCACAGAGAAGCACCTAACCGCCAAAATAAAGAACTCCCAGGCATCTCTTTGAACAGATAATCAAATTTCCAGGCAGACCAATAATCGAAGCGGGTAGAGAGGATGATCTGATCACAGCTGGCCATCTAAGGGAAGAGAAGCGAAGAGGCATCCGTATGTTAGTTCTACTCATCATTGTCCGGAGGGGGAAGAGGACTTCCCCCACAAAAATCGATTTGAAGCAAACCACGAGCAAAACTAGCAAAAAATCATCATCTCCTGAAGCAAAAAGGAAATGACTACTGTAGCAAATCAACTCTTTTCCAATTGTTGGTTTTGGCCTGAACAACATGGGAAATTCTTCTAATAGAGGCATTAACAGAAATTTCAGTGGCAGCAAACCTTCTATCATTACGTTCTCTCCACAGGAAATAGACAGAGCAACAAATGACAAAGTAACAAAAATCCTTTTCATAAGACTGCAACTGTATATTCCTATCAAAAAATTCAAAAACCTGAAGCAGGGTCGGGCGCAGGAAAAAATTTTGTAGGAGGGGAAGAAGAGAAGAAATGACAAAAGAGGTGTTGTCACATTGGAAAAAGCAGTGAGAAATACTCTCAGTTTCAGATCTGCATAAGGGGCATAAAGATGGGATAATAATGTTTCGTTTAGCCAGAACGTCTGCCATTTTAAGGCCCCCTAAAAATGCCAACCAAACATAAGAGGAGTATCTCAGAGCATATCTACGATGCCACACGAATTTATGCAACTGAACCTTGCTATACTCAGTAAAAAACTGCTTGTGAAAGGTTTTAAAACAAGGTTTGCCAGTGCCAGTCCAAGAAATGTTTGGGTGGGGGTAGGGCATAATCGGGGTGGACAAGATACATTTAGAAATTAACTTCCCAAGATGACTAGGAAGGGACCAAGCACCCCCAGTAATACATTCCTTAACAGTCAGCCCAGAATCCCCAGAGGGATGCATAAAATCAGCAGCACCATCATTCCAAGGATGCCAAAAGAATGATAAATCACAGTTCTCATCCACAACATTAAACCGAATAAAACTTTTAAACTTATGAGCAATGTGAGAAATTAGATCCCAGTATTTAGAAACCTTGGACTGGGAAGGCATCCAAGGAGAGGTATATTTCTTTTTGAACCAGCAAGCCACCAGAGAGTCAGAACAGAAGTATCTCCAAATGAAAGAACAACCAAAAACAAATTGGAGAGAGTCAATAGAAGTCAAACCCAGTCCCCCAAAGCACTTAGGGAGGCGGGTGTTTTTCCAAGAAATTAAATGCATTTTCTTCTCAGTGGAGGATCCATGAAACAGAAACTTAGAACTCAATTTGTCAATAATCTTACAAGTAGCTTTAGGTATAATGGCCCCCCTTATCCAGTAAGCTATGGTATTAACAATGGTGAACTTCAGGAACTGGATTCTATCTGCAAAAGACAATAATTTAACTTTCCAACCAGCAAGTAGAGTAGAAAGCCTACTCAGTAGTGGTTGGAAGTGAGTAACATTAAGTTTTTTGGTAGAAATGGGGAGGCCAAGATATACAAGGGTATTCTCGGTTTGAGAGAAACCAAGAAAAGAGGTAATTTCAGAAGCAAGAGGGGTGTTGGGGGAGAATAAAATGGAGCATTTTGCAGAGTTGAGATGAAGCCCAGAATGTCTAGCAAATGAGTCCAGGGAACTAATCAGTATAGTAGCATTAGGAAGAGAAGCATGCCCAAAGACCAAAATATCATCAGCATATAGAAGGTGATGCACAGTGGTTCCCTTACAAGTAATACCAGTAAAATAGCTGCTATCCAACGCACAGGAGAAAGCATCCATTACCACAGCAAAAAGCAGAGGAGACAAAGGGTATCCTTGCCTAAGCCCAGAAGAGGAGTTGAAAAACCCCTCAAGGCCCCCATTAATGCTAATAGAAAAATAAACTTCATCAATACGACCTTTTATCCACCCAACAAACTGAGAAGGAAAGCCTTTTTCAAGGAGCCTAGAAAGAAGGAAATCCGAGAGACAGTATCAAAGGCTTTATGAATGTCCAGCGTGGCACAAAAATATTTTTCTCTATTATTACGAGCGAAGTCCCTAAGAATTTCAGAAGCAAGCATAATGTTGTCGGAGGAAATTCTTTGTTTGATAAAACCAGCTTGAGTCTTATGAATAATGAAAGGCATAACTTCCCTCATCGTATTAGCAATGATTTTGGCAATAATTTTATAAAACACATTATAAAGGGAGATGGGTCAGTAATCTGTAATATAAGTGGCATGAGTACCCTTAGGAATCAAAGCGATGGCAGTAGCTTTGGCACATTTAGGAAGGACCCCAGTCAAAAAGAAGTACTTCACAGCTTTGCAAACATGATTCCAAATAATATCCCAAGTTGCTTTATAGAACTCAAAAGTATACCCATCCGGCACCCGAAGCTTTGGAAGAAGAACCAGCAAACACAACATTCCTAATCTCCAAATTAGTCACCGGGGAGATAAGGGACGGGATAAGGTGAGGAGGGATAATAGATCCAATAGGAATAAGCTCTCTATCAGAAATGTTAGGCTCAGGGGTATTATAAAGCTGTTGGAAATAGAGAACCACAGCCTTAGCAATATCATTTTGAGAGGTGAGGAGACCATCATCAGTATTAAGAGCATTAATATGGCTGTAGGAGTTCCTAGCTTTAATCCTAGCATACAGGAACCCCAAATCATCTTCTCCCCTAGAAAGCCAATTAGCTTTTGCTTGTTGGATGATCCATAAACTCCAAGCTTTGTTGAGGGAGGCAAGATAAGAATTGATACATTTTAAATTGTCATTCAAATTGGGATCTAGAGGCCTTTCTTGAATTTGAGAGCAGCAAAGCTTTTGGGCATCCTCCAGAGCTTTGATTTTATTGCAAATGAAGGTAGAATTAGACCAAGTCCTACCTTTAATAAAGTCCTTTAGTTCATGAAGCTTAGAGTAAAGCGCATAAATAGGACTGCCCACATTTTGAGATGCAAAAACCGAGATTAATCTGTTCCAAAAACCTTCCATGTGAACCAAGTTGTTTTTAAACTGAAACCTGCCAAAGGTAAAACAGGGGTTGTCCAACAAAAGCACCAAAGGGGAGTGATCAGAACAAGAGGGGGATTCCACTTTGTAGAAAGAGTTAGAGTACTTCTCCATCCAAGAAGGATTAACAAGTACTCTATCCAGCTTAATGTGTATAGGGTCCTCAGCTCGTTGATTAAACCATGTGTAAAACAGACCAGCAGAGGGAAGATCAAGCAAGACAGCATTAAAAATCCAACTATTCAATTCTTCCATACGACTGTGAGGAAGCGGATGACCCCCAGATTTTTCCTCCAAAAATTTGCAACAGTTAAAATCCCCAAGAAGGACCCAAGGGGTGGCAATGGTAGAGTCAAGATTAAGAAGGTGTTTCCATAGAGAAGCTCTCTCATTTGGAGAGTTAGCATCATAAATAACTGAGATGAAGGTCGGGGGAAAGGAGGCAGACCAGATAGAGCTGTGAATAAGCTGAGGAGAAATGAAAGATGGGCTAAAAGAAATGTTCATAGGATTCCACTTAATCCAAATCCTTCCAGGGGAATGACTACTAAAATTGTTACAGCACTTCTCATTCAGGAACACCTTGTGAGAATTAACAAACCAGGGATCAGACATGGAAGCCTCAGGAATTTTAGCTTCTAGGATACACAGCATGTCAAGATGAAAGGAAGAGACAAATTTCTTGCAAGCTAGAACTTTATCAGGGGAATTAAATCCCCTAATGTTCCAGCAACCAATGGGGCCGTGTGTCATTTTGACTTGGAGTGAGATGAGCGGGTTTTCTTGGCACTTTTACCCTTGTTGTTTTTGAAGCTGATAGCACTTTCAGTTGTGATTTTCATGGGGTTTACAGCATTAGGAGGTGCAATATCGGGAGGTTCATCAGCCTTTTCAGGTTGTAGGATAGCAAATTTATTAGGTGAGGATATAGGAGGATCGGCAGGAGGGGCAAGAGGAGGGTTGTGGTAGAAACCTGGAGAGGAGGAGCTAGTTTGCTTGGTGGGAATATAGGGGGAATTATCTGATGAAGACAATTCTTCAGTAGGGGAATTCAAATTGGGAAGAGGGTCCTTGGATTGAACCAAATTGCAATCAAGAAACCCAGGTGGAGCAATAAGGGCAGAGGTAACCTACGGTTCAGTAACCTGAGGGCAAGGGGAGGGTCCATGGGAGGTGGGACATGGGAGTTGGAAATGGTTTCTGGATTCATGGGTTGAGGTGGAGGAAGGGGAGGTTTATGAAGTGGAGGTTTGGAAGGCCGAGCACGAGAGGTGCTCCTGCCACGGGCATTGGTAACAGTGGGTTTAGGTTGGGGGTTAATGTGACAAAGAGAAGAGGGATGAACAATAGAGCCACAACCGGTGCATGGGGATGGCTTCCAGTCATACAAAACCTTCAAGTTAACATCATCTCTATCAAGAGAGATGGGGATTTCATCAGGGAGGGGGAGCTTCTAGACACCATGACACACACTCTAGCATAGGTAAGTCTGGTTTTACGTGCAGTAAGAGCATCTACCGCAAGGGGGTGGCCAACGAAACTTGCTATCTTCGAAATACCAGTCGGGTTCCAAACCGCAAGAGGTAAATAAACAATTTTAATCCAAATAGGGATAGAAGAAAACTCATCTCTTTTTGGCTTGAACTTGGGTGTCCATTGCTGAAGAATGAATGGCCGGCCAAAGAAGAACCACGGTCCTCCCAACTAAGCAACTTGGTAATCATCCAGTAAGGAGAAATTGAAAAGGAAGAAGCCATCATTAAGCGATAAGAGATCAACCATTCCTTTTGGGTTCCACGCGCGCTTGACAACGTTAAGGAGGCTAAGGTAAGTCGGACGAGGGCCAATGGAATACCTGACAAGGGAGGAGCTCCAACTAGGTAGTCTGAGGGCCAAATCATCGGCAGAAAAAGGGATTTTAGTGGCAGGAGGAATGAAAGAAAGAGAGAAGTCACTGGCAATAGGGTCTTCTTTTGTAAGGTTTCAGAGAAAATTTAACCCGACAGGGTTAGGGAAAGTAAGGGAAGAGGAGAGAGCGACCCTAGGAAGAGGGGGAAAATCTGCGAGATAAGAGGAGGAGGCCATAAGGAGAAGGAGGGAGGGGATAGCCCCCCTCCCCGCGCGCGGGAGAAGAGGGGAAAGGAGGCGGGGTGGGGGAAAGGGGTTTTCGCTCAAAACCCTAGCAGAGCTCCAGTTAACAGTTATGCAGCAGTTGTTAATATATTACAAATATAAAAATAAAAGTAAAAAATTTCTTAAAGAGGTAAAAAACAAGAAGATGACAACTCATATATTAAAAGAAGAACAATTCTTAGGCAACAAGAGCATATAATTAATAAGCGCATCAAAAAAAGTGATGATGCAAAAGTCTTCACCATATCCAGGAGCCTCAAGTGAAACAATCAACACATGTGGTTATCATTAGATCATCCAAGTGGATTTGATAAAGCAGAAAGGTTATCTGAAAATAAAGTAGAATCCAAAAAATGGTAAAGAGGTTATTCATCATCATCATTAGTTATTTAGTTCGTTGTAATGACCAGTAAAAAAGAAATCCTATGTTAAAAGCACTGCACTAAATGCCAAGACCAAATCACTGAAGTGCCTAATTTTCTTAAATTTGGCTGGATTGAACTCTAATTGCTCTCCCGATTTTTAACTGTAGAGTGATGGTGCATGATATTGTATTTTTTTTGAGAAATTAGGGGCAGTGTTCAAACACACAAACCACATATGTGAGATTCGAATCTAGGACCTCTTAGTTGGGAGCCAAACTCCTAACCAATAAACCAAGGAGAGTTGCACATGCATGATGTTGTATTGACAAATAGTTTTTTTTATTATTCATGCCATATGTGATAAATCAAGCTATAGGTGGGGAGAAGTATAGGCATTTAACACTAGCTAAAGCTGCATTAATAGAGTTAATAACTCGTAGGAGGGAGGGATGAAGAAGGAAGCAAGCCATATACATGAGATACTTACTAAGAAGGTTAAATGTGAATGAGCATTCTAAAAAGAGATTATTATTTTTTATTTTTGAATAAATCTTACAAACCCCACAAGTAGTATAAACCTCAGTATTATGAGATTTGAGCACATTAATCTATTTGTGTCTCCCATATAAGCACAATCAAGCAAATAAGGAGTATCTAAGAGCACAATATATGTGCTAACTGAAGGAGTGCCAGCAAATAATTTTAGTGACTCAGCAAAAAGATTTTAGAAAATTTTTAGGTGAAGGATTAACATTTCCAATCCAACTAATTTCCTTAATTAGTAGAAGTGAGATGGATAGAGGGAAATATATCATATATAGCAGCAGGAGCACATTCTAGCTGATTCCAAGAGTTCATTATGATTATCTTTAGGGGATGACCGTGGGAGGGGGGGGGGGGGTGTTTACAAAAAAGATCATTTAGCGTATTGCCCTTGCACCAGGGTTCCCAGAAAAGAAAAACATATTGCTATTGAAAATAAGAAGAGTGTTTCCAAGGGAAAGAGTATTTAAGTTTCAATTAGAGGATTGTCCAAAAAATAGAGCATTTGTTAGAATGTTTAAGGGTAACTATGGAAGGAAAACCCAGACCACCAAATTTTTTAGTTACAGGTCTTGTCCAAAGAAATAAGATGGAGAATTTTGGCATTGATATATCCATGATAAAAAAATTTTATGCATAATATGTTAACAACCTTAAGGCACATTTTTGTGATGTTTAGAGCACTTATTCAACATGAAAAATGGTTTCATATGGTGAATTTAATGAATTGAATCCATCAAGCAAATGGGAGGGACTTTCTGTCCAACTTTAAAGTATTTGTGTAGTTTTGTGTAGGTGATGTTGAAAATTGATGAATTGGAGCGTTTACGAGGAGATAAGAATTCCTAAATAAGAAAGCTTAGGTTCATAAATCGATAAGGAGAGAAAGGATTCAAAAAGTTGATGGGATTGGCAAAGTTTGGTGAGAAGAATATGAAGCTTTTGTCTAAATTGATATAGAGACTCGAGGTGTCACCCAAAGCTTTTTGAATATTTTTGATAAATTGGATGTTATTCATACTACTATTCTCAAGCACTTGTAAGTGACTAGGCACATCCATAAGAGGGGCAGGGGGTTGAATTGCTTATTTAAAAAAAATCCTTTTGAAAGTAGAAAAAACAAATTGCAACTGGAATAAACTAATTAGTAAAATTTAACTTCAAAATGATTTGAGTATAATATAAGTCTTAAATTTTTTTTTTGATAACAAATTTTATTTCAAAAATTAAAATCAAATGTAACCATAATTGATCAAAATAGTAAACTAAAAATGCAAAAAATAAAGTAAACTAAAAGAAAAAGAGCACAAACTAAATTTTTATAGTGGTTCGTTCAATCTCACTTATGTCCACTCCCTGGATTCCTCTCCTTTTTTTTTGATGAAATGCAAATAGCATTAATAAAGAAAAAAGAAGGCCTAATACAAACTACTACGTGATAGATAAACTATCACAGTCCTCCTTTAGCAAAGAAAAAAAAAATCGGAGGAACCTTATTAACACTAAGCTCATCCCAATAAAATCACAACCTAAAGAAAAGTTGGCACAATAATCCGCCAACATATTACAATATCTATAAGTAAAATGAAATAAAAATCTCCCAAAGTCTTTAAGAAAAGACAAGTCCTCCATTACATCTATTTCCTTATCCCAAAGACCTTCCCCAATCGAATCTTGTAAGTACTTGATGATATTATAATTATCTCCCACAATTATAATACCATTAGCTTCCATCATCCATTCTTTGACAACCTTCTTTAAGGAGCAAATAGCTAACAGCTCCAAATAACCATTGTCCCAATGTATACATTTGAATCCAAAAGCAACAATGAATCTTCCCTTACGATCTCTAAAGACTCCGCCAATACTAGCCTTATAAGATTGCAATAAAGTGGCATCAATGTTGACTTTAATCCATCTGGGAGGAGGAGGGTGCCAAGAGTAAAAAGACAGCCTAAGCTAATTAACACCCAAGTTATTCGAATAAAGATTAACCTTCAATGACATAGAAGCATGACTAACCGCATTAGAAGAAATAAAACCCAATGCAAGCTCTTTACCATCATTCTTTAAGATATTTCTGCTTCTCTAAGAATAGAAGACCAACGAGCAATAAAGATTACTCATGAATTGATTAGCTTCAGATAGCTCTTCCAACTTCCTTTTACAATCTAAAAAGGAAGAGAAACTCGATGTAAGAAAACCCCAACTGTTGAGTAAAATAATAGCTTGTTTAAGTTTGGAACAGGCATGCTCTATATTTTCCACTACTCCACAACCTTGAAAGATCGAATAGGTTGTTAGACCTATTAATTATGTCCCAATGCTAACCGAGAGAAGGGGGGGGGGGGTTGAATTGATTATTTTAAAATTCTCTTGATTATTTTGAAAACCCTTTTAATTTAAAACTATATATATCGTACTGTATGATTTTGTTCGTACCGTACAATTAGATACTTTTAAAACTATTTTTCAACCACAGAAAAAATTAAGTGCAATGTAGAAATTAAAAAAGCAATAAATAAAGAAAATCACAGAGAACATCAGATTTTATAGTGGTTCGGTTCAACAAGACCTTTGTCCACTCCCTAGAAATTCCTTTTCCAGGTATTGCACTATACTCAAGTGACTCTCCTTTAGCCCCCACAGCTAGGCGGAGAAGCCCTTATAAACTCTCTTACACTAAACCCTGGTGCGGTAGAGAACCGTCATCCTTTTTCACCCTCTTGGTGAAGGCAGAGAACCCAACGTCCTTTTTCACCCTCTTGATGGCGGAGTACCACTCGTCCTTACTCACCCTCCTGGTGACGATAGAGTACTGAGCCTTCTTTAACAATCCTCCTGCAAGAGCCTTCAAGGAGATTAGAAAGAACTTTGAAGAACAAGTAAGCGAATCTCACCGTTGGATAACCTTGTGAATCCCCTCATAATTTTCTTACACTAGATCTGTCACACTCCACTATCAAAATACTCTCCCAAACACACTCATGAAGAGCACTCAAAGGATAAGAAAAACTGTCCAAAAACTGAAAATTTCAAGTTTTACGGACATGGATCGTACCGTACGATCGATATTTGTATCGTACAATCAGTTAAAAAAATAGGAGGCATTCATCTGTATGAACGTGGATGACCTGATTTTGTACTCTGATCGGCGTCTGTACGAACTCACTTCATACAGTACGATCAATTTAGAATTTTTTGAATAACTTCCACTTCATTTGTACAATCGTGTACGAACCCTATTTCGTACTCTGATCAGCATCTGTACGAACCATGTTCGTATGGGATGATCAGTTTAAATTTGGTGCGTTCGTATGGGATGATCTGGACGGGCTTGATTTTGTACTCTGATTGGCATCCCGGACGAACCCTCATCATACCGTACGATCAGATAAAAAAACTCACAGGATTTTATGGGACGGTTTGAACGAAGCTGATTTCGTACTCTGAACGATGTCCGGGATGACCCAACTTCGTACAGTACAAAATGTACTTAGAAAATCTTTTTTTCAGGCACCAATCAACATTGTTTCGGAGGGACACAGAGAATAAATCGTCTAATACCATAGGACATCATACAGTACGATTAGGTTAAAAAATTTATACCTCACTCCCCCAAAGTGTACGTGCACAGTTATCCAACTTACAATCACACTCTCTTAGAAGAAAAAAAATTACAGACTTTACTTACAATAAACTCTAACAAAATAATTTGAAGTCTTCGGCAGCCTGGAGTGTGAATTTCTTGAAAGACATATTAGTACACATAAAATAGAATTTCCAACATTTATTAGAAGAAATAATAAACAAGCAATGAGATCAAACAATAAGAATTCATAATCATTAAAAACTCACATCAAAAACTCACTTGAATAACAAGATTTGCACTATTCTCAATAATCTCCCCCTTTTTGATGATGTCAAAATAATTATGGTTTAAGTTAAGAAGTAAATACAAATTTTCTCCTAAGCTTCCCCTAAAAGTAAGCTCCCCCTAAATGGATGATATATTAGACACCATCACAACACAAATCTGAGAAAAACACAACCATACAGAAATACTACACACAACATGATCAAACAAAGACATATCATAAACAAACAAACAAACAATAAACTCCCCCTTTTGACAACAAAAAAAAAAGATAACTATCAAAGTAGTTGATGATTAAGATAATGTTAAATAAATTATAACTACACTATTAAAATCAGATGCAAAAAGCAAGGACTCAAATATTTTAAATCACAGAATAACAAGGATAAGAGAAGTTGATATATGTTAGTAATGTAATAGACATATTATGTAACCACAACTATTGCAAAAATTATGAAATAAAATTAATAATTTTCTAATTCAATAGTGACGATCATTGATTAGTGTAATTGAGAAAATGATAAAGGAAAGAACGATTGGCGATATTGCACATCTTTTCAAATTCAATGGCACACTTTGTGCATCTTGTCAATTTTAGGCTAATTTTGTGCCTCTTTATAATTTGGCGAACATTGCGCATCTTTTGTATTCGTGACACACTTTGTGCATCTTTTTATTCTTAGGCTCATTTTGTGCCTACTTAAAAAATTTCTTTCTAAAAACACAATCCCTTGACACAAATACAATAATGAACACTTTGAGATAGAAACAAGAGCAATATTAAGATATTAAATTTGTAACAATTTAAGCTAAGTAATACATGTCTAAGAATAATATAAAAAAGATCTTCTAATCTATACCCAGTCACAATGTAATTTAAATATTTTGAGAGATTAGATTATGCACCGGGATTACCATTGTAAACAAAATTTAACCAACATTTTATAAAGTCAATTAACTACATTTGAGTGATAAAATTCAAAAACATTTCAAGTCATAATCATAATCATATAGCACTATGCATAGAAACATGACTTTTTCATTCCATTGAACATATCATGAAGTAAACTTACATTCAAATCATCTCATAAAAATCTTAAAGGCTGCAAATACAATAATGATACAACCACAACAAAGATAGAGAACAACCAACAACAACAACAACAACCACTACAATCAAGCCTAGAAGAACAACAAAGACAACCAAATACTAAGCCAAACAGACAGAAAATCATCACTAGTAATCAGGAGGGCCCTGATCTGGAGGTGGTGGTGGAGTAGTGAACATAGCAAAATAGGTATTGATTATGGCAATAGTCGTGTTCACTGATTCAAACTGATCTTGGATCCACCCTCTATCTTCAGCATACCTGTCATCCTATAGCTTCAAGTGTGCTTCAACATCATCAAATCTTTAATCAAGACGATCAAAGTGTTGGACCATATCTTGATAGAAGTTTTGGTCAGGTCTAGGTGCAGGTGTAGGTGCATCCCCTTCTTCTTCAGACTCATCTCCCTCTATATCTTGATCTTGATGAAATAGTGCTTGAAAGGAGGCGTTGGTGAGGAAAATAGGTAATTCAGTGGGAGGATCAGGATTGATTAGATTGTACTTCTTCTCTAGAATATAAGTAACCAAATATCCCAAAGCCACATTTTTCTTTCTTCTATTACTAGGCTGCCCAATGTTAGAAAGGTTATACAGGTAGTCTAAAATGAGTTGGGCTTCATTAAATGTTTGTCAGTCATAATTAGATAAGTGACAGTGGACAAAAGAGGGGTTATATTCACACGATCACCAGCTTTAGGAATGATTGAAGTCCTTAGAACATGCTGTATGATCCTAACATTTTTATGCAGGGTATACACCCGAGGTAAATGACAGATTTGACGAACATCACTAAGAACTTAATTTACGTCACTCCAGTCAAAATCAGATCTAGAAGTCATTGTGTGTGTCCATACCCTTTGGGTTATAAGATGAAGAAAAATTTTTAAGTCTTCTTTAGTGATTTGGACTCTCTCCTTAAAGACATAGGAAGATATTCTGGTATGGTCTTTATTAAATTTCATGTTGGTAAAAAATAGTCTAAAGGTGTCCTTGTGATAAGCATGAATTAAGGTTAGGATAAAGGATAGTTGAGTTGAAGCGAAAAGAGGCATGACATAAAAACATAAATCCTTTTGAATAAGGACTCTAAAGGCAATAATCTTAGCTGAACAATACCTATTGTAAGCTTGCTCATTTTCTCTAGAAAGAAAATCATCATCTCTCTCTGATCTTGAGGATGATCCCTTAGAAACTCGCGCTCATTTGCTGTTGCTAGCCATGAAAATGAGAAAGTTTTGGAGATTAAAAAATATATGAAGACAATGACAACCAAAACCCTCATATTTAAAGAAAAATGGAAAATCGTTCTATACGAAATCAAGTTCATACGTACGATCGTGAAATCGTACAGTACAAAAAATATTTCAAACATATGCGCACAAATGGACATAAATAAAATGGCTTTTTGTAAACTACCCTTCCCGAGGCATCCTTTTATACAGACTTTTTGACTACAAGATCATACAGACGAACAGGTGTTCATCCGGGACGATTAGAAAATGAATGGTCATCCAGAAACGGTTGGGGTCATCTGCGTGAAGAGATGACAAGTAGATCATACAGACGAACACGTGTTCATCCAGGACGATCGTAATATTAATGATCATTCAGCGACAGTTAGGTTCATCCTCATCCAAATCAGTTTTATTGATCATACAAATAAATGATAAGTTTGTACGTATGATCAATAATAATAACTAACATAAAATGTAAACACATCCCCATGCATACAGATGAATCTGTACATATCATACAGTATGATGATGTCATCATACAGTACAAACTATTCTAAAAATATTATTCGCCTCCTCAACTCAATAAATTTTCATATACACGGTATAGAATTCATATTGTACGAAATAATTTCATATAGTATGAACAGAATAAAGAAAAAATAGTACATGATAAACTTCAAAAACCTTTCAAAGTAAATCAATTTTACTTTTTCATTAAATTATAAATAAAAAAAATATAAAGCATTTAAACACAATCAAAACAAAACAAAATAAAATAATTTAAAACTATCACATACTTAACATAAACAATCATACAATCACATACAAAAATAAGTTTGCAGAATTTTTTGTTATGCATTAAGATCAATCACACCTAACCTTATCCTTAAAATGCTTAAAGTGTCAAAAGCTTGTGATTTTGTGAAAATATCTGTAAGTTGATCCTTAGTAGCAACATGATGTAATTCAATCTCCCCTTTTGCTACATAATCTATAATAAAATTATGTCTTATATCAATATGCTTGGTTCTAGAATATTGAATAGGATTCTTTGAAATGCAAATGACACTAGTGTTATAAAAAAAGATAGGAATTGTGCCAAAAGAATATCCTAAGTTAATTAATTATTATTTTAACCAAAGCACTTGTGCAACACAGCTTCCTAAGGTAATATATTCAGCTTCTATAGTTGAAAGGGCTATTGAATTTATTTTCTACTAGACCAAGAAACTAAGGAGTTTCCAATGAATTGGCAAGTTCCAGAAGTGCTTTTCTGATCAACCCTACAACCGACAAAATTTGAATCAGAGTATCCAATAATTTCAAATGCAGTGCTATTCTTGGGATACCAAATTCCTAGGTTTTGAGTCCCCAAAAGATATCTCATAATTCTCTTAACTGCAGTAAAATGTGATTCTTTTAAATCAGCTTGAAATCTAGCACACACATAAACACTAAACATGATATCTAGTCTACTAGCTGACAAGTAAAGCAAAGATCTAATCATCACTCTAAACTTCTTTTGATTAACTGATTTTCCTTGAGGATCCTTATCTAACTGCACTGAGAAAATCATGGGTATATTCACTGGTTTAGCCTTATCCATTTCATACTTCTTAAGGATGTCCTTAACATATTTTAACTGGCTCAGAAAGGTTCCTTCCTTATCCTGCTTAATGCTAAACCCCAAAAAGTAACTCAAATCTCTAATTAAGCTCATCTCAAATCTCTTACTCATTATTTTTAAAAATTCATCACAAAGATTTCTATTGGTAGATCCAAATAAGATATCATCCACATAAATTTGAATAATGAGTATTTTATCTCCTACTCTTTTTATAAAAAGGGTGGTGTCCACACTCCCTTTTACAAATGATCGTTGAAGTAGGAAAGTACTTAGCATTTCATACCAAGCTCTAAGTGCCTATTTAAGTCCATATAATGCCTTTTTCAATTTAAAAGCATGATTAAGGAATTGTGCATTTTCAGAACCTAGAGGTTGCTCAACATAAACATTCTCTTTTATCATCCCATTTAGAAAGACACTCTTTACATCCATTTGATACCACTTAAACCCTTTAAAATAGGCCTAGGCTAAAAGCACTCTAACTGCCTCAAGTCTAGATACTAGGGCAAAGGTCTTCTTAAAATCAATTCCCTTAATTTGATTATACCCCTTAGCCCCTAACCTTGCTTTATTCTTTACAATCACTCCAGAGTCATTCATCTTATTTTTAAATACCTACTTAGTTCCAACAATACTTTGATCTTTTAGTCTTTCTACTAATTCCCAAACATCATTTCTAGCAAATTGATTCAACTCATCATGCATAGTTAAAATCCAAAACTCATCCTAAAGTGCTTGATTTATAGTAGTGGATTCAATCATTGAAATAAAAGCGGAGTGATTCACTTCTTTCCTCAATCCATGCCTAGTCTTATCTCCTTCACTTGGGTCTTCTAAAATCAACTCCTTAGGATGACTCTTGGGAAAATTCCATTCTCTAGGTAATGGTTTTTCTTCTTCATTTTCCACCCTCTCTTCCACTTTTTTAATTTCAGTCCTTGGGTTATTTTCTCAACTTCATCTTCATCCAACCTAGACCCTCCATAATTATCTGATTCATCAAAAATAACATGAGTGGTCTCCTCAACTACCAATGTCATTCTATTAAAAACTCTATAGGATTTTCTAATACTTGAATATCCTAGAAAAATTCCTTCATCAGATTTAGGATCAAATTTACCTAAGAGAATTTTTCCATTATTATGTATGAACCCTTTACATCCAAAAATATGTAGGTGTGAGAGGTTGGGAATTCTACCTTTAAAAAATTCATAGGGTGTCTTATTTAATTTTGATTTAATGTACACCCTATTCAACACATAACATGCGGTACTAACTGCTTCAACCCAAAAATATCTTGTAAGTGAATATTCTGCCAACATGGCTCTAACAGCTTTAATTAATGTCCTATTCTTTCTCTTAACAACTCCATTCTACTAAGGTGTCCTTGAAGCTGAGAAGTTATAATCTATTCTATGAGATTTATAAAAATCATCAAATTGTTCATTTTCAAATTCTCCCCCATGATCACTTTGGATAGTAATAATTTTAAATCCTAGTTTTCTCTGAATCCAAGTGGCGAAATCTTTAAACTCCTCAAATGATTCACTCTTATGATATTAAAATCTAATCCATATGAATCTTGAGTAATCATCCAGAATTATATACCCAAATCTTTTCCCTCCTAGACTTAAGGTACTAACGGGTCCAAAGAGATCAATATGAAGAATTTCTAAGGGCTTGCTAGTTCTAACTTTCTTGATTGAATTGAAGGAGGATTTGACTTAATTTCCTAGTTGACATGCATCACATAAGTGATCTTTTGTAAAGTCTAATTTGTGTACTCCTCTAACTAAATCTTTTTGGGTGATTTTCCTAAGATTTCTCATGTTTGCATGACATAGTCTTCTATGCCATAACCATGAATCATCAAATATAGTTTTCAAACAAAAAGCAGTAGAAGATTTTACATAATTCAAATCTAGCATGTGTATATTATTCACTTTATTACCATTCAACACAATAATTCTATTTTGACTAATAACACAGCTAGTAGGAAAGAATTTAATATAATAACCTTTATCACACAGTTGACTTATGCTCAACAGATTATATTTTAAGTCTTCTACTAACAGAGTATTTTCAATCAGAAAATTCTTTGAATTTCCAATCATACTTGTACCTATCACTCTCTTGGTGGTATTATCTCCAAGTGTAACCTTGCCTCCATTCCTGGCTTTTAGAGATATGAATTGATTCGCATCTCCAATCATATGCTTTGAACAGCCGATGTCGAGGTACCAAATGCTCTGACGAGGTCTTGTGTGAGACCGTTCCTATAAAATCATCAAATATTTATCCTGGGAACCCAAATAAGTTTGGGTTCATCTCTTGGCAATTTTAAACCAGATGCATGTATGATATACTGTATTTTATGTATTTTAGGTCTCCACACTAAATGTATTCTATGATGAATATTATAAGTGTGGGAAATATGTCTAATCATACCAGAAGAAAAACATTTTACTACAGGAAAAGGATTTACCAATCTATGTGCACTATAAGATCTTCTCCTAGATCTTAAACTAGTGAACTTGTGGTAATATTTATGAAAATTTTCAAGTTTAGGTGGAATCCTATTTTCCTCAAGTGATTTTAACTTAACTTCAAGATATGAGTTAGCAGTCTCTAGAACCGAATTTTCAATCTTCAAATTATTCTCTCTACTATCTGACTCATCCATAAAATTTTTGAAATCATTTTCGAGTTCAGTGTGTGATGATTTTAAAAGTTCATGCTATTTGTTCAAATCATCATATTCATCCAGTAAAGTTATGTGGTTGCTATCAGTTAATGCATGGTCTTTTCTAAGGATTTCAAATTCTTTTTGCAGTTCTAAGTAATCCAAATTCAACTTTGCATATAATTTCTTTAGTTTCCTATATTCAGAATGAATGCGTTCAAAAACTTCAAATAATTCATCATAACTTAAGTTACATGCCTCCTCTTGATTTGAATCATCAAGATTGTCAGCCATTAAGCATAAATTAGTGACTTCCTCTTCAGGTGCTATTTTTGAGGAATCTGAAGCTGAGTCCACCCAAAATGCTCGCTGTAGTCTCTTCTTTCCCCTTCCATCATTTGGTTTCTCCTCGGCTTTCTCCTTACTAGGATTAGCTTTGAGATTAGGGTAATCGATCTTTATGTGTCCTGGCTTCTTGCACTCATAACAAATAACATCATTAGAAGCCTTAGCATTTTTATGGAACTTACCTTTATTACATTACTGGCGTCTTCTCTGCTTCCTTCTTAGGAAACTTTTGAATTGCCTTGTCATTAAGGCAATATCTTCCTCATCCTTGGGTAGTGATTGATCACTATCTGAACCATCGACCTTCATTGCTATGTTCTTCTCCTTCCAATTGTCACATGCATCAATCTATCTTTGAGTCACAGATTGCTCGTAATCAATTAGTGATCCAAGAAGATTGTCAATAGAATAGATATTTAAATCTTTTGATTCAGTTATGTCAGTTATCTTTGCATCATAAGTAGCAGGCAAACAACAAAGTATTTTGTTTACTTTTTCTGCATTCATCAATTCCTTACCTAAAGCATGCAATAAAGTGGCTATATGTGTAAATCGAGTATACATATCAGAGATTGATTCGTTCGGTTTCATGGGAAAGAGTTAGTAGTCGTGCAAAAGAATGTTCAATTTAGTTTGCTTCACTTCATTTGTACCTTCATATGTAATACACAGTCTATCCCAAATTTTCTTTCAAGATTTACAAGTAAAAACACGCATAGAGTCTTCAGATTTAAGAACACAGAAAAAGTTATTCAAGCATTTTGTATTTAATTGTGCTAAATATCTTTCTTTTATAGTCCAATCAATAAATGGTGTTTCAACTCTAATTCCATCTACAAGTCTAGTAGGTGAAGTATAACCATCATATACTAACATCCACATGCGATAATCAAGAGATTGCAAAAAAGTAGACATGCAAGTTTTTTAGAAATCAAATGGAATATTATTAAATAAAGGTACTCTAGTGATCGAGTAACCTTCTAAAGTATTTCAGTTTCCAAAATTAGCCATGATTAAATTTCAAAAAGTAATTTAAACAATAATTTTTGAAATAGGCTCTGATACCACTTGAAAGATCGAATAGGTTGTTAGACCTATTAATTATGTCCCAATGCTAACCAAGAGGGGGGGGGGGTGAATTAGTTATTTTAAAATTCTCTTAATTATTTTGAAAACCCTTTTAATTAAAAATTATATATATCATACAGTATGATTTCATTTGTACTGTATGATCAGATGCTTTTAAACTATTTTTCAACCACAGAAAAAAAGTACAATGTAGAAATTAAAAAGTAATAAATAAAGACAAGCATAGAGAACACCAGATTTTATAGTGATTCGGTCTAACAAGACCAACGTCCACTCCCCAGAAACTCCTTTCTAGGTATTACACTATACTCAAGTGAATCTCCTTTTGCCCCCACAGCTAGGCGGAGAAGCCCTTACAGACTCTCTTCCACCAAACCCCGGTGCGGTAGAGAATCGTCGTCCTTTTTCATCCTCCTGCTGAAGGCAGAGAACACAACATCCTTTCTCACCCTCTTGGTGATGGCAGAGTACCACTCAACCTTACTCACCCTTCTGGTGATGGCGGAGTACCGAGCCTTCTTGAGTAATCCTCTTACAAGAGCCTTCAAGGAGATTGGGAAGAACTTTGAAGAACAAGTAAGAGAATCTCACTGTTGGATAACCTTATGAATCCCTTCACAATTTCCTTACACTAGATTTCTCACACTCCACTCTCAAAATACTCTCCCAAACACACTCCTCAAGGGCACTCAAGAGAAATTCATGGAAGGACTTTTTGACTGTCGGTTTATAGGAACCTTATATATAAAGGACAAGAAAAACTATCCAGAAACTGAAAAATTTCAAGTACGATCGATATTCATACTGTTTGATTAGTTAAAAAATATGAGGCATTCATCTGTATGAATGTGGACGAGCCAATTACATACTCTGATCGACGTCTATACGAACTCACTTCGTACAGTACGATCAGTTTAAAATTTTCCCAATGACTTCCACTTCGTCTGTACGATCGTGTATGAACCCTATTTCGTACTCTGATTGGTGTCTATACGAACCATATTTGTAAGGGATGATCAGTTAAAATTTGGTACATTCATACGGGATGATCTGGATGAGCTTGATTTCATGCTCTGATTGGCATCCAGGATGAACCCTCATCGTATCGTATGATCAGATAAAAAAACTCACAGGATCGTACGAGACGGCTTGCATGAAGCTGATTTCATACTCTGATAGGCGTCCGGGATAACCCAACTTCATACAGTACGAAATGTACTTAGAAAATTATTCAGTCAGACACCAATCAACTTCATTTCAGAGGGACACAGAGAATAAATCATCCAGTATAATAGGAGATCGTATAATATAATTTGGTTAAAAAATTTTTGCCTCACTCCCCCAATGTGTGTGTGCATAGTTATCTAACTTACAATCACACTCTCTCAGAAGAAAGAAAAAGAAAAAATTACAGACTTCACTTAAAATAATATCTAACAAAATACCGTAAAGTCTTCTACAGTCTAGAGTGTGAATTTCCTAAAAGATATATTAGTACACACAAAACAGAATTTCTAACATTTATTAGGAGAAACAATAAACAAGCAATGAGATCAAACAATAAGAATTTGTAATCATTAAAAACTCACATCAAAAACTCACTTGAATAACCAGATTTGCACTATTCTCAACAAACCTCTCAGATAATGGTTATGGTTTAGCAATCTTCTATAAAATAAGAAATCATTAGAAGAATTGCATTGTTAAACACTCGCCACCAAAAGCTCTCCACCTGAGGCGACAATTTCAGTTTTTTCATCCATTTCCAATAATCCACCAATTCCATATTAGCTTTATCAACCTTTGACGCCAAGGAAGCAATAGAATTATTGAAGAACCTAATAATCAACACCATTTGATCATTAACACTATCTTGGACAATTTAAATCTGAGCAATAACATTAAGCAGACAACATCCAATATATTTTTGCAATTTTGCTATGTTCCGCCCACCATTCACAATAAACATCTCAAGGGAAGGGAAATCACCATCCACCACCGCTATAAATGTAGGCCATTTATCAAAGCTTCTATCTAACACCCATGCATCTTTCAGGATATTGATAGAGGAACCAAAATTTACCTTCCATCTAACAATTGGTTCAATAGCTCTGATCCCACTCTCCAAAATCTTCAAAGTGTTAGAGCTGTTCTTTCGAGATCCATCACGCCAAATATCACCATATTTTGCACTCAACAACTTGTTGAGTAGGTAATCCAGTTTAAAATAGAAATTCCATACAAATTTTGCTCTGAAGGGGCCAACCATTGAAACCGCTGAATGCAGCCCACAACCTCCAGCATTATACGGTTTTCATAGATCCTCCCATCCAACATAATGTAACCCATGCTTGCCTCCCTCCTTGTTCCATATAAATTCCCTACACATCTTATCAAACTCTTTCAAATTGGATAAAGGAACCATTTAATGTGGAGCCAAGTAAATCGGGATGGAAAGAATAACTTATTTAACAAAAAGCAGCCTACCAGCTAATGGAATTTGCCTGTTTCGCCATACATTAAACTTACTAGCATATTTTTCCAAGAGATTTAAAAAATTAGATGAAACCATCTTTCTCAATGCCATATTGATCCCCAAGTAGTTCATCTCCTTTACCTCCTTAAACCCTAGCTCCCTCAGAGCAATCCTCCTTTTGCTTTGGATGACAGATTTCCTAAACATGATATGGGATTTATGCACGTTCACCACTTGGCCCATCCTTATACAATAAATAGAAATAATCCTTTTAATCTTCTTCAGAAACCTGACTTTAGCTTCAAAAAACATCTTTATATCGTTGGCATACATTAAGTGGTTGATCGTCGGTGCACTCAGAGCAATTTTGATACCCAAACATCTCCCCTTATGATGAAATTCATTAGATAATAACTGAGAGCAAAGAATAAAAAAATATGAAGATAATGGATAGCTTTGTTGAAAGCCACTTCTAGCTTTAATCCACTTAGAATTATTACCCTTGATGATAACCGAGAATTTGGGGTCAATAACACACTCCATCAGTAACTTAGAAAACTGCATAGGAAACCCAAAGTATTCCAAGACATGCTTTAAAGTAGGCCAAGACATACTATCATGTGCTTGTTCCATATCAAACTTGATCACCACCAATCCCTTTTTAGACTTAGAATGTCTAAACTTGTTGAAAGTTTCTTGAACGAGTAGAATATGATCCGATAAACTCCTTCCCTTTATGAAAGAAGCTTGAACTTCCGATACAAAATTATGAATAACCTTTAGCATTCTACTTAATAAGACCTTAGCCACAATCTTATAAATAGACAAACATAAACTAATCGAACAAAAATGAGAAGGTAGAAAAGGATTTTTCACTTTGGGAATAAGAACTACAAGAGTCTCCTTCCATTTAGAACTCATTCTACCATAAGAGAAAAAATGATGTAATGCCAGCCATACATTCTGGCTTATGACACTCCAATAAGTTTTTAAAAAAGAATATGTGATACTGTCAACACAAGAAGAGATATTGTTACTTAGGCTTTTGATCACGCCTTCCACTTCTTCAAATGAAAAACCAGCCTCCAAAAGCTTGCAATATTCAAAACTTAACTTTTTTAGGGATGGTGGCCACCCCTTCAAGACACAATTCCTCTCCCTCCATTTACTACTAAGAAATTATAGAAAATTTCTTCAATGTCCTGCTGAGTATCCACAAGTTTTCCTTTGCCATCCTTTAATTAATTTATGAAATTGCCATTTCTCCTGCCATTAGCAAAAGCATAAAAGAATTTCAAATTCAAATTCCTTTCTTCTACCCACTTGGCCTTTGCTCTCTGCCTCCACCAAGTGTTCAACCTTGCAAGTGTGGTTTTTAATTCATTAACCTTGGACCTAAGTAAAAAGGAGCTTGACATCAGATAGACCTCCACCATCTGCTTCTTCCAACTGTAGAGCCGGAACTTCCTTTTTAAGTTTCTCCTTAAATCCAGTTAAATCATGCAATTTGGCTTTGCTCCAAAAATTTAACGACTTTAAAGTTCTCTACAACTTCCTGTTAAGGACCTCCATAGGGTCATCTGCTGCTTTACTGCTCCAACTTTTTTGGACTAAAGCTACAGCTGCAGGGTAAGACACCCACACATCCTCAAATCTCAAGTTTTTTTTCTTACCAAAACTAGTGTAAAATATTTTCAAAACAATTGGGCAATAATCAGATGCTACCCTAGGCAAATGCCTCACGGTAGTTTGGTGAATCAACTCCAATAACTTATTATTCAATAGACATATGTGAAGCCTTTCCAAGATCCGAGCACTACCATCTTTATTATTACACCAAGTGAACTTTGGTCCAACCAAACCCACATCATGGTAATCATTCTTATTCATAAATGATCTCATCTCTTGAGGACCAAGGGAAAATTTAAACTTTTTCCCTCCCCTCTTATCTTCTTGTGATAATATGCAATTGAAATCACCACCTACCATTGAAGGAAGATTAGAGCTAGAGTATGAATCCAAACACTCCCATAACCTCCTCCTATTATATAAATCTCTACTACCATAGACAGTAGAGATCATCCAAGTGCTTCTACCAAAATCTTCAATTCCCCAATCACACATTAGGAAGAATCTTTTAGTACATAAAAGGAGGACAAATCAGATCTCTATAAAATCATAATACCAGGTTAGAGAGAGAAACTCCCATTAGAGAGAGAAAATTCCAAAATTTCAAATTACTATCTTCCCGGCTTTTTTTTCGGCCTCATCGTCACTCTTTAGGCGATGGTGGCGGATAATCACCGGTAATCAACAGTAGCTACTTCTGTTAGACAACAACCTATTGGTATTAGTGATCGAATTAGAGAAGATGTGATGAATCGTTAGACAAATCTAGAAATTGAAGCAAGTGATTCACGGATGAGGACGGTTGCACGCCCATTGATTATCAAAGAGGTTAAGAGTTCTACTTCTCTGATGAAAGTTAATTTGGTGGAAGGTAAGGGTAAGGGAATTTTGGATACTTCTAACTATTTTACTCCTCGGCAGTCGAAGTCTGTGGCTTTATCGCCTTTGCAATCTAATGAATGTGAAGCCTCTTCGTCAGATATGAAAATCTTTGTTAACAAGTTCAGTTATTCAAATGCAATCTCTGATCTTCGGTCAGGGATAAATGCGAATTTCTTGAATAATGATAACAAAGATGCTCATATTACTGGCGTGGTATGACCTGATAGCGATAACATAGACTTGCCTGAGTTGGTAAAATTATGTGATGGTTCTGTGTTAAATAATGGTATTTCTAGGCATTCGGATGTTTGTGTTAATGCCTCAGGAGTAATTAGTTCGAAGAAGTTTGATGTGATATTAGAACAGGAAGCTATACCAGTTCAAAATGTCTTTAAACCATGGGTAAGACGTCCTAATATTAAAGTCAACTTCACCATGGAGGATTCGTATCTCTCTGAAGATAAGAAGGCAATCAAATTGAATGAAGCAAAGGTTATAATGAACTCTGAGAAGCTTAAGTTTTCTGTGGTGGTTAAGGTCTTTGGGAAAGAGACTCTGGTTCATTTGATTGCAATTGAATTACGACGTCAGTGGGTGAATTTTGGGAAGTTTCATTTAACTATTCCTGGACTAGGATGGGTTCTATGCTCATTCAGCAACTTAGAGGACGTTGAGAAGGTTTTAGAGGGTGGCCCTTGGTATGTTAATGGGCATATAGTTGGGTTGGATAGATGGACTCCTCAATTTTCTCCAACTTCATTTAAAGGATTATCTTCCCCAATTTGGATAAGGATGCCTCATCTTCCTCTGTTGGTGGGATGAGGAAAATGTTGTGAGAATAGCTTCTATGATAGGAACACCTGTATGGGTTGATGGTAATATGCTCAAATGGAGCAAGAGGGAATATGTGAGAGTATGTGTTCGTATGGCTCTAGACAAGAAATTTCCCACTGGAGTATGGGTTGAGGGATTATTTGGGAGGTTTTTTCAAAAGGTGGAATATCAAAAAGTATCTTCATTTTGTTTCAATTGTGGGAAAGTTAGTCACCTAGTTGATGAATGTTGGGTAAATGATCAGCCAGCTTTGAAGGTTGTTGCTAATGATTTGGGAGATGGTGGTTGTAAAACTAAGGAAGTTTCATCTATAGAAGCTGCGCCAGACTCTACTTATGGGCCTTGGGTCCATGTTAAAAATAGAAGAAGAAGGGGTATGGTAGCCAAGTAGTTTCCGAAGGCAGCTTCTTTCTAAGTTAAGAAAAAAACCAAATTTTGATCAAGGTGGGGAGAAAGAGGCTACCAACATCAGTGTTGAGACGCATAATCAAGTGCCTTTTACTAATGTAGAAGTTGGCTCAAGTGGTGCTGATTCAGTTTCTGGGAAATGTTATGTTGCAAACATAAATTCATCTATATATACACATGTTGTTGATGCCAGACATTCCCTCACTCCTTCCGGTTTGGCAGATTTGAATAGGTTTAAAGTGCTGGATAGTATTGAGGAAGATTATTCTGAGCCAATTAAACCTATGGCTGGAGAACTAGAGGAAGGAGAAATTGTTGTAGTAGATGGGAAACAATTGATTTCAGAAGCGGTGGAAGAAGACTTGGGAGGCAGGAAATTCAAGCTTCGAAAAGAATTAAGATCTTTGGATAAGGATAATATTACTCTTACAAGGAGGAAAGGGAGTTTGTTAAAAAGTAGCAGGGGTGGGAGGAATCCCAACTCTAATATCCAATGACTTCTATTGCATTTTGGAATTGTAAGAGGGCAAGGAAGCATGAGGCCTCCCGTTATTTGAAGGAATTGGTTAGAGATTTTGATATTTTTTTTATTGGGTTGATTGAGACTAAGATTAAATCAGTCTATAAAATAGAAATCTATAGAATGTTGGGACCTTGTTGGGATTACTTCCAGCTTCCTGCTGAGGGTTTGTCTGGCGGAATGATGATTTGCTGGAGGTCAAATATTGTCTCTTTCTCAGTTAAATTTTCATCTCCTCAAACGATTGTTGAAGAACTTAACATTCCTAATAAAGGAGTATGGCTAATTACAACGGTCTATGGTAGCAAAGAAGTTTATAAAAGAAGGCTTTTGTGGAGCAGCCTTGAAGTATTTTCTAAGTTGGATATTCCGTTGTTAGTAGGGTGCGACTTTAATTGCATCCTGTCACAAGAGAAGAAGAGAGGAGGTAAGAAATTCATGTTTTCTCAGGGCACTCAAGAGATGAATAAGTTTATGAATATATGTGATTTGCATGATGTGGGGGTAGTAGGACCAAAGTTCACTTGGTGTAATAATAAAAGTGGTGGAGCCTGAATTTTAGAGAGGTTGGATCATGTGCTTCTCAATTCCTTGGCATTAGATGTTATTCAACCGGCTGTGGTTCGTCATCTTGCTAGAATTGCTTCAGACCATTATCCTTTACTGATTAAAGTTGTATCGTCTGGATTTCAGAGAAGTAAAATGCAAAGGTTTGAACAAGTCTGGTCTTTATATCCAGCGTCCTTTAAGACTGTGAAGAAATCTTGGGAGAAGAAGGTGCGAGGTAATGCAATTCATTTTCTTAACATCAAATTTAAAAGATATTTAAAGGAATTATTTTTTTGGAGAAAATTGAAGCTTGTGATTCTTTAGGCTTTGAAAGAGTGCCTCAAGAAAGAAATACATGAGCTACAAGAGGAAGAAGCTGAAAAGGGCGGCTTATCAAATTCTAAGCTTTGTTTGTTGAAAGCTAAAATTCTGGAGCTTAATTCCACTCTCGATAGACTTGAGACCTGGTGGAGGCAAAGGGCGAAGATCAAGTGGCTGGAAGAAGGTGATACCAATTCAAAATATTTTCATGCTTTTGCATCTTATAGGCGGAATTCCAATCAAGTAAATCAAATCAAAGACCTCCATGGTAATATATTTGAGGAGCAAAAGCAAATTGAACGGGTTTTTTTATGAATACTTTAAAGATAAGTGGAAAGGGAGGAGATGTGTTCTTAAGGGTTGGCCGAACCCTTCTTTTGTTCTGAAGGAGGAAGATAGAATCTTGTTGTTGGCTGACTTCACTAAGGAGGAGCTAGAAGGTGTTGTCAACCATCTGAAATCAAACATCTCTCCAGGTTTGGATGGTATCACTTACTCTTTCATTAAATCCTATTGGCAAATAGTTAAGGAGGATGTTTGGGAAGCTGTTTACTCCTTTTTTGTCTCTGGTGAAATGAGTGATGAGTGGAATGAAACTTTGGTGATCCTAATTCCTAAAGTTAAAAATCCTATGTATCCTTCCAATTATAGGCCCATCAGTCTTTGCTTATCAATTTACAAAATTGTGGCTAAAATATTGTTGAATAGACTTGTCTGGTTCATACCTAAGATTATTTCTGAAGATCAAGCTCCTTTTGTTAGAGGACGTTCTTTATCTGAACATGTTCTTCTTTCTCAAGAGCTAATACACAAGTTCAGATTTTCCAAAGCTAAGAAAGGTTTGATGGCAATCAAAGTGGATATGGAACAAGCCTATGATAGTATGGGATGGTCCACATTAAAGCAAGTGTTGGATTGCTACGGTTCCCCGGGAAAATTCTCCAATCTGTTAATGCAATGTGTGATTGACCCAAAATTTTCTTTCTTGATTAATGACAGTAGCTCTCCATGGATAAAAGTTGAGACTAGATTTCGACAAGGCTGCCCTTTGTCTCCTTATCTATTCATATTGTGCTCCTAACTGCTTTCTGATGCTTTCTCTCAAAGAGGTAGCAACATTGGTATCAAAATGGCTCCTAATGCAGATAAGATTTCACATCTCCAATATGCTGATGACATTATAATTTTTTCTCTAGCAAATCTCAATCATGTTAAGAAAATTAACAAGATCTTGAAGGATTATAAGAAGTGGACGTGTCAGAAAATCAATGCCCAAAAATCTTCAATTCTTTTTGGAAAATCTGTTGGAAAAAGAAAGGTTATGAACCTTGCTAATGTTCTTGGTTTTAAGGTAGTAAGGGAACTCAACTAGCTTGGAGTCAAGTTGGCACTAAGAAGATTAGTCTTTTCGAATTTTCAAAATTTGTTAGAGAAGGCTTTTAGCAGAATTAATACTTGGAATAATCGGTTTATTTCTCTCCCAGGGAAGCTTCTTCTTATTAAGTCTTCACTACTCTCTCTACATACATTCTTATCTACACATTCACTTGTTCCTAAGGGAGTTTTAAATGATTTGGATAGGATGTATAGGGATTTTCTTTGGCAAAAAGGTGATAGGTATAAGGTTCTACATTATGTTGCATGGGATACGATTTGTAGATCAAAAACGTTGGGTGGTCAAGGAGTACATTCAGCTGCAGATTCAACAGGGCCGTTGAGAGCCAAGTTTGCTTGGAGTTTTGTTTCAAACCCTCTATCCCTCCTTAACTGGAACATGAGGGCCAAATATGGAGATAACATTTGGAATTCTCAAGTAAGAAGTTATGCCTCTCCGACTTTGGAAGGTCTCGGATGGTATTAATATCAATACCTTTAAAGATGCTTGGATTTTTGATAAGAGCATTGATTGCTAGCCCACATTTGATGCTGTTCCAGATTCAACAAGTTCTAGTCTCTCAAACTTTATAAGAAATGGAAGATGTGATGAGGGAAAGCTTCAGTTGGCATTTGGTCCTGATTTAGTGAAGGTTATTGCGACTATTCCAATCTATTATGAATTACAAGGTGATCAATTGGAGTTGAGTTTTAAATACTCTCGCAGGTCCATAGCAGCCATGATTTCTGAGAAGTTGAACGGTAATAATGTTGAAAATTTGAATTGGGAATGGAAGAAAAAGCTAGACCTTAGGCCACGGGTCGAAATTTTCTTGTGGAGACTGGTCCACAAGGCTATTCGAACTAATGAATTCTTGGTGTATAGAAGATTACAGGATTATAATGGTTGTCCGAGAGGTTGCAAATCGGCTGAAGATTCGGACCACATAGCAGTCAGTTGTGTGTATCTAGTTCAGGTCTTATTTTTTCATAACAAGTAGGGATTTATGGTCCCTTCTTTTGCAGATCTGGAAGAATGTAATCGAAAGTTGTTGAATTTTTCAAATTTTAATCCTTTTATAAGGAATTTGTATTGCTCGACTGTGTATCTCTCATGGAAAAGTAGGAATAAACTCAAACATGGTGAGAGGGATGATAGCATCGTTGTAACAGCTACAAATGCCATAAGCTATGCTGTGGCCTTGTTTCACTCGGATCACTGGGATGTAAATCAACTGAAGCAGCTGTCTAACTTATTTTGGCATCCTCCTCCACCCGAGTGGATCAAGCTTAATGTTGATGCTTCATTGAAGAGCTCTTATAAGAGTGGAGTTGGTAGTGATAAGAGATTGTAATGGAAGGTTCTTGTATGCTTTTAGCTTTTCCTGTTTACATTGGGACCACTTAGAGTTGGAGAACAAATCAATTCTTTCTTTGAAGAATGTTATGCAAGAGTGGATGTTTGAAATGAAAGGTATTATAATTGAAGGAGACAATGTCAATGTAATGAAGTATGTCCAAAGCATGGTGAATAACGAAGAACTGAAGGTTCCTTTCCTCAAACGACAAGATTTGTCTTTTCTTAGAGAATTTAATCAAATTATCTTTCAAGTTGTGAATAGGAATTGCAATAAGTTGGCAGATTGTAGTGCTAACTATGCATCTTTCTCTAATTTTTTATGGGATAGGATTCATTGTAATAATATTCCTCCTTATTTTGTTTCTTTGTTAAAGGAGGAAAGTGATAGGGTTTCTATCACTTAGGATTTGTTTTTAAAGATAATTAAAATTGCACTTTGTATTTCTTCAAAAAAAAAAATCATAATACCCCCCCCCCCGACAAGCCATCAGAAGGATAGATAAAGTAGTCCCAATCCTTTTCCATTATTTTACCAAATTCCCCCTTACCAATAGAAGATATCATAGTTTCTACAATACCAACAAACAATACATCCCAATCCTTCACAACTTCTTTTAGATAGAGAGAGGCTTCTTTCTTATTGGCCCCTCTGCAGTTCCAAAAAGCAATGGAACTCATTTAACCACTGAGGGGGAAGGACCCCTGCTCCTTCTCAAATTTAAACCTCCACCCCTCCTATGCCTTGAGGAAGAATTGGACGGACCAAGAGACCTCTGCTCCTTCAAGAGTTTTCTCTCACCAATTCCTAAACAGGGCTCCATCACCCCTTCCACCTCACACGTCATAGAGACAGCATCTGCCTCCTTACCAGTAGAAAACTCATTTACTTTCACATTTATAACATCAGGCTTCTCCACCTCTCCCTCTTCATTTTCATTCATGTCTAATTTTCCCACTATCCTTTCTTGGAAAATCTCGCCCACTTCACAAAATGTTTCCAGCAATCTAAACATATTGTGATCAGAGCTAATAGAAGAAGGATGCAGATTACCTTTTTCAGCAGAACTGTTGAGAACCCCATCAGGTACATCTTATTCAATAAGTTCTTTCACAACTTCTTGTCTACCACCAATGTTTTCTTTTTCAACAAGAATATCACTCTCCTGGATAGCATCACCAAGACTACCACCGATCATTTACCTCAATTACTTCCTTAAGAAACTCCGAATGGGAAGCAACAGTATTGACAATAGATGATTTGGGAAAATGTTATTCTTAGCAGCAACAGAGACCTTTGTCTTCCTTCTATGATTAATGTGGATCCTTGGCTCATAAGAATACTCAGCATTCACATCCTTAGACACTAGAACCTTCTAAATAGGCACATAATTCCCAGAAATCTTCTCCTGCATGCCAATATTCCCTTGAACCTTGTCAACATTTGCCAAAACCTTTAAATTACAAGCATTAACTACATGACCAATTTTCCCACATTCATAGCAAAAAGATGATATCTTTTCATACTCCACCTTCTGAAAAAATCGTCCATCAAGCCCTTCAACCCAAACTCCCAATGGAAGTTGCTTGTCTAGCTCCACATGCACACAAACTCAAGCAAATTCACTTCTACCCCATTGAAACATGTTACCATCTAACATGAGAGGAGTACCAACCAAAGATGCAATTCTAGACACATTAACCTCATCCCTACAATAAAAAGGTAAATTTGGCATCCTTATCTAGACTGGAGATGATAGTCCTTTTAAAGAAGAGGGAGAGAACTTTGGACTCCATTTATCAAGACCAAAAATATGGCCATTAACGAACCAAGGTCCACCTGATAGAACATTATCCATAGCTTTGCAAGAGAAAAAAGAACATTAAACCCATCTTAGGCCAAGAATCGTCAGATGGAATTTGCCAAATTGCGACCATTGCCATCGTAATTCCTCTGCTATCACTTGAACCAGGATGTCTCTTTCAAAAACTTTCACCACCACCGAAAATTGAAGCTTTTCAGAATTGACATTAACTTTAGGCAGATGTAGTTTAACGATCCATCTTCAGACAGAATGATTCATCTTTAGGTAAATTAACCTTGATATAAGGATGCTTAGACCACGCCTTCTATGTTTCACTTCTATCAATGTTACATTGCTCCTTTACTAAATTATCTCATTCAGTAAAATTTATGACAACATCTTGAGCATTACTACAAATAGTTGAAATACCTTCCACATTATTTTGAACTGAAGGGTCTCCCTCTGGTAAAGACACGATCTTCGAATTCACATAGCCAAATCTATTAACAAACAGGTTCATTCCAGACGAAGATGATGCTTCACAATCAAGTTGTCCAATTTTACTATTAGCACGAGGAGTCTTTGAATCAAAAAATTCATCAACATTTTTTCCTTTATTGGTGACTGGAGAAGCAGCTTTGATAGGAACAGACGTAGGTTCCTTAATTATCAATGGAACATTCTTGAATCACATATTTTTATTTCCGACATATTGCTTAGATCGAACAGACTGCTAGATTAAACGATCAGCATGGATTGGGGGATGAACAGGTTGTCGGTCGTTGGTGGTGACGACCAATGAGCCTTCCGACATTGTTGAAAATTCCACCAAACGCCAAAGAAGAAGAAAAATTTGAAATTTTCTCTCACTAGAAAATGAGGGATTTTCTCTCACTAGAAAATGACTTCAATGTTTACTCCTTGGGTATTGCATATTCATTTCTCTTGCTCTCAGCAAGGTGGAAAAGACTTCCCCTTCACAGGAATGAGAAAACACCCTTGTATACCTCTTCTCTCTCCCGAGAAGCCTCCATCCTTTTTCACCTAGTACGACAAAGATGCCTCACCACTAGCTCCCCGATTACACAAGTCTTTTCCCAAGACTCTTCTAAGCTCTTACACCCATGAGCTGTCACACTATCAAAATTAAAGAAATAAGGGCATAGTGTAGGAAGAACAATCTTTGTGGAACATGATCTCTTGAATAACCTTTTAAGAGATCACTCATAATCACTTCTATCTCTCTCACCTTCTCTCCCTTACATAATTAAGAAAGTCTCTACAAAAGCTCTCTCTAAACTCTCTTAATCTCCATACGAAAGCTTAGGAAGTTGAATACTTCTTTCAAAAGACTATATAAGACTATTATATTAAGCCCTTAATCAAATCCTAAAAATTTGGATATGGTTAATTTTTCAAGAAGAATATATAGTCCAATCTATAGATCGCATAGTTTGATCTGAACAAACTTACATATGGAACCCAATCATCTTGTCCGAAGAAAGTTCATTAGAAAAAGCACTCTATTTGTTCAAAATCTACTATGAGGATTGAATAGCATGATCTTCATATGGATGATAATTCAAAGCATTAGTTTAGCATGTCTGAATGGAGTTCTTCCATACATGCTCTGTATTTATACAAACTATACAATTTGGATTGTACAATATGAAATCAACTCTTATTCCTCACCTTAATTTAAGGCTAAAAAATAAGTAATTCATAATACAAGGTTTTGATAAGTGTAAATAATGCACTATTTTATGTTTTATATTTTTAGTGAAAATATATTATTTTAGTTATATTATGAAGGAAAAATTATAAAAAAGACACCAAATTCTAATATCCTCCAGCGTCGCGGCGTTGGACAAAACAACATTTCAGCACCATCAAAGGCACTGTCAGAGTGCTACAATATTGACATGAAGGCACTGACTTCTCTATTGGATAGAATTACGATTTAAAAATGGTCTACCTTATAGCACCATGTTCACTAACTTCAAGCATGGCGGCGTCACAATCTATCATGCATTAGCACTAAAATTGCAACTTTGGTGCCACAGCATTTGAAAGTTAGCAGTGTCACAATGTAGCAATTATAACTTCCAAAGATGTGATCTATCACCAAAATGATGTGATTGTTCACTAAGTAATAGATCCACATTAGCAGGCACCATGTGAATCCTCAGTTGGTTGTTAAACCTAATGTAATTGTCCCAAGGCTAACCAAGTAGGGGGGCGGGGGTGAATTAGTAATTTTAAAAATTTTCTTGGTTAATTCTAAAAATTATTTAATAAAAATAATCACAATACTAACTTTTTGAAAGTAAATTTTCAACCATAAAAAAATTAAAGTAAATACAGAAAAATAAAATGCAGTAAAAATAAGAACAGAAGACACCGAATTTTATAGTGGTTCGATCCAACAAGACCTACATCCACTCCCTGGAGACTCCTTCTCCAGGTATTGCACTATACTCAAGTGACTCTCCTTTAACCCCACAGCAAGGCAGAGAAGCCCATACAATTTTCCTCTCTTCCACCAAACCCCGGTACGGTAGAGAACCATCATCCTTTTTCACCCTCCTAGTGATGGCAGAGTACCACTCATCCTTTCACACCCTCCTAGTGTAGGGAGAGAATTGATCATCCTTTCACACCCTCTTGGTGTTGATAGAGAACCAGATCCCCTTCTAAAAATCTTCTCTCAATGGTGTTTAAGGAAGTAGGGAAGAGTAATGAAGAATAAATAAGAGATCCTCACTATTGGGCACCTTTGTGAAACCCCTCACAAATCTCTCTCACAAGATCTCTCACTTTCCACTCTCTAAATACTCTCCCAAACACACTCCTAAGGCTCTCTCAAGAGAAATTTCATAGTAAGGTTCTTAGATAGTCAGTTTTTTGGACTCTTATATACATAGGATATGAAAAATTGTCCAAAAACTGAATATTTCAAGTTTGACGGACTCCAATCGTACAGTATGATCATACTTTGTACGTACGAATAGTTCTAAAAGCCTTGTACGATGCTGTATGAATCTCATTTCGTACACTAATCAGCATCTGTATGAATGTTAATCGTATAATACGATTAGTTCAAAAATTAAAACTTTCGTCTGTACGAACATGGACGAACCCGATTTCATTCCCTAATCAGCATTTGTATGAACCCCTATCGTACAGTATGATTAGTATAAAAAATACACCCTTCATCTGTATGATTATGTACGAACTCCATATCATACTCTGATCGATGTTTGTACGAACCCATATCGTATAGTATGATCAGTTCAAATTTTTGTGTATTCGTACGGGACGAATTAGACGAACTTGATTTCATACTCTGATTAGCATCCAACATGAAATTATTTCATACAGTATGAAATATACTTAGAAAAATTTTCAAATCATGTTCCAAACAACTCTGTTCTCAAGGGACATTTGTCTTAATCGTCTAGTATAATTAGTGATCGTCTAGTACGATTAGTAATCGTACAGTAGGATTAGTTCTAATATTTATTTTTTATTTTACACCCCTAGTGTGCGTGCACTGTTACCCAATTTACAATCACACTCTCTCAGACTCAAGAAAAGTATAAAAAGTATAGACTCCAAAAAAAAAAATTCTAATCCAATCCAACTTGAAGTCTTTAATTGGTTAGAGTGTGATTTCCCTGAAATTTTAGTACACACAAAAACAACAAAAGTAATATATCCAATACATGTTACGAGAAATAGTAGTCAAAACAATAATATTTTGGAATAATCAAAAACACACATAATAAGAGAATATAACTATGAAAAACAAAGTTGCAATAATCTCCCCCTTTTTGATGATGGCAAAATAATTATTGTTTGAGCAAATAACAAAAAATTTCTCCTTAGCTCCCACTAAAATTGACAAAACACAAAAAATATAAAGATAAAGAACTTTCGAACAAAAACACACACACACATAGTGACACACATAAGAATTCACATCCACATGGTCACAAACCACAAAGGTCACACACCAACAATATATATACATCAAACAATATATTATGACTCCCCCTTTTGACAATAACAAAAAGAGAAGATCATCTTGAAATTAAAAAATTTCTTGAGATAAATCAAAGTAGTTGATGAAAAAAAGAAAATTTTGAACTAGTTGCAAATACACTATTAACTTCCTAGTGCAAAATAGAAAAACTCAAATTTTAAGTCATATAACCCCTAAACGAAAAGGTAATCAGATTCATTGTTCATTTTAGACATATCAAACAAAGATAATTATTGCATAAATGATGAAATGATGATTACATATTTTCTTATTCAATAGTGAAAACTATTGTTAATTTTAGGAAGTTAGGAGAGAGATAAAATGATAAAGAAAAGGACTAAATCAATTGGTAACATTATGCATCTTTTAAATTGATTTGTGGCACACTTCGTGCATCTTTTCAGTTTGGGCTAATTTTGTGCCTTTTTGTACTTTAGCAAACATTACGCATCTTTTTATTAGCACATTTTGTGCATTAGTTCAAGTTTTGAACTCTTTGTGCATAATTTTTTTTCTGTCTTTCCAAAATAAAAAAATCTTAACACAATTTCTATTAATTTTCAAGAATATCACATTTGAAAAAGAGAATAATTATAAGGACAAGACATCCATTTTGTAATATTTTTAAGTTATCCTTATCTATAAGAGCATTGAAATTGATTTCCTAATCTATATCAAGCCATAATGATTTAAAAGAAATTTGAGAGATTAAATTTTGTGAGAAAATTAATTTGTAGAAAATAAGAATTTAAAATTTCTCATTCATAAATCAACAACAATTGATTTTTCTAAAAAAAAATAAGCAGTTCAAGTAGCAAAATTCAACGCATGCTAACGAAAACACCAAGCATTTCATTTCATAAACTCATACAATATCATATATATAAATAACATTTGACATACACCAGCATCACAATGTTACTAACATCGCAAGTCAACATACCACAACAATAAGAACATCATAAAAATAAGAAACACTAACCATCAAGAACACTAGTAGATTGATAAAAGAGCAACTAGTAATCTATAGGACCCTCATCTAGAGGAGGTGGTGGAGTAGTGAACAAAGCAAAATAACTATTGATTGTAGCAATATTAGTGTTCACTGATTCGAATTGATCTCAGATCCACCCTTTATCTTCATTATACCTATCATCCTACCGCTTTAAGTGAGCTTCAACATTATCAAACCTTCGATCAAGTTGATCAAAATGCTGGACCATATCTTGATAGAAATTTTATCGGGTCTAGGTGCAGGCGCTTCAGCAGGGGCTCCTTCTCCCCCTGAATCATCTCCCTTTGATCCTTAATCATGATTGAAAAGTGCTCGAAAAGGGGCATTGTAAAATAAGCTGGAAGTTCAGTGGGGGGATCAGGATGAACCAAGTTATATTTCTTCTCAAAAATATAGGTGATTAAATGTCCTAAAGCCGCATTCTTCTTCCTCATTTTTTAGGATGCCCAATATCAGTAAGATTGTAAATATAGTCCATGATAAGTTAGGCTTCATCAAAAGGAGTTTGAGTCATTATCATGTAAGTGGTAGTGGATAAAAGAGGGGTCATATTAACGCGATCACCAGCTTTGGGAATGATTGAGGTTCTCAAAATATGCTGGGTGATCCTAGCATTTTGGTTTAGGGTATAGACATGAGGTAGATGACTGATTTAATGAATACCTCTAAGAGTTTGATTCACTTCAGACCAGTTATAACAGCTCTAGAGGTCATCGTGTGTGCCCTAACTCCCTGAGTTCTAAGATGAAGAAAATTCCCTAAGTCTTCCTTAGTGAATTAAATTCTTTGCTTAAAGACATAGGAAGACAATCTAATGTGATCCTCACTTACTTTCATGTTTGCTAAAAGAACTAAAAGGTTTCTTTGTTGTAGGCATGGATTAAGGTCAGAATTAAAGAAAGTTGGGTAGATGCAAATAGGGGCATAACAAAAAAATTTAGATCTTCCTGAATGAGAATTCTAGAAGGGGTGATTTTGGTTGTACAATACCTATCAAAAGCTGTTTCATTCTCCTTGGATAAGAAATTATCATCCCTTTCAGTGTTAGAGGAAGATCCCTTAGAAGCTCATGCATGTTTGTAGTGGCCATTCTATTATTTAGACATGAGAGGGTTAGAAGATTAAAAGTGATTATAAATAAAACCATCAAATGCCCTTTCCATTTAAAGAAAAATGATGATCATAACGTATAAAAATAAGATTGTATGTATGATTCTGAAATCGTACGAGATGATTTATGTTTCATACAGATGAATAGAATGGCAAAAAATGAAATAACTTTTCATAAACTGCCCTTCTCAAGGCATCCTTTTGTATAAACTTTTGACCAGATGATCATATAGATGAATCGATGTTCATCTGGGATGATCAGAGCATTAAAGATCATTTTGCTGGTGGTTGGTTTCATCCTTATCTGAAGTCGACAACAAGGATCATACAAATAAACTACATATTCGTATGTACGATCAATAATTATAATTGACAGCAACTGGAAAACCATCCCCATGTGTACAGATGAATTAAAATGGATCATACCGTATGATGATGTATCATACAGTACGAATACCTATGAAAACTTAAGTCTACATGCTTAAGTCTGAAACCTATCATGCACATGCTACAGAATTTGTACAGGACAAAAAATTTTGTACAGTATGATCAGAACACTAAAAATAAAGTATGATAATAAAAAAACCTCTCAAGACCAATCATTTCTTAACAAGTGACTTGCTTCATAATAAAAATAATAATAAAAATGAAATACATAACTAATCACAGAAAAATAACTAGAATAACCATAACAAACACAGAAACAAATTAAACAAATACATATATATAACACATCAAGTTTGCAAAATTTTTAATTTAAGCATTAAGATCAATCACACCTAACCTGGTTCTTAAGATGCTAAAAGTGTCAAATGCCAGTGGTTTTGTAAAAATGTTTGCAAGTTGATTTTCAGTTGTAACATGATGCAATTCAATTTCTCCTTTGGCTATATGATCTCTAATGAAGTGATGCCTTTTGTCTTTATGCTTGGTTCTAGAATATTGAATAGGATTATTTGAAATACAAATGGCACTAGTATTATCACAAAAAATTAGAATTATGCCAATTGAAAATCTAAATTAATCAACTGGTTATTTTAACCAAAGAACTTATGCCACATAACTACCTAAGGCAATGTATTCTACTTTAGTAGTAGATAGGGCTACTAAATTCTATTTCCTTCTGGACCAAAAAACTAAAGAGTTTCCTATGAATTGACAAGTTTTAGATGTACTATTTTGATCAACCATACATCCTACAAAATCTGAATCAGAATATCCAACAAGTTCAAATAAAGAGCTATGCTTAAGATACCAAATCCCTAAGTTTTGAGTTCCCAAAATATATCTCAATATTCTTTTAACTGCTGTTAAATGTGATTCCTTTATATCAGATTGAAATCTAGTACATAGACAAACACTGAAAATTATATCTGGTCTGCTAGCTGTCAAATAAAGCAATGATCCAATTATACCTCTAAATTTCTTTTGATCAGTAGATTTTCCCTTAGGGTCCTTATCAAATTGAATTGAGGAACTCATAGGTGTAGTCACTAGTTTAGCATTATCTATTTCATATTTCTTGAGGATGTCCTTAATGTAGTTTAACTAACTAAGAATAGTTCCTTTCTCATTTTGCTTTATGCTAAAACCAAAAAAATAACTCAAATCTCCCATTAGACTCATCTCAAATTCACAACTCATTGTTTTTGAAAAATCATCACAAAAATGTTTATTTATAGATCCAAATATGATATCATTAATATATATTTAAACAATGAGTATGTCATCTCCTATTTTCTTCAAAAAGAGAGTAGTGTCCATACTTCCTTTTACAAAAGATTTTTCTAATAGAAAAATGCTTAATCTCTCATACCAAGCCCTAGGTGCCTATTTTAGTCTATATAATGCCATCTTCAATTTAAACACATGATTAGGGAATTTAGAATTTTTAAAACCTGGAGGTTGCTCAACATAAATATCCTCTACTCTTCAAACCAGGCCATATCCTGGTCATGCTACTGCTGCTACTGGGTGACATATGCATTGAATCGATCAACATCTTCTGCATGATGCTACTCCTGTGCAACCACATAGGAGTCAAAGAAGGCCTCCAACTGGTCAAATTTGTCCACCAACTGATCCAATGGTGACTGCAGGCAGAGAGGAGCAGGTGTAGGAACCGTTCCTCCTAGGCCTCTATAGCCTCCGCAGGCTCCGGATGGAGATGAGTGCTGTGAAGGACATGGAAGGAGCTATTTGTGTAGAAGGAGGGTGGATAGTTTAGAGGGGTAGGATACTGAATATTGTACTTACGTTTAAGGTCATAAGCAATGATGTGTCCTAGGGCCAAGTTTGGTTTCCTCCTATGTCTAGAATCGCTAATACTAATCAAGTGCTAAGTGTAATGAAAGAGAAGATCGATAGCATTGAATTCCCTATTAGTTATGATATAGTAGGTGGTGATGGAAAGTAAGGGAGTAATGTGAACCCAGTCACCAGCCTTGGGAATTATGGAAGTTCTGAGGATATGTTGGATGGTCCTAGCATCTTTAACCAATGAGCAAGAGGCACCATCATGGTAGGAGACATTAGTGTTCCTTAGAACCTAATTAACTAAACTCTAGTTGAAATTTGGATCTAAGGCAATGAGATGAAGCTTTTCTTGAGTGGTAGAAAGTTGAAGGAGTTCATGACAGTCTTGATAGGAGATCTCTACAGGTTGTTTGATGACATATGATTAGAGTGAAGTATAGGTAGAGTTGATGCAGAGACTGGAAAAGAATTCATATAAGAGTTCATAATGAAAGGGAATTGATAGGGTCAGAATAAAGGTGAGAGTAGTGTGGGCAAACAGATCAAGTACCAGGTATATAAGGGTATGAGGATTGATGATTTTGGATGAAATGATGCCATCAGTCTTGTACCTAAGTTAAGCAGCCTGATCTGCTGCATCAGTGAAGCAGGGATCCATAGTTCCCCTTGAGGAGCTTCCAGTAAGTATCCTGGATCATTTGTCATCGGCCATTGGAGAACTTGCTTGAAAGGAAGAAGTAGATGAAGGGAGGAAGGAGATTGGAGTGAAGAAAACCTTGAACTTGGGCTGAATTTAAAGATTTTCAAATATCATCTAGGATGATTATGATATCATCTAGGATGATTTGTAGCAATAATGTCAGCCTTGACGATTGGTCAAAAAGGCGGTCAGATCATCCAAGATGATTAGAAATCATCCAGTACAATTAGACTCAGACAATCTTCTGAGGAGTTAAGTTGTACGACTTTTAATGAAAAGTATCATCCAAGATGATTAGGTGGATCATCCAGGATGATATGTAATTAATAAATCAGATGGGCCAAATTCAAGTCGTCCAATTGATGCCACGTGGATCATCTAGGATGATCTTTGAGTCTAGATTGATCTGGAAGAATTCTAGGGTCTAGACAAATCCTAGGGTCTGAATTCTAGAAGGATCCTAGGGTCTGGATTAGTCCTAGTGATCTTATATAAAAAAGAGGCCAAAAATTACTAATTTAATGAAATTTTGATGATTTATTATGTTTTCATATTTTAATGCATTTAATGTAGGGATTATTTTTTGACTTCTTAATTTACATTAGTTTCTAAAATTTTTATATTTTTCATAAGTACTAGACATAATTATGAGTTCAATGCCTTTGAGTTTATTGATTTAGATTTTTTGGGAATTAGTTATAAATTTTACTAGTATAGGTTATTTATATGAATTAAATCTGACTAAATAATTGACTTTTTTATTATTCAATGCTACCAGTCTTCTCTTTCATTACACTTAGCACTTGATTAGTAGTAGGGATTCTAGACATAGGAGGAAACCAAACTTGGCCCTAGGACTCATTATTGATTATGACCTTAAAAGCAAGTAAAATATTCAGTATCCTACCCCTCCAAATTATCCACCCTCCTTCTACACAAATAGCTTCTTCCATGTCCTTCACAGCACTCGTCTCCATCCGGAGCCTGCGGAGGCTGTAGAGGCCTAGAAGGAAGTGTTCCTACACCTGCTCCTCTCTACCTGCAATCACCATTGGATCAGCTGGTGGATAGATTTGACCAGTTGGAGGCCCTCTTTGACTCCTATGTGGTTGCACAAGAGTAGCTTCATGCAGATGATGTTGATCAATTTAATACATATGTCACCCAGTAGCAGCAACAGCATGACTAGGATATGGCTTGGTTTGGAGAGCAGTTCACCACCATCCAAAGCCTTTTTCAGCCACCACCACCTCCTCTTGCACTTGATCAGGGCCCCCTACTTTTAGCTTGGTTGATTTTTTTGTTTGTTTTTCTATGATGTTTTTGTTCTATTATTCTTCTCTATATTATTCTATGTGATTACTGTTTGATTTTCTGTTTCCTCATTTTTGAGATGTCAAAAGGGGAAGTAGTGTCAGTGTTGTAATATTTTATGCATGTCTTAGTAAAATATGAATTTCTTATGTTTAATTTCTTTTCTTTGGCATATGTGTTAATCTGTTTAATCTACTTGATTTGAAACTACCCAACAAATATTTTTCATCATAAAAAAGCGGGAGGTTGTTGCAAATCTGGACTTAAGGTTTATAATTTTGATGATAATAAATATTTCTATTTCTTTTTGATTTCCTAACCTTTGAGGTCCACAAGATCAAGAGCAATTCAAACCAGCTAAAGATCGAGTGTGTCTGTGTTCAAATATATTTTTTCCCTTTCGTGAGTCAAATGTAATGTAATGGATCCCCAAGCTAAGTAACCTTGCACACATACACCTACAGGGAGAATTTTAGTGAGTTAGAGTTCCTTTTCTATTTTGATTATATCATCCTAGACGATAGTAATATCATCTTGGACAATCCATTGAGATATGAACCCTAATTAGGGCAGCCATGTTAAGTCGGTCTGATTAAGCAGGTCATCCTAGATGATCCCCTATCATTCGGGATGATATACTCAAATCAAAACTTCCCAGCTGCCAAACTTTTTAGGCAGGTTTTTATTTTTAGGATTTCTATCTAATCATTCAGGACAGTGTACGTATTGGCCTGGATGATTCATTACAATCATGCCTAAATTAGCCAACTGATTAAGGAAAGTAATGAAGGACTGATTGATCGATCACATAATCCTGGATGATCATAATATCATCTAAGACAATCAATTATAAATCCTCATCATCTAATATAACTTTCCTGGATGACTCGCCCGATGTGATGGACGATATGGCTATATTTGTACTAATCATACAGGACAATAAACTTATCATCCTTGATGATCAGTTATGTTGAAATTATCTAGTATAGTTATCCTAGGCGACCCAATCGATGAGTTGGAAGATATTGGTCATTTTTGAATTAATTATACATGATGATAAAAATATCATCTTGGATGATCAAGTCATTTTTTACAAATCATCTAGACTTTTCTCCTGGATGTCCCAAACTATGTGCTGAATAATATTCCTGATTTAGAACTAATCGGTCAGGATAATCATAGGATTATCTCAGATGATCAGAATAAACCATATATTTTAATCATCCAGAAGAACCAGATCATATAGGCAAAAGGGGTTGATTTGTACTGATCATACAAGACGATCGCAGGATTGTCCTCGATGATCTTTGATGAGAAGTTGAAATTTAGGGTTATTTTTGAGCTTTTCTATTTAAGCTTTTTTATTTGTTAATGCAAAGACTTTTTGCTGTTGTCCTCACCTGAGAGAGTCTTGAAAGGGAGAGGGAGAGCTTGGGAGAGAGAGAGAGAATCTTGTGAGGGGAAGTTTGTGAGGTGTTCACAAAGGTTGCTCCAAGTAAGGATTCAAGTCATCTTCTCCAGTCATCATCCTTTATTCCTTAGTGGCTCTGTAAGAATGATCATCATCAAGAAGATTAAGGTTCTCTGCCTACATCAGGAAGAAGCAAAAGGAGGTAAAGTTCTCTGCCTGCTTTAGGAGAAAGCAAAAGGAGTTTGGGTCCTCTACCTGCTTTAGGAGGAAGCAAAAGGAGTTTGGGTTCTCTGCCTCATCGGGGTTGGTGAAAAGGAGTTTTTATGAAGGCTTCTCTACCTTGTTGTGGGACTGGAAGGATAGTCACTGAGTTTTAATGCAATACTTGGAGGGGAAGCTCCGGGGAGGTGATATAGGTTAAGTTGATCGAACCACTATAAAATCTGGTGTGTTTATTCTTTTGCTATTCAGCTTTTTAATTTTTGTACTTTACTTTCCTGTGGATGATCATGTGGTTAAAGTTATTATTTTATTTGATTGAACATCTCCACATCAATATGTAATTATGTTTATTTTAAAACATTCAAAAAGGTTTTCATAATCATTTTTGCTTAAAAATTCTAAAATTATCAATTCACCTCCCCCTCTTGGTTAGCCTCGGGCTAGTTCATAAGGGCTTAACATCCCTAACAAACTTTTAATTAAGATAAGTTTAAGGAAAGTGAGGACGACATCTAGAGCAAATCCTAATTGTCCCTTTAATATATGTTGGGTAATTAATGCTTGAGATAAAAATATAATTAAGTTTTAGACTTAATTTTAATTTATTTCTAAGGCGATGCATGCTAGTTGACTCGAATGCTTAAATAAAAATGAAGTAATTTTAAAAAGGCTTAAAAATAGATTTTATCCTAAAATGCATAGAGTCCCCTTGACAAATCTGCACCATCGTAGGTCAAGTGGTCTGCCAAAACTCGCAGGCGGGGAGGTGCCTAACAAACGAAAAGAAGACGCATAAAAATATTATGAGAACTCCCGATAATCCAGGGCTTACTTCTTAAAATGTTAGAGTTGCTTTGTAGGCTTAAAAATTTTAAATTTAATTAAAATAGAAAAAATTTAACGATCGCTCTCGAGCCTCCGATCAAGTTCCAAGCTAAAACAAAGATTGACATACAAAAGTGCCAAAAAACTACTAAAAGCTTGCAAATCTTAATCAAAATCAATACATCAATTAATTATTATTTAAATCAATTAAATTAAAATTCAAATTGAAAGTCCATGTGGCAAGTGTCACTTAATTATATAACCTAGGGTCTGCAGGAAAAGTAAAGTGGCCGGGTACCACTAATAACCCAAATTCTATTCTTAAGACTCAAGTGACTTTGAGAATGGGTCTTCTCATTCTTCATGTTATCATCCTTTTGCAGGCTCCTTGGATCGTCTAGTCTGGATATCCAAATAAAAAGAAAATCCCCCTCGAAAGGGGTGTTATCTTTTCTCCTTGAATATTTTAAATCATCCTAATTTGGATCTCCAAATGGAGAGGGACTCTTCTTTCCCTTCCTCTTTGGATTCAAAATTGGATGTTTAGCATCCCATCTCAAATGTAACTTTTAAAATTACAACTCAAAGTTGGAATTAAATTATATTTGAAAATCTGAGGGTTATCCTAAGCAATTAATATTGAAATCAACATCAAATCTCAAGTAGTTAAATATTTTAAAATTCTCAAATTACAGTCACGCTTAGCCATTCTCTTTTGATTTAAAGGGGGACTTAGCATTTCTGAAGCACCTGTAAAAAAGTTTGATTAATTTTTAAAAGCATAATTTGTGCCCCCTTTTATTTTAATTACCATGTATAAGTATGGCCACCTACATAAGATTATATTAGTATCCAGATTGTCCCTAACCTAAGGGTAATCTAATGCCTATCAAATCAATACACTAATTGCATAAAAATTAAATAATCAATTAATTAATCTAAACTAATAATGAGCATGTAGTGAAAAATATGGAAAACCCAGCGCACAACAGAAAAGTAAACACTGGCCTAGCCTAAAACTAGGGTTGGTTATTCTAGCAAACCATCTAAAGTATGTGAAGTAGGTTGTATGGTTTGGTTGTGTCCTATATCGGATTGATTTGTTAATATTGTTTAAAGTTCTAGTTGGTTAAAAAGCTTAAAGGAATAATTAATTAAAGCTTAAATATTAATGATTTGAGATTAAGTTTAACTTTTATTTTTGAATGTTATGTGGCTACCACCTTTGTTATTCATCGAGGCCGTGAAGTTTATTTCACCTTCCTTGGGGCTAATTTAATAGCCTCGTAGGCCTGGATTACCCAATGGTAACCAACATAATTAAGTAGATTTGATTGATTAAGGTTTAATGTTTAATAAATTTTAATTAAAATTGATTGATTGCTAGTTTTAAGGTTGAATTAATGTTTTTGGATTTCAAAATCAATTATTTAATTTTTTGGAATTATTGGAATTATTTTAATGCTTTAATTAAGGGGGTCAAAATTTGACTTTTAGATTGGGTTTGATTTATAAAACATTTGTATTTTTATTAAATACCAGATCTTAAGATGAGTCATTAGATAGTAAGTTTGTTGGATTTGGATTTTTCGACATTTAGTTATGAAAGTTTGAAGTTTTAACTTGATTTTGACTTAAGATTTGACCAAATAGTTGACTTTTTGACTTTGACTTATTTTTTAATGTTTGATATTTTAATAAATAATAGACCTTAATTGGAGTTGAATGCCTTTGAGTTTGCTTAATTTAGAATTTCCTGGAATTAGTTATAGTTTTTCAAAGTTTGTGTATTTATTTGAATTTTCAAAATTATTTAATTAAGCATGTTTTAATGATTTGAGTCCAAATGAATCCCAAACTCCATGAAATTAGCTCTGAATGTCAAGAATGACCTAAGGAGAGATTCCCAAGTGTTTGGGAATTTTTATTTATTTATAATTAATTAAATTAATAAAATTTTAAATTTTAATTGAAATTAAATTAAGGTTAAAATTAATATCCAGTTAAGGGGCTTTTACTTTTCATAAGTTAGAAATTGAATTCTAGTCAATTTGAGATATTATCTATAATTTTTGGGTTTAAATTTGATTTATTAGAATTTTTTGAAGTTTTAATGCTTAATTAAGGGTTTAAACTTAAGTTGATTAATTAAGGGGCTTAATGACTTCAAAAATTAGCAAGAAATTTTCTTAGGGCAGAGAATGTCACTAAGTTTGAATGGTTTAAATTTCATGTTAATAGGATGTGTATCCTAATTATTAGAATTTTTCTAAGTCTCTAAACTTAGGTCCTTAATTATTATTTTTAGGTGTCATTAAGTTAAGTAGGTTTGAATCAAAGTTCTACTAACCCTCGAACTTAACATGTATGCAATCACAATCACAACCAATTGCTAGATCTAGGGAAGCTCTAAAATAAGGTGAGTATGTGCATCCTACACATGCAATTAAAATACAACTTAATAAATTGGAAGATTGATCAATGAATAATTAACAAGGTAATTGTTCATTGATTAAAACAAAAACAAGGAAAAAATCTCATTTAAATAGCAAGTTCATTAGCAAAAGTGAGCCGTGATCTATTTTTTTTAAAGAAATACAAAAAAACATGAGGAAATCAAAATCATAAAACAAAAATACATAAAAAGAAATAAACAAATAAATCAAACAAAACACTAAGAGCAGAAACGTAAATAAAAGGCATTATTTTTAAGTTTGAACATCTATCACACCCAATCTGGTTCTTAAGGTGCTAAAAGTTTCAAAGGCCAGTGATTTTATGAAGATATCTGCTAATACATGGTGTAGCTCTATGTCTCCTTTGGTAACATGGTCCCTAATAAAGTTGTGCCTGATGTCGATGTGTTTGCTCCTTGAGTATTAGATTTAATTCTTTGAAATTTAGATGGCACTAGTGTTATGACATAGGACTGGAATTATGCCTACAGGAAGTCCTAAATCCAGAATTTGTTTCTTTAACCAAAGGATCTGGGCCACATAACTTTTTAAGGCTATGTACTCAAATTCAGCAGTGGACATGGCAACTGAGTAATATTTTCTACTGGATTAGGAGACCAAGGATTTTTCTATGAATTGATATGTCCTAGATGTACTTTTCCTATCAACTCGACATCCTATAAAATCTAAATCAGAATATCCTATGATTTCAAAAGAGGTGCTATTCCTAGGATACCAAATTCTTATGTCTTGGGTTCCTAAGAGATATCTAAGGATTCTCTTAACAACAGTCAAGTGGGACTCCTTTAGATCAGCTTAAAATTTTGCACACAGATAAACATTAAATATAATATCAGTTTTGCTAGCAGTCAAGCAAAGAAGTGATCCAATAATTTGTCTATATTTCTTTTGATCAACATATTTTTCATTTAAATCCTTATCTAATTGAATAGTGGTACTCATGGTAGTGTTAATTGGCTTGGCTTTATTCATCTCATACTTCTTAAGGATGTTCTTAATGTATTTTGACTAAGGAAAGTTCCATCATCCTTCTGCCTTATACTGAATCTAAGAAAGTAAGTCAATTCTCTCATCATACTCATTCAAATTGCTTACTCATTATTTTTGAAAATTCATCACATAATTTTTCATCAGAAGATCCAAACAGAATATCATCAACATAGATTTGGATAATCAGTAATTCATCTCCTACCTTTTAAAAAAATAAGGTGGTATTTACGCTTTTCTTAACAAATGTTATTTCTAGTAGGAATGTGCTAAGTCTTTCATACCATACTTGGGTGCTTGTTTTAGTCCATATAAAGCCTTTTTTAATTTGAACACATGATTAAGAAATTATGAATTTTCAAAGCCTGGAGATTGTTCAACATACACATCTTCTTTTATCACCGCATTCAGAAAGGCACTCTTATCATCCATTTGAAATAGTTTGAATCTCTTAAAATAAGCAAAGGCTAGTAGCACCCTAATGGCTTCTAATCTAGCTACAGGGGCAAAGGTCTCTTCAAAGTCAATCCTTTCTATCTAATTATGCCCCTTAGCCACTAATCTTGCTTTATTTCTCACCACTATATAATAATTATTCATTTTTTTTGAAACCCCATTTAGTTCCAACAACACTTTAGTCCTTAGGTCTTCCAACTAGCTCCCAAACATCATTCCTTATAAATTAATTCAACTCTTACTACATGGCTAGGATCCAGAATTCATCAGATAGGGCTTGATTTAGGTTAGTGGATTCATTCATTAAAATGAAGTTAGAGTAGTTTACTTATTTTTTAAGTCCATGCCTAGTTCTAACACCTTCAGTTGGGTCTCCTAAGATTAGTTCTTTAGGATGACTTGAAGAATATCTCCATTCTGTAGGTAATAAAATTTTAGGTTCTACCCTTTCCTCCAGATTTATAGATTATACTCCTTGGGTAACTTCTATAACCTCTTCTTCTTCTTCTATAGACCCTCTAAAATTATCAGATTCATCAAACACAATATGAGTGGTCTCCTCAACTACCAGTGTTCTTTTATTGAAGACTCTATAAGATTTCCCAACACTTGAGTAACCTAGTAACACTCTTTCATCAGATTTTGGGTCAAACTTTTCTAATTGAGACTTCCTATTAATCAGAATGAATACTTTACAATAGATTTTGGTGTCCTACCCTTAAGGATTTTATAGGATTTCTTGTTCATCTTGGATCTAAAATTAACCCTATTCAAAACATAACAGGCTGTATTCACCACTTCTGCCTAAAAATATTTAGGAAGTGAGTATTCAGTTAACATGGCCCTAGCAGCTTTTACCAGGGTCCTATTATTCTTTTAACTACACTGTTCTACTGAGGGGTCATATGAGCTAAAAAAATTGTGATCTATCCCTTACTCTTTATAGAAAGATTCAAAATTTTCATTCTCAAATTCTCCACCATGATCACTATGAATGGTTAAGATCTCATAACCTAGTTTTCTCTGAATCCAAGTGGAAAAAGATCTAAACTCCTTAAATGATTCACTTTTATGAGATAGGAATTTAACCCAAGTAAGCCTTGAATAATCATTGACAATCACATACCCATAGACTTTCCCTCCTAGGCTTGAAGTGCTGACAGTTCCAAAGATATCCATGTGAAGGACTTCTAAGGGTTTGCTAGTGTTGATGTCTTTGATTGAGTCAAAGGTGGATTTGACTTACTTTCCTAACTGACAGGCATCACACAGGTGGTCCTTAGTGAGGTCTAGTTTGGGGACACCTCTCACTAAGTCTTTTTGGGTAATCTTCCTAAGACTTTTCATGCTTACATGATATAATCTCCTATGCCACAACCATGATTTATCAACAATTATTTTTAGGAAAAGAGCATTATCAATGTTAAAGAAAAATGTAAATATTGTTAATCTTTTTTCCATGCAAAACAATTTCATTATTTAAGCCTATAATGTTGTTGGTTGGCAGAAATTTTTGCTGAAGCCTTTATCATAGAGCTGGTTGATGCTAAGCAGATTATGTTTCAATCCATCTACAAGCAAAACATTTTCAATGATGAAATTTTTTGAATTACCAATTATACCTGAGCCCATCACTCTCTTGGTGGTGTTATCTCCAAGTGTTACCTTGCCTCCTACCTTAGCCTCCAATGAAATGAATTGATTTATTTCTCCAGTCATATGCCTTGAACATTCGCTATCCATATACCACATACTCTCACGAGGCCTTCTGTGAGAGCACCCCTACAAAATCATGAGATGTCAGATTTAGGAACCCAAAGAGATTTGGGTCCCATCTTATGGAAAGAAGAATGAAGTGCATGCATGCTATGCTATAAATTTTAAACTTTACGTCTCCACACTAATTGTGTTCTATGGTGAATGGTGTAAGTGTGGGAGATATATCCTAGCATGCCATAAGAAAAACATCTAATACCAGGAAAAGGGTTTACTAATCTATTTGGGTTGTGGTGCTTCTTCCTCTGTTTGAATGATGCATGCTTTATTGATGGGTTATAAAATTTTTCAAGCAAAGGTGGTGTTTTATTTTGCTGTAATGTAATGATTTTTTTCTCTTAGAAACTTATTTACCTTTTCATAACTTGCCACTTCCCATTTTAATGAATGCTCACTATTATCTAAATTACATGAAATAGTTTCTAATTCTTTGAAAGTATTTTCTAAATCAACATGTGATGTTTTTAATGAATCATGCTTAGTAATTAAATCAGAATATTTTTATTTAATTCATTAAATTCATCTAATAAAGTCATGTGAATGCTATCTAGAGTGGAGTGATCTTTCCTTAAGCATTCATGCTCTTTTTATAGAATTAAGAATTAGGTTTTTCTTAACCCTTCTCCTTGCTTGGGTGAGCTTTAAGAGTTGGGCATCAAACTTCAGGTTCCCTGGCTTCCTACATTCAAAACAAATAACATCAGAGGAAACCTTAGTATTTTTAAAATTCTTACCCTTATTCTGATTCTGATGATGCTTTTTACTTTTTCCTTAAAAAGCTTTTGAATTGTCAAGTCATCAAAATAATATCATAAGTTTTTGATCTAGAAGAATTAGTGTCAGAATTATTAGCCTTAAGGCTACAGTTTTTTCCTTTTTCTTGTCACTTGTATCAAGCTGCCTTTGGTTCACTCCTTGCCCGTAAGCAATTAGTGGTCCAAGTAAGTTATCAATTGAATAAATATTCAAGTCCTTAGATTCAGTAATTATAGTAATTTTTGAATGAAAGGAAGAAGGTACATATCTCTGAATTTTGTTTACTTTTTTATAATTTGTGAGCTCTCTTCCTAAGGCATGCAGGGATGTAACAATTTGTCTAAACCTAGTATACATTTCAGAAATTGATTCACTTAGTTTGATGTGAAAGTGTTCGTAATCCTAAAGCAAAATATTCAGTCTAGATTATTTAACTTCAGTTGTTTCTTCATAAGTTATACATAATATGTCCCAAATTTCTTTTTCAGTAGCACAAGTATAGACACACATAATTTTCAGATTTTATGGCACAAAAGAAATAGTTCAGATATTTGGCATTACATTGTGCTAAATCTCTATCATTAGTTGTCCATTCAGAAAAAGGAATTTTAGTTTTTATGCCATCAACAAGATGAAAAGGTATAGTATATCCTTCCTTAACTAGCTTACACATGTGATAATAAATTGATTGTGAAAAGGTGGACATGCTAGTTTTTTCAGAAATCAAAAGAAATATTATCAAAAAGAGGTGGTCGAGTAATTGAATAACCTTAAAGTTTTCAATTGATTAAAATTAAAAAGTTTTCTAAATCTTAATTTATGAATTCCACTCTAATACCACTTAAAAGTTCATGAGGGTTATGAAACCCTGTAGAATTAGCCTGAGGCTAACCAAGAGGAGGGTGGTGGGGGGGGGGGGGGGGGTTGAATTTGTATTTTAAAAAATTCTTAACCATAAAAAATCTTTTTTTTTTTTTAATCTTTTTAAATATTTTAAAATTAAGCCCTTTTAAGCAAAAGCAGATATAAAAATCAAAGATTTCAACCACAGAACAAATCATATAAAAAACTAGAAATAAAATGCAAAAAAGTAATAATAAAAAGCACACCAAATTTTATAGTGGTTTGGTCAAATCTGACCTACATTCACTCTCCATAACCTCCCATTCTTGGTATTGTACTAATTAGTTAGTGTCTCTCCTTTTACCCCCACAGTAAGGTGGAGACGCCCTTACAAAATCTTTCTACTGACTCGGTGAGGCAGAGAATGTTGAATCCTTTTTCACCCTCTTGGTGAAGGCAGAGAACCTAAAATCGTTTTACTCCCTCATGGAGTAGGCAGAGAACCTAATAATCCTTTTACTCCCTTCTGGAGTAGGTAGAGAACCTGGATCTGATGTTGATGATTGTCTCCACAGAGCCACCAAGGAACCAAGGACAAAGAAGGAAGAAGACGATCAAATCCTTTCTTGGAGAAACCTTTATGAATCCCCTCACAAACTCCCCCTCACAATATCCGCTCTCTCTCCCAAACTCTCCTTCTCCTTCTCTAAACTCTCTTGGGTTAGAATAATAGTAAAAGATTTTTTTAGCAGCAATTAAGAGAACTTAAATAGGAGGCTTCAAAAATAGCCATAATTTTTAATTTGGCGACAAAGATCATCCAGGATGATTCAAATATCATCCTGTATGATTAGTACAAAATAGCCCTTCAGCCAGTACGATCAGCATTGCCCTATACGATCAGTTCAAGTATTTGAAAGAATCATCCCGTATGATCTTTAGATTATCCAGGTCGATTAGTTCATGAGTGATTATTAATCATCAAGTATAATGGATGGCAATTAATTTTTATCCCATGCAGCACACAGTTCATCCAGTACGTTGTAGAGGTATCATCCTAAATGATTAGTTAAAAAATTAAAGTTTTTGGCCTATACTATAGGTGACGATTAATTATCATACCATGCAATGCTCAGATCATCCAAGATGATTATCTCCAATCATCCTGTATGATTTGATTGATTAATGTAACTGTAATTAATCCCCTTATCAAGGGATTATTTTAGGCATGATTGTTATGAATCATCCAGGATGATATGGATCATCCGGTACGATTAGAACAAATTTTGAATTATGAAATTTTACCTAAATTATGATTGGTGGCTGTTAGTTTCAATCTATACTGATCATCCAATACAGTATGAATCATCCAGGATGATTAATTAAGCAAACCTAATAATTATGGATACCCTAATTAGGGTTTCTATTTTTAACTGATCGTCTAGGATGATTTAGAATCATTCTGTATGTATGATAAAAAACTAGAAAATTCTCTAACTCATAAAATTTCTCCCCCTGAGTGTGTATGTGCAAAGTTACTTAGCTTCAGGATCCATCATAGTACATTTGACTAAAGAAAAGGTAAAAGATGCATTGGAATATAAATTACCGACTGATTGAATCCTAGTTTACCTGATCGTAAGCTGATTGACATTCCAAGTGAACCTGTGGACCTGAAAGGTCAGTGAGCAGGGCAAAAAAAATGGATATGCAAGAATAATAGAAGTAAAGAAATAGTAATATTTGTTATCATCAAAATTACTATACTTGAGCCCAGATTTGTAACAACCTCAACCCAAGGAGAGATGGATTGGAAATTGAAACTTCATGGTGGAGAAATCAACAAAGCTCATTCAAAACCACCCTAAGACCTCACATAGATGGATGGGAAGTATGGGAAAGGATACTCTCACACTTAGGATGCTTTTTGAAATAAGAAAACCAACCCATATTTAATAAAAACTTGAGCTATTTATAGAGATTGAAAATCTACAAGGATGTGATTCAGGCTCAAATAGACTCTCTCTGGTGACTGGTTGGGTCAAGGATGTCTTAAAGTGTTCAAAGAAGGATTCTTGAAGTTTTATGGGTTTGGTTTCACTTTGGTTGCAAGAGTTGTCTCAACCCATCAGGTCACATGGATGATTTCTTGAATAACGGTTGAACCCGACCACCACTTATGGGTAGATGATGTTGAGAGGGTTCTTGAGAGTAGCTAAGCTCAATTTAAATATCAATTGGGCTTGGGTAGGTTAGGTATGCAAGCTAGCTTGGTTTAAATACTTTGGGTGATATTGGGCTAGCCCATTGTGTTGACTCAGATCAACAAAAGGGCTGGGTTGACCAAGGAAGATGTAATGAGCTATAGGGAATGCAATAGAAGTGCTATCTTCGGTCATTTGAGTCTAGGTTTGAATTTGGTTCAATATTAACTCATTTTGACCACTTGGGTCATGTTAAGTGGCTAACCTTAGTGGACTTAAGGCATGGGTTGCCCACAACTTTCTCATAGGGATCCTATGGATAGCCCCAAAAGTTTAAATGGGTTTAACCATGCCTTAGTCAATGGATTAGCAATGGATTTTATTGTATGCATGCTTGGTCAACCTTAGTTTACTTGGTCAACCAAGTTGACTTATGAGGTGCTTTGTTCATTACATTCCAAATGATCTGTTGAACACTTTGGAAGAGGTTTCAAGGATTGGGAGACCTTAAATGTATTAGATGCATGTTAAAACCCTTAAGGATGCATTCGGTCAACCTAGGTTGACTTAGTCAACAAGGTCAACCCATGGGCTAAGGTTGGGCTTAACCCACTCCAAATGATGTGTTGAAGACATTAGAAAGGGTTTCATGCAATGGTAAAGCTCATATGTATGTAATGTAGCTTTAAGGTTCAATGGTTCTATATGGTCAACTTAGGCTGACTTGGTCAACCAAGGATGATCATAGCTTGGGTTTTAGTTTAATGCATGTCAAATGATATTCTAAACAAGTTATAATAGGTTTAACGATTTAGCTTGATTGAGCCATGGTAAGGTTTAAGAAAAAAATTAATTTCCAAGGTATAGGTTTTTAGGGTTTTGTGGTTAACCATGGTCAACCAAGGTTCAATATTAATTTAATACACCATGCTAGTGATGATTATCATGATCAATGAGTTTAGAGAGGCCCCCAAGGTCAAAAATCACAAGATGTCATATTCAGTGGCATTGGTTATAAATATTTAAAGATTTTGCAACCTATAAAAATACTTTGAGTTTTAGAGTTCATGGATCTTTCAATGCCTTCAAATTGATGTGATTGACCCTAGGGGCATGCCTAATCAAAATGCAAGTGATAGATCATGAATCCAAGGTCATTTTGTCAAGTTTTAAGGCAATAGAAATTTCTCCAAAAATAGGTTATGGACAAATATATTTTGGGTTTAGTTTTAACACTAAATTTTGGAGTTTTAAATTATCAATGAGTTTAACCGCTGGATTGGATTTGGAATTTGTTTAGATATTAATTTTGGAGGGTTTAAGGTTTAAAATATTCATATCATTAATAATCATTAATGATCATCAGTGATTGAATAGGTGATCAGCTGATTATCACTAGGGATTGTCATCTGATGGAATTTAATTCTTGAATTAGATTTAGGTTTTGAATTAATTAATGAAATTAATAATTGAAGGAATTTTAGATTTGTAATGATCATATCATTGATAATCATTTGGTGATTATCAAATGGTAGATTAGATAAATAAATGATAATTAAGGGTGATTGTGATGTAATGATTTTATGTTTCAATGATCAAGGTACTATGCCAAAACATAGCACACGATTTGATTTAGGGTTTGAAGTATAGTTTAAATGATTGATGAATAGAGATTTATATTTAATATAGGGATAATGACCTCATTAAAAAAAGTGGTCAATAAATAAAGCCCAAATAGGTGTGATGAACTTTAAAAAGTAAATGACATGTGTAGGCATTGATTGAAATCATCAACAGAATCCAGAAGATTATTTGATATTTAGATTTAGTTATTGATGGATGTATACTTCACTAAGCTAGCATATCCTGGATAATGAAATTTAAATCTGAGTGAGATAGCAGTTCTCAAATAAATGAGTTTATACTTGACTAGGATAACGTATCCTAACTAAGAAAAATTGAAATCTAAATGAGATAGCGGCTCTCAAGAAAAAGAGATTTATACTTGAGTACGATAGTGTCTATTATATAAGAAAGATTGAGATCTGAATGAGAAAGTGGCTCTCTATAAGATAGGATTTATACTTGACTAGGATAATAGCTTCAAGATAAGAAGGATTGAAATCTGATTGAGACAGTGGCTCTCAAGCGGATGGAATTTATACTTGAGTAGGATAACATCTCCTAGACAAGAAAAATTGAAATATGAATGAGATAGTAGCTCTCAAGAATATGAGATTTATACTTGAAAGTTTTACATCTCATAGATAAGAAAAATTAAAATCTAAATGAGTAGAGGCTCTCAAGTAGATATGATTTATACTTGACTAGGATAGTGTCTCCGAGATAGGAAGGATTGAAAGATAAATGAGATAGTGGCTCTCTAGTAGATGAGATTTATAATTAACAAGGATAACATCTCATACATAAGGAAGATTTAAATCTAAAAGGGATAGCACTCTCAAGTAGATTGGGTTTATACATAACAAGGATAAAAGCTCTTAGACAAGAATGATTGAAATCTGAATGAGGTAGCAACTCTCAAGTAGATGGGTATATACATAACTAAGATATCATCTCCTAGACAATAAAGATTGAAATCTAACTGAGATAGTAGTTTTCAAGCAGATGAGATAAAGAATATAATGAAGTTTATAGAATACCACAAAGGATTTTATAGTTTAAAGAAGCTCGAGAAATTTAAAACTTATAAACTTTAGTATGAACTTTCGATCTATCTTTGTCCTCTAGGCCAAGTTTCTTTTACAAATTTTGATACATTCAAGTAATATACAAAAGGAATGGTAAATTTTATTTATTTTAAAATTTCTCCTTTAACACTATTGCACTTAATAGTGTTTGAGGTACCGTCTTATTAAAGGTAACATTGGATGATCTCATTTATAATAAGGCAACTGATAAGATCCCCCTTGATATGCTTTCTCTATTACAAAAGGACTTTCCCAAGTTGGTTCAGACATGCTACCTATCTTTTGATGGGCCAAAATAGGTCTTTGTAGAACTAAAACTAAATCCCACACTTGGAAAGTTCTTGGATGAACTAGCTTGTTATATACTTGAATCATCTTTACTTTATATAACTCAAGCTTCTGTTAATCTTGTAGATGCTTCTCTTGTAAACCTTAAAGTTCTTCTAGTCTAAGTTTTGCATTCTGCTCTTCAATGATCTTATAGCTAACAGTTATACGTAGTAAATGCAGTTGCACCTCCAAAGGGGGAACAACCTCTATTCCAAATACCAGAGAAAATGACATAGATAGAGTAAAAGTGTTGTATGTGGTTCTATATGCCTATAAAGTCTCTCTTAACTTCTAATGTCATTGCCATTAATTATCATCCAATATTTTCTTCAGGATTTAAACCAATACTTTTTTGAAGGCCTCAACTAATCCATTTGCCCAAGGGTAATAAATTATTGAGTATCTCCATTAAATGTTATAATATTTAGCAAAATTATTTACCTTAGTGGTTTTAAATGAAGGATCATTATCAGATATGATTCGATGAGGAATACCAAATCTATATACGACATGGTTTTTGATAAAGTTTAAAATATATTAAACTTTAACTTCTCTCAAAGGAATTACATCTGCCCATTTTGAGAAGTAATCTGTAGCTACTAAGAAGAGCCAATGACCTTTGGAAGACGATAGATCAATTGCATGGATAATGTCCACACCCTAGCTTTCAATAGCCCATGAACTAACTGTTGGGTGTAATACATTGGGTGGTTGATGTAAAACCACACCATGCACTTAGCCTTGATGATAATAAGGTGTAATTTTTTTGTAGTAGTCAATCATGGATGGCCAATAATAACCCATTATTTTAATTTTTATTTACATCTTTGGACCGAATTGATGTGCACCACAATATGGCATGTACTTCTTCTACAATCTTTATTTCTTATGATTTACTCAAATACCTTAACCACATCTAATCAAATGATCTTCTATATAAGGTGTCGTTAATCAATGTATAAGATAAAGATCTTCTTTTAATTTGATATGTTATTGATTTATCATAAGGGAGCTTATTTTTCTCATAAGTATTCGATGAAGGGCTTTCTCCAATCTCCCACTTCATCTTCTACTACTAAAATAATTTTCACCTCGGTGAGTAATTTTTTGTTTATATATTTAAGGTCTACATGTGATAAAACTTGGTGACCTTGTACTTTTATTAAAATTAAACCTACTTTAGGAAAAGCCAGAGCTTTAGCTAATTTTGCTAAGGCATCTACTATGGAATTATGTCCATAAGGAATCTTGTATAAGTTTACATTCAAGATTTGTTCAAGTAGATGTATCATGTATTGATGATAAGGAACCATATATTCTTTTAATACTTGATAAGTTTTAGCTATCTGATTAATCACATGCTATGAATCTCCAAAAAATTTGATCTATCAAATTTCATTCATGAATGTCAATTCTAAACCAATTATTAGTGCCTCGTACTCAATTTCATTGTTCATATGAGGTTTTGATAAATGGTAAGAATAAGTAATAAATATTATATCGATTTCAATTTTTTCTAGGGAAATATAATCATTTATTTTTTATTGATTAGAAGCAACACCTTCAAAATAGAATTCCCAGGTGGATTTCTTATTTAACTCTAGATTAATGATTTGTTCATTTGGTAACTCATTGTAGATTGGGCAATCATCTTATACTAGATGAGCTGCTATAAAATCTGCCATAACTTACCTTTTTACTACTTGTATAGGAATGAACGTGATTTTAAATTGTGACAAAATCATTTAGCATCTAATTAATCTTCCTGATAGCATTGGATTAGTCAGCAGATATTATAATGGATTTACTCTGGATATTAGATTCATTTTATGAGAGAGCATATAATGCCTTAACTTCTACGCAATAAAGATTAAAGCTAAGTAATGTTTCTCTATCAGAGAATAATTTACTTCAGTTGGAAGTAAAAATCTACTCAAATAGTAAAGTGCATTGTCTTTTCCTTCCTCATTAACTTAAGCAAACAAGGTGCCAAGAGATTCACTTAAAACTGTGGCTTATTAAATCAACTACTTTCGTAAGATGGGCACAGCTAATACTATAGGATTTGTCAAATACTCCTTTATACTAAAAAATGCTTTCTAACAATTTTCATCCCACTTATAACGAGCATCTTTCTTGCATAAAGTTGCAAATGGCTAACATCTGCGTGAAAGATTTGATATAAACTTCTAAGGTATGACAATCGACCTTAGAAAGATCTTAAATGAGTAAGACTTTTTGGCGGTAGCATTTCTATTATAGCTTTAATTTTACTTGGGTCTATCTTGATCCCTCAATGTCGAACAATTAAGTCTAAAATCTTTCTGAAGTGGCACCAAAAGAACACTTCAATGGATTCATTTTCAAGTTATGCTTATGTAATCTTTAGAAAATAATTCTTACATCAAATAAGTGATTATCTCTTTCAAAACTTTTAATGACTAGATCATCGACATAACATTTCACTTAATTGTGGATTAGTTTGTCAAAATTGCATAACTTTATAATAGTAAACTCCTATCGACATTCTGAAAGCTGTATACTTTTCATCCTTATGAGCCATTTTAATTTGGTTGTATTCAGACAAGCCATCCATATAGAAAAATATTACCTGAGAGAAAGTTATATCAACCATAAGTTATAGTATAGATAGTGAAAATTTAACTTTAGGACATGCTTTGTTCAAATCTATAAAATCATTATAGACACAAATTTGGCCATTCTTCTTCTTAACTAGAATAATGATAGCTAACTAGGTTATGAAAGTTCATGTTGGTTGTTAAACCTAAAGGAACCAGCCCGACGCTAACCAAGAGGGGGGGGGGGGGATGAATTGGTTATTTAAAAATTTTAAACAAAAATAAAGAACCTTAATCTCCCTAATGCGGAAGCAAATTAAAATTATGATAACAAAAATTCAAAGTTTATCAACCACATAATAAACCACAAAAAAATTAAAGTGTGAAATAATAAAAAAAACACACACAAATATTTGTAGTGGTTCAGTCCAACCTGACCTACATCCACTCCCTGAAAACATCCTTTCTAGGTATTACACTAAAAGTAGTGTCTCCCCTTTCCCCCCTCCCCATAGCAAGGTGGATAAGCCCTTACAAAAACTTTTTCACCAACCCGGTAAAGGTAGAGAACCTGAAATCGTTTTTCACCCTCCTAGTGAAAGTAGAGAACATGCAATCCTTTATCTCCCTTTTGGAGAAGGCAGAAAACCTGGGATAGTTACTGTAGAATGTCTTCGTGGAGCCTTCAAAGGATCAAGGCAGAAACTTAAAGAAGATGAGGAATAACCTCGCTTTGAGTAACCTTGTGAATCCCTCAAAAATCTCCCTTACAAAAATCTCTCCCTCTCTTCTCTCTCCCAAAGCTTTCCTATGCACCTCTTTGCTCCCTCACGAAAATACTTAGCAGCCAAAAGTCTTTTCAATAAGACAATGAAAGAGCTTAAACAGAGTGCCTCATAAAAGCCCTAAATTTCAATCTAGTGCTTTTGATTGTCCAGTATGATCCAAGATCGTACTGTATGATTAGTTCAAAATAAAATTTTTAGCCAGTACGAACTATAATCCACTGTATAATCAGTTCAAGTATTTATATTGATCATCCCGTATGATTGGGCACATCCTCCGATATGATTTATACAAACACATAGCTAATCATATAGTACAATGGAGAATATTTAATTTTCATCCAATGTAGGAATTAGGTCATACAGTACGATCATCTTTGATAATCATATGATTAGAACAAACATATAGCTAATCATCAAGTACGAGGGGTGACATTTAATTATGGTCCCATGCTGAATCGGGTCATACTGTACGATCATCTCTGATCGTTCTGTACTATCTGATTGAATAATTTACCATATTTAAACACCTAATTACAGATCAAATTAGGTATGATTGTCATATATCGTACAATACAATGCATATCATATAGTATGATTAGACACAAAATTTGAATATTAAAATATTATATAAATTATATTTAGCAGCTATTTTACTGATTATAATTAATTGTTGGGTATGATATGGATCGTACAGTATGATTAGTTTAATTAATATTAAATAATTGAGGTGCCATAATTAGGGTTTTTTATTTAACTTATCGTCTAGTATGATATAAATCATATTATAAGATTAATTCAAAAATAAAAAATTTTCTAACTCACCAAGTCACTCCTTTGAGTGTATGTATACAAGGTTACTTAGCTTTAGGATCTATTATAATACATATTTGACTCATGAAAGGTAAAAGTATAAAAAGATTAAAAAAATATAGACTTTATTCTTAGTCTACCAAGTCTTGAGCTGATCGAGGTTACAATTGAGATGTGGTCCTGAAATGTTAGTGAGCAGGGTAAAAATAAGTATACAATAAATTCAATTATCAGGAGATAGAATAGTGAGAAATCTTATAATGTTTGTTATCATCAAAATCATAAGTCTTGGGTCCATATCTGCAGTAATCTCCACCTTTTGAATAATGAAAAACATTGTTGGTTTATTATCAAAAAGTGTTTTGCTAATCCCTAAGTTCCCCCTCACAAAGTAAATTTTTTCAAATCTAGGGGAGGTGTTAATTTTTTGTTAACTTTAAAATGAAAAATAACACACAACTAGAGAACACAAAAAATGAAAAGACAAAAATAGAATTTAACAGTTCGAAGCAAACAATAAGCTCCACACATGCTACTTAATCCCTAAGTCCCCCCTCACAAAAGAGGAGGAAACAACATCAAACAAATAGACTACTACAAAATAGGAAAAGTACACAGATCATAAAGTAGAAAAGAAACTAAAATAAATAAGGATACAGATCAGATGGAGGTGGAGGAGGTGGTGGCTGGAAGTACTGGTGGCAAGAGGTAAACTGGCTTGTACACTACACCATATCCTGATCACACTACTACTGGTACTGCTGGGTTACATACTGATCAAAATGAGATAAGTCTTGCTCGTGTTGTTGCTATTGCTCAACTACATAGGCATCAAATTAAAGTTTCCACTGATAAAATCTCTATACAAGCTGATTAAACTGAGATTTCTAGTGGATAGGAGCAGATGCTTGAGGTTGTTCTTCCTCTCCCTCTTTTGGCTCATGGGGAATATATCGAATGTTTTTGTGATGAGCACTATGAAAGAGGTGGAAGGTGTTATTTTTGTAGTAGACTGAGAGGTGATTAACTGGTGTAGGATACTAGATGTTATATTTTGTTTTTAGGACACATGCAATGATATGTCCTAAAGCTAGATTGGGCAACCTCTTATGGCGGGGATCTCGAATGACTGTCTGATTTTCAAGATAGCGAATAAGAAGGTCAGCTGCATTGAAGTTAATTTAAGCCATTATGAAATAAGTTATAAAAGTTAGAATAGGAGTAATGTTAATTCGTTCACCAACTTTAGGAATGATAGAGTTTCTAAGTATGTGCTGGATGATGCGGGCATCTTGAACTAGAGTATTGACTTGTGCGATATAGTAATTAATATTAAACTCACTAAAAGTGGTGTTGGTAGAAGTCCAATCGAAATCATGATTTATAGCTAGAGTAAGAACTTTTTCACCAGTAGTGGAAAGATGGAGAAAGTCATGGAAATCTTGGTAGGTAATCTCTACTGGCCTCCTATTAACATAAGATTGGAGGGTAGTACCCTCGCTAATGATTCTCAGGCTTGTGAAAATTTTGAAATGCAAATCAAAATTGAAATAAAAGGCCAGAGTCAGAATAAAAGTAAGAGTTGTATGGGCAAAAAAGGTAGTACTTAAAAATTTAGATCCTCTTATTTGATGACTTTGGAGACAGTAATCCCAGCATTCTTATGGCGGTGGTAGGCATCTTCATCAATAGCCTCAAAAATACTAGGATCTATTTGCTATCGAGAGGAACTCCCGATGAGTGCTCGGGAACTCTTGCCACTAGTCATTGCCAAGAAATTGAGCTCAAGTATGAGAGGAGGAGAGTTGGAAGGATTGGAGTGAAGAAAAATATGAGATTTGGGTTATTTATAAAGAATCAACCAGATCATATAGTATGATTGTGAGATCATACTAGATGATATGCTTTAATCAATTCATCCAATATGATTCAGTCAAAAAGTTGGTCTCATCATACAATACGATTAGGATCATACTGGAAAATTAGAGATAAAGCGTTCATCCTTAGGAGTTAGCATGGATGATTGTTGACTATGATGATTGTATAGTATGAACATGTGTTTGTATAGTATGATATGTTATTTAATATCATACCAGTTGAATTCAATTCATCCAATGGCTACTACTACGTGGATCATATAGTATGAAGTAGGTGTTTATACAGTACGATCACCAATAATTGATGAATATGAGCTATTGGATGCATTATGATTGAAACTGTGGTGATAGTTGTGAAGATCATACAGTATGATGGGTATCATACAATATGATTTGAGCAAAAATTAGATATGGGCATGACTGATTAGGAAATCTCCAGGAAGGAAGATAAATCAAAATCACAAAAGAAAAATAAAATATAACAGAAATTAAGCAATAAAAAATATACATCAAATAAAATAATTTTTTTTGAAGAATTGATCAATAACATCAAATGAAAATTTTTCTTGATGATTAGATCAAAAATTTAGTAAGAAATGCATTGACAATGCTAAAAACCCAGAATGGTTAGAAAATTAAATTTTGTCAACCCTAACTCAGGCTCCTTACAGGTTAAAGTCCTTTAAAAAAAATATAATTTAGAAAATAAATTAGAAAGGAAATGTGATCTTTTTAAACTTTTTATTAAAAATATATCTAATAGAATAACATTACAAAGTGATGAACCAGAAATCATGATTTTTAAGTTGAGGTGTGGATAATATCAATTGCTCATGGATTTGTTTAAAATTTAAAAATTTGAAAGGAAGGGAAGCTAACTCATTGAAGGCTCATTTTATGCCTCTTTTATCAATGTTTGGTGCACTTTGCTCATCTTTTAATTTTTAATACTCTTTGTGCTTCTTTCAAGTTTTGGTGTTCATTGCGCATCTTTTTAGCTTTGGGGCTCATTTGTGCCTCTTTTCTGCTTTTACAAATTTCCTTCCTGTCTAAATCTTTAAAGACTCTCAATTGTGAGATTATCTTCTAAATATAAGAGAAGAGGAACTAACTCTCTTATATAAGGAAGAGTAAGCCACAAACTAAAACCTGATCCATCTGATATAGATAAACAACTTGATTAAAAAAATTTGAAATTGATTCATTAATTTGTAAAAAATATTTAAATGAGATAGAGAACTATAGGAAGATGAAACATATCTCTATTTCTTTATCCAATTTTTAATTTGAAATAGATTTTGATTCAAAAATAAATTACACCCTTAAAGGAGTTAGAGAAAGAGAGATAATCTTCAATTTTTCTCCCCTTAACTATTTTTTAGAGGAGTCAATCAGTGCTTACAAAAATAAGTAAGATTTTCATTTAAAGAAGAGTTTAACTACAGAAGTGAGTAGTAATCAGATTCTTAAATTTGAAAAGAAATAAATAAAAAAACATGCATAAAGAAAAATAAAGAAAAACATATAACACTGAAAGATAAAATAAGAAATTACAACAATAAGATTTTAGATTTTCAAACCATCCAGTTTCAAGTATGAATATCTATGACACCTAATCTGGTTCTTAAGGTGCTAAATGTTTCAAAAGCCAATGGTTTTGTAAAGATGTCTGCAAGCTAATTTCAGTGGCTACATGATGTAGCTCTATGTCTCCTTTACTGACATGGTTCCTAATAAAATGGTGCCTTATATCTATGTGTTTGGTCATGGAGTGTTAGATTGGATTATTTGAAATATAGATGGCACTAGTGTTATCACATGAGATTGGAATGGCGCTTACAGGTTGTCCTAAATCTAGAATTTGTTACTTTAACCAAAAGACCCATGACACATAACTTCCTAAGGCTATATATTCAGCCTCAACAGTGGACAGGGGCTACTGAGTTCTTTTTTTATATTGGATCAGGAGACTAATGATTATCTTATGAATTGGCAGGTTATAGAAGTGCTTTTACTATCAACCCTACATCCAGCAAAGTCTGAATCAAAATATCCTATGATTTTAAAGGAAGTGCTATGCCTAGTATACTAGATTCCCATGTTTTGAGTTCCTAAGAGATATCTAAGGATTCTCTTAACAGTAGTCAAGTGGGATTCTTTTGGATCAGCCTAAAATCCAGCATAGAGACAAATACTAAATATAATCTAAGGTATGCTAGTAGTTAAGTAAAGAAGTGATCCAATTATTTCAATGTATTTCTTTTGATCAACTAATTTTACACTTAAGTCCTTATCCAACTAAACTGTAGAGATTTGATATAGTTTGAATCCCTTAAAGCAGGTAAAAGCTAGTAGTACCCTTATGGATTCTAGTCTAACTTCAGAGGAAAATGTCTCTTCAAAGTTAAAACCTTCTATCTGGTTATACCTCTTAGCCACTAATATTGCTTTATTTCTAACCACTTCACCAAAATCATTCATTTAATTTTGGAAAACCTATTTTATTCCAACAACACTCTAGTCCTTAAGTCTTTCAACTAGTTCTCAAACATCATTTCTAGCAAATTGATTCAATTCTTCTTGCATGGCTAGGATCAAGAATTCATCATATAGTACTTAATTTATATTTATGGGTTCCATCATTCTGATAAAGGTAGAGTGGTTAACTTCTTTCCTAAGTCCATACCTAGTTTTAATACCTTCAGATGGGTCTTTTAAGATTAGTTCATTAGGATGACTTGAAGAATATCTCCATTCTCTAGGCAGTAAATTTTCAGATTCTACCCTTTCTTTCAAATTTGTATATTCTACTCCTTGGGTGACCACAATCATTTCTTCTTCTTCTACCCTAGAACCTTTAGAATTATTAGATTCATTAAAAACTACATGAGTGGTCTCCTTTGTCACTAGTGTACTTTTATTAAAAACTCTAAAGGATTTTCCAACATTTGAGTATCGTAGGAAAACTCCTTCATTAGATTTAGGGCCAAACTTTCTTTATTTCAGCTACCCCATTCGGTTGAGGGGTTATAAGAGCTAAAACATTGTGATCTATCCCTTGCTCCTTATAGTAAGATTTAAAATTTCATTCTCAAACTCTCCACCATGATCACTATGAATGGTCAACATTTCATAACCTAACATTCTATAAATCATAGTGGAGAATATACTCAATTCCTCAAATGATTCACTTTTATGAGATAAGAATCTAACCCAAGTAAACCTCGATTAATCATCAGCATTCACATACCCAAAGACTTTTCGTCCTAGGCTTGTAGTGCTAATGGGTCCAAAGAGATCCATATGAAGGACTTCTAAAGGTTTTCTAGTGTTAATGTTTGTAATTGAGTGGAAGAAGGATTTGACTTGCTTTCCTAACTAATAAGCATCACGCATGTGTAGTAACTTAGATTTCAAGATTAAGTTTTATATCATGTAATTCTTTGATGGTACCAAATATTTATTGTTATGATTACTATTTCCCCTAACATATATTAGATATATTTTCTTTGTTTGGTTGTGTGTACTAATATTTTAGAAAAATCATACTCTAGACTGCAAAAGTTTTTAAGACAAATTAGACTAGGGTTTCATGTAAAGAAGTCTATAAAATTTTTTATTTTTCTTGAGTCTGAGAGAGTGTGATTGTAATAAGGTAACTGTGTACACACACACTAGGGGAGTGATTAAAAACTTAAATTTTTTAAACTAATCATACTGTATAGTTTTAAATCATACTTAACGATGTGTAATGGTATTTCCTCTCAAAATAAAGTTAAGCAAATCATGGATGAATTTTTTTTATACTATTTGTACAGTATGATTGTGGTTTGTTTAGACCACTCATAAAGTACAAAATGGTGCGTATCATATCATCCTAGATGAACTTGTCAATATGATATATATTTGTACGGCATAATGTATGTTCGTATAGATGACTCATAAAGTGCAAAATGACGTAGTCTACTTTCGCACCAAGAGAAACATGATGTATTTGGTCTATTTGTACTGTACGTTGTCAATTCATATATAAGATTGATAAAGTATGAAATGAGGTTCTTACATGATCGTACCAGATGTATGAGTTCAATTTTAAACTATTTATATAGTATAATGTCAGTTCGTACAGACGACTGATAGAGTATGAAATGAGGTTCCTACAAGATCATACCAGATGAATGAGTTCAATTTCAAACTGTTCGTACGGTACAATGTCAGTTCGTACGGATGATTCCCAGAGTATGAAATCAGGTTCGTAATGGATCGCACATGGATATTTGAACTATTTATACAGATAATCGGTGATTGAACTATACGATTGGATACATTCAAGTTGGAATTTTTTAGTTTTCTATATGGTTTTTCTTGTCTTTCATATATAAGTGTCCTAAACTGACACTCTTTGATCTTGCTTCGAATTTCTCTTGAGAGTGAAAAAAGAGAGTGTTTGGGAGAGTGTTTTGGGAGTTGAGAGTGAGAGATCTTGTAAGAAGAAATTATGAGGGGATTCATAAGGTTGCCCAAAGGTGAAGATCTCTTATTTACTCCTTCAAAACTTTGCCCTACTTTATGAAGATTCTAGAGAGAAGCTTTTCAAAGGAGATTAGGTTCTCTGCCTTTACCAGGAGGGTGAAAAAAGATGTTTGGTTCTCTACCATCACTAGGAGGGTGAAAGAGGATGTTCGGTTCTCTGCCTTCACTAGGAGGGTGAAAAAGGATGAGTTGGTATGTTGACATTACTTGGATGGTGTAAAAGGCATCAGTTCTCTGTCGCACCATGTTGGTCAAATAAAATTTGTAAAGGCTTCTCAGCCTTACTATGGGGGCTAAAGGAGAGATACTATTATTTAGTGCAATACCTGGAGAAGGAATCTCCAGGGAGTGGACGTAGGTCTAGTTGGACCAAACCATTATAAAATTTGGTGTCTTCTATTCTTTACTTTTTACTGCATTTTATTTTTTTGCATTTTAAATCTCTATGGTTGAAAAATAATTTTGTAAAAAATTATCATTGTGTTGAATATCTTAAATTGGTTTCTTAAAATTCAAGAGAATTTTTTAAAATTACCAATTCACCCCCTCTTGGTTAGCATTGAGACAGTTCTATTAGATCTAATAACCTACACAAATTATAAAGTGGTATTAGAGCCTATTTAAAAAATTAAAGTTTAGATTAGTTTTTGAAAAATGATTATGACTAATTTTGAAAATTATAATACCCCTGAAGGATATTCGATCACTAGACCGTCTTTATTTGATAACATCTAATTTGATTTTTGGAAAACTTACATATCTACTTTTCTGCAATCACTTGATTACCGCATATGGATATTAGTACATGATGGCTATACTGCTCTTACTAGACTTGTTGATGCCATTAGGATTGAAACACGATTTGCTGATTGGACATTAGAGGAAAACAACTTTGCTCAGTTAAATGCAAAATATTTAAATAGCTCTTTCTATGCTCTTAAATCTGAAGACTACATGCGTGTTTGAACCTATAAAATTGGAAAAGAAATTTAGGATAGACTTTGCAATATGTATGAAGGAACTAATGAGGTGAAACAATCCAGATTGAACATTCTATTACATGACTATGAACATTTTCACATGACATCAAATGAGTCAATCTCTGACATGTACACATATTTTACACAGATAAATACCTCATTGCATGCTTTAGGTAGGGAACTAACGAATTCTAAAAAAGTTAACAAAATCCCATATTGTCTACATACTACTTATGATGCAAAGATAACTGCTATAATCGAGTCTAAAGATTTGAACATATATTCTATTGACAATTTGCTTGGATGACTTATTGCTTACGAGCAAGGAGTGACTCAAAGACAGATTGATCCAGGTGACAAGTGAAAGGAAAAGAACATTTCATTAAAAGTAGATGATTCAGAAGATGATCAATCAATGGCCGAGAATGAAGAAGATATTACACTCATGACAAGGCAATTCAAAAATTTCATTAGAAGGAAGCAACCAAGACTTCAGCATTAAAATAAAGGTAAATTCAATAGAAATAAAAAGTTTCAAATGATGTTATTTGTTATAAATGCAGAAAGCTTGGACATATTAAGACTAACTGCCCAAATCTCAAAACTAATCCTAGTAAGGAGAAAGTTGAGGAGAAAACAAATGTTAGGACGGGCAAGTAAAGAATGCAGAATGCTTTCTGGGTTAACTCAGCTTCTGACACCTAAGAAATAGAAGCAGAAGAGTCACAAACTTGTGCTTAATGGTGGCAATATTGACCTTTTTGATCAAGAAGAGGTATGTGACTTATCTTATGATGAATTATGCTAAACTTAATATAGAGTTTTTAAATTTACGAAAGAGCATGAAATCGTTAGGAATGATCAGGCAAATATAGATAGCAAGCACATAACCTTTTTTTTTTGGGAAAACCCACTGTAGGGGCGTAAGAGTTAATTCCAATAAAATTACAAGGTCCTTAAATGAGGCTATTGCAAATCTGGTTTTGATGATGACAAACATGTTTCTAGTGTGTTTAGCTTAGCTAACCCGTTTCAGGCATAAAAGATCACGAGCAAATCAAGCTAACTCAAGATCGAGTCCAAGTGTGTCAAATGTATGATTTTTCTTTTTATTGAGTCAATTGTAATGTAACTGATCCCTAACTAAGTAACCTTGCACACACACACTCAGGGGGAGAGCTTGAGTGAATTAGAGTTTCTATTTATTTTTTGTTCAGATCGTCCTGGACGATATTCACATCGTCCTGGACGATCCAGCCAAAATAGACACCCTAATTAGGGCGACCAAGTTAAGTGAGTCTGATTAAGCAGATCATCTTGGACGATCTTTGGATCGTACGGGACGATATGCTCAAATCAGAAATTCTCAGCCGCCAGAACAACTTAGGTAAGTTTTTATTTTTAGTTATTTGGTCTGATCGCCTCGGACGATTCAGTACAATCATGCCTAAATTAGTCTGGTAATTAAGGAAATCAATTAATATTTAATTGATACGATCATATCATCCTGGATGATCGCAGGATCGTCCCGGACGATCATGATCGTCTAGTGCATTTCAGCTGTACGTCCCGAACTGTGTTCAGGATGATTTGGGCACTTTTTGAACTAATCGTACAGGACGATACCCGTATCGTCCATGATGATCAAGTCATTTTTTGGTCGTTCAGTACAAGTTTCTCTGGACGATAATCCTCGACTTGCACTAATCATCCCGACGATCGCAGGATCGTACGGGACGATATGAATAATTTTTTCTACTGATCATCCAGAAGAGCCAGATCGTCCAGGCTGGAACAGCTAATTTTGAACTGATCGTACAGGACGATCTATCGATCATCCTGGATGATCTTGGCCGACCAGTTGAGATTTAGGGCAAATTTTAAGCCCTCCTATAAAAGAACTTTTTCTTGAAATAAGAAAAATCTTTTGCCACCTTCCTTCCCTGAGAAACCCTAGAGAGAGAGAGAGAGTTGGGAGAGAGAGAGAGAGAGGATCTTGTGAGGGGGAGTTAGTGAGGGATTCACTAAGGTTGCTCCAAGTACGGATCAAAGTCGTCTTCTCCGCTCCTCATCTTTCGTCTAGTTGGTGTTCGTCGTGGGAGGATCGTTCGCAAGAAGATCCAGGGCTCTCTGCCCGCTTCAGGTGGAAGCAAAAGGAGTTCGAAGGTTCTCTGCCTGCTTCAGGAGGAAGCGAAAGGAGGTCGGGTTCTCTGCCCCACCGTGTGGTGAAAAGGAGGTCTTGTACAGGCTTCTCCGCCTTGCTGTGGGAGCAAAAGGAGAGACACTTTTTGTTTAGTGCAATACCCGGAGGGGAGGCTCCGGGGTGTGGACATAGGTCAAGTTGACCGAACCACTATAAAATCTTGTTTACTTTTCTGATTCGGTTTTACACTTTACTTTTGATATTAACTACGTGGGTGAATATGTGAGATTGATCTTTTCGTTCATGTTTATTTGTTTCTGCTGCTAGATATCGAAAAGATTTTTCATTGTTGTTGTTAAATTTTTAAATAACCAATTCACCCCCCCTCTTGGTTAGCCTCGGGGCTAGTTCACTAGGGCTTAACATCCCTATCAAACTTTCAAGTGGTATCAGAGCGGGATTCAAAATTTAGGTTTAAAAACTTTTGAATTTGATCCATGGCTAACTGTAACAATCGTAATACTGCTGAAGGTTATTCTATTACAAGACCACCGTTGTTTGACAATATTCCTTTTGATTTTTAGAAAAAACGCATGTCTACTTTTCGGTAATCTATTGATTATCACATGTGGATGTTAGTTAAGGACGGATACGAACTACCTTTTACATTGATTAAAAATGTGAAAACTTAATTGCCTTTTGCTGATTGGACATTTGATGATCGTGACTTAGCACAGTTAAATGCAAAATGCTTGAACTATTTCTTTTGTGCTTTAAAAACTGAAGACTATATGCGTGTTTCTACTTGTACAACGGGAAAAGAAATCTGGGATAGGTTATGTATAACGTACGAAGGTATAACTGAAGTCAAACAGTCTAGGTTAAACATCTTGTTACATGATTATGAACTTTTTTGCATGAAACCTAGTGAGACTATTTCTGAAATGTACACAAGGTTCACTCAGATTGTTACCTCTTTGCATGCTTTAGGTAGAGAACTTACTAACTACGAAAGAGTGAACAAAATTCTTAGATGTTTGCCTACTTCTTATGATGCTAAGATTACTGCTATCACTGAATCTAAAGATTTAAATACTTACTCTATTGACACCTTACTTGGATCACTCATTGCTTACGAGCAATGGGTGAACCAAAGGCAACTTGATGCAGGTGAACGCAAGAAGGAGAAGATAGTGGCACTAAAGGCCAAAGATTCAGATGCTAGAACTTTCGGGTCTGATAGCGATGATGTTGCCTTAATCACAAGGCAATTCAAGAGCTTTCTAAGGAAGAAGAATAAGAACTTTCTCAAGTGGAACAAAGGTAAGACCAGTAGAAATTTTAAAGGTTCATCTGAATCTGTTTGTTTTTAATGCAGGAAGCCTGGACACATAAAGGTGGATTGTCCTACGCTCAAGGCTCACCCAAGCAAGGAGAAGGGTGAGGAGAAACCAAAGTTCAGAAAGGACAAGAAGCGGATTTAGAAGGCATTCTAGGCAGACTCTGCATCCAACTCTTCTAAGACTAAAGCTGAAGAGGAGGAAACAAACTTGTGTCTGATGGCTGATGATCACCTTGGTCAGTTGGACTAGGAAGAGGTATGTGAGCTTACTTATGATCAATTATTTGAAGTTTTTGAAAAAATTCGTACTTCGTATAGGAAGCTTAAGAAAACTCATGCTAGTCTGAAATTAGATAATTTGACTTTGTAAAAAGAGCATGATGTTTTAGTTAAAGATCATTCCACTATTGATTCCAATTATATGTCTTTGCTTGATGAATTCGATGATTTGAACAAAAAAATTCTGATTTAACTGTTGAGCATGATTTGTAAAAAACATCGCATGTTGAATTAGAAGTTGCTTTTAAGAAAGTGAATGATATGGCATGTGATTTAGAAAGTAATGAAAGTGCAAGAACTTTTGAAATTGCAAGTTTAAATAAACATATTGAGTTTTTGAAAGTGAAAATCAGTGCTTTTGAAAAGAACAAAACACCGCCTACTTTTGAACAGTTCTATGCACCGCCACCTTTTGAAAAATCTGTTGCAAGTTCATCAAAGCATGTTTCATATACATTTAGGAGAAGATATTATCACCCACATAGATTAGTTAACCCTTTTCCTGGTGTTAGATGTTTTTCATGTGGCATGCTAGGACACATTTCCCACACCTGCACTATTCACCGTAGTACACATTGGGTGTGGAGACCCAAACTGCCTGTTTCACAGCACAGCACGCATGCATTGCATTCTTCTTTTCATAAGAAGGAACCCAAACCTGTTTGGGTTCCTAAGACTAACGTTTGATATTTTTGTAGGTGTGCTCTCACACAAGACCTCGTGAGAGCATGTGGTACCTGGATAGCGGATGTTCTAGACACATAACTAGAGATGCAAATCAGTTCATTTCGCTGGAGGCCAAAGCTGGAGGCAAGGTTACACTTAGAGATAACACCACCAGGAAGGTGGTAGGCACAGTCAACTTTGTGACAAGGGATACAGCATCAAATTCTTGCCCACTGGCTGCATTTTAAGCTTAAATGATGAAGTGGTTTTGCAGGGGCAAAGGATCAACAACATCTATAAGCTGGATGTAAGTTGTATTAAATTTGATAATTCAATTTGCTTAAAAACTGCTGCTGATGAGTCTTGGTTATGGCATAGGAGATTGTGTCATGCTAGTATGAAAACCCTTAGGAGAGTCACCCAGAAGGACTTAGTTAGAGGTGTGCCCAAGCTTAAGTTCACTAAGGATCACCTGTGTGATGCCTGTTAGTTGGGGAAGCAAGTCCAGTCCTCTTTTCACTCTGTTAAGGACGTTAGCACCTCTAGACCTTTAGAAGTTCTTCACATGGACCTCTTTGGACCCATTAGCACTGCCAGCTTAGGGGGGAGAGTCTATGGATTTGTGATTGTAGATGATTATTCGAGGTTCACTTGGGTTAAATTTTTGTCACATAAATCCGAGTCATTTGATGAGTTTAGATCTTTCTCTACTTGGATTCAGAAGAAGTTAGGATGTGAGATTATTACCATCCATAGTGATCACGGAGGGGAGTTTGAAAATGAAAGATTTGGAGGTTTTTGTGAGGATCATGGGATTATTCACAATGTTTTAGCTCCTAGGACTCTTTAGCAGAACGGGGTAGCTGAAAGGAAGAACAGGACCTTAGTGGAAGCCGCTAGAGCCATGCTTGTCGAGTATTCACTTCCAAAATACTTTTGGGCTGAAGCGGTGAACACTGCCTGTTATGTGCTGAATAGGGTGAATGTGAGAGCCAAACTGAACAAGACACCTTATGAGATCATTAAGGGTAGAACTCCAAATCTATCCCACCTCCATGTCTTTGGCTGTATGGTTTTCATTCTGAACAACGGGAAATCACCCTTAGGAAAATTTGACCCCAAATCTGATGAAGGAGTGTTCTTAGGATATTCAAGTGTGGGGAAATCCTTTAGGGTGTTCAATAAGAGGACTTTGGTGGTGGAAGAAATAACCCATGTAGTGTTTGATGAATCTGATCCTAAGGAGTCTAGATCTGAAGTAGAAGATGAAGAGATTGTTGAGGTTACCCAAGGGGTTGGAAACACAAATCTGGAGGAAAGGGTAGAACCTTAAATCACATTGCCTAGAGATTGGAGATATTCTTCGAGTCATCCTAAAGAACTGATCTTAGGAGACCCTTCTGAAGGTGTTAGGACTAGGCATGGAGTTAGGAAGGAAGTAGACCATTCTGCCTTTATCTCAATGACTGAACCCATCAACATCAATTAAGCCTTATCAGATGAGTTTTGGATCTTAGCTATGCAGGAAGAATTGAATCAATTTGTAATGAATGATGTTTGGGAGTTAGTAGAAAGACCCAAAAATCAAAGTATTGTGGGAACCAAGTGGGTCTTTAAGAATAAGATGAATGATTCTGGTGTGGTGGTGAGAAATAAGGTAAGATTGGTGGCTAAGGGGTATACTCAAATAGAAGGGATTAATTTTGAGGAGACTTTTGCCCCTGAAGCTAGATTGGAAGCCATTAGAGTGCTACTAGCCTTTGCCTGTTATAAGGGATTTAAGCTGTTTCAAATGGATGTCAAGAGTGCCTTTCTAAATGGGGTAATCAAAGAAGATGTTTTTGTAGAACAACCCCCAGGTTTTGAGAGTTCCCAATGTCCAAATCATGTCTATAAATTAAAAAAAGGCCCTATATGGATTGAAACAGGCACCCAGAGCTTGGTATGAGAGGCTTAGCACATTCCTGTTAGAAAGAGAGTTTGTTAAGGGGAGCGTAGATACCACCCTTTTTTTGAGGAGATTAGGGGATGACTTACTCATTTTCCATATCTATATTGATTATATAATTTTTGGATCTTCTGATAAATATTTATGTGATGAGTTTTCTAAAATAATGAGTAAGGAGTTTGAGATGAGTATGATGGGAGAATTGTCCTACTTTTTAGGGTTTAGCATAAGGCAAACGGATGATGGAACCTTTCTCAATCAATCAAAATACACTAAGGACATTTTGAAGAAATATGAAATGGACAAAGCCAAGCCAATCAATACTCCCATGCCCTCCTCAGTTCAGTTAGATAAGGATTCAAGTGGAAAATATGTTGATCAGAAGAAGTATAGAGGGATAATAGGATCACTGCTTTACCTGACTGCTAGCCGACCTGATATCATGTTTAGTGTCTGTCTTTGTGCTAGGTTTCAGGCTGATCCTAAAGAGTCCCACCTGACTGCTATTAAGAGAATTCTTAGATATCTTTTAGGGACCCCAAACATAGGAATCTGGTACCCTAGGCACAGCACCTCTTTTGAGATCATTGGATATTCTGATTCTGACTTTGCGGGGTGTAGGGTGGATAGAAAGAGCACTTCTGGGACTTGTCAGTTCATAGGACAGTCGTTAGTCTCCTGGTCCAGTAGAAAATAGAACTCAATTCCACTTTCCACTGCTGAAGCTGAGTACATTGCCTTAGGGAGTTGTGTGGCCCAAGTTCTTTGGTTGAAGCAACAAGTCTTGGATTTAGGGGTACCTGTTGGCACAATTTCTATTCTGTGTGATAATACTAGTGCCATCTGTATCTCTAAGAATCCAATCCAACATTCTAGGACCAAACAAATTGATATAAGGCATCACTTCATTAGGGACCATGTTACAAAAGAAGACATTGAGCTACATCATGTAGCAACTGAAAATCAGCTGGCTGACATATTCACTAAACCACTAGCCTTTGACTCATTCAGCATTTTGAGAACCAGATTAGGAGTGATTGATATAAATGCTTGATTCTGATGACTACTGATTTTTGATTATTCTGATTGATATTCTATTTTCTGTTAGTTAGTTTTTGGTTTGATTATTTAATTTCAGTTGATTTTATTTCTTCTGCTGATTTCTGTTTTAGCCTTACTGTTAGTTTGATTTGAGTATTTACTTTGCTGTGATTTTCTACCTATTTCTATTCACTGGTTCATATCTTGCACTTACTATTTTATTCTTTTCAAAATCTGATCACTGCTCACTACTTCTGATAATCTGAATTTCTAACTGGGAGTTTTTACCTTGTTTTGGTTTGGAAGCTAGTAAGCAGTGATTGCTTCCACTGAATCTGTTAAAGGGAAGAAATATTGATGATTATTTCTCTTCCTCTAACTCCTTTACTGGTGTGTAATTTCTTTTGGATAAAAATCCTCTTCAAAATTAAAATGTTAGTTTTTGAAATAGAGATTATTTTATCCTCCCACAGTAATATACCTCATATCAAGAGTGTTTTTCAAAGTCTTGAGTCATTAGTTTGATTTTCTAAACCAAGTGATTGCATTTATCATATGATGTATGGCTTTTGTTTTGTGAATCATTCTTCGTTACTGTGGAAAGTCATCTCCTATGTCTGGAAGATAATTTCACAGTTGAGACTCTTTAATGATTATGAAAAGGAGGAAGCTTACAAAAGATGCACAGTGTGCCAAATAAATTGAAAAAGAGGCATAAAATGAGCCCAAAACTAAAAAGATGCAAAATTGCCAAATTGGATACACAAAGTGTATCAAAAATAAAAAGATGCACAAAATGAGCCTAAACCAAGTTTTCCTCCCTTTCAGATTGTTAAATGTCTTAGAAAAATCCGTGCGCCACTTAATATTTTCAAAAGCTTAAGTTTAGAAATCCTGATTTCTGATTCCTTACTTTGTAATACTATTATATCAGATATTTTTCTGGAATGAGGCTTGAAAGGATCTCTTTTCAAATCTAATATCTTTTCTTCTGAATCAGATTTTTGTTTTGAAAGAGGTTTGCATCGACAAGGTGCCGGGGGTCGAAGTTACAAAAGTTAATTTTTCCAACTTTTTTTGGATTTCAGCGCTGTCAATCATCTTCCTATTGGTTTTTGAATCTAAAATCAAGAAAAAATTCTGATTTACTCGAGCAGCTTGATAAAAAAAAATGTCGCTTTTATGTGTTTTTGCTGTAAGGTTTATTCGTGTTTGTTTTATTTTAATTTTATGGTTGTGTTTTTTTGAGATCCTGATCGATCATCTTCATCCTTCATCTTTTTCTGTTTTCTTAACATCGTCCTGGACGATACACCGATTGTCCTGGACGATCCTCTTCATCCTGGATGATCCAAACATCATCCTGGACGATTCATTCAAAATCATCCCCACACTGCTCCTGCTGCTGAAAAAAACCCAATTATTGGTGATCGTCCTAGACGATCCTTACATCATCCTAGACGATATGATCCATATCTTCCTGATCTGATCAAACGGCTGACATTGCACCAATTATTGTCCATCGTCCTGGACGATCCACCTCATCGTCCTGGATGATCCACGTGTCAGCCGCTGGATGATTCGCATTCGGCCCGTCTGACATATTTATTGCATATCATCCCGGACGATCCACCTAATCGTCCTGGACGATACTTTTTGTCAACGGTCGTCCAGCCTGACTCCTCAGGACGATCGCTTGTGTCTAATCGTCATGGACGATCGGACCGCCTTTTTGACCAATCATCTAGGATGTCATAAATGACCATATCGTCTTGGACGATGTCGCGATCGTACGGGACGATCAGTCCGTTTTCTATATAAACAGCAGTTTTCTTAAGGATTTTTCACACCTTTTTTCTTCCACTCTCCTTCTACTTCCTTACACTTTAGATTCCTAATGGCTGGTGGTAAAAGGTCCCGTCAAAAGGGTGCCAGTTCCTCCTGGGGACCAGTTGATCCTAGCTTCCCCAATGCAGCCGATCAGGCTGCCTACGAGCGATACTGCGAAGTTGGGATCACACCATCGAAAATCATAAATCCCCGCACTCTCACTTATCCTGTCCTTGACCTGTTCGCATACACCTCCCTCACCTTCATCATGACTCTCGCATTTCCTTTTATCTCGAAACTTCTCCGCATTTTCTTTGCAAACTTGTGGATTTTGGCTGATTATTCCACCCTCCACTCTTATGTAAATCAACGCCCCGTTTAACTTACCTACCAGGACTTTCATAACATTCTCCAACTTTTCGTTACTGGCAACAAACTCCACACCCTTATCACCGACCCAGACTATGATTGGAGTGTCACCAATCATTTCCTTCGAAATACAAATGCCCCTTATCATAATAATGCTTGCTCCACAGTTCTTAAGGACGCCCAGACTATTCAGTATGTTTTTCGTTCCTCCGTCATTCTAAAGGCGGGGGATCGGATTCACATCACCCCACTCCTGTCCTTGACCACCTACTACATCCTGGCCAATAAGGAATTCAATGCCACAGACCTTATTATCCGGTACCTCGAGCACCTCACCACCATTCGGGATCCAGGTCATCGCCGTCATCCAAATCTAGCCTTAGGACACATCGTTGCCTATGCCCTCGAAACCAAATATGACCTATAATATCCCGCAGCTCTAGATGTTCCTCCTTCCTTCCTCACCAACAATGCCTTCCATGTCCTACACAGCACCCGACTACATCCGGAGCCCACCCCGGATGTTGAGGAAGAGGAGGAAGCGGCCATTCCAGCTCTTGCTGCACCCGAGGCACCTGCTTCCCTTCGCATTGCCTCTCATTTTGACCACCTGGTGCAGCATTTCGATCAGTGGGAGGCCAGATTTGACACCTACGTGGTTGCCCAGGAGCAGCGGCACGTCGAGGACATCCAACGCTTCACTGACTATGATGCGCAGCAGCAACAACAGCATGACCAGGACATCGCCTGGATTGGAGCCCACTTTCAGGCCATTCACCATTACTTCAACCCTCCACCGCCACCTCCTTCTTCCGATCAGGATCCGCCTCAGTTTTAGTTTTCTATTTTGTAGTTGTTCTCTTTTATGTTTTGTATTGGTATTTTCGTGTTCTGCTTTACCCTCCTCATTTTTGTGATGTTAAAAGGGGGAGTCAGTTGTAGTCGTTTCAGTCTTTATTATGTGTTATGTTTTCTGTATTAGTTTGATTGTTAAATGAAAATTTGAAAAAAAATATATCTGTTTTTTGATATCCTGTTTCTTGTTATTTTCAAACTACTTTACAAATGTTTGCCATCATAAAAAAGGGGGAGATTGTTGCAAATCTGGTTTTGATGATGACAAATATGTTTCTAGTGTGTTTTTCTTGGCTAACCCGTTTCAGGCACAAAAGATCACGAGCAAATCAAGCTAACTCAAGATCGGGTCTAAGTGTGTCAAATGTATGATTTTTCTTTTTATTGAGTCAATTGTAATATAATTGATCCCCTAGCTAAGTAACCTTGCACACACACACTCAGGGGGAGAGCTTGAGTGAATTAGAGTTTCTGTTTATTTTTTGTTCAGATCATGCTTGACGATATTCACATCGTCCTGGACAATCCAGCCAAAATAGAAACCCTAATTAGGACGACTAAGTTAAGTGAGTCTGATTAAGCAGATCGTCCTGGATGATCTTTGGATCGTACGGGATGATATGCTCAAATCAGAAATTCTCAGCTGCCAGAACAACTTAGGAAAGTTTTTATTTTTAGTTATTTGGTCTGATCGTCCTAGACGATACGTGTATCATCCTGGACAATTCAGTACAATTATGCCTAAATTAGTCTGGTAATTAAGGAAAGTAATTAATATTTAATTGATACGATCATATCATCCTAGACGATCGCAGGATCGTCCCGGACGATCATGATCGTCTAGTGCATTTCAGCTGTACGTCCCGAACTGTGTTCAGGATGATTTGGGCACTTTTTGAACTAATCGTACAGGACGATACCCGTATCGTCCTGGACAATCAAGTCATTTTTTGGTCGTCCAGCACAAGTTTCTCTGGACGACCCGAACTGTCTTCTGGATGATATTTCTCGACTTGCACTAATCGTCCCGGACGATCACAGGATCGTACGGGACAATATGAATAATTTTTTCTGCTGATCGTCCAGGCTGGAACAGCTGATTTTGAACTGATCGTACAGGATGATCTATCGATCGTCCTGGACGATCTTGGCCGACCAGTTGAGATTTAGGGCAAATTTTAAGCCCTCCTATAGAAGAACTTTTTCTTGAAATAAGAAAAATCTTTTGCCACCATCCTTCCCTGAGAAACCCTAGAGAGAGAGTGAGTTGGGAGAGAGAGAGAGAGGATCTTGTGAGGGGGAGTTAGTGAGGGATTCACTAAGTTTGCTCCAAGCACGGATCAGAGTCATATTCTCCACTCGTCGTCTTTCATCTAGTCGGTGTTCATCGTGGGAGGATCGTTCGCAAGAAGATCCAGGGTTCTCTGCCCGCTTTAGGTGGAAGCAAAAGGAGTTTGAAGGTTCTCTGCCTGCTTCAGGAGGAAGAAAAAGGAGGTCAGGTTCTCTGCCCCACCGTGTGGGGAAAAGGAGGTCTTGTACGGGCTTCTCCGCCTTGCTGTGGGAGCAAAAGGAGAGACACTTTTTGTTTAGTGTAATACCTGGAGGTGAGGCTCCGGGGAGTGGACGTAAGTCAAGTTTACCAAACCACTATAAAATCTGGTTTGCTTTTCTGATTCAGTTCTACACTTTACTTTTTAATATTAACTGCATGGGTGAATATCTGAGATTGATCTTTTCGTTCATGTTTATTTGTTTCCGCTGCTAAATATCGAAAAGATTTTTCATTGTTGTTGTGAAATTTTTAAATAACCAATTCACCCCCCTCTTAGTTAGCCTCGGGACTAGTTCACTAGGGCTTAACATCCCTATCAAACTTTTAGAGACCTCGAGCTCACTACTACTCATAAGAGCTAGAAAAAAAGGCAAAAAAGAATCTACGAGCTAAAGGTCTCTACTAAGCACAAGTACAAATAAACCTAAGAACATTCTACAGTGTGGCAAGTCGACCACACTCAAAAAAAAAAAGAAAAAATACTGAGATGAACTTGATATGCCATCTTTCTCCCAAAAAAGCCCCCAAGGCAGAGGACATTAGAAAAAATTTGCTACAATGATAATAAAGTAACAAGAGGAAACAAGCACAAGCAGGATATACCATAGTTAAATAAAATAAACTTATAGTAGCAATACTTATAGTAGCAATAAAATAAAGGCGAGAGTTCAATATTATAATTAAACCAAATAAGATTCATAAAGAGACATAAATCCAAAAGCCACCAAATACAACCCAAAGGGGACACAAAAACACATAGCCACAACCCAATAATAGAAATCCCATGACAGAAAACACCATAAATCCCACTTAATAATAATTGCAAACCATTAAGGAAGAGACCAAAAAAGCTCAGGTGTGTAGTATCAGCCCTGATCACATTAATAGAATCTAGGTGCAACTCTAGCTTACTCCCAAAACCCTCCAGGCATGGTACATACCTGCACAAGAACATGTAACTGGAATAGGAGGAGAGCCACATGGCTACTAAGTGCAACGACTTACCAACACTAACCTATCAGCGAGAAACCCAGCAAATGATGAAGCTTAATGTAACCAGAACCTTAAAAAATAGAGGCAAAGCAAATAACTGCTCAAGAACAAAATAGATGAGCCCAACAATGGTGATAGTTATGTCAACCCAACACAGATGCCAAGCCTGAGAGGAATTAAAATATCGAATATAGGCGATATAGGGAGTAAACGAGAAGCACAATGGGTAATAATCATCAATATTACATTTCCAATCATTCCTCCCATATGGCCTATTCCAACAGTTTACAACACATACAAAAATTGAAAAATAGGCATACAGCTTGCACAACCACAGGATCCATAAAAATAACAAAACTTGAAGAGTGAACAACCATATTAATAATCTAAAATCCTCAGATGGGAAGACCACAAGCTCACAAGAAGAAATAATCCCTAGAATCATAACTTTCCAACATAAACTGAGCAGACACAAAATTAACCCAGAGGATATGCCAAAAACCCATCCAACCAAGAAGGTAAACAACAAAAAGCACTATCAGGAAGCCAACAAAAAATCCAAAAAACACATCCAACTTAAGGAATAACATAAGGAACACTAATCTTATCCAAATTTAAAAGACCCCTCACATGAAGAGGGAAATTAGAACCCAAGAAATCCAGCACAGAATCCAACCCATAGCCCACCTGGAAATGGCGTTAGCACATGCATTGCCCTCCACCTCAATAACAGAAAAAGATCAGTTTAACATACTCAACAATTTCTTAATGTCCCTCCTCATGTAAAATAAATCAGAAGAACAAACATTATCATCCCTCAAAATAAACGTTTGATAATAGTAAGTAGAACAAACTTCCACCATAATATTAATGTAATCAAGAGTGAGACAAAGCCTTAAACCATAGAGGATAGCAAAAGTGGTAGCAGCATTAATATCACAGTTTTAACGAGGACCCGCAAAACCCAAAATGCATTTACCATTAGAGTCTTTGATGACACCACCACAGCCCACAATAGAATTGATGTTAACAAAATCCACATTAACCTTAAAAAAATTAACAGGAGGCTTCATCCAAGAGGTACTTCTAGGGACATTATAAAATTCTTCCCATCCAGGTTAATCCCAAAGTCAACTGCAGCAGAGAGATAGTTATTGAAATGCTTAGCGGAAAGTAACATAGCAGAAAAGAGTGTCCTAATCTTATCTTTAACATTTTGAATAATCCTATGATGATTCATAACCACACCATTAAAACACAAATTATTTTTATCCAACCATAAAAACCAAAGGATAAGAGAAGGAATAACATTCCTAATATGACCTTTGGAATTAATAAACTAGCAGTTTAGTAAAGAATTAATGGAAGCATTAGCATTCAAGCAATTTAAGTGTAAAATATCATTAAAATATGTCCAAGACTTCACATCACAAGGACCATAGACAAAAACATGATGCATATTATCCATATAATAGCAGAATTAACATTTATAAGGAAGAATAAAACCTCGTTTAATCAAAATATCATTCGTAGGGATAAACTTATGTAAAATACGCCAAACAAAAACCAAAATTGTAGAAGGAATACTTTTATGCCATATCATTTTGAAAATCTTAGAAGGCTCTTTCTTAGCACTAAAGAAATGCCATGCATCCTTAATTTAAAATTACCATCTTTAGTTAAGGTACAATGTTGAACATCAAGAGAATTAATATTCAAAGGGATCTGCAAAATTTATTGAATAAGAAAATTAGGTAGAACATTAGAAAGCTTCTCAACATCCCAACCATTATCAGTGAAAAAATAATTAACCTTCACAGATGCATTGGAGGAAGTATTAACAACAGAATCAATGGACTAGCCTCCCAACCAACGATCCTGCAAAAAGAAAGTATTGCCACCACCCAGGCCCCAACAGATAGACGGCTCAAACACCCATTTCACATTGCAAAGATGATGCCAAACTTTAGAGTTACCTTTACTTAAACAACACAAGGTGGGATGCTTCCCCCCACAAAATTTAGCATTCATAAACTTAGCCCAAAGGATCACATTAGCAAAAAAATTATACCATAACTTAAAAGAAAAAGAGTAAGCCAAATCCTTCAAAGATTTACAACCTATAGCCCCTTCATCAAGAATGACACAACATTTATTCCAGGAGGACCAATGGATTTTCGAGCTGCTACTAACCCCTTTCCAAAAAAACTTATTAAAAATTTTATCAATCTTGTTACACACCTCCTGAGTTGGAAACAAAGTTTGAAAGCTATAAACAAGGATAAACAAAGGACACTCTTAATAAATTTTAAATGACCACCAATGCTTAGAAAATTAGAATCCCATGATAACAGTCTGTTTTGCACAACCATAATTAGGTCTTAAAAAAGAAATGATTTATTTCCACCCACATAAAGAGGCACTCCAAGGTACTTTAAAGGCAAACAAATATGATTGAAACCAGTTAAATTCTTAACAACCAGAATACGATCCAAAGGGACTTTCTTAGCAGAAATAAAACCACATTTATGTTTACTAAGAGCTAAACCACTCACCAATTAAAATTTTTGAAAAAACCTCAATAATATATGAATCCTATTCAAAGAGGCATTAGTAAAAATAATAAAATCATTCGCAAAACATAAGTGAGAAATATAAAACCCACCTAAAGTTTTAAAGCAAAGGCTAGGATACTTCTCAAAGAGACCAACAAGCCCTCTAGAAAGGTATTCAGCCGCAATAATGAAAAGAGCCATAGAGATGGGATCACCCTGTCTCAGGTCATGAGAAGCCTTAAAAAAACCATTAGTCTTACCGTTAATAATGATAGAAAAATACGTGCTATCAATACAAAGCTTAATGAGATTAATAAAGTTTAAGTCGAAACCAAATAACTTCATAATATCATAAAGGAAATTCCAATCAATATTATCATAAGCCTTAGGAATATCAAGTTTCAAAATCATATTACCACCCCTAACTTTAACATCCAAATCTTGACAAAATTCTTGAGCCAAGATGATATTATCAACAATAGTATGGCCTTTGACAAAACCCATTTGAAAGGGGGAAATCAGCTTAGGTAGAAAGATCGCTAAATGAGTCATCAAAATTTTAAAGATCAGTTTATAATAAAAGGTACAGAGACTAATAGGTTTAAAATCATTCCAAGAAGTGCTAGAATTATTCTTAGGAATAAGCACAATAGATGTAGCAGTAAAAAACTTAGGAATAGAATTACCATCAAAGAAGTTAATAATAGCAAAAAAGAGATCATTACCAATAATATGCCAAGTTTTCTAGAAAAACTTAGTCATGAAACCATCCGGTCTAGCGATCGAGTTAGGGTTCATACCAAAAACAATATCTTTAACTTCCTCAAAAGAAGGGGACTTAGAATAAAAAACATTATCATCATGAGAATAAGAGTAGGTATAATATGAGGATTATCAATAGTAGAAGGTTGAAAATTTTTATTTAGATGGTTTTGAAAGTGTTGGACAGCTAAGCTAGCAATTTCAGCACCATTCTCAGTAACAGAACCATCAACCCGATTAAGTTTATGAATACACTTGATAGTATGTTTCCTCTTAACCAAGGCATGAAAATATTTAGTATTCTTATTGCCTTTAACTAGATGTTTAACAATAGCTTTTTGTTTCCAAAATATTTCCTCCTGAGCTTGTGATTTATAAAGCCCATCTTTAGCCTCTCTCAATAAACAAAAGTTAGCTTCAGAAGGAAATAATTAGCATTGAGACTCCTAAAAATTCACCTTATCTTCCACAATTAAAATGTTAGAAAACAGTTTCTTAAAAATATTATAATTCCACTAATTAAGAACAAACTTAAGTCTTTTCAACTTATACCATAATCTTCTCATACCAGAAATATCATTATCCGGATATAAAGGGGCAAGCCAATTATCCTTCACCACATCCATAAAAGAATCATGAAGTAACCACATGTTTTGAAATCTAAATTGAGAAGGAAAATCCCTCAATCTAGGCTTAATTTTAATAAGAAGAGGCGAGTGATCAGAGAGGGTCTTGCTAAGATGTTCAACATTAGTAGACTAAAAAGTACGCAGCCAATAGTCATTAAATAAAACCCGATCTAATCTTTTCTATAAATGCCCACAATGCTACACAAAATTCTCACAAGAAGAACCAATATCAATAAGGTTACAATCCATAATCATACTATTAAAATCCTCCATAGAATGATAGATAGAAGGGAGCCCCCTATACGCTCAGACCGGTTAGCAATGGTATTAGAGTCTCCTCCCACAAGCAAGGGAAGAATATGGGGCTAGCAACTACATGACCTTGTTGGAAGAATTTGATGATTTGAACAAAAAGCATGAACTACTGAAATCATCTCACACTGAACTTAAAAATGATTTTAAAACTTTTTTGGGAGAAATTGAATATTGGGAAATTGACTTGAAAATTAAAAATTCAATCCTGGAAAATAGAAAGTCATATTTAGAAATAAAAATGAAGGTTATTATGGAAAATAGACCTACTCCCTCACTTGAATAATTCTACGAGTCTAAGCAAAAGCATACAAGTTCAAAACCTAGGAAGAGACATTATAGTTCACATAGATTGGTAAATCTTTTTCATGGTGTTAAATATTTTTCAAGTGGAATGATAGGACATAACTCCCACACATGCACTATTCATCATAGAACACATCTAGTGTGGAGAGCTAAGGTGCATAAATCAAGGCATATCACACATTCATCAGGTTTATCATTGCCAAGAGGTGAACCCAAATTTGTTAGGGTTCCCAAGTCTAATGTTTGATCTTTTTGTATAAATGCTCTCATACAAGACCTCATGAGAGCATTTAGTACCTAGACAGTGAATATTCAAAGCATATGACTGGAGATACAAATCAATTTATGATGTTGGAAGCCAGGAATAGAGGTAAGGTAACACTTAGAGATAATACCACTAGGAGAGTGGTAGGTACAGGTATGTTTGGCAATAAGAATAATTTCTTTATTGAGAATATTTTATTGGTTGATGGTGTGAAACACAACTTGTTAAATATCAGTCAGCTTTGTGATAGGGGTTTTAACATTAAATTTTTACCTACTAACTATGTTATAAGATAAAGTGGAATTTATGTGTTGCATGGGAATACGATAAACAATGTATACATGCTTGATTTAAATTATGTTAAGTCTTATAATGCTTTTTGTCTCAAAACTTTTAATGATGTGTCTTGGTTTTGGCATAGAAGACTTTGTCACGCAAGCATGAAAAATCTTTGGAAAATTACCAAGAAAGATTTGGTAAGAGGCATACTCAAATGGGACTTCACTAAGGATCACTTGTGCGATGCATGTAAATTAAGAAAATAGGTTAAGTCCTCCTTTCATTTAATTAAGGATCTTAAAACTAGCAAATCATTAGAAGTCCTACACATGGATCTTTTTGGACTGGTTAACACTATTAGTTTAGGAGGGAAAATGTATGGGTATGTAATTGTCGATGATTATTCGAGGTTCACTTGGATTAAATTCTTATCACATAAAAGTAAATTATTTGATGAATTTAGAAATTTTTATACTTGGATTCAAAGAAAGTTAGGGTGTAAAATTTTATCAATTCAAAGTGATCATGGAGGAGAGTTTGAAAATTAAAAATTTGAAGATTTTTGTAAAGAACAAGGAATTAATCACAACTTTTCAGCTACTAGGATACCTCAGCAGAATGGGGTTGTTGAAAGAAAGAACAGAACTTTGATACAAGCCACTAGAGCCATATTGGCTGAATATTCACTTCTAAAATATTTTTGGGCTGAAGTGGTTAGTACAGCTTGTTATGTTCTGAATAGGGTGAGCATTATATCTAAGTTGAACAAGACACCCTATGAACTTTTTAAGGAGAGAACACCTAACTTGTCACATTTACATGTCTTTGGATATAAGGTGTTCATTCACAATAATTATAAAACTCCTTTAAAAAAATGTGATCTCAAATCTGATGAAGGAATTTTTTTAAGATATTCTAGTGTTGACAAATTCTATAGAGTTTTTAATAGAAGAACTATGGTAGTTGAGAAGACCACATACATAGTATTTGATGAATGTAGTATTTTTGAAGAGTTAAGGTTGGAAGAAGAACCTATTGAAGAGATTTTCCAAGGAATTGAAAAAATAAATCTTGAAGAAAATGTTGGAATAGAAAATGCATTGCCTAGAGAATGGAAATATTCTGAAAGTTATCCTAAAGAATTGATTTTAAGAGAATCGAGTGAAGGTGTTAGAACTAGGCATGGGCTTAACAAAGAAGTGAACCACTCAGCTTTTATTTTAATGATTGAACCCACTAATATAAATCAAACACTTTTGGATGAATTTTAGATTTTGGCCATGCAGGATGAATTGAATCAATTTGTTAGAAACAATGTTTGGGAATTGATTGAAAGGAATAAAGATCAAAGTGTTATTAGAGCTAAGTGGATGTTCAAAAATAAAATGAATGATTCAGGTGTAGTGGTTAAAAATAAGGTTAGATTGGTAGCCAAAGGGTATAATCAAATAGAAGGAATTGATTTTGAAGAAACTTTTACCCTCATAGCTAGACTTGAAGCGATAAGGGTATTATTAGCATTTGCCTGTTTTAAAGGTTTTAAATTATTTCAAATGGATGTTAAGAGTGGCTATGTTAATGGGGTGATATAAGAGGGTGTTTATGTTGAGCAACCTCCAAGTTTTGAAAATTCAAAATGCCATAATCATTTGTTTAAATTAAAAAAAGCATTATATGGACTAAACTAGGCACCTAGGGCTTGGTTTGAGAGGTTAAGCACTTTCCTACTTGAAAGGTCATTTGTAAAGGAAGTGTGGACACCACTCTCTTCTTAAAAAAGGTAGGAGATTTCATACTCAATATTCAAATATATATTGATGATATCTTGTTTGGATCCACCAATAAAAATCTTTATGATGATTTTTCAAAAATAATGAGTAGTGAATTTGAAATGTACTTGACGGGTGATTTGAGTTACTTTCTTAGTTTTAGCATTAAGAAATAAGAGGATGGACTATTTTTGAGTCAGTCAAAATATACTAAAGACATCCTCAAGAAGTATTAAAAGGATAAAGCTAAACCAATTATTACACCAATGAGTTCCTCAATACAGTTAGATAAGGACTCTAAGGAAAAATCTTTTGATCAAAAGAAATTTAGAGGAATATTTGGATCATTAATTTACTTAACTACTAGCAAACCAGATATCATATTTAGTGTTTATTTGTGTATTAAATTTCAAGCTAATTTAAAGGAATCACATCTGACTGCTGTTAAAAAAATTCTAAGGTATCTTTTGGGAATTCGAAACGTAGAGATTTGGTATCCTAAGCATAGCTCTTCATTTGAAATCATTGGATATTCTGATTCAAATTTTGCTAGATGTAGGGTTGATCAGAAAAGTACTTTTAGAACTTGTCAATTCATAGGAAACTCTTTAGTTTTTAGGTCTAGTAGAAAATAAAATTCAGTAGCCCTTTCTACTGCTTAAGCATAATACATTGCCTTAGGTAGTTATGTGGCATAAGTTCTTTGATTAAAATAATAACTAATTGATTTAGGATTTCCTATTGGCATTAATCTAATTTTTTGTGATAATACAAGTGCCATATGCATTTTAAAGAATCCTATTCAATATTCTAGAACCAAGCATATAGATATAAGGCATCACTTCATCAGAGATCATGTGGCTAAAAGAGAAATTGAATTTCACCATATTGCCATTGAGAATCAACATGCTGATATGTTCACAAAACCAATGGATTTTGAAACATTTATCACCTTAAGAACCAGATTAGGTGTGATTGATATTAATGCTTAAAATTGTAATTCTGTAAATTGGATTTGTAATGTAATTCATGTATGTTGATGTTTTTTGTTTGTCTTTAGCTTTTGGGTAGTTCGTGTTTTTTAATGCTTTTAAATTGTTGATTTTTCTTCTTTATATTTTTTTGTTCACGTCTTTGCATTTCATAAATCTTGTGTGGTTTGTTTTTTAAATTTGTTTTTGAAAAAGTGTCTGGTTTATCATGTCTTAAATTTATTTCTATTCGTACTGTTTGAAACACTTTCATATTGTACGAATTCATTAGACTGTGTATGATATTTTTCTTGAATTAAATAGATAAAATAAGATTTTTAAGCATATCTTATTATACGATAGTATATCATATTATACGATAGTATATCATATCATACGAATAGGCGATTTTCATCTGTACGATTGGGGATGATTTTTCAAATGATAGTTATTTTTGAAGATCATACGTACAAAATTTCATTTCATCTGTATGATCCTATTATTAATTTTTTATGTGGATGAACCTAACCACTAGAAATAATGATTAATATTTTAATCATCCCGAATGAACACATGTTCGTCCATACAATCATATGGTCAAAAAGCCTAGACAAAATAACTCCTTGAGAATGGCAGTTTATGAAAAGTCATTTACTGTTTGCCAGTTTCCATTCGAATGTATGAAATTAGCTTCGTCCCATATGATTTTAAAATTGTATGTATGAACCCATTTTTATACTGTATGATCATACCATTTCTCTTTAAATTGAAAGCATTCGATGGTTTTTTCTTGGCAATCCTCTTCAATCTCAAGCCATCTCTTATTCTAACCCTCAAAATGGCTAGCAGTAGTAAGCGAGCATGAACTTCCAGGGCTTCTTCATCTCATTCTGGTCAAGTTGATGACAACTTTCTCCCGAAAGAAAATAAGGAGGCCTACACTCGTTTCTTTAGGCAAAAATAACTCCATCTCATCTCCTGATCCAAAGGGACATTAACTTTTCAATAATGCCTCTTTTTGATTTGACCCAATTCTTTTTTGTTCTCACTCTAATTTATGCTTACCATCATGACACATTTCACTACTTCCTTGCAAACCTGAGAGTGAATTGAAATTATACTAGGATGTCTTCATATGTTTTTAAATAGTGAGTAGAGATTACCAAGGAAGATTTAGGCACCATCCTACATCTTAGAACTGAGGGGGTTAGGGCACACACAATAACTTCTAGGTCTGATTTTGACTGGTCTGAAATTAATCAAACCCTTAGAGGTATTTCTTCCATCAATCATTTACCTCGTGTGTACACCCTGAACCAAAATGCTAGGATCATCCAATATGTATTAAGGACTTCTAACATACCTAAAGCTGGTGATCGTATCAACCTAACTCCTCTACTTTCTATAGTCACATATCTCATCATGACAAACACTCCTATAGATAAAACTCAATTGATTATGGACAACATCTACAAACTTACCGGCATTGGACTTCCTCACAATAGGAGAAAGAAAAATGTGGCTTTAGGATATTTGGTGGCCTATATTCTACACAAGAAATACAACTTGATTCATCCTGATCCACCTACTCAGCTTCCTATATACTTTACCGATGCTTCCTTCTGTTCTCTTGTTAACCGAGATCGAGGAGATGAGGGAGACAAATCTGATGAAGAAGGAGCACCTGCTCTAGTACCTACACCTACTCTGATCAACATTTCTATCAAAAAATGGTCCAGTGTTTTGATAGAATGGAATCTCATTTTAATCAAATTAAGACTCACCTAAACCAATAGGATGCAAGGTACAATGAAGACATGGGGTGGATTAGAGGATAATTCAATTATGTCAACACCTAAGTAGCTACGATCAATAGCTACTTCATGATGTTCACCCCTCAACCACCTCTAGACCAGGGTCTCTCAAGATTTTGGTTTTGTTTTTCCTATTGTACTTATTGTTATGTTGTTTCTTTTGATATCATGTGATGGCCTCTCGTGTTGTTTATTATGATGTTTTGGTATGGTGTATTGGTATGATGTATTGGTATAATGGCTTTGCTATGTATATGTTGTATGTGTTATATGTGCTAAATGAAATGATGTTTTATCGTATATTGAGATTATTCTTCTTGAATTATTTTATGTTTTTATAATCTAATCAAATATAGTTAATCTCTAGAATAAAATTTTAAAATACTTTGCTCTATAAATTAATTTCTTAGCAAAATTTAATTTCTTAAAATTATAAATTAAATTATGGTTGGATGTTGATTAGAAGATCATCTTCATGTTCTTATAGACAAATATTATTTTGCTATAATTGTTGCAAAATAGATATTTTATTTTTATTTCATTTCCTTTTCAATGTGTATATTTTTGTTAATTATTGGAATTTATTTTAAGATTTATTGATATTAGAAAGATTAAAAATGTAAAAACGAAGCACAAAGCGTGCCAGGCTTGAAATGATGCATAAAATGTGCCACAAGTTTTAAAAGATGCGTAATACTCACCAAAGTGAAAAGAGGCACAAAATTAGACCAAACTAAAAAGTATCACAAAGTTTGCCAAAAAATTTAAAGTTGAAAAATCAATCTCACCAATTAAAAGTTTCATTATGTTCTTTCCTTTATTTTTCTATTTCTTATTCAAATCCATTTAATCAACAATGATTTGCATGAAGGAGAAAATACTGAATCTTTATGTCATCAATTTTGTAATAATTATTTTTATTTGATATGTCTAGAACAAACTGTGAACTTGGTTGACTTTTCCTAACTTAACTATTCTTTGATTTAAAATTTGAAACTTTTCTTTTCGCATTAGGAAGTTAATGTTGTCTTTGCAAATATTTTAAATTCTTCTTCGTCATGATCTATTTTATTTATCAATACAAACTTATCTTTTAAAGATGTACTTCCCTTTTTGTTGTTGTCAAAAGGGGGAGGAGTCAATAGTTATTGTTTGATGTATGTATAATATTTTGATTATCTTTATGTGATTATTTTCATGTGTGTATTGTGTGTGTTTTTGTTGTGTATGTTTTTTAAAATTTATTGTTATTTTAATTTTCATTGGTATACTCTTATTTTTAATTGAGCATTGCTTGAGGGGGAGCTTAAGAGAAAAATTTCCTTTAATATTAACTCAAATATTAATTATTTTGCTATCATAAAAAAGGGGGAGATTGTTGTAACTTAGATTTCAAGATTAAGTTTTATATCATGTGATTTTTTTATTATACCAAAATATTATTGTTATGATTACTATTTCTCCTAACATATAATGGATATATTTCTTTGTTTGGTTGTGTGTACTAATATTTCAAAAAAAATTTACTCCAGATAGCAAAAGAATTCAAGACAGATTAGACTAGGGGTTCATGTAAAGAAGTCTATAAAATTTTCTATTTTTCTTGTGTCTGAGAGAGTATGATTGTAATTGGGTAACCATGCACTCACATACTAGGGGAGTGATTAAAAACTTAAATTTTTTAAACTAATTGTACTGTACCATCTTAAATCATACTTGATGATGTGTAATAGTATTTCCTCCCAAAATTAAGTTAAGGAAATCATGGATCAAATTTTTTTGTACTGTTCAAACTATACGATTGTGGTTCGTAAAGATGACTCATAGAGTACAAAATGGGTTCATACCATATCATCCTAGACGAACTTGTTAATTTTTGATCTATTTGGACTGTACGATATATGTTCATATGGTATGATGTATGTACTTACATATGATTCACAGAGTATAAAATGAGGTGATCTACTTTAGTATCAAGAGAAATATGATTTGTTTGATCTATACGTACTGTATGATGTCTGTTCATACATACGACTAATAGAGTATGAAATGAGGTTCGTACATGATCGTACTAGATGAATGAGTTCAATTTTAAACTATTCATAAAGTACAATGTCAGTTCGTATAGATGACTAACAGAGCACAAAATGAGGTTCATACACGATCATACCTGATGAATGAGTTCAGTTTTGAACTGTTCGTATAATACGATGTCAGTTCATACAGATAATTTACAGAGTACAAAATCAGGTTCATACAGGATCATATATGATTTTTTAACTATTCATACAGATGATTGATGATCGTGCTTTACGATTGGATATGTTTAAGTTGGAATTTTTTAGTTTTCTGGATGATTTTTCTTATCTTTTATATATAAGTGTCCTAACAACTGAAACTATTTGATCTTGCTTCAAATTCCTTTTGAGAATGAAAAAGGAGAGTGTTTGGGAGTGTGTTTTGGGAGTTGAGAGTGAGAGATCTTATAAGAAGAAATTATGAAGGGATTCACAAGGTTGCCGAAAGGTGAAGATCTCTTATTTGCTCCTTCAAAACTCTACCCTACTTCTTTGAAGATTCTAGAGAGAAGTTTTTCAAAGGAGATCAGGTTCTCTGCCTTCACTAGGAGGGTGAAGAAGGACGTTGGGTTCTCTTCCCTCACCAGGAGGGTGAAAAGGGACGAGTTTGTACACTTCCATCACTTGGAGGGTGTAAAAGGCATCAGTTCTCTACCATATTAGGTTGGTGGAAGAGACTTTGTAAAGGCTTCTCAACCTTACTAAGGGGCTAAATTAGAGATACCATTATTTAGTGCAATACATGGAGAAGGAGTCTCTAGGGAGTGGATGTAGGTCTAGTTGGATCAAACCACTATAAAATTTGGTGTCTTCTGTTCCTTTACTTTTTATTGGATTTTATTTTTCCACATTTTAAATTTCTATGGTTGAAAAATATTTTTGTGAAAATTTATCATTGTGTTGAATATCTTAAATTGGATTCCTAAAATTCAAGAGAATTTTTTAAAATTACCAATTCACCCTCCTCTTGGTTAGCATTGGGATAGTTCTATTAGGTCTAACAACCTCCACGAACTATGAGTAGGTAGTCCTTAGTGAATTCTAGTTTGGGTATGCCTCTCACTAAGTCTTTTTGGGTAAAATTTTAAAGATTATTCATGCTTTTATGACATAATCTCCTATGCCATAGCCAGGATTCACCAGCAATAGTTTTAGGCAAAAAGAAGCAGCAGAATTAATGTAATTCAGATCAAGCATGTAAACATTATTAATTATTTTTTCCTTAGAAAATAGTATTTCCATTTAAACTTATTATATAGCTGGTAGATAAAAATTTTATGCTGAAGCCTTTATGAAAGAGTTGGCTAATGCTGAGCAAATTATGTTTTAAGCCATCTACTAGTAAAACATTTTCAATCATAAATAGTTTTTGAGTTGCCAATTATACCTGATCCAACCACCTTCATGATGGTGTTATCTCCAAGTGTTACCTAGCCCTTACCCTGGCCTCCAGCGTGATGAATTACTTTTCATCTCTAGTCATGTGCCTTGAACATCCACTGTCCAAGTACCATATGCTCTCACTAGGCCTTTTGTGAGAGCAACCCTATAAAATCATAACTAACGACACTTTTGTTTTTTCTTCAAAAAGCTTTTGATTTGCTTTATCATCAGCACTATGTCATCATCATCTTTAGGCACAGAATTATCACTCTCAGAATCAACAGCCTTTAAGGCTACAATTTTCTCCTTTCTTTTCTCACCTAAATTAGTATGTCTTTGACTCACTTCTTGCTCGTAAGCAATGAGTTATCCAAGTAAGTTATCAATTGAATAAACATCCAGATTCTTGGATTCAACAATAGCAGTTATCTTTGCATCATAGAAACTAGGTAGACAATGTAGAAGCTTGTTTACTTTTTTAGAATTTGTGAGTTCTCTACCTAATACATGCAGGGAAGTGACATTTTGAGTGAACCTAATATATATTTAGAAATAGACTCACTAGGTTTCATACGAAATAATTTATAATCATGGAGCAGAATGTTCATCCTAGATTATTTTACTTCATTTATTACTTATTATACAGAGTTTATCCCAAATTTCTTTACTAGTTGTGCAAGTAGATACACACAAGTAATCTTCAGATTTCAATGCACAGAAAAAATAGTTTAAAGATTTTGCATTTAATTGGGCTAAATCTCCATCATCTATACTTCATTCAAAAAAGGAAGTTTAGTTTTAATGCCATTTACAAAATGTGAAGGTGCAGAATATCCTTCTTGAATTAACATCGACATGTAATAATCAATAGATTACAAGAAGGTAGACATGAAAATATTCTAAAAATTAAAATGAATATTATCAAATAAAAGTAGTCATGTGATTAAATACCCTTCTGCAATATTACGATTACCAATAGTAGCCATGGATTATTTTTCAAAAGTTTTTTAAAACTTAGTTTTTAAATCCCACTCTGATACCACTTGAAAGTTCGTGTAGGTTGTTAAAATTAAAGGAACCAACCCGAGGTTAGCCAGAAGGAGGGGGAGGGGAGGGGGGGGGTTAATTGGTTATTTTAAAATTTTAAACAGAAAGAAAGAAACTTAATCCGCTTAATATGGAAGCAAATTGAAATTATTATAATAGATATTCAAAGTTTGTCAACCACACACTAAACCACAAAAATTAAAGTGCAGAATAATAAAAATAAAATACTCAAAAGTTTATAGTGGTTTTATCCAACCTGACCTACATCCACTCCGTGGAAACCTCCTTTCCAAGTTATGTTTTAAAAGTAGTGTCTCTCCTTTTGTACCCATAGCAAGGCGGAGAAGCCCTTAGAAAATCTTTTTCATCAACCTAGCATAGGTAGAGAACCTGAAATTTTTTTTTCACCCTCCTGATGAAGGTAGAGAACCTATAATCCTTTTTCACCCTCCTAGAGAAGGCAGAGAACTTGTAATCCTTTTCTACCTCCTAGAGAAGGTAGATAACTTTGGATAGTTGCTATAGAATGTCTTCCTGGAGCCTCCAAAGGATCAAGGAAGAAGCTTGAAGAAGATGAGGAAGAACCTTGCTTGGAGTAACCTTGTGAATCCCTCACAAATTTCCCTTACAAAAATTTCTCCCTCTCTTCTCACTCCCAAAGCTCTCCTATGCACCTCTTTGCTCCCTCACAAAAACATTTAGTAGTTAAAAGTATTTTCAATAAGATAATGGAAGAGCTTAAATAGAGAGCCTCACAAAAAACCTAAAATTTTAATCTGGCACTTCTGATCGTCTTGTACGATCAAAGATCATACTGTATGATTAGTTCAAAATAGCATTTTTAGCCTGTACGAACTAAAACCCACTGTATGATTAGTTCAAGTGTTTATATTGATCATCCCGTATAATTGGACACATCATCCTGTACGATTAGTATTAGCACATAGCTAATCATCTAGAATGAGGGGTGGCATTTAATTATCATCTTATAAAAGAATCATGTAATAGAGTACGATATCTTTAATCATCCTATACGATCAGTATAAACACATAGCTAATCATCCAGTATGAGGGCCGACATTTAATTATCATCCCATGCAGGAATCGGGTCATACAGTATGATCCTATCTAATCATTTTATACGATTTGATCAAATAATTTAACCATAATTAAATACCTAATTATAGGATCAATTTAGGCATGATTGTCATATATCATACAATATGATGCATATCATACGGTATGATTAGACACAAAATTAAAATATTACCTAAATTATGATTGGTGGCTATTTTGCTGATTATAATTGATTATCTGATATGATATAAATCATACATTATGATTAGTTTAATCAATCTTAATTAACTGAGGTGCCCTAATTAGATTTTTTTTATTTAACTCATCATCCAGTATAATATAAATCATACTATATGATTAGTTCAAAAATTTTTTTTTCTAACTCACCAACTCACTCCCTTGAGTATGTGTATACAAGGTAACTTAGCTTTAGGATCCACCATAATACGTATTTGACTCAAGAATGGTAAAAAATATAAAAGGACTAAAAAATATAGATTTTATTCCTAGTCTACCTAGTCTTGGGCTGATCAAAGTTACAAGTGAGTTGTCATCCTAAAATGTTAGTGAGCAGGGCAAAAACAAGTATGCAATAAATTCAATTATCAAGAGATAGCATAGTGAGAAATCCCATAATGTTCGTTATCATCAAAATCACAAGTCTTTGGTCCAGATCTATAACAAGTTAAATATTTCTCCTCCCTCATAAAGCCAACATCGATTAACTTTTTAACTTTAGAAATTACTTATTGTTTGATATCGAGTCTGATTCAACGAGGTGCCTATTTAATAGGAGTCATTATTATCTGAATTTGTAGCCTATGAACTGCTATGTCTGACGATAATCTGAGCATTTCTTCATAACTCTAATTGAAATAGTCTTTAAATTTTGTTATTAACTCTTTTCATTTTTGATAACTTGTCCTCATTCAATAAGGTGCTTATGAAAATTGGAAGAGGGTTTTCTTCAATTCACATATTTATTTCTTTTAGATTGTTAATTATAAGTTTAATCTCCTCTACAAGTTCTGAAGGTGCATCCCTAGCTTGAGAGTCATCCAGATCATCTACAGTTTTTATGCAGAGTTCGTTAAGAGTTTTAACATTCAATAAAAAAAGACTATTAGACTCTAGATTATTTGATATGACTAAGAAATATTCATCATCAGATTACCAATCAAAAGGGAGTTTCACTATTTTATCCATAAATGGACTATTAAAGAGTACATTAATTTCAATGGGTTTACTGGTAAAAGGTATAAAGATATTGGCTTTGTTGTCTGGGTTTAAAGAAAAAGAGGCTTTCGCCTATAACCTTTTTACTTTACTTTGGGAGGGTAGAGAAAGGGTGATATTTTCCACATACTTCTTTAATCTTTCCATATTATATAGATTTGAATCAGCTTCCCTAGTGACTTAGACCCTATCCTTATTACTACCAGCTTCTAAGGAAATATCAAACTTTGGCTGCTTTATATTATTTCTATATCATACAGCTTGTGGCTTTGTATCAATCACATATGTTTCCTCCTCTAAACTAGATTGAAAATTAATATTTATTGCAAGCACCTTTATTTGCACATTTTGCTTTTTATTTTCTTTTGTCACTCGATTTTCCATCCTTGACCTCTTCCTCTAGATCTTTGAGCCATTCTTCTGCTTCTTTGTGAGGGAAGAGCATGCGACAAAAAAAACATCGCGTTCAAGATCAGAGTACTTTAGTTTTTCCTTTTCTTTTTCTTTTTTTCTTTCTTTCCTTTCTTTTGCTTCTTCTTCAGCTAGTTTGAAATTTTTAGAGAAGATAATCTACTTTTTAGGTAAATAGTATGAAGCATCTCTGTATATACAAACTTCATGAATTAAAAATGGTTAAAAATCACCCTTAATATAATGCTCTACTCCCTCACGAGAGTAATTAATGCACTAATAAAGGGTGAAAGGTAGCATTCTCTAGTCATATAGCTAGGCTCTACCCAATAGAGCATTAAAAGAAGTTTTAGAATCTATTATATAGAATTTGACTTCTATTTTTAGGTTTCCTACTCTAAAAGCAAGGTAGTTGAACCCAAATTCCTCTCTCTTTTTTATTTTTATTAGAACTGAGTTTATGATTATCCATCCTTAGGTATGTGACAGTTCTAAGGATCATAATGTTGACCGATACACCCGGATCAAAACAGTGCAAGATAATTTTAAATTGTTTATGTTCACAAATATATATAACATAAGATTATGATATGGAGTTACCAAAACTAAATCATCATCTAAAAATATAACTTCTATGACTTCTTTACAACTCAGTGTTTATTCGGACCATGTTAATGTTATTTGAGCCATACATATCTCTAATTAAAGTCTCCCACATTTCCTTAGAAAGAACTAAAGTATCATAGATACTCAATTTTGTATGTAGTTTTCTAAGATGTGCTAACACATTATAATTCAATATAGGAATATTTGGATTAGCTATATCTAAATCTGTTTAAACTGGTGTTGAGATTTTTGGATTATCAACCACTTGCTTTCCTTTGCTAGTTTTAGATACTGATGATGGTAACACTTTACCACTACACATATTTACTTGGACTACTATTCTGAGGAAGAGATAATGGATTCTTTTGATTATGTATGTTAATTTATCTTTAATGCTTCATCTGATGAATTATCAGAATATGGCATCTCAATTTCTATACAAATAAGATCACCCTGAATATTGAAGACAGGGGAATCACTATCAGAGAAATCTTGAAGAGATTCTTTTATCTCATTTAAGTTTATTTCAAGTTCTATAGAATTATTTTATGTTGCATCATTTGTTTGAACATCATTAGATATAAATAAAATATACACTGAATGTTTCTTCATTCCTTTATTAGCCCCTGGCAAGATAATAAAAATTATACAGTGTAAAAGTACAACATTCCTTGCTTTTCCGTTGGAAGAAACTACAACTTTATTATTGACATTGTTATTTTTATTCTTGAGTTCCTCTTTTTGAACAGCTAAAGACTGGCTAGATGATATCTTCTTAAGTTCTGCAATATGATTTGTATTTTGGACTTCCTCTTCAAGAGCTACTAGATAAACCTGAAGGGGACTCTGCACTCCTTGAGATACTTGAGTAGATGAACTTTTTAGAATTTTCTTACAAGAATGGGATATAGCTATATCTCAGTTATTATAAGATTTTTTTGAGAATTATTTGAAAGGCTCACCAATCATTCATTTAATAGATCCCAAACTAGGATCAGCTAAGTACTCCTTAGTTATCACAATTGATCCATCCTTGATGTTTCTTTGAAGCCATTCCTTGAAAGTTATACCATCCTCTAACTCAAGACTGATCATTTGATGATATGGGCAATATCTTGGCTGTCATAATTTACCCACATCTTCTGGCTTTTTTGGTTAAAGAAGTTAGAATTTTAATTTATTTATATGGCTTTTAAAGATATTTCTAATAACTTCTCTTTTAAATGAATAGGTCTTACTCTTTAGAGCTTCAAACCTCTCTATTTTCTCTTCAGAAGTAAGATTTGAATGAGATTTAAATTATGGAATGGGAGGTCTATTATACTATTGATACTGTGATGAATGACCTAAATATTGTTGCAAATCTTGTTTTGATGATGACAAACATGTTTCCAGTGTGTTTTGCTTGGCTAATCTGTTTCAGGCACAAAAGACCGCGAGCCACTCAAGCCAACTCAAGATCGGGTCCAAGTGTGTCAAATGTATGATTTTTCTTTTTATTGAGTCAATTGTAATGTAACTGATTCCCTAGCTAAGTAACCTTGCACACACACACTCAGGGAGAGAGATTGAGTGAATTAGAGTTTCTGTTAAAAATTCGTTCAGATCGTCCTGGACGATATCCACATCATCCTGGACGATCCAGTTAAAACAGAAACCCTAATTAGGGCGACTAAGTTAAGAGGGTCTGATTGAGCCGATCGTCCTGGACGATCTACGGATCGTACGGGACGATATGCCCAAATCAGAAATTCTCAGCCGCCAGATCAAGTTAGGCAAGTTCTTATTTTTAGATACTTGGTCTGATCATCCCAGACGATACATGTATCGTCCCGGACGATCCAGTACAATCATGCCTAATTTAATCTGGTAATTAAGGAAAGCAATTAATTTTTGGTTGATACGATCATATCATCCTGGATGATCGCAGGATCGTCCTGGACGATCTTGATCGTCTAGTGCATTTAAGCTGTACGTCCAGAACTTTGTACAGGACGATTTGGGGCCTTTTTGAACTAATCGTACCGGACGATGACCCTATTGTCCGGGACGATCAAGTCATTTTTTGGTCGTCCAGCACAGATTTCTCTGGACGACCCGAACTGTCTTCTGGATGATTTCCCTCAATTTGAACTAATCGTCCCGGACGATCGCAGGATCGTACGGGACGATATGAACAACTTTCTCTACTGATCGTCCAGAAGAGCCAGATCGTCCAGGCTAAAACAGCTGAATTTGAACTGATCGTACAGGACGATATACCGATCGTCCTGGACGATCTTGGCCGACCAGTTGAGATTTAGGGCAAATTTTAAGCCCTCCTTTAAAAGAACTTTTTCCAATTTTTGGAAATATCTTTTGCTGCCTTCCTTCCCTGAGAAACCCTAGAGAGAGAGAGAGAGTTGGGAGACAGAGAGAAGATCTTCTGAGGGGGAGTTGTGAGGGATTCACTAAGGTTGCTCCGAGCATGGATCAGAGTCGTCTTCTCCGCTCGTCGTCTTTCGTCTAGTCAGTGTTCGTCGTGGGAGGATCGTTCGCAAGAAGATCCGGGGTTCTCTGCCCGCTTCAGGTGGAAGCGAAAGGAGTTTGTAGGTTCTCTGCCTGCTTCAGAGGAAGCGAAAGGAGTTTGAAGGTTCTCTGCCTGCTTCAGGAGGAAGCGAAAGGAGGTCGGGTTCTCTGCCTCACCGTGTGGTGAAAAGGAGATTTTTGTACAGGCTTCTCCGCCTTGCTGTGGAGCAAAAGGAGAGACACTTCTGTTTAGTGCAATACCCGGAGGGGAGGCTCTGGGGAGTGGACGTAGGTCAAGTTGACCGAACCACTATAAAATCTGGTTTGCTTTTCTGATTCAATTCTGCACTTTAATTTTTCCTGATATTAACTGCTTGGGTGAATATCTGTGGTTGATCTTTTTATCGTTGTTTTAATTCGTTTTCGCTGCACGTTATAAAAAGATTTTCATAGTTATCGTGAATATTTTAAATAACCAATTCACCCCCCCTCTTGGTTAGCCTCGGGACTAGTTCACTAGGGCTTAACATCCCTATCGAACTTTCAAGTGGTATCAGAGAGGGATTCAAAATTTAAGTTTAAAAACTTTTGAATTTGATCCAATGGCTAACTGTAACAATCGTAATACTGCTGAAGGTTATTCTATTACCAGACCACCGTTGTTTGACAATATTCCTTTTGATTTTTGGAAAACACGCATGTCTACTTTTCTACAATCTATTGATTATCGCATGTGGATGTTAGTTAAGGACGGATATGAACCACCTTTTCGAATGATTAACAATGTGAAAACTGAATTGCTGTTTGCTGATTGGACGTTTGATGATCGTGATTTAGCACAGTTGAATGCAAAATGTTTGAACTGTTTCTTTTGTGCTTTGAAATCTGAAGACTATATGCATGTTTCTACTTGTACAACGGGAAAGGAAATCTGGGATAGGTTATGTATAACATACGAAGGTACAACTGAAGTCAAACAATCTAGGTTAAACATCTTGTTACATGATTACGAACTTTTTCGCATGAAACCTAGTGAGACTATTTCAGAAATGTACACAAGGTTCACTCAGATTGTTACCTCTTTGCATGCTTTAGGTAGAGAACTTACCAACTACGAAAGAGTGAACAAGATTCTTAGATGTTTGCCTGCTTCTTATGATGCTAAGATTACTGCTATTACTGAATCCAAAGATTTAAATACTTACTCTATTGACAGCTTACTTGGATCACTCATTGCTTACGAGGAAGGGGTGAACCAAAGGCAACTTGATGCAGGTGAACGCAAGAAAGAGAAGACCGTGGCACTAAAGGCTAAAGATTCAGATGCTAGCACTTCCGGGTCTGATAGCGATGAAGTTGCCTTAATCACAAGGTAATTCAAAAGATTTCTAAGGAAGAAACATAAGAACTATCAGAAGTGGAACAAGGGTAAGTTGAATAAAAACTTTAAGGGTTCATCTGAATCGGTTTGTTTTGAATGCAGGAAGCCTGGACACATTAAGGCTGATTGTCCAACACTTAAAGCTCACCCAAGCAAGGAGAAGAGTGAGGAGAAACCAAAGTTCAGGAAGGACAAGAAGCGGATTCAGAAGGCGTTCTGGGCAGACTCTGCATCCAACTCTTCTGAGACTGAAGCTGAAGAGGAGAAAACAAACTTGTGTCTGATGGCGGATGATCACCCTGGTCAGTCGGACCAGGAAGAGGTATGTGAGCTTACTTACGATCAGTTATTTGAAGTTTCTGAAAAGATTCATACATCGTATAGGAAGCTTAAGAAAACCCATGCTAGTTTGAAATTAGATTATTTGACTTTACAAAAAGAGCATGATTCTGTAGTTAAAGATTATTCCACACTTGATTCCAATCACATGTCTCTGCTTGATGAGTTTGATGAATTGAACAAAAAATATTCTGATTTAGTTTCTGAGCATGATTCTTTGAAAACCACGCATGTTGATTTAGAAAAACCTTTTAAAGAGTTAGATACAATGGCATGTGAAGTAGAAAGTAACAATGACGCTTTAAAATTTGAAATTGCAAGTTTAAAGAAAGAGAATGAGTTTTTGGAAGTAAAAATCAGTGCTGTTGAAAAGAACAAAACACCGCCTACCTTTGAACAGTTTTATGCACCGCCACCTTTTAAAAATTCTGTTGCAAGTTCATCAAAGCATGTTTCATACACTACTAGGAAGAGGCACTATCACTCACGACGTTTAGTTAATCCTTTTCCTGGTGTTAGATGTTTTTCATGTGGCATGTTAGGACACATATCACACACTTGTACTGTTCACCGTAGTACACATTGGGTGTGGTGACCCAAACTGTCTGTTTCACAGCACACCACGCATGCATCGCATTCTTCTTTTCATAAGAAGGAACCCAAACCTATTTGGGTTCCTAAGACTGACATTTGATGATTTTGTAGGTGTGCTCTCACACAAGACCTCGTGAGAGCATGTGGTACATGGACAGCGGATGTTCTAGACATATGACTGGAGATGCAAATCAGTTCATTTCGCTGGAGGCCAGAGCTGGAGGCAAGGTTACACTTGGAGATAACACCACCAGGAAGGTGGTAGGTACAGGTATGATTGGTGATTCAAAGAATTTTGTGATTGATAATGTTTTGCTTGTAGATGGACTGAAACACAACTTGCTGAGCATTAGTCAACTCTGCGACAAGGGATACAGCATCAAATTCCTGCCCACTGGCTGCATTTTAAGCTTAAATGATGAAGTTGTTTTGCAGGGGCAAAGGATCAACAACATCTACAAGCTGGATGTAAGTAGCATTAAATCTGATAATTCAATTTGCTTAAAAACTGCTGCTGATGAGTCTTGGTTATGGCATAGGAGATTGTGTCATGCCAGTATGAAAACCCTTAGGAGAGTCACCCAAAAGAACTTAGTTAGAGGTGTGCCCAAGCTTAAGTTCACTAAGGATCACCTGTGTGATGCCTGTCAGTTGGGGAAGCAAGTCCAGTCCTCTTTTCACTCAGTTAAGGACATTAGCACCTCTAGACCTTTAGAAGTTCTTCACATGGACCTCTTTGGACCCATTAGCACTGCCAGCTTAGGGGGGAGAGTCTATGGTTTTGTGATTGTAGATGATTATTCGAGGTTCACTTGGGTTAAGTTTTTATCACATAAATCTGAGTCATTTGATGAGTTTAGATCCTTCTCTACTTGGATTCAGAAGAAGTTAGGATGTGAGATTATTACCATCCATAGTGATCACGGAGGGGAGTTTGAAAATGAAAGATTTGAAGTTTTTGTGAGGATCATGGGATTAGTCACAATTTTTCAGCTCCTAGGATCCCTCAGCAGAACGGGGTAGCTGAAAGGAAGAACAGGACCTTAGTGGAAGCCGCTAGAGCCATGCTTGCCGAGTATTCACTTCCAAAATACTTTTGGGCTGAAGCGGTGAACACTGCCTGTTATGTGCTGAATAGGGTGAATGTGAGAGTCAAACTGAGCAAGACACCTTATGAGATCACTAAGGGTAGAACTCCAAATCTGTCCCACCTCCATGTCTTTGGCTGTAAGGTTTTCATTCTGAACAACGGGAAGTCACCCTTATGAAAATTTGACCCCAAATCTGATGAAGGAGTGTTCTTAGGATATTCAAGTGTGGGGAAATCCTTTAGGGTGTTCAATAGGAGGACTTTGGTGGTGGAAGAAACAACCAATGTAGTGTTTGATGAATCTGAAACTAAGGAGTCTAGATCTGAAGTTGAAGATGAAGAGATTGTTGAGGTTACCCAAGGAGTTGGAAATACAAATTTGGAGGAAAGGGTAGAACCTCAAACCCCATTGCCTAGAGATTGGAGATATTCTTCGAGTCATCCTAAAGAACTGATCTTAGGAGACCCTTCTGAAGGTGTTAGGACTAGGCATGGACTTAGGAAGGAAGTAAACCATTCTGCCTTTATCTCAATGACTGAACCCACCAACATCAATCAAGCCCTGTCGGATGAATTTTGGATTTTAGCTATGCAGGAAGAATTGAATCAATTTGTAAGGAATGATGTTTGGAGTTAGTAGAAAGACCTAAAAATCAAAGTATTGTGGGAACCAAGTGGGTCTTTAAGAATAAGATGAATGATTCTGGTGTGGTGGTGAGAAATAAGGCAAGATTGGTGGCTAAGGGGTATAATCAGATAGAAGGGATTGATTTTGAGGAGACTTTTGCCCCTGTAGCTAGATTGGAAGCCATTAGAGTGCTACTAGCCTTTGCTTGTTATAAGGGATTTAAGCTGTTTCAAATGGATGTTAAGAGTGCCTTTTTAAATGGGGTAATTAAAGAAGATGTTTTCGTAGAACAACCCCCAGGTTTTGAGAGTTCCCAATATTCAAATCAAGTCTATAAATTAAAAAAGGCCTTATATGGATTGAAACAGGCACCCAGAGCTTGGTATGAGAGGCTTAGCACATTCCTGTTAGAAAGAGAGTTTGTTAAGGGGAGCGTAGACACCACCCTTTTTCTGAGGAGATTAGGAGATGACTTACTCATTGTCCAGATCTATGTTGATGATATAATTTTTGGATCTTCTGATAAATACTTATGTGAAGAGTTTTCTAAAATAATGAGTAAAGAGTTTGAGATGAGTATGATGGGAGAATTGTCCTACTTTTTGGGGTTTAGCATAAGGCAAACGGATGATGGAACCTTTCTCAATCAATCAAAATACACTAAGGACATTTTGAAGAAATATGAAATGGACAAAGCCAAGCCAATCAATACTCTCATGCCCTCCTCAGTTCAGTTAGATAAGGATTCAAATGGAAAATCTGTTGATCAGAAGAAGTATAGAGGGATAATAGGTTCACTGCTTTACCTGACTGCTAGCCGACCTGATATCATGTTTAGTGTCTGTCTTTGTGCTAGGTTTCAGGCTGATCCTAAAGAGTCCCACCTGACTGCTGTTAAGAGAATTCTTAGATATCTTTTAGGAACCCCAAACCTAGGAATTTGGTACCCTAGGCACAGCACCTCTTTTGAGATCATTGGATATTCTGATTCTGACTTTGTGGGGTGTAGGGTGGATAGGAAGAGTACTTCTGGGACTTGTCAGTTTATAGGACAGTCGTTAGTCTCCTGGTCCAGTAGAAAACAGAACTCAGTTGTACTTTTCACTGCTAAAGCTGAGTACATTGCCTTAGGGAGTTGTGTGGCCCAAGTTCTTTGGTTGAAGCAGCAAGTCTTGGATTTAGGAGTACCTGTTGGCACAATTTCTGTTCTGTGTGATAATACTAGTGCCATCTGTATCTCTAAGAATCCAATCCAACATTCTAGGACCAAACACATTGACATTAGGCATCACTTCATTAGGGACCATGTTACAAAAGGGGACATTGAGCTAAACCACGTAGCAACTGAAAATCAGCTGGCTGACATATTCACTAAACCACTGGCCTTTGACTCATTCAGCATTTTGAGAACCAGATTAGGAGTGATTGATATAAATGCTTGATTCTGATGACTGCTGATTTATGATTGTTATGATTGGTATTCTGATTTCTATTAGTTAGTTTTTTGTATTCTGTTTTCTGATTTCTGTTAGGTAGTTTTTGTATTCTGATTTCTGATTTCTGTTAGTTAGTTTTGGTTTGATTATTTGCTTTCAGTTGATTTTATTTCTTCTGCTGATTTCTGTGTTACCCTTTTTGTTAGTTTGATTTGAGTATTTACTTTGCTATGATTTTCTACCTGTTTTTATTTATTTACGGGTTCATATCTTGCACTTACTATTTTATGCTTTTCAAGATCTGATGACCGCTCACTACTTCTGGTGATCTGAATTTTTGAGTGGGAGTTTTTACCTTGTTTTGGCTTGGAAGCTGATAAGCAGTAATTGACTTCGCTGAATCTGTTAAAGGGAAGAAACATTGATAACTGTTTCTCTTCCTCTAACTCCTTTTCTGGTGTGTAGTTTCTTTTGAATAAAAATCCTTTTCAAAATTAAAATGTTAGTTTTTGAAATAGAGATTATTTATCTTCCTACAGTAATCTGCCTCATATCAATAGTGTGTTTCAAAGTCTTGAGTCATTAGTTTGATTTTCTAAACCAAGTGATTGCATTTATCATATGTTGTATGGATTTTGTTTTGTGAATCGTTCTTCCTTACTGCAGAGAGTCATCTCCTATGTCTGGAAGATAATCTCACAGCTGAGACTCTTTAATGATTGTGAAAAGGAGAAAGCTTATAAAAGATGCGCAGTGCGCCAGATAATTTGAAAAAGAGACATAAAATGAGCCCAAAGCTGAAAAGATGCGAAATTGCCAAATTGGATACACAAAGTGTATCAAAAATCAAAAGATGCGCAAAGCGCCAACCAATTTGAAAAAGAGGCACAAAATGAGCCCAAAACAAGCTTTCTTTCCTTTCAGATTGTTAAATGTCTTAGAGGAATCCGTGCACCACTTAATATTTTCAAAGCTTGAGTTTTGAAAATCATGATTTCTGATTTTTTACTTTGTAACACTATTATATCAGATATTTTTCTGGAACGAGGCTTGAAAAGATTTCTTTTTAAATCTAATGTCTTTTATTCTGAATCGGATTTTTGTTTTGTAAGAGGTTTGCATCGATAAGGTGCCCGGGGTCGGCGCTACGAACGTTGATTATTTCTAACCTTTTCTGGATTTCAACGCTGTCAATCGTCCTGTCATTGGTTTTCGAATCAAAAGTCAAGGAAAAATTCTGATTTTCTAAGAGCAGCTTAATCAAAAATTTAAATAAATAAAAAAAAAAAATACTTCTATGTGTTTTTGCGGTAAGTTTTATTCGTCTTTTTGTTATTTTGATTTCATGGTTGTGTTTTTTGGATCCTGATCGATCATCTTCATCCTCCATTCTTTTCTGCTTTTCTTCACATCGTCCTGGATGATACACCTATCGTCCTGGACGATCCTCTTCATCCTGGACGATCCAAAAAATCATCCTGGACGATTCATTCAAAATCATACCCACTGCTCCTGCTGCTGAAACTACCACAATTATTGGTGATCGTCCTGGACGATCCTTACATCATCCTGGATGATATGATCCATATCTTCCTGATATGATCAAACGGCTGATATTGCACCAATTATTGCCCATCGTCCTGGACGATCCACCTCATCGTACTGGACGATCCACGTGTCAGCCACTAGACGATTGGAATTCGGCCCGTCAGACATATTTATTGCATATCGTCCTGGACGATCCACCTAATCGTCCTGGATGATACTTTTCGTCAACGGTCGTCCAGCCTGACTCCTCGGGATGATCGCCTGTGTCTAATCGTCCTGGACGATCGGACCGCCTTTTTGACCAATCGTTCAGAACGTCATAAATGACCACATCGTCCCGGACGATCCCGCGATCGTACGGGACGATCAGTCCGTTTTCTATTTAAATAGTAGTTTTCTTCATGTTTTTCACATCGTTTTTCCACCACTTTCCTTCTCCTTTCCTCCTCTTTGGTTTCCTAATGGCTGGTGGCAAAAGATCTCGTCAAAAGGGGGCCAGTTCGTCCCGGGGACATGTCGATCCTCGCTTCCCGAATGCCGCCAATCAGGCGGCTTTCGAATGCTATCGTAATATGGGTATCACGCACTCCAAGATTGTCAATCCCCGCACTCTCACGTATCCCATCTTAGACTTGTTCACACACACCTCCCTCACCTTCATTCTGACCTTAGCCTTTCCCTTCAATCTGGAACTCCTTCGCATCTTCTTTGCCAACTTGCGCATTTCTGCGGACTATTCCACTCTTCACTCCTACGTAAATCAACGCCCCGTGGAAGTCACGACCGACGATTTTCATAATATCCTCAACTTGTCTGTCACTGGCGACAAGATCCACACGATCATCACCGATCCTGACTATTATTGGAGTGTCGCCAATCACTTCCTTCGCCATACCAACGCACCCTATCACGACAATGCTTGCACTTCCCTTCTCAAGGATGCCTGGACCATTCAGCACGTCCTTCGTTCCTCCGTCATTCCAAAGGCGGGGGATCGGATTCACATTACCCCGCTCCTGTCCTTGACCACCTACTACATCATGGCCCGTCGAGAATTTAATGCCTCTGATCTGATCATCCGATACATAGAACATCTCACCACCATTAGAGATCCGGGCCACAGGCGTCGCCCAAATCTAGCTTTAGGTCATCTTATTCACTATGCCTTAGAGACAAAATATGACCTTCAGTATCCTGTCCCTCCTGATGTCCCTCCTTCCTTCTTCACAAACAACTCATTCCACGTCCTACACAGCACCCGCCTACATTCGGAGCCTGCCCCGGATGTTGAGGAAGAAGAGGAAGAGGCTGCTCCAGTTCCTGCTGCACCAGAGGCACCTGCACCCCTTTGCATTGCCTCTCCCCTTGACCACCTGGTGCAGCGCTTCAACCAGTGGGAGGCCCGTTTTTACTCCTACGTGGTTGCCCAGGAGCAGCAGCACAACGAGGACCTCCAACGCTTCACGGACTATGCTGCGCAGCAGCAGCAGCAGCACGACCAGGACATGGCCTGGTTTGGAGCTCACTTTCAGGCCATTCATCATTACTTCTACCCTCCACCGCCACCTCCTTCTTCCGATCAGGATCCTTCTCAGTTTTAGTTTTCTGTCGTGTTGTTGTTCTGTGTATGTTTTATTTTATGTTTTATTTCCGTGTTATGTTTTTCGCTCCTCCTTTTTGTGATGTCAAAAGGGGGTGTCAGTTGTAGTCGTGTCTGTTTCTGTTTTTTGAGTCATGCGTCATGTATTGTTTTAGCTGTTAAATGAAAATTTAAAAAATATTTGTTTGTTGGATCTCCTAGTTTACTTTATTTTCAGACTACTTTACAAATGTTTGCCATCATCAAAAAGGGGAGATTGTTGCAAATTTGGTTTTGATGATGACAAACATGTTTCCAGTGTGTTTTGCTTGGCTAATCTGTCTCAGGCACAAAAGACCGCGAGCCACTCAAGCCAACTCAAGATCGGGTCCAAGTGTGTCAAATGTATGATTTTTCTTTTTATTGAGTCAATTGTAATGTAACTGATTCCCTAGCTAAGTAACCTTGCACACACACACTCAGGGAGAGAGATTGAGTGAATTAGAGTTTCTGTTAAAAATTCGTTCAGATCGTCCTGGACGATATCCACATCGTTCTGGACGATCCAGTTAAAACAGAAACCCTAATTAGGGCGACTAAGTTAAGAGGGTCTGATTGAGCCGATCGTCCTGGACGATCTACGGATCGTACGGGACGATATGCCCAAATCAGAAATTCTCAGCCGCCAGATCAAGTTAGGCAAGTTCTTATTTTTAGATACTTGGTCTGATCGTCCCGGACGATACGTGTATCATCCCGGACGATCCAGTACAATCATGCCTAATTTAATCTGGTAATTAAGGAAAGCAATTAATTTTTGGTTGATACGATCATATCGTCCTGGACGATCTTGATCGTCTAGTGCATTTAAGCTGTACGTCCAGAACTATGTACAGGATGATTTGGGGCCTTTTTGAACTAATCGTACCGGACGATGACCCTATCGTCCGGGACGATCAAGTCATTTTTTGGTCGTCCAGCACAGATTTCTCTAGACGACCCGAACTATCTTCTGGACGATTTCCCTCAATTTGAACTAATCGTCCCGGACGATCGCAGGATCGTACGGGACGATATGAACAACTTTCTCTACTGATCGTCCAGAAGATCCAGATCGTCCAGGCTAAAACAGCTGAATTTGAACTGATCGTACAGGACGATATACCGATCGTCCTGGCTGATCTTGGCCGACCAGTTGAGATTTAGGGCAAATTTTAAGCCCTCCTTTAAAAGAACTTTTTCCAATTTTTGGAAATATCTTTTGCTGCCTTCCTTCCCTGAGAAACCCTAGAGAGAGAGAGAGTTGGGAGAGAGAGAGAAGATCTTCTGAGGGGGTGTTAGTGAGGGATTCACTAAGGTTGCTCCAAGCACGGATCAGAGTCGTCTTCTCCACTCGTCGTCTTTCGTCTAGTCAGTGTTCGTCGTGGGAGGATCGTTCGTAAGAAGATCTGGGGTTCTCTGCCCGCTTCAGGTGGAAGCGAAAGGAGTTCGTAGGTTCTCTTCCTGCTTCAGGAGGAAGCGAAAGGAGTTCGAAGGTTCTCTGCCTGCTTCAGGAGGAAGCGAAAGGAGGTCGGGTTCTCTGCCTCACCGTGTGGTGAAAAGGAGATTTTTGTACAGGCTTCTCCGCCTTGCTGTGGGAGCAAAAGGAGAGACACTTCTGTTTAGTGCAATACCCGGAGGGGAGGCTCCGGGGAGTGGACGTAGGTCAAGTTGACCGAACCACTATAAAATCTGGTTTGCTTTTCTGATTCAATTCTGCACTTTAATTTTTCCTGATATTAACTGCTTGGGTGAATATCTGTGGTTGATCTTTTTATCGTTGTTTTAATTCGTTTCCGCTGCACGTTATAAAAAGATTTTCATAGTTATCGTGAAATTTTTAAATAACCAATTCACCCCCACTCTTGGTTAGCCTCGGGACTAGTTCTCTAGGGCTTAACATCCCTATCGAACTTTCAAATATGTAGTTTGAATCTTAATCAAAATTTCCCTTTATCTACTATAGATACTAACCCAGACTTTTTTTTTAAAGACCTTCTAAGGTTTTAATTTTTTTATATGGTCTTCCTTTTAGAATAAATGAGGTTCCCTTAGATTGTGTTGTTCTACCATTTATTCGATGTCAACTACTTTTACTATTTCTTTTTCTAATTTAAGAGCCTCAATTTAATTTTCTTTTACAACCTCTTTAGGTTTATTAGAATGTTGGATGGATTTAATTGGAGTAGGATCTATCTGAGCATTAGCTGAAGAGACCTCTTAGGTTTGGAGGGCTGCCATAGAAGCCATTAGCTTTTTCAACTTCTTTTCCATCCAAGTTATCTATTTATCTTTCTGACATAGCTGATCTAAAAGACTGTGAGTCAAATTAGGAACATATTCTTCATCTTTTTCTTTCTCTTCTTCATTCTTAGCCTCTACTAGATTTATTTTCATTTTTCCTTTTATCTTTTTGTATAGATGATCATGTAACCACCATGATACATTCTCAGCCATTTGTTCATCTTGTAGATTTGTTTCTACATTCTCTACAACCTCATATTCATCTATTAATAGAATGCTCTCCTTCATGTGATCCATCATCTCTTCCATAGATTTCCTTGCAACATTATACAGGTCTATAGGAGTGTATTCTCTAACAATTGATGATTCCTCAATAGATTTTCCCTTCTTTAGTTTTTCTTCTGCCAAATAATTTATATGAATAATTAGTGTAGTTGATGTGGTATCCATTCTAGGATGGAAAACTTTTTTTTCAATCAATTAGTAGAACTGGTTGACTTGTCGATTTTAACCTCCTTCTATCGAGAAGAGGAGAAGAATCTCAACTTTCAACTGATGTTGATCAACTCTTTATGGATGTCAATCAAAGAATAACTAGAGGTTCTGACTAGAATATTCCTAGATTGGATTAAAGCTAGAGGAGAAATAGGACTATGGCCTCAACGGGCTAATGCTCCATACCCTAAAGTTTTAATGTGAGTATACTGACCCTGATCATTTGAAGGTATTATCTGATGATTGATATATGAAAATCTTCTAAATTCTTACTGATGATTTATTTTAGTAACCGGTCGACTAGGACTCACTTCTTGATATTATACTCTTCTCTTGATAGAGCTATACATTTCTTGCCTTCTTCCATATTATGTCTTCACTCCTGTGGATATAACATCCTTTAAACTTTTCAAAAACTTAGTTTTTGACTTCCCTTAACCAATGGCACAATCATGGATCAACTAATTCCACAAAGATTTGAACTTCCTTTTCCTTTTAGATAAGGAAGGTAAAATAAGATAATGATGGAAAGGAGTAGGTGGGGGATTCAATATCCTGACTGGATTCTCTTCTCCATCAATAATAGACAACAGATGAAACTGATTCAGACTTTCCATAGGAGACTTGTACAAAATTGTTAACCTCATTTTTGTATGAGGTCACTAGGACCAATCAAAATCCTAGGATCCAACCAGATTTTAGATATATCCAAATTAAATCTAGCTTTCAAATCAATATTCAAGGTTCAAAGGTCCTATCCTGAAAGCCTTTTCTAGTGAATTTCAAAAATTTCAAACCTTATTCAAATGACCCCCGATTCATGATCTATCAATTGCATATTGATTAGGAATGCCTGTAAAATCTATCCTCCAAATTTGAGCTCAATCTGATGCCTCTAACCCTAGAAATTAGATTGAAATCCAAAGGCTATAAAACCTTCAAATATTTATGGCCTATGCCACTAGACCTGCTACCCAGTGAATTTTGAGCTTGGAGCCCTCTCCAAACCCTTTAATCACTTCTAAAACCTTGATTATAACTTGTTAAATATTAAACTACATTTGGGTGGATCCATTTTTTACTCCCAGTTGACCAGGGATTAAAATGACCAAAATGCCCCTTAAGGGCTCTTTCAGAGTTTCCTTTAAAACTTCAATATAGGCTTTTCAAATTAAATCCAAAAAATCTTCTAATACATCCTACTCATCATCAGGAATATATAGGACTCAAACCTAGCCCTGGTCAAGCCTGGTAGACCAGGTCAACTTAAATGACCAAAATACCCCTATGGGGTATGAACAATCATTTTGAATCAAATGATATTATTTTTGGATGGAACCACTTCCATTCAGCTCAAAATGTCAAAAATAAACTTGTTGGAACCAATCCTAGTCCCTAGGCCAAACTAGTTGACCAAGTCAACCAGGGTTGACCCAAATGCCCTTTAAGGGTCAAATAGGTCATTTTGACCCAAATAAGCTTCTTTGACCTGGGGACCACCTCCAGCAGACTCAGAATATTATTTCAAACTTTTTGAGCCAGAATCTAGACCTTGGGTAAACCTAGTTGACCAAGTCAATTTAGGTTGACCAAAAAGTACATTAAGGGTTTAATTGGGTCATTTCAACCCATTCAACCTATCCAACCCATTTAATCAAATCAATATCTTCAAAACCTCAATATCATTCCAAGCTATGGTTCATATATATATAAAACCATTTGAAACCAAACCTTGGTTCATTTAACCAAGTCAATTTATTTTGACTTGGTCAAATCCACTTAAATTCCACTTAAAATCATTTTAAAATCAAACTCTAATTCCATAGCTTGATAACTTTTCCAAATCAGCTCACCAAGTTTTCCACTATGCCACATAAGCTTTTTGGCTAGTTTGACTAGTCAAAGTATTCAAAAAAGATCAAAATCCATGCTTAGGTGGCTTTGCCACCTTGGAAAGTCAAAATATCCTAATAATTCTATATTTACATGCATTTGAGAGGTTGGAAGGGATACATGAAAGCATCCTAAAGCTTATCTAATGCATTAAGCAAAGCTAGCAACCATAGCCTTACTCAACTCAAACCCTTGGATTCTTCTCCAACCATCCAAAATAATCAATTAAGAAGAGAGAGAGAAAGAGAGAAAATAGAATTTCAATAGCATATTTAAATCCAGTCATTAAAAATAATTGAAGTCTGTAGTATGGTTGTAAAGAATTCAATTATCTTTCGATCAAGCTCAAGAACATCAAAATTTACCCACTAGATTATGAGTTATCACAACTTTTCTCTCAAATTTTAATTTGAAACTGCAAAAAATCTAGAACACATGAAGCCTCCAAACTTTAGGTGTTGGAAAATTATGTTGCCATAAACCTATGTTTTAAATTTCATCCAATTTTGACAAGTATTTTGAAAGTTAGGGCTAATTGAAGTTTGAGTTCAATTTTGAACGGTGGGATCGAACAGCTTAGGGAGTGCCGGACAGCATGTTTCATCCAACAATCCAAACAACGAATCCAATCCCAAACCACAGGTGGTAATATGGTGTGCTGTGCTCCTAACACGTGTCCAGCTATTGAATTTCAAACCCATTTGAATACTAGAGACATCTAGGGAAAATAATTAAGGAAAAGGTCTAGTTAACTTAGAAAAATTATGGGAAATTTTACACACATGCAATATGAATGAAACTTCAAAATGTTGAACTTAGTGACATTTTATACCTTAGGTCCAAATTTCACTGAATTTGGAGGTTACTAGGTAAGAAAATTAGGCTAATCAAAATTTAGCCCTTTCTAGGACCCAGAAAATTCAAAAAAATATAATAAATCAAAATTAAATTTAAAAATTACAAATAATATCACCCATTGACCATAATTTGATCCTATATCTAGGAAAAATAAAAGCCCCATCACTGGACTTTTAGTTTAACTTTAATTTATGTTTTAGTGAAAATTAATAATTAATGATTTAAAATAATTACGAATTATAAAAAATTCAAATAAATTCTAAACTCTTGAAAACACTCATATAGGTCATCTCTAATCTTTGGGAGTTATTCCAAGTAGTTTAGAATAAGTTCGGATCAAAATAATCAAAATCTCGATAATTAAGTAATTTAAAAATTTTATTAATTAATCAAAATTTGAAAAATCATAATTAATTTAAATTAAATCCCAAAATTATAAATAATATATAATATTAACCAGAATTCAATTCTTAATTAAAGAAAATTAAAATCACTTTAATTTGACTTCAATTTTGAGGATAATTTAATTTTAACTAAAAATTGTAATTTAATAAATTTAATTAATTAAAATATAACTAAAAATTCCATAAAATTCCCACACACTAAGAAATATCTCCTTAGATCATTCCTAACTTTTGGAATTAATTTCTAGGAGTTGGGAGTTCATTTAGAGCAAAATCATTAAAATGCCCTTAATTAAACAAATTAAATAATTTAAATAAATACACAAACTTTGAAAAATCACAAATAATTATAGAAAACTCCACATTGAGCAAACTCAAAGGCATAGTACTCCATGTAAGGTCTAATATGTATTAAAAATATCAAATCATCAAAAATCACTTAAAATAAAAAAGTCAAATTTTTTGGTTAACTTTATTTCAAATTTCAATTGAAACTTAAAAAATTCATAACTTTCCATAGAAAACTCTAAATCTAGCAAACTCAAACTATAATTACTCATTGAAAGGTCTACTATTTAACAAAAATATCAAAAGCCCATAAATCACTTTAAATATAGAATTCTAATTTTGACCCCTTAATTAATATATTAAAAAATAATCCAAAAAATTCTAAAATTTGATAATGAATTTTAAATTTCGTAAAATGTTAAGTCAATATTAAAATTACTTAACAAACCCCTTAATATATAACAACTTCTCTAAAGATAAAGTTTTTAGGATGGACTACTCTGGGCTGCGGGGCTACGTTACCTAAGGAGGCTTTGTTCCTCGAGCCTAGTGGCACAACGCCACGAATGAATTCAATGGAGTGTTAAAACTTAAAATTATTTTATTATTAGTTATATAATCAAACTTAAAATTATTAATCTAATTATATCAATCATATTTTTAGGATGGACTACACCGGGCTGTGGGGCTACGTGTCCTAAGGAGGATTTATTTCTCGAGCCTGATGACACAATGCCACGAACTGGTTGATAGCAAACTTAAATTAATTCAAAATTTTAAAATCAACAACTAATCTAAATATTAAAATATGTTGGTCCTTTAATTTCTAACTACTTAAATTCATTTAATTAATCAATAATAAAAATGCATTTTAAAATAAACTTAACACATTAATATTTGAACTCTAACAAAATTTCCTCTCCAAACTTCAGCAAACCTCAACCTTAGACAATTTAAATCAATTACTCGAGAAAGGACATATCCAAACTACATAATCTGCTACACACACTTGATGGTTTGCTAGGACACCACTTCTAGATCTAGGCTATATAGGTGTTTATTTTTCTACTGTGTGCTGGGATTTTTGAGCTTTCACTGCATGCTGGTTGTTAATATTACTGTGATTATTTATTTAGTTTGTACACTCTATGATTTGATTGATGGATGTTAGATTTACTCATAGGTTAGGGGAGATTTAAATGCTAATACAATCTTATGCAGGTGGTTATGCTCATATAGGGCTTTAAAATTGAAGGGGGCAAAATTAAATTTAAATAAATGAAATTACTGCATGTGTTCCAGAATGCTAAGTCCCCCTTTAAAATTCAAAAGAGCATATCCAAGCGTGACTGGTTTGAGCATTTTAAATTTTATTATATTAACTGCTTGGGATGATTTAAATATAATTGTTTAGGATAACCCTATAGGATAGTTTGAGTATAAAATTTTCTCTTTTATCAAATGTAATTTGAGATATTTTTGAGTTGTAAAAGTGATTTGAGATGAGATATAAACATATCATACTGAGATTCCAAAGAGGAGAGAACATCCTTTAAGGGAGAGTCCTCCTTAATTTGGAAGCCAAAGTTAGGATACTTTGAGTATCCAAGGAGATAAGACAACACCCCTTTCAAGAAGTAGTTTCTTTTCACTTGGATATCCAGACTAGATGGATCCAGGGAACCCATAGAAGGATGAAGAAGTGAAAAGCAAGAAGAATCCTAGTTCTCATAGTCACTTGAGTCTTAGGAGTAGAATCTGGGTTATTGTCAGTGGTAACCAGCCACTTTACTTTTCTTACAGACCTTGGGTTATAATATGAAAAGGCACTTTCCTATAGACATTTGATTTCATTTATTTAATTAATTATTTAATATTAATTGTGATATTAGGATTGTCTGCTTTTCATAGTTTTTTTTGGTGATCTTACTTGTCAATTTTATTTTAGCTTGGAACTCGATCGGAGGCTTATGAGGGATCGCTAAAATGTTTTCTACTTTAATCAAATTAAAATATTTAAGACAATATAGAAATTTCAATGCTTTTAAGAAGTAAGCTTGGGACCACCGGGAGTTCTTATAACATATTTGCTACATTATTCATTCCTTTTGTTAGGCACCTCCCCACCTATGGGTTCTGGAAAATCACCTAGAATATGAGAGTGCAGATCTGTCAAGGGGAATCTATGCATTTTAAGAAAAAAATTATTTTTAAGCCTTTTTAAAATTTCTTCATATTTGATTTAAGCATTTGTTAAGTCAACTAGTATGCATTGCATTAGTTACAAATTAAATAGAGTCTAAAACTTGATGCATTATTTTATTTAATTTTCATAATACCCAATATAAGTCAAAGGGTCAATTAAGGATTGATCTAGATGTCGGCCCTATTCTCAAAAACTTATCTTAAGTAATGTCTATACCACTCTAAAATAAAAGATCAGATTCATAGTTTTAAATCATTTAGGTGGCTAGCTGGCTCCCCAATCTAGACCAGGGTAAGTCCAGGTCCTACATTACATTAGCTAGGTTTAGGTTACTGATTTTCAGTACCCAATTTAGATTTAGGTTCTGAGGGAGGCTTAGGCTATAAGACCTCAACCTTTAGGAATTAAATCCAAATTTTCTAATAAAACTGATAATTTAAACTTAAATATCTTTCAATTCAAATTTAAGCCTAACATATAGGGTAGATTGAGGTGTTTCTTAATTATGTCTGAATCCCAAAGCACCACTTACCATTCTTCCTTTGGCTTATAGAAATAAGTGCGCCTCTCGATCCAATCCTAGTCGTATTTTCAATCCTCACTTCCATTGATACAAAAATTTGAAATCTCAAAAAAAAAAAAAAAATATATATATATATATATATATATATATATATATATATATATATATATATATATATATATATATATATATATATATATAAAATATAAAAAACTGATATAAATAAAACCTGAGTGAATAATCATTTTTACCCTCCAGGGTCATATGTAATTCTTGCTCGAATTTGACTACGACAATCTGGATAACATTTTAATCATATAAATTGAACCACTAAGGAATGTTATGCTCATCTCTTTAGAAGATATATCATTTATAATGATGCGTTCAATTTTAAAATTAAAATTTAAGAAATTAAATCACCCAAAGATAATAATCTTTTTCAAAACAACAACACTTTTTAATCAAACAAAAACTTTTGATTTTTTTACTATCATTTCATCTAACTTTAATTTATCTACTTTAGTTGTAGCATTCATTAGGTTATTCTCTTCAAGTATTTCAACTTTTCAGCTCTTCACCTCAGATGGAGGTTCATGTTCGATCTCTGAGATTTATTCATCTCTGAAATAAAAGAAGATGACACCATCTCAAACTTACCTAGATAAGAGATTAAAGGAATGGTGACAAATTTTCCCTTCTAGCTAGCAGACTGCCTTAGGAATGTTAAATGAGAAAATATCATGGGTGTAGCAGCTATCGGGGTTACTATAGACCCTCCCTCAAGTATAATCTTAATAACTATAGTAGGCTCATATTTAACCATGACCACTAGGGCTGTTCTTAAACCAAGCTGAGCCAAGTTTTATCTTATTCGAGCTCAAGCATGTTAGCGAGGTATCTATTCGAGCTTGGATTAATAAGAAACGAGCATTTTTTTACCTTTGTTCAAACTGAAGCAAGTATAAAAAGCACTTGCTAAAGCATATTTCATGTTAAAAATCCAACTCATTTTCTTAAGCTTATCGAGCTGCTCTTTAAGAAAAGGTTATTTGGCTAGTGAATAGCCGGCAAGAGAACCCACCCGCCCATACGCCTTCCTGCTATTTTTTGGTGATACATTTTATTTTTATTTTTATTTTTATTTTATAGAGTGAAATAAAATGCATTCTTGCATTGTGGGACTAACATAGAATAGGAGGAAGAGTTACAGGTGCGGGAGTGCCGGGAACTTTTAAATGTTAGCGAGGGAGTTAATGTAAGCTGGAGCTTTTTTCTTTTTTCTTTTTTTTAACATGAGCGTGGAGTGGGAGTTAATACGAGATCTTTTTAGTGCTATTTTTTTAATTAGTAAACATAATTTACTAAATTAATAATTTTAATAATTATTATTTTTTAAAGTCAAATGAGCTTTAATTATCCTTCTTAACGAGCATGTTCTTGAGCTTTAAATGATACTATTCAAGAACATAAATGAATCAAACACCAAGCTATTCAAGCACAATTTATAGCTATCGAGTGTTTATAAAAAGTGTTTAAGCTTTTCATTTACCTTATCAGAAGAATATGAATGAGCTCTTATAAAGCTAAGCCACGAGTAGCTTGTCGAACGCTCAATTCATTTATGGCCCTATCAACCACATTAGATTGTGGTCTTGTAATGGTGAACTAAATATTGTTCATTAATCCAAACTGGATTAATGTTGCATTAGCAGATGGACTCTGATTAGATCAATGTTGCATCAGTAGATGGACCTTGATTGACAGTCATGTTCACATCATTGGAGAAAGAGAATATCAACTTTCTAGATATTATTTCTATTTTTGACCAAAATTGTATAATAATCTTTAAAATTCCATGACTCTTAAAAAAGATATAAATCTAAAAAATATATCGAGTAAAGCTTATTAATCACCAAGGCATGATTAAACTTAAGCAGAACTAAATTTTTTTTTGACTTTTAAATGCTCTCTTACTATAGATCTAGATACAACCCACGGAAACATAGACTAGAGAGATGTTTGGAATTAAAATTTAGATTTGATTTAGTTGAATTTAGATGAATTCAATCAAAATAATTTTGAGTCCGTGAGGGAATGATTGAGGTTTGATTTGAATTCAGATTTTAGAAAAAATATTGAACAAGGACCGTTATCCAAAAACTTTTAGATGTAGATGATAAAATGAGACATGGATTAGATTTTAATTTAAGTTTAGATGTTGACTTATATGAAAGAACTTTATATAAGAGAGAGGTATAATTTTGGAATTTATAATCTAGAGTTTGGAGTTAATATTGATGGGGGCTATGGGTTGAATTACATAAAATTTTTGGGCTCTATCACCCCTAAATAATGCTTAGGTTCTCTTTCATTTAAAAATAACAAAACCTCACTAAATATATGTAGCTATACATGTCGAATCAAGAAATAAAGTGATAGAGTAGTGTCAAACACATGAGGAAGTATGCTTACTTACAAAAAACTACTATCATTTAATCTAATTGTAATAATTATCCTTCTAAAAAATTTATACTTATGGAGATTCTATCACTAAATAAAATAATAAAAATTTTGGATATAATATTTAATAAAGGTGTTTTGGATTAATGAGTGTAAATTTCATATCTTTCTATTTAGACTCTTAATTATAGATGTGATTCAACCATATACATCCCTTGATCTCTGTAGAGCATGTAGGGGTGAAAAGGATATATGCTGACCTTCTAAAGTTATAGTATCTCCGTAAGAACCTAGAACATTTTACATCCTATGTCTACGCATACAAACATCCAATCTCAATATTTCTGGCTATTCTTGTATTTCTTCATCGAGGCTATACATTACACTATATTTTAACTACACATATGCCCACTATGTGCATTAAATTAAGAATGCTATAAAATTGAAATATCAATTAACATTTATAGAATAATTGTATTCATTAATACTTAACATGTACTTTACATCATCAATCCAAAATAAGGGAATCAGGCAGACATAGAATAAATGACATGCAAACTAATTTTCATTAAACTCAAGAAAGAATGAAAATACAAGAGAGTGATACCAAAAGAAATGATCAAAGTATCTCATCTACACTCCTTCTTTAACTTATAGAGTTACTTCAAGAGACACTGGCTAAAAACTTCAAATAGTTTTATCTTATACTTCCCTAGCCTCCCTTAGATTTTACTCTAAGAGAGAACTTGAGAAGTACTCTAAAAGAAGTACTGAATTTTACTCAAGTTACAAAACTCTCATATAAATATAACTTCATAACTATTTATAGGATAACACAAAAATGTATTTGGCACAGTGGTGCTTGAAAGAGTGGCACCGCACTCCCATTAAATTGAATAACATGTCAGCGCTGAAGCTATTGCACCACTGCCGTGCTTGCTAACATGGATAATGTTACTCTATGAATGGTTATATATCTTGACTGAGAGAATATTGACCCTAGAAGTTATAACTATAATGCTATGGTGCTATTCACATTCGAGTGCAGTGGTGCCCGAGTGGCAAAAAATGGCACCAAGGTGAGACAAATTATTGTGCCACAACATTTGAAAATAGAGAATTCAGTGCTGCCAAGCTGACTTTTTGACACCATGGCATTGGTAATACTGCAACACTAGCTATGTTGTTACCACAATGCTTACAAATAGAGAATTTGATGCCATGATCTCCATTTTTGTGGTGCCTCGGTGGTACTAAAGGTGGCACTATGGTGTTGTTTTCTCGGATGCCATGACAGTATGATCTCTTTAGATTTTTTCCATTTTTAGATTTTTTTTTGTACAAAATTAACTAAAGTAACATATTTTTACTAAAAATAAAACATATATGTAATTTTCAATTATCAAACATACCAAGAAAGTTTGTACTTATGTAAAAAATGCAAAATTACTAAACATACAAAAATATAAGACTTTAAATAGGCAGCACCTCTACCTGACTTAGGACAAAATCATTATTTTGGTTAGACTAGTTTGCTTGGTTTTTAGGATGGAACCAAGTAACCATATGATACACTTACTTGCATAAGCGTAGTCTCAACTCTTGAAAATTAAATAAATATAATGTAAATGAAAATGCAAGACTAAAAATGGGAAGCACCCCTTCCAGACCAAAGGCTAATTTAGTATTTTGTTTAGCCTAGTATGCTTGGTTTTTAGGATGAAACCAAGAAACCATTGGATATGTTTTCTTGCATAAACATAGACTCAATACTTAAGATTTATATAAACATACAAATGCACATTCAAATATAAGACTATAAACGGGCAAAACACCTATCATACCTAAGACCAATTGTATATTTTGGGTGGCTTAGTCTGGTTGGTATTTAGGATGAAACCAAGTAATCATGGGATATTCTTACTTGCGTAATCATAGAATCAATACTTGAAATTTAAATAAACATAAAAAATTCACATGCAAATGCAAGACTATGAACCCTAACCAGACCTTGGATTGATTTAGTATTTCGGTTAGCCTAGTTCGCTTAGTTTTTAGGAGAAAACCAAGTAACCATGGAATATGCTTATTTATGTAAGCATAAACTCAAATATAAATAAACACACAAAGTATGAAAGACTAAACAAAGCATGAATATACAAGGTTAAACTAAGTAGATATAACAGGAATATACAAGACTATATAAGATTGTACAAAGCAAGAACATACAAGACTGAACCAAACATACATGTACATGATCAAAATTTTAATAAACATGCATCTACATGAATTATAATGGCCCATACATTTAATCATATTTAAATTTGTTTAAAAAATTAATCTTTACCAAAGAAGGAAAGAGAAGTCTATCCCTAGTGTAATCGCTAGAAAAATCTATGAACAAAATTTTCATTCATGCCACAAAAGGTTCTCTTTAAAAATGTTTCTTTTGATAAATTTCATATATCAACATTATACCATCCCAAAGGATAAACTAATATTTTATAATCAATTTGAAAAGAGAAACTCAATTTATTTTCATAATCAAATGTATCATAAGGAATATTCAATTCATCCTGATGGATAAAAAGAATATTCACTTATCATTTTTAAAACTTTATAATCAGGACATTATAATATGTATATGATCATGTAATAAAATGATGTATGAATAACTATATAAATAAAATAATATTTATTCATTTATAATTTTAGAGTATAACTCAGGGTCTGCTGTAAGGAAATGGTGGCTAAGCTGCACCTACAGTAATCTTGGATTTTTACTCTTATATAAAGTAGATTTGAGTATGATTGTTTATTTTTGGTCTTCAATCTTCAAAATGCTGGATCTTCTATAGTATTCCAAAAGACAATGATATTCAAAAGAAGAAGAACCATTCCTTTTTGGAATATATATATATATATTCAATCTCGTATAACTATTGTCATTGTACAACCAAATCTTGTCAAACAAATATCTAAAATATTTGTATTTACATTTGTATTTATATCATTTCTTAGGCAAATTCTACTTTGTAGGAATTTGAAATAGCAGTTAAAAAAAAATTTAAATTGAAATAAAATTGCATGTGTCAAAATTTTTACTCTAATCTCTTGTGCACCAATAGAAAAAAAATATGGCATCCGGACTATAGAAAGTAAACATACAAACATGTGAACCCTCTAGGATAGGTACTCGAAGGAAACAAAATTAAATCTTTGGCCTAGCCTAGGCTAGAGTTGGTTGTCCTAATAAATCATCTAAGTGTGTGTAGAGGGCTATATAGCTTAGATATATCCTAGGTTTTATTTGTTTAAAATTATCTATAATTATTTTATTTGCTTGAGGTCTTCAGGGGTAGTTTGAATTTAAGTATTTAATGATTTTGACATTTAAAGTTTATTTTTTAAAGAGGATTTTATTTATTGCAATTGTTAAATTTAAATTGTATATAACATAACGCTCAATAACTTCTAAGTGTTAGAGCTACTGATCTTGAAGTCTTAAGCTCATATTTGTAATGTTACCAGTCCTCCAAAACTAGGGTGCATTAATATCATATAATCCTTCTTTTTAATTAAGTATATTTTGCCCTTAAAGCTTCCCAATCCGATAGACCTTTTCCCTCTTGAAAGGAATCAATCACAAGGGTATAGAAGTTATAATGTCTAAATGTTCTATTATTAGCTTTTAATTAACTTAATTTCATTAATTGCTAATTTTTTAAATTTATAATTTTAATGTTCACATTCTATCAAATTCATTCATGGTATTGTCATAATGGGCACGATGACCAAGGCCACCTTAGGCATGTAGTCCCATGGCCCGAGATAGTCAAGCCTAAATAACTTTATTGATAGAGTGTTGGTTATTCATTTTACTATTCTTATCTAATTCAATTCATTAGTTTACTGATTTATTGAAATATTTATAATTTATTAAGTTTTCCCTTTTTAAAGAATATTTTAATGCATTTAATGTAGGGTCCATTACCTAACTTTTTAATTTACATTGGTTTTAGAATTTTTATATTTATAATAAATACTAGATCTAATTATGAGTTTAATGCCTTTGAGTTTACTAGATTTGAATTTTCCTGGAATTAGTTATAAATTTTTAATGTTTAGGTTATTTATGTAAATTAAATTTGACCAAATAATTAAATGTTTTATCTATTGTAATTTCTAGAGCTTTTATACTTTCATAAATATTAGACACGTAGATAAATAGAATGCCATTAAGTTTGCTATATTTGGATTTTCTTGGAATTAGTTATAAATTTTATAAGTTTATTGTATTTTTATTTTTATTTATGCACTTAATTAGTGGCATTTTCTTTTTTTTTGGTACCAAATCAACTCCAAACCTCTTGAAATCTTCCTCAAATAATAGAGATGACTTCTAGAGATGAATTAAAATGTTTAAAATTATTTTGGTAATTTTTATGTATTTTTAATCATTTATTTTAATCAACTATTGATACTTTGAATATTTAAATTAATTTTTTTGAATGAATATTTTAAGGATTTTATTTTTTCTGTTAAAATTTTTATTCTAGGATTTTTTTCTATTAAAATTTTAATTCTAAGCATTTTAATTTTTAGATTTAATTTTGATTTACTATTAATTTTCAATTTTCTTAAGTTAATATCAACATGAATCTTGGGTTTACTAAATAATGGACCCAATGAACACCAAATGTAATATAATTTGAAATATCGGTACATGCATATATGTCATTTAAACCCACTAAAATTTGGCTCATTAAAGCCTCCCTAGGTTGAAAATTGAATCACCAAACCTAAATGCATCAATAGCTTTGGTGATTTGTTTTAGGAGCTAGACCCATTGGATTTGGGTGAAATCAAGGGCTAACAAACCCTTTAGGATAACATTATAAGCACACCAAAACTCAACACCTAATTCCTTATGGATTCTTGGTTATGAATTTTCAAATTCATAGGTTAAATGATGACCTATGGACTTGGAAAATTCATTTGTAGTTCTTAGAAAAATAAAATTGAATTTAAAATTTTTGGGAATGTGCCAGGCACACCTAAGAAATATTCCCTTCAATCTAATCCAATGGTGATTGATATTTTATAAATAATTTAAGAAATGCCCTAGATAAAAGTTTGTTAGGGTTGTTAAGCCCTTATGAACTATTCCCAGGGCTAACCCAGAGGTGGGGGGGGGGGGGTGGGGATGGTGAATTGGTATTTTAAACATACTTACACAAAATGAAAATTATTTTTATATTTTTGAATATTTAGAACACAAATAATGTAAGCAGAAGTAGATAACCAAAATCAGTTTTTCAACCACAGATCAGATCACAGAAATATACAAAAATTAAAATGCAGAAAAATAAATCAAAAGAGCACACCAGATTTATAGTGGTTCGGTCAACTTGACCTATGTCTACTCCCCGGAGCCTCCCCTCTAGGTATTGCACTAGACTATAGTGACTCTCCTTCTGCACCCACAGCAAAGCGGAGAAGCCCTTATAAAATCTTTCCTCCGACACCGGTGAAGCAGAGAACCTAAACTCTTTTTTCTTCCACCTGAAGTAGGCAGAGAACCCCAGAATCCTTTTACTTCCTCCTAAAGCAGGCAGAGAATCCCAACTCCTTTTGCTTCCTCCTGAAGTAGGCAAAGAACCTAGATCTGATGCTGATAAATATCTGCCTAGAGCCACCATAGAACTAAGGATGAAAAAGGAAGATGATGATCGAATCCTTGCTTGGAGCAACCTTTGTGAATCCCCTCATAAGATCCTCTCTCTCCAAACTCTCCCTTCCTCTAAGCTCTCCTGGAGTGGAATATAACAAAAGATCTATTTTAGAAGTAAAAATAAGTTGCTTAAATAACAGGCTTAAAAAATCCTAGTTTTTTCAATTTTGTGCAATTGATCATCAAGGATAATCGTCGGATCATCCTGTACGATTAGTACAAAATTGACTAAATCTTCCAGAACATAGTTTGGGTCATCTAGGAGATAAATTGGGATGATATGTAGAAATATAATTGATCATTCAGGATGATGTTACGATCATCCTATATGATTAGTTCAAAATAAGACATTATCATCTAGCAGATAGTTCGGGATACCAGCAGATGAGTTGGGACGACTTGAAATATAAATGATCATCCAGGACGATATTAATATCATCCCGTAAGGTTAGTACAAAAACAAACATATCATTCAGCAGATAGTGCAGGGCATCCAATAGATTTAGGAGAAGTTTAAGGTTTTTCTTACTGATCGTCTTGGATGATCCTGTGATCGTCCTGGATGATATGATCAATCAATCTAACCTTAATTACTCTCCTTAATCATCTACCTAATTTAGGCATGATTGGTATGAATTATCTAGGATGATGTGGGATCGTCCTGTACGATTAAACACAAAATTAATTTTAAAAACATGCCTAAATATGTTTGGCAGCTAAGTATTTTTGGTTTAAGAATATCATCCAAGATGATGGGAGGATCGTCCTGTACGATATGATCAAAATAAGAAAATAAACTCTAACTCACTGAATTTCTCCCCCTGAGTGTGTGTGTGTGCCAGATTACTTTGCATTAGGATCCACTTTATTATATTTGACTCAAGAAATGGTAAAAACAATTAGAATTTAAACTTATAGACTGACTCAGTCCTAATCTACCCAATCTTAAGCTGGCTTAAATTGCACTTGATCTTATGAACCTGAAAAGTTAGTAGAAAGGGCAATTATAGATAGATGTGTAGTAGTAACATTTGTAAAGGAATAGAAATGTCTGTTATCATCAAAATTATGATCCTTGAATCCAGATTTGTAATAATCTCCCCCATTTTTATGATGATAAATATTTGTTAGATAATTTCAAATCACACAGTAATGAAAAATGAAGCAAAATACTATAAGTAAAGCAAAGCAAATTTTACTTAAATAAGTAAGCGATACAACACTAACACTAACACTACTCCCCCTTTTGACATCATAAAAAGGAGGAAAATCACAAAGTAGAACACATACATGAAAGAATAATAATAAAAACATCACACTAGAAGTAAACAACAACAAAAAAAAACAAGCTACATGTATGATGAACCCTAATCAGGTGGATGAGGTGGAGGTGGCTGATAGAACTAGTGAATCGAAAAAAACTGCTCCCCAAAGAAAAAGTTGGATGATGAAGAGGAATGATCAAGGGAGTCCAAAATAAAAAAAGGTTCAAATCAAAACATAAAAAAAATCAAACAAATAATGAAAATAACAAATAAAAACAAAGTTTTTTTTAATAGATTAGCTCCAATAAATAAAAAATTCTCCTTAATTTTTTATTATAAAACCCTACATCGAACACCTTACAGTTCAAATTCCTTTCAAATAAAAATTAAATTCAGAAGAAAACAAATTAGATAAGAAAAGTGTTGCTTTTAAACTTCATTCTAGAAAAATATCTGATAAAATAGTATTGCAAAGTAAAGAATAAAAAATCATGATTTTCAATCTCAAGTATTTGAATATATTAAGGGGCACATAATTTCTTCTAAGATTTTTAAAGATATGAAAGAGGAGGAAGCTTATTTCTTTGTGGGCTCATTTTGTGCCTCTTTTTCAATTATTTGGCACACTTGGCGCATCTTTTGATTTTTGATACACTTTATGTATCTTTTAAATTTATTAGCGAATATTGCGCATCTTTTCAGTGTTGGGCTCATTTTGTGCCTCATTTTTAGTTGATTGGCGCACTTTGTGCATCTTTTGTGAGCTTCCATTCTTTCAAAAATTCTAAAAGACTCTCAGTTGTGACATTATCTTCCAGATATAAGAGAAGAAAAACTCACTCTCTTAGATAAGGAAAAGTAATCTACAAAATAGAACCATTCTCATATGATAAATATAACCACCTGATTAAGAAAACAAGAAAGTGATTCAATGATTTGGCATGCTACTCATTTGAGATAGATTACTGTAGGAAGTTAAAATAGATCTCTATTTCAAAATCTAACTTTTTAATTTTGAAAAAAGATTTTTATTAAAAAAAAAACACCATTAATGGAGTTAGAGGAAGAGAAACAACCATCAATATTTTGTCCTTTAATTATTTTAGAGAAGTCAATCACTGCTTATAAGTTTCTAAACAAAACAAGGCAATAATCTCATTTAAAAATTAAGTTTATTAGCAGTAGTGAGCAGTGATATGATTTTAAAGAAAATAAATAGGAAATCAAGAACAAAAGGAAAACATATAGAAAGAAATAACCAAATCAAACAAACAACATAAAAAAAAAAGGAAAATCAGCAGGAAATAAAAAACACATAAAAAGAAATAGACATATATCAAACAAAAACTAAGGGCTGAAACATAAACATAGAGTATTAATTTCAAGCATGAATATCTATCACACCTAATCTGGTTCATAAGGTGCTAAAGGTTTTAAAGGCCAGTGGTTTTGTGAAAATATCTACGAGTGGGTTTTTAGTGGCTACATGATGTAGCTCTGTCTCCTTTGGTAACATGGTCCTTAATGAAGTAGTGCCTGATGTCGATGTATTTTGTTCAGGAGTGTTGGATTGGGTTCTTTGAAATGCAGATGGCACTAGTGTTATCACATAGTATAGAAATTATGCCTATAGGAAGTCCTAAATCTAGAATTTATTATTTTAACCGAAGGACCTGGGTCACACAACTTGCTAAGGCAATGTATTCAGCTTCAGCAGTAGATAGTACAACTGAGTTATATTTTCTACTAGATAAGGAGACTAAGGATTATCATATGAATTGACATGTTCTAGAGGTGCTCTTTCTATCCACCCTATATCCTACAAAGTCAGAATCAGAATATCCTATAATTTTAAAAGAGGTGCTGTACTAGGATACCAGATTCCTATGTTTTAGGTTCCTAAGAGATATCTAAGAATTCTCTTAACAGCAGTCAGGTGGCACTCCTTTGGATTAGCCTAAAATCTAGCACAAAGATAAACACTAAACATAATATCAGGTCTACTAGCAGTCAGGTAAAGAAGTGCCAGATAGTAAGACAATTCTCCCATCACACTCATCTCAAATTCCTTACTCATTATTTTAAAAAAATTATCACATAAATTTTTATCAGAAGATCCAAAAAGTATATCATCAATATAGATCTGGATAATGAGTAATTCATCTCCTACTCTCCTAAAAAAAGGGCGGTCTTTATGCTCCCCTTAACAAACTCTCTTTCCAATAGGAATGCGCTAAGCCTCTCATACCATGCTCTTGGTGCCTGTTTTAATCCATACAAAGCCTTTTTTAATTTGAAAATATTATTTGGAAATTGGGAATTCTCAAATCCAGGGGATTGCTCTACAAACACATCTTCCTTTATTATCCCATTTAAAAAGGCACTCTTGACATCCATTTTGTAAAGCTTAAATCCCTTATAACAGGTAAAGGCTAGTAGCACTCTAATGGCTTCCAAAAAGGCTACAAGGGCAAAGATTTTCTTAAAATCAATCCCTTATATTTTGTTGTACCCCTTAGCCACTAATCTTGGCATATTCCTAACCACCACACCAGAATCATTCATTTTATTCTTAAAGATCCATTTGGTTCTTACTACACTCTGGTCCTCAGGTCTTTCTACCAGCTCCTACATATCATTCCTAATAAATAGGTTTAGTTCCTCTTGCATAGATAGGATCCAAAATTCATCAGAAAGGGCTTAATTGATTGTGGTGAGTTTAATCATTGAAATGAAGGCAGAGTGGTTCACTTCTTTTCTAAGTCAATGTCTAGTTCTAACACCTTCAGAAGGGTCTCTTATTATCAGTTCTTTAGGATGACTCAAAGAATAATTCCCTTCTCTAAGTAGTGAAGCTTTAGGTTCTACCCTTTCCTCCAGATTGGTAGATTCTACTCCTTGGGTGACTTCTACAACCTCCTCTTCTTCTACCCTAGACCCTCTTGAACTATCAGATTCATCAAACACAATATGAGTGGTCTCCTCAACAATTAGGGTTCTTTTATTAAAGGCTCTATAGGATTTCCCAATACTTGAGTAACCTAGGAACACTCCTTCATTAGATTTTGGGTCAAACTTTCCTAGTTGAGAGTTCTTATTATTCAAAATGAATACTTTACATCAAAAGACAGGAAGGTGAGAGAGGTTGGGTGTCCTACCCTTACAAATTTTATAGGGTGTTTTATTTAGCTTAGATCAAAGATTTACCCTACTCAGAACATAACAGGCTGTATTCACCACTTCTGCCCAAAAATATTTAGGAAGTGAGTATTCAACTAACATGGCTGTAGCGGCTTCTACCAAGGTCTTATTTTTCCTTTCAGCTATCCCATTCTACTGAGGGGTCCTAGGAGCAAAAAATTGTGATCTATCCCATATTCCTTATAATAGGTTCCAAACTTCTCATTTTCAAATTCTTCACCATGATCACTATGAATAGTCACAACCTCACAGCCTAGCTTCCATTAAATCCAAGTGGAAAAAGATCTAAACTCCTTGAATGATTCACTTTTATGAGATAAGAATCTAACCCAGGTAAACCTCGAATAATCATCAACAATCACATATCCAAATACTTTCCCTCCTACGCTTGAAGTGCTGACAGGTCCAAAGCGATCCATGTGTATGACTTCTAAGGGTTTGCTAGTTTTAATGTCTTTGATTGAGTGAAAGGAGGATTTGACTTGCTTTCCTAACTGATAAGCATTACACGGGTGGTCATTAGTAAAAGTTTGGGGACATCTCTCAGTAAGTCTTTTTAGTTGATCTTCCTAAGGCTTTTCATGCTTGTGTAACACAATCTCCTATGCCACAACCATGATTCATTAGCAATTAATTTTAAGCAAATAGTAAAATTAGCTTTAAAGAAATTCAGATCCAATATGTGAACATTGTTGATCCTTTTTCCCTGCAAACTAATTTTGTCATTTAAACTTATAATGCAGCATGTTGGCAAAAATTTTATGCTGAAGCCTTTATCACAGAGCTGGCTGATGGTGAGCAGATTATGTTTCAGTCCATCTACAAGTAAAATATTATCAATGATGAAATTTTTTGATTCACCAATTATACCTACTCCCACCACTCTTCTGGTTGTGTTATCTCCAAGTGTTACCTTACATCCTATCCCGATCTCTAGTGAAATAAATTGATTTGCATCTCCAATCATATGCCTTAAACATCTGCTATCTAGGTACCACATGCTCTCATGAGGCCTTTTGTGAGAGCACCCTTACAAAATCATCAAATGTGAGATTTAGGAACCCAAAAAGTTTTGGGTCCCTTGTGATGTAAGGAAGAAAGTAATACATACATGGTATGTAGTGAATTTTATAATTTTGGTGTCCACACGAAATGTGTTCTATGATGAATTGTGCAAGTGTGGGAGATATGTCCTATCATGCCATACGAAAAAACATCTAACACCAAGAAAAGGGTTAACTAATCGACGTGGGTGATGGTGCCTCTACCTAGGTTTGTTGATTGTGTATGAAATTCTTCAAGTGATGGTAGTTTTTTATTTTTCATAAAGGCAGTTAATTCAACATCAAAAAATTTATTTGAACTTTAAGAATTAAATTTTCCATTCTCAATGCATGCTCCCTACTCTTTACATCAAATGCATGAGTTTCTAATTCCTTGAATGTAATTTCTAATTCAATATGTGATGTTTTTAGTGAATCATGCTTAATAGATAAATCAAAAAGCTTTTATTTAATTCATGAAATTCATCAAATAATGTCATATGATTGCTATCCAAGGTGGAATGATCTTTAATCAAAATTTCATGCTCTTTTTGTAAGTTCAGAACTTATAGTTTCAGGCTAGAATGCAATTTTTTCAACTTCCTGTATGATGAATGAATTTTCTCAGAAACTTCAAGCAATTGATCGTAGGGTAATTAACATACCTCTTTTTGATCAGGGTGATCAAGATGATTTGCCGTTAAGCACAAGTTGGTTACCTCCTTTTTAGCTTCAGTTTCAGAGGCGTTAGATGCTGAATCAAGCCAGAAAGCCTTTTAGATCTTCTTCATGTACTTCTTGAACTTGGGTTTCACCTCACCCTTCTCCTTACTTGGGTGAGTCTTAAGTGTAGGGAAATAAGACTTTAGAAGCCCAGGCTTCTTGCATTCAAAGAAAATAACATTAGATGAACCTTTAAAATTCTTACAAGATATATCTTCATTCCACTTCTGATGATGCTTTTGTTTCTTCCTCAAGAAGCTTTTGAATTGCCTTATGATTAAGGCGATGTCATCATCATCAGAACCTGAAGAGCCAGAGTCGGAATCATTAGCCTTCAAGGCTATATCTTTCTCCATCTTTTTCTCACCTGCGTCAAGCTACGTTTGGTTCACTCCTTACTCATAAGCAATTAGTGATCAAAGTAGGTTATCAATTAAATAATTATTCAAATATTTTGATTTAGTAATTACAGTAATTTTAGCATCAAAGGAAGAAGGCAAAAATCACAAAATCTTGTTCACTTTTTCATAGTTTGTAAGCTCTCTTCCTAAGGCATGTATGGAAGTGATAATCTGTATAAATCTAGTGTACATCTCAGAAATTGATTCATTGGGTTTCATGCAAAAGAGTTCATAATCATGCAAGAGAATGCTCAGTCTAGATTGTTTAACTTCATTTGTTCCTTCATATGTAATGTATAACCTATCCTAAATTTCTTTCCCAGTTACACAAGTTGAAACACGCATATAATCTTCAAATTTTAGTGCATAGAAAAAATAGTTTAAATATTTGGCATTTAGTTGTGCAAGATCTCTATCATCAGTTGTCCATTCAGGAAAAGGAATTTCAATTTTAACACCATTAACAAGTCTATAAGGTGCAGTATAACCTTCTTTAACAAGCATCCACATACGATAATTGATCGATTGCAAAAAGGTGGACATGCGAGTTTTCCAAAAAATTAAAAGGAATATTATCAAACAAAGGTGGTCGTGTGATTGAATAATCTTCCATAGTATTATGATTTCTAAAATTAGCCATGGATCAAAATTTAAAAGTTTTCCGAAACTTAATTTTTTTGAATCCTGCTCTGATACTACTTGAAAGTTCGTTAAGGTTGTTATTTTTTTCAAGAAGCAAATAATTACATTAAAAGGAGAAATAGACAGACGAACTATAAGCTAGATTCCTCCTTTAACAAATTAAAAAAGGAAGGAGGAACCTTATTCAAACTAAAGTCTTCCCAAATAAAAGAACTATAAAGAGCAAAGTTAGCACACCAATCCTCTAACTTATTACAATTCCTACCAATACAATTAAAAATAACATGATGAAACTCTTTAATAAAATCAAGTTCTTCCATCTTGTGCACACCTTTATTCAAAGTTCCTTGAAGATATCTCATGATGTTGTAATTGTCACCTTCGATAATCAGCCCTTTATATTTGAACATCCAATCTTTTATAACTTCCTTCAAAGACTGGATAGCTACTAACTCCAATTGTGAAACATCCCAATGAATACAAGATTTCCCATAAGCCAATAAAAATCTTCCTTTGCAATCGTGGAACACCTCAGCAACTCCTGTTTTATACGAAGAATATAATGAAGCATTAACATTAACCTTTAACCAATATGGGGGAAGAGGATGCCAAAGATTAGACAGTCTGATGGATTGGTTAGCATCCCAGTTGCCCGAGTTGAAAATAAAAGAAAACTTAGAAATTGAAGATAAGCTAACAACATTAGCAGTAATGAGGATCGTGATATCTTCCATTCCTACATGAATGAGTTTGTTCTTATCTTTCCATGAGAGAAAGAAAGTATTGTAATATAAATTTGCAAGAAGGCTGTTTTACAAGGCAGTAATTTCCAACCACTTAAAGCAATCTTCAAACTTTACAAGCAATGGGATACCAAAGCCCCATTTGTTTAAGCATTGAAACACTTCTTTCAGTTTCCCACATTCGTTAAGGTTGTTAAGCCCTTATGAACTAGTCCCAAGGCTAACCAAGTGGGGGGGGGGGGGGGGGAGGTGAATTGGTATTATAAAAATTCTTACACAAAATGAAAATTATTTTTATCTTTTTGAATATTTGGAACACAAACAATATAAGCGGAAGTAGATAACCAAAATCAGATCTTCACAACATATGAAATCACAGAAATATGCATAAATTAAAATACAGAAAAATAAATGAAAAAACACACCAGATTTATACTGGTTCGATCAACTTGACCTATTTTCATTCCCCGGAGCCTCCCCTCCGGGTATTGCACTAGACTATAGTGACTCACCTTCTGCTCCCACAGCAAGGAGGAGAAGCCCTTATAAAATCTTTTCACCGACACCGATGAGGCAGAGAACCTTGACTCCTTTTGCTTCCACCTGAAGTAGGTAGAGAACCCCATAATCCTTTTGCTTCCTCCTAAAGCAGGCAGAGAACCCCAACGCCTTTTTCTTCCCCCTAAAGAAGGTAGAGAACCTAGATCTAATACTGATAATCATCTCCCTAGAGCCACCACAGAACCAAGGATAAAGAAGGAAGACGACAATCAAATCCTTATTTGGAGCAACCTTTGTGAATCCCCTCACAAACTCCCCCTCAAAAGATCCTCTCTCTCTCTCAAACACTCCCTCTCCTTTAAGCTCTCTTGGAGTTAAATATAATAAAAGATCTATTTTAGAAGTAAAAATAAGTTGCTTAAATAACAGGCTTCAAAAATTATAGTTTTTCAATTTTGTGCAACTGATCATCTAGGACGATAGTTGGATCATCCTGTATGATCAGTATAAAGTTGACTAAATCATCCAGAACATAGTTCGGGTCATTTGGGAGATAAATTGGGATGATATGTAGAAATATAACTGATCGTCTAGGATGATGCTGCGATCATCCTGTACAATTAATTCAAAATAAGATATTATCGTCCAATAGATAGTTTGGGACATCCAACAGATGAGTCAGGATGACTTCAAATATAACTGATCATCCAGGATGATATTGATATTATCCCATATGATTAGTACAAAAAAGTATATCATCTAGTAGATAGTTTGGGGTGTCCAATAGATTTAGGAGATGTTTAAGGTTTTTCTTACTAATAATCTGGATGATCTTGTGATCATCCCAGATGATATGATCGATCAATCTAACCTTAATTACTCTCCTTAATTATTTAACTAATTTAGGCATGATTGGTATGAATCATCCAAGTTGATGTGGGATTGTCCTATACGATTATACACAAAATCAATTTCAAAAATATGCCTAAATATGTTTGGCTGCTAAGTATTTTTTGTTTAAGAATATTATCCAGGATGATGGGAGGATAGTCCTGTATGTTATGATCAAAAATAAAAAATAAACTCTAACTCACTAAATTTATCCCCCTGAGTGTGTGTGTCTAAGGTTACTTTGCATCAGAATCCACTTTATTACATTTGACTCAAGAAAAGATAAAACCATTGGAATTTAAAGTTATAGTCTTACTTAGTCATAGTCTACCCAATCTTGAGCTAGCTTGAATTGCACTTGATCTTGTGATCCTAAAAAAGTTAGTAGATAGGGAAACTATAGACATATGTGCAGTAGTACCATTTATAGAGAAAAAAAAATGTTTGTTATCATCAAAATTATGATCATTGAATCCAGATTTGTAACACTAGATGAAATTTCTAGAAATATGATTAATGTGTTACTGACCATGATCTAAAACCATGGGGGTTTAATAGTACTCCTCTGGCTAAATCCATAAAGCCTAAGAATATATAATTTGAACAAGTGGATAAGGAGAATTGAACTTTCAAAGTTTACTTAATTTTCCTGGGAAATTAAATCCCTCATATATGCAGTTAGCTCCATTTCCATGCGGCACTATCTGATTGGTCAACCAATTATTAGTGTACTAATGGTATAAACACACTTTCATTGGGAGCTATCGGATCAAGGTCAAATCATCCTAACTTAAAGGCTTGAAACCATAGGATCATTATGTGAAATAAGATATGACTAAATCAAGATCATCATTTTAGTTGAATGGCCCTAAATTTTTTCTTTAACCCCCCCTTCATTTTACTGACCGTATGCATAGTCTGATAAGATTCTAAAGATCAACTAGAAAAATTTGGATCAAATTTTACATGGAGCATCAGTAGAATACGAACATTCAATAAAATGGTCTGATTCATATGGATTGAATGTTCCTTTCACACTTGCCTGAACCAAGCTATGATGAAGTCACAGAATGGAAGATTACCTAAACTAAAGATCTAACTACCCCAGCCTTAGTTTAGGCTCAATCATCTAGATCTTGGGAACTCTTCCCTTCAAGAGACTTCGCTCCATGGAGAGATTGAAAAGAAGTTGAATTTCACAGTAAAGAAATTGCTGGAGGTTTTTTAAAACCACTCTAAGACCTCACAGAGATGGCTAGAAAGTAGGGGAAAGAATACTCACACACTTAGGATGCTTTTCAAAATAAGAAAACCAACCCTTATTTAGTAAAAACTTTAGCTATTTATAGAGTTTGGAAATGTAGTGCGATGAGATTTAGGCTCAATTCATCGCCTCTCCAGCCACTACATCAAGTCAAGGAAGTCTCAAAATGTTTAAAGAAGGATTTTTTATGTTCTATGGGCTTGGGTTCTCCTAAGTTGCAAGGGCTAGCTCAACCCTTTAGGTCACAGGGACAATTTCTTGAATTGTGGTTGAACCAACGACGCCCTTTGGGAAACTGAGGTGGAGAGGGTTCTGAAGAGTTCCTAAGCTCAATTCAAATATCAATTGGGCTTGGGTTGGTCAGGTATGCAAGCTAGCTTGGTTTAAATAGTTTTGTTGACATTTGGCTAGCCCAAAGTGTTGACTCATGTCAGGTCAAGGACTTGGCTGACCAAGATAGATGTCTATAGGGAATATAATGGAAGTGCTAGCTTGAGTCACTTAGGTCTAGGTTTGAAATTGGTTCAATATAAGGTCTTTTTGACCACTTATGTTAGGCCAAGTGACTAACCCAAGTGGACTCAAGGCATGGGTTGCCTAGAGTTTGCTCCTTGGAAATCCTATGGACAACCTTATAAGTTTAAATGGGTTTGATCATGCCTTAGTCAATGGATTGGCAATGGATTTAATTGTATGCTTGTTTGGTTAACCTTAATTGACTTGGTCAACCATGTTGACTTATGAGTTAAGGTTTGCTTCATTACATTCAAAATGATGTGTTGCACACTTTAGAAGAGGTTTTAAGGATTGGGAGAGCTTATATATATGTGTTCCATGTTAAGACCCTTAAGGATGAATTTGGTCAACTAGGTCAACTTATGGTCTAAGGTTAGGCTTAGCCCATCCCAAATGATGTGTTGAACACATTGGAAAGGGTTTCATGCAATTGTAAAGCCCATATATATGAAATGTAGATTTAAGGTTCAATGGTTTTATATGGTCAACATAGGTTTAATTGGGCAAACAAGGAGTATCATAGCTTGGGTTTTTGTTTAATGTATGTAAAATGAAATTCTAAACATGTTAGATTAGATTTCATGATTTAGTTTGATTGAACCATGTTAAGATTTAAGGAAAATTCAATTTCTAAGGTAAAGGTTTTAGGGTTTTATGATCAACCTTGTTAAACTAAGGTTCAATATTGGTTTAATGCATCATGCTAGTGATGATGATCATGATCAGTGAGTTTGGAGAGGCCTCTAAGGTCAAAAATCACAAGATGCCATGTTTAGTGGCATAAGCTATAAACACATAAATGTTTGAAGGTTTTGTATCCTATGGAAATACTTTGAGTTTTAGGGTTTTGGGTTCTTAAAATGCCTTCAAGTTGATGTGGTTGACTCTAGGGGAATGCCTAATCATTATGAAAGGTATAAATCTTGATCTAAGGTCATTTGGTCAGGTTTCAAGGGAATAGATATTTCTCTAAAAATAGGTTATGGTCCATGGGGTTTTGGGTTTGGTTCTATCACTGAATTTTGGAGTTCTAAATTGTCAATGAGTTTCGTCACTTGATTGGTTTTAGATTTTGTTTTGTTTTGTTTTTATTTTTTATTTTTTTTTTGGGGGGGGGGACACACAGAGGGGCCTATACATTGATAAAGGTAAAAAAATATAAGGTCCTTAAGAGGGGCCTTGAGCTTAGGACTGCTCACAAGAGCTACAAAAAGAAATAAAAAAACCGAAAGAGCTCGAGTTCCCTACTAAGCACAAGTACAAAATAACCTAGGTATAATTTATGGTGCACAGGAATGAAAACCCAAAAAAATAGAAATATCCAGATAGTATCTTTCAGCACCATCTTTCTAGCCAAAACACCAAAATTCAAAAAAAAAACCTACACTAAATAACTCTTGCAAGATGAAATGAATAGCAAAATAGAACCTGCAAAAGATTACTATTAGATAAGATAATTAGCCACCAACCAATATAATTTTAATAATTAAAGTCCTTAAACACAAAGATGTAAAACCACCAACCATCTCCAAAAATGACATAATTCAACATCAATAGCAACCCCTTAGGAATCGAAAACCACCCTAGTAAGGAAACACAAAACCAAACAACTAGGAGCACAGAACAACTAACCTTGCAAATCAAACTTAACAAAAGCAAATAAGCACTACCAAAATAAGAATTAAGAACAATATTACTCAGACATAGAAGATTTAAAATAGTGTAAATAGCATTAGGCACCACTATGAAACTCCAAGTCATAACAGCTCCAAGGCAATCAACAAGTAAAGCTAAAGAGGCCCAAAACCAAGCAGCATTACAGTAAAAATGGCCAGCAAAGCTCAGAGAAGTAGTAATTGAACTGCCATCATGAAAACAACCCAAGTGCCACTCCAGTCTAAACCCAGATCAATCAAAGCTCAAAGAATCCCTGAATAAAGCAAGGAAATAGACGAAATAGCCGATTGGAAGAAGATAGATACTTGCCACAGTACCGCAAATCCATTCCCAGCAGAATAAGAGATGAAAGGATAAATGAGAAAATAAAAAGATACAGCTAGCAAACAAACTAAAGCCAGACATATGCACAAAAGCAGGGAACCCAGAAATACTCACACCCACACCACCCAACTTACCAAGAGACCTAATACAAAAATTCACCACATTCAAAATAACACCACAGTAAGTTAACCCGAGGTAGACCACCTAGGGAATAGATGAGTAGTATGAGGATTTAAACTCAAAAATAATAATGGTACAATCATAGCTTGAAAATGGGCCAAAGCACAGAACACAGAACCCAAGAACCAATTAAGCGGAATAAACCAAATGATGACCCAAAAGGCACAAATAATAACCAGTAAAAACACCACACATAACCAAATAAAGAAAGGGATGTTAGAAATACCTGCCTGCAAAGCAAAGGGCATCACCCATAGTAGGACACAAAGGAACCAGGCCCAAAACAAAATAGTCTAAGTTCTAACATAGGGTAAACCAATTTTTTCTATTCTCAAAAGACCCTTTAAAGAAGTAGGTAAATTAGTGGTAGTAAAATCTGTAAGAAAATGCAAATTACAACCAAAATTGGCAAGCCAATTCACACAAGCATTTTCTTCCTTATAAACATGAGACTTGATAAAATTAATAAAGATCAACAGCTACTTAATATCCCTAATAATATAAAATAATTTCAGGTTGCACACAATATCGTCATGGTTTTAGATATTGTTTAGATAATGATTTAGGAGGGTTTAGGGTTGAAATGTTCAAATCATTGACAATCATTGATCATCATCCGTGATTGAATAGGTGATCAGCTGACTATCTTTTGGGACTATCATCTTTTGAATAAATGCTTGATTTAGATTTAGGTTTTGATTGATAATTATAATTAATGATTGAGGAAGTTTTAGCTTTTCAATGATCATATCATTGACAATCATTTGGTGATTTTCAAATGGTAGATCAGATGAGAGTCAAGGGTGATTATAAAGTGATTGTCTTATGTGTCAATGATCATGGTACTATGCCAAAGCATAGCACTAGGTTTGATTTGGGCTTTGAAGTATGGTTCAAATGTTTAAAGAAAAGAGATTGATGTTTGACATAGGGACAATGAACTCATTCAAAAATGAGGTCAACAACATAGTATGATTTTCAATGAATATTCATCCTTTCTATTAAATTTGTTGTATGGACTTCAGTAATCATGCCAATTTATGTGTATCATATAGTATGAAGTAGTTCATATAGTATATGTGACCCATTTTTTTCTCATTTTTCAATGTTCATGGCCTTTGTTTTATTCACATAATCATTAAAATACAAAAGATATAACATAAAAATAACACATAAAATAAATAAGAAATATGAAAAATAGTACTTCCAAAGACACAAAAATAACATTTTCCCTATTGGTTTAAGCACTTATGTCAATAATTCTTAGTTTTTTTCTAAGTGTGTTAAACCTATCAAAGTAAAGGTGTTTTGTAAAGATGTTTGCCAATTGGTTCCCAGTATCTATGAATTGAATATCAATATCCCCATTAGTTACATGATTTCTAATGAAGTGATTTCAGATATCGATGCACTTAGTCCTTAAGTGCTGAATTAAGTTTTTAACGAAACATATAACACTCATGTTTTCACACATTATTTGAATTATATCCACATGTAATCAAATATCAAGAAGTTGTTACTTTAGCCATAATAGTTGGGCAACACAGCTCCCTACAGTTTTATATCAAGCATCTATTATGGATAAGCTACTAAATTTTATTTTCTACTGGACTAAAACACTAAGAATGGCCTTATAAATTGTTATGTTTCTAAAATACTCTTTCTATCCACTTTGTAACCTATAATATCTAAATTTGAATATGTTATTAATTTAAATGCTAATCTTTTCCTGTGATATAAGATACCTAGATTTGGTGTGCCAATAAGATATCTTATAATTTGCTTAACTACAATAATGTAGGATTCATTAGGGTGAGCTAAAATCTTGCAAATATATAAATATTAGACATAATATTAGGCCTACTTAAAGTTAAATAAATTAATAAGTCTATCATTCATCTATACATATTCTGGTCAACCAATTTTCCATTTAAATCTTTATCTAATTGGGTAGTTAGGCCCATAGGGGTATTAATCCTCTTAAAACCTTCCATATTAGTTTTTTAAAAAATCTCTTTAGTATACTTTATCTAGCTTAAGATGGCTCCATCTTTCTTAAGATTTATATTAAATCCTAAAAAATGTGTCAGCACACACATCATACTTGTACAACCATGACTTCTTCTATAAGTATCTAACAGATTACGTTTTGCTTGAGCAGAAGGAGGACCCCCTCCTCTTTTAGGATAGTCCATTTGCAAAACTCACTCAGGAGCTAGGAAGGAGCTTAGCTTAGGGGTATGGTTGATATCCTCTGACTACTTCCTCTAAGAAATCACCCTCCCCAGTGAGGGTGACCTCAAAAAATCATCTCTTAATTAAACAAATCCATATTCATCAAGGTCCAAATTATGTCTCCTACTTGAGACCTACCAAAAAATCAAGCTGAAGACACATATATCTCCCACGAGGCCTCTCTCATAATCAAATCATCACCGAGCTTAGAGATTAATATCAAATCATCACTCGACCCCTTTAGCTTAGCGGGTGACCTAGAATAGCTTTCTACCTCACACCGACTCAGTCTCAGGATACTCATAAGTACATCTCATTGGCATTAGATCCTACCAGATAGCCACACTAGTTGTTATAATTGGACAATATACATTAAAGATTGAAATGTCTCACAACTAAACACAACAGGAGGATTGATAATAACACGCAAAGAGAAATGCCACCATGATAAAATAGAGGGAGAGATAGAGAGAGGTTATGTTTTATATACTTAAGCTTAAGCTTTTAAGAATAGAGCTCTTGCCCCCTTTTATTCTTATATTTTTAGTTGAGATAATAAAGAACATGCCCAACTACATCCTCTTTTTTCCTCTCTTCCTAGTCTATCTTCATAGTCCTTGCACATTGGTCCTTAAGCTCATAGGTGGGCACATAAAGTAAGGTCTGGCATTGTCCACTAGACAAATCTGAATTTAAGAGCTTCTCAAGTGGTATGAGTATGGATTCAATACTAAATCCCAAAAAGCGAGTCCTACCAAGAAACAAAAGACCTCATTGAATGTGATGAACTTAGAATATCCCACCCACCGTAGATGGCAAGAATTGCAAAAGTGACTTCTAAAGTCCATCTAGGACATTATCACAACCATTACAAATTGATAATTGTTAATTATGTACTATTTTATGTATTTTATTTTAAGTGAGTGTGTTATTTTAGTTATTTTTGTATGGGAAAATTAAAAAATGGTAGAAATCCTAAGGAGATCACAAGCACCATGTTGTTTGAATAAAACAATGCCACAGCGCCACCTCAATACCTTGAGGCACCACAAATTAAATATTGCAGCATCAAGTTCTCTATTTACAAGCATTATGGTGGAAACACAGCCATCGCTGCAACATTACCAGCACCATGACATCAATAAGTTAGCTATGTAGTGCCAAATTCTCTATTTTCAAATGCCGTAGTGCCATAATTTCTCATGCTTTGTTCCATTTTTTACCATTGGGATGCCATAGTGCTTGAATCTCAATAGCATCATAGCATTACAATTGTACTTCCAATGGCCACATTCCCTAATTTAAGAGATATGACTGTTTACTAAAAAATTGATCCATATTAGTAAGCATCGTGGCAATGCAAAAGTTTTGGTTAAGGCATTAGTTTACTTCAATGGCACGACAGCGTAACTCTTTCATACATCCCAGTGCTAGATGTCTTTTTGTGTTTTCCTATAAATAGCTATGATATAATGTTTGTAGAAGATCAATCACTTGAGTAAAATTTAATATTTCTTTTTAGTGCACTTCTCTAGTTTCTTCTTAGATTAAAATCTAAGGGAAGCTAGGGAAGTACAAGATACAATCATTTGAAGTATTTTAGCATGTGTTTCTTGAAGTAACTCTATAAGTTAAGGAAGAAGGAGTGTAGAGGACATACTTTGATCCTTTCTAGTGATATCACACTCTTGTATTTTCATTCTTCCATTAGTTTGATAAAAAATGATTTTGCTTGTCATTTATTCTATGTCTAGCTAGTTCTCTTATTTTGGATTGATAATGTAAAGTGCATGTTAAGTGCTAGTGAAGACTCTTATTCTATAAATGTTAAATGATGTTTTCAATATTATCACATTCTTAATTTAATGCATATAGTGGCTATATGTAGTTAAAATATAGTGTGTTATCTAGCCTCAATAGAGAAATGCAAGAATAACCAAGAATATTGAGATATGATGTTTGCATATATAGATATATGATGTGAAATGTTCTAGGCTCTTTGGGAGATACAATACCTGTAGGAGGTTAGTCAATATCCTTTTCACTATTACAAGCTTAACTAAGATATAGGGAAGCATATGCCCTGAATCATATCTATAATTAAGAGTCTCATTAGGACAGATTGGAAATTTACACTCATCAATCCAAAACACTTATTTTAAATATTATATCCAATGTTTTTACTATTTTATTATGTGATAAAAATCTCTATAAATATAATTTTTATTTTAGTAGGATAATTATTGCAATAAGAGTAAATTATAGCATTTTATTGCAATTAAGCATACTTCCTTATGAGTTTGATAATTTACTCTATTACTTTATTACTTGATTTGACGCATATACTTTCATATATTATATGAGATTTCATTATTTTTCATACCGAATAAAACTTAAGCATAATTTAGGGGTAATGGAGCCCAAGATTTTTATTTAATTCAAAAGTTCACTCCACAACCGCCTTCAAGTTTTGGGCGCCATTGCGGGGAATTATTTTATTTTTAATAATTTTAACTATATTATTGAATTAATTACATAGTTTGATCTACTTATATCATTGATTTTATTTATCTTGATTGCTGATTGCATATTTATGGTTACATGCTTTATAGATATAGAAAGGAACCTTTACTGTTTGAGTGTGAAATTGAAAGAACCCTTTAAAAAATAAAAAAATAAGATTATGGAAATGGCTAAACATGTACTAGATCAAGATCATATTAAACCTGTTAGTGATTAAGCTAACCCTTTAGTAGATAGAAATCATTAGAGCATTAATAGACCTACGATATAAGCTAATAATTTTGAATTAAAACCGTAATTCAAATGGTTAAAAATTCTCAGTTTGAGGGTACTCTTGATGAAGATCCCAATTCTCATATAGCCAATTTTTTTAGAAATTTATATAATATTTAAGTATAATAGTGTCAATGATGAAGCTTTTAAACTTAGATTGCACCCATTCTCTCTAAAGATAAAGCTATTATGTGGTTGAATTCTTTACCCCTAGGCTCTATAACCACTTGGAATGAGTTGGCTGATAAATTTCTTGTAAAGTATTTCACACCTTCAAAGACTACCAAACTTAGAAATGATATCACTTATTTTACCTAGTTTGAAGGAGAAATAATTTATAAGAGTTGGGGGAGATTTAAGGAAATGCTTACAAAATACCCTCACCATACTTTACATTGTTGGTTGGTTATCAGAACCTTTTATAATGAATTAATAGGATCTCCTAGAGCAATCATAGAAGCTGTTGCTCAAGGATCATTAATGTCTAAGTCATTTGAGAAAGCATATGAATTAATAGAGGAAATAGATAAAAATAATCTTTTGTAGTTTACTGATAGGGTAAATCCTTAGAGAGTAGCAAGAATTTTTGAAAATGATGCTTTGTTAATGTTGACTGCATAAGTTACAGTAATTTATAAAAGTTGAGTACAATTGGAGTGAATTCTTGATTAGAAATTAAATCATCTATGTAATTAGAAGTTTAAAATTTATTTAAAAATAGTAATGTACAAGGGAATGAAAATATTAATTGGTTGGAAGACAAAATAATTCATACTCCAATACATATAATCCAAGTTGGAGGAACCATCCTTATTTTAATTGGTCAAATAATATTGCTGGTAATAATAAATAGAATTTTAGTCAAAATAATCAAGGAGTAATTTGGAACAATTCTCAACAACTTGCTATTAATTCTAGACCTGCATATATTCTAGAATTTAATCAAAGCAATAAGTTTGGAAGTATAAAATCACTATTAGAAGTTGTACTGATGCAATTAGAGACTCAATTGCAAAATAAAGCTTATTTTATTTAGAAACCCAATTAAGTCAGCTTGAAACTTTAGTTAGTAGTAGACCTCTTAGATCATTGCCTAGCATTACTGAAGTTAACCCAAAGGAAAAAGAAAGAGATCCTAGTGAAAAAAATTTGAAGAATGGTAGCAATATGGCCCTGCCAAATTCATAAATCTAGGCAAGCCTGGCTGAAGAATATAAACTTAGAGCTATATGGGAGGAAAACAAGATTTTTAATTTTTAGTGCTTGGTAGATTTTATTTAGCAATAGTGATCATTAGAGAGTTTTCTTGTCAAAAAATTTTGAGAGAGTGAAAGGAACACTATAGCGCTGCTTATAGCGTCACAGTTCTTAGCTATGCTGTAGTGGTTTAAAATTCAAAATTTAGCACCGCCATGCCCATGAAAATTATGAAATGGGTAAGTTAAAAGTTTAATTTTTCTATCCCTGATAGTTCTTCTTGAGTGAAGTGTTGTTGAGTGTCATCGTTTCCTTTCTTGAATTTTAAAGTAATGGGTGTAAAGAAACTAAAGCTTTCATCATTAAAAAGAAGTGAACTGCACTTAAAGAATGAAGATTCCTTCTCTATTCTAAACATTCAAAGTTCTACAATATTTGATAAACTTTATGAATACAAAAATGAAGTTTATGAAGATACACAAATCTAAGAAGATGCATGGGTGTGAAGTTCTAGATAATGAATTTTCTCTTGGTGAAGATGTCTTACTTTTTCATTATAGGAAGAAATATTACCATGGAAAACTTAAATATGGATTGATTGTCCCTTTTTCTATTATTAGAGTATATCCTAATGGTGTTATAAGGATTCAAAATAAATAGAATTTTTACATCTTCAAGGTTAATGGTCATAGTTTGAAATCTTGTGGATGAGAGGTACAATGAATAAGAAACATCTAGAATATGTATATAAGGAGTTTTTATTTTCTATGTATTTTAAGTTAAGAGAGAGAGAGAGAGGGTGGAGAGAGAGAGAGAGATAGGTGTGTGAGAGAGGAAGGGGGGGGAGAGAGAGAGAGAGTTAGGTGTGTGAATGCTACTTTATTTTATTGAATATCCTTGCTTTGGGGAAAATTTCATCTTGTCAAGCCCCCCACTGGTTTAAGATGAAACAAAAGATTTGACTACTACCTATTGCGAGATGAGGTCCTAAGGTAGTTAATATCTACTCATGTGCTAGTGCCCCCACTATTAAGGAAAGTCATCTTTTTAGCGAGATGCACTCCTTATTCCCTGCTAAAGGATAAGTAATACATTACATTCTAATTCATAGAATTTTTTGATGACTAAAAATAAAATGAAAGGAAATAAAAGTTGGTTAGCCTCGGGCTAGTTTAAAAGGGTTTAACAATCCTAACAAACTTTCAAGTGGTATCAGAGCGGGATTCAAAAATTAAGTTTTAGATAAATTTTGAATTTTGGATCTATGGCTAACTTTCATAACCAGAACATAGCAGAAGGGTATTCCATTACTCGAACACCCTTGTTTGATAACATTCCTTTTGATTTCTAAAAAACTCATAAATCCTCCTTTTTGCAAACAATCGATTATCGCATGTGGATGCTTGTTAAAGATGGTTATGCAGCACCTTGTAGACTTGATAATGGTGTTAAAACTAAACTTTCTTTTACTAAATGGACTCTTGATGATAAGGATTTAGTACAACTTAATGCAAAATCTCTAAATTATTTTTTTTTGTGCACTAAAATTTGAAGATTACATGCGTGTTTCAACTTATACAACTGGTAAAGAAATTTGGGATAAAATATGTATCACTTATAAAGGTAAAACTAAAGTTAAGCAATCTAGATTAAATATGTTACTTCACGACTATGAACTCTTTCACATGAAACCTAGTGAGTCAATATCTGAAATGTATACTAGGTTTACACAAATTGTCACCTCCCTACATGCCTTAGGAAGAGAACTCACTATGAGAAAGTTAACAAAATTTTGAGATGTTTACCTTCTTCTTATGATGCTAAGATAATTGTGATCACTGAATCTAAGAATTTGAATACTTATTATATTGATAACTTACTTGGATCACTCATTACTTATGAGCAAGGAGTGAACAAAGAAAACTTGATGCAGGTGAAAAAAAGAAGGAGAAAATTGTGGCGTAAAGGCTAATGATATGGATACTGATTATTTTGGGTCTGAAAGTGATTATGGTGCCTTAATTACTAGGCAATTCAAAATCTTTCTAAGGAAGAAATAAAAGCACCATCAGAAATGGAACATAGATAAGAATAGTAAAAATTCTAAAGGTTCTTCTAAAATGGTTTGCTTTGAATGCATGAAGCTAGGATATATAAAAGCTGATTTTCCTACACTTAAGGCTCACCCAAGAAAGGAGAAGGGTGAGGAGAAACCCAAGTTCATGAAGGATAAGAAACTGATCTAAAAGGCTTTCTGGGTGGATTCTACATCTGACTACTCTGAGACTGAAGCTAAAGAGGAGACTACAAACTTGTGTTTGATGGAAGATGAACATCTTGGTGATTCTGACCAAGAAGAGGTATGTGAATTAACATATGATAGATTACTTAATGTTTCTAAGAAAATACATTCATCATATAGGAAACTTAAGAAATCACATGCTAACCTAAAATTGGAATTCTTGAACCTACAAAAAAAGCATGAAATTTTTCTTAAAGATCATTCTACACTTGATAGCAATCACATGTCATTACTTGATGAATTTGATGAGTTAAATAAAAAGAAATCTAATTTAATTATTGAGTATGATTTATTAAAAGAATTGCATGTTGAATTAGAAAGGGAATATAAGTACTTAGATACTATTGCATCTGATTTAGACAATAAGGAGCATGCATTGAAAATAGAAAATTCAATTCTTGAAAGTGAAAATAAGTTTTTGAAAGCTGAATTAATTACCCTCAAAGAAAATAAAAAATAACCTGCACTAGAAGAATTTCATAAACCTTCAATAAAGCATACATAATTCAAACCTAGGAAAAGGCACTATAACCCAAATAGATTAGTAAACCCTTTTTCCTAGAGTTAGATGTTTCTCATGTGGCATGCTCAGATATATCTCCCACACTTACACTATTCACCATAGTATAAATTAGGTGTGGAGACCCAAATTGTATGATTCATAGCATAACACATATGCATTGCATTCTTCTTTCCATAAGAAGGGACCCAAACACATTTGGGTTCCTAAATCTAACATTTAATGATTTTGTAGGTGTGCTCTCACACAAGACCTTATGAGAGCATGTGGTACCTAGACAACGGATATTCAAGGCATATGACTGATGATGCAAGTCAATTCATTTCGTTAGAGGCCAGGGCTGGAGGCAAGGTCACTCTTGGAGACAACACCATTAGAAAAGTGGCGGGCGCAAATATAATCAAAAACTCCAATAACCTTTTAATTAAAAATATCTTGCTTGTAGATGGACTGAAACACAACTTGAACAACATCAATCAACTATATGACAAAGGGTTCAACATAAAGTTTTTGGCAAACACTAGTATTATCAGCTTAAATAATAACACTATTTTGTAAGGAAGAAGGATCAATAATGTCTATATGCTTGATTTAAATAACATTGAGTATGTTGCTTCATTTTGCTTAAAAACTGTTGTTGATGAGTTTTGACTATGGCATAGGAGGTTATGTCATGCAAGCATGAAAACCCTTAGAAGAGTAACCCAAAAAGACTTAATTAGAGGTGTCCCCAAGCTTAAGTTCACTAAGGACCACCTGTGTGATGCCTGTCAACTAGGAAACAAGTTCAATCCTCTTTCTATTCCATTAAGAACATTAGCACCTCTATACCTTTAGAAGTCCTTCACATGGATTTATTTGGACCCATTAACTCTGCCATCTTAGGGGGAAAAGTGTATGGATTTGTGATTATCGATGAGTACTCGAGGTTCACTTGGATTAGATTTCTATCACACAAAAGTGAGTCATTTGATGACTTTAAATCTTTCTCCACTTGGATTCAGAAGAAGCTAGGTTGTGAGATCTTGACCATACATAGTGATTATGGTGAAGAGTTTAAAAATGTGAGATTTTAAACTTCCTGTGAGAAGCAAGGGATTAGTCATAACTTTTCAGCTCCTAGGACCCCTCAGTAGAACGGGATAGCTGAAAGAACGACTAGGATATTAGTGGAAGCCACTAGAGCCATGATTGCAGAGTATTCACTTCTAAAATACTTTTGGGCAGAAGCGGTGAACATATCCTATTATGTATGGAGTAGGGTGAATGTTAGATCCAAACTAAATAGGATACCCTATGAGATCATTAAGGGTAGAACACCTAACCTTTCTCACATCCATGTCTTTGACTGTAAGGACTTCATTCTTAATAATGGGAAATCACTCTTAGGAAAATTTGATCCAAAATCTGATGAAGGAGTGTTCTTAGGATATTCAAGTGTGAGGAAATCTCTTAGAGTGTTTAACAAGAGGACATTTGTGGTAGAGGAGACTACTCATATAGTATTTAATGAATTAGATCCTAAGAAGTCTAGAGCTAAGGAAGAAGATGAAATTGGAGAGATTAGCCAAGGAGTAAAAATTATAAATCTGAAGAAAAGGGTAGAGCCTCAAAACATTGATGGAGTAGGTGAGATTACAAAAGGTGTAGAAATAGCAAATCTAGAGGAAAGGGTAGAACCTCAAAACACTTTGCCTAGAGAATGGAGATATTCTTCAAGTCATCCTAATGAACTGATCTTAGGAGATCCTTTTGAAGGTGTTAGAACTAGGCATAGACATAGAAAGGAAGTAAACATACCTTTATCTCAATAACTGAACCCACCAACAACAATCAAGCCCTTTCTGATAAATTTTGGATCTTAGCTATGCAAGAAGAACTTAACCAATTTGTGAGGAAGGATGTCTGAGAGTTAATAGAAAGACCTAAGAATCAAAGTGTAGTAAGAACCAAATGGGTCTTTAAGAATAAAATGAATGATTCTAGTTTGGTGGTTAGGAATAAGGCAAGATTGGTGGCTAAGGGGTACAACCAAATAAAAGGGATTGATTTTGAGGAGACCTTTGCCCCTGTAGCTAGATTGGAAGCCATTAGAGTGCTACAATCTTTTGCCTGTTATAAGGGATTTAAGCTTTTCCAAATAGATGTCAAAAGTGCCTTTTTAAATGGGGTAGTAAAATAAGTTGTGTTCGTAGAGCAACCCCCAGGTTTTGAGAGTTTCCAATTTCTAAATCATTTTTATAAATTAAAAAAGTTCTTATATATATTAAAACAGGCACCCAGAGCTTGGTATGAGAGGCTTAGCACATTCTACTGGAAAGGAAGTTTGTTAAGAGGAGCATAGACACCACCATTTTTCTAAAAAAAGTAGGAGATGATTTACTCATTGTCCAGATCTATGTTGATGATATACTTTTTAGATCTTCTAATAAAAATTTATGTGATAATTTTTTTAAAAATAATAAGTAAAGGGTTTGAGATGAGTATGATGAGAGAATTATCCTACTTTTTGGGGTTTAGCATAAGGAAAATAGATGATGGAACTTTTCTTAATCACTCAAAGTACACTAAGGACATCTTGAAGAAATATGAAATGGATAAAGCTAGGCCAATAAACACTCCCATGAGCTCCAGTGTCCAGTTAGATAAGGATTCAAATGGAAAATCTATTAATCAAAGGAAATATAGATGAATAATTGGATCACTACTTTACTTGGCTATTAACCGACCTGATATAATGTTTTGTGTTTGTCTCAGTGCTAGATTTCAAGCTGATCCTAAAGAATCCCACATAACTATAGTTAAGCGAATCCTTAGATATCTCTTAGGGACCCAAAATATGGGAATCTGGTATCCTAGACATAGCATTTCTTTTGAAATTATTAGATATTCTAATTATTATTTTGTGAGGTGTAGCATGGATAGAAAGAGCACTTCTGGAACTTGCCAATTCATAGGATAGTCCTTAGTCTCCTAGTCCAGTAGAAAATAAAACTCTATTGCACTTTTCACTGCTGAAGCTGAGTACATTACCTTAGGAAGTTATGTGGCCCAAGTCCTTTGGTTGAAGCAATAAATTTTGGATTTAGGATTACCTATTGGCGCAATTTCAATTCTATGTGATAACACTAGTGCTATCTGCATCTCTAAAAATCCTATCCAATATTCAAGAACCAAACACATTGACATAAGGCATCACTTTATTTGGGATCATATTACCAAAGGAGACATTGAGTTACACTATATAGCAACTGAAAACCAACTAGCTGACATCTTTACTAAACCACTGGCCTTTGATACATTCAGCATGTTAAGGATCAGATTGGGTGTGATTGAGCATGAATTTGATTATTACTGAATTCTAAATTATGTATTTTTTATTTTTATTTTTTATTTTTCTTTTATTTTTATTTGATTTATTTGCTTATTTCTTGTTACATGTCTTGGCTTTATGTCATTTTGATTTCCTGCTATCTTTTTATTTTGTTTATTTCCCTTCACATGTCTTTACCTTTTTTATTCTGAGTTTATGTTTAAGTTTTTCTTCAGTCTTTTAAAAAGAATCACATCACTGCTTGCTTTTAAAATGAGATTTGTTTTTCCTTATTTTGTTTAGAAGTCCATTAACAGTGATTGACTTCTCTAAAATAATTAAAGGAAGAAACATTCATGATTATTTTCTCTTCCTCTAACTCCTTTAATGGTATGTTGTTTCTCTTTGAACTGAAATCTTTTTAAAATTTAAGAAATTGAAATTTAAAATAGAGATTTATTTTATCTTCCAACAAAAATCTATCTCATATGAATGGTGTTTTCAAATCATTAAATCATGAGTGTGTTTTCTTAATCAAGTGATTGTAGTTATCATATGAGTTTGATTCTATTTTGTGGGTTAATCTTCCATATACTAGAGAGTGAGTTCCTCCCACTCTTATATCTAGAAGATAATCTCACAACTAAGAATATTTAGAGGTTCTGAAAGAAAGCAAGCTTGTAAAAGAAAATGAAAAGAGGCACAAAATGAGCCCAACACTAAAAGGATGCGCAATATTCGCCAATTCAAAGATACACAAAGTGTATCAAAATCAAAAGATGTGCAAAGTGCACTAGATAACTGAAAATCAAAAGATGTACAAAGTGCGCTAGATAACTATAAGGGAGGCACAAAATGAACCCACAAAAATGAGCTTCCTTCCCTATCAAACCTTTAAAAAATTTAGAAGAGTCTATGCAATACTTAATATTTTCAAACCCTTGAGATTGAAAATCATGGTTCTTGATTCTTTACTTTGGAATACTATTTAATCATATATTATTTTTGAAACGAAGTTTGAAAGGATCACTTTTGTTATCCAATCTCTTCCTTTTTTGATTGGATTTTTGTTTAAAAGGAACATCAACCTGTCAGGTGTATGAGCTAGGGTTTACAAGATTTTTTTTTCTGAATTTTTCTGGATTTTAGCTTCATCACTTTCTTCTTATTGGCTTAGGAATTTGAAATTAAGGAAAAAATCTCATTTACTAGAGTTGATCGATTAAAAAAAACTCTATTTTTCATTATTTTTAGTCATTTTTTATCTTTTTTTGGTGTTTTTTGTTTGATTTTTCTTTTTATTTTTCTGTAATATTTTGTACTGTAGTTCTTCTCTGTGTTATTCTATGTGTCATGTTATATGTTTGTTTGTCTGTTTCCTCCTTTCTGTGATGTCAAAAGGGGGAGTAGTGTTAGTGTTGTACTGTTTTGTGCCTATTTTAGTGAAATCTAAATTTCTTATATTTAATTATTTTCCTTTGTCGTATACATTAATCTTTTTAATCTCCTTGATTTAAAACTGCCTAACAAATGTTTTTCATCATAGAAAAGGGGGAGATTGTTGCAAATCTGGATTCAAGGATTATAGTTTTGATGATCACAAACATTTCTTGCATTTTTATTTCTGTTCTACTGTCACTACTGCACATCTATTTTGATTGCCCTGCATACTAATGTTTCAGGTCCATCAGGTCAATTACAATTCAAGCCAGCTCAAGTTTGAGTGGACTAGGACTGAGTCAGTCTGTAATGTCAAATTTGTTAGTTTTTACTCTATCTTGAGTCAATTGTAAAAAGGTGGATCCTGATGCTAAGTAATCTTGCACACACACACTTAGGGAGAGAAATTCTATAAAATTAAGAGTTTGACTATTTTTGATTATATCATCCTGGATGATCCCAAATCATCTTGGATGATTAGATCAAAATAGAAACCTTAATTAGGGCAGCTGTGTTAAGTTAGTCTGAATAAGCAGATCGTCTTAGACGATCCTCACATCATCCGGGATGACATGCTCAAATCAAAATTTCTTAGCCGCCAGACTCATTTAGGTAGGTTCTTATTTAAGGGATTTTGGTCTAATCATACAGGACTATATACATATCATCCTGGATGATTCATTATAATCATGCCTAAATTAGTTCGGTGATTAAGAAAAGTAATTAAGGATTTATTGATAGATCACATCATCCTGGCCAATCAGAAGATCATCCGGGACGATCAGTTATAAATCCTCATCGTCTAACATAATTTTCCTGAACGACTCGAATTATGTACCAAATGATATTGCCTATTTTTGAACAATCGTTCAGGATGATAGCTATATTATATTGAATGATCAAGTCATATTTCTATATATCATCCCGACTTATCTCTTAGATGACCCGAACTATCTACTGGATTGAAACGTATGTTTGAACTAATCGTACAGGATGATGACCACATCATCCTGGATAATCTATTAAATCTTATCTTCTGATCATCCAGGAGAGCTAGATCGTCCAGACTGAAATGTCTATTTTTGTATTGATCATACAGGATGATCGATAGATTGTCCTTGATGATATTTGACGGCAAGTTGAAATTTAAGGCATTTTTTGAGCCCTTATATTTTACGATCTCTTGTTTGTTAATGTTGGAATCTTTGGCTGCTGTCCTGACCTTGGAAAGTCTTGAGAAGGAGAGGGAGAGCATGGGAGAGAGGGAGAGGATCATGTGAGGTGGAGTTTGTGAGGTTTTCACAAAGGTTTCTCCAAGCAAGGATTTGAGTCGCCTTCTCCAGTCATCATCCCTTATTCCGTGGTGGCACTGTGGGAAGGATCATCAGCAAGAAGATCGAGGTTCTCTGTCTGCTTCAGGAGGAAGCAAAAGGAGGTAAGGTTCTCTGACTGTGTCATGCGGAAGCAAAAGGAGTTTGGGTTCTCTGACTCACCGGGGTTGGTCAAAAGGAGTTTTTGTAAAGGCTTCTTTGCCTTGTTGCGGGAGAAAAAATAGAGTCACTGAGTTTTAGTGCAATACCTGGAGGGGAGGCTCTAGGGAGTGGATGTAGGTCAAGTTGACCGAACCACTATAAAATCTAGTGTGTTCTTTCCTTTATTATTTCGTATTTTAATTTCTGTACTTTAATTTCATGTGCATGATCGTGTGGCTAAAGTTATTGATTTGTTTGATTAAGCATCTCTACATCAAAGAGCAATTATGTTTATTTTAAAACATTCAAAAATGATTCAAATTCTTATTTTTACTTAATAATTTTTAAAACTTCTAATTCACCCCCCCCCCTCTTGGTTAGTCTCCGGCTAGTTTATAAGGGCTTAACAACCCTAACGAACTTTCAATCCAATCATTGCAAGAAGGCGATAAGTCTCACTTCACATTCCTATAAGCTCGATAGAGATTTAGGGAACCATATGCTCTACTCCAAGTCAAATAAGAAAGAGTTTACTTATGAAAAGTTGTGTAATTCATAGTTTTGCATTCCCCAGCAGAGATAAAATTTCAACCCTTATTTTCATTCAGTAGGGTAAACATTGTAGCTATAGTAGGAAGTATTAGTTCATTTACTTATTAGTAGAAGACTTTCTCAGGGGATATACACTCTCTCAATCAGTTTCTTACTTGATCAACACGTGTACTTATGTATTTAGTGGGTATTATATATAAAAAAAGCCTAATCATACATCAACCCATTGGTTAAACATAATTCACACACATCAAGAACACAACCACACAATTAACTTTCCCTTAAACAAATGTTATAGTGTCATTCGCTAACATTAGAAAAGAATGAGTAAGCATCCAAACACATGTATTTCTCAGTAAAACATCTCAATAGAATGGTTATAGACAAACAGTGGAAACAAAATGACTTTTATGTCATGTCTTTTATCATGAACATTAACGCTTGCACTCATAAAAAATGCTTGCTCTGTTATGCAGTGGAATGACCAGTGTGGGAAAGACCAACTCTGACAAGCTAAGTAAAATTATATAAGAAATCACTATCCTCATTTCTCTCTACCTTTCACCCTATGAATCCCCATGGAATATCCTAATGGGAACACATCAGGACACTTATATGCAGTTTCAATACCTACATATAAAGTGTCTTGATCTATGTGGGTAAACTAGGAGAGACGGATGACCTCCCCAAGTCACCCAATGAGACTTATCAATTCCTTTGCCCTCCTAGTGATAGCATCAATCAAGGTCTGATCTCAGACCTACTTCATTAAAGTTGACCATATTGAAGAGTTTGAGAGAGCAAAAGGAATGATTGAAATAGCGTATAGGATACTTCCCTGCGACACTCTATCCACTATTCCTTCTATTCTCCCCAATAGAGTAGAGCTATGAGATGCTCCATATATAAAAAATTCATTCCAAAAGGCTAACATTAAGAAGGAAGGCACATTTCCTTTCTCTTTCTTTTTCCTTCATTTGTCGTAGGAAGAGAGACCACATAATCAATGAAAGCTCACAGCCATTCTTACCATCAAAAGGGATACACACCCAAGAAAAAAAGACACAAGGAATGTCACCATTACAAATAAATGCTACAAAGACTTGATTCTATTCACAATCCTAAGAGTCTGCTCGCTCTATTTATATGAAGATAACTGTGATGAATCGTGTAAGAAGTTAAAAATTGAAATATTGACTTAATAAATAATAAAGACATCAAAGAGGCATATCAAAATAATCTTCTCACCTACTTCTATGAGGTAACCCATTTCACCTCCCAAAACATTTATTAATTCATACAACAAAATCAACATCACCTTGGCAAGATCAAAATCACATAAAAAAAAACAAAATTCCTAAGCTACTGTTAGCCTACTCCCCCCATTGTGATAAGCTCCAATTCACTAGTGCACGAGTCTCTGACAAAAGGTTAATCTGAAGTGCTCCAACACTATAGTCGATTGTAGGCACCATGCCCTTAACCACTACATATAATACCCCCTTCTTTTTTCGACAAGCCAAAAAATGTTGTGTGTGGTTTGCCTCTCAGTTGGTAAAATATTGCATCACATATCATGGCAATGAACAACCCTTATGGATGACTCCCTCTACCTCTAACATGACATGCCCAATAATGAGGGTAGAGCATGAGTCTCCTTAGTTGGCAAGTCTTGATGGTTACCCCCATAATGGCTAAGTGTCTGACATAAGGTGTAGTTCATCATAGGCAACATTGCATACCAGTAGTAAACCTGCTCACTAATGAGTCAGGAAGACCAACTTATACCAAACTATATGAGTTTGCAGTTAGTATACAAAACTTACTAACCTTACCATTCAAGTAAGGGAAAGGTATAAAGAACAACTGAATAACAAAGAATCTCTTTATATCTATATTAGTATCACATTAAAAAGTATGACAAAATTATAAAATCAAAGCCAACCGAAGTGACTTACTTATTAATCACACTTGCGCCTTCACTCTCTTTCTCACTATCACCCTCGGGAAATTCCTTGAAGTAACAGGAAGGATCCTTAAAACTTAAATGGAGCTGAACTCTAGGTGCCAACCTCCAAACTCAATCTGTGACCCTATCAAAATATTGGTCACCTAATAAATATTCAAAGTCACCACCATGAACAATATGAAAGACCTCATCTAGCCTTCTAGTCAATTCAACAACATACTCCTCAGCCTATTCCTTGGACTTAAAGACAAAAAAAAAAGAAGCCACTGCCTCTACTTGATCATTGGCATCTACAGCCTATACTACTATAGCTTTGGCTATGTTTAGTTCAAACTGATTCTAAATTTTGAATTATGCTATGTGCTCCTCTAACAGATTCAACATCATCACTTTTTCAAGATTTCTCTTTCTCTCCTCTACTAAGTCAGCCTAGACATGCATCTTCATGTCATTTAGGTAACCACCTCTAGTGATAGAGTCAATATGATGCCTGCCTAAAAGAAAGACCTTCTGTTAGGAGTTGGCTAATGATTTCATAGTCAATCACATCAAACCATTACAATCCAATTCTTTTATATACTTCTCCAATGACTCACTATGAAGAAGCTTTCTATGCTTAAAGCACTAGCTAGATATCAAGCTAGGACCCTGGCCCTCAGTCTTATAACACTCATTCTCCCTAAAGGAAGGGACCTCATTATCAATTAATGGTGTATAGCCCTTAGAATACTCCAAGACTTCCGTTCCCTCAGTGTGCTCTTTTCCTTTACTCAAAATTGCTGCCTTCTTTTCCTTGGCCACTTGGTCAATGGGCAGTTCCTCTATGCTAGAGGATTCCACAATCTCCTTCCCCCTTGTTCACAATGGATGGCACCTATAGTCCTGTGGTGCCCATAGTCGCTTTGTAAAAGGCACCTTGGAGCATGTTCTTATATCCACATCTTTTTGCTTCTTCAAATGGACCTCTCGGTGAAGTTCAAAACTAGTTGTAGAAGTCTTCATCTTTGGCCTCATTGCCACAACACAACTGACTTCTAAGATGCTACTTGTACAGGGATAGTGCAACCAAAGACCTTATCTATAAAATACATATATATAATAAAAAAAAATGTAAGGATATTCCACTTATCAAAATAAGGAAGTCACTTATAATAAATGGTCATATATATGCATTCTGCTAAGTAACATGGTGTTTAATGATCAATGGCCCATTCTTTACCACCTTCAATACTGCCTTCTATCAAAAAGATAGATAAGGAAGGAGCACCTTCTTCTTCCTTAATGCCACCAAAGTAATCAACACCTTCTAACTATGCAGACTCAGAACAACTACAAACTTCTTATTTCAATCTCTCACCTTATTCGCAAGAGCTACAGTCTTGCCAAATGCATGGGAGAGTAAGACAAAGCCCTCCGAAGATGCCTTCTATGTGAATACATGTCTAAATAGATTCAATGATAAAGGCAACTCAAGTTCCCTAAGTAAAGAAATAAATGATACATTCACCACCATAGAGTTTAGTAAAATTTTAATAGGGATGACACCATAGAAATTTTGAATTTCTTCTAGCTAGATGCATAAGCAAAATTATAGCTCCAACACTAATGGATCAACTAGGATAATTCCCTATTTAACACAGAGTTAATACACTCATCTTCCTTCACCAGCCATATAGAGTAGTCAGCATGAGAAAAAATAATCATCGAATACATATTCAACATACATTTGTCTGATAAGTATTAGCTAATCCTTCCTCAATAATACTTTTACACTTGCACAAGCCAAACAAATTAGTAAAAATATTGAAAAATAGGAGAAGCAAAAGTGATATGGAGATGGCCCCATTATTATGGCCATAACTCTTTTATTTATTTTCCAAACCTGGTACATAAAGGCTAAAGCCTTTCAAATTAAATTCAATTTGGAGGATCATGCCATTTCTTTCATTATTAAAAGATTTGATGTACCTAATCGCACTTGCCCCCAGCTGTTACAATGATAATCCTTAAAATTCATGGCCCACGTGCCACCTCATCCAATTTGATGAGAAAAAAAAATCTTTTTCTTTTTGCAAGAAACTTTTAAAAGATAAAGGCTTGATTTAAAAGGGCAATTTCCCCTAAATTCATTAAACAAGTACATAGCTCATAAAGTAGAATCAACTGATATGGTGACTATATTAGATGCTATAAAACTTAGGATCTTTTTACATATTTGATACTAGTCTACCCATCTTGTTAAGATACTAAAAATATTTTGGGCACCCTAGATGAACCCCTCCTTCTTAGTCTAGATAAGCATTGTACACTACTTAGAATCTATCAAGTTTATTTGACTCCACACAGTTGCTATCTAATCATTTTGTAAGGCCACTACACCTCTCAAATCACCATCACTCATAGCAGTAACTCCTTCTCCATTAATATAAGGTTTGTCTGCATCCATTTCCTTGATAGATGACTCTTAGGCTATAAGGATCTTGATAATTTTTCTCTTGAAATTTTCTCTTGGGGGGGGGGGGGGGGGGGGTTAATGAGCAAGGCATAAGTAAAGGAATTTATCAGTTAATTATGAACCTTGACACTAGTTTGCTCCTCAGTGACCACTTCTACAACTACTTTAATAATAGTACCAATGTTGTTAACAACTACATTCCACACTAAGACACATGCCTCATTCGGAGTTGCTTTACCCACGTATTCTGTCATGCCCTTAAGAGTAAAGTAATGATGTCTCTCCCTTCATCCTAAGACCCTTCATGTTCATTAGTCATAACAAGTGCAATAGGAGTGACCAACTCTTTTGTCCCCTCGATAAGGTCAGATGACCAATCATCCTTAATGGCATTAAGGTCCTAAACATCAACATGAGTCTTCTTGGATACTTGCATCTCCTCTCCAATAACAACCTTACTTGTCATGACCACTTCCACATTCGAGGCCTCCATACCAAAAGAAGCTCATGATCTCTTAAAGGTTTCCTTCCTAGAAGGAAGAATGCTAAGATGAGAGGTTAGATCCATTTCACTAAATTCACAAAAGGCTTACAATTTGGAAGTAGATGCAGGTATCTATTGGCCTCAAAACCAGTAATTATATTGAAAGTTAAAATGGGACCATTCAGTCTCAAGTGATGCACACACGCAATAGTTCAGGATAGTAAAGTCATATTTACTCATGTGTTTCTTTGATTTATGATTCATTTATCAGGCCTTTTTGACATTTGATGTCAAAGGGTTGATCAATAAGGAAACAATATGTGCACTCATCATAGCTTGTGCATGTACTTATTGTAGGTATCTAAAATGTTATATTTAGGTCATGAAGAAGGAGGATTCCATCCCTTTTAAGGACTATTTGTTTTAAGGACTTGCGCAAGAGCTAGGAATGATCTTATCACTGAAAGTTTGATAGGGATGTTAAGCCCTAGTGAACTAGTCCTGAGGCTAACCAAGAGGGGGGGTGAATTGGTTATTTAAAAATTTCACGAAGAAAAGAAAAATCTTTTCGATACTTTGCAACGAAAACACGTAAACAAGAACGAAAAGATCAATCATAGATATTCACCCAAGTAATTAATATCAGAAAAGTAAAGTGCAGAACAGAATCAAAAAATCAAACCAGATTTTATAGTGGTTCGGTCAACTTGACCTACGTCCACTCCCCGGAGCCTCCCCTCCGGGTATTGCACTAAACAAAAAGTGTCTCTCCTTTTACTCCCACAGCAAGGCGAAGAAGCCTGTACAAAACCTCCTTTTCACCACACGGTGAGGCAGAGAACCCGACCTCCTTTTTCTTCCACCTGAAGCGGGCAGAGAACCTCGGATCTTCTTGCGAACGATCCTCCCACAACGAACACCAACTAGACGAAAGACGACGAGCGGAGAAGAAAACTCTGATTCGTGCTTGGAGCAACCTTCGTGAATCCCTCACTGACTCCCCCTCACAAGATCCTCTCTCTCCCCCAAACTCTCTCTCTCTCTAGGGTTTTTCTGGAAAGGAAAGTGGCAAAAGATTTTTCTTGTTGGAAGAAAATATCTTTTGTAGGAGGGCTTAAAATTTGCCCTAAATCTCAACTGGTCGGCCATGATCGTCCAGGACGATCGATAGATCATCCTATACGATCAGTTCAAAATCAGCTGTTTAAGCCTAGACGGTCTGGCTCTTCTGGATGATCAGTAGAAAAAATTGATCATATCATCCCGTATAATCCTGCGATCGTTCGGGACGATTAGTGCAAATCGAGGAATATCATCCAGAAGATAGTTCGGGTCATCCAGAGAAACTTGTGCTGGATGACCAAAAAATGACTTGATCGTCCAGGATGATAAGGGTATCGTCCTGTATGATTAGTTCAAAAAGTGCCAAAATCATCCTGTTCATAGTTCTGGACGTACAGCTGAAATGCACTAGACGATCTTGATCGTCTGGGATGATCTTGCGATCGTCCAGGATGATATGATCATATCAATCAAAAGTAAATTGCTTTCCTTAATTACTAGATTAATTTAGGCATGATTGTACTGAATTGTCCAGGATGATATATGTATCGTCCGGGACGATCAGACCAAATAACTTAAAATAAAAACTTGCCTAACTTGATCTGGCGGCTGAGAATTTCTGATTTGAGCATATCGTCCCGTACAATTCAAAGATCATCCAGGATGATCTGCTTAACCAGACCCTCTTAACTTAGTCACCCTAATTAGGGTCTCTATTTTTACCCGATCGTCCAGGATGATGTGAATATCATCCAGGACAAACTGAATAAAAAATGAATAGAAACTCTAATTCACTCAAGCTCTCCCCCTGAGTGTGTGTGTGCAAGGTTACTTAGCTGGGGGATCAGTTACATTACAATTGACTCAAGAAAAAGAAAAATAGTACATTGGACACACTTGGACCTGATCTTGAGTTGGCTTGAGTGGCTCGTGATCTTTTGTGCCTGAAACAGGTTAGCCAAGCAAAACACACTAGAAACATATTTGTCATCATCAAAACTAGATTTGCAACAATCTCCCCCTTTTTGATGATGGCAAATATTTATATAGTAGTTTGAAAATAACAAATAACTGGGAGATTGAAAAACAAATATTTTTATAAATTTTCATTTAACAACTAAATCAATACAGGAAACATAACACATAAAAAAATAGAAACGACTACAACTGACTCCCCCTTTTGACATCACAAAAAGGAGGAGGGTAAACAGAAATACCAAAACATCAGTACAGAAGAGAAAAGAAAACAACTACAAAACAAAAAACTAGAACGAAAGCGAATCCTGATCGAAAGAAGGAGGTGGCGGTGGTGGGTTGAAGTAATGGTGAATGGCTAGAAAATGGGCTCCAATCCAGGCAATTTCCTGGTCATGCTGTTGTTGCTGCTGCGCAGCATAGTCAGTGAAGCACTGGATGTCCTCGGCATGCTGCTGCTCCTAGGTAGCCACATAGGAGTCAAATCTGGCCTCCCACTGATCGAAGCGCTGCACCAGGTGGTCAAAGGGAGAGACAATGTGAAGGGGAGTAGGTGCCTCGGGTGCAGCAGGAACTGGAATAGCCTCTTCCTCTTTCTCCTCAACATCCAGGGCGGGCTCCGGATGTAGTCGGGTGCTGTGTAGGACGTGGAATGAGTTGTTTGTGAAGAAGGAAGGAGGGACATCAGGAGAAACAGGATACTGAAGGTCATATTTTGTTTCTAAGGCATAATGAATGAGATGACCTAAAACTAGATTTGGACGACGCCTGTGACCCGGATCTCTAATGGTGGTTAGGTGTTCTATGTATCGGATAATCAGATCAGAGGCAATAAACTCTCGATGGGCCATGATGTAGTAGGTGGTCAAGGACAGTAACGGGGTGATGTGAATTCGATCCCCCGCCTTTGGAATGACGGAGGACCGAAGGATGTGCTGAATGGTCCGTGTGTCCTTGAGAAGGGAAGTGCAAGCGTTGTTATAATAGGGTGCTTTTGTATTGCAAAGGAAGTGATAGGCGACACTCCAATCATAGTCAGGATCGGTGATAAGCGTGTGGAGTTTGTCGCCAGTGACAGACAGGTTAAGAATATTAAGAAAATCATGGGTAGTTAGTTCCACGGGATGTGGATTGACATATCAGCGAAGAGTGGAATAGTCCGCAGAAATGCGTAAATTGGCAAAGAAAATCTGAAGGAGTTCAAGATTAAAAAGAAAGGCTAAGGTCAGGATGAAGGTGAGGGAGGTGTGTGCAAACAGATCTAGAATAGGATAAGTGAGAGTGCGGGGATTTATAATTTTAGAGTGCGTGATCCCCACGTCATGATAACACTCGATAGCAGCCTGATCGACTACATTTGGAAAGCGAGGATCAACATGTCCTCGGGAGGAACTTACACCCTTTTGCCGCGAGCCTTTTCCACCAGCCATTAGGAAACAACAGTGAAGGAAAGTGGAGGGAGAAAGTGTGAAAGAAAGGATGAAAATCAGCTGTTTAAATAGACTTGGTCTGATCATCCCGTACGATCGCGAGATCATCCAGGACGATCGGTGCAATTATTACGACCTGGACGATTGGTCAAAAAGGTGGTCCGATCGTCCAGGATGACTAGACACATACGATCGTCCTAAGGAGTCAGGTTGGATGACCGTTGATGAAAAGTATCGTCCAGGATGATTCAGTGGATCGTCCAGGATGATATGTAATAAATATGTCAAACGGGCCGAATTCGAATCGTCCAGCGGCTTGACATGTGGATCGTCCAGGATGATAAGGTGGATCATCGAGGACGATGGAAAATAATTGGAACAATGTTAGCCGTTTGATCAAATCAAGAAGATATGGATCATATCGTCCAGGACGATGTAAGGATCATCCAGGACGATCACCAATAATTGGAGTTTTTTCAGCAGCAGGAGCAGTGTGTGGACGATTTTGAATGAATCATCCAGGACGATGTTTGGATCGTCCAGGACGATCAAGGTATCATCCAGGATGATGTGAAGAAAATAGAAAGAGATGGAGGATGAAGATGACAGATCAAGATCCTAAAAACACAACCATGAAATCAAAATAAACCAAAAATGAATAAAACTCTCAACAAAAACACATAAATTATTTTTTTTATTTTTTTTTATCAAGCTGCTCGAGTAAATCAGAATTTTTCCTTAATTTTAGATCCAAAAACCAATAAGAAGATGATTAACAGTGTTGAAATCCAGAAAAGGTTAGAAAAATCGACTTTTGTAACTCTGACCCTAGGCACCTTATCGATGCAAACCTCTTTCAAAATAAAAATCTGATTCAGAGGAAAAGACATTAGATTTGAAAAGAGATCCTTTCAAGCCTCGTTCCAGAAAAATATCTGATATAATAGTGTTACAAAGTAAAAAATTAGAAATCAGGATTTTCAAAACATAAGCTTTTGAAAGTATTAAGCGGCACACGGATTTTTCTAAGACCTTTAACGATCTGAAAGGAAAGAAAGCTTGGTTGGGCTCATTTTGTGCCTCTTTTTCAATTTAGTCAGCGCTTTGCGCATCTTTTAATTTTTGATACACTTTGTGTATCTTTTAGTTGGCAATTTTTCACATCTTTTCAGCTTTGGGCTCATTTTATGCCTCTTTTTCAATTTAATTGGCGCACTGCGCATCTTTTGTAAGCTTCCTCCTTTTCATAATCGTTAAAGAGTCTCAGCTGTGAAATTATCTTCCAGATATAGGAGATGACTCTCCACAATAAGGAAGAATGATTCACAAAATAAAAGCCATACATCATATGATAAATGCAATCACTTGGTTTAGAAAATCAAACTAATGACTCAAGACTTTGAAAAAACATTATTGATATGAGGTAGATTACTGTAGGAAGATAAAATAATCTCTATTTCAAAAACTAACATTTTAATTTTGAAGAGGATTTTTATCCAAAAGAACTTATACACCAGTAAAGGAGTTAGAGGAAGAGAAACAATCATCAATGTTTCTTCCCTTTAACAGATTCAGTGGAATCAATCACTGCTTACCAGCTTCCAAATAAAAATAAGGTAAAACTCCCAATCAGAAATTCAGATTATCAGAAGTAGTGAGCGGTGATCAGATTTTGAAAAGCATAAAACAGTAAGTGCAAGATATGAACCAGTGAATAAAAAGTAGGTAGAAAATCACATCAAAGTAAATACTCAAATCAAACTAACAGTAAGGCTAAAAATAAAAATCAACAAAAAAATAAAATCATCTGAAAACAAATAATCAAACCAAAAACTAACTAACAGAAAACAGAATACCAATCAGAACAATCAGAAATCAGCAATCATCAGAATCATGCATTTATATCAATCACTCCTAATCTGGTTCTCAAAATGCTGAATGAGTCAAAGGCCAGTGGTTTAGTGAATATGTCAGCCAGCTGATTTTCAGTTGCGACATGATGTAGCTCAATGTCCCCTTTCGTAACATGGTCCCTAATGAAGTGATGCCTTATATCAATGTGTTTGGTCCTAGAATGTCGGATTGGATTTTTAGAGATATAGATGGTACTAGTATTATCACACAGAATAGAAATTGTGCCAACAGGTAACCCTAAATCCAAGACTTGTTGCTTCAACCAAAGAACTTGGGCCACACAACTCTCTAAGGCAATGTACTCGGCTTCAGCAGTGAAAAGTACAACTGAGTTCTATTTTCTACTGGACCAGGAGACTAAAGACTATCCTATGAATTGACAAGTTCCAGAGGTGCCCTTTCTATCCACCCTACACCCCGCAAAGTCAGAATAAGAATATCCAATGATCTCAAAAGAGGTGCTGTGCCTAGGGTACCAGATTCCTGGGTTTGGGGTCCCTAAAAGATATCTAAGAATTCTCTTAACAGCAGTAAGGTGCGACTCTTTAGGATCAGTCTGAAACCTAGCACAAAGACAGACACTAAACATGATATCAGGTCGGCTAGCAGTCAGGTAAAGCAGTGATCCTATTATTCCTCTATACTTCTTCTGATCAACAGATTTTGTACTTGAATCCTTATCTAACTGAACTGAGAAGTCATGGGAGTATTGATTGGCTTGGCTTTGTCCATTTCATATTTCTTCCAAATGTCCTTAGTGTATTTAGATTGATTGAGAAAGATTCCATCATCCATTTTCCTTATGTTAAACCCCAAAAAGTAGGATAATTCTCCCATCATACTCATCTCAAACTCCTTACTCATTGTTTTAGAAAACTCATCACATAAATATTTATTAGAAGATTCAAAAATTATATCATCAATATAGATCTGGACAATGAGTAAGTCATCCCCTATTCTCCTCAGAAAAAGGGTGGTGTCTACGCTCCCCTTAACAAACTCTCTTTCTAACAGGAATGTGCTAAGCCTCTCATACCAAGCTCTGGGTGCCTGTTTAAATCCATATAAGGCTTTTTTTAATTTATAAATATGATTTGGATATTGGAAACTCTCAAAACCTGGGGGTTGTTCTACAAAAACATCCTCTTTTATTACCCCATTTAAAAAGGCACTCTTAACATCCAATTGAAATAGCTTAAATCCCTTATAACAGGCAAAGGCTAGTAGCACTCTAATGGCTTCCAATCTAGCTACAGCGGCAAAAGTCTCCTAAAAATCAATCCCTTCTATCTGATTATACCCCTTAGCCACCAATCTTGCCTTATTCTTAACCACCACACCAGAATCATTCATCTTATTCTTAAAGACCCACTTGGTTCCCATAATACTTTGATTTTTAGGTCTTTCTACTAACTCCCAAACATTATTTCTTACAAATTGATTCAATTCTTCCTACATAGCTAAATTCCAAAACTCATCCGAGAGGGCTTGATTGATGTTGGTGGGTTCAGTCATTGAGATAAAGGTAGAATGGTTTACTTCTTTCCTAAGTCCATGCCTAGTCCTAACACCTTCAAAAGGGTCTCCTAAGATCAGTTCTTTAGGATGACTTGAAGAATATCTCCAATCTCTAGGCAACGTGGTTTGAGGTTCTACTCTTTCCTCCAGATTTGTTTTTCCAACCCCTTGGGTAACCTCAACAATCTCTTCATCTTCTACTTCAGATCTAGACTCCTTAGGATCAGATTCATCAAACACTACATGGGTTGTTTCTTCCACCACCAAAGTCCTCTTATTGAACACCCTAAAGAATTTCCCCACACTTGAATATCCTAAGAATACTCCTTCATCAGATTTGGTGTCAAATTTTCCTAAGGGTGATTTCCCATTGTTCAAAATGAAAACGTTACAGCCAAAGACATGGAGGTGGGACAGATTTGGAGTTCTACCCTTAATGATCTCATAAGGTGTCTTGTTCAGTTTGACTCTCACATTCACCCTATTCAGCACATAATAGGTAGTGTTCACCGCTTCAGCCCAAAAGTATTTTGGAAGTGAATACTCGGCAAGCATGGCTCTAGCGGCTTTCGCTAAGGTCCTGTTCTTCCTTTCAGCTACCCCGTTCTGCTGAGGGGTCCTAGGAGCTGAAAAATTGTGACTAATCCCTTGCTCCTCACAAAAACTTTCAAATCTTTCATTTTCAAACTCCCCTCCGTGATCACTATGGATGGTAGTAATCTCACATCCTAACTTCTTCTGAATCTAAGTAGAGAAAGATCTAAAATCATCAAATGACTTAGATTTATGTGTCCAAAATTTCACCCAAGTGAACCTCGAATAATCATCTACAATCACAAACCCATAGACTCTCCCCCCTAAGCTAGTAGTGCTAATGGGTCCAAAGAGGTCCATGTGAAGAACTTCTAAAGGTCTAGATGTACTAATGTCCTTAACAGAGTGAAAAAAGGACTGGACTTGCTTTCCTAACTAACAGGCATCACACAGGTGATCCTTAGTGAACTTAAGCTTGGGCACAGCTCTAACTAAGTCCTTCTGGGTGACTCTCCTAAGGGTTTTCATACTGGCATGACACAATCTCCTATGCCATAACCAAGACTCATCAGCAGCAGTTTTTAAGCAAATTGAATTATCAGACTTAATGCAACTTACATCCAGCTTGTAGACGTTGTTGATCCTTTGCCCCAGCAAAATAACTTCATCATTTAAGTTTAAAATGCAGCCAGTGGGCAGGAATTTGATGCTGTATCCCTTGTCACAAAGTTGATAGATTCTCAGCAAGTTGTGTTTCAGTCCATCTACAAGCAAAATATTATCAATCATAGAATTCTTTGAATCACCAATTATACCTGTGCCTACCACCTTCCTGGTGGTGTTATCTCCAAGTGTAACCTTGCCTCCAGCTCTGGCCTCCAGCGAAATGAACTGATTTGCATCTCCAGTCATGTGTCTAGAACATCCGCTGTCCAAGTACCACATGCTCTCATGAGGTCTTGTGTGAGAGCACCCCTACAAAAATATCAAACGTCAGTATTAGGAACCAAAATAGGTTTGGGTTCCTTCTTATGAAAAGAAGAATGCAATGCATGCATGCTGTGCTGTGAAACAAGCAGTTTGGGTCTCCACACCCAATATATACTACGGTTAACAGTGCAGGTGTGGGAAATGTGTCCTAACATGCCACATGAAAAACATCTAACACCAGGAAAAGGATTAACTAAACGTCATGAGTGATAGTGCCTCTTCCTAGAAGTGTATGAAACATGCTTTGATGAAGTTGCAACAGATTTTTTAAAAGGTGGTGGTGCATAAAACCGTTCAAAAGTAGTTGGTTTTTTGTTCTTTTCAAAAGCAGCAATTTTTATTCTTAAAAATTCGTTCTCCTTGTTAAGACTAGCAATCTCAAAAATTCTTGCACTTTCATTACTTTCTAAATCATATGCCATATCTTTTAATTTCTTAAAGGCAGCTTCTAATTCAACATGCGAAGTTTTTAATGCATCATGCTCAATAGTTAAATCAGAATGCTTTCTATTCAGTTCATCAAACTCATCTAGTAAAGACATGTGATTGCTATCAATAGTGGAATGATCCTTAATCAACACATCATGCTCGTTTTGCAAAGTCAAATAATCAAGTTTCAAACTAGCATGGGTTTTCTTAAGCTTCCTATACGATGCATGAATTTTTTCAGATACTTCAAATTATTGATCATAAGTAAGCTCACATACCTCTTCCTGGTCCGACTGACCAGGGTGATCATCAACCATCAGACACAAGTTTGTTTCCTCCTCTTCAGCTTCAGTCTCAGAGGAGTCGGATGTAGAGTCTTCCCAGAATGCCTTTTGTATTCGCTTCTTGTCCTTTATGAACTTTGGTTCCTCCTCACCCTTCTCCTTTCTTGGGTGAGCCTTAAGTGTAGGATAATCCGCCTTTATGTGTCCAGGCTTCCTGCATTCAAAACAAACAGATTCAAATGAACCTTTAAAGTTTCTACTGGTCTTACCTTTGTTCCACTTTTGAAAATTCTTATTCTTCTTCCTTAGAAAGCTCTTGAATTGCCTTGTGATTAAGGCAACATCATCGCTATCAGACCTGAAAGTGCTACCATCTGAATCTTTGGCCTTTAGCGCCACTATCTTCTCCTTCTTTCATTCACATGCATCAAGTTGTCTTTGGTTCACCCCTTGCTCGTAAGCAATGAGTGATCCAAGTAAACTGTCATTAGAGTAAGTATTTAAATCTTTAGATTTCGTGATCGGAGTAACCTTAGCATCGTAAGAAGCAGGCAAACATCTAAGAATTTTGTTCACTCTTTCGTAATTAGTTAGTTCTCTTCCTAGAGCATGCAAAGAGGTAATGATTTGAGTGAACCTTATGTACATTTTTGAAATCGTCTCACTAGGTTTCATGCGAAAAAGCTCGTAATCATGTAACAAGATGTTTAACCTAGACTGTTTAACTTTAGTTGTACCTTTATATGTTATACACAATCTATCCCAGATTTCTTTACCAGTTGTACAAGTAGAAACACGCATATAGTCTTCAGATTTTAAAGCACAGAAGAAACAGTTCAAGGATTTTGCATTTAACTGTGCTAAATCACGATCATCAAACGTCCAATCAGTAAAGGGAAATTCAATTTTCACATTGTTAATCAATCTAAATGGTGGTTCGTATCCATCCTTAACTAACATCCACATGCGATAGTCAATCGATTGAAGAAACGTAGACATGCGTGTTTTCCAAAAATCAAAAGGAATATTATCAAACAACGGTGGTCTTGTAATAGAATAGCCTTCAGCCGTATTACGATTGTTACAGTTAGCCATGGATCAAATTCAAAAGTTTTTAAACCTAAATTTTGAATCCCGCTCTGATACCACTAGAAAGTTTGATAGGGATGTTAAGCCCTAGTGAACTAGTCCCGATGCTAACCAAGAGGGGGGGTGAATTGGTTATTTAAAAATTTCATGAAGAATAGAAAAATCTTTTCGATACTTTGCAGCGGAAACACATAAACAAGAATGAAAAGATCAATCATAGATATTCACCCAAGCAGTTAATATCAGAAAAGTAAAGTGCAGAATAGAATCAGAAAAGTAAACCAGATTTTATAGTGGTTCGGTCAACTTGACCTACGTCCACTCCCTGGAGCCTCTCCTCCGGGTATTGCACTAAAGAAAAGTGTCTCTCCTTTTGCTCCCACAGCAAGGCGGAGAAGCCTGTACAAAACCTCCTTTTCACTACACGGTGAGGCAGAGAACCCGACCTCCTTTTGCTTCCACCTGATGCGGGAAGAGAACCCCGGATCTTCTTGCGAATGATCCTCCCCCAACGAACACCAACTAGATGAAAGACGACGAGCGGAGAAGATGACTCTGATCCGTGCTTGGAGCAACCTTAGTGAATCCCTCACTAACTCCCCCTCACAAGATCCTCTCTCTCTCTCCCAAACTCTCTCTCTCTCTCTAGGGTTTTTCTGGAAAGGAAAGTGGCAAAAGATTTTTCTTGTTGGAAGAAAAATATCTTTTATAGGAGGGCTTAAAATTTGCCCTAAATCTCAACTGGTTAGCCATGATCGTCCAGGATGATCGATAGATCGTCCTGTATGATCAGTTCAAAATTAGCTGTTTAAGCCTGGATGATCTGGCTCTTCTGGATGATCAGTAGAAAAAATTGATCATATCATCCCGTACGATCCTGCGATCGTCCGGGACGATTAGTGCAAATCGAGGAATATCGTCCAGAAGATAGTTCGGGTCGTCCAGAAAAGCTTGTGCTAGACGACCAAAAAATGACTTGATCGTCCAGGATGATGAGGGTATTGTCCTGTACGATTAATTCAAAAAGTGCCAAAATCATTCTGTACATAGTTCTAGACGTACAGCTGAAATGCACTAGACGATCATGATCGTCCGGGACGATCCTGCGATCGTCCAGGATGATATGATCGTATCAATCAAAAATAAATTACTTTCCTTAATTACCAGATTAATTTAGGCATGATTGTACTGAATTGTCCAGGACGATACACATATCGTCCGGGATGATCAGACCAAATAACTTAAAATAAAAACTTGCCTAACTTGATCTGGCGGCTGAGAATTTCTGATTTGAGCATATCGTCCCGTACGATCCAAATATCATCCAGGATAATTTGCTTAACCAGACCCACTTAACTTAGTCGCCCTAATTAGGGTTTCTATTTTTACCCGATCGTCCAAGACAATGTGAATATCGTCCAGGATGATCTGAACAAAAAATGAATAGAAACTCTAATTCACTCAAGCTCTCCCCCTGAGTGTGTGTGTGCAAGGTTACTTAGCTGGGGGATCAGTTACATTATAATTGACTCAAGAAAAAGAAAAATAGTACATTGGACACACTTGGGCCCGATCTTGAGTTGGCTTGAGTGGCTCGTGATCTTTTGTGCCTGAAATGGGTTAGCCAAGCAAAACACACTGGAAACATGTTTGTCATCATCAAAACCAGATTTGCAACAATCACTAGAGCAGAGCAAACATCCTCTAACCACTTTCAACAAGCTGTCGCCCTTCCCAGCGAGTGGGACCTTAGATGTTCCTCTCTCAGTTGGATAAATCTTTATTTTTCTCAGCCAAAATCAAGTCTCCCATGTAAGATACCAAAAAATTAAGCTGAAGACACAAATCTCTACCATGAGATCTCTCTCACAATCACATCATCACTAAGCTTAGAGATATACATCAATTTATCACCTGGCACATCTTTCTTTAGTTGAGGGACCGCATACCAGCTTCCTTGCTCACACCAACTAGAATTCTAGACACTCATAGACACATCTCACCTGCATCAGTTCCTACAAGAATTCTACACCACTTAATGCAACAGATCGAGACATACAAAATATCAATAGTATAACTATTGTACCCCATACACATTTTTCTATTATTTTCAATGCTCTATAAATAGGGGAGGGGGACACAAGAAATACATGACTCATGACTCAGGACACAACTTAACATAATGGGAGGAGAGACAATAACACACAAAAAGTAATGATACCATAAAAAATAGAGAGGGAGGGAGGGAGGGAGGGAGGGAGGGAGGGAGGGAGAGGGAGAGAGAGAGAGAGAGAGTGAGAGATGTTATATTTTCCATAAATTAGATTAAGGTCTATAGAACAGATATTATCCCCATTTTATTCATGTATTTCTTGCTGAGATAATAAAGATCTTATGGAAATCCACCCTCTCTTTTAGCCTCTTCCTATCTTGTCTTCATCATCCTCACACAATGGTCCTCAATCTCATAGGTGTATGTATAAATTAAGGTCTAGCATCATCCACCAGATAAATCTAGATTTAATAATACTCATTTCAATCTCACTAATGAATGTGGATGAGAACTCCAAACATAATTCATCAGTGGGTTTAAAAGAATGTCACTATTAACATGTGAGCCCGACTTTCTTAATAAATGATGTTGTATCTATTATTTCCTTAACAAAGGATCTTTCTAAATGATGTGGGGCATATAATGTGATATGTTAATGGTGAGCTAATGTAAAATTCATTGAATATGAAATGTACTTTGATTTTTTTTAATATAAAATTTATAATAGCCCACTAATCTACGTAAGTATACGTACTGAATCAAGTAATAAAGGGATTGAGTAGAGTGTCGAACCCACGATGAAGAGTTCTACTATACCATAATATACTACTACTTGTTTCTCCAATTGCATGAAGTTATCTTATGGAAATAAAAAAATGAAGTTTTTGAATTCTTACCACTAAATTAAAATCAGTAATATAATAGATACAATTTTACTAAAATGTTTTAGATTGATGCATACAAATAACATATTTTTTCTAGTGGGACTTTTAATTGTAGATGTGGATCAGGACATGTACATTCCTAGAACTCTATTGAGATTGTAGGGGTGAAAAGAAAGATTATTAGTCTTCCTATGATTTTTTAATCTCCACAGAACCTAGAATATTCAAACATCCTATGTCTAGGCACGCCAATATTCTTTTTCAATATTCTTAATTAATCTTGCATTCCTCCATCTAGGCTATACAATAAAATAAGTTTTAACTACACACATGGCCATTATATGTAGTAAATGAAGAAAGTGAGATATTGAAAGAATCATTAAATTTTACTAAATAATAAGAGTCAACATTAGTACTTAATATGCATCTAACATTATCAGCATAGAATATGAGACTAGCCAAACATCGAAGAAATAATAAGCAAACTCATATTCATTTTATTGAAAGAAGAATAAATTACAAGAGAAGTAGTAAGAAGTTTATGACCAGGATGAATCAAAGTATCTTATCTACACTCCTTTTTCCTTCTTTATAGAGTTTCTTTTAAGAACACTGGCTAAACTCTTTCAAAGATTGTATCCTGCACTTTTCTATCCTCCCTTAGACTTTACTCTAAGGGACACTAAAGAAATACACTGAAAAGCATTAAATTTCACTCAAGGAACTAAACTGTAAAAATACTAGAACAAACATCTATTTATAGAATGTAGGATTAGATTCGGGCATCACATTATTGTACATGGTGGGACTGTAGTGGTGAAAAATGAATTAGCACCTCAACACTGAAGTTTTAGCTCAGTTGTGGCAACCTGGTGATGTGGCATGATTATGTATTGAATCGGTTTGTCTCTTTGTTATGTTAATGTAGCTCTTAGCATTTATAATTGCTCCACCTTGGCACTATATAATGTGATCATTGTGGTACTTAGAATGACATTTTGGTGCTCAGTGTTAGAATGGTTAGTGCTCATGCATGAATTTTTACGAGGCACCCAATGCTACGGTGATGATTTTGGGTGTAGTGGCACAGTGATACATCGAGAAGCTAACATTTGTAACACTATGGTGTGCAAATGATAAGGTTGGCACTGCCACATTGAAATTGGTGCTTAGGGGTTGATTTATATGGCACTATAGCATTATCTTTATTGGCGTAGTCCAACACTTAGAATTTTTGTATTTTCCTACACAATTCCTTTACAAACATAACTAAAATAATACATTTTTAATGAATTTAATATAACTAAAATAATGCTCGATTTACACTTATCAAATTCCCCCCAGCTTCAACTCTTGCTTTCCCTTAAGTAATACTTACATTCACTCCTTGATCTTCTTAATAGTCAAAGTAAAAATTAATATTTTAAAATTACTAAAATATAGGATAATACAACACTATCTATAAGTAATTTAGAATGGGCAAGTTATAATTCAAATTTGAAAAGTCATAATATTTATCTTAATCAATCATCCTTATTGTTGCTTATTTTGAATTTATTCACTATCTTTGAAAATATATAATTGACTTCTGAATATAGAATTAATAATGTAATATAGGGATTAGTTGCTCATTATTTAAATAGGAAATTAATGAGTACACTATCACATATACTAGATTACTTGTTTTATCCTTTTTAGTTAATTAGTAGATGCAATTGAAATCAAGCTATAATTGATATCAATTTTTGAATGTACTTATCTTTTTCATTTATAATCATTTTTATTTCACTTTTTTTATATTTTTCTTTGTTTTCTATTTTGTGAAGAACATGCTTAATGATTTTAAATATCAATTTTTGCTTTTTTTTCCTCTTGTAATCCTTTTGAAATAATTTAAGGATTCGATAAATGCTCTAGTTACAATTTAAAATTTAACTATGATTCCCTAATTTAAGCTACTTATATCCAATCCTTTAATATACTTATTCATTTTTAATTCAGTGGTCAATATAAGTTAATGTCTACATTTTGAATTCAAAATTAAGTTAATAGGTCAAATGATCTAGATTAATTAAGTGTTAGGTTTTTCAAAGTAAGAATTATTATGCAATGCTAATTTAAACTATAATATATGGTTTTATTTTTATCCTAATTTTACATAATTTTTAATTATAAATTTTATTTTGCTAAATAAGAAATCAAGTGTAATAACTATAGATAATAATATGCAACAATTTAAACATACAAAAATTTAATAAGATGTAAAATAATATAAAATAAATGTGGGGTACTAATAGTAATTAAAAATTGATAAAATATAACTGGTCATAAATGATAAAAAGATCTATGGCAATAATGATAACTAGTGTCCTAGGCACCATTCCACTAATATAAATCACTTAAGCTCTCAAGGCCATCACTAACACCATTACAAATATAGTATTACAAGAACAAGCATTTACAACATCTGGGATCTCCCCCAAGCAAGGAAATGCAAAAAAAAGGAAAAATATGCTATAAATAAAGTAGCAATAATAACCAACTCTCACATCACTCACTCACTCTCACCCAAGAAATATAAAGACTCCTAAGCATCAAAGTCTAGATCCTCCTCCTTATCATCGTCATCATTATCATGACCTTTCCCTGAGGTTGCTAAACAAAGGCTCATAAAAATGCATAGAGGGAAGTTGAAGCTAGTTTGGGTGCTCCACAAATGGATTGATCTTGAACATTCAACAAGAGATTCATTACAATCAAATGTATACTTATAGTTCTCCTCCTCCTGATCAATAGTATGGGCCATCCTCATTCTCATTTACAACTGCCAATCTTTAAATCCCTCACAAAAGTTAAGAATTCCCTCCATTTGAGTTATTAAGTCTTCTAGTAGCTTTCCTACAATTTTAGGGGTCCTAATACTCCTACTACTACTAACCCTTCAAGAAGATCTAGGCTTACTATGTTCTCTCTAATCATCACCTCCCTCTGCCTGCTTAAAATTCATGAATTTTCTTTTAGTTAAAGCAGAGGTGGAGAAAAGGTGCTCGTCAGACTTATCTCCCCTAACATAAACATAAACAAATAAGACATAAATAAGAGAGGGGTGCACCAAACCTACTAGAGTAGTGCCCCTAATGACATAGGTTAAAGAAGAATAAATTAATATCCCTAGAACAATAGTATACTTAGACTAAATTACATAGTTAAGAATTGCACGCTCTCGAGTAACTTCACTAATTTTTTTGCTTGATAAAAGCAGGGTAAAAATGAAATAGTGCATGGCTTTAAAAGTTTGAGTAAGGAAGGTAGCAGTAATGTTAATGTCTTTATTATCCCTTTTCCTCGAAGTGCCACCACTATTAGGACCACATAATATTTTAAGATTTCTTCTAGGTCAATAAAAGTTTGAAAAAAGGAAGTGTACTCATCATATTTAAAATCTTTAAACTTGTATAGGTGGTTAATGGAAATGGAATTAAAAGACACCCACTTACCTCTCACATAACATTTATTATCTACATCCTCTTTTGCAATGGCAAAAAACTTCCTCACAAAGTTAATAATTGTTGCATGAGGTTCCTCATAGAAATGCTTCCAACTCCTACTCACTATAGTCTATATGATTGGAATACTAGGGCTTTATAAACCATGCTCCGTGATAAGTCATTTAGTGACTACAAACTCGATAAAACTACCCTCGACTTTAGCAGAAATGAACCTATACTTGTCATAAGTTGAAGGGGATTGCTTCTTACCAAGCATCTTGGGGGCCATTGTATGAACATCAATGAGGCTAAAAACACTTAAGAGTAAGAGAGTTCAAGAGGGAACAATGAAATAAGTGAAAATAATGGATTCCTATTTATAAACATGATGATAAATAGGTCAAACTGATTGACACTGTAGTGGGGAGGGACATGTGGAACATCGGTGCTTGGTTTTGGAAATTAAAACATTACTTTATGCATGTGAATTTTCTATGATGTTGACATGGATGAGCAAATCCTTATGTATGAAATTGAAGCATTGTTTTATGTCGAGGTGTTGTATGGGTAACTAAAGTGATGCGATGTTCAAGCAGATTGGGCTATGGTAGTTTAAATGAAATTTTTCCCAAGAGCTTAGCATTGTGGTGCAGGTTTTTAATACCACAATGCTCATCTTGAGAATGCTACACCACTTCAATATGTAGCACTGTTGCGCTATGTCAATTTTTAGCTCCTCAAATTTTCTTAGGACATAAATCATAACTTTGATCAAAATCAAATATGAAACATACAAATAATGCAAAACATTTAAAATAACAAAATATAAATTATAAAATATGAAAACTATTAAAAATGTATAATATACAAAGTATAATTAAACACAAAGATGGGTAGCCACCCAAATAGCACTAAGTTTTAATCTTCAGCCAAAGTTTCCTAGCTTTATCAAATTTTGTTGGAGAACATCATTACCACACCACAAGTGGATTTCAATACATTCATTTCCTTTATCTTTAGGTTTAACTTCAATATTATTAAGGAGAGATCCAAGAGGTTGACTGCTAAAAGAGATTACAAACTATCCTAATTGAGTTTACAAGTTTTTAATTGAAGCAGCTTGACTTGGCAATTGAGTTACCAATTAAATTTCTACCTCTTCCAAAGGTGGCTTTCTATTCCCATGTTAGTTATTTTGATTAATCCTTGAGGGTAAGAAGGACTAGGATTCACTACAGGTTGCTGTGGAATATTCTAATTTTTTATTAGATTATTCTGAATTCCAGTAATTATTTCCACCAACATAACTTAACACACTGAAATTAGGGTGGTTTCTCCAACCTGGATTGTATGTATTTGAATATGGATTATTTTATCTTCCAATCAAATTCACAATTTAAATCCCTAATGTACTAGTATTCTCAACAAAATTTAAATGAGTCTCTTCCAATTGTATAGATGAGTTGATCCTGAGTTAACTCCAATTGTATCTAATTTCTTTATAATAGCAGCTACCTGAGTAGTAAAAATTGATAAAGCATCAGATTTATAAAATCCAGCTATTCATATAGGATTCACACTATCAGCAGGCCACTAAAAAATATTAGTTGACATTTCCTCTATTTATTCTTAAGAATCCTCAAATGACTTAGACATTAATGATCCTTTAGCTGCAACATCTATGATTAACCTAAGAGATCCTTCTAATCCATTATAAAAGGTTTGAATAACCAACTAATTGGGCAAAGCATGATGAGGGTATTTCATAAGCATTTCCTCAAATCTCTCATAACTTTCATAAATTGATTATCCTTCAAATTAGGTAAAAGAAGCGGTATCATATCAAAGTTTAGAAGTTTTTGAAGGTGGAAAATACTTAGCTAGAAATTTCTGTGCCAACTCATTCCAAGTGGTTATAGAGTTTAAAGGAAAAGAATTTAACAACATTTTTAGCCTTATCCAATAGAGAAAAGGGGAACAATCTAAGTTTAATGGTATCATCACTGATATCATTATACTTAAAAGTTGCACATATTTTCAAGAAACTGGTTAAATATAAGTTAGGATGTAAATAAGAGTTCCCCCAAATAGTGAATTTTGGGCCATTTGGATAATAACCATTTTCAATTGAAAATTATAAGCCTGAATAGTAGGTCTATTAATGCTTTGAGGAATTTTTTCTACTGTAGGGTTAACATACTCCTTAAGCAATTTTGCATGGTCTTGATCTTGAAGTGGGTTAGACATGGTTAAAAAATTTTTAATTTTTTAATTTTGGGAAGGTCATTTCTTTTTTTGGATCAAATAATATAGGCTCCTTCCTAGATCTATCAATAATACAACAAAATTATCAAACAGAATATTTTTTTAGATTTTTAAAAATTTTTAACAAACAAAATAATATATAGGATACATGTAGGTCTAAATATGCACTTATTTTAATAATAAAGTAAATTACAATAAGAACATTACTTTCTTGGGAATAGTGCAAAAAAAGGATATGGGGCATAAAATGGGATAATTTAATGGTGAGCTACGATGAAACTTGTTGAATTTGAAAAATGCATAGGTTTCTTTGATATAAAATTTATAACAGCCTACTAATCAAGGAATGTATACATGCCAAATTAAGTAATAAAGTAATTGAGTAGAGTGTTAAAGCCATAAGATAGTGTTTTATTACAATAAAAACTACTACTGCTTACTGCTTACTCTAATTGCATGAATTTATCCCACTAAAATAAAAATTAATGTTTTTGAGTTCCTACCACTAAATAAAAATAAGTAATATAGTTGATAGAATTTTAATAAAATTTTTTGGACTGATGCATGTAAATAACATATTTTCCTAATGACACTCTTAATTATAGATATAGATCGGAGTATGTGCATCCCTAGATCTTTATCGAGCTTATAAGGTTGAAAGGAAAGATTATTAGTCTTCCTATTATTTTACTATCTCCATATAACCTAGAATATTAAAAATTCCTATGTCTAGGCTTGCTAATATTCCATTTAAATATTCCTAATTATTTTTGCATTCCTCTACCAAGGTTATAAATCACAGTAAGTTTTAACTACACACGTGGACATCATATGCATTAAATGAAGAAAGGGAGATATTAAAAATTTCATTAAATTTAATTAAAGAATAAGAGTCTATATTAGTACTTAATATGTACTTTATATCATCAGCCCAAAATAAAAAATCTAGTAAGATATGGAAGAAATAACAAGCAAACTCAAATTCATTTTATTCATAGAAGAACAAACAAAAAGTGAAGTAGTAAGAAGTTTATCACCATGATGGATCAAAGGGTCTTCTCTACACTCCTTCCTTCCTTATAGAGTTTCTAGTACGAACACTGGCTAAACTATTCCAAAGATTATATCCTGCACTTCCCTAGCCTCCCTTAAACTTTACTCTAAGGGGAACAAAAGAAATACACTGAAAGGTATTAAATTTTCACTCAGGAAACTAAACTCTATAAATAATAGAACTGACATCTATATTTAATAAGTACATGATTAGATTTGAGCACAACGACATTGGAGATGGTGGCTCTATAGTGGTGAAAAATGAACTAGCACCTCGATGTTAAAATGTCAGTTCCATTGTGGTGTTGGATGACATGGCATGGTTATGGCCCTAATCGATGCATCTGTATTTTAAAATTGTGTGGCTCTTAATAATTATAACAACTCCCTTACGGTGCTATAAAATATGAGTGCAATTGTGCTTGGAATGATATTCCAGCACCGTGACAATAGAAAGGTTGCACTCTTGCATGATTTTTCCCAAGATAACCTATGCTGCAGTGCTAATTTTGGGTGCAACACCACAATAATAAACTACAGTGTTGATATTTATAATGCCATAGGGCTTGTAAATAGAGAAGGTCTTCATCATCGTGTTGAAATTGGTGCTTCGGAGTTAATTGATATGGCACTGTGACATTATCCTTATTGGTGCTACAGTGCTGTCCAACACTTATGATCTTTGCTTTTTCTGCACAATTCATATACAAACATAGCTAAAATAACCTATTTTTATTGAATTTAAAATACGTAATAACATAATTTACATATCATTAATCAAAATGTACTAAGCCTATTATACCATGCTCTCTATGCTTGTTTTTATTTATAGAGTACCTTTTTGAGCTTATACGTAGGTTTGGAAATGCTAAACTAACAAACTATGTGGCTTGCTCTAATAGGCATTTTCTTTTATAATTCCATTCAATAAAGCTCTCTTCAAATCCATTTGGTTCAATTTAAATTCTTTAAAATAAGAAAATGTCGATAATACTAAAATGACTTCTATCTAGCTACTAGTGGAAAGGCCTTCTTTAAAGTCTATTCCGTTTGACTAGCCTAGCCTTATTTCTTACAATAGATATAGAGTCAATTAATTCCATTTTGAATACTCATTTTTTTCTTATGACCCTTTGATCAATTAGTCTGGGCACTAACTCCCACATATCATTTTGTATGAACCTATATCATAATAATCTAATATTCAACCTTCAAGGATTGATATACACTTGTGGGCTCTACCTTGGAAATAAATGTTGTGTGGCTAACCGTTTTTTCTTGATTCCATGTCTAATCTTATCTCTTATGGATGGGTCTCTTATGATCAACTTCTCAGGATGGTTAGATTCATATCTCCACACTTAAGGAATGAATTCCTAAGCCTCACCTTTATTATCTAACCCTATATTCTCAATTCTAATAGTGATGTCAAAATTTCCTTCTTCTTCTTCTTCCTCTTCTTCTTCTTCTTCTTCTTCTTCTTTTATAGGTAGAATATCCCTAAAGGTCTCATTAAATACCACATATAACTATTCCACTACCAATGTTCTTTTGTTACAGTCCCAAAAGGCTTTTCTTACAGTTGAATATCCCAAAATAATGATTTGTTAGAATTTGCATTAAACATTCCCAAATTAGATTTTTCAAATTCAACACAACATTTGCATCCAAAGATATATTTTTATAGGTGGTTTTATTCAACTTAGTCCTATTATTCACCCTATTTAAAGCATATGTGGTGTTAATAGCTTCAACCCAAAAGTATTTGGGTAGTCCATACTCATTTAACATGGCTCTAGTGACCTCAACTAACTAAAGTCCTACTTTTCCTCTCCGCTATGTCATTTTGATGGGGTATTTTAGGTGCATCAAAATTGTTTTCTATACCTGCTTCTTTGCTAAAGAATTCAAACATATCTTTCTCACACTCTCCTCCATGGGTTGAAATGGTGCATCCTAATTTCCTTTTAATCCAAGTTGAGAATATCCTAAACTCCTCAAATGAATCACTATTGATACATATGATTTCCTAACAGATAGCTTGAAGGCAAGCAAAGAACTAGGTGATAGTTCTTTATCCTTTGTGACCTCCTCCCTAAGGTAGTCATTTGCACTTTACACTATGCTTAACTTGGCATATACAATATGCTATATCTCTTGCAAATGGAATACTTCATCCTCTAATGTTTTGTATGCTCTCTCTAGTCCAATATGTCTGTGTTTTTAATCTTTTAATTCACTTTGAAGACTCTCATTCTCATTAATCAAAATTATATGTTTATCAACTAATATTATACACCCATGAATACTTATGTAAGTACTTTCTTGAAAGTATCTAAATTGTTACATTTGGGTTGCATGGAAAGAGGATTCGCTCCCTTTTTAGGATATTTTATTCGAAGGACTCACTTAGGACCTGGGAAGGATCTTATCACTAGAAGACAATGGACCTCTTCCAGCTACATCTTCCAAGAAGTCACCTTATATGGAAGGGGTAACCTCAAAGGTTTCTCTCTTAGTTGGATAAATCCTTATTTATCTTAGTCAAAGTAAAGTCTTCTTTGAGAGAACTATAAAAAACCAATCAATAGAGACACATATCATCCACAAGACATCTCTCTTGATTAGATCATCATCGATCTTAGAGATCAACTTTAAATCATCACTTGCCCTTCTTATTCTAGAGGGTGAGGGCAGATCAGCTTCCTAACTCACACAAACCCAATTACTAGACACCATGGGTATATCTTAGTCGCTTCATCTCCCATAAGATCAACACATCCCTTGGCACAATTGGCCAAGCTACATCTTAGACAAATAAAATAACTTATATAATGCTTACACACTCATTTGTGATGTAACTCAGGAATCAATATTGAGACTGTAATTTTTTAATGATAATAAATTATTATTATCTGATAATCTTAATATTTCTCCAAGAATATATTAGATATTTCTGTTTATTTTTGTGTTTACTAATATTTTAGGGAAATCATATACTACTCCAATTTGCTGAAGACTTCAAGATAGTGTAGATAGGATTTTACGTAATAGAGTCTGTATATCTTTATTTTTATTTCTTGAGTCTAAGCAAGTGTGATTATAATTAAGTAACTGTGTACACACACATAGGAGGAGAGTGATAAAATTATTATGACTGATCATTCTGTAAGATATCTAATCATATAAATGATTTGATATAGTTTCCCTCCCAAATACAGTTGATCAAATCATGGCTTAAATTTTTAAAATATTTATACTGCACGATGTCATGTCATACAGATGACTGACAGAGCATGTGTTGCGAATCAGGCTCATGAGCTTTTGTTTTGATGATAACAAATATTATGACTCACATCTCCTAGTTTTTACAATATATATTTGTTTGTGTGTATACTAACATTTCAAGAATAGCATGCAACTTCCAACAAAGATTTAAGGCTCAAAAATGGGTAGAATAGGCTATGATGTGATGATATTTGTAATTTTCATTGATGTACTTTTTGATTTCTTGAGTCAAGTCTTATAAGGGTGTATGCTTGCTTGTAAACATGTACACACACACTCAGGGGGAGTGAGATCTAGTCAAAACTAGAAGTTCAACTTTTGAACAAATCATATTGGATGATTTGTTCATTGAACTAATCATCCTAGATGATATTTATATCATCCTGGATGATTCATTATGATCTCAAAACCCTAGCCGCCATGATAATTTATGTAAGGATTTAAGATTCAAATTTTGTTCTAATCATCTTGGATGATCTATGATAATGTTGCCTAAATTAATCCTGTGATTATTCAATTAAATATACATAATTTGATATTTTGATCGTCTTGGATAATCTATATATCGTACTGAATGATTATGCAAAATTTGTACTGATCATCCTGGACTATCATGGAATCGTCCTGGACTATCATGAGATCGTCCAGGACTATTAGGTCAAATTCTACACATCATCCTGGATGATCCTGTGATCATTCTGGATGATTTTTGGTAGTAGAATTGAGTTTTTAGGATTTTTGATGCCATCTTTTAGAGCACATCATCCTGGACGATCCTGCGATCGTCGTGGATGATCTTTGCCACCAGAATTGATTTGGAAGGATTTTTGGAGCTCTCTTTTTAAGCTTTCTCAGGGCACTTGATAGGTGTATTTGACAGCCATTGAGGCTTCATTTCTTCAGGAGAAAACTTAAAGAGAGAGCTTGAAAGTTAGAGAGGAAAGGGTGGAGTTTGAGAGGGAGAAGAGCCTTGGATGGGGGATTTTTGAGGGAGTGTGAGGGGGTTTACATGATTACTCTGGCAAGCTTGTACCTAAGTACCATCAGATTCAAGGGTCATCTCGAGGGAAGTTCTGGGAAGAAGAAGATCTATTTGGTATCGAAGAACCCGGCTACTCTGTTGCACAGGGCAAGGTGGCAGTGATTTTGTAAGGGCTTCTCTGCCAAGCTGTGGGGGCTAAAGGAGAGTCACTAAAGGTGTAGTGCAATACTCAAAGGGTGCCTCTGAGGAGTGGAGGTAGGTCAGATTGGACCGAACTACTATAAATCTGGTGTATTCTTTTTGATTATTTCTCGCATTTTATTATACTGCGATTAACTGCTTGGGTGATATCTATGATTGAACTTTTTATTATTGATTTAATTCATTTCCACTGTAAGTTATAAAAAGATATTTCTTTTTGTTAAAGAAGTTTTTAAATATCCAATTTACCCTCCCCCCTTTGGTTAGCCTTGGGACTTGTTCTTTAGGGTTTAACACCCCTCACAAACTTTTAAGTGGTATCAGAGCGAGATTCATAAAGTCAAATTTTTGAAAACTTTTGAATTTAGATCAATGGCTAATTTTTGTAATCATAATATTGTGGAAAGATATTCAATCACCCGACCACCATTATTTAAAAATATTACTTTTGATTTTTTGGAAAATCTTTATGTCTACTTCTTGAAATTAATAGATTATCGCATGTGGCATATGATTCAAACTGGTTATTCTATACCATCACGTATTATAGATGGAATCAAAACTGATATTCCTTTCTCTGAATGGAGTAGAACAGAATAAATTAATGTTTAATTGAATGCTAAATGTTTGAATTATTTTTTCTATGCTTTGAATTCTGATGATTATATATTAATATTTGCATGCTCTACTGGCAAGAAAATTTGGGATAAATTATGCACTATATATGAGGGTACTTGTGAAATCAAGCAATCTATGTTAAATATTTTAATGTATGATTATGAACTTTTTTGTATGAAACCTTATGAGATGATCTTGGACATGTACACTAGGTTTACTCAAATTATGACATCATTATATACTTTAGGTAAATAATTTTCAAACATTAAAAATGTCAAAAAAATTCTACGTTGTCTACTTGATAAGTTTGATGCCAAAGTTGTTGCTATTTGTGAAGCAAAAAATTTGAACGAATATTCTATTGATAATCTGATTGTCTCACTCATTGCCTATGAGCAAGGTTTGGGTCAAAAGCTTTTGGATGTAGGTGAAACTATAGTACTAAAAGCTGAGGATATGGATGAAAGTGACTCAGAAGATGATGAAAGTAAGGAGTTAGCATCAAAAAGAAACAAATTAAAAAGTCTATGAAAGCACAAGCATCAACATCAACAAAAGTGGAACAAAGGTAAAAAAGGTAAAAATGTTAAGATTTCTTCTGATGTTATTTACTTTAGATGTACGAAAACTGGACATATAAAAAATCAGTGCCTGAACTTAAAAACCCTTCCTGAAAAGAAAAAGGGTAAAGCTAAGCAAATTATAATAAGGGTAAATAATGCAAAGCAAAAAACCTCCTAGGCAGACCTAACTTTTAAATCATCAGACCAGGAGCGAGATGATGTGAATTAATATTTTGCTTATGTGTTTGTGTTTGTGTTTTTACTTTTTTTGTTATTTTTTATTCGTGGTGTTTTGGTTTATTTTAGGTGGTGTTTTTTTATGTTTTATTTTTCTTATTATTTTTTATTTTTCTTTTAAAATTTTTAAATTAGTTTCTCTATTGTTGTGTAGTTTCTCTAATCAACACACACATATCACCTTTTATTTCATTTACACTTTAGAAAATCAAATTACTTTTTCAAAAATCATGTTTTCTAAAAATGAAAAATTTACCTCTAATTTTTTTAAAAATTCTATGTAAGTTGTGATTGATTTCTTTAAAATCAGGCAAAAGAAGGAAACTCATGATTTTATCTCTCCACCCAATTTCTTTATATAAGGCTTTTTCACTTTTGATTCAAAATCTATTTCAAATTATAAATTGGTTTTTGAAATTGAACCTTTTCATCTCCCTACATTCATCTCCCTACATTTTGTCTATCTTATAGGGATCTTTTACAAGTTAATGAACCTACTTCAAAGATTATCTTAATCAGGTTGTTCATCTTTATCATAAGAATAGGGTTTGTTAATTTTAAAGATTTAGAAAGGAGGCAAATTACAAAAATCAAAAGAGGCACAAATAGAGCCCAAAGCTGAAAAGATGCGCAATGTCGCCAAATTGAAAAGATACATCAAGTGTATCAAAAGTCAAAAGATATGTAAAGGGCGCCAAAATAAAAAGAGGCACAAAATAAGCCCACAAAAAGTTAGCTTCCCTTCTTGTAAATATCTAAAGTTTAGAAAACACATATGTCTTTTTCTTAAATTCGTTACTTGAGTTTGAAAATCATGATTTATGATTCATTACTTTGCATTAATCTTCTATTAGATATATTTTATGAAAGAAGTTTTGAAAAGATTTTTGTTTCCTTATCAAATTTCTTCCTTGATTTAGAAATTATCTTAAAAAGTTTTTTAGCCTTTTTAAAGCCTGACCTTGGATCAACAATTCTGAATCTCTAACATTTTCGGGTTATTAGTGGTTAATACATGCCTTACTAAGCTTTTGAATAAAATAATGAGGTAACTTTCTCATTACAAGAAAATTTTTGGTATTTCAAAATGATTTTTCAAAAAAATTTCACCAGATCAGGGACCATTTTCAAACTTTTAGTCTATTTTTCTATTTTGTGTTTCTATGCTCCTCTTCTTTTTGATAATGTCAAAAGGGGAGAACGTACTATTGTATTTATGAAGTTTATTTGTATTGTATTTTAAAAAAATTATGTTTCTCTCTATTTTTAAAAGTCTTTTCTTAGTGAGGGGGAGATTAGATGAAAATACTTTTTGTTTATAAATTCAACTAGTAATGTTTGCCATCATCAACAAGGGGGAGATTATTGTGACTCAGGCTCATGAGTTTTGGTTTTGATGATAACAAATATTATGACACATATCTCCTAGTATTTGCAATGTTTATTTATTTGTGTGTATATTAACATTTCAGGAACAGCATGCACCTTCCAACAAAGATTTAAGGCTCAAGAATGGGTAGAATAGGCTATAATGTGATTATATTTATAATTTTTATTGATGTACTTTTTTGATTTCTTGAGTCAAGTCCTATAAGGGTGTATACTTACTTGTAACCATGTACACACATACTCAAGGGGAGTGAGATATAGTTAAAACCAGAAGTTTAACTTTTGAACAAATCGTACTGGATGATATGTTCATTAAACTAATCATCCTGGATGATATTTTTATCATCCTGAATGATCCATTATGATCTCAAAACCCTAGTCGCTATGGTAATTTAGGCAAGGATTTAAGATTCAAATTTTGTTCTAATCATTCTAAAGGATCTAGATCAACCTAGACAATCTATGATAATGTTGCCTAAATTAATCCTGTGATTATTCAATCAAATATACATAATTTGATATTCTGATCATCTTGGATGATCTGTATATCATACTGGATGATTTGTGTAAAATTTGTACTGATCGTCCTGGACTATCCTGAGATCGTCCAAGACTATCAGGTTAAATTCTGCACATCTTCTGGATGATCCTGTGATCGTCCTAGATAATCTTTGGTGGCAGAATTGACTTTTTAGGATTTTTTGAAGCCATCTTTTGGAGCACATCATCCTGGATGATCCTGCGATCATCCTGGATGATCCTGCGATCATCCTGGATGATCTTTGTCGCCAGAATTAATTTGGAAGGGTTTTTGGAGCTCTCTTTTTATGCTTTCTCAAGGCACTTGATAGGTGTCTTTGGCAGCCATTGAGGCTTCACTACTTCTAGAGAAAACTTGAAGACAGAGCTTGAAAGGGAGAGAGGAAAGGGTGGAGTTTGAGAGGGAGAAGAGCCTTAGAAGGGAGATTTTTGAGGGAGTGTGAGGGGGTTCACACAGTTGCTCCAGCAAGCTTGCACCTAATTACCATCAGTTTCAAGGGTCATCTAGAGGGAAGTTTTGGGAAGAAGAAGATCTCTTTGGTGTCGAAGGACCCGGCTACTCCGCCACACCGGGCAAGGTGGAAGTGATTTTGTAAGGGCTTCTCTGCCTAGCTGTGGGGGCTAAAGGACAGTCACTAAAGGTGTAGTACAATACTTAGAGGGTGCCTCTGAGGAGTGGACTTAGGTCAGGTTGGACCAAACCACTATAAATCTCGTGTGTTCTTTCTGATTATTTTTTGCATTTTATTATACTGTGATTAACTGCTTGGGTGAAATATGTGATTGATCTTTTTATTATTGATTTAATTCATTTGTACTGCAAGATATAAAAAGATATTTCTTTTTGTCAAAGAAGTTTTTTAAATATTCAATTCACCCCCCTCTTTGTTAGCCTTCAGACTAGTTCTTTAGAGTTTAATACCCCTCACAAACTTTCAGTATGAAATTAGATTTATACCACATTATACTAAATGAACACACTAATTTTTGAACTATTCATACAATACGGTCTGAATTTGTTCAAACGACTGATAGAGTATAAAATTGGGTTTCTACCAGATCATACCAAATGAACACACTAATTTTTAAATTATTCATATAGTATAATTTGAATTCGTGCAGATGATTGATAGAGTATGAAATTAGGTTAGTACCAAACAAACACACTAATTTTTGAATTGTTCATACAGTACAATCTTAAGTCATACAAACGACTAACAAAGCACAAAACTAGGGTTTATCCAAGTTCGTACTAAATGAAGCACTAATTTTTTAATTATTTAAACTGAATGATCCATGTGTTACAAATCTAAATTCAGGGTTATGATTTTGATGATAGCAAACATTTCTATTTCTATTTGAGTGCCTAACCTTTCAGGTTCACAAGATCAATTGCACTTTAAGCCAGCTCAAGATCGAGTCAGTCTGTTTATGTTTCAGCTTCAATGTAATTTTTTCATCTTTCTTAAGTCAAGTGTAATGTAATGGATCCCCAAGCTAAGCAACCTTACACACACACACATACTCAAGGGGAGAGTTTTAGTGAGTTAGAGTTTCTATCCAAATTTTGTTAATATCATCCTGGATGATAGACATGTCGTCCTGGATGATCTTTTGAAAATAAAAATCCTAATTAGGATAGCCATGTTAAGTCGATCTGATTAAGTAGATTGTCTTTAACATTACACCCATCGTATAGGACGATATGCTCAAATTAGAAATTCTCAGCTGCTAGACTAAGTTAGGCAAGTTTTTAGTTTTAAAATTTTTATCTAATTATATCGAACGATGTGTGTATTATCCCAGACGATCCATTACAAACATACCTAAATTATTCAGATGTTTAAGAAAAGTAATTAAGAGCTGATAGATCAATCATATCATCCTAGACAATCACAAGATCATCCTTGACAATCAATTAGAAAACCCATCCAGTACATTTCACCTGGGCGACCCGAACAGTATGCAGGATGATATTAGTATTTTTGAACTAATCTTAGAGGATGATAGTAATATCATCAGGGACGATCAAGTCATTTTGAGACCATTTAGCATAAGTTGCCCTAGACGACCCAAACTATGTGTCTGATGATATTGGCATTTTTGAACTAATCGTATAAGACAATAGAGATATCATCCAGGATGATCAAGTCATTTGGAGATCATCCAGCATAAGTTCTCCTGGACACCCCAAACTCTCTTCTGGATGATATTCTTGTTTGAACTAATCATCCATGACGATCGCAGAATCATCCCGGATGATCAGAATAGAGTTCATCTTCTAATAGTCCAGAACAACCAGATCGTTCAGGCTAAAAAGGGCTTATATACACTAATCGTACTGGATGTTCGAAGGATCGTCCTAGATGATCTTTGATGGCAAGTTGAAATTTTGGGCAATTTTTTAGCCCTTCTATTTAAGATCTCTTTCGTTCTACTGTTAAGACCTTTTATTGTTGTCCTTTCCTATGAGAGCCTAGAGAAGGAGAGAGAGAGCTTGGGAGAGAGAGAGGATCTTGTGTATGGTAGTATATGAGGTGTTCACAAAGGTTGCTCCAAGCAAGGATCTGAATCATATTTTCTAGTCATCATCTCTTATCCTTTTGGTGTCTCTGTGGAAGAATTATCTACAAGAAGATCAAGGTTCTCTACCTACTTCAGGAGAAATCGAAAGGAGGTAAGGTTCTCTTCCTGCTTTAGGAGGAAGCAAAAAAAGCTTGGGTTCTCTGTCTCATCGGGTTAGTGAAAAGGAGGTTTATAAAGGCTTCTCCGCCTTGTTGTGGGAGCAGAAGGCGAGTCACTTAATTTTAGTGCAATACCTGGATGAGAGGCTCTGAGGAGTAGACATAGGTCAAGTTGACAGAACCAATATAAAATTTGGTGTGTGTTTTTTTATTATTTTTTTCACTTTATTTTACTGCAACTAACTGCTTGGGTGAAATCTGTATTTGATCTATGCTATTGCATTTATTTTAAAATATTCAAAAAGATTTTCAAAATCATTTTTGCTCATAAATTTTTAAAACTACCAATTCACCCCCCCCCCCCCCCCCCCCCTCTTAGTTAGCCTCGGGCTAGTTCATATGGGCTTAACATCTCTAACAAACATTCATGTGGTATTAGGGAGGGATTCATAAAATTAAGATTTGAAGAACTTTTGAATTTGATCCATGGCTAACTTTGGTAATAAGAACACTACAGAAGGATATTCTATTACTCAAACACCCTTGTTTGATAACATACCTTTTGATTTTTTAGAAAACTCGTATATCCATATTTTATAATCTATAGATTATCACATATAGATGCTTGTTAAAAATGGATACTCTGCACCATTTACAATAGGTAATGGTATTAAAACTGAACTTCCTTTTACTGAATAGACATTTAATGATCGTGACTTAGCATAATTGAATGCAAAATGCTTGAATTATTTTTTCTGTACTTTTAAATCTGAGGATTACATGCATGTCTCAACTTGCACGATAGGTAAAGAAATCTGGGATAGATTATGCATTACTTATGAAGGGACATCGGAAGTTAAGCAATCTAGGTTAAATATCTTGCTTCACGACTATGAACTCTTTTGCATGAAACCTAGAGATTCTATATCTAAAATATACTAGGTTTACACAAATTGTCACCTCCCTGTATACCTTTGGAAGAGAACTCACCAATTATGAAAAAGTTAACAAAATCTTGAGATGTCTACCCTCTTCCTATAATGCCAAGATAACTTCTATCACTAAATCCAAGGACTTGAACAATTATTCTATTGATAACTTACTTGGATCACTAATTGCTTATGAGCAAGGAGTGAACTAAAGGCAGCTTAATGCAGGAGAGAAGAAAAAAGAGAAAACTATGGAACTGAAGGCTAACGATACGGAGACTGATTCTTCCAGGTCTAAAAGCGATGATGTTGCCTTAATCACTAGAAAATTCAAAAGCTTTCTAAGAAAGAAACACAAGAATTTTCAGAAGTGGAACAAAGGTAAGTCTAATAAAAATTCTAAAGTTTCTTCTAATACAATTTATTTTGAATGCAATAAGCCATGACATATAAAGTTGATTGTCCTACACTTAAGGCTCACCCAAGCAAGGAGAAGGGTGAGGAGAAACCCAAGTTCAGGAAGGATAAGAAAAGGATTCAAATGACATTCCAGGAGATTTTGCATCTGACTCCTCTGAGGATGAAGCTGAAGAGGAGACTACAAACTTGTGTTTGAGGGCGGATGAACATTGTGGTCAGTCTGACCAAGAAGTGGTGTATGAACTGACCTATAATCAATTACTTGATATTTCTAAAAAATCCATTCATCAAATAGGAAACTTAAGAAAATGCATGTTAGCCTGAAATTTGAACTCCTGAACCTACAAAAAGTGTATGCAGTTTTACTTAAAGATAATTCTACACTTGGTAGCAATCACATGTCATTACTTAATGAATTTGATGAATTAAAAAAAAATCATTCTGAATTAATTATTGAGCATGATTCTTTAAAAATATCACATGCTAATTTAGAAAAAGCATTTAAAGAACTAGACAATATGACATTGGATTTACAGAAAGGTGAGCGTGCATTGAAATTTGAAATTACAAGCCTTAAAAGGAAAATAAATTTCTATGTGTAAAAATTAGTGCATTTGAGAATAATGAAACACCTTGCACAATTTTATAAACCTCCATCACTCGAAGAAGTTCATTCAAAATCATCAAAACATGCATCATTCAAACCTAGGAAGAGGCACTATCACCCACGTAGATTATTTAACCCTTTTCCTACCATTAAATATTTCTTTTATGGCATGTTAGGACACATCTCCCATACTTGCACTATTCACTATAGTACATATTGGGTGTGGAGGCCAAAAATGCATGATTCATAGTATAACACACATGCATTGTATTCTTCTTTTTATAAGAAGGAACCCAAGCTTATTTGGGTTCCTAAATCTGATGTTTGATGATTTTATAGGTGTGCTCTCACACAAGACCTCGTGAGAGAATGTGGTACCTGGATAGTGGATGCTCAAGATATATGACTGGAGATGTAAATCAATTCATTTCACTGGAGGCCAGGTCTGGAGGCAAGGTCACTCTTAGAGACAACACCACCAGGAAAGTGGTGGGCGATATAATCGAAAACTCCAAGAACCTTTTGATTGAAAGTATTTTTCCTGTAGATGGACTGAAACACAACCTGCTCAGCATCAGTCAACTTAGTGACAAAGGGTTCAGCATTAAGTTCCTGTCAAACACTTACATTATCATCTTAAATAATAACACTATTTTTCAAGGCAAGAGGATCAACAATGTCTATATGGTTGATTTAAATAATATTGAATGTGCTGCTTCATTTTGCTTAAAAATTACTGCTGATGAGTCTTGTTTGTGGCATAGGAGGTTATATCATGCCAACATGAAAACCCTTATAAGAGTAACCGAAAAAGACTTAGTTAGAGGTGTCCCAAAGCTTAAGTTCACTAAGGGTCACCTGTATGATGCCTGTCAACTAGGGAGACAAGTCCATTTCTCTTTCCACTCAACTAAGGACATTAGCACCTCTAGACCTTTAGAAGTCCTTCACATGGATTTATTTGGACCCATTAGCACTGCCAGCTTAGGGGGAAAAGCCTATGAATTTATGATTGTTGATGACTACTCGAGGTTCACTTGGATTAGATTTCTGTCACATAAAACTGAGTCATTTGATGAAGTGAAAACTTTTTCCACTTGGATTCAAAAGAAGTTAGGTTAAGAGATCTTGACCATTCATAGTGATTATGGTGGAGAGTTTGAAAATGTGAGATTTGGAACTTTTTATGAGGAGCAAGGGATTAGCCACAATATTTCAGATCCTAGGACTCCTTAGCAAAATGGGGTAGCTGAAAGAAAGAATAGGACCTTAGTGGAAGCTGCTAGAGCCATGCTTGCTGAGTATTCACTTCCAAAATACTTTTGGGTAGAAGCGGTGAACACAGCCTGTTATGTGTTGAATAGGGTGAATGTTGTTTGCATAATTATCATAGGTTTCCAAAGTGTTTAGATCAATATGTTATGTTGAAGGGCATGAATGGTAAATATTTGAAGGTTTGGGACCTAAGGAAGTGGCTTTGAGTTTTAGAATTTTGAAGGGGATGGATGCTTCCAAAATGATTAGATAAACTATATGCATATGTCTAATAAGTATGCAAATGATTAAACACAATTTTAAGGGCTTTGATTTTATTTTAATGTAGATTATGATTGAATGATTAAATTTGATTGAAGCATTTAAGATGATTGAATAGTTTAGGATGATATAATGATTTCATTGAACTTAATTGAAGGTGATTGGAATGTTTATTAAACTTGAGTTTTAATGATTAAATTAGAATGACAATTGAAGTGTAAATTCAAAAATTTTAATATTGTATTATTAACAATCATTAAATGACTGCCAATGGTTAAATGATTGAACATTAATCTTGAATGATTGATCTCATACAAAAATGAAACTAATAAATGAACCCTAATAGGTGTGATAAAGTTGAAAAGTAAATCATATGTGTTTGAAGTGATCGAAATATCAACAAAATCCAAAGAAATTCAATTGATAGATACCTAAAAGAAATGATCCAAAATAGGCCACATTTATTAAAATAGGATATTTTATAGATAAATAGAGTCAAATATAGATTTATGCTTGATAAAGCTTGAAAGGGAGGTCTATCCCAAACAAGTTAAACTTAGATGGATATATGAAATATCCAGATTTTGCCTAATATTATCAAAATAGCAAAGGAGGATAAATCAATGCTCTCCTGACTAAATTGAAACTATGAGAGAGAGAATTTGAAAGATTTAATATTCATTGACTATATAGAAAAAATGAAATAAGGATTTAAGAGAATTAAACATTCACTATACCATATTAAAACTATGAGAGTGGAATATTTAAGATAATCGAATATTCACCTAACCATATTAAAATAGTAAAAGAGTAAGATTTAATAGAATCTAGCATTCATCGAACCATATCAAAATAGTGAAAGTGGAAGATTTAATACACACTTGACCATATAAACGTAGTGAATAAGATTTAAACGAATCCAATATTTACCTAACCATCTAAAAATAGTGAAAGAGGAAGATTTAAAACTCTACTCATTATGGAGGCTTCTTTCTTTTTGTTTTTTTTTATTCTTTTCATTTTGTTTTTTGTTGTATTTTTCATTCGATGGAGACTCTGTCATCATTGAACCCATGGCTTGCTTGCAAACCTATAAATACGAGTAAATCAGTCGGTTTATCAAGTGTATATGGTAATGGTAGCTCACAGTCTCTCAAGGATGTGGTTGCTAGAGGGTCAACTTCCCCTTTTACTAAATTTGATTTAGTTCAATTTTAAAGGCATTCTTTTTTTGATGTTTGATGAAAATGTGAATTCTCAGTTGGTTGCTCCCTTTGAGTTCACGTTAGTTGGGAAATTTGTGTTACGTCACCCAATTTTGATACCATTCGTATGTTTTTTGTCAATCTAAAACATTTTGGAACCTTTTCTATTGGGCTTTTGGATCAGTGTCATATAGCTATACAACTCTTGAATGATTTGGACTATAGCTGAATATTTTCTCAAATAGCTTATTACACTCAATCTTGTCAAATGTGATTGCTCAAATGAACACCTTTCTTTGATATTAAGGTAGAGTCGCCTATTGCTATTTTGTGGATTTCATTATCGAAATTGAGGCTGCATATGTTTAACTCCTAGTTTTTGTTTACTTTAGCTTTGATTTATGGTAGACCTTTACAAACAGACCAGGCTAGGACCTCTGTTTCTCATATGTTAGTAACTCATATTTTTGTTGGAATGGATGTTTCTAAAAAACATCCTAAGAAATATGGCTTGGTCCTAAGAAATTTGGATATCTACGAAAAGTTGAATTTAAAAATTTTCTCATTTTTTGCAATCATTGTAGAATGCTTGAGCATAATTTTACAGAATTCTTTATTTTGCATCCATACCTTCGCAAACAAAAAAAATAGCTAAATTACTTATTGCAGATAATAATCTTGTGTAGGAAGTTAATGTGGCAACTGAGAGTAATCCTATTCCAAAGGGACCAGCATAGGAATATCAATCTATTGTGGAGAATGTTAATTGTGAAGCTGATGGTTTTGTGGATCTGTTTCATATTGAGAAGCTAAATGGACTTCTTAATAATACCATAGAAGTATTGAAATCTCCTACTATCAAGGGAGTAGAAAATTCCTCTTATTTGTCTATGTTAGCTAAGAAATGCCAAGTTTCTATTGTTATCAACAATTTAGATGAGCAAATAGCTGTTATTTTATCTAAACATAACAATACTCTAACCTCTTTGCTACTACCTTGATGTACTAATAAAAATCTAACTTAATTTGATTTAGTTTTTAACAATATTATATGTGCTAATTATGCTATTATTGATCCCTCCTTGACTGATTAGGAAAATGTGGAAGAAGGAGAATTTATTCACAATAATGTGGAAGAAGGGGAGATTGTTCAGGATGACATAGAGGAATGTGAATTTAATCATCTTAATTAATTGGGTAATGGTAGTAAGGATTCTTCAACTCTCAAACATAATGTTAATAACTTCACTGGTAATGGAAATTCTAATTTTTCTTTTAAAAGTATCACAAATGAGGATACCATGTTGAACAATGATAATGGCTTTATTAAAGTGCAAGGTAGGAAGAATATAAAAACTATAAATTTAATTTTGCAATCTCATAGAAGTACCTATTCTCAAACTTATAGCTAGTTGTAATTTAATGATTAAGTCTATTATTTGGAATGTTAAGGACTTTGGTTGCCCATTCACTAGAATAAGGGTTAAGAATTTATGTCATGTCCATAATGTTTATATTTTAGTTTTTCTCGAACCCATTATTTCAACTGTTAGGTTGGATAAAATTGCTCGGCTTTTGGGTTTCAATCATATTGTGGCTAATTTGTCTAATAAAATTTGGGTCTTATGGAAATATTCTGTTACTATTAAAGTTGGTGATTTTCTCAAGTTATTCATTGCAATATTCAATTTATGCAGTTTAAATATATGTTGCTTTTGTGTATGCTTCTTCTTCTTCTTGTATTATTAGAAGGCTCTTTTGGAATAACTTGCTAACTTTCATGATTTAATTAAATTGTCATGGTTGGTTGGTGGTGATTTTAACACTATCTCCACTCCTACTGAAAGTTTTAGTGGTTCCAACCCTGTCTATCAGTCCATAGAGAATTTCAATAATTTAATTCTAGATTATAATTTACTTGATATTAGTTTTAGTGGCAATCCTTTTACTTAGAATCACAATATTTTTTGGCAACATTTGGATCGTGTGCTTTTTAATGATGTTTGGATTAATTCTTGTAATACTACTTTTTTGGAATACCTCGGTGGAACCTTTTCTGACCATTCTCCTCTTCTTATTGGTATTATATTGCAGCAGATGGTCCAGAGCCCAATTTTAGATTTCAAAATATGTGGTTATTAGATAATTCTTGTTTGAACATGATCTAGGACAATTGGCATGCTTTTCTACATCCAGATAACACTATCTTGGTCATGAATAGATTGTGGTTCAAATTTAAAAGGTTAAAATTTAAAACTAATTGGTGGAATAAGAATATTTTCAAAAATATTTTTACTAATATTTTAGCTGTTGAGGATAAAGTTAATTCTATTGAGCACAATTGTCAACTTTATCCCTTTGATGAGAATTTCGAGCTTGTCCAAGATGCAAAAAATTTCCTTTTCAATTTACAGGCTCAGAAGGATGTTTTTTGGAAATACAAAGCATCCTCCAAGCATCTCATTGAAGGGGACAACAACACTAAGTACTTTTATGCTCTAGTCAAGAAGAATAGAGCTAAAACATTCATTCATAAAATTTCTCTTCCTATGGCTCCCAAATTGAGGATGTGGGGGAAATTGCTAACTGTACGGTGGAGCATTTTAAAAATTTATTCTATAAAAAACTTGGATCCTAATCTTATTGATCACCCTAATCTAATTCTTAATATCATTAATAAGGATGATAACATGTCTCTTAATAAACTTCCTACCTTGGAGGAAATTAAGGAGACTGTTCATGCTATGAATTTCGACTCTGTGGCAGGTCCAGATGATATTACTTCAAAGTTTTTTCAAAAGGATTGGGATATTATTAGTGCTAATTTATATGGTGCTATTTTATATTTCTTTGCTGGCAACATCTCCAAAGTTTTGTTTTATTTAAACTTCCATTGTCCTTATACCTATGAAGATTGCCATTATTGACCTCTTAGTCCTTGCTCTTTCTTTAGTATGTTGATTTCTAAAATTCTAATGAATCATTTATCACCTTTACTTTCCAAAATTTTTTCTCCTAACCAAACTGGTTTTATGGAGGGAGAGCTATTTCTAATAAAAAATTTCTTGTTCAAGAGCTCGTGCATGACCTTGATATCAAGGTGAGAGGGGGAAACATTATTTTAAAATTAGACATCGCCAAATCCTATAATAAAATCAACTGGAAGTTTCTCTACAACATGTTGCACTTATTTGGTTTTAATTTTGTTTTTATTAATCTCATTAAAAAATTTGTTGAAGGTAGAGGTAGACCTAAAAAGACTTGGTTAGAAAATATTAGAAATGATCTTTCTCTATTAGATTTAAACGAGAATTTGACTTTGAACTGGACACAATGGAGAAAAAGGATTCATGTTGCCGACCCCACGTAGTGGGACAAAGGCTTGTTATTGTTGTTGTTGTTGTTATTAAAAAATTTGTTGAAGGTTCTTTCTTTTCTGTTATGGTCAATGGTAAAAGCAATGGCTTCTTTAAATATTCTCTCGATTTAAGACAAGGTGATCCTATCTCCCATTCCCTTTTTTATTATTGCTGTTGAGTATTCATCTAGAGGCCTTTCTAGTCTTTTTGAAAATCATCCTAATCTTAATTATAGAACTTTGGGTGTTTTTCTTATATCTCATTAATGCTTTGCTGGCACTATCATTATTTTTTCCAATGGATCTTTAAATATAGTTAATATTCTTATGAGATTTTTGCGTAATTTTGAGATTTTTAGTGGTTTGTTCATTAACTAAAGCAAGAGTTGCTTTATTGCCTTTAACAAAGTCCCCTTGAATTATATTAATGTTATCGAAGGTATTACTAGCTTTTTACAAAGTTCCTTACCTATGAAGTATCTTGGGGTTCACCTTTATAAAGGCAAAAAGAAATTTTTCTTTTTGATGATCTTATTACTTCTGTGCAAAAAAGGATTAACTCTTGGAAATTTATTTTTTATGTTTTTATGGGAGATTAATCATTATTAGGAGTGTTCTTTGCTCCTTACCTATTTATATCTTTCAAACTTAACAATCTACTCGAGTTATTTGTAACAAGCTTGAAAAATTGTTTAATAAGTTCTTTTGGAAAGGTATCAATACAATTCTAAAATCACTTGGTCCTCTTGGAGAAACTATTGTGGGGTTTTGGAGGAAGGTGCTTTGAGTTGTAAAAATATGCTAGATTTATCTTATGCATTTTCTATCAAACTGTGATTTAAATTTCATGCTAATTTTAGCCTTTGGGCTAAGTTCATGACAACCAAGTGTTGTGTTAGTAAGCATCCTACTATGTTCTTTTATAATAAGGGTGATTCTAGAGTTTGGAAGAGACTTTGTAATATTAAATGGGATGTTGAGCCTCATATTCAATGGGGTCTTAGTCATGCTAATATTTTCTTTTGCTAAGATCATTGGTATAGTGCTCACTCTATTGATTCACTTCTTAATATAGTCTCTATTGTAGCTGTTAAGGTTAATTTTTTTATTACTGAGAATAGTTGGGATTATAATAAACTTGTTGAAGTTCTTCTAAGTCTATTATTAATCATATTTAACACCTAGCTATTAATATTGAGTCTGATGATTACTTATTATATAACATTTCTAATAATGGTATGTTCAAATTAAAGGATGCTTGTAATGCTTTCAGAGTTAAGAACTCTATCACTAAAGTTTTTTCCATGATTTGGGATAAAAGCATTTCTACTTCTATTTCTACTTTCATTTGGAGAATCATCCATAGATATGTCCCTAATGAGAGAACTTACTAAAAAGAGGCTTTAATTTTCCATCTAAATGTCAATGTTGGTATCATGTGGAGAATATGCACTATGTCTTTATTTCAGGTCCTATTGTTGTTAAAATTTGGACTCATTTTGATGATATTTTTGATTGAATCATTTTAGGGCTAATATTAGCATCAATTTTATGCTTAATTTTTTTTGTTTATTCATTCTAGAGGTGATATTAGGAATTTGATTCCTTACCGTATTTTATGGTACCTATGGCTTGATAGATATAACTTTCTTTTTAACAATATTTACCTAAACCATCATCAGATTATAAGAAATATTAATGACAAAGTGTTGAAGCTTTACTCTGCTAATCTTCTCTCCACTAAAAACTTCAGAGGCTGCTCCATTGTGGCTCATGATTTGGGTATCTTTCTTCAGGTAGTCAATTTTGTGATGAGCCTAAGCTAGTTTATTCGTTTAAACCCCCTTCTAATACTTTTAAACATAGTGTTGACTGTTTAGTCAAAGGTTCTGGTTATGGTTGTGGTGGTATTATTAGGGATGATCATGGGAATACCATCATGGTGTTTGTTGGTCCCTTACAAAAGTGTTCTATAATTTATGCTGAGCTTTCTACTATTTTATATATGATTAAATTATGTCTTTCTCTTAGCATTATTACTATTTCGTTTGAGGCGGGTGCTACTTATAGCTTTTATTTTTTAAAAGATTGATAATAAAATTTGTAATCCAAATTTGTTTTACCTTGTTAGGGAAATCAATCTCCTTTTGGTGTTTTTTAATTCCACTATGACCCATATTTATAGGGAAGGAAATGCATGTACTGATTGGTTAGCCAATCATGGTTGTAATCTAGAGTTTTTAACTGATTTCACTTATTTTAAGTTGTTTAACACCATGAAAGGCCTCATTAGATCAAATAAAATAAGTCTACCCAATGTCAGAGTTTAAGCTTCTTTCTTGCTTGGGGTCTATTGATTTAGTCCTTCAGGGGACTTTATATGATGGCTCTTTAATGGTTATTGGGTTTGGTGATCGTGTATTCTTGCACTCTATCCAGATTTATGGTTACAATGGCAATAATGTCTTAATTGATATATTATTGTGTGGTGGTTTTGGTAGGTTTCTAACTAGTGGTGATAGTAATATGTGGGATTATGCTTTTAGGTGCACTTATTGTTCCTATTTTCCATCTCTAAATAGGATGGGGAAGGGTGGTTATGTTGGGTGCAACATGCTTTAGTTTGTTTGTTTATGTGTAGTTTTTGGTTAGTTTTATTTTCCCTTTTCCTGTTTGCATTTATGTTTTTTCTATTGTGGTTTTACCTTCTCTTCTGTATCTCTAGCAGCGGTGTTTGGGCTGATATAAGTTATGATTATAATTTAGCAATATTTTATTTAAATCCTATGTGTTGCTCATCAATTCCATGTCTAAAGTTTTTAGGGTTATTCTATTGTGGTTTTTGGAGGATTAGTTATGTAGGGTCTGCTTTCTTCGGTGGCTCTTCAAGTTTAGTGGTTTTGATGAGAGTATTTCTTGGTCCCTTGCTCTTTTTCCATGGAAATTAATATTACTATCATGTTGGATGAAGAGTGCTTGGTAATTTAATATTGTTTGCTCTTTCCTTTGGGCCAGTGGGTGAAAACTTTTTTTTGTGTTCTGCTTATGAAATAAATCTCTTTTTTGTTTCGTGGTCTACTCCAATCCATTTTTTTGGTGTAATGTCTTCCTCACTTGACTGGGATGGTCTTGGTTTAGATTAGAATGGCAATTGGATTTACTTTTTGATGGCATTATAGATATTATATTGTTGAGCTTGATTGTCCCAACCCCCCCACCCCACCTCAGCTATTTTGGTTCTTTGGTTTGGCTTTTTTGTAATATGGGGTGTTGGAGCTATGATTTATGGACTACTTAAAGCTATGGTTTATGGGTTATTTTAAATAGCAATTTTTGGCTTTTAGAGGCTGCTTGTGCTGATTATGGGCCTTATGTGCAGTATTCCTTGGTATTTATGATGGAGTGTTAACTATTATTGAGTATGTTTCTGAGAGTTTTGTTTTCTCATTCTCAATCTTTGCTGGGTTCTCATTTGTTGGGCCTTTTTAATGGGATTTTATTATTTTTCTGGTAGAATTATGCTATATATGTTTCGTCTTCTCATCCATTATTGAGTTGTTATGTTCTTTGTTGTCTAGGTTTTTAAGTTATGCCAGTTCACGTGTAGAACTCAATCTATTTCTAGTATTTGGCCTTCCTTAGGTGGCATCATTTTAGCTATAGTGTTATGGATTTAAATTGTAATATAAATTGGGTTGTTGGCTCTCCCCTTTTCTCACTGAACCATTATCATCCTTTAAACTATTTTAATACTAATATTTACTATGGTTTTCCTTTACACCTATGCAATTCCTCTCTATTTCTTACTTTATTTTGCAAGTTGTTTATAGTGCAAGTTTTTTTGTTCCTGATTTTTTTGATGGAAAGAGTGTGCTTAATGTCAACCTATGGATCTTCCTTATTTTTTGGGTGTTGGCTTTTGGCCACCCTAGAATGTACATAGGTGTTCTTATACTTTTCCTTAGAAGGAACTTTAGTTTCTTAGGTTTTATTTTGGCTTTTTTTGTAGCTCTATTGAGTAGTAGAGAGCTCAAGGTCCCTTTTAAGGTCTTTGTAATTTTAATTTTAATCAACATGTAAGTCCCTCTATAGGTTTTCTGAAAAAAAGGTAGATTTAATGCTCACCTGACCATTTTAGAATAGTGATCAAGATTTAAAAGAATCTAACATTCACTTGACCATATCAAAATAATGGACAAGGAATCTTTGAATTCTATTTTAAATCCTAAGTCCAACTTGGTACTATGCTTTCGCATAGTACTCAATCATTAAATTTTAAATCAATTAATCTAAATGACCAATCATTCAATTATTTGAAAATGACTTAATGTTTTTCATATGTTCAATTCTTAAAATATTTAATCATTTCATAATTATCTAATAATTGTTAAATGGTTCAATTATAAATGTCATTAAACTTATAAACCTTCAATCATCATTCAATCAAAATTTTGAATCATTCAATAATTTTAAATCCTTCAATAATTCATAAATTTTAATCACCAACTAATCCTTAAATCATTTAGTTCAAATCCAGTTCAAATTCTAGTTCTTAAAATCTAGTGTAAACTTTAAGGCCTAAAGCCCTTGGATTTTTCTCTTTTCCATAGGAATTTTCAATTGATTCAAAATGCTAGGTAAGTCCTATAGATTTGTATGTAATCTTTCAAATCTTGAATAAACATGTCCCTAGAGCTTATCTAATCATTTTAGATGTTATCATGTCTTTCTAAATCCTAAAACTCAAAGTATACTTCAACCATTCAAAAACATCAACTAATTATAGCTAATGCCATTGAACATGGAATCTTGGTGTAAACTACTTTGAAAGCATTTGGAAATTCCTCAAACTTGTTCATAATCATCATGACATTCTTTTGAATGAACTTTGATCCATGTTTGACCATGGTTGACCAAGGTTAACCTATTTTGACCTATAAGATCCCTTAAAAGCCATTAATATTCAAGTGATCATACACCATTTTAAAGTCTTCACCCAGGGTTTTGAATCTATTGACAATTCCCCTAAAGAAGAGAAAAGTATAAAGGCTTTATACCTTGGTTTGAAAACTATATTTTAGGGTTTGGAGTTTTAAGCTTGATTTAAATTTGTAGTTGATTTGTGATTGAGGTTTATCTATGATTAAAGAGTTTAGGATTTAAAATACTAAGATCATTGACAATCATTAGGTGATTATTAGTGATTGAGTAGCTGATCAACTGACCCTCAAAGGTGACTGTCAAATGACTGATTTAGAGATTGATGATTGAATCACCATGCTATAAAATTATATTTTTTGTTGTCTAAGAAACTAAGGATTTTCCTATGATTTGGTAAGTTCCATATTTAGTTTTTTAGTCTACTGTACACCCAATAAAGTTTGAATTTAAATATCCTACAATATCAAAGTTGGTGTTATGCCTCGGATACTAGATGCCTAACTTTTGGGTGTATGAAATACCTTAGAATTCTCCTAATTATAGACATCTGATTCGTTAGGATATGCTTGAAATCTAGCACATAAATAGACACTAAACATAATATATGATATACTAGCAGTTAAGTAAATAAGTGATCCAATTATTTCTCTAAATTTCCTTTGGTCAACTTACTTTCCATCTATAGCATTATCTAGTTAGATGAATGAACTCATTGGTGTATTTATAATCTGAGAACCTTCCATATTAATTTTTTTAATATCTCCTTGATGAATTTTGTTTGACAAAGGAAGGTACCATCTTCTCTTTTCTTTACTCTAAATCTAATAAAAAAGGTCAGCTATCCCATCATGGTCATTTCAAATTTCTTACTCATAGTAGCTAAAAATTAAATATATAGATTTTTAATGGTATATCCAAAAGAATTTAATCAACATAAATTTGAACTATGAGTATGGAAGATAGATAGAATGAAATAATGCTGAAGCAATGTTCCGAGCAACTGCTGATTGAACTGATTATGTCAGTCTTTATTCTTACTTATTTACACAAGGATCAACTGGAATTGATTTACAAATATTCTAGTAAGAGAATATCTGCATTAGCTTCAGGGAAATGTAATGATGCTGGCGGGGATGATAGGCATTGGAAGTGGAAGAGAAGCTTGAAGCTTAGTCCACGGGATGAGTTATTCTGGCGGCGACTAAACAAGAATGTAGTTCCTTCAAATTGCTTCCTGATGTATAGAAGGCCTTTGGATTATAATGGTTGTCCTAGACGGTGCAATATGGATGAAGACTCTGAACATATTGTAGTTAGTTGTTTAAAGCTCTTGCAAGTTGGTCTCTTTCTTAACAAATGGGGCTTTTATGTGCCTGATTTTGCTTCTCTTGTTGACTGTTATTATGTAATGAAAGCTGGCTAAGTTTAACCCTTTTATCAGCAATTTGTATTGTTCTGTTGTGTTTTTCACTTGGAAAAGTAGAAAAAAATTGAAGCATGGAGGATCAGAGGATTGTGTGGGTTTCATAACAGCTAATGCATTAAGTTTTGCTACCGCTACTTTCAGGATTAATCCTTTTTCAAAAAACTGGGATGTCAACCAACTGCATCAGCTGTCTTGCTCTTCTTGGCGTCCCCCTCCTCCCAACTGGATTAAGCTCAACATAGATGCTTCCTTGGTTAGCTTATATAAAACTGGTATAAGGGGTATCTTCAGAGATCATAAAGGTAGATTTCTCTATGCTTTTGGCCTTAGCACACTGCATTGGAACTATTCGTAACTTGAGCTCATATCAATTCTATCTTTGAGGGAATTTCTTCGAGAATGGATGTTTGAAGCCAATGGTATCATTATAGAGGGTGATAACTTTAATGTTATCAAGTATGTACAAAGTTTGCTGAAGAATAAGATAGCCAATGAAGATTTACCAAAGAAGGAAGATTTCTCATTTCTCAATGGGTTTAGTCAAGTCTTATTTAATTGTGTGAATATAAGTTTTAATAAGTTAGCTGATTGTTGTGCTAACCTTGCTCTTTCGTTAGATTTTTTGGGATGACATTACTTGCAATAATATTCCTCCTCCCTTTATCCCTTTGTTAAAGGAGGAATGTGATTGGGGCTCAATCACGTAGTTGATTGTATCTTTTTCCTAATAAAATTGCTTGATGCATTTCTTAAAAAAAAGATTATATCATTTCTAACTTTCTTAAGGAATAAGGTGTTGTCTACTTTACCCTTAACAAAGGACTTTTCTAAGAGAAAGTTTCTAAGCTTGTAGTACCATACCCTAGGTGCTTATTTTAACCCATATAAAGCTTTCTTAAGTTTATAAACACATTTTGGGAATGAGAAATGTTCAAAGCCTGGGAGTTATTCCACAATTTATAACTCCATTTAGGAATGCACTCTTGACATCCATTTGATATAATTTGAATCTTCTAAAAAATGTAAATGTTAAAAGGACTTTAATGGCTTCAAACCTAAGTATCGGGGTAAAAGTCCCCTCAAAATCAATACCCTCTATCATGTTATACCTCTTAACTACTAATCTGGCTTCATTTCTAGTCAAAGATCAAGAGTTATTCAGCTTATTCTTAAATACCCATTTGGTGCCGTCGATACCTTGATCCTTTGGTCTTCTAACAAACTCCTATATGTCATTCCTAATGAATTGGTTCAATTCCTCTTGCAAGGCTAAGATCCAAAAATCATCATTCATGGGTTGATCTACACTAATTAGTTCTATTATGGAAATGAATGCAATATGACTTACTTCTTTCCTGAGACATTGCCTAGTTCTAACCCCTTTAGATTTTTTTTAGGGGAAACCCACGGAGGGGCCTACATGATACTATAATAGAAGGTTACAAGGTCCTTAAAGGGGACCTTCAGCTCGCTAATGCTCAAAAGAGCTACACAAAATTCAAAATAAAACCTAAGAGCTGATGGTCCTCTATACTAAGAATTACAAAATCACCTAATAATAATCTAGGGTTGCAAGTAGGCAACACCCAAAAAGGAAGATCAGAAAAAAGGAATTCAGCATAGCCTTCCTCCAAAAAGTAGTAACCTTGTTCAAAAATACCTCAGTCCACTGAACCTGCAAGAGAAAGTTACTACTAAAGGGAAACAAACACAATAACATGTGGAAAAAAAGAGTAATGTTGTAACAAGATAAAAGTTGTGACCAATATGAGTTTAAGTAAATAAAGATGGAATACTTCCCAACAGAAATAATGAACATCCCTTATTTTTGGCATTTTGAAAAACCTCATTAAACACCATGTACTCACATAACAGAATGGTCAAATAATTACTAAAAAAATGGTAAATGTAAGGAAATCAAATGAATGCATAACTAAATAGAACAGTCATTCATAACCCGAGCCATAGCAAAAGACATAACAATACTATAATAAAAGATATCCCTAAACTATATAATCATAAAATGAAGGTGCTAGGTGCTAAGTTCCCCAAAAAAATGCACATTTTGGAAAAAAACCAAAACTTAGAAAAGGTTCCAATCATAAGCACCAAACTCCTCCCAACCAAAGGGAACAAAAAACCCAACTGAATAGAGAAAAGAAAATCATCCAAAAAGATAAAGTTGCAGATAAATAATAGAAGTAATCGCATTTAAAGAAAATGCCTGACACTAAAATACCAAATTTCTCCCAACCAGTGAGGAAGATAAGTAACCCATCAGAAAGGTAGACAGGATAACCCAAAAAATAAAATAGCCAATAAAAAAGAGAAGGACTAACTAAAAGTTCATTAGGGAGTTTAAGCCCTTATGAACTAGCCTGAGGCTAACCAAGAGGGGGGTGAATTGGTAGTTTTAAAAAATTCTTAAATGATTTTGAAAACATTTTTGAATGTTTTAAAATAATTATAATATCACGTTGATGTCAAGATGATTAATCAACCAAAATAATAACTTTAATCACACGATCATCCATAGAAAAGTAAAGTGCAGAAATTAAAAGTAGAATAATAAAAGAATGAACACACTATGTTTTATAGTGGTTCGGTCAACTTGACCTACATCCACTCCCCGGAGCCTCCCCTCCAGGTATTGCACTAACACTCAGTGACTCTCCTTCTGCTCCCATAGTAAGGTAGAGAAGCCTTTATAAAAACTCCTTTTCCCCTACCCCGGTGAGACAGAGAACCCAAACTCTTTTTGCTTCCTCGTAAAGTAGGCAGAGAATCCAAACTCCTTTTGCTTCCTCCTGAAGCAAGCAAAGAATCTTACCTCCTTTCGCTTCCTCCTGAAGCAGGCCAAGAACCTTGATCTTTTTGCTGACTGTGCTTCCCACAGAGCCACCAAAGCATAAGGGACGACGACTGGAGAAGATTACTCGAGTCCTTTCTTGGAGAAACCATTGTGAACACCTCACAAACTCCCTCTCATAAGATTCTCTCTATCTCTCTCCCAAGCTCTCCCTCTCCCTCTCTTGACTCTCTCAGGTGAGGACAACAGCAAAAGATCTCAACAGTAACAGATAAGAGATCTTAAATAGAAGGGCTCAAAAATTATCCTAAATTTTAACTTACCGTTAAAGATTGTCCAGGATGATCTGTCGATCATCCTATATGATCAGTATTAAAACACACACATCAGCCTGGATGATCTGGTTCTTCTAGATGATTAGAAGATAAGGTTTATTCTGATCATCCTGGCTAATTTGTTCTAAATCAAGAATACTATACAGCACATAGTTCAGGACATCCAGGAAAAAAGTCTAGATGATCTAAAGAAAATGAATTGATTTTCCAAGGCGATATCTCTATTATCCTGTACGATTAGTTCAAAAATGTCCAATATCATCTAGCATATAGTTCTGGATGTCCAGCAGATGAATCTTAGACTACTTAAAAAATAACTGATCATCTAGGATGATGTTGATATCATCCTATATGATTAGTACAAAAAGGAACATATCATCCTGCAGATAGTTTTGGATATCCAGCTGATTGAGGAGTATCATCCAAGACAATTTCACGATCATCCAAGATGATATGATTGATCAATCAAATATTAATTACTCTCCTTAATCATCTGACTATTTTTGGCATGATTGTAATGAATTATCTAGGATGATGAGTATAACATCCTTTACCATTAGATAGAATTCTTAAAAATAAAACCTGTCTAAAAGAGTCTGGCGGCTGAGAGGTTTTGATTTGAGCATATCATCCCAGATGATGGTAGGATCATCCAGGATGATCTACTTAATCAAACCAACTGAACATGGCTGCCCTAATTACGGTTTCTATTTTCAATGGATCGTCGAAGATAATATTACTATCGTCCAAGATGATATGAACAAAATAGAATAGAAACTCTAACTCATGAAAATCTCCTCTTAAGTATGTGTGTGTGCAAGGTTACCTAGCTTGGGGATCCATTATATTACATTTGACTCAAGAAAGGTGGAAAATTACATTGAAATTGAAAAAAAAGACTGACTCGATCTTGAGCTGGCTTGAATTATAATTGATCTTGTGAACCTGAAAGGTTAGTATGCAGGGCAACTAAAACAAATGTGCAGAAATGTTTATTATCATCAAAATCATGAATCAAGATTTGCAATAATCTCCCCTTTTTCATGATGGCAAACATTTATTGGTTAATTTTCAAGTAAGAAAATAAAATAAATAAAACATAGTGCAAGTAAAACTAAGTAGCGCAAATTCTACTAATACAGGCAAATAGTACAACGACACTAAACACAAATGATACTTAAACATAAATAACACAAAATAGTACCAACATAATCAACTCCCCTTTTGACATCACAAAAAGGAGGAAGAAAAACTAAACAATGTAACACAACAAAAAATAAAGCAACACAACTCCCCATTTTTTTTGAATTAATCTACTCCAATAAATCAGAATTTTTCCTTATTTTTTAATTCAAAAGCCAATAAGAAGAAATTGATGAGCTGAAATTGATTTTTGTAACTCCTAACTAGGACACCTTATAGGTTCAAATTCCTTTAAAACAAAAATCTAATTCAAAAAAGAAGAAGTTAGATAAGAAACATGATCTTTTAATACTTCGTTCCAAAAAAATATCTGATAAAATAGTATTGCAAATTAGAGAATCAGAAATCATGATTTTCACTATCAAGTGTTTGAATATATTAAGTGATACATGTGTTCTTCTAAGATTTTTTATAGATTTAAAAGAGGATGAAGCTTATTTATTTGTGGGCTCACTTTGTGCCTCTTTTTTAATTATTTGGCCCATTCTACGCAACTTTTAATTTTTGATACACTTTGTGTATCTTTTCAATTTTATTGGCGAGCATTACACATCTTTTCAGTGTTGGGATTATTTTGTGCCACTTTTTTCAGTTGATTGGCACACTTTGCGCATCTTTTGCAAGCTTCCTTTCTTTTAAAACCTCTAAAAGACTCTCAATTGTGAGACTATCTTCCAGATATAAGAGAAGAAGAGAAGACTCACTCTCTTAGATAAAGAACAGTAATCCACAAAATAGAATCATTTTCATATGATAAATCCAACCACTTAATTAAGAAAACACGAAAGTGATTAAATGATTTGGAACACTACTCATACGAGACATGTTACTGTAGGAAGAGAAAAATATCTATATTTCAAAGTCGAGCTTTTTAATTTTAAAAAAGGTTTCTATTCAAAAAGAAAAATACATCAATAAAGGAGTTAGACGAAGAGAAAATAATCATCAATATTTCTTCTCTTTAACTATTTAGAGAAGTCAATCATTGCTTACAAGCTTCGAAACAGAAATAAGACAAGACTCTCATTTAGAAATTAAGCTTATCAGCAGTAGTGAGCAGTGATCTGATTCTAAAGAAAATAAATATTAAATCAAAAACAAGAGAAAGTGCATAAAAAGAAATAATCAAATCAGGTAAACAGCAACAACAAAAGAAAATAAGCAGAGAATATAACCAAAAACAAAGAACCAGATAATCAAATCAAACAAAAATAAAAGAAAAATGAAAAAATAGAAAAATTCAAAAAACAATAATCATCAAATTCATACATTTATGTCAATCACACCCAATCTGATTCTTAAGATGTTGAATGTGTCAAAGGCCAGTGGTTTAGTAAAGATGTCATCCAGTTAGTTTTTAGTTGCTACATGGTGTAACTCAATGTCTCCTTTGGTAATATGGTTCCTAATGAAGTTATGCCTTATGTCAATGTGTTTGGTCCTTGAGTGTTGGATAGGATTTTTAGAGATGCAGATGGCATTAGTGTTGTCACATAGAACTAAAATTGTGCCAACAGGTAATCCTAAATCCAAGATTTGTTTCTTCAACCAAAGAACTTAGGCCACACAACTTCCTAAGGCAATGTACTCAGCTTTAATAGTAGAAAGTGCAACAGAGTTTTATTTCTACTGGACCAGGAGACTAAGGATTGTCCTATGAATTGGCAAGTTCCAAAAGTACTCTTTCTATCCACCCTACACTCTACAAAATTAGAATTAGAATATCCAATAATTTCAAAAGAAGTGTTGTATCTATGATACTAGATTCCTAAGTTTGGGGTCCCTAAGAGATATCTAAGGATTCTCTTAACTGCAGTCAGGTGGGATTCTTTTGGATCAGCTTGAAATCTAGCACAGAGACAAACAGTAAATATTATATCAGGTCAGCTAGCAGTCAAGTAAAAGTAGTGAACTAATTATGCCTCTGTACTACTTTTGATCAATTAATTTTCCATTTGAATCCTTATCTAACTGGACACTGGAGCTCATGGGAGAATTTATTGGATTGGCTTTATCCATTTCATATTTCTTCAAGATGTCCTTAGTGTGCTTTGATTGATTAAGAAAAGTTCCCTTATATATTTGCCTTCTACTAAACCCCCAAAAGTAGGATAATTCTCCCATCATCCTCATCTCAAAGTCTTTACTTATTATTTTAGAAAAATCATCACATAAATTTTAATTAGAATACCCAAAAAGTATATCATCAACATAGATCTGAAAAATAAGTAAATCATCTACTACTTTTCCTAAAAAAATAGTGGTGTCTATACTCCCTTAACAAACTTCCTTTCTAGTAGGAATATGCTAAGCCTCTCATACCAAGCTCTGGATGCCTGTTTTAATCCATACAAGGCCTTTTTTAAATTTTAAACATGATTTGGAAATTGGGAACTCTCAAAACCTGGGGGTTGCTCTATAAATACATCTTCCTATATTACCCCATTTAAAAAGGTACTCTTGACATCCATTTGGAAAAGCTTAAATCCCTTATAACAGGCAAAGGCTAGCAGCACTTGAATGGCTTCCAATCTAGCTACAGGAGAAAAGGTATCCTCAAAATCAATCCATTCTATTTGCTTGTACCCCTTAGCCACTAATCTTGCCTTATTCCTAACCACCACACTAGAATCATTCATTTTATTCTTAAAAACCCATTTGGTTCCTACTACACTTTGATCCTTTGGCCTTTTTACCATCTCCCTGACATCATTCTCCATAGATTGGTTAAGTTCTTCTTGCATAGCTAAGATTCAAAATTCATCAGAAAAGGCTTGATTGATGTTGGTGGGTTCAGTCATTGAGATAAAGGCAGAATGATTCACTTCCTTTCTAAGTTCATACATATTTCTAGCACCTTTAGAAGTGTCTCCTAAGATTAGTTCTTTAGAATGACTCAAAGAATATCTCCATTCTCTAAGCAAAGTGTTTTTAGGTTCTGCCCTTTCTTTTAGATTTATAATTTCTACTCCTTGGGTAATCTCTCCTATTTCATCTTCTTCCTCAGCACTAGACTCCTTAGGATCAAATTCATCAAACACTACATGAGTACTCTCCTCCACAATGAATGTCCTCTTCTTAAACACTCTAAAGGATTTCCATACACTTGAATATCCTAAGAATACTCCTTCATCAAATTTTGGGTCAAATTTTCCTTAGGATGATTTCTCATTGTTAAGAATGAAGACCTTATAGGCAAAGATATGGAGGTGATACAGGTTTGGTGTTCTACCCTTAATGATCTCATAGGGTGTCTTATTCAGATTGAATCTAACATTCACCCTATTCAACACATAACAAGCTGTGTTCACCACTTCTGCCCAAAAGTATTTTGGAAGTGAATATTTAGCAAGCATAGCTCTAGCGGCCTCCACGAAGGTCCGGTTCTTTCTTTCAGCTACCCCATTCTGCTGAGGGTTCCTAGGAGCTAAAAAGTTGTGACTAATCCCTTGCTCCTCATAAAAAGTTCAAAATTCACATTCTAAAACTATCCATCATGATAACTATGAATGGTCAAGATCTCACAACTTAGCTTCTTTTGAATCCAAGTGGAGAAGGTTTTCAATTCATCAAATGACTCAGTTTTATGTGATAAAAATCTAATTCAAGTGAACCTCAAGTAGTCATCGAAATCACAAATCCATAGAGTTTTCCCCCTAAGCTAGCAGTGCTAATGGGGCCAAATAAATCTATATGAAGGACTTATAAAGGTCTAGAAGTGCTGATGTCCATAATGGAGTGGAAAGAGGATTAGACTTATTTCCCTAGTTGATAGGCATAACACAGTTGGTCCTTAGTGAACTTAAGCCTGGGGACACCTCTAACTAAGTCCTTTTGGGTTACTATTCTAAGGGTTTTCATACTGCATGACATAACCTCTTATGCCACAGCCAAGACTCATCAGCAGTAATTTTTAAGCAAAATAAAGTAGCACTCAATGTTATTTAAATCAAGCATGTAAGCATTGTTGATCCTCTTCTCCTACAAAATAGTGTCATTATTTAAGCTGATAATGCAAGTGTTTGCCAGGAACTTTATGTTGAACCCTTTGCCACAGAGTTGACTGATGCTGAGCAGGTTGTGTTTTAGTCCATCTATAAAAAAAGCATTTTTAATTAAAAGGTTTTTAGAGTTTCTGATTATACTTGCACCCACCACTTTCCTGGTGGTACTGTCTCTAAGAGTGACCTTACCTCCAGCCCTGGCCTCCAGCGAAATGAATTTATTTGCATCTCCAATCATATGCCTTGAGCATCTACTATCCAGGTACTACATACTCTCACGAAGTCTTATGTTAGGTCACCCCTACAGAATCATCAAACGCCAGATTTAGAAACCCAAACAAGTTTAGGTTCCTTCTTATGAAAAGAAGAATGCAATGCATATGTGTTATGTTGTGAATCATATAATTTAGGCTTCCACACCCAATGTATACTACGGTGAACAGTGCAGGTGTGAGAGATATGTACTAACATGCCACAAGAGAAACATCTAATGCCAGAAAAAGGGTTAACTAATCAATGTGGGTGATAGTGCCTCTTCCTAGGTTTGGATGATGCATGCTTTGATGATTGTGTATAAAATTCTTCAAGTGATGGAGGTTGTTTATTTTTCATAAGAGCAGTTAATTCAACCTCAAAAAAATTATTTGAACTATTCAGAATTAAATTTTCCACTCTCAATGCATGCTCCCTACTCTCTATATCAAATGCATGAGTTTCTAATTCCTTGAATGTAGTTTCTAATTCAACATGTGATGCTTTCAATGAATCATGCTCAATAATTTAATAGGAATGCTTTTTATTTAACTCATCAAATTCATCAAGTAATGATATGTGATTGCTATCAAGTGAAGAATGATCTTTAGTAAAACTTCATGCTCTTTTTGTAGGTTCAAGAGTTCCAATTTCAGGCTTTCATGTAATTTCTTAAGTTTCCTATGTAATGAATGGATTTTCTCAGAAACATTAATTAATTAATCTTAGGTTAGTTTACGTATCTCTTCTTGGTTAGAAAGACCAAGATGTTCATCTGTCATCAAACACAAGTTTGTAGTATCGTCTTCAGCTTTAGTCTCAGAGGATTTAAATGTAGAATCTGCCCAGAAAGCCTTTTGAATTCATTTCTTATCCTTCCTAAACATGGGCCTCTCCTCACCCTTCTCCTTACTTAGGTGAATCTTAAGTGTAAAATAATCAGCTTTCATATATCATGGCTTCCTACATTCAAAGTAAACCATATCAGAAGAATCTTTAGAATGTGCAATTCTTACCTTTATTCCATTTCTGATGGTGCTTTTGTCTCTTCCATAGAAAGCTTTTGAATTGCCTAGTGATTAAGGCAACATCATCACTTTCAAACCCAGAAGAATTAGTCTTTGTATCGTTAGCCTTCACTGCTACAATTTTCTCCTTCTTTTTCTCACCTGCATCAAGTTGTCTTTGGTTTACTCCTTGCTCATAAGCAATGAGTGATCCAAGTAAGTTATTAATAGAATAAGTGTTCAAATCCTTGGATTCAGTGATCATAGTTATCTTGGATCATAGGAAGAAGGCAAACATTTCAGAATTTTGTTAACTTTTTCATAGTTAGTAAGTTCTCTTTCTAAGGTATGCAGGGAGGAGATAATTTGTGTAAACCTAGTATACATTTCAAATATTGACTCACTAGGTTTCAAGCAAAAGAGTTCATAGTTGTGAAGTAAGATATTTAACCTAGATTGCTTAACTTTTGATGTGCCTTCATAAGTAATGCATAATCTATTCCAGATTTCTTTACAAGTTGTGCAAGTAGAGACCTGCATGTAATCCTTGGATTTTAATGCACAGAAAAAATAGTTTAAGTATTTTGCATTCAGTTGTGCTAAATCTCGATCATCAAACATCCATTCAGTAAAAGGAAGTTTAGTTTTAATGCCATCAAAATCTAAATGGTGTAGAGTATCCATCTTTAACAAGCATCCACATGTGATAATCTATAGATTGTAAAAATGTGGACATACGAGTTTTCCAAAATTAAAAGGTATATTATAAAATAAAGGTGGTCGAGTGATTGAATATCCTTTCGTGGTGTTTTTATTATCAAAGTTGGCCATGGATCAAATTCAAAAGTTTTTTAAAACTTGATTTTATGAATCCCGCTCTGATACCACTTGAAAGTTTGTTAGGGATGTTAAGCCCTTATGAATTAGCCCGAGGATAACCAAGAGGGGGGTTGAATTGGTAGTTTTAAAAATTCTTAAGCAAAAATGATTTTGAAAACCTTTTTGAATGTTTTAAAATAATTTTAATAGTACGTTGATGTGGAGATGATTAATCAACCAAAATAATAACTTTAATCACACGATCATCTACAGAAAAGTAAAGTGCAAAAATTAAAAGCAAAATAGTAGAAGGACAAACACACAAAATTTTATAGTGATTCGGTCAACTTGACCTACATCTACTCCCTGGAGCCTCCCCTCCAAGTATTCCACTAAAACTCAGTGACTCTCCTTCTACTCCCACAGCAAGGCAGAGAAGCCTTTACAAAAACTCATTTTCACCAACCCCAATGAAGCAGAGAACCCAAACTCCTTTTGCTTTCTCCTGAAGTAGGCAAAGAACCCAAACTCCTTTTGCTTCCTCCTAAAGCAGGCAAAAACCTTACCTCCTTTCGCTTCTTCCTGAAGTAGGCAGAGAACCTTGATCTTCTTGCTAATGATCCTTCCCACAGAGCCATCAAAGGACAAGGGACGACGACTGGAGAAGATGACTCGAATCGATGCTTGGTGCAACCTTTGTGAACACCTCATGACTCCCCCTCACAAGATTCTCTCTATCTCCCATGATCTCCCTCTCCCTCTATTGACTCTCTCAAGTGAGGATAATTGCAAAAGATCTCAACAGTAGTAAACAAGGGATCTTAAATAGAAGGGCTAAAAAATTGCCCTAAATTTTAAATTTCCATCGAAGATCATCTTATACGACCAGTACAAAAACACACACATCTACCTGGACGATCTGGTTCTTCTGGATGATTAGAAGATAAGGTTTGTTCTAATCTTCCAAGATGATCCTATGATCATCCTAGCTGATTAGTTCTAAATCAAGAATATCATCTCGCACATAGTTCAAGATGTACAAGAGACAAATCTGGACGATCTAAAAAAATGACTTGATCGTCTAGGATAATATCTATATCATCCTGTACGATTTGTTCAAAAACACCCAATATCATCTGGCACAAAGTTTTGGATGTCCAGTAGATGAATCCTGGATGACTTAAAAAAATAACTAATTATCCAGGATGATGTTGATATCGTCCTATACGATTAGTACAAAAAGGAACATATCATCTAGCAGATAGTTCTAGACGTCCAACTGATTGAGGAGTATCATCAAGGATGATTTCATGATCGTCTAGCATGATATGATCGATCGATCAAATAATAATTTCTCTCATTAATCATCTGACTATTTTAGGCATAATTATAATGAATCATCCATGACGATGAGTGTATTGTTCTATACGATTAGATAGAATTCCTAAAAATAAAACCTGGCTAAAAGAGTCTGGTGGCTGAGAGGTTTTGATTTGAGCATATCGTCCAAGATGATGGTAGGATCATCCAAGATGATCTGCTTAATTAGACAGACTTAACATGGCTACCCTAATTAGGGTTTCTATTTTTAATGGATCGTCCAAAATGATATTACTATCATCAAGGATGATATGAACAAAATAGAACAGAAACTCTAACTTACTAAAAATCTCCCCTGAGTGTGTGTGTGCAAGGTTACTTAGCTTAGGGATCCATTACATTACATTTGACTCAAGAAAGGTGAAAAATTACATTGAAATTGAAAAAGCAAACTGACTCGATCTTGAGCTGGCTTGAATTTCAATTGATCGTATGAACCTGAAAGGTTAGTATGCAGGGCAACTAAAATAAATGTGCAGAAATGCTTGTTATTATCAAAATCTTGAATCCAGATTTGCAAAACTTACTTCCTAGATTTGTCCAACCGAAGCAAGCAGTGAGTGAACAACGCCCCACACGAAGAAAAAGGGCCAAAGAACCACACCCACATTAAAGAGATCATGAGGAATCAAAAGAAACAAAATAGACACTATCACAAAAGTCATAAAAGAATGAAAGATCCACAAAAAGAAAATGAGCTTAATTACTTCAAACATAAGGCAATCCCAAACGGTCAAGCCTAGTCAAGCCAATAATATTGATAAGAGGAGAAGACCACATAAATTCCATAAACTCCAACAAATTGTAGCCTAAATTGCCTAAAAAATCAGCAACATAATTACCTTCTCTATAAATATGAGTAATAGAAAATTGATTAATGAAAGCCACTACTTAATTTCTCTAATGGTATAAAAGTACGTGGGATTCCCATTAACTTTCTCAAGAATGTAATGAATGACCAACATAGCATCCACTTCAATCCAAAGATTAGTAATCCCTAAAGAAATGCATAATTTCACAACATATTTTAAGGCCTCAAGCTCATCCATAATGGCATTATTGATAGCCGACGGACTGATAAAAGCCACAATAACCTGACCATGTTGATCGCAGATTAGACCACCACAGCCAGCTTTAGCTGATTTAAAGGACCCATCAGTATTAAGTTTATAGAAACCTTGGTGAGGCTTAGTCCATTTAACAATAACATCTTTACGAAAATGAGCAGTATACATTAAATTGATGCCAAAAATCTGACCAATTTGATGACACTAGTAAAAGAACTACAATTTATCAAGTTAGCCAAATATAACTGTCTCACCTAATCTTTAACATTGAAGATAATGTTCGTGGCATTCATATGGATGTTCTCATGCTTCGACTCATTCCTACTTTTCCAAAGGAACCAACATATAATAACAGGTAAAATATTATGAATATAATTCTTAGGAGAAACAAACCAATCTTGCAAAATATTCTTAATAGTGTTATAATCCTTATAAAAATGGGTATTAAAACCATTATCCAAAAATAACCAAACTTCCAGAGAAATAGACCCATTAGCAAAAACATGATTCAGAGTTTCCATATGATAACAACACTGGCATTTGAAACAATGCAAAAACCCTTCTTGCAAAGAATGTTATCCATAGGCATGTAATTATTAAAAATTCTCCAAATAAGAATAGAATAAGAGATAGGAATACCTTTTTCCCAAATAGTGGATAAAATAAAATTTTTAGGATGATAATCCCTAAGAAAATGCCAAACTTCTTGAATAAAAAGCTGCCATCATTGGATTTATTAAAGAAAATGCAATCACGCTTACCAAGTTGAAGAGGAATTTTCACAATGAGAAAAATGATAGAATCAGGCACCATATCCAAAAGATAGACCACATTCCAATTCCCATTATGAATAAAATCTGACACTTTGCAGGCACTAGTAGTATGGGTATTGAGCAAATTGTCAATGGAAGAAATACCTAACTAGTTGTTTTTCCAAAAAAAGATGTCTCCCTAACCAAAACCCCATTGAATGAAACTTTCAGCATCCCATTTAATGGAGCACATCCTCTTCCAATTTAAAGAATCACCTTTTTGAAAAAATAGTTAAGAGGATGATTGCCAACAAATTATTTGGAAATAAAAAATGTAGCCAAAAAGCTTTTTTTGGATCTTAAATTGAACCACAACTTAAAAGAAAAACCAAAGGCCATATCACTCAAGTTCTTAAAACCAAGCTTACCTTCATCTTGGACACCAGAGCATTTGTCCCAAGAAGCCCAAATTAAAGTAGATTTACCCTCTTTACTACCCTAGAGAAATTTGTTGAAATTTCTTTCCAGCCTACTACAATCATTCACTGTAGGATATAATGTATGAAATAAATAGATAGGAATAGAACACAAAAAACTTTTAATTAACACTAATCTACTGCCAAAGAAAGAAAATTAAATGCCCAAGTAGACAACTCTGTATGAATATTAGAAAAAAAATGTCCCTAAATAAATGCGATCTCTTCTTAGCCTTGGAGAGAGGAGTGCCTAAATATTTAAGGGGGAGATGCCTATGCTAAAAACCAAAATTATTCTGGATAGAATTGATTCTATAATTGAAAATAGACTTAACAGTGATAAAAAAACTTTTTTGAGGGTTAAAAATTAAACCACTAGCATGTTGAAAAAGACTTAGAAATTTAAAAAGGATATTAAGCATTTTTTGGAGCCATTAGTAAAATAATAAAATCATCAGCAAAGCTTAAATGAGAAATAGCGAAACCACCAATAGTATGATACTATAAAGTAGGATATTTTCTAAATAACTCATTTAAGCCTCTAGAAAGAAATTCCATCGACATAATAAACAAAAAACAGGATAAAGGGTCCCCCTATTTGAGCCCATGAGCTGAACCAAAAAAACCATGACTTTCGCCATTGATAATAACAAAAAAGAAGCAATGTTCTATATTATTTTTAATGAGTTTAATGAAGTCATTATAGAAGCTAAATTTGTTAAGCATAGTATAAAGAAATAACCTGTTGAGATTATCATAGGGTTTGGTTATATCAATTTTGAAAATAGTATTACCACCAGAAAGTTTAGCCTCCAAATCATAAACAAATTCTTGGGCTAGGAGAACATTATCAAATATAGAACGACCTTTAACAAAACCCATTTCCTCTAAAGAAATGATATTAGGCAGAATTAATGCTAATCTATCCATAATCAACTTAGCATTAAGCTTGTTGAAGAAAGAGCAAAGACTAATAGGACGAAAATCACTACAAAACTTTGTGACAACATTTTTAGGAATTAAAACAATAGTGGTAGAAGAAAAGAAAATTAGGGTAAGGGTTCCCCTTGAAGAATCAATAACAGCATTCACTAAATCCACTTTAATAATATGCCAAGACTTCTGAAAAATTTTTGTATTAAAACCATCAGGACCAGCAATAGAATCCATATCTTTAATGGTTAGCCAAATTTCCACAGAAGAAGGAATTTAAATAAGCATCATGTTATCCTATTCTAATTAAAAGAGTGAATAAAGAAAAATCCAAATCCAAAATCGGACAGAAATTCTTATTAAAAACATTCTTAAAATAACTAATACCCAGCTCATTAATCAAATCAGGATCATCAATATGAGAACCATTGGGATTAGAAATTTTATGGATATGACTAGAAATTTTTTTTTGATTGGCAATATTATGAAAAAACATGGTATTTCTATCCCCCTCAACTAAGAATTTTGAGAAAGCTTTTTTGTTTCCAATAAACTTCTTCTTGTTCCTGAAGTTTAAATAAGATATCTTTAGCCTCATTCAAATAAGAAAGATTTGCACCAGAAGGATCGTTCATGTACTTATTGTCAGCTGAGGCAACTTGACTCTCAACTCTCAAAATATTAGAAAAAAAAATCTTGAAAATAATTTTGTTCCACCAATTCAACTTCTGCTTAAGCCAAAATCTAGTCATGCCAACAATATTATCAAAGAGAAACAAAGGAGCATGCCAATTTTCTTTAACAATATTAAAAAAAGAATCATGAAGAATCCACATGTTTTGAAATCTAAAGGAAGAAGGCTTGCTATTGTAGTGCAAGGAAATATTCAAGAGAAGAGGCGAGTGATTAGATAAAGTTCTAGATAAATGATCAATGTGAGTACTATCAAACTTAGAAATCCATAAATTATTAAGAGAATACGATTTAACCATTTCCACATTGTACTTTGATTCCACATAAAAGCATTACATGTAAAACCAATATCATGTAAGTTAGAGTTTAAAATCATATCATTAAAATCTTCCATAGCATTGAAGCTAGGAGAGTTCCCACAAACTCTCTCAGAGACATTAGTAATAGTATTAAAGTCACCACCAACAAGCCAATGCTTGACAATATTAGAAGCAAAATCAATGATTTGATTCCACAAAACTCTCCTCTCAATCCTAGAATAAGAAGCATAAATAAAAGAGGCACAACAAGAGAATTGAAAAAAAATTAATACTAGTTTGCAGAATTTGAGGGTAGTCATTCAAAATGCTTAAGTTAACCCAATGTTTCCCAAAAAAATCCAAATCTTATTAGAATAATTACTAAAGGACCAATCAAAACCCAAGTAAATACAAATCAAATCTAACTTAGCAGCAGAAGTTAAAAGCTCAAGTAAAACAAAAATATTAATATTGTGAATCCTACATAAATTTTTAACTCTATCTCTAGATGAGAGATTACCCACACACCTAATATTCCAAATAATGGCTTTAATAATAGGAAGAAGATAGATTAGAAGCTCAAGTGACCCTAGATGCTTAACCATCCAAAGGTTTATTATTTTTAATTTTCTTATTACCAACTTTGGTAAAACCCTCCTCATCATTATTAGCAATTTATTTCTGACTAGGGGATAATAATGAAACATCAGAAGTACCTTCAGACTTTCCTATTTTTGAAACATCCTTATTAGGCACAATTTCTCCTTCCTCCATATGGTTATCCTCATCACGCCCCTCATTATCGATTTGGAACCCAATTACATGGTTTAAAGCACATTGTTTTTGAACAAAAACATCAGTACTTTCTACAAGTTGCAAGTCATTCTCCTTGTTTTCAATCTGGGACCCTTTTCCTCTAGGCCAGCTTGAAGGAAAAGTGAAGTCACCTTCATTATTTTGAGTAATTAATTTATCCATTTGGGCCATAATATGAGATCCCGCTATAGGAGGAGTAGCTAAATTAGCTTCCTAGTTAAAACTAGGATTGCCCACAGGTAAAGTTTCACTATTATCCTGAATTGCCATATTAACATTGTTGACTTGTAGATGAATAAGCCCATATGAATCATTAGAATCATTCTTATCTGAAGGACCCACATTTTTACCTCCTTATTTCCTTTTCTAAGGTTAGGGTGAACCATATAAGATTCATTGATCGAATGACCGTATGCCTTATAGTGAGAATATAAATCAAGAGTATTTTTAAAATCGACTTTTTGTAGATAAACAGCAGCCTCCAACTCAAGCCACACCTCTCTAAGATGTTTTTTTAGTGATATCCAATTCGATAAGAATCCTAGCCACAGAAGGTCAAGACCTTTAGGTAATAGCTTGATCAATTTGAAGGGGTCTACCAAATAATCCCAAAGCGTGTAAAACATGCGAGTTAAAGAAATGAAGCCTCAAATTTGGAAATGAAAGCCATATAGGAACTATAGGAGACTAGTCTTTAATATCAAAAAAAGGAGTCCACTTAAGTAATCTCATTTGACAATTATTTATTTAATAAGATCGCCTTACAAAAATTTGACTATAGTCCAGATCATTAGAAAGTTGAATAGTGACATGCCGACCATCCAACCGACCAATAAGATACACACCAGAAAGTTTTAGATTACCAAAGAATGCCCTAATACAATCTAGGTTAGGACATTTTAAAGAGAACTTCCAGACCAACGTAAATTGGTAAGGAGAAGCAAGTTTCAAAATATCTTCATCAAAAATCACCAAAGAAGGAACACCATTAACCAAAGATTTAGTAAAAGAAAAAATAGATCCATTTGAACACTCTTTACCTGCTAGAACATCATGAAAAGAACAAGATTTAGGGATGGAGTCATTACCAGCGACATCAAAAAAACCTTTATCAGTTCCCACAACATCCAATAGAGGAATACCCCAAGGAGAGGAAGTGGAAGAAGATGGACCATCCACCATAACAAAAGATAGAAGAAAATAACCAAAAGCCGAAGGCCGAAGGCCAACAAAAAGCATCGAGAAAGCCAAGAAAACCAAATTAGGAAACAAAAAGAAAAAATCTAATAGTAAACACCATGAACATCTACAGGAGAAGCCCGAAGAAAAGTGAATATGGTCATTGTAATGGAAATTTTGGCCTAACCCCTATAGATGGATCTCCTAATATAAGCTATATAGGGTGATAAGAAGAATATATATAATCTTAAGGAAAAGGGTCCTATGGTTCTTCTCTATTTTCTAGGTCTATACTTTCTACTCAATGGGAAATCTCAACCTCATCATCATCTTACCTAGGCTCAACTAATCTATCTAACTCATCAAATACCATATAGGTGGATTCCACTACAACTAAGGTTCTTTTATTAAAGATCCTATAGGCTTTGCCTATTGAGGAATAACCTAAAAAGGCTTCTTCATTTGCATTAGGATCAAACTTTGCTAATTCAAATATACCATTCACAAGCATAAAGCATTCATAATCAAAGACATGTAGATGAGATAAGTTTGGTGTACTACCCTTAAGTAGTTTGTAGTGTTGCAAATCTGGACTGAAGCATTATAACTTTGATGATAACAAATATTCATATTTCTCTACTACTACTACTTCTGTACATCTATTTTACTTGCCCTACCTACTAACTTTTTAGGTCCACAAGATCAATTGTATTTCAAGCCAACTCAAGATTGAGTAGATTAGGACTGAGTTAGTCTTTAATTTTAATTCCAATTGTTTTTACCTTTTCTTGAGTACAATATAATAAGGTGGATCCTGATGCTAGGTAGCCTTACACATATGCACTCAAGGGGTGAAATTTGGTAAGTAAGAGAGTTTTTTATTGTTTCATCATATCATATAGGATGATCCAAAATCATCCTAAACAATCACTTAAAAATAGAAATCCTAATTAGGGCATCTAGGTCAAGTAAACCTTACTGAGCAAGTCATCCTGAATGATCCTTCCATCATCCTAGACGATATGCTTAAATAAAAAATACTCAATCGCTAAACTCATTTAGGCAAGATTTTATAATTCAAAAATTGCACTAATTGTACAGGATGATCCTAATCATCCTGGACGATTCATTACAATCATGCCTAAAATGATCCCTTCATTAGGAGACTTATTACGGTTAAATTGATCAATCACATCGTATAGGATGATCTTCCTGATCATCCTGGACGATCCTTTATATTTTTATGGAATAATTTCTAATCGTCTAAGATGAAAACTATGATTTTCTTCTGATCATCTAGGTATCATCCTAGACATCCTGAGACATTTGCGGGATGATTTGTCGATTACCACTCAAATTGAATAGATCATCCCGACGATCGTGTAATCATCCTAGATGATATGTAGAAATTATTTCTTCTAATCATCCAAAATAATGGCACTCATCTGAGCTTAAAGACAATTTTTGTACTGATCATACAGGACGATCTATTATCCCAGACAATCTTTAATGGCAAGTTGAAATTTAGGGCACTTTTTGAGGCCTCCTATTTAAGCTCTTCTATAGTTGATGATCAAAAATCTTTTTACTATTTTTCTAATCCAAGAGAGCTTAGAGGATAGGGAGAGTTTGGGAGAGAGGGAGAGGATCTTGTGAGGGGGAGTTTGTGAGGGGATTCATAAAGGTTTCCCTAAGCAAGGATTTGATCATCTTCTTCCTTCATCATCCTTGGTTCCTTGGTGGCTCTAGGGAGATGATCATCAGTATCAGATCTAGGTCTTCTGCCTACTCCAAGAGGGAGTAAAAGGATTATTAGGTTCTCTGCCTACTCCAGGAGGGAGTAAAGGATTCTGGGTTCTCTACCTTCACCAGGAGGGTGAAAAAGGATTCAAGGTTCTCCTCCTCATCGAGTCAGTGGAGAGACTTTATAAGGGCTTCTCCACCTTGCTGTGGGATCAAAAGGAGAGACACTAACATATTAGTGCAATACCTGGAACGAGAGGTTCTCGGGAGTGAACATAGGCTATATTTGATCGAACTACTATATATCTGTTATGTTCTTTTTAACTATTTTTTCCATATTTATTTTCATTTGTTTCTGTGATGTGATCTATGATTGAAATCTCTAATTTTGGTTATCTACTTCCACTTAGATTAGTTGTGTTTAAAATATTCAAAAAGACTTTAAAAAAGACTTTTCTTTTTATGCTTAAATAATTTTAAAAATACCAATTCACCCCCCCCCCTCTTGGTTAGCCATGGGCTACTTCTATAGGATTTAACCACCCTCACGAACTTTCAAGTGGTATCAGAGCAGGATTCATAAGATCAATTTTTAGAAAACTTTTAAGTTTTGATAAATGGCTAACTTTGGTAATCATAATACTGCGGAAGGATATTCAATCACACAACCACCCTTATTTGATAATATACCTTTTGATTTTTGAAAAAATCATATGTCTACTTTTTTACAATCAATTGATTATTTCATGTGGATGTTAGTTAAGGAAGGTTATTCTGCACCTTTTAGATTAATCGATGGCATCAAAACTGAATTACCTTTTTTTAGTGGACATTGGACGATAGAGATTTAGCACAACTGAATGCCAAATGTCTGAATTGTTTCTTTTGTGCATTAAAATCTAAAGACTATAAGTGTGTCTCTACTTGTACTAGAGAAAAAGAAATTTGGGATAGATTATGTATTACCTATGAAGGAACATCTAAAGTTAAACAATCTAGGCTAAATATTTTGCTTCATGATTACAAACTTTTTTGTATGAAATCTAGTGAATCAATTTCTAAAATATATACTAGGTTTATGCAGATTGTTACTTCTATGCATGCCTTAGGAAGAGAGCTTACGAATTTTGAAAAAGTAAACAAAATTTTGTGATGTTTGCCTTCTTCCTTTGATGTAAAAATTGCTGCAATTACTTAATCAAAGGATATGAATACTTATTCAATTGATAACTTACTTGGATCATTAATTGCTTACGAGTAAGGAGTGAACCAAAGGCAGCTTGATGTAGGTGATAAGAAAAAGGAGAAAATTGTAGCCTTAAAGGTGAATGATTCTGACACTAATGTTTTTGGTTCTCATGATGAGGACATGGCTTTAATAATAAGGCAATTAAGAGCTTCTTAAGAAAAAAGTAAAAACATTATCAGAAGTGGAATAAAGGTAAGAGTAATTAGCATTCTAAAGTTTCCTCTAATGTTATTTGTTTTGAATACAAGAAGCCAAGGCATCTGAAGTCTGATTACCCAACTCTAAAGGCTCACCCAAGCAAGGAGAAGGGTGAGGAAAAGCTTAAGTTCAAGAAGGATAAGAAAAAGATCCAAAAGGCTTTTTGGGTGGACTCGGCATCAGACTCCTTTGAATTTGAAGCAGAAGAGCAGGTAACAAACCTGTGTTTAATAGCTAATGATCATCTTCATCACTCTGATCAAGAAGAGGTATGTGATCTTAAATATGATTAATTATTTGAAGTTTCAAAAAGAAATCACTCTTCATATAGGAAGCTTAAGAAAGTACATGCTAGCCTCAAAGTTAAATTGTTTAATCTATAGAAAGAGAAAGAAATCTTAAGGAAAGATCATTCTACTCTAGATAGCAATCACATGGGGATGAATTTGATTCTTTAAGCAAAAATCATCTTGATGTAATTGCTAAACATAATTCCATAAAAATATCGCATATTGATTTAAAAAAAGCTTTCTATGAATTAGAAACTACTGCATGGAATATAAACTATAATAAGCATAAATTGAAATTGAAAGTGTCAAGCTATGAAAAGGAAAATGAGTTTCTAAGAAAAAAAATTATTGCATTAGAACAAAATAAAACACCACCCTTACTTGAAGAATTTTATAACCCATCAACAAAACATACATCAATCAAACCTAGGAAGAGGCACCATAACTCAAATAGATTAGTAAACCCTTTTCCTAGTGTTAAATATTTTTCTTTTGGCATGCTAGGACATATCTCCCACACTTGCACCATTCATCATAGTACACAATGGTGTGGAGACTAAAAGTGCAAAACTTACAGCATAGCATGCATGTATTGCATTCTTCTTTTCATCACAAGGGACCCAAACCTGTTTGGGTTCCAAAATCTGACATTTGATGATTTTGTAGGTGTGCTCTCACAAAAGGCCTCATGAGGGCATGTGGTACCTAGACAGTGGATGTTCAAGGCATATAACAGGAGATTCATATTAGTTCATTTTGCTTGAGGCCAGGGTAGGAGGTAAGGTAACACTTGGAGGCAAAACCACCAAGAGATTGGTGGGATCAGGTATAATTAGTGATTCAAAAAATTTTATCATTAAAAATATTTTGCTTGTTGATGGACTAAAACATAATCTGCTCAGCATCAGCCAGCTCTGTGATAAAGGCTTTAGCATAAAATTTCTGCCAACTTACTGCATTATAAGCTTAAATGACAAAATTATTTTGCAAAGAAAAAGGATAACCAATGTCTACATACTAAATCTAAATTGATTTAAAGTTGATATTATTATTTGCTTGAAATTAATTGTTGATGAATCATGGTTATAGCATAGAAGATTATGTCATGCAAGCATTAAATTCCTTAGAAAGATCACCCAAAAAGACTTAGTGAGAGGTGTCCCCAAATTAGAGTTCACTAAGGACCACCTATTTGATGCCTGTTAGTTAAGGAAGTAAGTCAAATCCTCCTTCCACTCAATCAAACACATTAATAATAGCAACCCCTTAGAAGTCCTTCACATGGATCCCTTTGGACCTGTTAGCACTTCAAGCTTAGGAGGGAAAGTCTTTGGGTGTATAATTATTGATGATTATTCAAGGTTCACCTAGGTTAGATTTCCATCTCATAAAAGGAATCATTCGAGGAATTTAGATCTTTCTCCCCTTGGATTTAAAGGAAATTAGGTTGTGAAATTCTGACTATTCATAGTGATCATGGTGGAGATTTTGAAAATGAGAAATTGGAAACCTACCTATCTTACCTTCATATCTTTGGATGTAAAGTGTTCATTCTGAATAATGGGAAGTCTCAACTAGAAAGGTTTGACCCAAAATCTGATTAAGGAGTATTCCTAGGTTACTCAAGTGTTAGGAAATCCTATAGAGTCTTCAATAAAAGAACTCTAATTGTTGAGGAGACCAGTCATTTTATATTTAGTGAATCTGATAATTCTGGATGGTCTAGGGTAGAAGAAGAGGAGGTTGTAGAAATCACCCAAGGATTAGAATTCACCAATCTAGAGGAAAGGGTAGAATCTAAAGTATTATTGCCTAGAGAATGGAGATATAATTCAAGTCATCCTATATAATTGATCTTAGGAGACCCATATGAAGGTGTTAGAACTAGGCATGGACTTAGATAAGAAGTAAACCACTCTACCTTCATTTCAATGACTGAACCCACCAACCTAAATCAAGCCTTATTAAATGAATTCTAGATCCTAGCCATGTAGGAAGAATTGAATCTATTTATAATGAATGATATTTGGGAGCTAGTTGGAAGACATAAAGACCAGAGTGTGGTAGGAACCAAATGGGTCTTTAAGAATAAAATGAATGATTTTAGAGTGGTAGTTAGGAATAAGGCAAGATTGGTGGCTAAGGGGTATAATCAGAGAGATGGGGTTGATTTTGAGGAAACTTTTACCCTTGTAGTCCAATTAGAAGCCATTAGAGTGCTACTAGCCTTTACCTATTATAAGGGATTTTAGATTTTCCAAATGGATGTTAAGAGTGCCTTTTTAAATGGGGTAATAAAAAATGATTTATTTGTAGAGTAACCCCCAGGCTTTGAGAATTCCTAATTTCCAAATCATCTCGTCATATTAAAAAAAGGCTTTGTATGGATTAAAACAGGCACCCAGGGCATGGTATGAGAGGCTTAGCACATTCCTACTAGAAAGAGAGTTTATTGAGGGGAACATAGACACCTCCCTTTTTTGAGGAGAGTAGGAGATGAATTACTCATTGTCCAGATCTATGTTGATAATATACAGTTTGGATCTTCTAATAAAAATTTATGTGATGATTTTTTTAAAATAATGAGTAAGAAATTTGAGATGAGTATGATGAGAGAATTATCCTACTTTTTGGGGTTTAGCATAAGGCAAATGGATGATGGAACTTTTCTTAATAATTCAAAATACATTAAGGACATCTTGAAGAAATATGAAATGGATAAAGCCAAGCCAATAAACACTCCCATGAGCTCTAATGTTCAATTAGATAAAGATTCAAATAGAAAATTAGTTGATCAAAAGAAATACAGAGGAATAATTAGATCATTGCTTTACTTGACTACTAGCAGACCTAATATTATGTTTAGTGATTGTCTCTATGCTATATTTCAGGCTGATCCAAAAGAGTCCCACCTGACTGCTATTAAGAGAATCCTTAGATATTTCTTAGGGACCCATGAATTTAGAATTTTGTATCCTAGGCATAGCACTTCTTTTGAAATCATAGGATATTCTGATTCAGATTTTGTAGGATGCTGAGTTGATAGAAAAAGCACCTCTAGGATATAATAATTTATAGGACAATCCTTAGTCTCCTGGTCCAGTAGAAAAAAAAAACTCAGTTGCCCTGTCCACCACTGAAGTTGAGTACATAGCCATAGAAAGTTATGTGGCCCAGGTCCTTTGGTTAAAGCAACAAATTCTAGATTTAGAACTTCCTGTAGGCACAATTCTAGTCCTATGTGATAACACTAGTGCCAATGATATTTCTCAGAACCCAATCCAACACTCCAGGTCCAAACACATAGACATCAGGCACCACTTCATTACTGACCATGTTACCAAAGGAGACTTAGAGCTACACCATGTAGCCACTGAAAATCAACTTACAAATATCTTCATAAAAGTATTGGCCTTTGAAAGCTTTAGCACCTTAAGAACCAGATTAGGCATGATAGATATTCATGCTTGAAAAAATGCATTATGTCTATATTTTTATTTTTCTATTTTTGTGTATTTCTTTATTTCTTTTTGTAAGTTTTATCGTCTATGTTCTTTTTGCTAGGCTTTATTTATTTGATGATTTCCCTTTTGAATTTTTGATTTATGCTTTTGATTTCTTGTAGTTGTTTTCTATTTTAAAATCATATCTCTGTTCACTTCTGCTGATGAACTTGCTTTCTAAATGAGATTTTTGCCTTATTTTTGTTTAAAAGCTTGTAAGCATTGATTGACTCCTCTAAAATAGTTAAAGGAAGAAACATTGATAATTATTTCTCTTCCTCTAACTTCTCTAATAGTGTATTTTTTATTTTGATTCAAAATCTTTTTTAAAATTAAAAAGTTGAACTTTGAAATACAGATATATTTTATCTTCCTACAGTAATCTATCTCATATGAGTAGTGTTCCAAATCATTGAATCACTTTCATGTTTTCTTAATCAGGTGGTTGCATTTATTATATGAAAATGATTCTATTTTGTGGGTTACTTTTCCTTATCTAAGAAAGTGTATTTTTTTCTCTTATATCTGGAAGATAATCTCACAATTGTGATTCTTTTAGAGTTTTTAAAAGAAAGAAAGCTCTCAAAAGATGCGTAAAGTGTACTAATCAACTGAAAAAGAGGAACAAAATGAGCCCATCACTGAAAAGATGCACAACATTCACCAATAAATTAAAAATATACACAAAGTGTATCAAAAATTAAAAGATGCGCAAAGTGCGCCGAATAACTGGAAAAAGAGGCACAAAATGAGCCCATTAAGAAATAAGCTTCCTCCTCTTTCAATTTTATAAAAATCTTTAAAGAATCCATATGCCACTTAATATATACAAACACTTGAGATTAAAAATCATGATTTCTATTTCTTTACTTTGTAATACTACTTTATCAGATATTTTTTTGAAACAAAGTTTGAAAGAATCACTTTTCTTATCTAATTTCTTTTCTTCTGAATTAAATTTTTATTTAAAAGGAATTTGAACCTGTAAGGTGTCCGAAGTAGGGTTTATAAAAAAAAATTCCAACTTTTCTGGATTTCAGCATTGTCAATTCATTTCTTTCGAGTTATTAAACACAAACTTAAGGTAATTCTATCATTTATCAGAGTTGATCAATTAAAAAAAAAAATAAAAAAATAAAAATAAAACTTTGACTTTGTTTTCTTTTACATTTCTTTTATTGTTTTTGTTGCTATTTTTCCTAGTATTTTGATTTGAATATTTTTTTTGGAATCCTCTGATTGTTCCTCTCCATTATTCAATTTTTTTAAAATTTTGTTCACATCGTCCTGGACGATTCACATTGTCCTAGATGATATGATCAAATCACCACTCATCACACATCGAATGGCTGATTTGAACCAATTATTGGTAATCGTCCTAGACGATCCTCCTGTTCATCCTGGAAGATCCATGTTGTACACGTACTGGATGATTTAAATTTGGTTGGTATAATCCATTAATGCTAATCATCCTGGATGATCCACCTAATCATCCTTAATGATACTTTTTATCAATGATCATCCAGAATGACTCCTCGGGATGATTGCCTGTGTCTAATCATCCTGGATGATATATGATCATCTTGGATGATATAACTGCCTTTTTGACCAATCACTCTGGACGATAATAATTGAGCTAATTGTCCTGGACAATCCCACGATCATCCTAGATGATATTCCCAAATCTATTTAAATAGCCCTTTGAAACCTTATTCTTCACCAAACTCTTTAACCCCTCTCTCACTCAAGCTTTCCACTTCTTGATATGGTTGGCGGCAAAAGATCTCGTGCACTTACAGGTAGCTCTTCTAGGAGCACTAGCAATCGTTGATTCTCTGAAAGAGCAGCATATGAAGCAACATATGCCCGCTTCAAATCTGCTGGCATCAACCCCTCGAAAATCATAAATCAGTCCACCCTCAATTTTCAAGTGTTACACCTTTTCGACAACACAACCCTAGGTTTTATTCTCAATCTAACTTTCCCTTTTAATTTTGAACTCCTATTTAAGCTTTTCGCCAGCCTCCTTTTCAATTCTGATTTCACCTCCCTTCAGTCCTACGTTAATCACCATCCTGTTGAAATAACATATCAAGATTTCTATGAATTTCTTTGACTATCCACCATTGGAGACAAGCTCCATCGTCTAGCTTCTGATCCTAACTTCAGCTGGACCCATGTCAGCAATACCCTTAGGAAGACTAATGCTCACTTTCATGACTCCTCTATCAATTCCGTAGACAATAATGCACAAACAATCTAGTACATCCTTTGTAACTCAGTTATTCCAAAAGCTGGAGACAGGATTCACATCACTCCCATCCTTTCACTCACCACCTACTATATCATGGCCAACCGCCAATTTAATGCTGCTAATCTTCGTATCCGATACATCTAGCACTTAACATGCATTAGGGATCCAGGCCACAAAAGAAAGCCAAACCTATCCCTCGGACACCTAATTACATATGTTCTTGAATCAAAATATAACATTTAATTCCCTGCTTCACCAGATCACCACTCAATCTTTTACTCAAATAGCTCCTTCCACACCCTCCACAGTACTCATCATCCCTGTATGCACAATGACCCTAGGGAAGAAGTGGAAGGTCTTATCCTTCACCTGCCCCTATCAATCAGCAGCCTCAGATTGATTAGCTGGTATAGAGGTTTGATCAGTGGGAGGCCAGATTTGATGCCTATGTAGTCTAGCAACAGCAGCAACATGACCAGGATATGACCTAGTTTGGGGAGCAGTGTGCTTCCGTTCACAAATTCTTTCAACCACCACCACCTCCACCTGATCAAAGTTCCTCTTTCTAGTTTTGTTGTGTTTGTTTCTAAGTTTGTGCTTGTTTCTATACTATGTTCTATTTAGTGGTTATTTTTCTATTTCCTCCTTTTTGTGATGTCAAAAGGTGGAGAGTGTTAGTGTTGTAATGTTTGCTTGTTTTAGTAAAAATTTTTTTGCTTGGCTTATATTATTCTCCTTTATTTTTTTGTTTCATTTAAAAGAAATAACAAAGAATATTTTCAATATCTACTTAATTTAAAATTATCTAATAAATATTTGCCATCATCAAAAAGGGGGAGATTATTGTAAATCTGGATTTAAGCATTAAAATTTTTATGATAACAAACATTAATATTTCTGTACTATTGTTACTACTGCACATTTATTTTAGTTGCCCTTCCTACTAACTTTTTAGGTCCCTAAGATCAATTACAATTCAAGCCATCTCAAGATTGGGTTGATTAGGATTGAGTTAGTCTATAATTTTAATTCCAATGGTTTTTACCTTTTCTTGAGTCAAATGTAATAAGGTGGATCCTAATGCTAAGTAACCTTGCATGCACACACTCAGGGGGAGAAATTTGGTCAGTCAGAGAGTTTTCTATTTTTTGATCATATCATATAGGACGATCCAAAATCATCATGGATGGTTAGTTCAAAATAGAAACCTTAATTAGGGCATCTAGGTCAACTAAACCTGATTGAGAAAATCATCCTTGATGATCCTCCTATTGTCCTGTATGATATGCTTAAATCAAAAATACTCGGCCACCAAACTCATTTAGGCAAGATTTTATAATTCAAAAAGTACACTAATCATATAAGACAGTCTTGATCATCCTGGATGATTCATTACAATCATGCCTAAAAAGATCCCTTAAATAGGAGACTAATTATGGTTAAATTGATCAATCACATCATATAGGATGATCTTCCTGATCATCCTAGATGATCTGTTATATTTCATAGGTTGACCTTCAATCGTCCAAGAAAATTATGATTTTCTTTTGATCATCCAGAATGTTATCCTGGATATCCCGAGACATTTGTGGGATGATTTGTCGATTGCCACTTAAATTGAACTAATTATCCAGGATGATCGTGTAATTCTCCTGGATCATATGTAGAAATTATTTCTTCTAATCATCTAGAATAATGGTAATTATCCTAGCTTAAAGACTACTTTTGTAATGATCATATATGACGATCTATAGATTATCTTGGACGATCTTTGCCGGCAAGTTGAAATTTAGGGAACTTTCTGAGGACTCCTATTTAAGCTCTTCTATCATTAATGATCAAAAATCTTTTGCTATTTTTCTAATCCAAGAGAGCTTAGAGGACAGAGGGAGAGTTTGGGAGAGAGGGAGAGGATCTTGTGAAGGGGAGTTTGAGAGGGGATTCATAAAGGTTGCTCCAAGCAAGGATTTGATCGACATCTTCCTTCTTCATCCTTAGTTCCTTGGTTGCTCTGGGATGATGATCATCAACATCAGATCTAGGTCCTCTACCAACTCCAAGGGGAGTAAAAGGATTGTCAGGTTCTCTGCTTACTTCAGGAGGGAGTAAAAGGATTCTGGGTTATCTGCCATCACTAGGAGGGTGAAAAATGATTCAAGGTTCTCTGCCTCACCAGATCGGTGGAAAGATTTTATAAGGGCTTCTCCGCCTTACTGTGGGAGCAAAAGGAGATACACTAACTGATTAGTGTAATACTCAAAACATGAGGTTTTGGGGAGTGGACCTTTGTCAGATTTGACCGAACCATTATAAATCTACTGTGTTCTTTCTACTTATTTTTTCTGTATTTATTTTCATTTGTTTCTGTGATCTGATCTATAATTGAAATATCTGATTTTGGTTATCTACTTCTGCTTAGATTAGTTGTGCTTAAAATATTTAAAAAGTCTTCAAAAAAAGATTTTTCTTTTTGTGCTGAAAGAATTTTTAAAATACCAATTCACCCCCCCCCCCCCTCTTGGTTAGCCTCAGGCTATTTCTATACGGTTTAACCACCCTAATGAACTTTCTTGTAGGGTGCCTTATTTAGCTTGGACCTAATGTTTACCCTATTTAATATATAACAGGCAGCATTGACTTCCTCTATCCAAAAAATATCTAAGTAGCTTATACTCACCCAAGATTTCCCTAGATACCTCTTCTAGTATCCTATTCTTCATTTCAGTTATGTCATTCTATTATGGGGTCTTAATGGAAGAAAAATTATGAATAATTTGTGATAAAACCATTTAAATATTTTATTCCAAACGCTCCACCATGATCACTATGAATTATAGATATCAAATAACCTAACTTTCTTTAAATCCAAGTGGAGACAATTTTAAACCTATTAATTGACTCACTCTCATGTGCTAAGAAAATAACCCATATGAATCTTGAATAGTCACTACAATCATGAAACCAAAACTCTTAACACCTAGATCGATTTTACTTCACATCAAAATAAATCCATTTCAAGAATTTTTAGTTGCTAGTGGTGATGATTCCCATAATAGAATTGAATGAAGATCTAATCCTCTTCCCTAATTAACAAGAATCACATTGATGATCCTTAGTGAACTCTAACTTGGGGATGCCTCTAACTAGATCATGTTGGGCTATTTTCCTAAGGGTTTTCATGCTAGCATGACATAGTCGCCTATGACATAACTAATATTCATCAACAATAATTTTTAAGCAATAAATATTATCAGAAGTATCGATGAAAGTCAAATGAAGAATATAGATATTATTAACTCTTTTACATTCCAAAATTATTTTACCATTCAAAGTAATAAGGCAATTTTTAGAAGGAATTTTATTATCAAAATTTTTATCATATAATTAACTTAGACTAAGTAGGTTATGTTTTAATCAATTTATTAAAAGTATATTTTCTATAATGAAACCATTAGATTTGTTAATAAACTAGAACCTAGCACTTTTCTAGCGGTATTATCTCCTAATGTTTTCTTACCTCCATTCCTAGCCTCTACCATTATAAATTGTTTTAGACCTCCTATCATATGTCTCAACTAGGCTCTATCCAGGTACCACATACTCTCACTGGACTCTTATGATAGCATTCCTACAAAGTTAATAATTGGTTAGTTTTGGAGACTCATATGAGTTTGGGTCCCACCTTATGCTTGGGAATATGAATGTTATGCATGCTATGATGTGATGCTAATGCTTTGGACCTCCAAATTAAATTTTTTCTAAAGTGTAATGTGCAAGTGCTTGCAATGTGTCCTGGCATGCCATAAGATAACACCTAACCACTAGAAATGGGTTCACTAGTCTATATGGGTGATAATGCCTCTTCCTTGGAATGTATGATGCATGTTCTACCCTAAGTTGTCGCTTTATATGCATAGGCCCATGTGTGTTATTTTGTAGTGCGTTTATTTTCTTTATCAAGTATTCATTTGCACTTTTTTCAACGCCTAGTTCAACTAATGTTTCATGCTCTTTGCTATTTAATTATAATGCATGTTTTTCTAATTCCTTGAATGTTACATCTAATTCAATATGTTTTATTTTTAAGGATTCATGTCATTTTTTTAATTCAATATACTTCTTATTTTGAATTGACCGATCTTCAAAGTTATATCATTGCTCCCTTCAGCTCCTGAGTCAGTGCTATCTATATCATTGGCCTTCAGTAACACTATTTTCTCATTTCTCCTATCACCAACATCTTGAAGTCTTTGGCTTATATTTTTCTCGTAACAAATGAGAGATCCTAGTAAATTGTTAATTGAATACACATTTAAATTTTTAGATTCACAAATTATAGTGGCTTTTGCATCAAATGATTTAGGAAGCCAACATATTATCTTGTTAACATTTTCAGAATTAGAGAGTTCTCTACCTAAACCATGTAATTAGGTGACTATCTTAGTAAATCTAGTATACATATCAGATAGGTTTCACTAAGTTTAATGCAAAAAAATTCATACTTATGCAATAGTAAATTCATACTCATGCAATAGAAATTTAACAATTTCACTACAATACTCTATGATAAATAGTGTATAGAATGATTAGTTCAATTTCTTAACTGATTTTTCTGGATGAATCAATAGTAATATAGTATGATTATTTCAAATTAAACATTGTATCATATAGAACAAACAAAATATTATCCAGAGAGTGCTCAAGTGAGTCGTACGGTATGATCTATGATTGTATAATATGATCTATAATCAATTTAGATCTCATTTGATTCCTTAATTAGCTAGCCAAATTAGGCAATAATTTAAAAGATCATACAATATGAAAAGATTCTTATAGTACAAACAGTACAAATTTTAAAATATAAATTTGCCTATTTTAGGTAAGTTAGGTTCGACAATGGGATTTCTTGCTATACTTGATCATCCATAATGATGTGGTGTTCATATTATACAATTAGTTATATTTTAATATAACTTTTTTCATTTAAATTAAATTTTTTAATTATTTTTTATTTGAATTGATTGAATAATATGATTAAGATCATATAATATGAATTAATAGAAAAATTAAAACATTTATTTTTCACTTCCCTTGTGTGTTTGTGAATGATTTTTAGTCTAGTAAACACCTTTTTAAATATATTGACTCAAGAAAATGTAAAATTACAAGCTCTTTAATATAAAATTTAATTCACACACTGATATAGAATAGTCTTGAGCCGGGATCTTTAGTCCTTCATTGTTTATGCTATTACCTGAAATGTTAGTAGTGTACACAACAAATATCCAAAATAATATATAGCAATAAGTAGATAATCATCCAATAATATTTGTAATCATCAAAGCATATAGTCGGGATCCCAAATTATAACATGTTTAACATTTTAGAGAAGATGGTCCCCATTTAAGGTAGATAGTTGTTGGCATCTTCATCGGCTTAATTAATGGAAAATAGTTGCAAATATCCTTTAATATTGTGCTCATTACCCTCGTGAGAATATTTAATACACTTATGTAGGGAGGAAGGCATCATTCTATATTCATAAAGCCCAAGTCTACCTAGAAAAGCATTAAATGAAGCCTCTAAATCTATAATATGTAACTTGCCTTTAGTTCTAAGGCTATCAATATCATGTAGTAAGGTTATATAACCCAAAGCCCACTCACCTTATTTATTGAATCCACATAGAATTATTTTATTAGAATTGAGTTTGTTGGTATCTACTTATAAATAGGCAAGAATTCTGAGAGTTATTATGTTGGTTGATGCAAAAAGATCAAAAAGGACATAAGACAACTTGAAGTTGTCTATATTTATAGAAATATATAATGGGTGATTGTGGTTTGTTTTTCCCAATAATAAGCCTTCATTAGAGAATGTTAGTCCTAGAATGTTTTTAAAGTATAAAGCATCACTAGACTATATTATCTCTAATTGAGCTATATAGATGTCTTGGTTGAGTAAAGCTTTGATCTAAGCCTCCCTCATTTCTTTGAAAAGAACCAAAGCATTATAAATACTCAATTTCATAGGCAATTTTTTAAGATGGGCCAAAATATTATATTCCACTTTAGGAATGTTTGAATTAGCATCTTGATCTAGTTGAGGTTATCCTAATGTTTCTGGATTATTAGTCACTTACTTTCCTTTATCATTTGTAGAGATCCACGATCGTAGAACTCTACCATTATGGAGGTTCACTTGAGCTACCTCTTTTATGGAAGAAGTCACTAGCTCATTTACTTCTTTATCATTAATTACCGTTAAACCTTCATCATAATATTCATCTGAATAAGACAACTAGTTCCCTATACTAAAAGGACCACCCTGGACATTAAGGATAAGGGAATCACTTTCAAAAAAACACCAATGATATTCTTCTAATTTATTTAAGTTTATTTTAGATTTCTGGGAATTATTTTCATTTGAAGTGTTTAAGATAATAGTTATATAACATTCATCAGATATAGGCATGATATACATTGAGTTTTTTTTTTTTTCATTTCTTTCTTAGTCCCATGAGGGACAAAATAGAAATAATACAATATAAGAGGTATAAAGGCTTTAGATCCTCCATCCATAGTGATTATATTTTAATTATTTACATTTAAAATTTTATATATTTTCTACTCATTATGAAGTATTGAAGCCTGACAAGTAACCTTCTTTTTGAGTTCTTTAATCAAAATTTTATTCTGGATTTCCTCCTTGGAAGCTATCAAATCAACTTAAATGGGACTATAAACTCCCTGATATACTTGAGCAGATGAGCAATATAACTTATTTAGAATCTTTTACAAAGATTGGGTATGGTAATATCCCAACTGTCAGTGGGATTTAAAATTGAAAATTATGGAGAAGGCTCACCAATTATGTATTAGGAAGTCCTTGACCTAGATTGACTAAATACTCCATAGGTATCATAACTACCCCTGATTATATATTATTTTAAAGCCATTCCTTTAAGGTAATACAACCTTTAAGTTCATGACCTATCATCTAGTGATATTGGTAGAAATTGGGTTTCCTTTATTTGCCCATGTCTTCTAGCCTCTTATGGTTAAAGAGTTTGAACACAAATTTATTTAAGAGATTCTTGAAAATTATTTTAATGACTTCCCTTTTAAATGAATGGAATTTACTTTTAAGAGCTTTGAACTTCTCTCTATTTTCTGCTACAATGAGAATGGAATGAGGATTAATCTATTCATTGTGAGATTTACTGAACAAATTACATTTAGAAGAATAACATAAATTTTCTACTAAAATTTTTATAGCATGTTTTCTTTTATCAACTATTGACATTGACCTAAACTTCTTCTCCAAAACCTTATGAGGTTTTAATTTCTTTATCTCTATTATAGACTGGTATTTAAATAAGGATAATTAAGAAGCTTCCCCTTGGAGATTTGAGGCTTTATTAAACAGTTTCTCAAGTGTTTTTGTTGTGAATGCTTTTCACAAAAATGCATTTGTATTCATGAGGATTATCTCTATAGCATGCTGCTCTTGAAATTGAGGCTCACACTTCATGCTAAAATTCCTCCATCTAAGAATATAGTCTTCCATATTTGCACTGGGTTTCTAATTTATTAATCACTAAATCCATGACTATCGCATAATGAGTTGCTACAACAAACCATTTAATAAATAAATGTTCTAGTTTAGTAAAGGTGCAAACTTGCCCATTTTTCAACTTTGCCTACCATTCAGAAGCTACCCAAAATAAATTGCTGATAAGTTATCTAAATAATAATGCATCATTGCCTCTTGTATTGTAACAGATGGCTCTGAAGTGTCTTAAGTGTTGTTTAGGGTTTCTAACACCATCAAAGTTTTTGAAAAGAGGTAGAATGAATCATTGAGGATAAGGAACCAAGTTATATTCTTCCAGGTAGGATTTACCCCTTAGAAAAGATGAAGTGCCTTAGTATTATGCCAAAGAATGTTTTATTTGTTGCTCTACCAGTTGCTTTATATCTACTAATAATGTAGACTCCTTCTTTAACCTTATGAATTTAGTTTAATTTTTGTATACTATTTCCTTCTCTGGACTGTAGTACTGAAAAGACTCCATAGGAATTAATTCATTTATTATTTAGAAGGAGTTTCCTTACTTTGTAAAAAGTCATGGCAGCCATTTGTTCCTTCACATTCTTTTCCATTCTAGTGATCTATTTCTCTTTTGAATTTAACTAATCTAGAAATTTTTAGTTTGATCTTGTGTTTCTTCCCCTCCTAAAAAAGCTTCTACAGGATTCACTTTACATTTACCATTTTCTTTCCAATTTTATACCATTAGAACCATTCTAAACATCCCTTCATCTTGAAATTTCCTTATAGTTTTAAATGGATTCTTCTTCATCTATTTTCTTTATGATCTCCTTCAGATGTTGCATCATCTCTTCTATTGATCTTGTTGCCATGTGGTGTGGGTCAATCAGATTAAATACCTTAGTCAGAGAGGGCTATATTGGATCTTTACCTTTCTCTCTTTTTTCGTTTATAATATGATCTTTAGTTGCAATTAATGTAGTTAAATTGGCTATCTTCATAGGTCACAAAACCTTCTTCCAGTTAAATATTAAGGTTAACTATTTTATAGATTTTAGCCACCTTATATTACTACAAGATCAAGATTGGCTACCATCAAAGTGGTGACGATAAACTCTTAGCAATTTGTGAACCAATGAGTGATGAGATACTCTAAGGGATTTATTTGTAGAACCTCAGAAGTAGGCAAAGTGATTAGATTATATCCTCTTTAGAATAAAGCACCCTAAAGACCTAAAGATTTAACACGGGTATGATAATTTTGACCACTAATAGGAACAAGAATAGATTTATTTTAGAAATAGATAACTTTATTGGCTCTCTACTAACATTGGCAACAACACTTAGTTTTGTAAATTATACATCCTGAAATTGCACTCTCCTTTTAGCAGATGGAAGAATGATTTTCTCTTTATATTGCTTTGGCTCAGCCTGAGTAGAGATCACATATTTAATAGACATTAAGAAATTCATCTTTTACTGTCCATAACTTATAGTACAGTCAAAGATCGAACCATTTAACAATATTTTAAACTTATTCTTCCTCTCAAATTAGGAAGGAAGGATACGAGTTCTATAGAATGTAGGAGGGGAAGAATTTACTCTATAAGGAATATTCTCTTCTATGATGGAATATGAAAAAGGATGGAAGTGAATTCCACCCAACATCGGGGAATCACTAGGGATTTTAAAATCAATAGTTTCAAGATCTTCAAGAATTTTGAGTAACTTCTTTATTGTTACCTCAGTAGTATCATTTAATAGGCTTTCTTCTTCTATCAGTTTGTCCTTCTCGACCCTCCACCTAAAATGATAGTTCTTGTTCCTTCTCAGTGATTTGGCCATTTCATTGACTATAGATGAATCACCAAGTTCAAATTGGCTGAAGATAGGAAATTCAAAGTAACCTTTACCTTCTAGCTAACAGTAAGCATTGGGAAGATGCGACATTAGAGAACAGAATGTTTAGAAACTTTAGGACTAGCTATAGACATCCAGAGTGTAGGAAAGTAATTAAATAAACACAAGACACCTCCAAGCAAGGTGTCTAAATCACATCAAATCACACCATTGGCCTAGCCTAAGCTATAGTTAATAGCCCTATCAAACCATCTAAAGCATGTGTAATAAGTTCTGTGGTTAGGATAGGTCCTAGTTTAGTATTATTTAAATATCATCTAATATTTTATTTTAAATTTATTTCAAGTCAAAGAGAATTTATGTCAATATAAATTTTGGATTTTAATAATTAAAGATATATTTTAAAGAATATATTTTCAGTTTAACATAATGCTTAATAACTCTTAAGTGCAAGAAGTCATTAATAAGCAAGTAATAGGCTCATATTTATAATGCATCTGACCTCCCATAAGGGATAAAATCCAATGCATCGAGCCCCTTATTTTATTTAGGTATTTAAATGATTTAGATTTTAAAGAATCTTATCAATTGATCATTCTAAGAACTTGAAGCTCTCAATTAAAAGAACTTAGGCTCATAATTATAATGCATGTGATTTCTCCGAAGGGGTCAAATCTAGTGCATAGTCCTTTGATTTATCTTTCTTCTTTATTTAGGTTATGGAATTTTATTTTATTTATTTAACTCAAGTTATAATTTAAGTTTATAATTTTGTAATTACTTTTATTTTTACTATTTGTTATCTAATCTTTATTTATTTAATTATGCAATCTCTAAATTTTTATGGTTTAATTGAATTTTTATTAATATTTAATTTCCTTTATTAAGTGATTTAACCGAACTTGGACTTTTATTTTTATTTAATATTTTAGTGATTTCTAATTTTTAAGGTATAAATTTGATTTGGAATCCAATGTAATTTAGTTTATTATTTTTTCATTTTTCTATAATAATTTATGATTTTTCACAAAATGAGCCCAATTAATTGAATTACAAATTCAAGTATTAAGGCTACTTTTTTAATTTTGAACCAAATTAATTCCAAACCACTTGAAATCATCATCAGTAGTCATTACTGGCCTCTGAGGATGAATATAAGAGTCTAAAAATATTTGGAAATTTATTTATATTTTAAATAATTTTATTTATTTATTTCTTGAATTATTTTAATTTTAAATTAATCTTTATTTTTAAAGCTTTTATTGAAGCTTTTATTTTATCTTTAAAGTTCTTTTAATTTAGGGTTGAATACAATTTATCATACTTTTTATTTAATTTAAATTTTTAATAATTTATTAAAAATCTTGTGTTATTTATGCAAGGTGAATTAGGGTTTATTAATAAATAGGCTAAAATAAACTCTAAACATTTTGAAATTTAAACCCTAGGTTGATTAAAACTGAATGATATGTGGGAATCTAGGATCCCGTGCTTGTAATTTTGATGATAACAAATATTGTTAATTATCTCTTTATTTCTCCTAGTACATATATTGTATATATATTTTTATGTGCACAAACATTTTAGGTACAACATACACCATGTAATAAAGATTTTGGGCTCAAGACTTGGGATAATAGGATAATGTTTGAAAGAGTCTATAATTTTAATTTATGTTCATTTGTATTTCTTGAGTCAAATTCATGTAAGGGTATATTCTAACTTGGCGATAGTGCACACTCACACCAGATGATGAGAAAATGAATTTCAAATTTTTTGATGTTCGTATTGTATGATCCACATCATACTGTGCGATCAGTTATTAAAAAAATCATTTGAAATGGCTAAATGACTAATTAATACTTTTAAAATAATAGTACTACACAACTAGATCGTATATATTTAAAATATAAATCCTTGCCTGCAATCAGATTTTGATAAGTATTTTAATTTTTGAATTTTGAACTGATCATATTATATGAACTATTTTATACTGTATGATATTTGAAATATTACCTAAATTAATCCCCATGATTAGTCAATTACATTATGGTTTAATTAATATGGTTGATCATACTGTATTATGTGGATCATACTGGACAATTTGAAAAGTTGAATTTTGATCATCCCAGGGATTATTCTGGAAGAAGCTTAACTTATTGAACTGATTATACCGTATAATTATAATCATACTAGAAGATTAGCAGAGATGATGTTTTATCATCCTAATGATCGTATTGTATAATCTTGAGAAGAATGAACTAATCGTACCATACAATCCTAGTATCATACTATATAATTTGTATACAAGATTTGGAATTAATTGTACAACAAGTTTATTCTTCGTACTAATTGAACTAGGGTTTTGAACTAATCATATTATATGATCCATAATCATATTATATGAATAAATTTTGCTAACTAAAAAATTAGGGTTTTTAGAATCATTTATATTTAAACATCTCTTAACATTATTAAAAGGTTACTTTATCTCTTTTTATGAGGGAGATGTTACAAATCTAGGTTCAAACATTATAATTTTGATGATAAAAAATATTTGTGTCATTACAGCACATCTATTTTGTTGCCCTGCCTACTAACTTTTCAGGTCTACAACATCAATTACAATTCAAGCCAGCTCTAGATTGGACTGAGTCACTCTATAATTTTAAATTCCAATAGTTTTTTCTCTTTTCTTGAGTCAAATATAATAAGGTGGATCCTGATGCTACGTAACCTTGCACATACATGCTCAGGGGGAGAAATTGGGTAAGTCAAAGAGTTTTCTGGTTTTTGATCATATAGTACAAGATGATCCAAAATCATCCTGGACGATCAGTTAAAAACTAAAACCCTAATTAGAACATATGGGTTAAGGAAAACTGATTAGGTAGATCATCCTGGATGATCCTCCCATTGTCCTGGTGATATATTTAAATTTATAAATCAGCTACCAATCACATTTTAACCAATATTTTGTTGTGCATATTTTAAACTAATCATATAGGATGATCCTAATCATCCTGGATGATTCATTATAATCTTGCCTAAAATAATCCCTTAATTAGGAGACTAATTATTGTTTAATTGGTCAATTACATCATACAAGATGATCATTTCGATCGTCTCGGATGATCCTTTGAAAACCATGATTTTCTTTTGATCATCTAGGATATCATCCTGGACGTCCCAAAAATTTTGCGGGATGATTTGTCCATTACAACTCAAAATGAATGGATCGTCATGGATAATTATGAAATTGTCCAAGATGAAAACACTTATTTTCTTTTGATCGTCCAGGATATCATCCTGAATATCCCAAACATTTATCTGAACGATAAAAATTGTCCTGGATGATATGTAGAAAGTATTTCTTCTAATCGGCCAGACCATAAAAATTGTCCTGGAAAAATGGCTAATTTTGTATTGAACGTAGATCATCCTGGATGATATAGTCGGTAAGTTAAATTTTATGACATTTTTATATGCTTTGTATTTAAGCTCTTTAAACATCTCTTTAGCAGGCTTTTACTAATTTTCCCACTCCAGGAGAGCTTAGAGGAGAAGGAGAGTTTGGGAGAGAGAGTGAGGTTCTTGTGAGGGCAAGTTTATGAGGGGATTTATAAAGGTTGCTCCAAGTAAGGATTTGATCATTTTCTTCCTTCTTCATCCTTGGTTCCATGGTGGTTGTAGGGAGACGATTATCAGGAGTTAGGGTTCTCTTCCTACTTCAGGAGGAAGCAAAAGGATTCTAGGTTCTCTGCCTACTTCATGAGGAAGCAAAAGGAGTTGGGAATCTCTGCCTACTTCAAGAGGAAGCAAAAAGAGTCATGGTTCTCTTCCTCATCGGTGTTAGTGGAAAGATTTTGTAAGGGCTTCTCTGCCTTGTGTTGGAGTAAAAGGAGAGTCACTATAGTTGTTAGTGCAATACCTGGAGGGGAGGCTCCAGGGAGTGGACGTAGGTCAAGTTGATCGAACCACTATAAATCTAGTGTGCTCTTTTCATTTACTTTTTTGCACTTTAATTTTCATATATTTCTATGATCTGATTTGTGGTTGAAACATCTGATTTTGATTATATGCTTCTACTTTAACTGGTTGTATTTTAAAATATTCAAAAGGTTAAATATTTTTTTGTTTATGTAAGAAGTTTTAAAATACTAATTCACCCCCCTCTTGGTTAGCTTTGGGACTAGTTCATAAAGGCTTAATAACCCTAGAAAACTTTCAAGTGATATCAGAGTGGGATTCATAAAATTAAGTTTTGGAAAATTTTTGAAGTTTGATCCATGGCTAACTTTAGTAATCATAATAATGCGAAAGGTTATTCAATTACATAACCACCTTTATTTGATATTATTCATTTTGATTTTTAAAAAACTTACATGTCTACCTTTTTGCAATTGATTGATCATCGCATATAGATGCTTGTTAAAAAAGGTTATGTTGCACCTTATAGACTTGTTAATGGAGTTAAAATGGAAATTCCCATTGCTAAATGGATAACTGATAATAGAGATCTTGCTCAATTGAATTCTAAATATTTGAACAACTTTTTCTGTGCATTAAAATCTAAAGATTATATGCGTGATTCAACATGTTCAACTGGTAAGGAAATTTGGGATAGATTATGCATCACTTATGAAGGAACGAACGAGGTTAAATAATCTAAACTGAACATTCTCTTACATGATTATGAACTCTTTTGCATGAAACCAAATGAATCAATTACTGAGATGTATATTAAATTTAAACAAATTATTACTTCCCTGCTTGCCTTAAGGAGAGAGCTTATGAATTATAAAAAGTAAATAAGATTTTTTAATGTTTTCCTTCTTCCTTTGATGCTAAAATTACTACCATTATTAAATCGAAAGATTTGAATACTTATTCAATTGATAACTTACTTGGATCACTAATTTCTTATGAGCAAGGAGTGAACCAAAGGCAGCTTGATGTAGGTGAGAAGAAGAAGGAGAAAGCCATGAAAGTTCGTGAGGGGTGTTAAACCATAAAGAACTAGTCCCAAGGCTAAGCAAGAGGTGGGTGAATTGTATATTTAAAAACTTCTTTAAATAAAATGAAAAATCTTTATATATCTTGTAGCAGAAATGAATTAAATCAATAATAAAAAGATAAATCAGAGATTTCACCAAAGTAGTTAATCATAGTAAAATAAAGTGTGAAAAATAATCAAAAAGAATGTACCAGATTTATAGTGATTTGGTCCAACTTGACCTACGTCCACTCCTAGGAGGCACCCTCTGAGTATTGCACTACACCTTTAGTGACTCTCCTTTAGCCCTGACAGCTAGGCAGAGAAGCCCTTACAAAATCACTTCGACCTTCCCTGGTGCGGCGGAGTAGCTGGGTCCTTTGACACCAAAGAAATCTTCTTCTCAAAACTTCTCTCGAGACGATCCTTAAATCTGACAGTACTTACGTGCAATCTTGCCGAAGCAACCATGTGAACCTCCTCACATTCCCTTGAAAATCCCCCTTCCAAGGCTCTTCTCCCTCTCATACTCCACCCTTTTCACTCTCCCTTTCAAGCTCTCTCTTTAAGTTTTTTCCAGAAGAAATGAAGCCTCACTGGTTCCCAAAGACACCTATCAAGTGCCTTAAGAAAGCTTAAATAGAGAGCTCCAAAAACTCTTCCAAATCAATTATGGCAACAAAGATCATCCAGGACGATCGCTGGATCGTCTAGTATAATATGCTTAAAAAGACAGCTTTAGAAAACTCTAAAAACTCAATTCAACTACCAAAGATCATCCAGGAATATCGCAGGATCATCCAGGATGATGTGTAGAATTTGACCTGATAATCCTGGACAATCTCAGGATAGTCCAGGATGATCAGTACAAATTTGAACAAATCATCTAGTACGATATATAGATCATTCAGGATGATTAGAATATCAAATTATGTATATTTGATTGAATAATCACAAGATTAATTTAGGGAACATTATCATAGATTGTCCAATATGATATGGATTATCTTGGATGAATAGAACAAAAACTAAAACTTGAAATCTTGCCTGAATTATTATGGCGGCAAAGGTTTTGAGATCGTATTGGATCGTCTAGGATGATATAAATCATCCAGGACGACTAGTCCAAAAATTGAACTTCTGGTTTTGGCTCAATCCCACTCCCCCGAGTGCGAGTGTGCATGATCACCAAGCTAGCAAACACCTTTACAAGACTCAACTCAAGAAATCAAAAATTAAATCAATGAATATTATAGACTTTTTACAGCATAACCTATTCTACCCAAGCTTGAGCTCTGATTCTTCATTTGATGGTGCAAGGTGTTCGTGAAATGTTAGTATATACACAAATAAATATAGAATAAAAATACTAGGAGACAAAAAGATGTGAGCCATAATGTTTGTTATCATCAAAAACATAAACTTTTGAGCTCGAGTCACAACAATCTCCCCCTTTTTGATGATGGCAAATATTACTGGTTGAATTTGTGAAAAAGAATTTTATTCTAATCTCCCCCTCACTAAGATAAAAATTTTTTAAAATAAGGGAAAACAAAATTTTCTTTTTTTTTGTTTTTAATATTTATTTTTAAATAAAATAAATAAAATAAAAAAAAACAAATACAACACCAAAATAATAGTACGTTCAAATACAACACAAATATAATAGTACATTCTTCCCCTTTGACATTATCAAAAAGAAGATGAGCATAGAAAAATAAAATAGAAAAAGTAGACTAAAAGATCAAAATGGTCCCTGATCTGGTTAAAAAGTTTTAGAAGAATCAGTTTGAAATATCAAAATTTTCTTGGAATGAGAAAGTTACCTCTTGATTTTATTCAAAAACTTAGTAAGACATGTATTGACTACGCATAATCTCAGAAAGGTTAGAGAATCAGAATTTGTTAATCCAAACTCAGGTTTCTTAAGGGCTAAAAAACTTTTTAAAGAAAATATCTAAATCAAGGAATAAATTAGAGAAGGAAACAACAATCTTTTCAAAACTCCTTGCATGAAATATATTTAATAGAAGATTAATGCAAAAAGGTGAATCTAAAGTCATAATTTTCAAACTCAAGTATCAAAAATATAAATAGACATAAGATTTTCTTAAGATTTAAGAAGTACAAGAAAGGTAAGCTAGCTCATTATGGGCTCATTTTGTGCCTCTTTATTAGTTTTTGGCGCACTTTGTGCATCTTTTAATATACTTTGTGTATCTTTTCATTTTGGCGATATTGCGCATCTTTTGATTTTTTATTTTGGCGACATTGAGCATCTTTTTAGTTTTGGGCTCATTTTGTGCCTCTTTTCTTTTTACATACATGCTTCCTTTTTGTAATTTTAAGGACTAAAGTAAACCCAATCTAGTGATAAAAATGAATAGCTTGATTCAAAAAATACTGAAATGGATTCAACGACTTGCAAAAGATCCCTATGAGATAGAGAAAATGTGGGGAGATGAAAAAAGTTCAATTTCAGGATCTAATTTATAATTTGATGAATATTTTGAATCAAAAGTGAAATAGCCTTATTAAAGAAATGAGATAGAGAGACAAAATCATGAGTTTTTTTCTTTTGACTGATTTTAAGAGAAGTCAACCACAACTTATATAAAATTTTAAGAAAATAGGAGGTAAATTTTTCATTTTTAGGAAAAAAATGATCTTTTGAAAATTCATATGATTTTCAAAAGCGTATACTAAATAAAAATGTGATATATGTGTGCTAATCAGAGAAATTGATAATTATAAAGAAAAAAAATAGAAGATTGCAAAAATATAATAAAAAGAATAAAAATAAAATTTAAAAAAATAACAAAAAAGTAAAAATATTCACATAAACAAAACAAACACAAACACAAAAGCAAAACTTTATTCCACATCATCTCGCTCCTAGTCTGATGATTTAGAAGCTAGGTCTGCCTAGGAGAATTTTTGCTTTACATTATTTGCCCTTATTACAATTTGCTTAGCTTTACCCTTTCCTTTTCAGGAAGGGTTTTTAAGTTCGGGCATTGATTTTTCATATGTCCAGGTTTCCTATATTCAACTCAAATAATATCAGAAGAAATCTTAACATTCTTACCTTTTCAGCTTTGTTCCACTTTTGTTGATGTTGATGTTTATGCTTTAGTAGACTTTCCAATTTACTCATTACTGAAGTTAATTTTTCACTTTTATTATCTACTAAGCCACTTTCATCTATGTCTTCAACTTTCAGTACTATAGTTTCACCTGCATCCAAAATCTTTTGACCCAAATCTTGCTCGTAGGCAATGAGTGAGCCAATCAGATTATCAATAGAATAATCAACCAAATTTTTTGATTCATAAATAGCAACAACTTTGGCATTAAACTTATCAAGTAGACAGCATAGAATTTTATTGACCTTTTTAGAATTTAAAAATTCTTTACCTAAAGCTTGTAATGATGTCACAATTTGAGTAAACCTAGTATACATGTCTAAGATCATCTCATAAAGTTTCATGCTAAAAACTTCATAATCATGCATTAGAATATTCAACTTAGATTACTTAACTTCACTAGTTCCTTCGTACGTAATGCACAATTTATCCTAAATTTCTTTGCCAATAGTATATGTCGATATTATCATGTAATCATAAGAATTTAAAGCATAGAAAAAATAGTTCAAACATTTAGCATTCAATTGAGCATTGATCTAATCTACTCTACTCCATTCAAAAAAATATCAATTTTGATTCCATCTATAATACGTAACAGTACAGAATAACCAGTTTGAATTATATGCCATATGTGATAATCTTTTGATTTTAAGAAAGTAGACATACGAATTTTCCAAAAATTAAAATTAATATTTTCAAATAAAGGTGGACGGGTGATTGAATATCCTTCTGTAACATAACAATTTCCAAAAATAGCCATGGATCAAAATTCAAAAGTTTTTTAAAACTAGATTTTATGAATCTCGCTCTGATACCACTTAAAAGTTTGTGAGGAGTGTTATACCCTAAAGAACTAGTCCTGAGGCTAACCAAGAGGGGGGTGAATTGGATATTTAAAAACTTCTTTAAACAAAACAAAAAATCTTTTTATATCTTATAGCAAAAATAAATTAAATTAATAATAAAAAGATAAATCAGAGATTTCACCCAGAGTGCAGAAAATAAAGTGCAGAAAATAATCAAAAAGAATACACCAGATTTATAGTGGTTCAGTCCAACTTGACATACGTCCACTCCCCGGAGGCACCCTCCGAGTATTGCACTACACCTTTAGTGACTCTCCTTTAGGCCCCACAGCTAGGTGGAGAAGCCCTTACAAAATCACTTCAACCTTCCCCGGTGCGGCAGAGTAGCCGGGTCCTTCGACACCAAAGAGATCTTCTTCTTCTCAAAACTTCCCTCGAGATGACCCTTGAATCGATGGTACTTAGGTGCAAGCTTGTCGGATTAATCGTGTGAACCTCCTCACACTCCCTCAAAAATCCCCCTTCCAAGGCTCTTCTCCCTCTCAAACTTCACCCTTTCCACTCTCCCTTTCAAGCTCTCTTTTGAAGTTTTCTCTGGAAGAAATGACCCTCAATGGCTGCCAAAGACACCAATCAAGTGCCTTGAGAATGCTTAAATAGAGAGCTCCAAAAACCCTTCCAAATCCTTTCTGGCGGTAAAGATCATCCAGGATAATTGCAGGAATGTCCAGTACAATGTGCCTAAAAAGATGGCTTTAAAAAATCCTAAAAACTTAATTCAGCCACCAAAGATCATCCAGGACTATCGCAGGATCTTCCAGGATGATGTGCAGAATTTGACCTGAAAGTCATGGATGATCTCAGGATAGTCCAGGACGATCAGTATAAATTTTAAACAAATCATCCAGTATGATATACATATTATCCAAGATGAGCAGAATATTAAATTATGCATATTTGATTGAATAATCACATGAATAATTTAGGCAACATTATCATAGATCTTCCAATACGATATGGATGATCTTGGATAATTAGGCCAAAAACTAAAACTTGAAATCTTGCCTTAATTATTATGGCAGCTAAGGTTTTGAGATCGTACTGGACCATCCAGGAAGATATAAATTGTCCAGGATGATTAGTCCAACAATTGAACTTCTAGTTTTGGCTCAATCTCACTCCCCCGAGTGTGAGTGTGCAGGATCACCAAGCTAGTAAACACCTTTATAGGACACAAATCAAGAAATCAAAAATTATATCAACGAATATTACAGACTTTTTATAGCATAACCTATTCTGCCCAAACTTGAGCTTTGATTCTTCATTTAATGGTGTAAGGTGTTCCTGAAATGTTAGTATATACACAAATAAATATAGAATGAAAATACTAGGACACAAAAAGATGTGAGCCATAATATTTGTTATCATCAAAAATATAAACTCATGAGTTCGAGTCGCAATAAGCCATAGCCTTGAAGGCTAATGATTCTGACACCGGCTCTTCAAGTTTCGATGATGAGGACATAATCATAAGGCAATTTAAGATCTTTTTTAGGAAGAAATAAAAACATCACCAGAAGTGGAATAAAGGTAAGAATAATAAGCATTCTAAAGCTTCTTCTGACATTATATATTTTGAATGCAAGAAGCCAGGGCATGTGGAGTTTAAATGCCCAACACTGAAGGCTCATCCAAGCAAAGAGAAGGATGAGGAAAAGCCTAAGCCTAAGAATGACAAGAAGAAAATCCAAAAGGCTTTCTAGGCTGATTCAACATCTGACTCTCTGAAACTTAAGCTGAAGAGGAGGTAACCAACTTGTGCTTGATGGCAGATGACCATGATCACTCTGATCAAGAAGAGGAATTCTCTCACAAAAGTCCTCATGAGAGCATGTGGTACCTAAATAGTAGACGTTGAAGGCATATGATTGGAGATATAAATCAATTCATTTTACTGGAGACCAGGGCAGGAGGTAAGGTAACACTTGGAGACAACACCACCAGGAGAGTCGTGGGATCAGGTATAATTGGTGATTCAAAAAATTCCATCATTAATAATATTTTACTTGTAGATGGACTGAAACACAATCTACTCAGCATCAGCCAACTTTGTGATAAAGGCTTCAGCATAAAATTTCTGCCAACTTGCTGCCTTATAAGCTTAAATGACAAAATTATTTTACAGGGAAAAAGGATCAACAATGTTTACATACTCGATTTAAATTACTTTAAAGCTGATATTGCTATCTGCTTAAAATTAATTGCTAATGAATAATGGCTGTGGCATAGGAGATTGTGTCATACAAGCATGAAAAGCCTTAGGAAGATTACCAAAAAAGACTTAATGAGAGGTGTCCCCAAGCTATAGTTTATTAAAAACCACCTATGTAATGCCTGTTAGTTAAGGAAGTAAGTCAAATCCTCCTTCCACTCAATTAAAGATATAAACATTAGCAAACCCTTAGAAGTCCTACACATGGATCTATTTGGACCTGTCAGCACTTTAAGCTTAGGAGGGAGAGTCTTTGGGTATGTGATTATTGATGATTATTCGAGGTTCACCTAGGTTAGATTCCTATCTCATAAAAGTGAATCATTTAAGGAGTTTAGATCTTTTTCCACTTGGATTCAGAGAAAGGTTGTAAGATTTTGACTATTCATAGTGATCATGGTAGAGTGTTTAAAAATGAGAAGTTTACAACCTACTATAAGGAGCAACGGATAGATTATAATTTTTCAGATCCTAGGATCCCACGGTAGAATGGGGTAGTTAAAAGGAAGAATAAGACCCTGGTTGAAGCCACTAAAGCCATGTTAGCTGAGTACTCACTTCCTTACTTCCTATAATTTTGAGCAGAAGTGGTGAATACAGCATGTTATGTTCTGAATAGGGTAAATTATAGATCTATGCTGAACAAAACACCCTATGAAATTCTTAAGGCTAGGACACCCAACCTCTCTGACCTTCATGCCTTTGGATGTAAAGTGTTCATTTTGAATAATGGGAAGTCTCAACTAGGAAAGTTTGAGCTAAAATTTGATGGAGTGTTCCTATGTTACTCAAGTGTTGAAAAATCCTATAAAGACTTTAATAAAAGAACCCTGATTGTTGAGGAGACCACTCATGTTGTGTTTGATAAATTTGATAATTCTGGAGGGTCTAGGATAGAAGAAGAGGAGATTATAGAAGTCACCCAAGGAGTAGAATCTAGCAATCTTGACGAAAGGGTAGAACCTGAAGTTTCACTGCCTAGAGAATGGAGATATTCTTCGAGTTATCCTAAAGAATCGACTTAGGAGACCCTTCTGAAGGTGTTAAAACTAGGTATGAATTTAAAAAAGAAGTAAACCACTCTACCTTCATTTCAATGACTGAACCCACCAACATCAATCAAGCCCTTTTTGATGAATTTTAGATCCTAGCCGTACAAGAAGAACTAAACCAATTGGTTAGGAATGAGATTTTGGAGCTGGTAGAAAGGCCTAATGACTAGAGTGTAGCATGAAAGAAATGGGTCTTTAAGAATAAAATGAATTATTCTGGTGTGGTGCTTAGGAATAAGGCAAGATTAGTAGCTAATAGGTATACCAAATAGAAGGGATTGATTTTGAGGAAACTTTTTGCCCCTGTAACCCATTTGGAAGCCATTAGAGTGCTACTAGCCTTTGCCTGTTATAAGTGATTTAAGCTTTTTCAAAAGGATGTCAAGAGTGCCTTTTTAAATGGGATAATAAAGGAAGATGTGTTTGTATAGTAACCCCCAGGCTTTGAGAATTTCCAATATCCAAATCATATTTTCAAATTAAAAAAGGCTTTGTATGGATTAAAACAAGCACCCAATATATAGTATGAGAGGCTTAGCACTTTCATATTAGAAAGAGAGTTTATTAAGGGGAGCATAGACACCACCTTTTTTCTGAGGAGAGTAGGAGATGAATTAATCATTATCTAGATCTATGTTAATGATATACTTTTTGGATCTTCTGATAAAAATTTATGTAATAATTTTTTTAAAATAATGAGTAAGTAATTTGAGATGAGTATGATGGGAGAATTATCCTACTTTTTGAGGTTTAGCATAAGGCAAATGGATAATGGAACTTTTCTTAATTAATCAAAATATATTAAGGACATCCTGAAGAAATATGAATTGGATAAAGCCAAGCCAATCAACACTCCCATGAGTTCTAGTGTACAGTTAGATAATGATTCAAATGAAAAATTTGTTGATCAAAAGGAGTACAAAGGAATAATTGGATCACTTCTTTACCTGACTACTAGCAGACTTGTTATTATGTTTAGGGTTTAACTCTATGCTAGATTTCAGGCTGAATCAAAGGAGTCCCACCTGACTACTATTAAGAGAATTCTTAGATATCTCTTAGGGATCCAAAACTTAGGAATCGTATCCTAGGCATAGCAACTCCTTTGAAATTATAGGATACTTTGATTCTGACTTTGCACGATATAGGGTGGATAGAAAGATCACCTCTGGAACATTACAATTCAGAGGATAATCCTTTGTCTCCTGGTCTAGTAGAAAATAGAACTTAGTTGTACTATCCACTATTGAAGCTGAATACATTATCTTAAGAAGTTGTGTAGCCCAGGTCCTTTGGTTAAAGTAATAAATTTTAGATTTAGGACTTCCTGTAGGAACAATTTTTATCCTATATGATAACACTAGTGCTATTTGTATCTCAAACAACCTAACCCAACACTCCAAGACCAAACACATCGACATCATGCGCCACTTCATTAGGGACCATGTTACCAAAGGAGACATAGAGCTACATCATGTAGCCACTGAAAACCAACTGGCAGATATCTTCACAAAATCACTGGCCTTTGAAATCTTTAGCATCTTAAGAACCAGATAATGTGTGATAGATGTTCATGCTTGAAATTGATACTCTCTATTTATGTTTCAGCACTTAGTTTTTGTTCGATTTGTTTGTTTGTTTCTTTTTATGTGTTTTTTGATTTCCTACTGATTTTTCTCATTTTTGTTGTTATGTGTTTGATTTGGTTATTTCCTTTTCTATGCTTTCCTTTTGTTCTCGATTTCTTGTTTATTTTCTTCAGAATCAGATCACTGCTCACTACTACTGATGAACATGATTTTTAAATGAGAGTTTTTCCTTCTTTTCATTTAGAAGCTTGTAAGCAGTGATTGACTTCTCTAAAATAGTTAAGGGAAGAAATATTAATATTGTTTCTCTTGCTCTAACTCTTTTAATGGTTATTTTTTTTTGTGAATAAAAATCTTTTTCAAATCTAAAATGTTGTACTTTAAAATAGAGATCTATTTTATCTTCCTACAGTACTCTATCTCATATGAGTAGTGTTCCAAATCATTGAATAACTTTCGTGTTTTCTTAATCAGGTGATGCATTTATCATATGAGAATGATTCTATTTTGTGGATTACTTTTTTATTTAAGAGAATGAGTTTTTCTTCTCTTATATCTGGAAGATAATCTCACAACTAAGAGTCTTTTAAAGGTTTTGAAAGAAAGGAAGCTCATAAAAGATGCACAAAGTGCGTCAATCAACTAAAAAGGGGGCATAAAATAAGCCCAACACTGAAAACATACATAATATTTTCCAAAAATTTGAAAAGATACACAAAGTGTATCGAAAATCAAAAGATGCGTAAAGTGCGCCAAATAATTAAAAAAGAGGCATAAAATGAGCCCACAAAAAAATAAGTTTTCTTCTCTTTCAAATCTTTAAAAATCTTAGAGAAATTTGTGTGCCACTTACTATATTCAAACATTTGAGATAAAAAATCATGATTTCTGATTCTTTACTTTGCATTACTATTTTATCAAATATTTTTCTGGAATGATATTTGAAAGGATCACTTTTCTTATCTAATTTCTTTTCTTCTGAATTAGATTTTTATTTTAAACGAATTTGAACCTATAAGGTGTCTGAGGTAGGGTTTACAAAAATCAATTTTCTAACTTTTGGATTTCAGCTCGTTAATTTCTTCTTATTGGCTTTTGAATTAAAAATTAAGAAAAAAAATTGATTTAGTAGAGTGATCAATTAAAAAAAAACTTTTTTTATTTTTATTGTGTGTTTGTTTCTAAGTTTGTACTTGTTTCTGTTCTATGTTCTATTTAGTGGTTGCTTTTCTATTTCCTTCTTTTTGTGATGTCAAAATGGGGAGTAGTAGTGTTATTAATATTTAGAATTGGTAGTGTTGTACTGTTTGCTTGGCTTAGTTAAATTTGCTTTGCTTTGCTTTTAGTATTTTTTCTTGCCTTGTATTTCATTTTTTTTATTTTTATCTACTTAATTTGAAATTATTCAACAGATGTTTTCCATCATCAAAAAGAAGGATATTATAGTAAATCTAGATTCAAACATTATAATTTTGATGATAGCAAATATTCTTTTCATTATAGCATATCTATTTTGTTGCCCTGCCTACTAACTTTTCAGGTCCACAAAATCAATTGAAATTTAAGCCAACTCAAAATTGGACTGAGCCAATCTATAATTTTAAATTCCAATAGTTTTTTCTTTTCTTGAGTCAAATTTAATAAGGTGTATCTTGATCCTAAGTAACCTTGTACACACATACTCACGGGGAGAAATTAGGTAAGTCAAAGAGCTTTCTAGTTTTTGATCATATCATACAGGATGATCCAAAATCATCCTAGATGATCAGTTAAAAACAAAAACCCTAATTAGGGCATCTGGGTTAAGGAAAATTGTTAGGTAGATCATCCTGGATGATTCTCCCATCATCATAGACGATATATTTAAATTCAAAAATTAGCCACCAATTATATTTTAGGCAATAATTTATATTGCATATTTTAAACTAATCGTTCAGGACAATCTTGATCATCCTGGATGATTCATTATAATCTTGCTTAAAATAATCCCTTGATTAGGAGACTAATTATGGTTTAATTGATCAATTATATTATACAGGATGATCATTCAGATCATCCCGGATGATCCGTTATATTTCATGGGACGATTTATAATCATCCCGGACAAAAACCATGATTTTCTTTTCATCGTCCAGGATATCGTCCTGGACGTCCTAACATTTTGTGGGATAATTTGTCCATTGCCACTTAAAATGAACGGATCCTCCCAGATGATTGTGAAATTGTCCAAGATGAAAACCCTTATTTTCTTCTGATTGTCAAGGATATCGTCCTGAATATCTAGAATATTTATCCGGACGATTTGTCATTTTCTACTCAAATTGAACTAATCATCTCAGACAATTATAAAATCATCTTGGATGTATGTAGAAAGTATTGCTTCTAATCATCCAGACCATGGCAATCATCCTGGGAAAATGGCTAATTTTATATTGATCGTACATGACGATCGACAGATCGTTCTGGACAATATAGTCGGTAAGTTGAATTTTTGGGCATTTTTTGAGGCCTTGTATTTAAGCTCTTTAAACATCTCTTCAGCAGGCTTTTGCTGATTTTTCCTCTCTAAGAGAGCTTAGAGGAGAATGAGAGTTTCGGAGAGAGAGAGAGAGGATCTTGTGATGGAGAGTTTGTGATGGGATTCATAAAGGCTTCTCCAAGAAAGGAATCAATCTTCGTCTTCCTTCTTCATCCTTGGTTCCATTATGGCTCTAGCGAGATAATTATCAACATTAGATCTAGGTTCTCTGCTTGCTTCAGGAGGAAGCAAAAGGAGTTGGGTTCTCTACCTTCTTAAGGAGGAAGAAAAAAAATTCAAGGTTCTCTGCCTCACCAGTGTCGATAGAAAGATTTTGTAAGGGCTTCTCCACCTTGCTGTGAGATCAAAAAGAGAGTCACTACAGTTATTAGTGCAAAACCTATAGGGGAGGCTCCGGGGAGTGGAGTAGGTCAAGTTGACTGAACCACTATAAATCTTGTGTGCTCTTTTCATTTACTTTTCTGCACATTTAATTTTCATATATTTCTGTGATCTGATCTATGGTTGAAATATTTTATTTTGATTATCTGGTTTCACTTTAATTTGTTGTATTTTAAAATATTCGAAAGGATAAAAATATTTTTATGTTTGTGTAAGAAGTTTTAAAATACCAATTCAATCCACCCCCCCCCCATCTCTTGGTTAGCTTTAGGACTAGTTCATAAGGGCTTAACAACCCTAACAAACTTTTAGAAGAAATTCTGTGAGAAGGGTTTGAAGAGAGACAACTGGTTTGGGAGGGAGATAGGTGAGGTCTTGAGAGAGAAGAACTTTGTGGGATAAAAGAGTGTGAGAGAGGCATTTCTGCACATGGTTGCTCAATAATCTTGCACCTTCTTCCTCCAAGGTTAGTGTCTTTGCTTGAGGAAAACTCTAAGAAGTGTCTTTTCGTGGGAAGGATATGGTCGCTCTGCCTCATCGAGAAGGTGAACGGGATTCAGCTAGTCCGCCACACCGAGGAGGTGAATGTGATTTGTAAGGGCTTCTCTACCTTGCTGTAGGGAAAAGAAGATTCACTAGTGTTACTGCAATACTTAGAGTAGAGGACTCCAGGGAGTGGACGTCGATTAAGGTTGACCAAATAACTATAAAATTTTGGAGTGTTTGTTCTTGCATTTACCTTTACTATTTTACATTTATATTTTCTTGCATTTTACTTATTAAAAATTTGTGATCTATGATTACTTCATTTCTTATAAATATAATATCTTACCTTTGCACAAAAAAATATTCATAAATCAAAACCAAAAGGAAAAATTCTTCCTTGCAAGTGTTGCTTAAATTCAAAAGTAATGTCTTATTTATATTAGTGTTATCACATTGTAGTTAAATCAAAATCTTTTCAAAAGGATAATTTTTTTAAAGGGAATTTTTAAATACAAATTCACCACCTCCCCCCACCCCCCTCCCCCCGTGCCACCTCTTGGTGCATTTATAGTTCAAGTCGGTCTAACAACCTAAATTGAACTTTTAATTGGCATAAGAGAGGGTCTCAGATTTACTTTTATTTAAAATCCTTGAGAAAAATATCCATGGCACACCTCAAGAATAGAAATACTGGGGAGGGTTATTCAATAATCTGCCCACCTTTATTTGATCCTTTTATTTCTTGAAATTTTGTATGTCTATATTTTTACAATCGATTGACTTTCGCATGTGGCATATAAAATAAGAAGGTTATTCTACACCATTTAGATTTATAAATGATATCAAAGCTAAAACACCTTTCAATGAATGGAGCAATGTGTATGGAGATCTTGCACAACTTAATGCTAAATGCTTAAACTATTTTTTCTATGCACTTAAATCAGAAGACTATATGAGAATCTCTTTATGTGCTATTAGTAAAGAAATTTAGGATATGTTATGTATTACTTATGAGGGTATTAATGAATTCAAATAGTCTTGGTAACATTTTGTTGCAAGATTTTGAACTATTTCACATGAAACCTAATGAGACTATCACTTACATGTACACAAGATTTACTCAGATAGTGACATTCATGCATGCTTTAGGTAGAGAACTATCAAACTTTTAAAAAGTGAATAAAATACTTTGTTGCCGACCTGAAAGTTTCGATGCAAATATTACTACAATATATGAATCAAAAGATCTAAATGTTTACTCAATTGATAACGTTCTTGGCTCACTAATTGCATCTGAACAAAATGTAAGCCATAGAATACAGGATACAGGAGAGAAAAGGAATGAGAAGATTATGGCATTGAAGGCCAATAACTTAGACAGTGATAGCTCAATTTTAAATAATAATGGAGATATAAATCTAATGAAAAGGTAGTTCAAAACCTTCTTAAAGAGAAAATAAAAGCGACATTTTGAAAGGGTTAAGGTAAATGAAATAGATTTAAGAAAAGCTCATCTGAAGTAATCAATTTTAAATGTAGGAAGCCAGGACACTTATGATCTGACTACCATAATAAAAAAACTCACCCTACCAAGGACAAGGATGAAGAAAAGACAAATTTCAAAAAGGGTGTGCGAAAGACACAAAAGGCCTTCTGGGTAGACTCAGCTTCAGACTCTTTAAAACACAAACCAGAGGAGAAGGACGTAACGAACCTCTATTTAATGGCTAATAATTTTTTTGTTAAATCTCACTAGGAAGAGATATGTGAACTTACCTATATTGAGTTGTTTTCTATTTCTAAATAAAATGCATCAGCTATATTATAAATAAAAGAAATTATATGATAATTTAAATTTGAAACTTTCTGTATTAGAAAAGGAGCATGATAGTCTTAAAACTGAGCACATTTCATTAGATAAATCGCATGCTTCTTTAATTGATAAATATAATGAACTAAATAAGAAGCATCTTAAATTAAATAAATCTCATGAATCCCTAAAAATTGAGCATGTTGAGCTAAAGGATGCATTTAATGAATTACAAACACTTATAACCAAACTAAACCATAGTGAGTTTGCATTGAAAGGTGACATTGAGAGCTATGAGAAGGCAAATGAGTTTTTAAAGAGAAAATTCATGCAATTAAAAAAAATAAACCACCTCCTACACAAGCATAATAGTATAATCCCAAAATATAGCATGCATCTTATATCCCTAGAAGGAGGCACTACCACACACATAGGTTAGTGAATCCATTTTCAGGTGTTAGGTGTTATGCTTATGGCATGGTAGGACATATAGCCTGCACTTGCACTATACATTATAGAACACATCTAGTGTGGAGGCCTAAATTAATTCTATTATAACATAACATGCATGTCATTCATTTAAAAATGCATAAGGTGGAACCAAAACTTATTTGGGTTCCCAAATCTAACCTTTGATTAATATTATAAGGATGCTCTCACAAAAGACCTAAGAGAGCATGTGGTACCTGTACAGTGGATGGTCAAGACACATGACTGGAGATTTAAAGTAATTCATCATTCTAAAAGTATGGGCAGGAAGACAGGTAATATTGGGAGATAACATCACCAGAAAATTAGTGGGTTCAAGTATGATTGATAACTTCAAATATGTAGATGAAGAATATTTGTTCAAGGTGGGACTTTCTACTTAGGAAGAGAGATCACATGTATATATGCTAAAGAAGTTGGCTAAAATCCCAGAGGCAGTTATCCAACCCTCAAAGGTTCCTCCTAAACAAGCATGGAATGAGGGTTATCCACAGGCATCCAAGAAGAAAATGGTGGAGGGGATTTTGACAGTCACTAGCAAAGGTCACCTTATTTCTCCATCTAGTTATACATTCCAGAAGATGTTTCAAAACATCAATGTGTTAGCCGTCGATGGGCTAAGGAGTTGGTGAGTTCTCATTCTCTTTTTTGCTTTGTCTTTTGTATTCTTATAAGGATGTCCCTTACGAAGCTTTTCTTACTATTTTAGTTGGTGCAATGCATGGATCTTGAAATTGAAATGACCAAGGTCTTAAATGACTAGAATAATGAGTTTGTGAAGGTCAAGTATCTCCAAGGAGAATACAAGAAGAAATATGATGGCATGATTGTTGCAAATCTGGTTTTGATGATGACAAACATGTTTCCAGTGTGTTTTGTTTGGCTAATCTGTTTCAGGCACAAAAGACCGCGAGCCACTCAAGCCAACTCAAGATCGGGTCCAAGTGTGTCAAATGTATGATTTTTCTTTTTATTGAGTCAATTGTAATGTAACTGATTCCCTAGCTAAGTAACCTTGCACACACACACTCAGGGAGAGAGATTGAGTGAATTAGAGTTTCTGTTAAAATTTTGTTCAGATCGTCCTGGACGATCTCCACATCGTCCTGGACGATCCAGTTAAAATAGGAAACCTAATTAGGGCGACTAAGTTAAGAGGGTCTGATTGAGCAGATCGTCCTGGACGATCTACGGATCGTACGGGACGATATGCCCAAATCGGAAATTCTCAGCCGCCAGATTAAGTTAGGCAAGTTTTATTTTAAGTATTTCGGTCTGATCGTCCCGGACGATACGTGTATCGTCCTGGACGATTCACTACAATCATGCCTAAATTAGTCTGGTAATTAAGGAATGCAATTAATGTTTAATTAATACGATCACATCGTCCTGGACGATCGCAGGATCGTCCCGAACGATCGTGATCGTCTAGTGCATTACAGCTGTACGACCCGAACTGTGTACAGGACGATTTAGGGCCTTTTTGAACTAATCGTACAGGACGATGTCCATATCGTCCTGGACGATCAAGTCATTTTTTGGTCATCCAGCACAGATTTCTCTGGACGACCCGAACTGACTTCTGGACAATTTTCCCCGATTTGCACTAATCGTCCCGGATGATCGCAGGATCGTACGGGACGATATGAACAACTTTTTCTACTGATCATCCAGAAGTGCCTAATCATCTAGGCTGAAATAGCTGAATTTGAACTGATCGTACAGGACGATCGATCGATCGTCCTGGACGATCTTGGCCGACCAGTTGAGATTTAGGGCAAATTTTAAGCCCTCCTTTAAATAAACTTTTTCCAATTTTTGGAAAAATCTTTTGCTGCCTTCCTTCCCTGAGAAACGCTAGAGAGAGAGAGAGAGAGAAGATCTTGTGAGGGGGAGTTAGTGAGGGATTCACTAAGGTTGCTCCAAGCACGGATCAGAGTCGTCTTCTCCGCTCGTCGTCTTTCATCTAGTCGGTGTTCGTCGTGGGAGGATCATTCGCAAGAAGATCCGGGGTTCTCTGCCCGCTTCAGGTGGCAACAAAAGGAGTTCGAATGTTCTCTGCCTGCTTCAGGAGGAAGTGAAATGAGTTCGAAGGTTCTCTGCCTGCTTCAGGAGGAAGCGAAAGGAGGTCGGGTTCTCTGCCTCACCGTGTGGTGAAAAGAAGGTGTTTATACAAGCTTCTCCGCCTTGTTGTGGGAGCAAAAGGAGAGACACTTTTGTTTAGTGCAATACCCGGAGGGGAGGCTCCGGGGAGTGGATGTAGGTCAAGTTGACCGAACCACTATAAAATCTGGTTTGCTTTTCTGATTCAGTTTTGCACTTTACTTTTCTGATATTAACTGCTTGGATGAATATCTGTGGTTAATCTTTTTATCGTTGTTTTAATTCATTTCCGCTGCATGTTATAAAAAGATTTTCATTGTTATCGTGAAATTTTTAAATAACCAATTCACCCCCCCTCTTTGTTAGCCTCGGGACTAGTTCACTAGGGCTTAACATCCCTATCGAACTTTCAAGTGGTATCAGAGCGGGAATCAAAATTTAGGTTTAAAAACTTTTGAATTTGATCCATGGCTAACTGTAACAATCGTAGTGCTGCTGAAGGATATTCTATTACAAGACCACCGTTGTTTGATAATATTCCTTTTGATTTTTGGAAAACACGCATGTCTATTTTTCTGTAATCTATTGATTATCGCATGTGGATGTTAGTTAAAGATGGATACGAACCACCTTTTAGACTGATTAACAATGTGAAAACTGAATTGCCTTTTACTGATTGGACGTTTGATGATCGTGATTTAGCACAGTTAAATGCAAAATGCTTGAACTGTTTCTTTTGTGCTTTAAAATTTGAAGACTATATGCGTGTTTCTACTTGTACAACGGGAAAAGAAATCTGGGATAGATTATGCATAACATACGAAGGTACAACTGAAGTCAAACAGTCTAGGTTAAACATCTTGTTACATGATTATGAACTTTTTCGCATGAAACCCAGTGAGACTATTTCAGAAATGTACACAAGGTTCACTCAGATTGTTACCTCTTTGCATGTTCTAGGTAGAGAACTTACTAACTACGAAAGAGTGAACAAAATTCTAAGATATTTGCCTGCTTCTTATGATGCTAAGATTACTGCTATTACTGAATCTAAAGATTTAAATACTTACTCTATTGACAGCTTACTTGGATCACTCATTGCTTACGAGCAAGGGGTGAACCAAAGGCAACTTGATGCAGGTGAATGCAAGAAAGAGAAAATAATGGCACTAAAGGCCAAGGATTAAGATGCTAGCTCTTCCGGGTCTGATAGGATGTTGCCTTAATCACAAGGCAATTAAGCTTTCTAAGGAAGAAACATAAGAACTATCAGAAGTGGAACAAGGGTAAGTCCAATAAAAATTTTAAGGGTTCATCTGAATCTGTTTGTTTTGAATGCAGGAAGCCTGGACACATTAAGGCTGATTATCCAACACTTAAAGCTCACCCAAGCAAGGAGAAGGGTGAGGAGAAACCAAAGTTCAGAAAGGACAAGAAGCGGATTCAGAAGGCGTTCTGGGCAGACTCTGCATCCGACTCTTCTGAGACTGAAGCTGAAGAGGAGGAAACAAACTTGTGTCTTATGGCTGATGATCACCCTGGTCAGTCGGATCAGGAAGAGGTGTGCTCTCACACAAGACATCGTGAGAGCATGTGGTACCTGGATAGCGGATGTTCTAGACATATGACTGGAGATGCAAATCAGTTCATTTCGCTGGAGGCCAGAGCTAGAGGCAAGGTTACACTTGGAGATAACACCACCAGGAAGGTGGTAGGCACAGGTATAATTGGTGATTCAAAGAACTTTATGATTGATAATTGTAGATGGACTGAAACACAACCTGCTGAGCATCAGTCAACTCTGTGACAAGGGATACAGCATCAAATTCCTGCCCACTGGCTGCATTTTAACCTTAAATGATGAAGTTGTTTTGCAGGGGCAAAGGATCAACAACGTCTACAAGATGGATGTAAGTAGCATTAAATCTGATAATTCAATTTGCTTAAAAACTACTGCTGATGAGTCTTGGTTATGGCATAGGAGATTGTGTCATGCCAGTATGAAAACCCTTAGGAGAGTCACCCAAAAGGACTTAGTTAGAGGTGTGCCCAAGCTTAAGTTCACTAAGGATCACCTGTGTGATGCCTGTCAGTTGGGGAAGCAAGTCCAGTCCTCTTTTCACTCTGTTAAGGATATTAGCACCTCTAGACCTTTAGAAGTTCTTCACATGGACCTCTTTGGACCCATTAGCACTACCAGCTTAGGGGGGAGAGTCTATGGTTTTGTGATTGTAGATGATTATTCGAGGTTCACTTGGGTTAAGTTTTTGTCACATAAATCTGAGTCATTTGATGAGTTTAGATCCTTCTCTACTTGGATTCAGAAGAAGTTAGGATGTGAGATTATTACCATCCATAGTGATCACGGAGGGGAGTTTGAAAATGAAAGATTTGGAAGTTTTTGTGAGGATCATGGGATTAGTCACAATTTTTCAGCTCCTAAGACCCCTCAGCAGAACGGGGTAGCTGAAAGGAAGAACAGGACCTTAGTGGAAGCCGCTAGAGCCATGCTTGCCGAGTATTCACTTCCAAAATACTTTTGGGCTGAAGTGGTGAACACTGCCTGTTATGTGCTGAATAGGGTGAATGTGAGAGTCAAACTGAACAAGACACCTTATGAGATCATTAAGGGTAGAACTCCAAATCTGTCCCACCTCCATGTCTTTGGCTGTAAGGTTTTCATTCTGAACAACGGGAAGTCACCCTTAGGAAAATTTGACCCCAAATCTGATGAAGGAGTGTTCTTAGGATATTCAAGTGTGGGGAAATCCTTTAGGGTGTTCAATAGGAGGACTTTGGTGGTGGAAGAAACAACCCATGTAGTGTTTGATGAATCTAATCCTAAGGAGTCTAGATCTGAAGTAGAAGATGAAGAGATTATTGAGGTTACCCAAGGAGTTAGAAATACAAATTTGGAGGAAAGGGTAGAACCTCAAACCGAGTTGCCTAGAGATTGGAGATATTCTTCGAGTCATCCTAAAGAACTGATCTTAGGAGACCCTTCTGAAGGCGTTAGGACTAGGCATGGACTTAAGAAGGAAGTAAACCATTCTGCCTTTATCTCAATGACTGAACCCACCAACATCAATCAAGCCTTGTCGGATGAATTTTGGATTTTAGCTATGCAGGAAGAATTGAATCAATTTGTAAGGAATGATGTTTGGGAGTTAGTAGAAAGACCTAAAAATCAAAGTATTGTGGGAACCAAGTGGGTCTTTAAGAATAAGATGAATGATTCTGGTGTGGTGGTGAGAAATAAGGCAAGATTGATGGCTAAGGGGTATAATCAGGTAGAAGGGATTGATTTTGAGGAGACTTTTGCCCCTGTAGCTCGATTGGAAGCCACTAGAGTGCTACTAGCCTTTGCCTGTTATAAGGGATTTAAGTTGTTTCAAATGGATGTCAAGAGTGCCTTTTTAAATGGGGTAATTAAGGAGGATGTCTTTATAGAACAACCCCCAGGTTTTGAGAGTTCCCAATATCTAAGTCATGTCTATAAATTAAAAAAGGCCTTATATGGATTGAAACGGGCACCCAGAGCTTGGTATGAGAGGCTTAGCACATTCCTGTTAGAAAGAGAGTTTATTAAGGGGAGCGTAGACACCACCCTTTTTCTGAGGAGATTAGGGGATGACTTACTCATTATCCAGATCTATGTTGATGATATAATTTTTGGATCTTCTGATAAATATTTATGTGAAGAGTTTTCTAAAATGATGAGTAAGGAGTTTGAGATGAGTATGATGGGAGAATTGTCCTACTTTTTGGGGTTTAGCATAAGGCAAACGGATGATGGAAACTCTCTCAATCAATCAAAATACACTAAGGATATTTTAAAGAAATATGAAATGGACAAAGCCAAGCTAATCAATACTCCCATGCCCTCCTCAGCTCAGTTAGATGAGGATTCAAATGGAAAATCTGTTGATCAGAAGAAGTATAGAGGGATAATAGGTTCACTGCTTTACCTGACTGCTAGCCGACCTGATATCATGTTTAGTGTCTGTCTTTGTGCTAGGTTTCAGGCTGATCCTAAAGAGTCCCACCTGACTGCTGTTAAGATAATTCTTAGATATCTTTTAGGAACCCCAAACCTAGGAATTTGGTACCCTAGGCACAGCACCTCTTTTGAGATCATTGGATATTCTGATTCTGATTTTGCGGGGTGTAGGGTGGATAGGAAGAGTACTTCTGGGACTTGTCAATTCATAGGACAGTCGTTAGTCTCCTGGTTCAGTAGAAAATAGAACTCAGTTGCACTTTCCACTGCTGAAGCTGAGTACATTGCCTTAGGGAGTTGTGTAGCCCAAGTTCTTTGGTGTAAGCAACAAGTCTTGGATTTAGGAGTACCTGTTGGCACAATTTCTGTTATGTGTGATAATACTAGTGTCATCTGTATCTCTAAGAATCAAATCCAACATTCTAGGACCAAACACATTGATATTAGGCATCACTTCATTAGGGACCATGTTACAAAAGGGGACATTGAGCTACATCACGTAGCAACTGAAAATCAGCTGGCTGACATATTCACTAAACCACTGGCCTTTGACTCATTCAGCATTTTGAGAACCAGATTAGGAGTGATTGATATAAATGCTTGATTCTGATGACTGCTGATTTATGATTGTTCTGATTGGTATTCTGACTTCTGTTAGTTTTTTTTTTGTATTCTGACTTCTGTTAGTTAGTTTTTGGTATTTTGATTTCTGATTTCTGTTAGTTAAGTTTGGTATTCTGATTTCTGATTTCTGTGAGTTAGTTTTGGTTTGATTATTTGCTTTCAGTTGATTTTATTTCTTCTGCTGATTTCTGTGTTAGCCTTACTATTAGTTTGATTTGAGTATTTACTTTGCTGTGATTTTCTACCTGTTTTTATTTACTGGTTCATATCTTGCACTTACTATTTTATGCTTTTCAAGATCTGATCACCGCTCACTACTTCTGATGATCTGAATTTTTGACTGGGAGTTTTTACCTTATTTTGGTTTGGAAGCTGGTAAGTAGTGATTGACTTCGCTGAATCTGTTAAAGGGAAGAAACATTGATAATTATTTCTCTTCCTCTAACTCCTTTACTGGTGTGTAGTTTCTTTTGAATAAAAATCCTCTTTAAAATTAAAATGTTAGTTTTTGAAATAGAGATTATTTTATCTTCCTACAGTAATCTGCCTCATATTAATAGTGTTTTTCAAAGTCTTGAGTCATTAGTTTGATTTTCTAAACCAAGTGATTGCATTTATCATATGTTGTATGGCTTTTGTTTTGTGAATCATTCTTCCTTACTATGGAGAGTCATCTCCTATGTCTGGAAGATAATCTCACAGCTGAGACTCTTTAATGATTATGAAAAGGAGAAAGCTTATAAAAGATGCGCATTGCGCCAGATAATTTGAGAAAGAGGCATAAAATGAGCCCAAAACTAAAAAGATGCGAAATTGCCAAATTGGATACACAAAGTGTATCAAAAAATCAAAAGATGCGCAAAGCGCCAACCAATTTGAAAAAGAGGCACAAAATGAGCCCAAACCATGCTTTCTTCCCTTTCAGATTGTTAAATGTCTTAGAGAAATCTGTGCGCCACTTAATATTTTCAAAAGCTTGTGTTTTGAAAATCCCAATTTCTGATTTTTTACTTTGTAACACTATTATATCAGATATTTTCTGGAACGAGGCTTGAAAGGATCTCTTTTCAAATCTAATGTCTTTTCTTCTGAATCGAATTTTTGTTTTGAAAGAGGTTTGCATCGATAAGGTGCCCGGGGTCGGAGTTACGAAAGTTGATTATTTCCAACCTTTTCTGGATTTCAGCGCTGTCAATCGTCCTGTCATTGGTTTTTGAATCTAAAATCAAGGAAGAATTCTGATTTTCTTGTTTTGTAGTTGTTCTATTTTATGTTTTATATCGAGGTTCTATTTTTCCCTCCTCCTTTTTGTGATGTCAAAAGGGGGAGTCAGTTCTAGTCGTGTCTGTTTCTGTTTTCTGAGTCATGTTTTCTGTATTGTTTTAGCTGTTAAATGAAAATTTAAAAAATGTTTGTTTTGTTTGATCTCCTAGTTTACTTTTATTTTCAGACTACTTTACAAATATTTGCCATCATCAAAAAGGGGGAGATTGTTGCAAATCTGGTTTTGATGATAACAAACATGTTTCCAGTGTATTTTACTTGGCTAATCCATTTCAGGCACAAAAGACCGCGAGCCACTCAAGCCAACTCAAGATCGGGTCCAAGTGTGTCAAATGTATGATTTTTCTTTTTATTGAGTCAATTGTAATGTAACTGATTCCCTAGCTAAGTAACCTTGCACACACACACTTAGGGAGAGAGATTGAGTGAATTAGAGTTTCTGTTAAAATTTTGTTCAGATCGTCCTGGACGATCCAGTTAAAATAGAAACCCTAATTAGGGCGACTAAGTTAAGAGGGTCTGATCGAGTAGATTGTCCTGGACGATCTACGGATCGTACGGGACGATATGCCCAAATCGAAAATTCTCAGCCGCCAGATTAAGTTAGACAAGTTTTATTTTAAGTATTTTGGTCTGATCGTCCCGGACGATACGTGTATCGTCCTGGACGATTCACTACAATCATGCCTAAATTAGTCTGGTAATTAAGGAATGCAATTAATGTTTAATTGATACGATCACATCATCCTGGACGATCGCAAGATCGTCCCGGACGATCGTGATCGTCTAGTGCATTACAGCTGTACGACCCGAACTGTGTACAGGACAATTAAGGGCCTTTTTGAACTAATCGTACAGGACGATGTCCATATCGTCCTGGACGATCAAGTCATTTTTTTGTCGTCCAGCACAGATTTCTCTGGACGACCCGAACTGTCTTCTGGATGATTTTCCCCGATTTGCACTAATCGTCCCGGACGATCGCAGGATCGTACGGGACGATATGAACAACTTTTTCTATTGATCGTCCAGAAGAGCCTAATCGTCCAGGCTGAAACAGTTGAATTTGAACTGATCGTACAGGACGATCGATCGATCGTCCTGGACGATCTTGACCGACTAGTTGAGATTTAGGACAAATTTTAAGCCCTCCTTTAAAAGAACTTTTTCCAATTTTTGGAAAAATCTTTGGCTGCCTTCCTTCCCTGAGAAACCCTAAAGAGAGAGAGAGTTGGGAGAGAGAGAGAAGATCTTGTGAGGGGGAGTTAGTGAGGGATTCACTAAGGTTGCTCCAAGTACGGATCAGAGTCGTCTTCTTCGCTCGTCGTCTTTCGTCTTGTCGGTGTTCGTCGTGGGAGGTTCGTTCGCAAGAAGATCTGGGGTTCTCTGCCCGCTTCAGGTGGAAACAAAAGGAGTTTGAAGGTTCTCTGCCTGCTTCAGGAGGAAGCGAAACGAGTTCGAAGGTTCTCTGCCTGCTTCAGGAGGAAGCGAAAGGAGGTCGGGTTCTCTGCCTCACCGTGTGGTGAAAAGGAGGTGTTTGTACAAGCTTCTCCGCCTTGCTGTGGGAGCAAAAGGAGAGACACTTTTGTTTAGTGCAATACCCGGAGGGGAGGCTCCGGGGAGTGGACGTAGGTCAAGTTGACCGAACCACTATAAAATCTGGTTTGCTTTTCTGATTCCGTTTTGCACTTTACTTTTCTGATATTAACTGCTTGGGTGAATATCTATGGTTAATCTTTTTATCGTTGTTTTAATTCGTTTCCACTGCACGTTATAAAAAGATTTTCATTGTTATCGTGAAATTTTTAAATAACCAATTCACCCCCCCTCTTGATTAGCCTCAGGACTAGTTCACTAGGGCTTAACATCCCTATCGAACTTTCAATGATCAATAAAATGAAGGCTATGCTTAGGAGCAGCTAGTAGAGTGCAGAGCACAATTGACTATTATGGGTTGGTGGATGCAATGGCAGTGATCAATCAGCATGTAAAAGATCAACAATTCTTGAGGAGAAGATTGCAGTCATTGAAAATGAGAACAAGAGGCTCTAAAATTTGTTATCTGAGAAGGAAGCCAAGTCTAAATCAGAGCAGTCACCTTTCAGAGTTATAGAAGAATTAAAGAACTCTATTGCCTTCAAAATGATCATCCAGAATCAGATTCAAGAAGCTCATGTTCATATATATGATGTGGAGGTCAAGGCCTTGGAGTTGGATTGTATGGAGGAAGGTTTCATCAGAGGTTTTCTAAAAGGCGTCCGTCTAGTGCATCGTAGATTGGAGCGGAGATCAAGGGGTTGACACCTAGCCAGGCTTTTGGTGACTCTTCTTCAGATTCTATTGTACCACTTTAGATGCTATAGTGATGATTGCATGTATTTGGTGTTGATGCTTTCATATAATGTATATGATGTTCAGTGATATATTAAGATGATGGTATTCTTCTCTTTTCTTTCTCATATGCATATGAAATTTACTTAGTTTTATTTTAATTTGGATGATGATAAATATTTTAGTGAGCTCTTTTGACTTGAACGAATATGAGAGACATCCTCCTTGGATGTTTTAACCTATCCGAGGTTGTTAGTCAAAGCATTTTCTTGATGACATTAACCTGTCTAAAAGATGTCAAATCAAATCCCCCTATGATTGATTATCCAGTGATTTGTGATTCAGGGCATCCTCCTACGATGTTTAACCTATTCGAGATTGTTAGTCAAAGCCTTTGCTTAATGACACTAACATGTATGAAAGAGGTCAGATCAAATCCCCCTGGGATTGATCATCCAGTGATTGAGAAACAGTGTAAATTGTGTATTTCTTGAATAATGGATAAAGAAATTAGATTCTCTTTTGATTTTTTATCCTTTTATAAGAGGAGATAATATTAGAACAAAGTGAACATCATATTACAACACTATATAAGACAGTATAATAGTTTCCTAGTATTACTTAGGGAAATAGGAGCTAGAAGAGTTTTACCACACTCAACATAGACAAAAGATATATCTGGACTATACAATAACCTATGAGATAATATACAACACAAGACAAACAGTACTATCAACACCTACTGATAATCCTTGTGAAGGTTTTCAATATTCCAAGTTCGAGGGAGCATCTTCCCATTAGTGTCCTTCAGTTTGAAGGTGCCAGGCTTGATCATAATTGCCACCAAATAAGAACCTTCCTATAGGGGATAGAGCTTGTTGTGCTGGGGCCCCCTTTCCAGCTGCCTCAATGCTACGTAGAACTAGATCCCTGATTTAGATATATTAAGGTTTCACCCTCTGGTTATAGTGATAGGAAACTCTTTGGTGATATGTAGCGATCCTGAGTGAGGTTACATCTCTTGCTTTTAGGAGGAGATCCAAGTTGTTTTTGAGCTTCTCCTCATTGTTATTAAAGTCAAAAGTCTAAACTCTGTTACTTGGAACTCCAATATTAATTGGTACAACTACTTTTGTTTCAAAGTAGAGGTTATACGAGGTTTCTCATGTAGGAGTTCTGGCAGTGGTTCGATATGCCCAAAGGATATTTGGGAGTTCTTCAGCCCATTGCCCCCCAGCCTTCCCTAGGCGTATTTTCAGCCCTTTTAGAATTATCTAATTTGTAACTTTTGTTTGCCTATTTGCCTGAGGATGGGAGACAACAGTATGGACTAGATAAATATAAAAATCCTTATAGAAAGATATAAAGATCTTCCTGGTAAACTGTGTCCCGTTGTCAATGATGACCCTTGTAGGAATGCTAAAGTGATAGATTATGCTCTTCTATAGAAATAATTTAGCATTAGATTTAGTAATCTTTGCTAGAGGTTCTACCTTCACCGATTTGGTGAAGTAATCTATGGCCAAGATGATGAATTTTTGCTACAGTGGCGATGGGGAAGGGTCCCATTATATCAATCCCAAATTGGGCGAAAGGCCAGGGGCTCCAAAGTGATGTAAGCTCCATAGCAGGTGTATGGGTGAGATTGGAATGCAATTGACAATTTTCACACTTTTAAGTGAAATCTGGTGTGTCATGTTTCATTATAGGCCAACAGAATCCCTGCCTCATAATCTTATAGGCTAATGCTTTTCCTCCCAGAAGTTCTCCATATGCTCCTGAATGAACTTCTCTAAGTGTGTAATCGGCTTCTAAAGGTGGGAGACATTTGAGGTATGGTCTAGTGAAAGCTCGTTTGTATAACTCACCATGAATAATGGTGAAATTCACTACTTTCCTCCGAAGTCATGTTATAACCATGGGGTTTTCAGGAAGCACTCTGTCCTGTAAGAAGGATAAGATGGGATCGATCCAAGAAACCTCTCTTGGTTCATCGATTGATTGTATGACACACGAATCTTATATACTGGGCAAGTGGATCTCCTTGATATACTTCCTCTTGTATACATCTTTGATCGTTGATGTAGCATATTTAGAAAGAGTATCTACTCATGCATTTTGCTCTCGAAGAATATGAATGATCTGATGCTCTTTTATACGGGCTAAGAGAAACTTTATGATGTTGCAGTACTGGGCTAGTTATGGGTTATAGATGTCAAACTCCCCCTCCTCCTGAGAGGCAACCAATTGTGAATCAGTGTAGGCCACCAGGTTCTACACCTCACAGATGATTTCCAGCCTCAGTCCAGCTAAGGGCCTCATACTTTGTTGTGTTATTCATTATAGGGAATTTAAGTCAGAGCCCATACTCCAGGGTAACTTGCTATGGAAAAATCAATAAAATTCCTGCACTGGTACCAAAACTTCCAGAAGCTTCATCAACATAGAATGTCTAACACGAGGGAGAAGGAGTAGCACTTTGTGGCTCATCAGATATGGGGGTATTGTATTCAACTACCAAATTGGCAAGTGCCAGAGATTTGATATTGGGACTAGGCATGTAGTCGATGTCAAACTCTCCCAGTTATATAGACCACTTGATGAGCCCACCATACGCTTCTAGCTTTTACAGGATACTTCTCAATGGCAAATTTTTGTACTCCAATTATATGGGCTTAAAAGTAAGGGCATAATTTTCTGATAAAGTAAACTAATGCTAAAACTATTTTATCTACTAGGGGATAACGTCCCTCTATTTCAGATAAAATCTTACTGATATAATAGATGAGATATTGTACATCATTCTCTTCTTGGACCAAGACTGAATTGATTGCCTGGGTAGAAACAACCAAGTATAAATATAACTTTTCTCCAAGTATTGGTCTAAAATGTAGTGACGGAGATGCCAAATACTTTTGTAGCTATTCAAAGGCTTCCTGCCATTCATCAGTCCACTGGAATCTGAGCTACGAGCACCACTGATTATCTTGAAGAATGGTAGATATTTATCTTCTAAGCAGGCTAGGAAATAAAATAATGCTATAATCCTTCCATTCAGCCTCTGGACTTCATTGATATTACTTGGGGGCACCATGTCCCGTAGTGCCTTAATTTTTTTAGGATTGGCCTCAATCCCTCGGTGGGTTAACATAAACCCTAAGAACTTTTCATAGGAGACTCTAAAAACACACTTGGCAGGGTTGAGTCGTATGTTGTAGCATCGTAGCAGGTGGAAGCATTGTTCCGAGTTAGATATATGTTGAGATTTTTTAAGAATTTTCACTAATATATCATTAGCATATACTTCCATAGTGCGCCCAATAAGGTCTTTGAAAACCTCATTCATAAGGCGTTGATATGTGGCTCCAGCATTTTTGAGCTTGAACGTCATCACCAGATAGCAATATAATCCCTTGTCTGTTCGAAAAGTTGTTGCCTCCTCATCAGTAGGATCCATCTTTATTTGATTGTAGCTATAGTAGGCATCCATAAATCTCAATATTTGATATCTAGAAGTAGTATCAGCCAATTGGTCAATTCGAGGAAGCGAAAGCTATCTTTTGGTCAGGCATTATTGAGATCTATATAGTCTACACACGTTCTCTAAGCTCCACTTACCTTCCGTACCATGACGACATTCACCCACCAATTGGAGTAGTGCACTTCCCGTATAAATCCAGCTTCCAAAAGCTTACCAACTTCCTGTTCGATTGCTTGCTGATGATTTGGCATAAAATTTTATTTCTTATGGATCACTGGCTTACATGTTGGGTTGACTTTGAGGGAGTGTACGATCACTTCAGGCCTGATGCCAGGCATATTTTCTAGACTCCATGCAAAAACTTTCAGATTTTTATGTAGAAAATCTATGTATTTTTTCTTCTCCTTGTCTGAGAGAAGAGACCCGATCTGCACAGTCCTTGAAGGATATTCTTCTAATATGGATACATTAGTGAGATCTTCTACAGAAGAAGCCCTCTGAGAGATATTCTTGCTTTGGAGATCAAAATTCTCGATGCTCAGGGTAATTAATGGACGTGCTTGAACTGCCTAAGATAGCAAGTTTATTCTATTTATTGATCTTCGCATACTACACTAACTGCTGTCGGGGTAAGAAACTTCAATTTGTGGCGGGGGATGGAGGCGATAATCCCAAAGATTAATTGAGTGGCCTTTCAAAGATTACATTATAAGCTAATTTCGAATTTACTATAATGAACTGGATGGAGTGTGTAGTCTGTTGGAAAAATCTCCAAGTATAATTGGGAGACTGATTATTCCTTCTACTCATACAGGTCGATTATCAAACCCATACAGTGGACTTGTAGTAGGCTGAATCTTTTCTCTGGTGAGACCCATATTAAGAAAAGTAGAGTAGAATAGAACATCCATGGAGCTTCCATTATCCATAAGAATTCTTTTGAAGTTGTAACATGGGTTACCTATCCTCGCATTAATCACAAGTGGATCTTGATGAGGGTTTTTACCCCCTCCAAATTAGAATTTTCAAAAGTAATAGAATGATCGATACGGGACTTCTTTGGTGTCAGCTTTTCATCCATAGCCAATAAGATCTGATTAGATAATAATGGGCCTCCTGTGATGGTCTCAATCTCACCGACTATTTGATGATTATTTGATGGTTGTCTCTACTGTTGTTTATTTTTCCCCCCAGTGGGGTGAGCTTCCTCTTGAGTAAGTGGATCTCGAATAAATTGTCAAAGATAACCTTAGAGGATAAGACTCTCAATTTAATCCTTGAGCTGCTTACAAGCTTTGGTAGTGTGGCCATGACTACAATGAAAATGATAGTATTGATCCTTCTTTCCTGTATTTAGCTTCAAAGGATTACGTCACTTTACGTTCTCTGATCTCGGGTGACCATCAACACATTTTCCTGAGATATGTTTAGTGGTGTATACTCCTATCGAGATTCTTGTTATCGTAATGGGGGCTTACGAGGCAAATTATTCTTTCTTTATTTCTTTTATTTTGAGAATGAATTATCTATCCCTGGTGCACTTTTATGCTTTCCATTTGTTTGCTTAAACTACTTTTTATGAGCATTTATGGCTTTATCTGCAGAGATTTATGCCTCTTTACGATGGATCAGGTCGGCTTATGAATGATCTGTGTCTCGTATGAGTGCCGAATAAAAGGGGCTAGGATGGAGGCCTCCAAGGACTCCTCTCAGTAATTTAGGATCTACTCCTGGAATTTGCAGAGCCTCGGTGGAAAATCATTAAAAATACTCCTTTGGTGATTCTCCTTCATTTTATGTAGTTCCTGAAGAGGTGAGAGAAATCCTTAGAAATTCTTTGATTGACAACGAATTATTCGATGAACACTTTGGCCAATTAGATGAATGTAGGGATCATTCCGACTGGAAGTGAATATAATCACATTTGAGCTTGTCCTTTAAGGGTAGCAGGAAAAACCTAATAGAGAAGTGTGTCTAAGGCTTGCTGGATATGGATAATAGTTTTATTGTGATTGATATGCTTATACGGGTCAGATGTTTCGTCATAGGAATCGATGCTCGGTAGTTTGAATTCTGCTGGAATGGGGTGTTGAAGAATAGCATCAATTAGGGGTGAAGACTCCTGGAAGTTCCACTGATGAAGAGATTACCTTACGCCTACCACAGGGAACTCGTATTGGACCAATCATCACAATTCATGATGTAGGGCATTGTGAGAGAGCTCAGTAATGTGCAGTCAGGCTAAGTCCTTGGGGATGTCTGGAGGAATGTGAGGTTGTTGACCTATATACGAAGGATGGGTAGAACTTGCTATATCAACAAGTTTGTTGTCTTGATGTGATTGTGGATGCCTCCTTGGCGGAGGAAGAGGAATCTCTATGTGAAGATGTTTGAGTTGAACACCTTTAGCCAGTGGTGGATCTCAAGGGAGAAGAACCTCCTCCTGTGGTGCTAGTATCGGTTGTCGAGTCTCTCGTAGGAGTTGAAGAATCTTGTTTGAGATTCTTTCATCTTTTGGATACGTTCCTCTATGGAAGGCCTTGATGTTCCTTCTACAGCAGCATTTTGCCACCCAGGATAAAATGAGGCAGAGACTTAGCATCCATGATTCATATATTGATTCCTGGAATGGTAGGTGTTGGAGCGAGAGGCTCTCATGATGTGATTGCTATGCCTATAGGCCAGTGAAGAAATACTTAGAATTATGGGATTATTTCCCACAAATGGTGCCAAACTATTACGGGCTAGAATATATGTGGTGGTAGAGTTAAAAATTTTTGTCTTAGCATTGTACGGATATCCAGCACACAAACAGAAAATAAAAGAATACCAGGATTTTTATTTAAAAAACCCTAAAAAAGGCAGAATTCATGGGGCCATGCCTAGTTGAAAAAAAATCCACTAGTGTTTGAATTGATTACAAGTGACTAACTCGTCCTCGAAATTTAGGACGATCAGATTACAAAAATCAACTGTTGGGTTGAAATCCAGTTACAAACTAAGATGAAAAATCTGACGACATTTGGTGGTCAGACAAAAATTCGACGTTAGTTGGCTGTTGAGCAGAAATCTGGCATTAGTAGGCGATCGAGCTGAACTCCGACGTCGGTTGGCTATCGGGCAGAACTCTGGCGTAGGTCTGCTATCGGGTAGAAGTCTGACGGTGGTCGAGGAGGAGTCTGGTGGCAAGGAAGCTCTCTTCCTTCTCTTCTTTTCTTGCTTGGGTCAGCCCTAATGAGAAAATGAGGGGTCAATTTAAAGTTTTCTGAGGTGGCATGGCTAGTAAATAGGAGGAAGATCAAGGGTAAATTGGGAGTGGTTTGAATGAATGTCCGATGTTGAATCCCTTGATCATAGACCATTTATTGGGCATTTGAAGGACCTAATGATATCAGAATTCGACGATATTGGGCTCGTTAGATTCATCTTGCCGAGCCGCTCAATTCGACTATAAGCTTGTCACGTTTGGAAATTGTTTAGCAATCTAAAATATAATTTGAACCCTCCAAATGTGCTTCGGATCTTTGATTTAGACTCATTTGGGCTTGGATTGAGTAAAATTTGGCTTCGTTGGGTTTGTATTTCTGAGATGTTCAGTTTGACTATAAGTTTGCTGAAATGTTCAGTTTGACTATAAGTTTGCTGAAATCAGAGTTCAGATGGTCTCCAATTTAATTTTTGAAATTTCTAACTTGATTTTTTCTCGAGATTGGTGCCTGATCAAGATGATTTTATATCAATATTAATATTGATTATAGATTACTACTATACAATTTTGACACATCTTTTAATATTTATTTGATTAAGAATAATTTCTATAATTCTAACACCCCCACAAAACCATGATGTTGTTGCAAAAGCATCAAGAGGTTGTCTACCAAGGAGCTAAAATACATAATGAATGAGATTTTGTAAATAAGTTTATAATTTGTAGAGAAGTAAAAATAATAGAGCAAGTTAAGAGTGTCATACCGAAGGTGATGATGAGTGAGATAATAGTTAATGTCTATATGCATAATTCTCTCATAAAAAATGATTAATGAGCAGTTTGAATAACACTTCTATTATCACAATGCATAGGAGTAAGATGAGAAAAAATAACACTAATATCAACAAATAATCATTGAAACCAAATTATCAAAGTGTTAGTAGATGCCATAATAGGATACTTAGCTTTTATAGAAGATCAAGAAACAACATTGTGTTTCTTACTTTTCTAAGAAATAAAAGGTTTCATGAATACACAGAAACTAATGGTAGATTTGTAGCATACTAGATTTTTAACCCAATTAGCATCATAATAAGCATGTAACTATGAATAAAATATTGATGAAAATATGAGAGGTTGAAAAAGAATGCCCCAAAGATATTGCAAAATACTAAGAAATCAAACATGTAAACACTAGTTGGAGAACAAATAAATTGACAAATAAAGTGAACAACATAGGCAATATCCAATCATGCAATAGTGAGATAACCAAGCTACTAATAATAATATGATATAAAGTGGAGTTAGTCAAAAGTGCGTCATTTGAAGGGAAATATATAACATTGAGTTCAGGTGGAGTACCAATAGTCCTAGTATCAATAAGAAGAGCACGCAAAAAGAGAATTCTTGGTTTAGTTTTCCACCTAACTTATAGGAGAATCCACCATTTTAACACCTAGAAAATAATGTTGAATACCCAAATTTTTTATTTCAAAGTGATGCTAATTTATACTTCAATACAACAATACTTCCAATACCATCACATATATTAATCATATGAACATAGAAGGAAAGCATCAAAAGCGTACTTTAGAAAAAGTGTGCAGTTGTGGTCACTAAGATGAAAGCCGATTGAGGTAAGTTTAATAGAGAAATATTCAAATCAAGCATGAGGTTCCAATTTAAGATCATATAATGCTTTCTTAAGTTTGAAAACTTCAACAAGGTTATGAGAAATCCTATGAGGGAGAACCACAACAAGAAAATTTCCCATTTCTGGCAGATTATTCAGCCAACAATCAGGTGTTTTTCGATGGAAATGAAGATTTCTATTGAATTTCCTACCGAACATTTTCCTCCAGCAAAATGCCCATAGGAAAATATGCTTTGTACGGTGTATTGCCAACGGAAAAGTTTTCAGCAGATTATCCAAAAAAATCCGTTTCAAAAGACGATGGGCTTTTCAACAAAAATTCCCTCCAGAAATACTAGTAGAAATTTCACCGCCGTAATTACTACCAGAAATTTCCATCCTAAAAATCATCTGCTCTTTGTCGTAATCTTCATCATTACCATCATCTTTGCCATAACATTCGTTTCTACCACCGTATCGAAGATTACCGATAGATATTTTGCCAAAAACCTGTAGCAACTTACAAAAAAAAAATTTAGCCCTTCGTCATTGTAATGGAATAATTTACAATTAATAAATTACAATAATTTATGCAAATATATTAAAACAAACTCTTATAACTCTAAAATAACAATGTAGCTAATAATACAACAACAATAACATCAAGCCTTTATCCCACTACGTGGGGTCGGCTACAATGCCACATGAATTATTTTTCTCCATTCTGTCATGTTAAAAGTCAAATTCTCATTTAAATCTTTAAAGAAAGGTCATTTCTAATCTTTTCTAACCAAGTTTTTTTAGGTCTACCTCTACCTTTCTTAACATAGGCCAAATCTAGTCTATTTTCTAACACTGTAAGCTAATAATAATAAAGAAAAAATTGTTGAAAATATAAATCTAATGAACATTCAAATTATAACAGTTATATTTTAATTGTCTAAACATCATTGTCAAATTAATCATAAAGTTGAAAACATTTTGCAATAAATGTAAAATATCTAATCTAATCATCTTCAGTGTCTTCGCTCTCCTCAGGTTCAGGCTACTGATCCTTCTTCTTTCAATTTTCTTTTATCTATGATCCTTGTTCTACAGGCATCTCAGATTGTTGTGTTAGCATGTCAGATTATTGAATCATTATATTAGCTTGTATTTTTCTAATCTCCTCTATCTCTTTGGTGAGAGCAGCTACCCTTTAGCTTATGATCTCCTCAGTTTCACTATCACCATACGATGTTGAGCTGGACGAGTTTGCCTCATATACATGAGAGCCTAAGCCATACAATATCCCATTTTGCCTCCCACTGCTTGAGACCACGTATGGTACTCAGAGTACTATATTGATCTTGAAGATAATCCCTCAGTAGTAGAAGACTGACTCTCCTGAATTCGTATAAAATCATCTTGCAAGAGATAAAGTATAGGAAAATCCATTTAAATTTACATGTTATTCATGAACACTATAGAATATTTAATACTCAGATGAGCTTTCTTTGATTTCTGATCAACCCACTAGTGATCAGCTTGGCGTTGATGTATGCGTGTATGCAACTCTAATGGTGTATGCTCTCTATCAAGTACCTCTTTCTGCAAGAAAACCTTGTTAAGATAATAAACATATGTGTAACAAGAGGAATCATTTACCAGTCATCATTTTTGCTCGGTGTGCAGCATGGAACCAGTGTGGAGGGAGCTCCTTAACCCCCATAGTTGGATGTTCTATTTTGTTTATTCTACTCTCTCTTCTTAGTGAATTCAGGGGTGGCCCAAGCTCTGGTCAGTTCATCCCACACACCCTCTCCAAACTATAAGAGGTTGAGCGCTTGACTTTCTTATATCGGTGAACATATCTCTTAGTCGAGTAGAATCTCTCCTTTCAAAATTATTTCTGACTACCTAAAGTATTTTTTGTTTAAGATTGTTAGAATTAAAGATATTATTATTAATTAAACTTCTTAAAATTCAGAATTTGTTTCCTTAAGCATGTTGATGAACTCGTTGAAGCACTCTCAAGGAATATTGTATTCACTTTTAATACTGAGCATCATAACTGTAACTGATAACTCAGAATGAGTAGTGCAACCATCCCAAATCGGTTATTGAGTAGCACATAGTTATTCATAGAATTTATGTGCTTCTATGTTAGGTGACTCATTTATATGTCCTCTTAAACTTAGACCTGTTGTATAAAAAATAAGTTTATCATACGTTCTATTAATTTGATCATTCTTTAATGTTCTTAAAGTTGTGGAGGGATTATATTGAGTGTCTGCATGTGGCTCATACTCTCTATATGAGGTCCAAAACCATTACCCTAAGATAAATCCTTTATGATATAAATCAAGTTTAACCTTATCTGGTTTAAAGTAAGCTTGGTTTTTATGCTTTGAGCGTGGACATCTAAACATATATTCCATCTGACATAAATGAAGGTACTTGACAGGGCATGTGAATAAAATTAACTCCCTTAATAAATTCATCTGTTAATGATTTTTATCCTAGTAACAATCTATTATACATCCAACACCTCTAGCTCGAATATCCATATGTAGCTTGAATTAACAATCCTAAAAATAAAACAATCACATAAAAATAATTAAGAGAATACTCCTTTTTCTCTAACATTACTTCATTACATTCGGTGTTCCATTTATTAGGCATTAAAAATATATTTGACTAATTTCATCTATCGATAGTAAAAATAAAAAAATTATTTAAATAATTACTAATAATATCATAATCAAATACTTGCTAACAATCCAACATTGGTTACTAACAAGATATTAACAAAATGATTTAAATTTTCTCTAGATTAAAATGCATTTTTAACAAAATCTAACGGTTCAAATCAGAATAAATTAAAAATGAACAAAGAGAAGAAGTTTTACCTCTTCAATATCGAAGAAATGAAAAAAAAAATAAGTTATAAACCACCTGGAATGGCGACGAGCAATGGAGTTTTGGTATGAGAAAAAAATATGAGATTGGAGGGGAGGTTGGGTCGAGACAAAATAGGGCGCTTACCAACAGATTTTTTGGTGGAAAAATCTATCAAAAATAAGTACTAATTATTGGGTGAATTTTTGGCGAACGGATCCATACAAAATTTCAGGCGGATACTCCACCAGAAAAATAGCCCAAATTCTGGCGGAAAATTTCTGCTGGAAATTCCCACTGTAAATGTTGATTTTTCTGTAGTGAACCATGTAGAGCTCTTCTTGAAAAACACCATTCAAGAAGATGTTCTTTATATTCATCTGAGATATATGCCACTGGCGAATTGATGTCACAACAATAAGAGTACAAATAATAGCAGAAGTTTCATTATGATCCATATCATATTATTATGAGAACTATTTAGTATTTAGCAACTAACCATATTTTATATTGCTCAATAGATCCATCTACTTTTATTTTGTTCTTATACATCCAATGAGACCAATTGCACTTAGTTGGTGGTAAAGATTTTAATTCTAATTATTTGTTTTGTACAATGCTGACTATTTTTTAGTTTTAGCTTAGCTTCAATAATTGCTTCTTTATAGGATTATGGCTCAAAAAGATTATGAATAGAGTCTAAGGTAAGACTTGGACAACAAAGGGAAGGAGGGAGGGAGCAGAGGGTGTTAAAATCTAGCTGTTCATTACAAAAATATCTAACAACTATACTGCATGATCTGTGGCATGCATGACTCACTGCACAATTCTTTTCATGTTTCGGGTAGCTGATTTATGAATGATTATATTAAAGTTATTGTGAATAAATCTGTAATTATTTGTTTCTGTATTAAGATGCATAGATCTATAAATAGGGAAGAAATCATGTAATAAAGCTAAGCTTTTTCTTCTCAAACCTCTTGTTTTAGCATGGTATCAAAGCTGAAGATCTAGTGTCGGATCAGAGAGAACGGGGTGGCCTTCATTGCCGCTAAAGATCTAGTGCTCACGATCCTCCTCCGTGCGTATGCAAGCAACAGGCGGGGCCTTTGCCGATGCCACCCTCAAGCCGACGCTGGAAGACCTACGAGATGAAGAAGGGGGCGACTCGCATGTGGAATAAGGATGGTATCCCGTGACCTAGCTGCTGCTCTGTTAAATCGATAAAAATTCTAGGTTTAGTTTATCAAACCGAGATGAAGGCTGGTATCCCAAGTCTTTTAAAGATTCAATTCGACTCGGGTTACTAAACTGGAAGAAAAGGAAAATAATATATATATATATATATATATATATTTAAAACATCAGCCTTTATTGTTGAAAACTAAAGATCAGAGGGAATCATTTTCGAGAAGCCTTCATTGCTACCTAGGATCGTACATATAGTCTTCATTACTATCATTTGACACAAAATTTTCAAAAATTAATTCCTTCCAGAGCATTGACCAATTTGAGGATTTTACGGTGCACCAAGGACCAGGTGACCTCTAAAGCATGCAACCTTCCTATCGCCTAAATGCAAATAACTACTTTAAATGGTCTCACTTTGTGAAGTCCTGCTTAAAAGGGAAAGAAAAAATACACCACCTCCTCGGAGGAGGGCCAAAAGAAGGTGATCCTAATTTTTGGGCATGGGATGAAGTAGATTCCAGATTATGTTACGGTTCTGGAATTCCATGACTCCAGAAATTAGCAATACATTTATGTTCCTTTTCACTGTAAATTATATATGGGATGCTGCTAGACAAACTTATTCAAAAGCTCGGGATGCTGCTAAAATCTTTGAAATCAAAATCTAAGAAGGGAGAAAAAATAAGGAATCGAGACCATGATAGGTATGCAACCCTCCTATAAAACCTATGGCAAGAACTTGATCACTACTGATGCATCGAGATCAAATGTCCAGAATATGCTGCTATCCTAAAAAACTTTATTGAAAAAGATAGAGTTTATTATTTTCTTACAGGACTAAATGTGGAATTTGATCAAGTGAGAGTCCAGATCCTTGGCAAAGAGGAGACACCATCACTAAATGAAACAATAGCTATCATCCACATTGAAGAAAGCCGACGAGGTGTAATGTTGGAACCAAAAGCTATTGAAGGCTTAATAATGGTAACCAAAGAAGCTCCATGGAAGGAGAAAGTTAATGACTCTACAAAATTCAAAGATAATGAATCTCGTGGTGTAGTTATGGTAAGAAGTCAAGACACACAAAGAAAACTTGCTAAAAATACATGGAAACCTCCCAGTAAGGAGTCAAATCAAAGAAGAGAAATAAGGAGCACATCGCATGAAAACAACACAGCAAGTCAGCCCAACCCAGAAGCACAGTCCATCCTTAGAGAACTCAATAAAGAAGATATTGATAAACTAAAATGACTCCTACTATCTCTTAAAAAAATACCTGCATCTTCCACTCTTGCACTTTTAGTTAAGTTTCCTATTTCCTTCAGTTTAAGTGCCTCTAGAAATCATTTAAAAGAATTATGGATCATTGACTCAGAAGCCACATATCACATGACCCATACCCTACCCACTTCATCAACTATACCCCTTGCCCAAGTGACAAGAAAATCATCACTACAGATGGTTCTCTTACTACAGAAGCAGGCCAGGGAGGCATACCATTATCTCCCACCCTAACTCTAAAAAATGTGTTCCACATACCTCAATTATCCAAAAACCTAATATTCATATAAAAACTTAGCAAAGATTATAATTATCAAGCTCTATTTAACCCTGCTTATTATCTATTTCAGGACTAGAGATCGGGGAAGAAGATTGGACTTGTTAAGTAGAAAGCTGGATTGTACTACGTGGAAGAACAAAACAAATATATAAATAGTTACTCCATGTTATCCCTAGTTGATTGGGAATCTACTATATGGCTTCATTATTATAGATTAAGACATCCGTCTTCTGATATCATAAAACATGTGTATCCAAAATTTTTTTTAAAATTAGAAAATGAATTTTTTCACTATGAAACTTATGAGTTAGCCAAGCATAAAAGAACTTCTTTTTCAAATAAAAATGAGAGATGTGATACCCCTTTCTATCTTATTCCTAGTGATATATAGGGCCCTCAAAAATCTCAAACATCTCTGGGGCACTCAGGTTTGTATCATTCATTGATGATTGAACGAGAATCTCTTGGATCTATCTCCTCAAAAATAAATCCGACGTTAGCACCATTCTTTCCCTATTTCACACAATGATCCACAATCAATTTTTGGTAAAAATAAGAAAATTTTTCTCCGATAATGCTAAAGGCTACAACCAAACCTTATCCTCTTACTTCCAAAAAGAAGGAATCATCCATGAGTGCTCCTGTGTTCATGCCCCACAACAAAATGGGGTTGCAGAAAGGAAAATGGTCACCTTCTAGCCTCCACTCATGCTTTCCTATTCCACTACAATACACCCAAATCCTATTGGGGGGAAACCCTCCTAATCGCCACTTACCTCATAAACCACCTACCTTCAACAACACTGGGAATGGAGATCATGTCCACCTTTTACCCCAAGTTCCACACCCATAATAATCTTATACTTAGAATCTTTGGGTGCACTACCTATGTTTATAGTCACAGCCAAAATAGAGGAAAGTTAGATTCAAGAGTACTCAAATGCATCTTTATTGGATATTTTGCCACCCAAAAAGGTTCAAAGTGTTATCATCCTCCCACAAAAAGAACCCTTGTCTCTATAGATGTTACCTTTGATGAACAAAATTCTTATTTTACCAAACCTCATCGTCAGGGGGAGACTGAAAAATAGGAAGATAAGGGAAGTGAGCTTGCCCCTCTTTGACCTTACTCCATCATCTCAAACCACTCCTTATGAAGTCAAACACAGGGAGATGGATGAAAAAGCTGTCAATAGATTTGGGAATGTATACTCCAGACGTATAAGCCAAAACTACACTTTGAAGCAAAAATAAGAATCTGAACCATCTCCTGAATTTAAGGTAAATTCACCACCTCCCATGTACCCCATAGCTAACTTTACCTCCTTCAATAATTTCTCATCCTCTCTTAAAACCTTCCTAGTTACATTAGAAGAAATTCATATTCCAAATAATATTTCTGATCCCTTATCTAATAAAAAATAAAAAAATGTCATGAAAGATGAAATGAAGGCTCTAAAAAAGAACAATACATGAGAAATCATCAACCTGCCAAAACAAAAAAAACTAGTTGGCAGCAAATGGGTAGTCTCTATAAAATACAAAGCTGATGGGACACTTGAAAGGTACAAAGCAAGACTAGTGGCGAAAGGGTATATGCAAACATATGGCATTGACTACTAGGAAACCTTTGCACCTGTAACCAAGCTGAACACCGTCAGGATCTTACTCTCATTAGCAGCTAAGTACAACTGGCATCTGGAATAACTTGATGTAAAAAATACATTCCTATATGGGGACTTGGAGGAAGAGATATTTATGGAAATACCACCAGGATTCAAAGAAAGATCTGGAGGTGACAAGGTATATAGGTTGAAAAAATCTCTATAGGGTTAAAACAGTCACCTAGAGCCTGGTTTGGAAGATTCTCCAAATTCATTCTTATTAATGGATATCAACAGAGTCAAGGAGACCATACACCATTCTTTAAACACTCAGACTCAGGGGGAGTCACATTATTGTTAGTGTATGCGGATGTTATTATCTTGGCTAAAAATAATGAAAAGGAGAAAAATAGTCTAAGAAAAAGTCTTACCAAACAATTTGACATCAAAGAACTTGGTAGACTAAAATACTTTCTTGGAATCAAAGTAGCTCACTCCAGCAAAAGAATCTTCATCTCACAACATAAGTACATTAAAGATCTTCTGAAGGAATAAGAAAACTAGTTTGTAAGCCAACACCAACACCAGTAGAATATAATCTCAAATTGGGAGAAGCTAAAGAAGATCCAGATGTAGATAAAGGAGCCTACCAAAGACTTGTAGGAAAATTGATCTACCTTTCCCACACCATACCAAATATAACATTTTGTTATCAATATGGTCAGTCTATTTATGTAAAATCCAAAATAGGTTCGTATTCAAGTAGTAGATAGAATACTACACTATCTTAAAGGTAACCCAGGAAAAGGGATTCTCTTCAGAAGAGACCAAGAAATAATCCTTGAGGCATACACTGATGTGGATTATACAGGATCACCAGTGAACAGAAGATCTACTCTGGGTACTGCACATTCCTTTGAGAAAACCTAGTCACATAGAGAAGCAAAAAGTAGAACGTGGTGGCAAGATCCAGTGTAGAAGTAGAATATAGAGCTATGTCCCTGGGAATATGTGAGGTACTATGGATCAAAATGATTTTAGAAGATCTGAAGATTAAATGGGAGAAACCCATAAAACTATATTGTGACAACAAATTAGCAATCAGCATAGCTCACAATCCAGTCCAACATGACAGGACCAATCACATAGAAGTTGATAGACATTTATAAAAAAAAAATTAGACAGAGGACTTGTTTGTATCAACCATATACCTTCAAAAGATCAACTTGCAGATATTCTTACCAAAAGAGTAGATAATGTTGTCTTTCTCAGAATGATAGCTAAGTTGGGAAAGATAGATCCATACTTCCCAGCTTGAGGGGGAGTGTTAAAATCCAGCCATTCAGTGCAAAATATATCCAACGGCCACAGTGCATGTTCCATGGGACGCATGACTCACACCAGAATTCTTTCAATGTTTCACATAGCTGATTAGGGAGGATTATATTAGAGTTACTATGAATAAATTTGTAATTATTTGTTTTTATATTAAGATATATTGTATAGATCTATAAATAGGGAAGAAATCATGTAATAAAGCTAAACTTTTTCATCCTAAAGCTCTTGTTTTACTAAAGGGATTGAAGGTCCTGTTTATTTCTATTGTTAACGTCAATCAAGTAGGCTGAGTAGTTGCTTTCAAAAAAATATTGTTTAAAGTTGTTGTTATTAAAGTAGGTTGACCTCTTTCTAAACACTTAATGCAAAGATGATTTTTATGAAAGAAAAATAAATTATTCTGCTAGGTAAAAAATATTGTTTGGTTACTTACCCTGACTAAATGGCTCTCTAGGCCATAAAATTCTAATTTAATTATAAAAAGTATGATTTTAATTATAATAATATACTCAAGCATTAATTTCTATGAAATCTACTTGATAATTTGGAAAGATTAAGCAAAATGATCTCATTATTAATATTAAATGCATTATTGCTTAAGCCGTAGGATGGTGGTGATGAAGAATGAAGGGGGGGGGGGGGGGGGGGGGTCATATGAATTTTAAATTTCCTAAGTAATTGGAAAAGGGAGGTAAGGGGCCAGCAAAAGAGAGAGGGGAAGGTAGGTGTCCAGGTTCAATAAATGTGGAATTCGAATTGATTCCGAATTAATTTCAGATTTGTCCAATCCTTGATTGAAGGAAGGCTTTCCAAAATTAAGCTAAATGATTTAGGAGAGAATTTGAATTTTCAAATTCATTTAAATTTGAATTCAAAAACTTACCAAAATTAGAACAACTTAATTTAGGAAAGAATAAATTTTAGAGGGAATGAGATTTGATTGAGAGCATTAATTTAGGGGAATTAATTAATATATAAGGGAAAGGTGGGGATAGCCAAAGGAGGAGGGGGAGAGATGTCCACATTCGATGTATGTGGCCCAAGGCATTAAATGTGATTTGAAATTAAAATATAAAATTGATTTCAGATTTAGAGGAATTAGTGGAAGGCTTCCAAAAATAGATTTGTTAATACGGAAAGGTTTTGAAATTCAAATTAAGACCTTTCCAAGTTAACAATAGATTAACTTAGGAAAGTAATAAAGAGGCTATTTTGAATTCAAAATTTGTCGGGGAGGGGCTGGTTAGGCTGGCAGTTAGGGGAGAAAGGCTCGTGCTAGAGATTGGAGCCATGGGATTTGGTTGTTTAGGGAGGCCGACGGTTAAATGAAAACGGAGGGTGGTGGCCATTTGTTGGAGGAGGGGAAGAGAGAAGCTTGGCCGGTGGCTATAGAGGGATTTTGGTCGGTAGTCAAGGGAGAAGGAGAAAGAAAGTTTAGAGAAAGAATGATAAACCATGAGCCCGAATGCTTCCTGCGACTGATGGGTGCTACGTTGCCCTCACCTAGGGACTTCAAACCACGAGCCTGGATGCTTCCTGCGACTGGTGGGTATTGCTTTTCCCTCACATAAGAATTTTCACTCTCCCATGAACTCCCATAGCTCCTAGAACAAAGTGCTAAAATGTTTTTTATTAATTATCCATTAACCATTACAATAAGAAAAGGAGCTATAAATAGCCCAAGATATAATAACAAAATAAAAGACAAAAGTGCCCCCTAGGGTCACAAGCACCTACTCCCTCAAGTGAGGGTAAAAATGAAAAAATACATAAATAAATTAAAAATTCAAATAATAATTTAGAATAAAATGGTTCGATCATGGCCGTTAATCTTCATCTCCTCCTCAGATAAGCTTTCACGGTTGGATGTCCGCATCATTCTCTCAGGGTGGAAAAGAGCTTAACTCCATCGAGTATGCATGTCGGGTAACCATGTTCTGATACCAAACTAATGTAGAACGGGACGGGGGTCATGTGAGTTTTAAATTTCCTATGTAATTAGAAAAGGGAGGGAAGGGGCCAGCTAAATAGAGGGGGGAAGGTAAGTGTCTAGGTTCAATGAATGTGGAATTCTAATTGATTCCCAATTATTTTCAGATTTATCCAATCCTTGATTGAAGGAAGGCTTTCCAAAATTAAGCTAAATGATTTAGGAGAGAATTTGAATTTGAATTCAAAAACTTATCCAAATTAGAACAACTTAATTTCTAAAAGAATAAATTTTAGAGGGAATTATTGACCTCATTTTTGTATGAGGTTAGTAGGACCAATCCAGACCTTAGGATCTTTCTAACCCTTAGGATCAATTCTGACTCTAGGATCAATATGATCCTAGATCAATCCAGATTCAAATCAATCCTGATCTCAGATCAATCTAATTTCCAGACTATCCTAGATCCTAGGATCTTTCCTAGATTTTAGATCTTAGGATCATTCTAGACCTTAAGATCCTCCTAGAACCTAGATCCTAAGACTATTCTAGACCCCAAGCCCTAGGTCTTCTAGATACTAAGATCTTCCTAGATTTCAGTCCCTATGATCTACTCTAGACCCTAGGACTCCTTCAAATTCATTTAGATCCCAGGATCATTGCAGATCCCAAATCTTAGGATTCCTAGATCCTAGGATTCTTTTGGATTCTAGGATTCTTCCAGATCTCAATCCCTAGGATTTTCCTAGAATTCATACTTTAGGATCTACTCTAGATTCTAAGAATCTTCTAGATCCTAGAACCTAGGATTTCTTAAATTCTAGAGATCTCCTAGATCCTAGACCTTAGGATTCTTCCAGACTTTAGGTCTTAAGGGTCTACCCATGTCCTAGATCTACCCAGACTCTAGATCAATCTAGGTCTTAGGATCCTCCTAGACCTTAGATCTATCCAGACCTCAAATCCATTCAAACTTCAGACCAATCCAAACTTTAAATAAATCTATCCAAGACTCAAATCAATCCAGAGTTCAAGTCAATTCAAATCCCTAGCCAATCCAGACCTTTAAACAACCCAGATTTAGTTGCTCCAGCCTATGACCTAACTTTAATCCTATCTAATCATCTACAATCATCCAAATGATTGTAAATGATTTAGATAGTTCAAACTCTATCATTCAAACTCAAAATCCAGCTCAAAACTAGAAATCCAGACTAAATTCTAAGGCCAAAGGACTAAGTCCTGAAAGCCTTTTCCAGTGAATCTTTGAACACTTCAAAACCCTATCAAATGACCTCTGATTTAGGGTCTATCAGTTCCACATTGATGTGACATGTCTCTAGAGGCAACCCTCCAAATTTGAGCTCATTCTGAGGTCTCTAACCCCAAAAACTGGATTAAAATCTAAAGGCTATAAAACCATCAAATATTTATAATCTATACCACTGGACCTGCCACCCAGTGGATCCTGACCTTGGAGCCTTCTCCAAACCCTCAAATCACCCCCAGACCCTTGATTATAATCCATTGAGTAATAAACTGCATTTTTTTGGATTCAATTTGACCCCTAGTTGATTAGGGGTCAAAATGACCAAAATACCCCTATGGGGTGTAAATGGTCATTTGAACTAAATGAATTCCAAATTGAATGTAACCACTTCCAGCAAGTTTCAATCATCAAACTAAACCTGTTGGACCCAATACCAGCCCCTGGGCCAATCTGGTTGACCAAGTCAACCAGGTTGACCAAAGAGGCCCTTTAAGATCAAAACAGGTTATTTTGACCAAATGACCTCCTCAGACTTTGGGCCCACCTCCATTGGTCTCCAAATATCAAACCAAATCTGTTGAGCTCCTTTCTAGATCCTGGACCCACCTGGTTAACCAAGTCAACCAGGGTTGACCTAAAGGCCCATTAAGGGCCCAAATAAGATACTTTGACCAAATGACCTCTACAGACCCTATGACCACCACCAATCAGTTCAGAATAATATTTTGAATTTGTTGGACCCACTTCTAGCCCCTAGGTCAACCTGGTTGACCTAATAACTCATTAGAAGTTCAAACAGGTCATTTGACCCAAATGACCTATTTGACCCAAATGACCTATTTGACCCCTGAAAATACTCCTACCAGACTTCAAATGCCATTTGAGATTGATCCAACTCAGACCATGGCTCTGGGTCAACCTAGTTGACCAGATTAACCCTTAAGCTCCTATCACATCAAATCAAACTTTAAACACATTCAGAACTTCCAAACCCTCAAGCTCACTTCAATAGATGTTTCAAATAAATTCTAATCCAACTCTAAGTCAAATCATGCTTAGTTTGACATAGTCAAACCTAACCCACTTGGTCAAATTTCTTTTCAAATATTCAAACTATAAACTCAAAACATCAAATTCTCTTTGGAGTTATCTAACCAGCTCCTAAGCTCTATCCCATGCCACCTCATTAGTCAACAAGTCAAGTTAACTGGTCAAATAGTCAAAACAAGGCATTAGGAAGGGTCAAAGTTGGTCAAATGACCTCTTAAGCCTTAATCCTTTAAACCCAAACCATTCCAGCAATCCTAATAGACCCCTAGGCCTTCTCTCATGCCACCTCAGTTGTCATGTGGCATGGGGATCAGTTAAACCAAGGGTTGCAAAGGGTCAAATTTGGTCAAAACCCCTCCCAAACCTAATTCATTCCATATCTAACCCTTCCAGCTGTCCTAAATGACTTCTGGAAGCTTCTTAAGCCCCCAGTAATCCTTGGATTAAAGCTTAATCAATTCAAGTGGTCCCAATCTCCACATGATGCCAAAATGACCTTTCTGTTGCAAATCTGGTTTTGATGATGACAAACAGATTTCTATTGTGTTTTGCTTGGCTAACCCGTTTTAGGCACAAAAGATCACGAGCAACTCAAGCCAACTCAAGATCGGGTCCAAGTGTGTCTAAGTGTACTATTTTTCTTTTTCTTGAGTCAATTATAATGTAACAGATCCCCTAGCTAAGTAAGCTTGCACACACACACTCAGGGGGAGAGCTTGAGTGAATAAGAGTTTCTATTCAAATTTTTGTTCAGATCATCCTGGACGATAGTCACATCATCCTGGACGATCAAGTAAAAATAGAAACCCTAATTAGGGCGATCAAGTTAAGATGGACTGATTAAGTAGATCGTCCTGGATGATCTTTGGATCGTACGGGACGATATGCTCAAATCAGAAATTCTCAGCCGCCAGATCAACTTAGGCAAGTTTTTATTTTAAGTTATTTGGTCTATTCGTCCTAGACGATACGTGTATCATCCTGGATGATTCAGTACAATCATGCCTAAATTAATCTTGTAATTAAGGAAAGTAATTTATATTTGATTGATACGATCATATCATCCTGGAAGATCGCAGGATCATCTCGGACGATCATGATCGTCTAGTGCATTTCAGTTGTACGACCCGAACTGTGTACAGGACGATTTGGACACTTTTTGAACTAATCATACAGGACGATGTCCCTATCGTCCTAGACGATCAAGTCATTTTTTGGTCATCCAGAACAAGTTTTTCTGGACGACCCGAACTGTCTTCTGGATGATATTCCTTGATTTACACTAATCATCCCAGACGATTGCAGGATCGTACGGGATGATATGATCAATTTTTTCTACTGATCGTCTAGAAGAGCCAGATTGTCCAGGCTGAAACAGCTGAATTTGAACTGATCGTATAGGACGATCTACCGATCGTCCTGGACGATCTTGGCTGACCAGCTGAGATTTAGGGCAAATTTTGAGCCCCACTATAAAAGATATTTTTCTTCCAACAAGAAAAATCTTTTGCCACTTTCCTTTCCAGAGAAACCCTAGAGAGAGAGAGTTTGGGAGAGAGAGAGAGGATCTTATGAGGGGGAGTTCGTGAGGGGTTCACGAAGGTTTCTCCAAGCAAGGATCAGAGTCTTCTTCTCCGCTTGTCGTCTTTCGTCGTGTCGGTGTTCTTTCGGAGAGGATCATTGACAAGAAGATCCGAGGTTCTCTGTCTGCTTCAGGAGGAAGTAAAAGGATGTTGGGTTCTTTGCCCGCTTCAAGTGGAAGCAAAAGGAGGTTAGGTTCTCTGCCTAACCGGGTGGTGGAAAGGAGATTTTGTGTACAGGCTTCTCCTCCTTGTTGTGGGACCAAAAGGAGAGTCCCTTTTTGTTTAGTGCAATACCCAGAGGGGAGGCTCTGGGGAGTAGACGTAGGTCAAGTTAACCGAACCACTATAAAATCTGGTTTGCTTTTTTGATTCTGTTCTGCACTTTACTTTTCCGATATTAACTGCTTGGGTGAATATCTGTGATTGATCTTTTCATTCTTATTTATTTATTTCTACTGCTAAGTATCGAAAAGATTTTTCTGTTGCTAGTGAAATTTTTAAATAATCAATTCACCCCCCCCCTCTTGGTTAGCCTCGGGACTAGTTCACTAGGGCGTAACATCCCTATCAAACTTTCAAGTGGTATCAGAGCGGGTTTCAAAATTTAAGTTTAAAAACTTTTGAATTTGATCCAGGCTAACTATAACAATTGTAATACTACTGAAGGTTATTCTATTACAAGACCACCGTTGTTTGATAACATTCCTTTTGATTTTTAGAAAACACGCATGTCTACTTTTCTTCAGTCAATTGATTATCGTATGTGGATGTTAGTTAAAGATGGTTATGAAGCACCACATAGACTTGTTAACGGTGTTAAAACTGAACTCCCGTTTGCAAGTTAGACTTTGGATGATCGTGATTTAGCACAGCTAAATGCAAAATGTTTGCACTATTTCTTTTGTGCTTTAAAATCTGAAGACTATATGCGTGTTTCTACTTGTACAACGGGTAAAGAAATCTGGGATAGATTGTGGATAATATATGAAGGTACAACTGAAGTCAAACAGTCTAGGTTAAACATCTTGTTACATGATTACGAACACTTTCGCATGAAACCTAGTGAGACGATTTCAAAAATGTACACAAGGTTCACTCAAATCGTTACCTCTTTGCATGCTCTAAGAAGAGAACTAACTAATTACGAAAGAGTGAATAAAATTCTTAGATGTTTGCCTTCTTTATACGATGCTAAGATTACTGCAATCACGAAATCTAAAGATTTAAATACTTACTCTATTGACAGTTTACTTAGATCACTCATTGCTTACGAGCAAGGGGTGAACCAAAGATAACTTGATGCAGGTGAACGAAAGAAGGAGAAGATAGTGGCGTAAAAGGCCAATGATTCAGATGCTAGCACTTTCGGGTCCGATAGCGATGATGTTGCCTTAATCACAAGGTAATTCAAGAGCTTTCTAAGGAAGAAGAATAAGAATTTTTAAAAGTGGAACAAAGGTAAGACCAGTAGAAACTTTAAAGGTTCATCTAAATCTGTTTGTTTTGAATGCAGGAAGCCTGGACACATAAGGGCAGATTATCCTACACTCAAGGCTCACCTAAGCAAGGAGAAGGGTGAGGAGAAACCAAAGTTCAGAAAGGACAAGAAGCAGATACAAAAGGTATTCTGGGCAGACTCTACATCCGACTTCTCTCGGACTGAAGCTGAAGAGGAGGAAATAAATTTGTGTCTGATGGTTGATGATCACCCTGGTCAGTCAGACCAGGAAGAGGTATGTGAGCTTACTCACGATCAATTACTTAAATTATCTGAAAAAATTCATGCATCGTATAGGAAGCTTAAGAAAACCCATGCTAACTTGAAATTGGACTATTTGACTTTGCAAAAAGAGCATGATATTTTGATTAAGGATCATTCCACTGTAGATAGCAATCACATGTCTTTACTTGATGAGTTTGATAAATTGAATAAAAAATATTCTGATTTAGTTATTGTGCATGATTCATTGAAAACCACTCATGTTGATTTGGAGAGAGCTTTTAAAGAATTAGATACTATGGCATGTGAAGTAGAAAGTAACAACGGTGCTTTAAAATTTGAAATTGCATATTTAAATAAAGAGAAAGAATTTTTGAAAGTGAAGATCCATGCTTTTGAGAAAAACCAAAAACCACCTACTTTTGAAAAGTTTTATGCACTGCCACCTTTTGAAAAATCTGTTGCAAGTTCATCCAAGCATGTTTCATATACATCTACGAAGAGACACTATCACCCACGTAGATTAGTTAATCCTTTTCCTGTTGTTAGATGTTTTTCATGTGGCATGTTAGGACACATTTCCCACACCTGCACTGTTCACCGTAGTACACATTGGGTGTGGAGGCCCAAACTGCCTGTTTCACAGCACAGCACGCATGCATTGCATTCTACTTTTCATAAGAAGGAACCCAAACCTGTTTGGGTTCCTAAGACTGGCGCTTAATATTTTTGTAGATGTGCTCTCACACAAGACCTTATGAGAGCATGTGCTACCTGGACAGCGATGTTCTAGACACATGACTAGAGATGCAAATCAGTTCATTTCGTTGGAGGCCAGGGCAGGAGGCAAGGTTACACTTGGAGATAACACCACCAGGAGGGTGGTAGGCTCAGGTATGATTGGTGATTCAAAGAATTTTATGATTGAAAATGTTTTTCATGTAGATGGACTGAAACACAACTTGCTGAGCATCAATCAACTTTGTGACAAGGGATACAGCATCAAATTCCTGCCCACTGGCTGCATTTTAAGCTTAAATAATAAAGTTGTTTTGTAGCGGCAAAGGATCAACAACATCTACAAGCTGGCTGTAAGTTGCATTAAATCTGAGAATTCAATTTGCTTAAAAACTGCTGCTGATGAGTCTTGGTTATGGTATAGGAGATTGTGTCATGCCAGTATGAAAACCCTTAGGAGAGTCACCCAAAAGGACTTAGTTAGAGGTGTGCCCAAGCTTAAGTTCACTAAGGATCACCTGTGTGATGCCTGTCAGTTGGGAAGCAAGTCCAGTCCTCTTTTCACTCTGTTAAGGACATTAGCACCTCTAGACCTTTAGAAGTTCTTCACATGGACCTCTTTGGACCCATTAGCACTACCAGCTTAGGGGGGAGTGTCTATGGTTTTGTGATTATAGATGACTACTCAAGGTTCACTTGGATTAAATTCTTATCACATAAATCTGAGTCATTTGATGAGTTTAAGTCCTTCTCCACTTGGATTCAGAGGAAGTTAGATTGTGAGATCCTGACTATTCATAGTGATCATGGTGAAGAGTTTGAGAATGTGAAGTTTGGAAGTTTATGTGAGGAGCAAGGGATTAGTCACAATTTTTCAGCTCCTAGGACCCCTCAGCAGAACGGGGTAGCTAAAAGGAAGAACAAGACCTTAGTGGAAACTGCTAGAGCCATGCTTGCTGAGTATTCACTTCCAAAATACTTTTGGGCTGAAGCGATAAACAATGCCTGTTATGTGCTGAATAGAGTGAATGTGAGATCTAAACTGAACAAGACACCTTATGAGATCATTAAGGGTAGAACTCCAAACCTGTCCCACCTCCATGTGTTTGGCTGTAAGGTTTTCATTCTGAACAACGAGAAATCACCCTTAGAAAAGTTTGACCCCAAATCTGATGAAGGAGTGTTTTTAGGCTATTCTAGTGTGGGGAAATCCTTTAGGGTGTTCAATAAAAGGACTTTGGTGGTGGAAGAGACAACCCATGTGGTGTTTGATGAATCTGATCCTAAGGTGAATAGAATTGAGGAAGAAGAAGAGGTAGAGGAAATTACCAAAGGGGTTGGAAATCTGGAGGAGAGGGTAGAACCTCAAATCACACTGCCTAGAGATTGGAGATATTCTTCGAGTCATCCTAAAGAACCGATCTTAGGAGACCCTTCTGAAGGTGTTAGGACTAGGCATGGACTTAGGAAGGAAGTAAACCATTCTTCCTTTATCTCAATGACTGAACCCACCAACATCAATTAAGCCCTTTCGGATGAGTTTTGGATCTTAGCTATGCAGGAAGAATTGAATCAATTTATAAGGAATGATGTTTGGGAGTTAGTAGAAAGACCTAGAAATCAAAGTATTGTGGGAACCAAGTGGGTCTTTAAGAATAAGATGAATGATTCTGGTGTGGTGGTGAGAAATAAGGTAAGATTAGTGGCTAAGGGGTATAATCAGATTGAAGGGATTGATTTTGAGGAGACGTTTGCCCCTGTAGCTAGATTGGAAGCCATTAGAGTGCTACTAGCCTTTGCCTGTTATAAGGGATTTAAGCTGTTTCAAATGGATGTCAAGAGTGCCTTTTTAAATGGGGTAATAAAAGAGGATATTTTTTATAGAATAACCCCCAAGTTTTGAGAGTTCCCAATATCCAAATCATATTTATAAATTAAAAAAGGCCTTGTATGGATTGAAACAGGCAACCAGAGCTTGGTATGAGAGGCTTAGCACATTCTTGTTAGAAAGAGAGTTTGTTAAGGGGAGCATAGACACCACCTTTTTTCTGAGGAGAATAGGGGATGACTTACTCATTGTCCAAATCTATATTGATGATATAATTTTTGGATCTTCTGATAAATGTTTATGTGATGAGTTTTCTAAAACAATGAGTAAGGAGTTTGAGATGATTATGATGGAAGAATTATCCTACTTTTTGGGGTTTAGCATAAGGCAAACGGATGATGGAACCTTTCTCAATCAATCTAAATACACTAAGGACATTTTGAAGAAATATGAAATGGACAAAGCTAAGCCAATCAATACTCCCATGAGCTCCTCTGTTCAGTTAGATAAGGATTCAAGTGGAAAATCTATTGATCAGAAGAAGTATAGAGGAATAATAGGATCACTGCTTTACTTGACTGCTAGCCAACCTGATATCATGTTTAGTGTCTGTCTTTGTGCTAGGTTTCAAGCTGATCCTAAAGAGTCCCACCTGACTGCTGTTAAGAGAATTCTTAGATATCTTTTAGGGACCCCAAACCTAGGAATCTGGTACCCTAGCCACAACACCTTTTTTGAGATTATTGGATATTCTGATTCTGACTTTGCAGGGTGTAGGGTGGATAGAAAGAGCACTTCTAGTACTTGTCAATTTATAGGACAGTCTTTAGTCTCCTGGTCCAGTAGAAAACAGAACTTAGTTGCACTTTCCACTGCTGAAGCTGAGTACATTGCCTTAGGGAGTTGTGTGGCCCATGTTCTTTAGTTGAAGTAACAAGTCTTGGATTTAGGATTACCTGTGGGCATAATTTCTGTTCTGTGTGATAATACTAGTGTCATCTGCATCTCTAAGAATCCAATCCAACATTTTAGGACCAAACATATAGATATAAGGCATCACTTCATTAGAGACCATATTACAAAAGGGGACATTGAGCTACATCATGTAGCAACTAAAAATTAGCTGGCTGACATATTTACTAAACCACTAGCCTTTGACTCATTCAGCATTTTGAGAACCAGATTAGGAGTGATTGATATAACTACTTATTTCTGATGACTGTTAATTTCTGATTGGTCTAATTGTTATTCTATTTCTGTTAGTTAGCTTCTTGATTTGATTATTTGCTTTCAGTTATTTTTATTCTTTCTTCTTCTACTGATTTATGTGTTAGCTTTGCTGTTGGTTTGATTTGAGTATTTACTTTGTTGTGATTTTCTACCTATTTTTATTCACTGGTTCATCTTTTTTATTTACTATTTTATATTTTTCAAAATTAGATCACTGCTCACTACTTCTGATAAACTGAATTTCTGACCAAGAGTTTTACCTTGTTTTTATTTGGAAGATGGTAAGCAGTGATTGATTCCACTGAATCTGTTAAAGGGAAGAAACATTGATGATTGTTTCTCTTCCTCTGACTCATTTACTGGTGTATTATTTCTTTTGGATAAAAATATTCTTCAAAATTAAAATATTAGTTTTTGAAATAGAGATTTGTTTTTTCTTCCTAAAGTAATCTACCTCATATGAATAGTATTTTCAAAGTCTTGACTCAATGTTATGATTTTCTAAACCAAGTGATTGCACTTATTATACGATAAATGGCTTTTGTTTTGTGAATTACTCTTCCTTATTATGGAGAGCGTCTCCTATATCTGGAAGATAATTTCACAGCTGAGACTCTTTAACGATTATGAATTAAAGAAAGCTTACAAAAGATGCGCAGTGCGCCAAATCAATTAAAAAAGAGGCATAAAATGAGCCCAAAGCTGAAAAGATGTGAAATGTCGTCAAATAAAAAGATACACAAAGTGTATCAAAAATCAAAAGATGCGCAAATTGCCAAAAATATTGAAAAAGAGGCATAAAAATGAGCCCAACCAAGCTTTCTTTTCTTTCCGATCGTTAAATGTCTTAGAAAAATCCATGCGCCACTTAATATTTTCAAAAGCTTGAGTTTGAAATTTCTGATTTTTGATTTATTACTTTGTAACACTTTTATATCAGATATTTTTCTGAAACGAAGCTTGAAAGGATCTCTTTTCAAATCTAATTTCTTTTCTTCTGAATTAGATTTTTATTTTAAAAGAGATTTGCATCGATAAGGTGCCCGAGGTGGGAGTTACGAAAGCCAATCGTCTCCTTATTGGTTTTTGAATCTGAAATCAAGGAAAAATTCTAATTTACTGGAGCGATTTGATCAAAAAAAATGTTGCTTTTATGTGTTTTCACTGTGAGTTTTATTCATTTTTTTTTGTTTTAGTTTTGTGATTGTGTCTTTGGATCCTGATCTGTCACCTCCATCCTTCATCTTTTTCTATTTTTCTTCACATCGTCCTGGACGATTCCCCAATCGTCCTAGACGATCCTCTTCATCCTGGATGATCCATAAATCATCCAGGATGATCCGTTCAAAACCTGTCCCCAGGCTAATCCTGCTGCTGAGAAACACCAATTATTGGTGATCATCCTGGACGATCCATGAATCATCCTGGATGATATGATCCATATCTTCCTGATCTGATCAAACAGCTGATATTGCATCAATTATTGGCCATCATTCTGGACGATCCACCTTATCATCCTGAACGATCCACATATCAAGCCGCTGGATGATTCGAATTCGGCCCGTCTGACATATTTATTGCATATCATCCTGGATGATCCACCTAATCGTCCGGGATGATACTTTTCATCAACGGTCGTTCAGCCTGACTCCTCGGGATGATCGCCTGTGTCTAATCATCCTGGATGTTCTCTGATCGTCCTGGACGATCGGACAGCTTTTTTGACCAATCGTCCTGGCCGTAATTATTGCACCTATCGTCCTGGACGATCTCACGATCATACGGGACGATCAGGACAAATTCTATTTAAACAGCCAAATTCTTAAGGTTTTTTTCATCCATTCTTTCACACATCTCCCTCTACCTTCCTTCATTGTTACTTTCTAATGGCTGGTGGCAAACGTTCACGGCAAAAGGGTGCAAGTTCCTCCTGGGGGCCTGTTGATCCTCGTTTCCCCAATGCAGCCGATCAGGCTGCCTACAAGCGCTATCGTGAGGTGGGGATCACACCATCAAAAATAGTAAATCCCCGCACTCTTACTTATCATGTTCTTGATCTCTTCGCACATACCTCCCTCACTTTCATCATGACTCTCGCCTTTCCTTTTAGCACGTAACTTCTTCGAGTTTTCTTTGCCAATTTGCGTATTTCTGTTGATTATTCCACCCTCCGCTCGTATGTAAATCAGCATCCCATCAAACTCACTTACCAGGACTTCCATAACATTCTCCAACTTTCTGTCACTGGCGACAAACTCCACACTCTTATCACTGACCCTGACTATGATTGGAGTGTCGCCAATCACTTCCTTCGCAATACGAACGCACCCTACCATGACAATGCTTGCACTTCCCTTCTTAAGGATGCATGGACCATTCAGCATGTCCTTCGTTCCTCCGTCATTCCAAAGGTGGGGGATTGAATTCACATCACCCCACTACTATCCTTGACCACATACTACATCTTAGCCCATAGGGAATTTAATGCCACTGACCTTATTATCCGATACATCGAGTACCTCACCACTATTAGAAATCCAAGTCATCGCAGTCGTCCCAATCTAGCCTTAGGACATATCATTGCCTATGCCTTAGAAACCAAATATAACCTGCAGTATCCCGTAGCTCCAAATATCCCTCCTTCCTTCTTCACCAACAATTCCTTCCATGTCCTACACAGCACCCGACTACATCCAGAGCCCGCCCCGGATGTTGAGGAGGAAGAGGAAGAGGCTATTCCAGTTCCTGCTGCACCCGATGCACCTTCTCCCCTTCGCATTGCCTCTCCCTTTGACCACCTGGTACAGCGCTTTGATCCGTGGGAGGCCAGATTCGACTCCTATGTGGTTGCCCAGGAGCAACGGCATGCTGAGGACCTCCAGCGCTTCACTGACTATGCTGCGCAATAGCAATAGCAGTATGACTAGGACATTGCCTGGATTGGAGCCCACTTTCAAGCCATTCACAGTTACTTCAACCCACCACCGCCACCTCCTCCTTCCGATCAGGATCCGCCTCTGTTCTAGTTTTCTATTTTGAAGTTGTTTTCTTTTCTGTTTTGTACTGATGTTTCAGTGTTTCTGTTTTCCCTCCTCCTTTTTGTGATGTCAAAATGGGGAGTCAGTTGTAGTCGTTTCTATTTTTATTATGTGTTAAGTTTCCTGTATTAGTTTGGTTGTTAAATGAAAATTTAAAAAAAAATTATTTTTCGATCTTCTAGTTATTTTTCAAACTACTGTACAAATATTTGTCATCATTAAAAAGGGGGAGATTGTTGCAAATCTGGGTTTGATGATGACAAACAGGTTTCTATTGTGTTTTGCTTGGCTAACAGTTTCAGGCACAAAAGATCACAAGCAACTCAAGCCAACTCAAGATTGGGTCCAGGTGTGTCTAAGTACACTATTTTTCTTTTTCTTGAGTCAATTGTAATGTAACTGATCCCCTAGCTAAGTAACCTTGCACACACAAACTCAGGGGGAGAGCTTGAGTAAATTAGAGTTTCTATTCAAATTTTTATTCAGATCGTCCTAGACGATAGTCACATCGTCCTGGACGATCAAGTAAAAATAGAAACCCTAATTAGGGCGACCAAGTTAAGAGGGTCTGATTAAGTAGATCGTCCTGGATGATCTTTGGATCGTACAGGACGATATGTTCAAATCAGAAATTCTCATCCGCCAGATCAAGTTAGGCAAGTTTTTATTTTAAGTTATTTGGTCTGATCGTCCCGGATGATACATGTATCGTCCTGGACGATTCAATACAATCATGCCTAAATTAATCTGGTAATAAAGGAAAGCAATTTATATTTAATTGATACGATCATATCATACTGGACGATCGCAGGATCGTCCCGGATGATCATGATCGTCTAGTGCATTTCAGCTGTACGACCCGAACTGTGTACAGGATGATTTGGACACTTTTTTAACTAATCGTACAGAACGATGTCCCTATCGTCCTGGATGATCAAGTCATTTTTTGGTCGTCCAGCACAAGTTTGTCTGGACGACCCGAACAGTCCTCTGGACGATATTCCTCGATTTATACTAATCGTCCCGGACGATCGCAGGATCGTACGGGACGATATGATCAATTTTTTCTACTGATCGTCCAGAAGAGCCAGATCGTCTAGGCTGAAACAGCTGAATTTGAACTGATCGTACAGGACGATCTACCGATCATCCTGGACGATGTTGGCCGACCAGTTGAGATTTAGGGCAAATTTTGAGCCCTCCTATAAAACATATTTTTCTTCCAACAAGAAAAATCTTTTGCCACTTTCCTTTCCAGAGAAATCCTAGAGAGAGAGAGAGAGTTTGGGAGAGAGAGAGGATCTTGTGAGGGGGAGTTCGTGAGGGGTTCATGAAGGTTACTCCAAGCAAGGATCAGAGTCTTCTTCTCCGCTCGTCGTCTTTCGTCGTGTCGGTGTTCTTCAGGAGAGGATCGTCGGCAAGAAGATCCGAGGTTCTCTGCCTGCTTCAGGAGGAAGCAAAAGGACGTTGAGTTCTCTGCCCGCTTCAGGTGGAAGTAAAAGGAGGTTAGGTTCTCTACCTCACCGGGTGGTAGAAAGGAGGTTTTGTGTACAGGCTTCTCCACCTTGCTGTGGGAGCAAAAGGTCACTTTTTGTTTAGTGCAATACCCGGAGGGGAGGCTCCGGGGAGTGGACGTAGGTCAAGTTAACCGAACCACTATAAAATCTAGTTTACTTTTCTGATTCTATTCTGCACTTTACTTTTTCGATATTAACTGCTTCGGTGAATATCTGTGATTGATCTTTTCGTTCTTATTTACTTATTTCCGCTGCTGAGTATTGAAAAGATTTTTCTGTTGCTAGTGAAATTTTTAAATAACCAATTCACCCCCCCCCCTCTTGGTTAGCCTCGGGACTAGTTCACTAGGGCTTAACATCCCTATAAAACTTTCAAGGGTCAAATTTGGTCAAAACCCCTCCCAAACCTAATTCATTCCATCTCTAACCCTTCCAGCTGTCCTAAATGACTTCTGGAAGCTTCTTAAGCCCCCTCTAATCCTTGGATTAAAGCTTAATCAATTTAAGTGGTCCCAAACTCCACATGATGCCAAAATGACCTTTCCACCTCATTGTACTCCCTTGTCCTTTGATGCTCTGCTCCCAACCACTCCTTGGATAGGTGGCAATCATCCAAGGGTTCATTCAAGCAATCTCAGCCCTCTATTCAATCTAGAATGAATTGAATATGGCAAAATCCCTTAGGGAGCATTCATTCAAACCCTCACACTCTCTCACTCTCCCAGCTCCACTAGATCCAGCCTCTAGTTCCCCTGAGCCCTAATCCTCTCTCACATCCATTACAACTCAAATCCCACCGGTCAAACCCCGTCAGCCATCTAATTCCAGCGAGTTCAAGCATTTTCCATCCAAGAGGTCATAGGGCCAGATCTAGACGTCATTAGCTCAAGGGTTCTTCATCAAACATTTGCGTGGACAAACTACAATTTCAGAGAATCCATTTTTCCCCCAAAATCTTGCAGTAAAATTCATAAAAACTCTAACCCTATGTCACATAGCTTAGAGTTAAATAGCTTTCCAATAAGCTTAAATTAAGCCAAACCAAATGATCCATGTTATTTCTGTTCATAAATGTGATATATGTTTAAAATTTCATGAGTTTTGATTGCCTGGTTTGACAGAACGAGTCAAAAATTAAGCTTAGGGCATTTTGCGTAGCCTATTTCAGGTGTACAAGATCTCGGCCATTGATCTTCAGATCAACGGCTGAAATCCCGTCCTACCATGGCTAGGATCAACCGCAGATCGATTCGAGTGTTAGTACCACCGTCCAGCCAGATCACAGCCGTTGAATCAGAATGGAGGATGATTGAACGGTCCGCATTACGATCTGACATGGTTTAGTGAACCGCATACGTGGTTCCATCATCCTCCAATGATTGATGGCGGCACAATCATTGCGCCGCCAGCAATCATTGCTCCGCGGTTTGGAGCGTCCAACCGAGAAGCGCCACATGGCGCCAGCGCCGCCAATTTTTTTTAAAATGATTTAAATAATGTTTTAAATCATTCTAAATAAAAAAAATAGAAATTACATTTTATTTAATAAATTTATATATATATATATATATATAAACTATTTTAAAGTTAATTAATCAATTTTAAAATTTAATATTAATTTTAATTAATATTAAATTATTAAATATTTTAATTAATATTAAATACTTTACAATTCTAATTAATATTAAATGATTTTAAAATTTTAATTAATATTAAATGATTTTAAAACTTTAATTAATATATATATATATATATATATATATATATTAAATATTTTAATTAATATTAAGCAATTTATTACTTTATTTAATATTAAATGATTTAATATTTTAATTAATATTAATTTTAAATAGAATTTTTTTTATATAATATTACTTAAAATATTTTAAAATTTTAAAATAATTTAAAATATTCAAATATCATTCAATATTTTAATTAAGTATTTAAATAACTAATTAATATCTAATTAATTTTAAATTTAATATTAATCTTAAAAATATTTAAAAATTCAAATAAAATTTAATTAAATTATTTAAAATTATTTAAATGATTTATAACATTTTAATAATTAAATAATCAATTAATATTCATTAATTTAATTAATCACTATTCAATAATTAATTAATTATTTTAAAATATTTTAATTTTAAAATTAAATTAATCTAAACTATATTTTATATTTGAATTAATTAAATACTTCATTATTAATTAATATTTAATTAATAATTAATAATTTAAGTATTTTTTTAAAAAAAAATCAATATACATATATATATATTTAAATAAATTTAAAATTTCAAAAAATTCTTAAGATTTAAGTTAACTGATTTTAAAATTATTTTAATCATTAATTAATTTAAAATTAATTAAAAATTCCTTTTAAATGATTTAAACTTCTAAAATTCATAATAAATTCATTTTAAATCAGAAAATGAGTATAATATATCAGAATTTTTAGAAAATTAAGCCCTTTAATTTGAAATTAACTTCAAATATCAAAACTTGATTAATTTTAAATTTATTTTAATTACTTAATTATTTTAGTATTTAATTAATACCTAATTAAATACTATATTAATTATTTTCAAAACTAAAAATTTATTTTTCAAATAACCTTCTTAGATCAGTAGATCTCTCATTTAGATATTAAATTCATTCAAACCATATTTTCAAGTATTTTAAATTTAAAGTTTATATTTATATATATAATTCTATATATATTTTATATATTTTTGAAATTACTTTTAAAATAATATATATGTTTAAATCTTTTAGGATTGAGAGATCTATTTTGTAATTTTAAGCATGGATTGAACATGATTGAATAGAATTAATGTGGAGTGATTATTAATCAATGAATAATTATTTTGTTAATTATTCATAGATTAATTTTTTAATTAATTGTATCTTATTTTAATCCTTGCATGCCTAGGGTGCACACACACCACCTAGCTTTAAGGCTCTCCTAGATCTAGGATTGATTGATTGCATGTGGATTTACTTGTGTATATGTTAAATCAAGGGTTAGAAACATTGATTAAAACCCATTAAACTTATTGACATCATTAAGGACAATAATTAAGGACTCATTTAGAGAACTAAGAAAATCTCTAATAATTAAGATACACCTCATTTTGACTAGAAACTTTGAACACTTAAGCTTAGTGACACCCTTAGCTCATAGGAAAATACCCACTGAATTTTGAAATCATTAAACCCCTCAATTAACTTAATCAAAATTGACCCTTAATTAAACCATTTAAACTTCCAGAAATTATAATAAATCAAATTTAAACCTAAAAATTACATATAATACCTCAAATTGACTAGAATTAAACCCTTAATCAATGAAAAATAAAAGCACCTTGAGTGGACTTCAAAATTGAGTTTAATTTAAGTTTAATTGAAATTGAATATTTAATTAAAAATAATTAAAAACTCCAAAAATTTTCCAAACACTTGGAAATCACTCCTTAGGTCATTCCTGACCTTTGGAGTTGATTTCAAGGAGTTTGGAGGTCATTTGGATTCAAATCATAAAAAGAGCCTTAATTAAACTAATTTTATAAATTCAAATAATTATCAAAACTTCAAAAATTCATAACTAATTCAAATGAACTCCAAATTGAGCAAACTCAAAGGCATATGACTCATCTTGAGGTCTAATATTTATCAAAAATGTTAAGTTTCCAGAAATCAATTAATTTTGAAAAAGTCAACTTTTGGTCAAATATAATTCAAAATCAAGTCAAAGCTTCAAACCTTCACAATAAAATGTAATAAAATCCAAATTCAACATACTTATAGTCTAACTGATCATCTCAAGGTCTAATATTTTAATAAAAGATTAATTTTCCAGAAATTATTTTTAATTTAAAATTCAAATTTTAACCCCTTTAATTAAATATGTTAAATAATTCAAATAATTTCAAAAAATTAAAAACTCAATTTAAAAACCCAAAAAATATCAATCTAACTTTAAAACCAGTAATAAATCAACCTTAATTAAGATTCATCAAATTTTAAAACTTAAATCAAATCTAATTCATTTAATCTTACTAGGTACCACTAGGTAACCCAGGCCTACGAGGCTATTAAATTAGCCCCAAGGAAGGTGAAATAAACTTCACGGCCTCGGTGAGCAACAAAGGTGGTATCCAACAAATAATTAAGAATCGATCTTAAAATTAATTTCAAATCATTAAGACTTAAACTTTAATCTAAATCTTCCTTTAAGCCTTTTAACCAACTAGAACATTAAACAACTTTAACCAATTGCCCGATACAGGACATATCCAACCACACAACCTGCTATACACACCTAGATTGACTTGTTAGGACACGAACTCTAGCTTTAGGTTAGGCCGGTATTCCTTTCTATTTTAAGATATATTAATATGCACACAGAATGAGAGTGGCATCTTAGGTTAGATAACATAGACATAGGTTCACTATTCACAGACCTGTGCACTTCATATGTGTCAGCCTAGGATTAGGTCCCCAGCCCCTTAGCCTATGAGGTCCCCTTGAATGAGGTAACCCATGGTTGCTATTAAGGATCCTCTGGTCGACACTCGACTAAGTAGGCTAAGGATACCGACGAACCCGGGATGATGGAAAACCATGGGATCTTGACCGGGGACGTCATACCCACTTGGTAGGTTAGTCTCCACCCTCACCTCTTGGGCATTCTCTTGATCTGGTGATTGAGAATATAAGTCCCAATTTTCTAATAAAATCAATCATTCAAACTTAAATCTCTTTCCATCGAATTCGAGCCCAACACTTAGGATAAGTTGAGGTGTTTCTAAAGTAATTCAGAATCTTAAAACACCTCCTACTCTTCTTCCTTTGACTCCAGAAATAAGTGTTCAATTTTGATCCAATCCCTGTATAAATCCCAGTCCCTACCTCCTTTGACTTCAATCTTTGAAATCTTAAATAAAATTCGTATCGCTATTTTAATCGAGAGTATTCGTAGGAAATTTCTGGTTTCCTACGATGTAATTAACTACGAGGGCTTGCACTCGTTGGAGATTTAGAAACCCAGACCAGATTTTTAAAATCAAACTTTTCAAAACCCTTAATTAATTATCTTTGGGAAATTCAAAACTAACGATCATTATCGTCGTATTCAAATTATGGATAGTAATTGATATCTTCTTTCTTCGGAGAGATATATCAATTATAATAGTATTTTTTATTATGAAATTAATGATCCTTTTTATTCAGATTAACATAATCAAACAGTTGATTAAACATCATTTTGATCTTTTGAGATCGTATGTTGTTTCTCCTTGAGTTTGATTATGATAATCAAGTTAAATCCAAGGATTTGAAATTTGAATCCATTAGGGAACGATATGTTCACCTCTCGAGGTGATTTATCATTCATAATGAGCATTCAATTTCAAAATTAAAAATTTCAGAAATTAAATATTTCTCAAAGAAAATTAAACACTTTTTCATACATCTATATTTTTTTAATCACATCAAAAAAATGGCGACTCCGCTGGGGATAAATCTCTCTCTCCATCTTTAATAGCGCTATGAATTTTGTTACATCGGTAGTTTTAACTACCTTTCTTCTGTTGGTTCCTCCACCAATTTCTTCCTTGGGTGAGTGTGGCCAACTCAATTAAGACATGTGAAAAGTGAGGTGAGTGTAGGAAACCTCTCTCCAAGCTTGGCTTTGACATTTTGCCTCCAAGTTCATTGGTAGAGCAAAAGGGTCAGGCCAAGCATTTCAAAGTCTTCTTGTATATGTTGCAAACTCGCTTGCAACTAAATTATTGCGTGCTAAGTTTCACAATTTACAGAAAATTCTCCAACTTCAAAATTATAGTTTCAACTATCTAGCAAATTTTATCTTTTTCAAATCTTAATTGATTCTCATATCTTATCATCATATATAGGATTACAATTCTTATAATTCAATATGTATGATAGGATATAGATTTTTCCTTCAAATTTAATTCAAAGTTTGAAATCTTCCGGTTAATCTAACCTTAGACATTTCAACCTCGAATCACTCTTTGGAATGAAAGAGTCAGGTTAGCTTTTTAGTGTCTCCCTATTTAAAATTTTTTGTAAACTATTATGTTGAGCACACGTTCAACACTTCGAGTTTCAAAAATAAGGAGAGATGCTACCGAAATTTCAAATTTTCCAATGTCCATTTCAAGTCATAATAATCAATACAAGTATATACTTCTACAATAATGGTTGTAGTCGTATATAGCCGATATACTTTCAATCTCTCTGGTTATTTCAATCTTTGACATTTCATTTCGAACCTCATATCATAATGAAAGAGTCAGGTTGATCTTCTAGAATCTCCCTCTTGGAGTTTTGTAAACCGTTATGTTGAACACACGTTCAACACTCTAAGTTTCAAAAATAAGGGGAGGTGCTGCCGGAAATTCAAGTTTTCAAAAAACATCTATTTGATTTCTTCAATTTTAATCATCACTTGTTATATGTTCTTCTATAATACTTCTTATAGATTAACATTAACAACTCAAATCTAATGTCTAAATCCAGTATCCCTCACATCTTTGAATTCTGACATTTTGTCTTCGACAAGATAAAAAGAGTCGAGTTCATTTCTATAAGATCTTCCCTAACATTTGTAAACCGTCGCGTTAAATGAAACTTCAACACTTCGAGTTTCAAAAATAAGGGGAGATGCTGCCGGATTTTTGAGTCACTAAAATTCCTTCAATTCAAAGTCAATCTTGTTGTTACATGCACTATTACAACATTCTCTTGTAGTGTGGCATGTATAGTGCAAATTCCTAGTTATTTCTAAATTCAAGTTCAAAGATCCAATCTTTTCATTAATTCAAATCTCTGACATCTTATCCCTAGCCTAGCTAGTGGGGTAAGAGAGTTAAGTTGAAATTTCTTGATTTCTTTTGAAATTTGTTAACTATCAAAGTTGATATCAAATTCAACTTATTGGTTTCAAATACTCAAGGAAAATCATTCACTTTTCAAAACATTAAACCTCCAGTCAAATCCATTCAAATCAAATCCAGATCATTGTTGTTATATGTTTTCTACAACATTCTCTTGTAGTTAAACATATACAACAAAAATTCAAATTTTCTTCAAGTCAAAATTGATATCTATACTTTATCATTACCCATCGGATTATAATTCTTATAATTCAATTTATATGATAAAACATAGAAAATTTCTTGTCAAAATTTAAATTCAAAAGTTTGATCCAAATCTTTTCTTTTAAATTTCAGACAATCAAACCTTCTGCAATGGCTGACAAACTTCTGTTCTCAATTGACCGAGACCTTCAAGTCGAAGAACTAATCCATAGCAATGCAATTCAGTTTGGAATGGGATTTAAGACTCTGAAACTGTCTGTAAACGGAGGGATAATTATAAACCTTGTTGCTGAGGGCAAGAATAGCCCAGTGGTTGAGTTAGCTATGGGGGCTACAAGTGACCTTCCCCCAATGCTAGAGTTAGCAGCAGGAGCTACTCTTACACCTTCTACACCCTCAGTCCAAAGTGAGGACAAGAAGACTGAGGTGAAATCTATTGTTGAGAAGGGATCCTCTAGTTCTGGAGCACTGTTTAGCACCAAGAGTGCCAGAAAGAACTACCTGAGAAGGATAAGAAAGAAAATCACCAAGTCCAGAAAGATAGCTGAACAGAAGGCTTTGAGTCTAGTTGAGCCTGAGGCTGTTGAGGAGCTGCCTATCCCTGCCTTTTCTCCACTCCTGAAAGGGAGTCGTTTTCACCCCCTCGCAACTGCTACAGGGGAGGAGAGACTCACGCGGATTGCTAGCTCTCCACCTAGCCCGGTCGACTATTCTATAAAGAAGACCACAAAGGAGAAGAACACTTTAAGAATAAGGATGTTAAGAAATATTATCAACACCTGTGCTGCTGAGACAGGTCAAACCAAAGAATAATATGTGAGACACCTGAAAGGGGTGATTTCACATAAACTTGAGAAAGAAGTGTTAAAAGAAGAAAAGTCTGAAGCCAGAAACCTGACTCCTCAGCTAGTGAGGAGAAATAAAAAGTTTGTTAAACAACCAGTCGCTTCAGTTTTAGTGGATGGATATCACTGGGTGCCTCGTCTCCCAACTGCAAAAATAGAGGAGATAGTTTTAACTGGAGCTGGTAGGAGTCACCCTCTCAGCGGTAGACCTCCATTTTCCCCTTCAAGACTTTCAAAGTTGGCCCCTGTGGTAGCTAAGTTAAAAGAGATTATTAAAGACTTGCAGTCAGTTGATGTTAAGGTCAAGAGGCCCATACCTTTGGATGAACCATATGTATCGATGAAGATAAGCAGAACTGTTGGGATTCAGATCAGTGATGCTCCACTTCAGTTACCTGTTAAAATCCCCCACTCCTTATTCAGGGATGTGAGGATTCTCCTCATATTGATGTTGGAGTTCCCACAAGTCAAACTCTTTCGTCACCTATTAAATTAGATATCCCTCACCCTGTTGAGGATGTCACCCTCGCGACTACTGACCCCGGACAGTCAGAGGGGAGGGAATAGAGCTTGAGGATGATCAAGAGATGTTAGATCAGTTGGAAGCAGAACCTACTACTGATGACCTGAGACCTGAAGATTCAAGAAGTCCTCACCAAGCTAGGAGATGAGGAATTTGAAGAAAAGATTAATTATAAGGGGTACCTACCAATCGACATTGAATCAATTGAGGGTAGACCAGTCGATGAGGTGGTACAGGAGATAAGAGATATACTTAAGAAGAAGGCAATTGAAGCCTTTGATCCAGAAGCAGATGATTTGATGGAGGTAGACTCAGCTGGGAACATCTGTATGGTTGAAACTAGAGCATCAAATAAAGATGCTGAGCCTTCAAGACACCGATCTGATAAGGAAGAAGCCTCTGTAGCTGTAGATTCAGACTCTGATGGATCAATCAAGTTGAATGAGAAAGATGAATACATCTAGAGTCTGGAGAACAAAATTGAACAGATGATGCTCAGAATGGAACAGATGCAGAATCAGATGATTAAAGCTCAACAGTCTCAATCCGAGCAATTGCAACCTACAACACATACAGTGGGTGAGCACAGCAGGAAGATAGAATCAAGTCCTAGAACTCTAGAAGTTGCTTCCCCAACCTCTCCAGCTGACAAAGATATCCGCCAGATGATCGAAACCCAGGTAAGGGAGGCCTTAGCCCACTCTCAAGGGACTGCATCTATTCTAAAGGGTAGACCCTACCCTGAAGAATATGATTTAGTCTCTTATCCTAAAGGCTTTATGCCACCTTCATTCAAAGTTTTTAGTGGGTTAGAAAACCCAAGACAGCACCTGGCCCACTTCCGAGCGAGTTGTTACAACGTAGGAGGGTCAGATGCTCTACTCTTTTTCCAGTTTGTGAGTAGTCTATCCGGTATTGCTTTTGAGTGGTACGAAGATCTACCTAATGGTTCAGTGAAAATATTCACAGAGCTCGAGAGTCTATTCTTAAAGAGATTCTCATGAGCTCAGCAGCGTGTAACCGTTGGTGATCTCATCATCAAAAAACAAAAACTGGGAGAGTCTTTGGTTGAGTACATCTTGAGGTGGTGAAACCTCTTGATGAAGTGTGAACCCCAGTTGCAAGAGCAACATGTAGTGGAGATTCTTTTAAAGAATATCCACGGGCCTATTGCTTTTCTCCTGAAGGGTTTCACTATCAAAACCTTCGAAAAACTTTTGAATAAGGCTAGAAATCTACAGGAAGAGGCTTCCAAAATGCCATTCCTGAAGGATTCTAATGATGAGAAGAAAGCTAGTAAACTATTGAAATCCTTTGAAAAGAAAACAGCAATGATTTCAGTTGTTGATAAGGGGAAGAAACCAATGAAAGTTCAGTCCAGTAACCCTCCAACACAACAAACTCAAAAATCTCCACCTTTTCAGGTAACTTCTCAACCTACAAGAGATTCTCACCCGATTTCTTTTAAAGAGCAATTGGCCCAAACATATCCATTTAAAAGAGAGTTGGTGAGAATGATCTTTAAAAGTCTTCAGAAGAAGCCAGATTTTCGATTGCCGGAGGCCAAGAAGCCGGAAGAGGCAAATAAGAAGGATGATCCAACTTTTTGTCTCTACCATCGCATGTTAGGCCACACGATCGAAGACTGCATTATCTTTAAGGACTGGCTAGAAAAGAACTTTCGTCAAGGTAACATCATAATTCTAAAGGAGTACCTGGTCGATCCGAATCAGGGGTCTGTCAAATCTATCTCATGTATGAATTCTAACTTTTCTCTGTCCATTAAAGATGGTTGGGATATAGCACTATCCCGGGTATTTAAAAAGTTGATTAATAAATCTTTTCATCTTTCTCAACAGTTACCGATGAGAGCCCGGGACCCGATCTGGGAGGTTGACCTCGAGGCTTCGCAGAAGGACGTTGGGACAGTTTTCTCTCCAGTAGTCTTAGGAGCTACTGTATTAAATAAAAATAAAAAGAGTGAATCTTCTATAGAGAGGAAATTTATTGATGAGAGATCTGTACAAGTGGTTGATGGTGGTTCAAAACCTCTGTCACCACTGAAATTATCTGACTTTTACTTTGCCCCATCAAAAGAAAAGGGTCCAAAATCGAATAAAAAGTCTGATCCTTCTGCTCATATTTGGATGATTAATATTGAGAATAAAAATTTAAATGACTCTTCAGTTGAAAATAATCAAGAACAAGCTGAGATCAATCAAGAAATTCAAACGCTCAGCTCTCTAGATTTGACTCTTTAAGAGAGAAACGAATCTGATGTCTTATCAGATGGTGAAACCCCTGAAATTAACTTTCAAGCGAGTCCTATCATGATAGACTTTTCAGATTTGGGCTCTCGCTTAGATAACGACAATCAATCGCCTAAGGAGAGCGTAGACTCCCCTATAGTTTGTTCTTTCGATGAAGTCGTGTAAGTATAACTACTTGGTGGCAAGGTCTTACCCCCTAGGCTACCTCCTCAGGATAAAGGAAAATAAGTTATTTTCAATGATCCAATTCAAATCCCTGCTCAACAATCAACTCCAATTCTTTTAAATCCACCAGGACCCAAATGTTAACGTTCCAAGTGTTGATTATAATGTCTTAACTCACCTTAGGAAGTTGCCTGCCAAATTGAGCATTTATGATGCCCTTGTCCTTTCAAAGGAGATGAGGGAGACTCTAATTAAAGCACTTCTCGACCCAGAGATTTGCTTAGCTCAATTAGCTTCAACTGTCAAGGAAGAAGCTTTGTACTTTAAGGAAATCTCTTGGGTTACCTTCTCTGACGAAGATTTACTCCTTGGAACTGCTGACCACAATCGTAAACTTTACATCACCGTAAATATGGGCAAGTTTAAGTTATCAAAAGTTCTCGTTGATTCGGGTGCATCGGTCAACATGATGAACATAAAGACTCTCGCATACCTTAGAATTGATACTAGCAAGCTCTCAACTAACAAGTTAGTGCTTTTTTGGGTTCAATGAAAAGGGCGAGAAGGCTTTAGGTTCAGTTACCCTTCTTCTAGAGATAGGAGAATTGAAAACTGAAGCAAAATTTCATATAATCGATTCGGTGATGTCCTTTAACACGCTCCTAGGAAGGCCATGGATCTATGAGTATATGATGGTTCCTTCTACCCTACATCAATGCATCAAGTACCAATGAGATGGCATTGAGTTTGAAATTAAGGGTGATCTACAACCATTCTCTATTCACGAGATCAGGATCTACGAGGATGCGACATACTATGTACCTAAAGGGTATACTACTTATTCTAAGGTAGAGATCAACGTCAAGGAGGAAAAAGTAAAAAGTCAAAATTCAAAAGCAATTCAAAGATTGAGAAAAGAAAAAGTCAAAAATCAAACGAAACAAAACTCAAGTAGTGAAGACGACATCGAGCGTGTGATCTTTAGGCCTCCAAACATTATACCTCAAAGAGGTGGAGGATGGCCTAAAGAGCACGCGGTCGAGGTTGCCCTTCAGTTGAGAAGAGAAATTCCCTAATCTACATCGAACTTGAAACAAGTTCTGATGAAGACTTAAGAAAAAGGGGTGCCAGATTTGCTTTTAACTATACAAAAATCAATCCTCCTCCGAAGTTTGATCTCACTTTAGAATCGATAGAGACCAGGAGGGTACAAAATTAAAAGTTCAAAGTGACGAGCCTGAATTGAGTCTATATGAAAAGCTTAATAGAACGGTTGAATCCTTAACCTTAACCCAACTATCTGTTGACAGGGTCTCAGGGTTAGTAATTAAGGATGCCCCTAACTTAGATGGAGAAGTAAGGAAAGCCCAGAAGTTCTTCCCTCGCTCTTCCACCTCAAGGAATGAAGATGATACAATCCTTGAGGAGGCAAATTTCAATGAATTAATGGAATTACCTTTTGGTTACTTTCCTGCTGGTGTTAAATCTCTTATCTCTAAAGGTTTTGCTCCGAGTCAATGGACTAAGGGTCTGGCTAGATACCATGAAAGTCTTTGCAATTCAAAATTTAATAAACATTGGACCAGTGGTATCGGCTTTGGTACCGTTAGACCATTTGACGATGATGAATTTTGTTTAATGATAACTAGTCTTCCTGAATTTAAAAATGTCCCTACTAAAGTCATCAATTCATTCGATGGACTTTGTTTGGAGACTTTAGATGATTCTGACGAACTTCCGGTTTGGGATGTACCCCCTGAATTCGAAGAAGAAATTAAATCAACAGTTGATGAACTTAAAGAAATCAACCTTGGAACATAGGATGACCCTCGCCCCACTTTCATAAGTTCTTTGTTGAGTGAGGATGAGTCTAAGGATTTAATTCAACTTTTATCCGAGTTTAAGGATTACTTTGCTTAGACATACGATGAAATGCCGGGGGTTTTCGCTGACGTAGCAGTCTATAAACTTGGAATCTTGCATGATGTCATTCCTGTTAAGCAAGCTCCACGACGCATGCGTCTGGAGATCGAACAACAAGTCGTTTCTGAAGTCAAGAAGTTGGTAGAGGCTAGATTTATTCGAGAAGAACAATATCCTTCTTGGGTAGCCAGCGTCATGCCAATTTGAAAGAAGAATGGTCAAATTCGAGTCTGTGTTGACTATAGAGACCTGAATAAGGCATGTCCTAAGGATGAATTTTCTTTGCCAATCCCAGAACTCATGGTGGACATTGCCTCTTCGCACATCATTTTCTCCTTTATGGATGGCTCGTTTGGTTATAATCAAATCAAGATAGCACTAGAAGATGAGAGAAACACTGCATTCAGAAGTCCTATAGGGATCTTTTGTTATAGAGTGATGCCCTTTGGCCTCAAAAATGCTGATGCAACCTACCAGTGGGCCATGACTCATATATTTGATGACTTAATACATAATCAAGTCGAATGTTACATCAACGATTTAGTTATCAAGAGTAGAGTGAAAGAGGCTCATCTTTATGACTTAAGAACTGTCTTCAAGCGGTTGCGCCGCTATGACCTTAAAATGAATCCCTTGAAGTGCGCTTTCAGCATCACGTCAGGGAAATTCTTAGGTTTCGTAGTCAGACACCACGGAATTGAAATTGATCTTGCCAAAATTGAAGCTATCTTAAATATGCCACCTCCCAAGAGTCTCACTCAACTGAGATCTCTCCAGGGTAGGCTGGCGTATATAAGAAGATTCATTTATAATCTTTCAGGAAGATGTCAACCATTCTCTGTCCTAGCTAAAAAGGACGTCAAATTTATTTGGGATGAGAAATGTCAAAACGCTTTCAAAAATATCAAACAATACCTGACAAATCCACTAGTTTTAGCAGCCCCCATTCCTGGGAGACCTTTAATCCTTTACACTGCAGCCCTTGACGAATCTCTCGGGGCCCTTATAGCTCAAATCAATGACGATGGGAAAGAAAATGCTCTCTACTACCTGAGTCGAAGATTACTTCCAACGAAATCCGTTATCTTGCAATTGAGAAATATTGCCTTGCTTTAGTTTTTACAGCACAAAAACTAAGACACTACATGCTTTCTCATCAAGTCAGTTTGATTTCCAGTGTCAACCCCCTACAATATCTTATGACCCGGCCCACGTTATTAGGACGTCTGGCTCGTTGGTCTATGATATTATTGCAATTTGAAATCACTTTCATTCCCCTACGTACTGTGAAAGGGAAGGTCATCGCCAACTTCCATGCGACACATCCGCTACCGGCGGAATCTCCTATAAATGATGATTTACCTGACGAGCAAATCATGACTTTTGAGGAATCCAATACTTAAACATGGGAAATGTATTTTGATGGTCCAGCGTCCTCTCAACGGGGCAAAACACCACAATCTACTATTCCTGGAAAAGCTGGAGTCGGTCTGGTTTTCATAACACCGAATAAAGGAATGATGCTCTTTTCCTATCATTTATCAGAACCTTGTACGAATAACGAGGCTGAGTACGAAGCTTTGATAACTGGCTTGGAACTTGCAATCTTAATGGAGATTAAAGAGATTAAGATCTATGGTGACTCTCAATTGGTGATCAACCAAGTTGCAGGGACCTATGAGGTCTTGAATCCTAAGCTCCTGAAATATCACCAATACACAATGCACCTGCTCGAGAAAATTCCATTATAACTATGTAAAGGGTTCCTCGTGGAAGCAATTCCTCGGCGGATGCCCTAGCAAAGCTTGCAAAGGAATTTACTTGCCCAGAAGAAGACTTCATCCCTATAGAAGTTCAGGGTCGTCAAGTCCTATCTCCTGTAGATATGGAGTACCTCAACAAATAATCTTCCCAGATCCTTTCTACCTCTTCAGCAGTTGATGAAGAAGAAGATTGGAGATAACCTATAATCAATTACCTACAAGAAGGCAAGCTTCCCCACGACAGGTCTCTTGCCAATCAAATCAAGAAATGTGCCCTATCATATGCACTAGCCAATGATACGTTGTACCGACGATCGTTCGATCAGATGTGGCTCTGTTGTTTAGACAAATGAGAGGCCCTAAAGATCATTAACGAAGTCCATACTGGACTGTGCGGTGCTCATCAATCGGGTCCTAAGATGAAAATGAAAATTAAAAGACTTAGCTACTACTGGCCTATGATGATTGACGATTGCATAAAAACTGCAAAATATTGTCATCAATGCCAGGTTCATGGTGTGGTCTTACATCAGTCGCCTAATGTGTTGCATCCTACGAGAGCTTCATGGCCCTTCGAAAGTTGGGGCACAGATATCGTCAGGCCAATTGACGCTCCTTCTTCAAGGGGTCATCGCTTCATCTTAGCAGCAACTGATTACTTCTCAAAGTGGGCAGAAGCAGTTCCTCTAAGAAATGTAACATCACATCATATAATGAAATTCTTTCGTGACCATATCGTATATCGATTCGGCGTGCCTCACAGAATCCTATCCGATAATGGGTCCATTTTCAAGTCTACAAAAATTATTAACTTTGCAAGTCATCATGGTATTGATTGGAGATACGCAACGATCTATTATCCAGGTGCTAATGGATTGGCTGAGGCCTTCAATAAAACCATGGTACAAATCATCAAAAAGACCCTAGATGATAATAAACATCAGTGGGATAAGAGGTTGGTGGAAGCTTTGTGGGCCTATAGGACCACATATCGAACCCTGACCCAATCCACACTATTTGCACTAGTGTATGGGTCTGAGGCCGTACTCCCTCTAGAAATTCAAATCCCTTCACTCAGAACTGCAGTCCAGAATCAGATCACAACATAACAGAATGTATAACTTCGACTTGAAGAGCTTGAGGGTCTTGAAGAACGTCGTCTCCAAGCCCAACAAAATCTAGAACTCTATAAAGCCAGAATGGTTCAATCTCACGATAAGTTAGTGCGACCTAGAACCTTTCGAGTAGGCGACCTGGTCTTGGTTCTTCGGAGGCCTATCTTAGCCCACCGAAAGCTCGGCGAGAATTTTGAACCAACCTGGGAAGGACCCTTCATAGAAGAAATAGTCTACGAAGGAGGCTCGTATCAGCTAGTGGATTGTAAAGAAAATCACCCAATGCTTCCTATAAATGGACGATTCCTGAAGAAATACTGTGCTTGATGTAGCTTGAATTTCAAATTAATAAAACTTTCAAATTTTGAATCTTTTTCAACTCAGTCTTGTTCATGTTTTTCATTTTAAAATTCTAATTCTCTTCTCTTAAAGTTAGATATAAGTCACTATGCTTTCTTACCTTAAGATTAGATCCTTTAGAAATGGATAATGCTTTTTTATAGCACCATCCTAATTTCAAAATTCAAATTTAAAATTTTATCCTCTATGTGAAGCAAGTTTCCTTCACATATGATCATTCCTGACTTGATCCTCTTTGTAGAGCAAGTTTCCTCTATATACGATCATCCAGACTCGACCCTCTATGTAGAGCAAGTTTCCTCTATATACAATCATCCAGACTCGATCCTCTATGTAGAGCAAGTTTTCTCTATACATGATCATCCAGACTCGATCGTCTGTGTGAAGCAAGTTTCCTTCACATACGATCAATCCAGATTCGATCCTCTGTGCAGAGCAAGCTTCCTCTACACATGATCACTCCAGACCCGATCCTCTATATAGAGCAAGTTTCCTCTATATACGATCATCCAGACCATATCCTCTGTGTAAAGCAAGTTTCATTTACATACGATCACTCTAGACCTGATTCTGTGTGAAGCAATGCTTCCTTCTCACAGAATCTTCCAGTTTTCTTTTCCTTAAGGTCAGATGTGAGTCATCGTACTTTCTTTCCTTAGGATTAGATCTTCTAGTGATGGAGCACGCCCTCTGTGGCACAATCCTAGATTTAAAATCCAAATCCGAACTTCTGTGGGAAGCAATGCTACCTTCCCTCAGGGTCCTCCAGTCTTCTTTCCCTTAAGGATAGATGTGAGTCATCGTGCTTTCTTTCCTTAGGATTAGATTTACCAGTGATGGATAATGCCCTCTGCGTCACCATTCTAGTTTCAAAATTCAAAACTTTAAGTCTGATCTCATATAGGAAGCGATACTACCTTCCTATGAGATCATCCAGTTCTCTTTTCCTCATAGTAAGTATTCTCCTTATCTTAGGATTATATTCCCTAGTGATGGAATAAGTCCCCTGTGGCACCATCCTGGATTCAATTTTAATTTCAAAAATCAAACTTCCTTCTCCTTAAGGTTAGGCTTTTCTCCTTCCCTTAGGATTAGACTCCCCAGTGATGGAATAAGTCCCCTGTGGAACCGTCCTAGAATTAATTTCAAATTCTAAAATTAAGCTCTTCTTCTCCTTAGGGTTAAGTTTTCTTCTTCCTTCCCTTAGGATTAGATCCACTAGTGGCAGAGTACGCCTTGGTGGCACTGCCTCAGTATCAAAATTCAAGCTTGATCCTCTATAGCTAGGAAGTCTTCCTTCCTATATGATCATCCAGACGTCTTCTTCTTAAGGTTAGGACTTCCCTTCCTTTAGGATTAGATCTATTAGTGGTAGAATACGCTTTTTCTAGCACCACCCTAGTATCTATTCAAACTCCGATTCCCCAGGGATAGACTTTTTATTCCCCTAAGGATCAAAGCTCTAGACTTGACCATTCTATTCGGTCAATGCCAATATGTGCAATAGACCTACATTCTATTACACATATTGGGGGTCCATTTTTTGACCTCATTTTTGTATGAGGTTAGTAGGACCAATCCAGACCTTAGGATCTTTCTAACCCTTAGGATCAATTCTGACTCTAGGATCAATCTAATCCTAGATCAATCCAGATTCAAATCAATCCTGATCTCAGATCAATCTAATTTCCAGACTATTCTAGATCCTATGATCTTTCCTAGATTTTAGATCTTAGGATCATTCTAGACCTTAGGATCCTCCTAGAACCTAGATCCTAGGATTCTTCTAGATCCTAAGACTATTCTAGACCCCAGGCCCTAGGACTTTTAGATATTAAGATCTTCTTAGACTTCAATCCCTAGGATCTACTCTAGACCCTAGGACTCCTTCAAATTCATTTAGATCCCAGGATTATTGTAGATCCCAAATCTTAGGATTCCTAGATCCTAAGATTCTTCTAGATTCTAGGATCTTCAAAACCCCAAACCCTAGGATTTTCCTAGAATTTATACTTTAGGATCTACTCTAGATTTAAGAATCTTCTAGATCCTAGAACCTAGGATTTCTTAAATTCTAGAGATCTCCTAGATCCTAGACCTTAGGATTCTTCCAGACTTTAGGTCTTAAGGGTCTACCCATGTCCTAGATCTACCCAGACTCTAGATCAATCTAGGTCTTAGGATCCTCCTAGACCTTAGATCTATCCAGACCTCAAATCCATTCAAATTCCAGACTAATCCAAACTTTAAATTAATCTATCCAAGACTCAAATCAATCCAAAGTTCAAGTCAATTCAAATCCCTGACCAATCCTGACCTTTAAACAACCCAGATTTAGTTGCTCCAGCCTATGACCTGACTTTAATCCTATTTAATCATCTACAATCATCCAAATGATTGTAAATGATTTAGATAGTTCAAACTCTATCATTCAAACTCAAAATCCAGCTCAAAACTAGAAATCCAGACTCAATTCTAAGGCCAAAGGACTAAGTCCTCAAAGCCTTTTCCAGTGAATCTTTGAACACTTCAAAACCCTACCAAATGACCACTGATTCAGGGTCTATTAGTTCCACATTGATGTGACATGTCTCTAGAGGCAACCCCTCTAAATTTGAGCTCATTCTGAGGTCTCTAACCCTAAAAACTAGATTAAAATCTAAAGGCTATAAAACCTTTAAATATTTACAATCTATGCCACTGGAACTGCCACCCAGTGGATCCTGACCTTGGAGCCTTCTCCAAACCCTCAAATCACCCCCAGACCCTTGATTATAATCCATTGAGTAATAAACTGTATTTTGTTGGATTCAATTTGACCCCTAGTTGACCAGGGGTCAAAATGACCAAAATACCCCTGTGGGGGTGTAAATGGTCATTTGAACCAAATGAATTCCAAATCGAATGTAACCACCTCCAGCAAGTTTCAATCATCAAACCAAACCTGTTGGACCCAAAACCAGCCCCTGGGTCAATCTAGTTGACCAAGTCAACCAGGTTGCAAAATAGGTCATTTTGACCAAATAACCTCCTCACAATTTGGGACCACCTCCATTGGTCTCCAAATATCAAACCAAATCTGTTGAGCTCATTTCTAGACCCCGAACCCACCTGGTTGACCAAGTCAATCAGGGTTGACCTAATGGCCCATTAAGGGCCCAAATAGGACACTTTGACCAAATAACCTCTCCAGACCCTGTGACCACCACCAATAGGTTCAAAATATTATTTTGAATTTGTTGGACCCACTTCTAGCCCCTAGGTCAACCTGGTTAACCAAGTCAACCAGGGTTGACCTAATAACCCATTAGGAGTTCAAACAGGTCATTTGACCAAAATGACCTATTTGACCCCTGAAAATACTCCTACCAGACTTTAAATACCATTTGAGATTGATCCAACCTAAACCCTAGCTCTGGGTCAACCTGGTTGACCAGATCAACCCTTAAACTCCTATTCCATCAAATCAAACTTTAAACACATTCAGAACTTCCAAACCCTGAAGCTCACTTCAATAGATGTTTCAAATAAATTCTAATCCAACTCCAAGTCAAATCATGCTTAGTTTGACCTAGTCAAACCTAACCCACTTGGTCAAATTTCTTTTCAAATATTCAAACTCTAAACTCAAAACATTAAATTCTCTTTAGAGTTATCTAACCAGCTCCTAAGCTCTGTCCCATGCCACCTCATTAGTCAACAAGTCAAGTTGACTGGTCAAACAGTCAAAACAAGGCATTAGGAAGGTCAAAGTTGGTCAAATGACCTCTTAAGACTTAATCCTTTAAACCCGAACCATTCTAGCAATCCTAATAGACCCCTAGGCCTTCTCTCATGCCACCTCAGTTTCCATGTGGCATGGAGATTAGTCAAACAATCAAACTAAGGGTTGCAAAGGGTCAAATTTGGTCAAAACCCCTCCCAAACCTACTTCATTCCATCTCTAACCCTTCCAGCTGTCCTAAATGACTTCTGGAAGCTTCTTAAGCCCCCTCTAATCCTTGGATTAAAGCTTAATCAATTCATGTGGTCCCAAACTCCACATGATGCCAAAATGACCTTTCCACCTCATTGTACTCCCTTGTCCTTTGATGCTCTGCTCCCAACCACTCCCTGGATAGGTGGCAATCATCCAAGGGTTCATTCAAGCAATCTCTGCCTTTTATTCAATCTGGAATGAATTGAATAGGGCAAAACCTCTTAGGGAGCATTCATTCAAACCCTCACACTCTCTCACTCTCCCAGCTCCTCCAGATCCAACCTCCAGTTCCCCTGAGCCCTAATCCTCTCTCACATCCATTACAACTCAATTCCCACCGGTCAAACCCCGCCGGCCATCTGATTCTGGCGAGTTCAAGCATTTTTCATCCAAGAGGTCATAGGGCCAGATCCAGACGTCATTAGTTCGAGGGTTCTTCATCAAACATTTGCGTGGACAAACTACAATTTCAGAGAATCAATTTTCCCCCAAAATCTTATGGTAAAATTCTTAAAAACTCTAACCCTATGTCACTTAGCTTAGAGTTAAATAGCTTTCCATTAAGCTTAATTTAAGCCAAACCAAATGATCCACGTTAATTCTGTTCATAAATGTGATATATGTTTAAAATTTTATGAGTTTTGTTTGCCTAGTTTGAGAGAACGAGTCGAAAAACGAGCTTAGGGCGTTTTGCGTAGCCTGTTTCAGGTGTACAAGATCTCCACCGTTGATCTTCTGATCAACAGCTGAAATCCCGTCCTACCGCGGTTAGGATCAACCGCGGATCCGATCCGGGGGTTAGTACCGCCGTCCAGCCAGATCACAGCCGTTGAATCGAAATGGTGGATGATCGAACAGTCCGCATTATGATCCGACGTGGTTTAGTGAACCGCATATGCGGTTCCATCATCGCAATGATTGCGCCGCCAGCATTCATTGCTTCGTGTTTTGGAGCGTCCAACCAGGAAGCGCCACGTGGCTCCAGCGCCCCCAATTTTTTTTAAAATAATTTAAATAATGTTTTCAATCATTCTAAATAAAAAAATAGAAATTAATTTTTAATTTATATATATATATATATATATATATATATATATATATATTATATTAACTATTTTAAATTTAATTAATCAATTTAAAATTTAATATTAATTTTAATTAATATTAAATTATTAATTATATTAATTAACATTAAATACTTTAAAATTCTAATTAATATAAAATGATTTTAAAATTTTAATTAATTATAAATTATTTAATATTTTAATTAATATTAAATAATTTATAATTTTAATTAAGATTAAATGATTTTAAAACTTTAATTTATATATATATATATATATATATATATATATATATATATATTAATTAATATTAAGTGATTTATTACTTTAATTAATATTAAATGATTTAATATTTTAATAAATATTAATTTTAATTAGAATTTTTTAATATAATATTATTTAAAATATTTTAAAATTTTAAAAATAATTTAAAATATTCAAATATCATTTAATATTTTAATTGAGTATTTAAATAACTAATTAATATCTAATTAATTTTAAATTTAATATTAATCTTAAAAATATTTGAAAATTCAAATAAAATTTAATTAAATTATTTAATATTATTTAAATGATTTATAACATTTTAATAATTAAATAATTAATTAATATTCATTAATTTAATTAATCACTATTTAATAATTAATTAATTGTTTTAAAATATTTTAATTTTAAAATTAAATTAATTTATACTATATTTTATATTTGAATTAATTAAATACTTGATTATTAATTAATATTTAATTAATAATTAATAATTTAAGTATTTTTTTTTTTTAAAATCAATATGCATATATATATACTTAAATAATTTTAAAATTTTAGAAAATTCTTAAGATTTAAGTTAACTGATTTTAAAATTATTTTAATAATTAATTAATTTAAAATTAATTAAAAATTCCTTTTAAATGATTTAAACTTCAAAAATTCATAATAAATTTATTTTAAATAAGAAAAATGAGTATAATATATCAGAATTTTCAAAAAATTTAGCACTTTAATTTGAAATTAACTTCAGAGATCAAAACTTGATTAATATTAAATTTATTTTAATTACTTAATTATTTTAGTATTTAATTAATACCTAATTAAATACTATATTAATTATTTTGAAAACTAAAAATTTATTTTTCAAAAAACCTTGGTAGATCAGTAGATCTCTCATTTAGATATTAAATTCATTCAAACCATATTTTCAAGTATTTTAAATTTATAGTTTATATTTATATATATAATTCTATATATATTTTATATATATTTGAAATTTCTTTTAAAACAATATATATGTTTAAATCTTTTAGGATTGAGAGATCTACTTTGATATTTTAAGCATGGATTGAACATGATTCAATAGAATTAATGTGGAGTGATCATTAATCAATGAATATATAATTCAATGATTAATTTTTTAATTAATTGTATCTTATTTTAATCCTTGCATGCCTAGGGTGCACACACACCACCTAGCTTTAAGGCTCTAGAATTGATTGATTGCATGTGTATTTACTTATGTATATGTTAAATCAAGGGTTAGAAACATTGATTAAAACCCATTAAACTTAATGACATCATTAACGATAATAATTAAAGACTCAATTAGAGAACTTAGAAAATCTCTAATAATTACGAAACACCTCATTTTGACTTGAAACTTTGAACACTTAAACTTAGTGACACCCTCAGCTCATAAGAATATATCCACTGAATTTTGAAATCATTAATCCCCTCAATTAACTTAATCAAAATTGACCCTTAATTAAGCCATTTAAACTTCCAAAAATTATAATAAATCAAATTTAAACCTAAAAATTACATATAATACCTCAAATTGACCAAAATTAAACCCTTAATCAACGAAAAATAAAATCCCCTTTACTGGACTTCAAAATTAAGTTTAATTTAAGTTTAATGAAATTGAATATTTAATTAATTTAATTAATTAAAAATAATTAAAAATTCTAAAATTTTTCTAAACACTTGGAAATCACTCCTTAGGTCATTCCTGACCTTTGGAGTTGATTTCAAGGAGTTTGAAGGTCATTTGGATTCACATCATAGAAAGGGCCTTAATTAAACTAATTTTAAAAATTCAAATAATTGTCAAAACATCAAAAATTAATAACTAATTCAAATGAACTCCAAATTGAGCAAACTCAAAGGCATATGACTCTTCTTGAGGTCTAATCTTTATCAAAAATGTTAAGTTTCCAGAAATACATTATTTTTGAAAAAGTCAACTTTTGGTCAAATCTAGTTCAAGATCAAGTCATAACTTCAAACCTTCATAATAAAATGTAATAAAATCTAAATTCAACATACTTACAGTCTAACTGATCATCTCAAGGTCTAATATTTTAATAAAATATTAATTTTCTAGAAATCATTTTTAATTTAAAATTCAAATTTTAACCCCTTTAATTAAATATGTTAAATAATTCAAATAATTTCAAAAAATTAAATACTTAATTTAAAAACCTAGAAAATATCAATCGCACTTTAAAACCAGTAATCAATCGACCATAATTAAGATTCATCAAATTTTAAAACTTAAATCAAATCTAATTTATTTAGTCATACTGGGTACCACTAGGTAACCCAGGCCTACGAGGCTATTAAATTAGCCCCAAGGAAGTTGAAATAAACTTCACGGCCTCGATGAGTAACAAAGGTGGTATCCAACAAATAATTAACAATCAATCTTAAAATTAATTTCAAATCATTAAGACTTAAACTTTAATCTAAATCTTCTTTTAAGCCTTTCAACCAACCAGAACATTAAACAACTTTAACCAATTGCCCAATACAGGACATATCCAAACCACACAACCTGCTACACACACCTAAATTGACTTGTTAGGACACGAACTCTAGCTTTAGGTTAGGCCGGTGTTCCTTTCTATTTTGAGATATATTAATATGCACATAGAATGAGAGTGACATCTTAGGTTAGATAACATATATACATAGGTTCACTATTCATAGACCTGTGCACTTCATATGTGTTAACCTAAGATTATGTCCCCAGCCCCTTGGCCTACGAGGTCCCCTTGAATGAGGTAACCCATGGTTGCTAACAAAGATCCTCTGGTCGACACTCAACTAAGTAGGCTAAGGATACAGACGAACTCGGGATAATGGAAAACCATGGGATCTTGACCGGGGACGTCATACCCACTTGGTAGGTTAGTTTCCACCCTCACCTCCTAGACATTCTCCTGATCTAGTGATCGAGAATATAAGTCCTAATTTTCTAATAAAATCAATCATTCAAACTTAAATCTCTTTCCATCGAATTCGAGCCCAACACTTAGGATAAGTTAAGGTGTTTCTGAAGTAATTCAGAATCTCAAAACACCTCCTACTCTTCTTCCTTTGACTCCAAAAATAAGTGTTCAATTTTGATCCAATCCCTGTTGAAATCCTAGTCCCTACCTCCTTTGACTTCAAGCTTTGAAATCCTAAATAAAATTCGTATCGCTATTTTAATCGAGAGTATTCGTAGGAAATTTCTAGTTTCCTACGATGTAATTAACTACGAGGGCTTGCGCTCGTAGGAGATTTAGAAACCCAGACCAGATTTTCAAAATCAAACTTTTCAAAACCCTTAATTAATTATCTTTGGGAAATTCAAAACTAACGATCATTATCATCATATTCAAATTATGGATAGTAATTGATATCTTCTTTCTTCGGAGAGATATATCAATTGCAATCGTATTTTTTATTATGAAATTAATGATCTTTTTTATTCAGATTAACATAATCAAACAGTTGATTAAACATCATTGTCATCTTTCCAGATCATATGTTGTTTCTCCTTGAGTTTGATTATGATAATCAAGTTAAATCCAAGGATTTGAAATTTGAACCCATTATGGAACGATATGTTCACCTCTCGAGGTGATTTATCATTTATAATGAGCGTTCAATTTCAAAATTAAAAATTCCAAAAATTAAATATTTCTCAAAGAAAATTAAAAACGTTTTCATACATCTATATTTTTTTAATCACATCAGGAATGAGATTTGATTGAGAGCATTAATTGAGGGAAATTATTTAATATATTAGGGAAAGGTGGGGGCGGCCAAAGGAGGGGGAGAGATGTCCACATTCAATGTATGTGGCCCAAGGCATTAAATGAGATTTGAAATTAAAATCTAAAATTGATTTCAGATTTAGAGGAATTATGGGAAGGCTTTCAAAAATAAATTTGTTAATCAGAAAGGTTTTGAAATTCAAATATCTTTGAATTCAAATTAAGACCTTTTCAAGTTAACAATAGATTAATTTAGGAAAGTAATAAAGAGGCTATTTTGAATTCAAAATTCAAAATTTTTGGGGGAGGGGCCGGCGACTAGAGGGAGGGGCTGGTTAGGCCGTTGGTTAGGGGAGAAGGGCTGGTGGTGGAGATTTGAGCCGTGGGATTGGGTGTAGGGAGGTCGGCGGAAAAGCTTGGTCGGCGGCTATGGAGGGATTTTGGCTGGCTATCAAGGGAGAAGGAGAAATGAAGTTTAGAGAAAGAAAGATAAACCATGAGTCCGGATGCTTCCTGCGGCTGATGGGTGCTACGTTGCCCTCTTCTAGGGACTTCAAACAATAAGCCCAGATGCTTCCTATGACTGGTGGGTATTATTTTTCCCTCACATAGGGATTTCTACTCTCCCAAGAACTCACATAGCTCCTAGAATAAAGTGCTGAAATTTTTTATATTAATCATCCATTAACCATTACAATAAGAAGAGGGGCTATAAATAGCCCAATATATAATAACAAAATAAAAGACAAAAGTGCCCCCTAGGGTCACAAGAACCTACTCTCTCAAGTGAGGGTAAAAGCGAAAAGATACATAAATAAATCAAAAATACAAATAATAATTTAGAATAAAATGGTTCGATCATGGCCATCAATCTTCATCTCCTCCTATGATAAGCTTTCACAGTTGGTTGTCTGCATCATTCTCCCAGGGTGGAAAAGAGCTTGACTTCATCGAGTACGCATCCTGGGTTACCATGCTCTGATACCAAACTGATGTAGAATGGGAGGGGGGTCATGTGAATTTTAAATTTTCTAAGTAATTGGAAAAGGGAGGGAGGAGGCCAGCCAAAGAGAGAGGGGAAGGTAGGTGTCTAGGTTTAATGAATGTTGAATTCAAATTGATTCCTAATTAATTTCAGATTTATCCAATCCTTGATTAAAGAAAGGCTTTCCAAAATTAAGCTAAATAATTTAGGAGAGAATTTGAATTTTCAAATTCATTTGAATTTGAATTCAAAAACTTACCAAAATTAGAATAACTTGATTTAGGAAAGAATAAATTTTAGAGGGAATGAGATTTGATTGATAGCATTAATTAAGAGGAATTAATTAATATATGAGGGAAAGGTGGTGGCGGCCAAAGGAGGAGGGGAGAGATGTCCACATTCGATGTATGTGTTGCAAATCTGGATTTAAGGATTATGATTTTGATGATAACAAATATTTTTGTTTCTATTTGATTGTCTAACCTTTCAAGTCCAGAAGATCAAGTGCAAATCAAGTCAGCTCAAGATCAGGTCTATGTGTGTTCTAATATAATTTTTCCCTTTCTTGAGTCAAATGTATTGTAAAGGATCCCCCAGCTAAGTAACTTTACACACACGCACTCGGGGATAAATTTTTATGAGTTAAAGTTTCTGTTCTAATTTTGTTTAAATCATCCTGGGTGATATTTATATCATCCTAGACAATCCATAGAAAATAGAACTCTAATTAGGGAGACCATATTAAATCAGTCTGATTAAGCAAATCATCCTGGATGATACACCTATCATATAGGACGATATGCTCAAACCAAAAATTCCCAACTGCCAGACTAAGTTAGGCAAGTTTTTACTTTTAACTTTTTGATCTGATTGTCCTAGACGATACGTGTATCATCCTGAATGATTCATTAAAATCATGCCTAAATTAGTTAGGTGATTAAGGAAAGTAATTAAGGTTTGATTGATTCAATTATATCATGCTAGACGATCGCAAGATTATCCTAGACGATTAATTAGAAATCCTGACCGTCTAGTTCTTTTCACCTGGACAACCCAAACAGTGTGCTGGATGATATTCCCATTTTTGAACTAATCACACAGGACGATATCAATATCGGCCTAGACGATCAAGTCATTTTGAGACCGTCCAGCACAAGTTGCCCTAGATGACCCGAATAGTGTGTAGGATGATATTGGCAATTTTGAATTAATCGTACAGGATGATAGAGATATCGTCCGGGATGATCAAGTCATTTTGAGACCGTCCAGCATAAATTGCCCTGGACGACCCGAGCTGTCCTCTATATGATATTCCTGATTTATACTAATCGTCTAAGATGATTGCAGAATCATCCCGGATGATCTAAATAATTTTTATCTTCTAATCATCCAGAGGAACCAGATTGTCCAGGCTTATATGGGTGATTTTATACTGATCATACAGGACGATATATCGATCATCCTGGATGATCTTTAACGGTAAGTTAAAATTTAAGGTAATTTTTAAGTCTTTGTATTGAAGATCTCTTGTCTTCTATCGGAGAGATCTTTTGCCACTTTCTTTACCTGAGAGAGCCTAGAGAGAGGGAGAATTTGGGAGAGAGAGAGGATCTTGTGAGGGGGAGTTTGTGAGGTGTTCACAAAGGTTGCTCCAAGCAAAGATCTGAGTCATCTTCTCCGATCGTCGTCCCTTGTCCATTTTAGTGTCTCTGTGGAAGGATCGTTTGTAAGAAGATCAAGGTTCTCTGTCTACTTTAGGAGGAAGTGAAAGGAGGTAAGGTTCTCTGCCTGCTTCAGGAGGAAACAAAAGGAGTCCGGGTTCTCTGCCTCACCGGGTTGGTGAAAATGAGTTTTGTAAAGGCTTCTCCACCTTGCTGTGGGAGCAAAGGAGAGTCACTTTGTTTTAGTGCAATACCTGGAGGGGAGGCTCTTTGGAGTGGACGTATGTTAAGTTAACCAAACCACTATAAAATCTGGTGTGTTCTTTCTTATTATTTTTTGCTCTTTTTTTCTGTTGATGATCGTGTGAATGTGGTTATTGGTTTATTTTGTTAAAACATCTGCACATCATTGCAAAATAAAAATCATTTTAAAATATTTGAAAAGATTTTCAAAATTAATTTTGCTTAAGAATTTTTAAAATTACCAATTCGCCCCCCCTGTTGGTTAGCCTCGGGCTAGTTCTTAAGGGCTTAACATCCCGAATAAACTTTCAGTATGTGGCCCAAGGCATTAAATGAGATTTCAAATTAAAATCTAAAATTGATTTCAGATTTAGAGGAATTAGGGGAAGGCTTCCAAAAATAGATTTGTTAATCGGAAAGGTTTTGAAATTCAAATATCTTTGAATTCAAATTAAGACCTTTCCAAGTTAACAATAGATTAATTTAGGAAAGTAATACAGAGGATATTTTGAATTCAAAATTCAAAATTTTTTGGGGAGGCGCCGGCAACTAGAGGGAGGGGGTTGTTAGGCGCGATTAGGGGAGAAGGGCTGGTGGTAGAGATTGGAGCCATGGGATTGGGTGTAGGGAGGTCAGCGGTTAAAATAAAACAGAGGGTGGTGGTCGACTGTTGGAGGAGGGGAAGAGGGATGCTTGGCCGGCAGCTATGTAGAGATTTTGGTCGGCAGTTAAGGCTATGGAGGGATTTTGGCCGGTGGTCAAGGGAAAAGGAGAAATGAAGTTTAGAGAAAGAAAGATAAACCATGAGCCTGAATGCTTCCTGTGGCTGATGGGTGCTACGTTGCCCTCACCTAGGGACTTCAAACCACGTGCCCGGATGCTTCCTGCGACTGGTGGGTATTATTTTTCCCTCACATAGGGATTTCCACTCTCCCAAGAACTCCCATAGCTCCTAGAATAAAGTGCTAAATTTTTTTTTTATTAATTATCCATTAACCATTACAAGAAGAAGAGGGGCTATAAATAGCCCAAGATGCAATAACAAAACAAAAGACAAAAGTGCCCCCTAGCGTCACAAGCACCAACTCCCTCAAGTGAAGGTAAAAACAAAAAAATACATAAATAAATCAAAAATACAAATAATAATTTAAAACAAAATGGTGTGATCATGGCCATCGATCTTCTTCTCCTCCTCTGATAAGCTTTCACGGTCGAATGTCCACATCAGGTGGGCTTCACAAAAAGGTGAGGCCATGGATTTATTAGTTGTTGGATTTTAGTATTAAATACTTGAAATTTTGACAACTCTTGAAGTATATTAGGCACATCATGGAAGTTGTTTTTCATCAACACTGCTGGGTAGTGGTTTTTTCTTCTTCCTCGTAGCATCTTTTCATAGTTTATGTTAGCCTATTTTCTTTCCATAAAGCTGGAGGACAATTATCATCCAAGCACCTCTTTGTAGGTTATCATCAGCTTTTCCTACAACAAAATAGTGAAAATGTAGAGACAAGCAGGATTAAGTTTCACATGGAACTTTCTCTTATAAAGTAGTTTTGAAATGTAGATTCTTATTCTTTATGTGAGGTTTCCTAAAATATTTCTATTTGATCAAATGAACTAGATCAACAACTACACATCAATTAGTTTCAAAAAATGGAACTTGGGATTCGTGCATGTCAGACTTTCCATCTCAGATTGCATGCAAGAGGCCTTTGACTATGAGAAATATCTTTTTCTTTGGATTTCTCAAGCTATGCTTTGGATCAAGCTATGCTTTGGAGGATTCAATGATAATCTCATTACTAAGGCATATGAGCGTATTGGTTTATTGTATTTGAAAAGATATGTCAAGTTGTTGACTCTCACCTATTTCCTTAAGCTTTTGACTTAAAAATGAATTTGACCAATTGTATGTGGCCTAACTCAGGTCCTTTGATTCACCTCTTTTTACTAAATTGTATAAGAGTTGATAATTTGACTGAGATCAAGTAGTTCAAGCGATATGTGAATTATGTGGGACTTTTGTGCTATTAACCATGGTTGAGCAAGGTTTAAAATTTGGCAACTCACTCGACATATCTATATGGTTGAATGAGCTCTTGGTGCATCATAATGTTTAAAGGTTTCCATTTTTTGTGTCGTGATGGCCAATATTAAGAGCTCTTATATAATTGGGTGATTATTAAGACATGTTCGAGAGTTCCTTTTGGGCTTCTTTTTTTTTGTGTGTGGGTATACTTAGGACTTGGGAATGGCTGATGAGAGTTCTTTCATCATGTGCACTTTTTTTTGTGGCTTCTGTCTTGAATTAATCAAATCTTTTTTGTTCTCTCGTGGATGTAGGTTTGGACTAAAGTCACATAATTTTTGATGTTATTTGTATTATATTTTCTGTCTCCATTGTGTTTTACTTGTGGCACATTGTTCTCTATCATGGTGATGCTTTTGATTCAGTTACAACATAGTCAATTCTAATGGGGCTCATATATGTATATTGAAAAAAAAAACTTAAAAATACATGCTAAAATGGCATCAATTTTTTTTTCGAACCCAAAAAGCATATGCCATACAAAAATGAAACATATCAATGCAATAAAAAAGAGAACTTTCTGATAATGAAAAAGAACGGACAAGGAATAAATAAGCTAGTGTTGCCATTGGGTTGATGGCTGGTGACTTCCAAGTGACCCATGTCCTTATTACCAATTTAATGACCACACTCATCATCCATGGAGCACAAATCAATTGCCTGATGTACCACTTCCCATTTTGATTTGACTTTATCTGGAGTAATATGTTGTTAAACCATCATATATCAATTCTGATTGATTATAAATTGTTAAAACTGGAGATGACTAGTAGCTTACTGCTTTGAAACTACTAAGATGTTACCGAGCTTATAATCAGGTCAAGAAGAAGAATGGGCCAAGTTAACATAAAGGCGTGGAGGATTTTAACTGAGACTGAAAATGGTTGACTAGGCTGGGCAATAATGTAGCTACCCAGTTTACTTGTTATAGTTGGTAGTACGATTGGAATCTATTAAAACACGTTAGGGAGTGTAAACTAAGTGGTCGATTGAGGTTAGGCGAGTCTAAATTCTATTAATTATATTACGTAAAATTTGGTTTTGATTTTTAAGATTGGTGGCTACCAAACTCTAACTCTATTGACCCTTGATTGTTTAAGATTATTGACTTTCAAACTCTAGATCCTTTCACACAATATTTCATATATACCTTTTTTTGTTGTTCTATAAAAAGTAAAATAAGTCAATGGTTGTAAGGAATCTATAATCACAAGTAATAGAAAAAAGAGTGAGGACGTGGGTGCTAACCCAAACAGAAGGGATAACTTATCGAGTATTTGTAGGAGGGAAATTTTTTAGTTGTTTAAGAAGATTCAAGGTGTTGCTAGTTATTTGTTTTATCAATAGGAGGAGCTTTTAATTGGACTCCTACAATAAAAAAGGGAAGTGGTAGTAAAAAAATCTCCCTCTTAACATTTAAACTTCCTCACAGTAGGTAGCTAAGCTCTTTTAGTTGGTGGTATTGATAAGGTAGTATCTCTTCCTTATTTATATAAAGTACAATATCTTTATATTCATCTTTTTAAAATTTAGTGAAATATTTGATCTCTGTGCGTCTATGAATTTAGGTGAATCTTAACGAACAACATAAACTTTTATTTGTAATCTTTGGTGCATTTTTTGTTTTTTAGTCTTCATTTAATTGTACTCAAATTTCTATTACTATCCTAACCGGTGATATTAGATAGAGGTTATGGGGAGTACGATGACCATAAGGCTTGAGATTAAGAAGTTCAATGGATGAAAGAATTTTAGGTTCTGGATGTGATTCCCCAAGATCTAGAGAGGAATTCAATCCTAATTTCTTAAACGTATTAAGCTAATTTTCTAGCATATACACATACACCAGAGCCACTTGTTGGCCTGTAAATCGTCAATCAGCCCCACTTGCAAACTGCCTAATACCTACATCGGCAAAACTGAAAGGGGCACGCCACACTATTTACACGTTCACGAAGTAACTACCACTTCAATTTGTGTAAAAATAAGGAGAAAATGAAGCAGACGTTTACGCTGACTTACGCTGGATCAATTTGAAAATCCTCATCTGTTGTGGTCTTAGCTCTCTGGTTGTCCTGCTCCGTTTTCTCTGTCCTACACGCAAGCAAAGCCCGGCACCTGAGTCTCCGGCCTGACAACGATTTCACATTAAAAATCATGTAGCCATTCCTCGAGCTGCACAGATACATCCTAATCAGCCTTCATCCAACCTGTAGAGACCCTTGAAAGTTCGATAGGGATGTTAAGCCCTAGTGAACTAGTCCCGAGGCTAACCAAGAGGGGGGGGTGAATTGGTTATTTAAAAATTTCATGAACAACAGAACAAATCTTTTCGATACTTTGCAGCGGAAACAAGTAAACAAGAACGAAAAGATCAATCAATGATATTCACCCAAGCAATTAATATCAGAAAAGTAAAGTGCAGAACAGAATCAAAAAAGTATACCAGATTTTATAGTGGTTCGGTCAACTTGACCTACGTCCACTCCCCAGAGCCTCCCCTCCTGGTATTGCACTAAACAAAAAGTGTCTCTCATTTTGCTCCTACAGCAAGGCGGAGAAGCCTGTACAAGACCTCCTTTTCACCACACTGAAGAGGGCTGAGAACCCCGGATCTTCTTGCGAATGATCCTCCCACAACGAACACCAATTAGACGAAAGACGACGAGCGGAGAAGACGACTCTGATCCGTGCTTGGAGCAACCTTAGTGAATCCCTCACTAACTCCCCCTTACAAGATCCTCTCTCTCTCTCCCAAACTCTCTCTCTCTCTAGGGTTTCTCTGGAAAGGAAAGTGGCAAAAGATTTTTCTTGTTGGAAGAAAAATATCTTTTATAGGAGGGCTTAAAATTTTCCCTAAATCTCAACTGGTCGGCCATGATCGTCCAGGACGATCGCTAGATCGTCCTGTACGATCAGTTTAAAATCAGCTGTTTAAGCCTGGACGATCTGGCTCTTCTGGACGATCAGTAAAAAAAATTGATCATATCGTCCCGTACGATCCTGCGATCGTCCGGGATGATTAGTGCAAATTGAGGAATATCGTCCAGAAGACAGTTCGGGTCGTCCAAAAAACTTGTGCTGGATGACCAAAAAAAGACTTGATCGTCCAGGACGATAAGGGTATCATCCTGTACGATTAATTCAAAAAGTGCCAAAATCGTCCTAAGCATAGTTCGGGACATACAGCTGAAATGCACTAGACGATCATGATCGTCCGGGACGATCCTGCATTCGTCTAGGACGATATGATCGTATCAATCAAAAATAAATTGCTTTCCTTAATTACCAGATTAAATTAGGCATGATTGTACTGAATCGTCCAGGATGATACACGTATCGTCCGGGACGATCAGACCAAATAACTTAAAATAAAAACTTGCCTAACTTGATTTGGCGGCTGAGAATTTCTGATTTGAGCATATCGTCCCGTACGATCCAAAGATCGTCCACGACGATCTGCTTAATCAGACCCTCTTAACTTAGTCGCCCTAATTAGGGTTTCTGTTTTTACCTGATCGTCCAGGACGATGTGAATATCGTCCAGGACGATCTGAATAAAAAATGAACAGAAACTCTAATTCACTCAAGCTCTCCCCCTGAGTGTGTGTGTGCAAGGTTACTTAGCTGGAGGATCAGTTACATTACACTTGACTCAAGAAAAAGAAAAATAGTACATTGGACACACTTGGACCCGATCTTGAGTTGGCTTGAGTGGCTCGTGATCTTTTGTGCCTGAAATGGGTTAGGCAAGCAAAACACACTGGAAACATGTTTGTTATCATCAAAACCAGATTTGCAACAGCCCTTACACCGACTACCTTCCAAGCATGGTCTCTCCGTCCCAAAGCCCCAATCATGAGTTCTTGTTTGACATTATGAGTATAAGGAAGTTATTATTATTAATATAATAATTATTATTATTATAATAGTAATTATAATTACAATTAGAAGGAGGTGTCGCGATCATCAATTGGAAGAGTTAAAGATGTATACCGAGGTTAATTCTTCCCTCAAAGCCCTCAATTGTCGATTTTGATCCGATCGAGCGGACCAAAAAAGGCGAGTGCCCTCCCCTTGCTGGGAGGGGGCACTGAAAGGCTACCGAAATTTGAGGGAAAATGTCGAATTGCAAATAAATGCTTGAAAATCAATATTAGGGTCGATTCACTCCCCCGAAGCCCTCGGTCGCCTACTTGATTCAGTCGAGCGGACCTCAAAGTGCAAGTGCCCTCCCCAATCTTCCCTCGCGGGGAGATTAGAAATAAATAATCAAAATATATATCATATTTTTGAACTAATTTAGGAATTCTATTTTCACTATCTATTGGATTTCTACTGATACTGATATACTAAATCCATTAATGAAACTCTTGCAAATTTTAAATATTTATGATTTATGAGTAACAAATGTATGAACCCATACTTACTACAGAATCCAGATATGGCTCAACTTTATCACAGTTAAGCAAGACATACAATGTGGCAGCTCTCATCACTTTATCAGTCAAATAGCGTACGGTGCTAGCGCCTGCGGGCTCACCACTTCCATTGAATGCAAATATATTTGAGGATTTACATGAATTTGCATGACCCAAATTTTGAGGTGATGTACTTCTAGTTGATTGTGATGCTGTGTGAAAATAATCTGAACAAAACTTGATTGTCTCGTTCATTAAATATGCTTCACAAATTGAGCCTTCAGGATGAGCTTTATTCTTAACAATCTTCTTAAGTTTATTTAAATACCTCTCAAAAGAATACATCTACCGATACTGAACAGGTCCACCAATTGTAGTCTCATATGATAAATGTATGGGTAGATGCTTCAGAGTAAAAAAATATTGGAGAAAATATCTTCTCAAGTTTACGCATAATAAAGAAATATACTACTCCATATGAATCAAGTGCTTTGCATTTAGTTTTGAGGAACATAAATCCTTAAAAAAGATACTTAGCTTCGATCAAGAGCTTTAAAATTGGATCTGACAAAAAAATGAAGGCAGTTAATAGTAGACATTGTATGAAGATATGACTGTCATGACTTTTTAATTCAAACAATCTCCCAGATCTCATGTCAACACATCTGTTAAGATTGGAAGAATATCCATTAGGTACTCGTAGAGTCTGCACCCATTCATAAACTGCTCTTCTCTGCTCCAAAGTCAAGGTGAATGGAGCTTTTGGTTTGAAAAGTTTTCCATTTCGAATCCATCCGAACGTAAAGATGAAGTTTGTTTTGCGATCAAATGTTGTTTAGACAGCGTCGTGCATCAATTTTAAGTGCCGGTTGTCGATTTTGACCGCTTTCGCCTGGATTGATTGTGAGGGGCTCTCTTTTTTGCAAATTCAATGCTCAAATTGCAACGACACAGTCAGTTTGACGATCGGAGGTCGTCTGACCACTTAAGTGACATGTCGTCGCGCCAGTCGACCGTCACTTGAGTATTCTGAATTCGCTCTATTTTGCACATCGTTAGTGTAAGGGTCAACATGTTATTCATATTTTCATTTGTATTACAATTTACACCTTTGAATCTTCATATTTTGATATCGTTGTACAATCATTTCATTATCAATACAGTTAAAAATATTTTTTTTCAATATAAGTAATTTTATTTATCCGAGAGTCTCTCATACGATTGCGCAAACGATTCTTTACTATTTTCTTAGTGGAGAATGCTCGTTCGACCATTGCTGTAGCAATTGGTAATATTAGAGCAAGCAATACTATACACATTCATATTCATATTTATTTAACACAGTTTTCAGCATTACTATATTTTACATCAGATCTCTAATTTCTATTTCAGAAAATATACAAAAATTGCAAAAAAAAATTACGGATAGAGAGACCGAGGGAGAGACTCACGGTAGGAGAGCTTGCAGCCTTGAGGCTTGCGGGAGCACAGTGGGAGAGAAAGAAATAGTTATTTAGGGTTTTATTTATGTATATCAATTAACTTACCTAAAATATCAAAACATAAAAAAAGAAGGAAAAAAATGTGTTGGCTAGTGGGGGCACTAGTGAGGGTATGTGCCCCCAGTGCCCCCACCGTGCCTACGCCTCTAATGAAAATGCTTTGAGATTGGTTTGAATGAGCATGATGACTCTAAACACTCTGCCAAGTTAGAGAATGCGTCAAAACAATTGAATACTCGAGCTGATTTTGAGCTGGCCAATGCATATTCGAACCTAATTTGAGCTGGGGCTAGATTGGCTCAACTTCTCACTCCTATTCATTGTACCCAAGTATGCTAACATGGACCAATTGCTGTAAATATATCATTGTCTTGACCATCAGATAATAACAACTCGTTATAGCATCTAGCAATGCAAATTCACTTTCTAGCAAGTATCTTATAATCATTTATTTCTTTCTAATTAACAATCTTGATTCAGACGAAGACACTTATGGAAGGTAATATCCATAAGAATGATCCCTTGGAGGGTGAGAAACAAGAAACAACAGATGACGTTCTGGTGCGCCGTATCAAAAACAGAGAGAGAGAAAGAAAATACAGGGCAAGGAAGCGCCTTGAAGCAGATATGCTGAGATCCTATACAACCAAGCAGCAAATGTTTTGGCCTACTATATCAGCATCAGACGACACTTTATTGAGCTTTAAGTCCAATGGAAGCACTTCTCCATTAGAACTGCAACCAGACATCGTGGTTTCTCCTGCATATGGATCCCGTTTGTATAGTGGCAAAAAGTGGAAGAAGGAAGCCAGAAAAAGTACATTTTTCAACAGCAGTTGAAAATCCTTTATTTGAACAGCAACCAGCCCAAGTTGAATCAGTCATAAAAAACACTATATAAATCCAAGTGGCCGAAGAAATTGGAAGGCAGAAGCTAGACATAAGATTGTCAGGGTATTATGAGTATGATTAGATTACAGTTGGCTTGAATGTTTGATAAACCTGACACGTAAAGGTTGCTTGAAGGGTGACTCGAGGAACATTTGTTTGGTGAAGAAGGCTGCTTTCTGCATGAAAGGATTGAGTGACTGTTGAACTCTTTCGGCTCTTTTGGTTGACTAAAGTTAGAAAACATGGAGTTTACAAGTTTCAGTCATTTTGTTGGATGTAGTAAAAAAATTAATATGAATATTAACTTCTACAAATACCCTTCAACGCTTTTTAAAATGATGATTTTGTTTTCATTCGTAGATTTTATTTGGGACAGCTTTATATCACTATTTTTTTCTGCTTTTAATATACTTTTAAACTAAAAAATGGCTTTACAAAGCAGTAAAAAAATCATCCCAAACGGAGTCTTAAAATGAGTGAAGGTAAAATTATTACTTTTTAGAAGATATTTTCTATTATTGATCAGCCATATGAGCCGGTAGATCTTTTTTTATATACACGTTATTATTTGGAAGATATCAGTATTTCACTAATCCAAAGTCGTAAGTTTTGATAATAGTTACACAGAATATATCAGTTTAGCCAACAGTTCTAATTGTAATACAATTTGTGTAACAGCTGTGTAATATTGGACTGAGGGTTGTTCTCTATCCAACAAATTCAAAGTACTCGTTGATATTGCATGGAATCCTTATTAGTTCGGTCAGTTTGGAATATATCATAGTTTGAGATGGCATATTCGTTGGAACATAAATATTAATCTGCATTATTTTTATCATGTTAGTCTTCTCTATTGTCTCATAATTAAAGAAAGATAGAGGCTGAATTAAAAAGACTTGGATAAAAAGAATTAGAAATAATTTTTTTATTAGATTTAAATGAGAAATTGACTGTTAAGCCTCGTTTGTTTGTCCGTTTCTACTGGCTTCTTCCATCTGCCAACGTTAATCTGCTATTTGGATGCATAATTTTTGTAAAACTGTATTTTTCAAATCTCCATTTTCTTACCGGATTTCAAAACTTTTTATTTTTGCTTCTCTATTAGAAAAAGACAGTTTTTGAAACAACTATTTCTCACTAAAATTTTACAGAAGGACTTCTCCAATCAAACTATGCCTTAATAGCAAATAATATAAAAAATGATTCATATAGCCGATTCCACATAATATGATAAAGGTTTAATGTTGTTGTAATTGTAGTTGATTCCATCCGGAAGATGTTTATGGTTGATTGTTATGTTTGTAATTTCTTATAAGTGAGTTTGTGCAATTTAAAATATAAAATTTTGATTTAAACTGGACTCTAAATCAAAATTATTTAATAAAACCAACTCAATTTAAAATGACTTGAGTCTGAGTTGACTCGAAGTCAAATTTGAGTCATTTCTAAATTATTTTAGTTTACTTTCCAGCGAATGAGAGCAAATTAGAAATCGATTTGGTGATTGAGATGGAGATCAAAAACATTTGGAAATTGATTCCCTCTCCCTTACACCAAAAGTCAAAAGTCAGTCAACTCTCTGACTGCCCTCCACCAAATTTTGAAATAGATGTAAAAAAACTTTTACATTAAGTAAATAAATCTTAATCTCAAAGAATACCCCTTCTCCCGAATGAATTAATGGGGATTAAAATAATTTTCTCCGTAATTAATTGATTATAATGGAGTCTCCCTATTCTCCCAACACGTGCGTTAATTCCAGAGAAGTTTATAAGAAACTCGAAGGAGAAAGGCCGTCACACCAAATCCTTGAAAGATTTTCAAATAAGAAAAATAATCTTCAATCAAATCATGGAGCTCTTCTCATTTTCAGTGAACACTTCATTTGCCGCATTTTGTATCTGCAACCTCATTATTCTTCTTCTTGCGTTGATTAGCCTTGGCAGCCAAGAGGCGGCAAGGTACTACGACGAGTCTGAGGAGCAGATGGCTGTGGCTCCAGAAGAAGTTGAGGTTAACACTGGCAATTTTAATGTAGACGATAATGAAGAAGAAGAAGAAGAAAAAGATGATGATGATGATGATGAAGAAGAAGAAGATCATGATGATGATAGCGAGGATGGGGAGTTGGTGAAGGTGGATGAGTACATAGAAAGCATGCATCGATTCTGGGAGGCAGAGAGGAGTATGGAGAGAAGTTAGCTTCGGAGTAATTGAGATGTATGTATGTACGTATGTATGTATGTATGTATATATATATATATATATATATATATATATATAGAGAGAGAGAGAGAGAGAGAATTCAGCTTGCATAATGGCTCACAAATTCCTAGTGGCTAAGTGGGAAGATCCTAAATGTGTGTTGCTATGTTCTTAACCTCTTTCATTTCAGAGAACTCATTAGACAGTTCTCTTAATTGATAGCAATGATTATGCCTGAGAGAGAGAGAGAGAGAGATGTAGTACATAGGTGGAAGAATCGGATCTACTAGAAGGAATTCCCAATCCAAAAAACAAACACAAGCTTAAATATATTCATCAATGATCTTTCCTACTACAATACTTGCATATTTATAAACTAATAAGAACATTCTAGAAGCTAGTAGTAACAAACTTAGATAAGCTATTCCTAAAGAAAACATTAGCAATGAGTTCCACGTCATACTCTCCTTACGTCTACGTCATACTCTCCTTACGTCTGAAGAGCTCAACTCCATCGAGGCATGTCAACGGTAGATGTAAAAATCATAACTAGATCCCTGGATCAAAAATTCTAAGTCTTCGATGCACGTCCACAAACTTATTCATTAGCTACGTCAGTACCTTCAACTTTTTACAATTTTATATACCTCTCTTGGTAGATACACGGGCTTCTTGTTGTTTTGTATCTATTTGACCATCAAAGAAAAACAGCACCTTGTTTGCAGGCTGAGATATTAACCTAAGGATAATAACTTCGGTCTCATTGCCACCCTCTCCACTTAGAATACTTGTACAGCAACACCAAATGCAACTACTTTATCTAATCTATCTTTCTTGCACAAGCCAGCAATCATCGAGGAATATGCATAAACAATTAATTTGCTCTCTCCATTCTCCTCTGCCACATTCAAGACAAAATCAATATTTCTTGTTGGAACCACTGAAGCCCATAGGCTTAAGGACTCACCAATCCTCCCAACTTTACATAATATAAGGGCGTTGAAGGTGATGGTATTTGGATCGCAAAGATGAATTTTTATCTGGTTAAGAAGGGCTCGTCCTTCACAAGTCCTCCCCACCTTTTGAAGCCCGTTATAAGGTTGTTAAAGATGACAGCATCAGGTCCAACAGCTGAATCCAACTTCATCATTTTGTCGAACATCTGGATTGCAAGGTCGATAATGTGAGACTTACCTAAATGTTTGATTATAAGCTTCTGGAAAGCATAGAATTTACCAATTGAGGAAGAGAGAGGACCAGAGAGGCAATTTTACAATAAGGTGATCTGGCCGAGATTGGATGAGATCCTTAATTTGATGGTGTCAGGGAATCCTCCGGCGAGGTGATTGTCCTACAGCTCAACCTCAATGATATTGGGATGGCAAAATAGGCCTTTTGGATGGAGCCATTAAGGTAGTTTCCACCCATTCGAATACATCTTAGATACGAGCATTGGCCTAGGGATTCTGAGATTAGACCAAAGAGGAAATTCTCGAGAATGATTAGAGCATGTAACTTTTTACCAAAGCATAAATTCGGCGGGAGATTGCCAGTGAGTTTATTGGAAGATCAATCAAAGAGTTGGAGAAGGCTATCCATGCTTAGCCGTTGCAAAATGCTACCAATAAATGTTTTTGGGAAATTTACATACATGCCACTATATTACTATCATTTTACATATCTAACACCTCAAATATTAATATTACACTTATACCACCCAAATCCTTATTTTACCTCATTTCTATCACTCTGTCTACCGCATACTTCACAGCGTATTTCTCCCCGCCGAAATCCCCCCTTCATGCTCAACTTCTCACGGGCTATGTCTGTCTTCGTGAACCCCATTGCCCGGACATCTGCTCGCAAATTCCTTCATAGGCGTTGCCTTCTAGCCAGATAACGACTCCATTTAAAGCCATGCTCTTCATTGAAATATGAATGTATAGCAACTATGTAAAAGCAGTGAAAGTATAGCAACTATTTATTGTGATTGTATTTTCTGCTTTTAAAAATCTGTACTAATGTCTTATTAGACACTTTTCCCTATAAGTTTAAAGTAAATGTCATATTGACTGCATGAACAAAGAAAATTATTGTTATGTTATTAACTGCTCTAATCACTCAGTGAAACCTATCGTAATGGTTTGTTGTTTGCAAATAATGAAAGAGATTGTTTGAAACAGATATTTGAAGGAAATCGTGCATTTACTCGAAGCAGTTATTGATGTGTTCCAAGACGACCTATTTTGTGAGTACTGAATGATTCATTTAAAAGACTTTATAAATCTTTAAATAACATTTTTATCATTGATATTGTAGGCTTATGGTGACAATACTGGAAATAATTTATATGGAGAGTCGAGAGAGTATATTTCCGTTGTATTTAAGTATGGAGGAATATGGGTTGAAACCAATGACCAACACAGAAAGAGGTATGATGGTGGCAAATAAAGGACTATGAAATTTGAGAAAAGACAACTCACTATTTTCACACTTAGAGGAGAGATTGCAAGAATATATCCATGGATTAAGGGGCATCCATATAATATATATTATTACATATATGATACATCACCGAGGGAATACAAAGATATCATTTCTGACGATTAGGTAACTGAGTTGATAAAAGTATCCAATGATAATTTGCATGCTGAGATAGTTATTACAGTACAAGAAGTAGGACATGAATCTATTTCTAATCTTAGGAAACTTGTGACTTCTGAGCAGATGGTTGAATTATTTTTTAACCATAACGGTGGTATTTCAAGTGCTCCAACTTTATGTTATAAAGATATAGCTGTTGGCACCTTTTTTATCTGATACCACAAGTTTCAAGCATGCTCTATGATCAGTTGCCATCAAGGTGAATTTTTGAGTTGGGATAAAGGCTAGTGACAAGAAACGTGTTATTGCTATATGTTCTTATCAAGGTTGCAAATGGAGAATTCGAGCTTCCTTGTGTGAAGACACTCAAACTTTTGAATTTAGGAGACTTGATGGAGTTCACACTTGTCCTGGGATCAATCGTACTGGAAATAGACTAGCCACAACTACATGGGTGGCCAATGAGATTCAAGAGATAGTCAAAAGAAATCTTGGCATTCCTCCAAAAGATATCAATAACAATTTAGAGAAATAATATGGTTTTTCTTTACCTTACATGAAGCTGTGGAGATCTAGGGAGCAAGCTCATGACAATATATTTGGCTCTATAGATGATAATTATAAATGGGTACCAACACTGCAAGCTGAATTGATTAGTAGAAATACTGGTTCACATATCACATATTCGTATGACAACCGTGACAATTCATTTTAGAGATTTTATGTTAGCTTTAAGGTTTTTTCAGATGGATTCATTTATGGTTATAGACCTCTTATTAGTTTGGATGCATGCGACCTCAAATCCAAGCACTTAGGTATGATTCTATCAGCTACCACACTTGACGGTAATAATGGTTTATTCCCTTTAGGCTTTGCTATTGTTGAAACTGAATCTAAGCAGACATGATTGTGGTTCCTTCATAACTTGGGAGAAAGCATTGGTACTCATATAGAACCTCTTTCATTCATTACAGACATGGAGAAGGGTTTAGGCGATGCCATTAGAGAAGTATATCCAAGAAAAGAAGTGCAAATTTTTTTGGAAAAAGATAAAAAAAGTACATAAATGTAGCAGGTGTGCTCTTTAGGATAATCATCGAAGTACATGCAAGAACCCATTACAGAAGATCATCGATGACACATCAATAACACAAGTAGGGCAACCAAAACGACCAAAGTTGCCAAGTAGACGAACTGCTGAGGAGTTCGATGAGGGAGGTGAATACGAGTATTCGTATGTTGAAGGTTTTTAAGTAGTTGATGGTTAAGGTTTTTGTGTCCGGTATATTCATATATTTTGTAATTTTTTAAGTAGTTGGAGATGAATACAAATTTTTTTGGCTCCTGTTGTTTGACAACTGTTTTAATCTTTGATGTGAAAATGATATAACATTCTGATGATAACGTAGTGACCTTATTCAATCCTTTTCTTTCTGTAAAAATTTGAAAGGAAATTCTTTGTATCCACTTTCTTCATTTTTGATCTTAACTTGGCTCTTGATGCAAAGCCTTTCAATGAATTAAAGATGAACACAACATTATGCTACATATTTCTATTTCTCTTGTGCAATTTAAGCTTCATTTTTTAATTCCACAGCTGGACGAAACTTTAAATAGTTTTTTTCTTTTACATTAGGATAAAGTATGCTTATGTGCTTGACAAATATATGCTGAAATTGCATCTTACTTACTGATAATTGATAGCTTTTCTCCTTTGTGGATTTAATCAAATGCTGTAAATATTTTGCAAGTTCTTGTCTTTTTCTTTCATATTATGATTGATAGGTTTTGAGCAAGCTTTATTCTTAATCAGTTTGTGCAATTTCTCTTTCTGCTTCTTGTCCGTTGATTGTCTACTTCCCTAAATCAAATAGCCAATTAACTTCTTAAGTTGCGTTGATTCAAATTGCACCAGAGTTACCAAGTAGATCTGTAACAGACACTACAGGAAAACTGTCTGTTACCGTCGAAATTTTCGGTGGATGGTATCCGCCAGACATTAGCAACGCAATTACCGGCGGATTTGTCGCCGGTAATTGTGCGACGGAATTTTTGACGAAATTTTCGGTAGATTTTTATTGTTACCGACGGATTTTATCCGCCGGTAACAATGAGTTTTCCTGTAGTGAGACGATATCTGTGCTATAAAAATGTCGTTGGAGATCAAAGATAATTATAAAATTCCAAACTGATTGCTATCAAATTATTGTACAATAATTGAATTCAAAGTCTGTAACCGTGATTGCAAATTGAAGACCAAAACAGAATTTCTTTGCATTCCACAAAAGCAAAAAAATACTAAATTTCTTTTCATTCCACAGAAGCAGAAAGTACAGATTTTCTCCAACAAACTTCAAAATTTTCTTTGCATTCCACAAAAAAAGTGAAGATACATCATACCGCTACACTACAAAACAAGCCATAAAATCTTATGCTTGAACACATAATAATACAAGAAAAAATAAACTCAGATTGTAATGTCGATAAGAACCATCGCAATAAAAACTTTAATCATAAGGAGAATCAAGTCAAACTTCTTAGAAGTCCTTGCGTCAAAGGCCTTAAATTCATAATATGTCACATAAGATGGCTCTTCTTGCTCATCCACCCATTTAAAGTAATGGCAATCATCTTCACTTCAATTATAAATGCACCTATAAAACTACTTTCCACTGTTAGGTCCTCGGTGGCCTGTATACAAGACATATTTGAGGTGACAATGGCAGTAAACTTGGGAATGCTGCCGCCTGATTTTCACAAACGGATGAATTTTAAGAATACATTAAAAGCTGTAGAAAATCTGTCAAAAAAAGCACAATATTAGGTTTTAGCAATGTATCATAACTCACCTAGAGGAAACGTAAAATATAATAACCATTTAAAAATGTTGAAACTGAGAGCTACATGTTAAGGGATGTTGAAATTGAGAGCTATATTTTGTTATTTCTACTGAGAGCACGTAGGGAGAGATACAACAGAACTCACCTAGTTACATCTACAACCTCATGTATACCAAAAAAAAACCAAAAAGACCTAGAGGAAACTACACTTGGGAAACACAACTGCAACCTTATGTATACAACAAAAAACCAAAAAGACCTCCAAATCCAATGAACAATGCTAGCAGCCACCGCTTAAAGACCAAGATCAAACTCAAGCAAACAAATTTATTTGGAGCACTCGGGAAACACAACTACAACCTCACGTATACAAAAAAAACCGAAAAGACATCCAAAGCCAACGAACAATGCTATCAGCTACGACTTAAAGACCAAGATCCAACTCACCTTCCTTCCGTCTCACGAGCTCTGATTTTCCATCCTGTTACAAGCGCTAACTTCATTCCAGATCCACGCCAAACAAGGGGGAAGAAGAAGTCGTTAGGACCATGGTAGACGAAGTGGTAGAAATGAGATAAAATATAGATTTGGGTGGTACAAGTGTAATATTAATATTTGAGGTGTTGGATATATAAAATGATATTAATATAGTGGTATGTATGTAAATTTTCCAAAAAAAATTTCCCAGAGTTGAAACACTTCAAGCTCTGAAAGATCACCTATGAATTCTGTGATAATGTCGTAGAGCTTGTTCTGGAGGAGATTCAATAGTGTGAGCAGTGTAGGACTGGTGATGGGCACAGGTAGGCATGCGGGCATCATGAGCATAGGGACGGGCTCCGTGAGCGTGAGTGTGGGAGCCACGAGTTGGCTGGTGCCGCGTGGGTTCCTAAGGTAGGAGCTAAACAGGATTGTAGGAGGCGTTGGTCATGGGCGTGGCTGGACTTGGTTTGGTTGCGTGGAGCACGGACAAGGCTGTGGGTCAATCGCATGAACTGTAGGCGATGGGCTATGGGTTGATTACGGGAGCGGGCAGGAGCAGAAGTGGAAGCTGAGTGCAGTATGCCAGTCTCGCGTGGGCGCTTGTTAGGTTGCATGTTGGAAGCGAGCCGACGAGCTGAGTAGAGGAAAAATCGATAATAACAGTAGCATTTGCTTCATTGGTTTCCAGAACGCAATAGTCGTGTTTGTCTTTCTAAGCTGGAACATCTAAATTCTATTTGATTCTATTTTGCGGATCAAAGGCCTACTAGACGGGCTCTAGATGGCAGGAGCAAATTGAGAGCGAGAGCATGGTCCGGACGGACGTGGGAGTGGGTTTGGGGTCGAAAAAGTGGAGTGGGAGTGGATCATGATCGCAGGTCTCATGGCTAGAGGAATCAAAGGTAGAATCAGAACAAGCAGACACATGGGATACTGGGTGTGCGACAGGATCTGATATGGATATGGTGTACTTAAGCGAAGGGGAGTTACGGATGACGGGCCTGGACTACGTGATCGGGTAGAGGATCTATCCATCGAAGTGGAAGTTGGAGCAGAGAGGAGTCGCGGAAGACGCGTTCGTGAGAAGCATTGTTGATGGGTCACCGATCGGGCCGATCGTGCCATAGGAGTGGAAGTTTGAGCGGAGGATAGTCAGGCAGAGGATCTCTCCATTGGAGTGAAAGTTAGAGCAGAGGATAGTCGTCGATTGCCCATCTTATTCGATGTTGATCGTCATCGATCATTCATTTTCTTCGGCATCTATCGTCTTCGACCACCCATCTTATTCGACGTCGATCTTCATCAACCGCCCATTTTCTTCTACTTCGATCGTTGTCAACAACCAATCTTCTTTTGTAGTCTGCCATTCTTCGCAAACTCTAGGCTCTGATATCAACTAACGTAGTTGATCGGCAGAAGAATCGGATCTGCTAGAAGGAATTCCCAATCTAGGGAACAAACATAAGCTTAAAGCTCCAAACTAGGCCATATCCTAGTTGTGCTACTACTGCTGTTGGGTGACGTATACATTGAATTGATCAACATATTCAGTATGCTACTGCTCCTTTGCAACCATGTAGGAGTCAAAGTGGGCCTCCCACTAGTCAAATCTGTGCACCATTTGATCCAACGGTGACTCCAAGAAGAAAGGAGCAGGTGCAGGAACATATTCAAGGACAGGCTAAGGAGCAGCTTCTTCCTCTTCTCCCTCAACATCCGTGTTGGGCTCCGGATGAAGATGAGTGATGTGAAGAATATGGAAAGAGTTGTCAGAGTAGAAGGAAGGAGGGACATTTGGTGGAATTGGATATTGAAGATTATATTTAGTTTCAAGAGCGTAGGTTATGATGTGTCCTAAGGCTAAATTGGGACATATTCTATGGCCTGGATCCTTAATGCTAGTTAAATATTCAATGTAGCGAAATAGAATATCAGTAGCATTGAAGTCATGATGGACCATGATGTAGTAGGTAGTCATTGATAATAAGGGAGTAATGTGGATTCGGTCACCAGCCTTTAAAATAATATAAGATCGAAGGGCATGCTGGATTAGTCTAGCATCCTTGACTAAGGAAGTACAGGCATTATCATGGTAGGGGGCATTTGGTGTTCCTAAGGAAATGATTTGTGAGACTCAAGTTAAAATCAGTATCAGATGACAAGAGGTAAAACTTATCTCCAGTGATGGAAAGTTGGAGAATGTCATGAAAATTCTGAAAGGTTAATTCTATGGATCGTCTGTTAATTAAGGAGCAAAGGGAGGTATAAGCAGAATTAATGCGTAGGTTCACAAAAAAGATACGAAGAACTTTAGTGCTAAAAGGAATGTGAAGTGTCAGAATGAATGTAAGAGATGTGTGAGCAAAGAGGTCAAGTACCGGATTAGTGAGGATACGTTGATTCACTATTTTGGACTGGGTAATGCTGACATTTAGATAGAGTTTGAATATAGCCTGATCGGCTGCATCAGTGAAGTGAGGATCAACATTCCCCTTGAGGAACTTGCTCCCTACTGCCCAGCCCTTTTGCCACCAGCCATAAGAAGTAGAGTGTATGAGTATAGAAAGAATGAGTGGTGAAGACAAATGGCTAAAATGGGCTGTTTAAATAAAAATCATCCAAATCATACTGGATGATCGTGAGATCATCGAGGATGATAGGTAGCAATAATTACATCCAGGATGATTGGTCAAAAAGGTAGTCGTATCATCCAGGATGATCAGATATCATCCAGGACGATTAGACATAAACGATCGTCCCAATGAGTCAAGTTGGATGACTTTTGACGAAAAGTATCATCCAGGATGATTAGGTGGATCATCAAGGATGATATGGAATTAATGAATCGGATGGGCCAAATTCAAGTCATCCAACAGCTGCCACATGGATCATCCAAGATGATGAGGTATATCATCCAAGATGATCACCAATAATTAGTTCAGATCAGCCATTGGTTCATGATGGGGATGAGTTGAACATATCATCCAGGATGATGTGAGGATCGTCAAGAATGATGTGAACAAAAAAATGGAAAAATGAAGGATGGAGAGGAGTGATCAGGGAACCCAAAAATCACAAAAAAATTAAAATCAAACCAAAGACAGAAAAAATTAAAAGAAGTAAAATGAGGAAACAATAATAAAAACCAGAAAAGGATTTTTTTTGTTTTTTTGAATCGATCTGCTCCAGTAAATCAAAATTTTTTTCTTAATTTTCAATTCAAAAGCCAATAAGAAGAAATTGACGGGCTAAAATTCAGAAAAATTGGAAAATCAATTTTTGTAACTCCTACCTCGGACAACTTACAAGTTCAAATTCCTTCGAAATAAAAATCTAATTCAAAAGAGAAGAAGTTAGATAAGAAACATAATCTTTTCATACATCATTCCAGAAAAATATCTGATAAAATAGTATTACAAATTAAAGAATCGAAAATCATGATTTTTACTCTCAAGAGTTTAAATATATTAAGTGTTATATAAATTCTTCAAAGATTTTTAAAGATTTGAAAGAGGAGGAAGCTTCTTTCTTTGTGGGCTCATTTTTTGCCTATTTTTCAATTATTTGACGCACTTTGTGCATCTTTTGATTTAAATATACTTTGTGTATCTTTTCAATTTTATTGGCAAGTATTGTGCATCTTTTCAGTGTTGGGCTCATTTTGTGACTCTTTTTTCAGTTGATTTGTATACTTTATGCATCTTTTGCAAGCTTTTCTTTTAAAACCTCTAAAGAACTCTCAGTTGTGAAATTATCTTCCAGATATAAGAGAAGAAGAGAAGACTCACTCTCTTAGATAAGGAACAGCAATCCACAAAATAGAATCATTCTCATATAATAAATACAATGACTTGTTTAAGAAAACACGAAAGTGATTCAATGATTTGGAACACTACTCATATGAGACAAATTATTATAGGAAGATAAAAAGATCTCTATTTCAAAGTCCAGCTTTTTAATTTTAAAAAAGATTTCTATTCAAAAAGAAAAATACACCAATAAAGAAGTTAGAGGAAGAGAAAATAATCATCAATGTTTCTTCCTTTTAATTGTTTTAGAGAAGTAAATCACTGTTTACAAGCTTCAAAATAAAAATAAGGCAAAACTCTTATTTAAAAATTAAGTTTATCAGCAGTAGTAAGCAGTGATCTAATTCTGAAGAAAATAAATAGTAAATTATAAATAAGAGGAAAGCACATAAAAAGAAATAATCAAATAAGGTAAACAACAATAATAAAAGAAAATTAACAGAGAATAAAAACCAAAAATAAAGAATAGATAATCAAATCAAATAAAAAATAAAAAAAAAATCAAAAATCAATCATCATCAAATTCATACATTTATGTCAATCACACCCAATCTCGTCCTTAAGATGGTGAATGTGTTAAAGGCCAGTGGTTTAGTAAAGATGTCAGCCAGCTAATTTTTAGTTCCTATATGGTGTAACTCAATGTCTCCTTTGGTAACATGGTTCCTAATGAAGTGATGTCTTATGTCAATGCATTTAGTCCTTAAGTGTTGGATAGGATTTTTAGAGATGTAGATGGTACTAGTGTTATCACAAAGAACTAAAATTGTCCAAACAAGTAATCCTAAATCCAAGATTTGGTACTTCAACCAAAAAACTTGGGCCACACAACTTCCTAAGGTAATGTACTCAGCTTCAGCAATGGAAAGTACAATAAAGTTTTGTTTTCTACTAGACCAGGAGACTAAGGACTGTCCTATGAATTCATAAGTTCTAGAAGTGATTTTTTTATCCACCATATATCCTGTAAAATCAGAATCAAAATATCTGATAATTTTAAAAGAAGTGTTGTGTCTAGGATACCAAATTCCTAAGTTTGGGGTCCCTGAGAGATATTTAAAGATTCTCTTAACTGCAGTCAAGTGAGATTATTTAGGATCAACTTGAAATCTAGCACGGAGACAAACACTAAAAATTATATCAGGTCGACCAGCAGTCAAGTAAAATAGTGATCCAATTATTCCTCTATACTTCTTTTGATCAACAAATTTTCCATTTGAATCCTTATATAATTTGACAGTGGAGCTCATGGGAGTGTTTAGTAGCTTGGCTTTATCCATTTCATATTTCTTTAAGATGTCCTTAATGTATTTTGATTGATTGAGAAAAGTTCCATCATCCATTTTCCTTATGCTAAACCCTAAAAAATAGGACAATTCTCCCATCATACTCATCTCAAACTCTTTACTCATTATTTTAGAAAAATCATCACATAAATTTTGATCAGAAGATCCAAAAAATATATCATCAATATAGATTTGGACAATGAGTAAATCATCTCCTACTTTTCTTAAAAAAAGGGTAGTGTCTACGCTCCCCTTAACAAACTTCCTTTCCAGTGGGAATGTACTAAGCCTCTCATACCAAGCTCTAGGTGACTATTTTAATCTATACAAGGCCTTTTTAATTTGTAAATATGATTTAGAAATTGGGAACTCTCAAAATCTGTGAGTTGCTCTACAAATACATCTGTCTTTATTAACTCATTTAAAAAGGCACTCTTGACATCCATTTCGAAAAGCTTAAATCCCTTATAATAAGCAAAGACTAGTAGCACTTTAATGGCTTCCAATCTAGCTGCAGGGGCAAAGGTCTCCTCAAAATCAATCCCTTTTATTTGGTTGTACCCCTTAGCCACCAATCTTGCCTTATTCCTAACCACCACACCAGAATCATTCATCTTATTCTTAAAGACTCATTTGTTCTCACTACACTTTAATTCTTAGGTCTTTCTACTAACTCCTAGATATCATTCTTTACAAATTGGTTAAGTTCTTCTTGCATAGCTAAGATCTAAAAATCATCAGAAAGGGCTTGATTGATGTTGGTGGATTCAGTCATTGAGATAAAGGCAGAGTGGTTCACTTCCTTTCTAAGTCCATGCCTAGTTATAACACCTTCAAAAGGGTCTCTTAAGATCAGTTCTTTAGGATGACTCGAAGAATATCTCCATTCTCTAGGCAAAGTATTTTTCAGGTTCCACCCTTTCCTCCATATTTGCAGTTTCTACTCCTTGGGTAAACTTTCCTATTTCATCTTCTTCCTCAGCTCTAGACTCCTTAGAATCAGATTCATCAAATACTACATGAGTAGCCTCCTCCACAACTAATATCCTCTTGTTAAACACTCTAAAGGATTTCCCTACACTTGAATATCCTAAGAATACCCCTTTATCAAATTTTTGGTCAAATTTTTCTAAGGATGATTTCCCATTGTTAAGAATGAAGACCTTACAGCCAATGATATGAAGGTGAGACAGGTTTGGTGTTTTACCCTTAATGATCTCATAGGATGTCTTATTTAGATTGGATATAATATTCATCCTATTCAACACATAACAGGCTGTGTTCATCGCTTCTGCCCAAAAATATTTTGGAAATGAATACTCATTAAGCATGGCTCTAGCAGCTTCCACTAAAGTTATGTTCTTTCTTTCAGCAACCCTGTTCTACTGAGGGGTCCTAGGACCTAAAAAGTTATAACTAATCCCTTACTCCTTATAGAAAGTTTCAAATATCACATTCTTAAACTCTCCACCATGATCACTATGAATGGTCAAGATCTCAAGACCTAGCTTCTTCTGAATTCAAGTGGAGAAGGTTTTAAATTCATCAAACAGCTCAGTTTTATGTGACAAAAAATCTAATCCAAGTGAACCTCGAGTATTCATTGACAATCACAAATCCATAGACTTTTTCCCCTAAGCTGGCAGTGCTAATGGGTCCAAATAAATCCATGTGAAGGACTTCTAAAGGTCTATAGGTGTTGACATCCTTAATGGAGTAGAAAGAGGATTGGACTTTATGATGAACCTTTCTCACAGAGTTGACTGATGCTGAGTAAATTTTGTTTCAGTCCATCTACAAGAAAAATATTTTCAATTAAAAGGTTCTTAGAGTTTTCGATTATACCTGCGCCCACCACTTTCTTGGTGGTATTGTCTCCAAGAGTGACCTTGCCTCCAGCCCTGGCCTCCAGTGAAGTGAATTGATTTGTATCTCTAGTCATATACCTTGAATATCAGCTATCCAGGTACCATATGCTCTCATGAGATCTTGTGTAAGAGCACCCCTACAAAATTATCAAACATCAAATTTAGGAACCCAAACAAGTTTGGGTTCCTTCTTATGAAAGGAAGAATGCAATGCATGTGTGATATGTTGTGAATCATGCAATTTGGACCTCCACACCCAATATGTACTACGATGAATAGTGCATGTGTGAGAGATATGTCCTAATATGCCACAAGAAAAAATATCTAATGCCAGGAAAAGGGTTAACTAATCTATGTGGGTGATAGTGCCTCATCCTAGGTTTGGATGATACATGTTTTGATGATTATGTATAAAATTCTTCAAGTGGTGGAGGTTGTTTATTTTTTATAAGAGCGGTTAATTCAGTGTCAACAAATTTATTTAAACTATCCAAAATTTAATTTTTCACTCTCGATGCATGCTCCCCACTCTCTACATCAAATGCATGAGTTTCTAATTCCTTGAATGCAGTTTCTAATTCAACATACGATATTTTTAATGAATCATGCTCAATAATCAAATCAGAATGCTTTTTTGTTTAACTCATCAAATTCATCAAGTAATGACATGTGATTGCTATTGAGTGAAGAATGATCTTTAATTGAAACTTCATGCTCTTTTTGTAGGTTCAAGAATTCTAATTTCAGGCTAAGATGAGTTTTCTTAAGTTTTCTGTATGATGAATGGATTTTTTTCAAAAAAATTAAGTAATTTATCATAGATCAGTTCACATACCTCTTCTTGGTCTGAATGACCAAGATGATCATTCACCATCAAATGCTAGTTTGTAGTTTTCTCTTTAACTTCAATCTTAGAAGAGTCAGATGCAAAATCTACCTAGAAAATCTTTTGAATTCATTTCTTGTCTTTCCTGAACTTTGGCTTCTCCTCACCCTTCTCCTTGCTTGGGTGAGGTTTAAGTGTAGGACAATCAGCTTTTATATGTCCGGGTTTCCTATATTCAAAGCAAACCACATCAGAATAACCTTTGAAATTTTTGCTATTCTTACCTTTGTTCCATTTCTAATGGTACTTTTGTCTCTTCTTTATAAAGCTTTTAAATTGCCTAGTGATTAAGGCAACATCATCACTTTTAGACCCAGAATAATCAGTCTCCGTATCATTAGCCTTCAGCGCCATAGTTTTCTCCTTCTTTTTCTCACCTGCATCAAGTTGTCTTTGGTTCACTCCTTACTCATAAGCAATGAGTGATCCAAGTAAGTTATCAATAGAATAAGTGTTCAAATTCTTGGATTCAGTGATCGTAGTTATCTTGGCATCATAGAAAGAAGGCAAACATCTCAGAATTTTGTTAACTTTCTCATAGTTAGTGAGTTCTCTTCCTAAGGCATGCAGGGAGGTGACAATCTGTGTAAACCTAGTATACATATCAAATATTGACTCACTAGGTTTCATATGAAAGAGTTCATAGCCGTGAAGCAAGATATTCAACCTATATTACTTAACTTATGATGTGCCTTCATAAGTAATGCATAATCTATCCCAGATTTCTTTACCAGTTGTGCAAGTAAAGACACGCATGTAATCCTCAAATTTTAATGCGAAAAAAAAATAGTTTAAGCATTTTGTATTCAGTTGTGCTAAATTTCAATTATCAAAAGTCCATTTAATAAAAGGAAGTTCAGTTTTAATGCCATCAACCAATCTAAATGGTGCAGAGTATCCATCTTTAACAAGCATCCACATGCGATAATCTATAAATTATAAAAAGGTGGACATGCGAGTTTTCCAAAAATTAAAAGGTATATTATCAAATAAAGATGATCAAGTGATTGAATATCCTTCCGTAGTATTTCTATTACCAAAGTTAGTCATGAATCAAATTCAAAAGTTTTTCAAAACTTTATTTTTGAATCCCACTCTGATACCACTTGAAAGTTCATTAGGAATGTTAAGCACTTATGAACTAGCCCGAGGCTAACCAAGAGGGGGTGTGAATTAGTAGTTTTAAAAATTCTTAAGCAAAAATAATTTTAAAAACCTTTTTGAATGTTTTAAAATAATTACAATAGCACGTTGATGTGGAGATAATTAATCAACCAAAATAATAACTTTAATCACACGATTATCCATAGAAAAGTAAAGTGCAAAAATTAAAAGCTGAATAATAAAAGAATAAACACACCAGATTTTATAGTGGTTCAGTCAACTTGACCTACATCCACTCCCCGGAGCCTTCCCTCCAGGAATTACACTAAAACTCAGTGACTCTCCTTATACTCCCACAGTAAGGCAAAGAAGCCTTTATAAAAACTCTTTTTCATCAACCCCAGTGAGGCATAGAATCCAAACTCCTTTTGCTTCCACTTGAAGCAGGGAGAGAACCCAAACTCATTTTGTTTCCTAGAGAACCTTACCTCCTTTTGCTTCCTCCTAAATCAGGTAGAGAATCTTGATCTTCTTGCTGATGATCCTTCCCACAGAGCTACCAAAGGATAAGGGATGACGATTGGAGAAGATCACTCAAATCCATGCTTGGAGTAACCTTTGTGAACACCTCACAAACTCCCTCTCACAAGATTCTCTCTCTCTCTCCTAAGCTCTCCCTCTCCCTCTCTAGACTCTTTCAGGTGAGGACAGCGACAAAAGATTTTTATAGTAGCAAATGAGATATCAGAAATAGAAGGGATAAAAAATTATCCTAAATTTCAACTTTTCATCAAAGATCGTCCTGTATGATCAGTGTAAATCAGCCCCTTTTGGCCTGGACGATCTGATTTCTCTCGATGATTAAAAGACATGGTTTGTTATGATCGTCCGGGATGATTCTACGATCATCTTAGATGATAAGTTCTAAATCAGGAATATCATCCAGCACATAGTTTGGGATGTCCATGAGGAAATTCTGGATGATCTAAAGAAAATGACTTGATCGTCTAGGACGATACCTATATCGTCCGATACGATTAGTTCAAAAATGCCCAATATCATCTGGCACATAGTTCGGGTCGTTCGAGAATAATTAACTATGCTAGATGATTTCAAAATAATTGATCATCTAGGATGATAAAGCTATTCTCCCGTACTATTACTTCAAAATGGCAATATCATCTGGTGCATAGTTTGGGTCATCCAAGTGAGATATATTAGATGATGAGGATTTTTAATTGATCGTCCAAGATAATCTTATGATCATCTAGGATGATGTGATAGATCAATTAATTCTTAAATATTTTTTTTTAATCACCTGACTAATTTAGACATGATTATAATGAATCATTCAGGATGATATGTGGATCGTCCTGTATGATTAGACAAAAGTCCTAAAATAAAAACCTGCCTAAATAAGTCTGGCGGTTGAGAGTTTTGATTTGAGCATATCATCCAAGACTATAGGAGATCATCCAAGATGATCTGCTTAATTAAACGGACTTAATTTGGTTGCCCTAATTAGGGTTTTTATTTTCAATGGATCATCTAGGACAATATTTTGATCGTCTAGGATGATATGATCAAAATACAACAGAAACTCTAACTCACTAAAATTCTCCCCTTGAGTGTGTGTGTGCAAGGTTACTTAGCTTAGGGATCCATTACATTACATTTGACTCAAGAAAGGGAAAAAGAATACACTTGCATACAGACACAGCCGATCTTGAGTTGGCTTGAGTTGAACTTGATCTTGTGGACCTGAAAGGTTAAGGCTATCAAATAAAAATAGAAATATTTGTTATCATCAAAATCATAATCCTTGAATCCAGATTTGCAACAACATCCAGTATGTAGAATTCCTCAGTGTACTCATTGACCGTTTGCTACCCTTGGATGTAATGTTGGTATATTAGATATATTATTTTTTTCATAATCAATTGGGAGGAAGTGCGCTCTCATCAATTACTTCATTATATACCAACTTTTAACTACTCCTCTACCCTCCCTTCTTCTAATTTGTAAAAGTTGCATCCACCATGCGCTGACACCGCCTTTCAAATGATCTCTGGAGGTATCTCCATATACTCAAAAAATGTTTTGATAGCTCTCTCCCAATCCAAATAGTCTTCAATGTGCAATAAACCTTCAAAGAACGGGATATCTAATTTAACATAAAACCCTCCAGGGTGATTTGGGAGTTTATCTCTGATATGCCTCACGTCGTCATGATATCTATAGTCTCGATCTTCTGAGTCATGAAGTTTCGCAGGAGGGTGTTGTTCTTCGTCTCCCTTCAAATTATAGAGTTCGGGAATCACGACAAGATTCCCCCTTGGAGCTTGTTTAAACACTGCATGCCTATGCTCAACTGGAGGTATTGCTTCTCGTCCTGCATGTTATGTGTCGGGTGGGGTTTTGCTGTTCTACTTCAAAGTTTGGAATTCCCTCCTCATGTCTACTTTGAAGTGTCTGAAATCCACAGAGAACTCTGCGAGTTCCTTAGATATGTTTGTGACTACGGCCCAAAGGACCTCTTGGCTTCGATCATCATCTGGAGCAGCTTGTCAGCTTCTTTCCCCCATCTCAGTGTTTATCCAAGATACAAGGCTTTGATACCAAATAGTGTGAAATGTGCAATAGAAACCTCAAGGAAATGTAAAAAATTGAAAGCCTGAGAATAGAAAACGGAGACAATGTAATAAAACAGTGTAATAGTGTATATTTTACTTCGCTATCTTTCTCGATGTAACTATATATAAGTTATGATAAAAAAAGGATTACTAATAATAGCTAATAGGAATAAAGCTACTTCTGCAAATAGCTGTAAAAGGACAAAAAAAATGGTTGGTAGTGGTGTGAAAATGAATTGAGTAGTGGAAATAAGTTGTGCTTCCCCCTTATACTGCTCCATATAGTATACCCCTTATGTTGCACCAAATCATCAGGCAAAGTGCCACCAACTACATCTGGGATTCTCATCTTTTATTGATGTGGATAAGATGAGCTTTGCCGATCACCGATCCAACAATTGGAATAAACCATCGGTGGTGCATATTGCCATCTAATGGCATCGGTAGTGCATCATGCCATCTAATGACAAAAAATCTTGCTGAACGAGGAAGTTTGAGGAGTCTCATGGAATTGGAGTTATTTTTAAGACATCACTTAATTTTGTTGTTTGGTTGTATTTTTTTGAGGTGATATTACAGACTAATAAGTTTAGCAAAAATTTTGGTGCTCACTTTAGAAGTCAAAATTGATGTTGACAACATGCATTGATTTTATGAGTGATGACATGCATTAATATTATTAGTGAGGGTATGTAATAATAGTGAAAGTATCTTAGTCAAGCAAGGGTGGTGATCAAAGGATCATAGAAGAGAAACGGTGATTAGAGGATCGTATTCAGGCGATGGAGGTCGGAGGACAGTAGTTAAGCGATGATGGTCGAAGGACTATAGTCAAACGGTACTAATCAGAAGATCATGATTGTTGTTTGGAGATCTGATGTGATTGAAAAATATAGTTTTGAAAAAAGTGTTTAATTTTCTTTGGGAAAGTTGAATTTCTGGAATTTTAATATTATAATTGAACACTTATTAGGAATGATATATCACCTCGAAAGGTGAACATATCATTCTCTAACAGGTTCAGATTACAAATCTTTGAATTTATCCTGATTATTGTAATCAAACTCAAGGAGAAATAACATATGATCTCGAATGATCAAAGTGATGTTTAATCCAATGTTTGACTATAATAATCTAGCAAAGAAATCATTAATTTCATGATCAAAGTTTTAATAATAGAACGACATATCTATCCAAAGAAAGAAAATATCATTTATTAATAATCATTTGAAAATAATGATAGTGATTGTTAGATTTGAATTTTTCAAAGATAATTAATGAATGTTTTAGAAGAGTTTTATTTTGAAAATCTGGTCTGGGTTTCTAAATCTCCTACGAGCGCAAGCCCTCGTAGTTAGTTACATCATAGGAAACCAGAAAATTTCCTACGAAAACTCTTAATTAAAATAGTGATACAAATTTTATTTAGATTTCAAAGTTCGATGTCAAGGAGGCTAAGGGTTAGAAATTCAACAGGGATTGGATCAAATTTGAATAGTTATTTCTGGAGTCAAAGGAAGAAGGGTAGGAGGTGTTTTGAGATTCTGAATTACTTCAGAAACACCCCAACCTATCCAAAGTGTTGGGCTTGAATTTGATTGAAAAAGATTTAAGTTTGAATGATTGATTTTATTAGAAAGTGGGAATTAAATTCTTGGAATTTGAGGACTTAAGATTGAAAATCTGGCTCATATCCTAAGTCTAAAATAGGTACTGAAAATCAGTGACCCGGATCTTAGCTAATGCAATGCAGTCGTGGACTTACCCCGGCCTGGATTGGGGAGCCAGCTAAACCACCTAAATGCTTCAAAACCATGTGTCCGGTCTTTTAAATGAAAGAGTGGTTAGGGACATTGTTTAAGATTTAGTTTTAAGGAGTTGGGGTCGACATTTAAAGAGAATTCTTAATTGACCCCTTGACATATGTTGGGTGAAATGCTTAAGCTAAAAATGCAATTAAGAATTAAACTCAATTTTAATTTGTTTCTAATATGATGCATGCTAGTTGACTCGAATGCTTTGAAATCAGAATGAAGCAGTTTTAAAATCAAGCTTAAAAATTAGATTTTATCCTAGAGATTGTACAATATCCCCTTGGACAGAATTGCACCCTAATAGGTCAGGTGGTCTGCCAAAATCGGCAGGCGGGGAGGTGCCTGAAAAGGTAGAGAAGATTTAATATGATGCATGAAAAACTCCCGGTGAGTCCGGGCATACTTCTTAAAGGCGTTAGAGTTTTTATCTAAGCCTAAAGTTTTTAATTTTAATTAAAGTACAAATAGTTTGACCATACCCTCACAAGCCTCCGATCGGATTCCAAGCTAAATTAAAATCGATATGCAATAGCGCCAAAAAAAACTACTAAAATCATACAATCCTTAATTATAATCAACACATCAATCAAATCAATTAAATAATTAAATCAATTAAATAAATATTCAAAATGAAAGTCCATAGGCAAGTGCCTTTTAATTGTATAACCCAGGGTCTGCAGGAAAGGTAAAGTGGCTGGGTACCACTGACTACAACCCGGATTCTACTCCTAAGACTCAAATGATTTTTGAGAATGGGTCTTCTCATTCTTCACTTCTTCATCTTCTTGAAACTCCTCGGATCGTCGGGTGCGGATATCCAAATGAAAAGAAACTCTCCCTTGAAAGGGGGTTATCTTTTCTCTTTGGATATTTAAAATCATCCAAATTTGGATCTCCAAATGGAAAGAGACTCTACCCTAAGGGATGTCTCTTCCTCTTTGGATTCCAAATTGGATGCTTAAACATCCCATTCTCAAAGCACTTAACAGTTATAACTCAATTCTCAAATCAAATTAGATTTAAATTTAAAAGAAAAATCTAGACTTGATCGTGCAAGGTTATCCTAATAATCAATAATTATATATGACATCCCAAGCAGTTAATATATTTGAAATTTAAAATGCTCAAACCAGCCACACTTGGCCATGCTCTTTTAATTTTAAAGGGGGACTTAAGTAAATTTCTGGAGCACCTGTGCAATTTAATATTTATGATTTTGCCCCCTTTAATTAATACCCTGTACGAGCATGGCCACCTGCATAAGATTGAGTTAGTATAAATTGTCCCTAACATAGAGGTAGATCTAACGCACAATCAATTACATCACAGTGTGCAGTAAATAAATTAACAATCACAGCAATTCTATTACTAGCAAACAGCATGCATTGAAAGCTCGAAAACCTGGCATACATCAGAAAAATAAATACCGGCCTAGCCTAAGACTAGAGTTGGTTATCCTATCAAACCATCTAAGGTGTATGTAAAGGTTGTGTGGGTTTGATATATCCTAAGTAGGATCATTATTTAAAGTTATTTGATATTTTGGTTGGTTGAAAGACTTAAAAGAGTTTTTAATCAAAGTTCAAGTCTTAATGGTTTAAATTTGATTTTAAAATTGATTTTAATTATTTATTGGATACCACCTTTGTTGTACACCGAGGCCGTGAAGTTTATTTCATATTTTTTGGGGCTAATTTAATAGCCTCGTAGGCCTGGGTTACGTAGTGGTACCCGATATAATTAAATGATTTAAGTTTAATTAAGGTTGAAAGTTAATTAAAATTTAATTAGAGTTGATTGGTTGCTGGTTTTAAAATTAAATTGACATTTTCTGAAATTTTTATGATTTGTTGAATTTTAGAGTTTTCTGGATTATTTTATTCATTTAATTCAAGGGTCAAAAGTTGACTTTTTGATTTAAAGTATTTTCTAAAAAGTTAGTATTTTATTAAAATACTAGACCTTAATACAATCAGTTAGACACTAAGTATGTTATAATTAGATTTTTCTAGATTTTATTATGAAGGTTTGAAGTTTTGACTTGATTTTGAATTAGATTTGACCAAAAGTTGACTTTTTCAAAATTAATTGATTTATGGAAATTTGATATTTTTGATATATATTAAACCTTAAGATGAGTCATATGCCTTTGAGTTTGCTCAATTTGGAGTTCATTTAAATTAATTATGAATTTTCAAAAATTTGAGTATTTATTGAATTTTCAAAAAAATTTTAAATAAAGGCCTTTTTATGATTTGAATCCAAATGACCTCCAAACTCCTTGGAATCAACTCCAAAGGTAAGGAATGACCTAAGAAAAGATTCTTAAGTGTTTAGGAGAGTTTTGTAATTTTTAATTATTTTTAATTTACTAAATTAATTAAATATTGAATTTCACTTAAAATTAAATTAAGCTTGATTTTAAAGTCCAGTCAAGGGGCTTTTATTTTTTTGTTGATTAAGGGTTTAATTTTGGTCAGTTTAAGATATTATTTGTAATTTTTGGGTTTAATCTTGATTTATTACATTTTCTTGAAGTTTTAAAGGTTTAATTAAGTATTAAACTTGATTAGGTTAATTAAGGGGCTTAATGACTTTAAACTTCAGTAGGAAATTTTTCTAGGGCTGAGAGTATCACTATGTTCAAATGGTTTAAGTTTCAAGTCCATAAGAGGTCAATCCTAATTATTGGAAATATTCTAAGCTTTCTAATCAAAATCCTTAATTATTGTCCTTAGTGATGTCACTAAGTTAAGTAGGTTTGAATCAAAGTCTCTATAACCCTTGAACAAACACATTTTAATATACACAATCACATTTAATTCCTAAATCTAAGAGAGCCTTAAAGCTAAGTGGTGTGTGCACCCTACACATGAAAGCTTAAAGAAATGTTAATCAATTAAGAGACTTAATCAATGAACAATTAGCAAAACTAATTGCTCGTTGATTAATAACCATTCCCCACTTATTCTGTTCACATGCTCAAGCTATGTTAAAAATTCCAAGGGATCTCTCAAATATATTAAAGATTTAAAATATATATAATTTCAAAATAGTTTTAATATATATATATATATATATAAACTTATACATGAGTATAAGTTTTAAATTAAAATAATTAAAAGTATTTTCAAAATAAGTTTAACATATTAATGAGAGATCTTCTAATTATTAAAATAATTTGAAAATAAGTATTTACTTTTGAAATTAATTAGCTTAATATTTAATTAAGTATTAATTAAACATTAAAATAATTAAATAGTTAATATTAATGAAAGTAGATTAAGTTTTTAATTTCTAAAATTAATTTTAAAGTAAATTATTTATTTTTCTAAAAATATTAAGGTATCATTTATATTTTTTTGATTTAAAATGAATTTATTTTGAATTTTTAAAGCTTAAAGGTTAATTAAAGCATTTAAAATAGTTTTAAAATTAATTAAAATTCAAAATAATTCTTAAATTAAATTAAATTAAATACTATTCAATTCTGAAATCTTAAAATCATTTAAAATAAATCTATTAAATATTTTTAAGACTATCTAAATTTAACTTTAATTAAATATTGATTAAATACTTTAAAATTATTAATATTTATATATATATATATATAACATATCTTAAATTAAATTTATTTTAAAATTAAGTATTTAAAAATAATTCTATGATTATTTAATATTATTTTAAAAAAAATTCATTATTAAAATTTTCAAAATCATTTGAGTTTAATTTTAATTAGGTATTAAATAAATATTCAATTAATTAATGATTATTTAAAATATAAAATATATTAAGTTAATTCAGTTTTAAATTAGGTAATTTTAAAATAATTATGAAATTATTCTAAAATATTTTAACATAAATTCATGAATATATTATTTTTTTAAGTAATTACTTAATTAAATACTAATTTAGAATAATTAAAATTTAATGTTTTAAATAATTCAAAGTATATGTTTATTATTTTAAATTAATAATAATTTTAGGTTAAAGAAATTAATTTTCTAAAAATTTTAATATCTTATATGCGAAATTTGGATTAAAATCAAATTTTTAGCAATTTATTGAAGTTTTATTAATTAAAATATAATTAAAACTAATTAAAATTAATTTAAATTTAAAAAACGGCGGCTAGAGAGCTACGTGGCATGCTTTGATAGGCTATCCCAAACTGCGGGCCAATCATTAGGTGGCGGCGCAATCATTGCACCGCCGTTAATGATTGGCAAAATGATACTGCGGAACGTGGTATCACTTAACCACGTCAGACGGTGCTGCGGACCGTCTGATAAGCGCGGGCTTGAACGGAGGGCTGAGATGGTGCCAGACCAAAAAAATCAACACAGGATCAGATCTGCAGTTATACAGAACCACGAAACTATTAAATCTGGGCCATTGATCAGAAGATCAACGGTCCATAAAAGGTACATTCGCAGCCATTATAAATGATGCCCTAGGATCCATTTTTTGATCCGTTCGAGCGATTCGGTTAACCAAATAGAATGAAATTTTAAACATAGATAGACTAGGTGAACAAAAATCATGTGGGGCATTTGATTTGGCTTAAAATGAACTTAATAAAAAGTTAAATAATCCTAAATCTATTATCCTAGGGCTAGAGTTTTAGGGAATTTTACCGAGAGGTTCAAAAGGGGAATGGATTTTCTTAATTTGTAGTCTATCCTCGCTTAGATTTATAGAAGACCCCCTGAGCTTTTGACATCTAGATCAAGAGCTAAGTTCCTTAGATGGATTTAACCCTTTGTTCGACAGGAAGCTCGCCGGCGGTGGAATTGACCGGCTGGATTCAGTGGGGGGTTGAAGTATGGAAGGTCTGGAGTTCAAAGGAGCAGGGGTTGAGGTCTGGGAAGGCGTGAGAAGAGAGAGAGGTGTTATGTTCGAATGAGCCCTTCTTTTAGGGTTTTACCCTATTCTAACTATCTCTAATGGAATGAAGGGCTGGGATCAGTTGGGAGCACCCCTAGATGGCTGCCACCAGCCCCTGGAGTAGGTGGGAGGAAGAGAATCAAAAGGACATGAAGGACAATGAGGTGGAAAGCCTTTTGTCCTTCTCTTAACCGTTTGGGACCATTTCCTCTAGCTTAGGCTTAATCCAGGTAATCAAGGTAGGTTTAAGAAGCTTCTAGATGAAGATTAAGGCAGCTGGAGTGGTCTTGAATGGAATGTATTAGCTCAAACTAGGAGATTGGACCATCTAACCCTCTTGAAAGCTTTTGTTGACAAAGTTGACTTGTCAACAGTCAATGGGAAGCTGAGGTGGCAGCCAAGAGAACCCAGGGAGATGGTTGGGTTGATTTGAAAGGGATTTTGAGAGCTAAGGATTTGAAGTTTGAATGGATGGGAGGTATTTTGACCAAATGTGAGAGTTTGACCAAGCCAAATAATGTATGATTTGACTTGTGATGGATTTAAGTTAATTCAAAGTATTCACTAGAATGATTTTGAAGTTTTAGAAGGTTTGATTGAATTATATATCTCAACTAGATTCAATTGAATCAAATTTGACCAAGCTTGGGTTTGAGTTGACTTGGTCAATTTGACTATGAGTTGACCCATGATAGATATAGGGATATTCAAGACATCCAATGGGGTGGATTTGAGCGTTTGAAGGTCTTGATTTGATCAAAAGAGTTGGTATAACCTATTAAAACCCTTAAGGGACACCTGACTCAACCTAGGTTGACTTAGTCAACCAAGTTGACCCAAGGGGTGGGTCCAGGTCTAACAGGTTTAAAATGATAAGAGGGATCTAATGGAGGTGATTTCAGGGTTTAAATGGGTCATTTAGATCAAATGACCTGTTTAGGCCCTTAATGGGCCTAATGGGTCAACTAGGTTGACTTGGTCAATCAGGTTGACCCAGGGTTAGGGGTTAGGTCAAACCAATTCAAAATGATATTCTGAGTCTAGTGGTGGTGATCTCAAGGTTTGGGGAGGTCATTTGATGAAAATGACCTGTTTGGGCCCTTAATGGGCCTTAGGTCAACCCTCGTTGACTTGGTCAACCAGGTGGGTCCAGGGTCTAGGAATGGGATCAACAGATTTAAAATGATATTTGGAGACCAATGGAGGTGGTCCCTGAGTCTAAGGAGGTCATTTGGTCAAAATGACCTATTTGGGCCCCTTAATGGGCCTTTAGGTCAACCTAGGTTTACTTTGTCAACCAGGTCGGGTTTTGGGTTCAACAAGTTTGATTTGATGATTGAAACATGTTGGAGGTGATTGCATTTGATTCAGATCTCATTTGATCAAAAGTGACTATTCATACCCCTAAGGGGTATTTTGGTCATTTTGATCCCTGGTCAACTAGAGGTCAGGGTGAGTCCAACAAAATATAGTTTATTATTCAATGAGTCATAATCAAGGGTCTGAAAATGATTTGAGGGTTTGGAGAAGGTTCCAAGGTCAGAATTCAATGGGTAGCAGGTCCAGTGGCATAAACTGTAAATATTTGAAGGTTTTATAGCCTTTGGATTTCAATTCAGTTTCTAGGGTTAGAGGCCTCAAAATGGGCTCAAATTTGGAGGGTTATCTCTAGAGACATGTCACATTAGTATACAATTGAAAAATCCAGAATTAGAGGTCATTTGATAGGGTTTTGAAATGCTTAAAGGTTCACTGAAAAAGGCTTTCAGGACCTGGGTTCTTAGCCTTGAGGTTTAATCTAGATTTCTGGTTTTGAGCTGGATTTTGATTGAGATCTAAATTGACTTAAGGTCTGGATTAATTCAGGTTCAAGATTGATTTAGAATAGGGATGGATTAGAATCATCATTGATCTAATATTTGGATTGATCCTATGGTCTAGTTAGATCTAAGGACTTAGAGTCTGGGAGAATCTCACGATCTAGAATAGATCTTGGGGTCAAGAATCTAGGAAATATTCTAGGGCTTGAGATCTAGGAGAATCCTTGGGCCTAAGTAGATCATAGGGTCTAGATCAGCTTAAAGGAATCCTAGGGTCTAGAGTAGATCCTAGGGACTGAAGTCTAGAAAGATCCTAGATTCTAGAAGTCCTAGTGTCTGGGGTCTAAAATAACCCTAAGATCTAGAAATTTTGGGATCTAGAGGAATCTTAGGATATAGAGTAGATCCTAAAGTTTGGATTCTAGGAGGGTCCTAAGGTCTAGAATAATCCTAAGATCTAAAATCTAGGAAAGATCCTAGGGTCTAGAATAGTTTGGAAATTAGATTGATCTAAAATCAGGATTGATTTGAATCTGGATTGATCTAAGATTAGATTGATCATAGGGTCAGGATTGATCCTAAGGATTGGAAAGATCCTAAGGTCTAGATTGGTCCTACTAACCTCATATAAAAATGAGGTCAACAAATGGACCCCCAATATGTGTAATAAAATGTAATTCTATTGCACATATTGGCATTGACCGAATAGAATGGTCAAGTCTGGAGTTTTAATCTTATGGGAATGCAAAAGTCTATCCCTAGGGAATCATGGTTTGAATTGATTCTAAGATAGTACCATGAGGAGCGTACTCTATCACCAGTAGATCTATTTCTAAGGGAAGGAGAATCCTATCCTTAAAGAAAAGAAGGCAGAAGGACCCTATAGGAAGGAAGAAATTCCTAACTATAGAGAATCAATTTTGGAATTTGATACTAGGGTAGTGCCACAAGGGGCGTACTCTACCACTAGTAGATCTATTCCTAAGGGAAGGAGAATCCTAACCTTAAGTAGAAGAAAGTTTGATTTTGAAATTGAGATTGAATCCAGGATGGTGCCACAGGAGACTTATTCCATCATTGGGGAGTCTAATCCTAAGAGAAGGAGAATACTTACTCTAAGGAGAAGAGAACTCGATGATCTTATAGGAATAGAGTATCGCTTCCTATAGGAGATCAAACTTTAAAGTTTTGAATCTTGAAATTAGGATGGTGCCACAGAGGGCGTTATCCATCACTAGAATATCTAATCCTAAGGAGTGAAAGCACAATAACTCATATCTATCCTTAAGGAAACGAAGACTGAAGGACCCAGAGGGAAGGAAGCATTGCTTCCCACAAAAGGTCGGATCTAGATTTTAAATCTAGGATGGTGCCACAGAGGGTATGCTCCACCACTAGAAGATCTAATCCTAAGGAAAGAAAGCATGATGACTCACATCTGTCCTTAAAGAAAAGAAAACTGGAAGATCCTATGAGAAGGAAGCATTGCTTCGCATAGAATCATCGTATGTAAAGGAAACTTGATTTACATAAAGGATCAGGTCTGAACAATCATGTATAAGGAAAACTTACTCTATACAAAAGATTGGATCTAGAATGATCATATGTGAAGGAAACTTGATTCACATAGAGAATCGAGTCTGGATGATCGTATATAGAGAAAACTTGCTCTATATAGAGAATCAGGTCTGGATGATCGTATATAGAGGAAACTTGCTCTATATAGAGGATCGGGTCTGGATGATCGTATATAGAGGAAACTTGCTTTATACAGAGAATCGAGTCAGGAATGATCGTATGTGAAGGAAACTTGCTTCACATAGAGGATCAAATTTAATTTTGAATTTTGAAATTAGGATGGTGTTGTAAAAACATTATCCATCACTAAAGGATCTAATCTTAAGGTGAGAAAGTATGGTGACTTACATCTAAACTTAAGAAAAGAGAAATAGAATTTTGAAAATGAAAAACTTGAACAAGATTGAGTTGAAAAGATTCAAATTTGAAAAATTTATTGATTTGAAATTCAAGCTACATCAAGCATAGTATTTCTTCAGGAATCGCCCATTTATAGGAAGCATTGGGTAATTTCCTTTACAATCCACTAGCTGATACAAGCCTCCTTCGTAGACTGTTTCTACTATGAAGGGTCCTTCGCAGATTGGTTCAAACTTCCCGCCGAGCTTCCGGTGGGGTAAGATAGGCCTCTAAAGAACCAAGACTAAGTCGCCTACTCTGAAGGTTCTAGGTCACACTAACTTATCGTGAGCTTGCTTTATAGAGTTTTAGATTTTGTTGGGCTTGGAGACGACGTTATTCAAGACCCTCAAGTTCTTCAAGTCGAAGTTGTGCATTCTGTTCTGTTGTAATCTAGTTCTGGACTGCAGTTCTGAGCGAAGGGATTTGAATTTCCATAAGGAGTACGGCCTAAGACCCATACACTAGTGCAAACAGTGTGGATTGGGTCTGGGTTGGATATGTGGTCCTGTAGGCCCACAAAGCTTCCACCAACCTCTCATCCTACTGAGGTTTATTATCATCTAGGGTCTTTTTGATGATTTGAACCAGGGTTTTATTGAAGGCCTCAGCCAATCCATTAGCACATGGGTAATAGATCATTGAGTATCCCCAATCAATATTATGGTGACTTATAAAGTTATTGATTTTTATAAACATGAAAGCAGACCCATTATCGAATATGATTCTACGAGGCACTCCGAATCGATATATGATATGGTCACGAAAGAATTTCATTACATGGTGTGATGTTACATTTCTCAGTGGAACTACCTTTGCCCACTTTGAAAAGTTATCAATCGTTGCTAAGATGAAACGATGACCCCTTGAAGAAGGAGGGTCAATTGGCCCGACGATATCCATGCCCCAACTTTCAAAGGGCGATGAAGCTATCGTAGGATGCAACATATTAGGAGGCTGATGTAAGACCACACCATGAACCTGGTACTGATGATAACATTTTACAATTTTCATGCAATCGTCAATCATCGTAGGCCAGTAGTAACCAAGTCTTTTGATTTTCATTTTCATCTTAGGACCCGATTGATGAGCACCACACAGTCCAGCATGCACTTTGTTAATGATCTTCAGGGCCTCTCATTTATCTAAACAACGGATCCACATCTGATCGAACGATCGTCGGTATAATGTATCGTTGACTAGTGCATATGATAGGGCACATTTCTTGATTTGATTGGCAAGAGACCTGTAGTGGGGAAGCTTGCCTTCTTGTAGATATTTAATTATTGGTTGTCTCCAATCTTCTTCTTCATCAACTAGTGAAGAGGTAGAAAGGACCTAGGGAGATTGTTTATTGAGGTACTCCATATCTATAGGAGACAGGACTTGACGACCCTGAACTTCTATAGGGATAAAGTCTTCTTCTAGGCAAGCAAATTCCTTTGCAAGCTTTGTTAGGGCATCCACCGAGGAATTACTTCCATGAGGAACCCTATACATAGTTACAATGGGAATTTTCTCAAGCAGGTGCATTGTGTACTTGTGGTATTTCAGGAGTTTAGGATTCAAAACCTTATAGGTCCGTGCAACCTGGTTGATCACTAGTTGAGAGTCACCATAGATCTTAATCTCTTTAATCTCCATCAAGATTGCAAGTTCCAGACCAGTTATCAGAGCGTCATACTCAGCCTCGTTGTTCGTACAAGGTTCTAATAAATGGTAGGAAAAGTGCATCATTCCCTTATCTGGTGTTATGAAAATAGGAACGACTCTAGCTTTTCCAGGAATAGTAGATTATGGTGTTTTGCCCCATTGAGAGGATGCTGCACCATCAAAATACATTTCCCATGTTTGAGTATTGGATTCCTCAAAACTCAAGATTTGCTCGTCAGGAAAATCATCGTTTAGAGGAGATTCTGCCGGTAGCGGGTGTGCTGCATGGAAGTTGGCGATAGCCTACCCCTTTATAGCACGTAGGGGAATGAAAGTGATTTCAAATTGAAGCAATATCATAGACCAACGAGTCAAACGTCCTGACAACGTGGGCCGGGTCATAAGATATTGCAGGCGGTTGACACTGGAAATCAAACTGACTTGATGAGAAAGCATGTAGTGTTTTAGTTTTTGTGCTGCAAAAACTAAAGCAAGGCAATGTTTCTCAATTGCTGGATAACAGATTTCCGTTAGAAGAAGTCTTCGACTCAGGTAGTAGAGAGCGTTCTCTTTCCCATCGTTATTGATTTGAGCTAGGAAGGCCCCGAAAGATTCATCAAGGGCTGCAGTGTAAAGGATTAAGGGTCTCCTCGGAATGGGGGCTACCAAAACTGGCAGATTTGTCAGGTATTATTTGATGTTTTCGAAAGCATTTTGACATTTCTCGTCCCAAATGAATTTGACGTCCTTTTTAGCCAGGACAGAGAATGGTTGACATCTTCTGAAAAGATTGGAAATATATCTTCTTATATACACCAACCTATCTTGAAGAGATCTCAGATGATTAAAACTCTTAGGGGGCTGTATATTTAAGATAGCTTCGATTTTGGCAGGATCAATTTCAATTCCGCGGTGCCTGACTACGAAACCTAGGAATTTCCCTGATATGACGCCGAAAGAGCACTTCAAAGGATTCATTTTAAGGTCACAGTGGCGCAACCGCTCAAAGATAGTTCTTAAGTCATAAAGATGAGCCTCTTTCACTCTGCTCTTGACAACTAAATCGTCGATGTAGCATTTGACTTGATTGTGTATTAAGTCATCAAAGATATGAGTCATGGCCCGCTGGTAGGTTTCACCGGCATTTTTAAGGCCAAAGGGCATCACCTTATAACAAAAGATCCCTATAGGACTTCTGCGTGCAGTGTTTATCTCATCTTCTGGAGCCATCTTGATTTGGTTATAACCAGACAAGCCATCCATAAAGGAGAAAACAACATGTGAAGAGGCAATGTCCACTATGAGTTCTGGGATTGGCAAAGGAAATTCATCCTTAGAACATGCCTTGTTTAGGTCTCTATTGTCTACACAAACTCGAATATGACCGTTCTTCTCTCGAACTGGCGCGACACTAGCTACCCAAGAAGGATATTGTTCCTCTCGAATAAATCCAGCCTCAGCCAACTTCTTGACTTTAGAAATGACTTGTTGCTCGATCTCCAAACGCATGCGTCGTGGAGCTTGCTTAACAGGAATGGCATCATGCCGGATTCCAAGTTTATGGACTGCTACGTCAGCGAACAACCCCGGCATTTCATCGTATATCCAGGCGAAGCAATCTTTAAACTCAGAGAGAAGTTGAATTAGATCCTTAGACTCACCCTCACTCAACAAAGAACTTATGAAAGTGGGGCGAGGGTCATCCTCTGTTCCAAGGTTGATTTCTTTAAGTTCATCGACTATTGATTTAATTTCTTCTTTGAATTTAGGGGGTGCATCCTGAACCAGAAGTTCATCAGAATCATCTAAAGTCTCCAAACAAAGTCCATCGAATGAATCAATGACTTCAGCAGAGACATTTTTAAATTCAGGACGACTAGTTATCATTAGACAAAATTCGTCATTATCGAATGATCTAACGGAACCAAGGCCGATACCACTGGTCCAATGTTTATTAAATTTTGAATTCCAATGACTTTTATGGTATCTAGCCTGACCCTTAGTCCATTGACTTGGAGCAAAACCTTTAGAGATAAGAGATTTAACACATGCAGGAAAGTAGCCAAAAGGTAATTCTATTAATTCATTAAAAATTGCCTCCTCAAGGATTACATCATCTTCATTCCTTGAGGAGGAAGAGCCAGGGAAGAACTTCTGGACTTTCCTCACTTCTCCATCTAAGTTAGGGGCATCCTTAGTCACTAACCCTGAGACCCTATTAACAGACAGTGGGGTTAAGGTTAAGGATTCAACCCCTCTATTAAGCTTTTTATATAGACTCAATTCAGGCTAGTCAATTTTTAATTTTTTACCCTCCTGGTCACTATTCGATTCTAAAGTGAGATCAAACTTCAGAGGAGGATTAATTTTTGTATAGTCAAAAGAAAATCTAGCACCCCTTTTTGTTGAGTCTTCATCAGAACTTGTTTCAAGTTCGATGTAGATCGGTGAATCTCTTTTCTCAACTGAAGGGTGGCCTCGAACGTGTGCTCTTTGTGCCATCCTCCCACCTCTTTGAGGTAAACTATTTGGATGCCTAAAGATCACGCGCTCGATTTCGTCTTCACTATTGGAGCTTTGTCTCTTTTGATTTTTTACTTTTTCTTTTCTAAATCTTTGAATTGCTTTTGAACTTTGAATTTCTATTTTTTCCTCCTTGACGTTGATCTCTACCTTAGAACAGGTAGTGAACCCTTTAGGTACGTAGTACACCGCATCCTCGTAGATCTCGATCTCATGAATAGAGAATGGTTGCAGTTCACCCTTGATTTCAAACTTAATGCCATTTCGTTGGTAGTCAATGCAATGATGTAGGGTAGAAGAAACCATCCTATACTCATGGATCTAGGACCTTGCTAGGAGCGTGTTAAAGGACGTCACCGAATCGATTATATGAAATTTTTCTTCAGTTTTCAATTCTCCTATATCTAAAAGAAGGGTAACTGAACCTAAAGCCTTCTCGCCCTTTTCATTGAACCCACGAAGAACTAACTTATCAGTTGAGAGCTTGCTAGTATCAATTCTAAGGTATACGAGAGTCTTTATGTTCATCACATTGACCGATGCACTCGGATCAATGAGAACTCTTGATAACTTAAACTTGCCCACATTTATGATGATGCAAAGTGGATGATTATGGTCGGCAGTTCTAAGGAGTAAATCTTCATCAGAGAAGGTAACCCCAGGGATTTCCTTAAAGTACAAAGCTTCTTTCTCAGATGTTGAAGCTAATTGAGCTAAGTAAATCTCTAGGTCGAGAAGTGCTTTAATTAGAGTCTCCCTCATCTCTTTTAAAAGGACAAGGGCATCATAAATGCTCAATTTAGTAGGCAACTTCCTGAGGTGAGCTAAGACATTGTAATCAACACTTGGAACATTAATATCAGGACCCGGTGGATTTAAAAGAATTGGAGTTAATTGTTGAGCAGGGATTTGAATTGGATCATTGAAAACAAATTATTTTCTGTTATCCTGAGGAGGTAGCCTAGGGGGTAAGACCTTACCACCACGTAGCTGTACTTACATGACCTCATCAGAAGAACAAACTACATGGGAGTCTACGCTCTCCTTAGGCGATTGATTATCGTTATCTGAACGAGAGTCCAAATCTGAAAAGTCTATCACGATAGGACTGCCTTGAAAATTAATTTCAGGGGTTTCACCATCTGATAAGACCTCAGATTTGTTTCTCTCTTGAAGAGTCAAATCTGGAGAGCTGAGTGTTTGAATTTCTTAATTGATCTCAACTTATTCTTGATTATTCTCAACAGAAGAGTCATTTTGAATTTCATTCTCAATATTAATCATCAAAATTTTTGCAGAAGGATCAGATTTTCTATTCAATTTTTGACCCTTTGCCTTTGATGGGGCAAAGTAAAAGTCAGATAATTTTAGTGGAGATAGTGGTTTTGAGCCACCATCCACCACTTGTACAGATCTCTCATCAACAAATTTCCTCTTTACAGAAGATTTACTCTTTTCATTTTTATTTAATAGAGTAGTTCCTAAGACTATTGAAAAGGAAACTGTCCCAACATCCTCCTGCGAAGCCTCGAGGTCAACCTCCCAGATCGGGTCCTGAGCTCTCGTCGGTAACTGTTGAGAAAGATGAAAATATTTATTAATCAACTTTTTAAATGCCCGGGATAGTGCTATATCCCAACCATCTTAAATGGACAGAGAAAAGTTAGAATTCTTACCTGAAATGGATTTGACAGACCCCTGATCCAGATCGATCAGGTACTCCTTTGGAATTATGAAATTACCTTGATAAAATTTCTTTTTGAGCCAGTCCTTGAAGACAATGAAGCCTTCAATTGTGTGGCCTAATATGCTATGGTAGGGGCAAAAGGTTGGATCATCCTTTTTATTTTCCTCTTCCGGCTTCTTGGCCTCTAGCAATAATAAATCTGGCTTCTTCTGAAGACTCTTAAAAATCTTTCTCACTGACTCCCTTTTATATGGATATGTACAAGTCAATCTCTCTTTAAAAGAAATCAGGTGAGAATCTCTTGTAGGTTGAGAGGTTACCTGAAAAGGTGGAGATTTCTGAGTTTGTTGAACTGGAGAATTACTGGACTGAACGTTCACTGGTTTCTTTCCCTTATTGATAGCTGAAACCATTAATGTTCTCTTTTCAAAGGACTTCAATAGTTTACTAGCTTTCTTCTCATCATTAGAATCCTTCAGGAATGGCATTTTAGAAGCCTCTTCCTGTAGATTACTAGCCTTATTCAAAAGTTTTTTGAAGGTTTTGATAGTGAAACCCTTCAGAAGAAAAGCAATAGGCCCGTGGATATTCTTTAAAAGAATCTCCACTGCATGTTGCTCTTGCAATTAGGGTTCACACTTCATCGAGAGGTTTTGCCACCTCAAGATGTACTCAACCAAAGACTCTCCTGGTTTTTTTTTTCAATAACGAGATCACCAACGGTTACACGCTGCTGAGCTCCTGAGAATCTCTTTAAGAATAGACTCTCAAGCTCTATGAATGTTTTTACTAAACCATTAGGTAGATTTACATACCACTCAAAAGCAATATCGGATAAACTACTCATAAACTGGCGAAAGAGTTGAGCATATAACCCTCCTGCATTGCAACAGCTCGCTCGGAAGTGGGCCAGGTGCTGTCTTAGGTTTTCTAACCCACTAAAAACTTTGAATGAAGGTGGCACAAAGCCTTTAGGGTAAGAGACTAAATCATATTCTTCAGGGTAGGGTCTACCCTTTGGAATAGATGTAGTCCCTTGAGAGTGGGCTAAGGCCTCCCTTACCTGGGTTTCGATCATCTGGCAGATATCTTTGTCGGTTGGAGAGGTTAGGGAAGCAACTTCTAGAGTTCTAGGACTTGATTCTATCTTCCTGCTGTGCTCACCCACTGTATGTGTTGTAGGTTGCAACTGCTCGGATTGAGACTGTTGAGCTTTAATCATTTGATTCTACATTTATTCCATTATGAGCATCATCTGTTTAATCTTGTTCTCCAGACTCTTGATGTATTCATCTTTCTCATTTAACTTGATTGATCCATCAGAGTCTGAATCTACAGCTGCAGAGGCTTCTTCCTTACGAGATCGGTGTCTTGAAGGCTCAGCATCTTTATTTGATGCTCGAGTTTCAACCATGCAAATATTTCCAGCTGAATCCTCCTTCATTAAATCATCAGCTTCTGGGTCAAAGGCTTTAATTACCTTCTTCTTAAGTATATCTCTTATTTTCTGTACCACCTCATTAATCGGTCTACCCTCAATTAATTCAATGTCGATTGGTAGGTACCTCTTATAGTTAATCATTTCTTCAATTTTCTCTGCTCCTAGCTTGGTGAGGACTTCTTGAATCTTCAAATCATCAGCATCATGTTCTGCTACCAACTGATCTAGCATTTCTTGATCATCATCAAGCTCTATCCCCTCCCCTCCGACTGTCCCAGGGTCGGTAGTCGCGAGGGTGACATCCTCAACAGGGTGAGGGATATCTAACTTAACAGGCGACGAAGGAGTTTGGTAGGTGGGAACTCCAACATCAACCTGAGGAGAATCCTCACATCCCTGAATGAGGAGTCGGGGGATTTTAACGGGTAACTGAACTAAATCATCTCTGATCTGAATCCCAACAATTATGCTTATCTTTATCGGTACATATGGTTCATCCAAAGACATGGGCCTCTTTCCCTTAACATCAACTAACTGCAAATCTTTAACAATCTCTTTCGATTTGGCTATCACTGGGGCCAACTTGAAAGTCTTGAAGGGGGAACTGGAGGTATACCGCTGAGAGGGTGACTCCTTCCAGATCCACTTAAAACTATCTCCTCTATTTTTGTAGTCAGGAGACGAGGCACCTAGTGATATCCATCCTCTAAAATTGAAGTGACTAGTTGCTTGACAAACTTTTTATTTCTTCTCACTGGCTGAGGAGTCAGGTTTCTTACTTTGGACTTTTCTTCCTTTAATACTTCTTTTTCAAGCTTATGTGAGATCACCCCCTTCAGGTGTCTCACATACTATTCTTTTGTCTGACCTGTTTCAACAGCACATATGTGGATGATGTTCCTCAACATCCTAGTTCTTAAAATATTCTTCTCTTTTGTAGTTCTCTTGATAGTGTAGTCAACCGGGCTAGGTGGAGAGCTAGCAATCCACGTGACTCTCTCCTCCCCTACAGCAGCTACGAGGGGGTGGAAGCAACTCCCTTTCAGGAGTGGAGAAGAGGCAGAGACAGGCAGCTCCTTAACAGCCTCAGGCTCAACTAAACTCAGAGCCTTCTGCTCAGCAATCTTTCTAGACTTGGTGATTTTCTTTCTAACCTTTCTCAAATAGTTCTTCCTGGCACTCTTAGTGCCAAATAGTACTCCTGAGCTGGAGGATCCTTTCTCGACAGTAGACTTTATCTCAGTTTTCTTATCTTCACTCTGGACTTAGGGTACAGAAGGTGTAAGGGTAGCACCTACTACCAGCTCTAACATTGGGGGAAGGTCACTTGTAGCCCCTACAGCTAACTCAACAACTGGGCCATTCTCGCCCTCAACAGCAAGGTTTATGATTGTCCCTCTATTCACAGATAACTTCAAATACTTTAATCCCATTCCAAACTGAATTACACTGCTATGGATTAGCTCTTCAACTTGAAGGTCTCGGTCAACTAAGAACAGAAGTTTGTCAGCTATTGTAGAAGGTTTGATTGTCTGAAATTTGAAAGAGATGATTTGGATCAAACTTTTGAACTTGAATTTTGATAAGAAATTTTCTATATTTTATCATATAAATCAAATTATAAGAACTATAATCCGATATATAATGATAAAGTAAAGATATCAATTTTGACTTGAAAAAAGTTTGAATTTTTGCTGTACATATTTAACTGCAAGAGAATGTTGTAAAAAACATATAACAACAACAATCTGGATTTGATTTGAACGGACTTGACTGGAGATTTGAAGTTTTAAAAATTGAAGGATTTTCCTTGAATATTTGAAACCAATAAGTTGAGTCTGATTTCAACTTGATAGTTAACAAATTTCAAAGGAAATCAAGAAATCTCAACTCAACTCTCTTACCCCACTGACTAGGCTAGGGATAAGATGTCAGAGCTTTGATTTGATGAAAACATTCGATCTTTGAATCTGAATTTAGAGGTGATTAAATTTGCACTATACACGTCATACTATAAGAGAATATTATAGTAGTACATGTGACAATGAAGATTGAATTTTGATTTGAAAGGAAATTCAGTGACTCAAAAATTCGGTAGCATTTTTCCTTATTTTGAAACTCGAAGTGTTGAATTTGCATTCAACATAACAGTTTACAATTTTTGGGAAAGATCCTACAGAAATGAACTAGACTCTTTTACCTTGTCGAAGGTAAAATATCAGAGTTCAAAGATTTGAGAAATATTGAAATTGGACATTGGAGTTTGGAAGAGATTTGATTTTGTATTGTTGAAGTTAATCTTACAAAAGATATTATAAGAGAACATACGACAAATAACAATTAAAGTTGAAGGAGTTAAAAGGATATTTTTGAAAATTCGAGATTCCGGCAGTATCTCCCCTTATTTTTGAAACTCGAGGTGTCGAATTGGTATTTAACTTAATAGTTTACAAATTTCAGGAAAGAGCTAAAGAAAATAATTTGACTTTTTTATCCCGATAAGTGATTCAGAGTAAAATTTCAAAAATTGAGTCAACCGGAAAGATTGAAGAGGTATTGCATATATTAAACTACAATAATCGTCATAGAAGAATATATTGCAATAAAGTTTAGACTTGAATGATTTTGAAGGAATATTTTAAAAAGTGCGAAAATCCGGCGGCATTTTTCCTCTTAAAACTCGAAGTGTTGAACCTATGTTCAACATAACAGTTTACAAAACTCCAAGAGGGAGATTTTAAAAGCTCAACCTAACTCTTTCATCCTGATGAATGGTTCAGAATGAAATGTCAAAGATTGAAACAACCAGAGGGATTGAAAGTGCATTGTATATATATATAACTATAATAATTGCTATAGAAAGATATACTTGCAATGACTATTAGAATTTGAGATGAACGTTGGAGAAATTTAAAATTCTGGCAGCATCTCCCCTTATTTTTGAGACTCGAAGTGTTGAACGTGTGTTCAATATAACGGTTTACAAGAATTATAAATAAGGAGACACTAAAACGCTAACCCGACTCTTTCATCCCGACGAGTGATTCGGGATTAAAATGTCAAAGATAAACTTTACCGAACGTATTGGATTTTCAAATTGAATTTGAAAATGATTTACACACTTAATCACATATATTGAATTGTAGAAATTATAATTCTATATATAGTGATATAATGAATAAACCATTTAGAGTTTGAGACAGATTTGAACCTTGATAAGGACATTGAACATTTTGACTTTGAAATTGAAAGACCTTTTATAAATTATATAACTTAGCATGCTATTGATTAATCCAAACATGCAAGTTTCTAACATTCATAAAAAAGTTTGGGCTAGGATTTGGCTTGACTCGTTTTGCTCTACCAATCAATTTGGAGGCAAAAATGTCAAAGCCCGACATTGAAGGAGGTTTCCTACACTCACCTCTCTTTTCACATGTCTTAATTGAGTTGGCCACACTCACCCAAGAGAGAAATGGGAGAGGGACCAACGGAGGGAAGGGTAGTCAAAACTACTGATGCAACAAAATTTGTAGCGCTATTAAAGATGGAGAGAGAAATTTTCCCCAGCGGAGTCGCCATTTTTTGATGTGATTGAAAAATATAGTTTTGAAAAAAGTGTTTAATTTTCTTTGAGAAAGTTAAATTTCTGGAATTTTAATATTATAATCGAACACTTATAAGGAATGATATATCACCTCAAAAGGTGAACATATCGTTCTCTAATAGATTCAGATTACAAATCTTTGAATTTATCCTAATTATTGTAATCAAACTCAAGGTGAAATAACATATGATCTCGAAAGATCAAAGTGATGTTTAATCCAATGTTTGACTATAATAATCTTGCAAAGAAATCATTAATTTCATGATCAAAGTTTTAATAATAGAATGACATATCTATCCAAAGAAAGAAAATATCATTTATTATTAATCATTTGAAATTAATGATAATGATTGTTAGGTTTGAATTTTCCAAAGATAATTAATAAATATTTGGGAAAAGTTTGATTTTGAAAATCTGGTCTGGGTTTCTAAATCTCTTACGAGCGCAAGCCCTCGTAGTTAATTACATCATAGGAAACCAAAAATTTCCTATGAAAACTCTCGATTAAAATAGCGATATGAATTTTATTTAGATTTCAAAGTTTGATGTCAAAGGAGGTTAAGGGCTGGAAATTCAACAGGGATTGGATCAAATTTGAATAGTTATTTCTGGAGTCAAAGGAAGAAGGGTAGGAGGTGTTTTGAGATTCTGAATTACTTTAGAAACACCCCAACATATCCTAAGTGTTGGGCTTGAATTTGATTGAAAGAGATTTAAGTTTGAATGATTGATTTTATTAGAAAGTGGGAATTAAATTCTTGGAATTTGAGGACTTAAGATTGAAAATCTGCCTCAGATCCTAAGTCTAAAATGGGTACTGAAAATTAGTGACCCAGATTCTAGCTAATGCAATGCAGTCCTGGACTTACCCCGGCCTAAATTAGGGAGCCAGCTAAACCACCTAAACCCTTTAAAACCATGTGTTTGGTCTTTTAAATGAAAGAGTGGTTAGGGACGTTGTTTAAGATTGAGTTTTAAGGAGTTGGGGTCGACATTTAACGCAGATTCTTAATTGACCCCTTCATATATGTTGGGTGAAATACTTAAGCTAAAAATATAATTAAGAATTAGACTCAATTTTAATTTGTTACTAATGCGATACATGCTAGTTGAGTCAAATGCTTTGAAATCAGAATGATGCAGTTTTAAAATCAGGCTTAAAAATAGATTTTATCCTAGAGATTGCATAACATCCCCTTAGACAGAACTACACCCTAATAGGTCAGGTGGTCTGCCAAAACTCGCAGGCGGGGAGGTGCCTAACATGGTAGAGAAGATTCAATATGATGCATGAAAAACTCCCGGCGAGTCTGGGCTTACTTCTTAAAGGTGTTAGAGTTTCTATCTGAGCCTAAAGTATTTTTATTTTAATTAAAGTAAAAATAGTTCGACAGTACCCTCACGAGCCTCCGATCGGATTTCAGGCTAAATCAAAATCGACATGCAATAGCGCCAAAAAAATTACTAAATGCATGCAATCCTTAATCGCAATCAACACATCAATCAAATCAATTAAATAATTAAATCAATTAAATAAATATTCACAATAAAAATTCATAGGCAAGTGCCTTTTAATTGTACAATATAGGATCTGCAGGAAAAGTAAAGTGGCCGGATACCACTGACTACAACCCGGATTCTACTCCTAAGACTCAAATGATTTTTGAGAATGGGTCTTCTCGTTCTTCACTTCTTCGTCTTCTTGAAACTCCTTGAATCGTCAGGTCCAGATATCCAAATGAAAAGGAACTCTCCCTTAAAAGGGGGTTATCTTTTCTCTTTGGATATTTGAAATCATCCAAATTTGGATCTTCAAATGGAAAGAGACTCTCCCCTAAGGGATGTCTCTTCCTCTTTGGATTCTGAATTGGATGCTTAAACATCCCATTCTCAAAGCACTTAATAGTTACAACTCAATTCTCAAATCAAATTACATTTAAATTTAAAAGAAAAATCTAGACTCGATCCTGTAAGGTTATCCTAATAATCAATAATTATATATGACATCCCAAGCAGTTAATATATTTAAAATTTAAAATGTTCAAACCAGCCACACTTGGCCATGCTCTTTTAATTTTAAAGGGGGACATAAGCAAATTTCTGGAGCACCTGTGCAATTTAATATTTATGATTTTACCCCCTTTAATTAATGTCCCGTATGAGCATGGTCACCTGTATAAGATTGAGTTAGTATAAATCATCTCTAACCTAGAGGTAGATCTAATGCACAATCAATTACATCACAGAGTGCAGTAAATAAATAAACAATCACAGCAATTCTATTACTAGCAAACAGCATGTAGTGAAAGCTCGAAAACCCGGCACAAAGTAGAAAAATAAACACCGGCCTAGCCTAAGACTAGAGTTGGTTGTCATAGCAAACCATCTAAAGTGTGTGTAAAGGTTATGTGGGTTTGATATATCCTAAGTAGGATCATTATTTAAAGTTGTTTGATGTTCTAGTTGGTTGAAAGGCTTAAAGGAGTTTTTAATCGAAGTTCAAGTCTTAATGGTTTAAATTTGAGTTTAAAATTGATTTTAATTATTTTTTAGATACGACCTTTATTGCACACCGAGGCCGTGAAGTTTATTTCACCTTCCTTGGGACTAATTTAATAGCCTCGTAGGCCTGAGTTACCAAGTGGTACCCGATATAATTAAATAATTTAAGTTTAATTAAGGTTGGAAGTTAATTAAAATTTAATTAGAGTTGATTGGTTGCTGGTTTTAAAATTAAATTGATGTTTTCTGGAATTTTTAATGATTTGTTGAATTTTAAAGTTTTCTGGATTATTTTATTCATGTAATTCAAGGGTCAAAAGTTGACTTTTTGATTTAAAGTATTTTTTAAAAAGTTAGTATTTTATTAAAATACTAGACCTTAATACGATCAGTTAGATAGTAAGTATGTTAAAGTTGAATTTTTTTAGATTTTATTATAAAGGTTTGAAGTTTTGACTTGATTTTGAATTAGATTTGACCAAAAGTTGACTTTTTCAAAATTAAATATTTCTAGAAATTTGATATTTTTGATAAATATTAGACCTTAAGATGAGTCATATGCCTTTGACCTTGCTCAATTTGGAGTTTATTTAAATTAATTATGAATTTTCAAAGTTTTGAGTATTTATTGAATTTTCAAAAATTGTTTAATTAAAGGCCTTTTTATGATTTGAATCCAAATGACCTCCAAACTCCTTGGAATCAACTCCAAAGGTAAGGAATTACCTAAGAAGAGATTCTTAAGTATTTAGGAGAGTTTTAGAATTTTTATTTATTTTTAATTAATTAAATTAATTAAATATTAAATTTCACTTAAAATTAAATTAAGCTTGATTTTAAAGTCCAGTCAAGGGGCTTTTATTTTTTCATTGATTAAGGGTTCAATTATGGTCAGTTTAAGATATTATTTATAATTTTTAGGTTTAATCTTGGTTTATTACATTTTCTTGAAGTTTTAAAGGTTTAGTTAAGGTTTAAACTTGATTAGGTTAATTAAGAGGCTTAATGACTTTAAACTTAAGTGAGAAATTTTCTTAGGGCTGAGAGTGTCACTATATTCAAATGGTTTAAGTTTCAAGTCCATAGGAGGTCAATCCTAATTATTGAGCATATTCTAAATTTTCTAATCAAAATCCTTAATTATTGTCCTTAGTGATGTCACTAAGTTAAGTAGGTTTGAATCAAAGTCTCTCTAACCCTTGAACAAACACATGTAAACATACACAATCACATTCAATTCCTAAATCTAAGAGAGCCTTAAAGCTAATTGGTGTATGCACCCTATACATGTAAGCTTAAAAAAATGTTAATCAATTAAGAGACTTAATCAATGGACAATTAGCAAAACTAATTGCTCAGTGATTAATAACCATTCCCCACTTATTCTGTTCACATGCTCAAGCTATGTTTAAAATTCCAAGGGATCTCTCAAATATATTAAAGATTTAAAAAATATATATAAACTTATACATGAGTGTAAGTTTTAAATTAAAATAATTAAAAGTATTTTTAAAATAAGTTTAACATATTAATGAGAGATCTTCTGATTATTAAAATAATTTGAAAATAAGTATTTAATTTTAAAATAATTAGCTAAATATTTAATTAAGAATTAATTAAACATTAAAATAATTAAATAGTTAATATTAATCAAAGTAGATTAAGTTTTTAATTTCTAAAATTAATTTTAAATTAAAGTATTTATTTTTTTAAATATTTTAAGGTATCATTTATATTTTTTTGATTTAAAATGAATTTATTTTTAATTTTTAAAGCTTAAAGGTTAATTAAAGCATTTAAAATAGTTTTTAAATTAATTAAAATTCAAAATAATTCTTAAATTAAATTAAATTAAATATTAATCAATTCTAAAATCTTAAAATCATTTAAAATAAATCAATTAAATATTTTTAAGACTATCTAAATTTAACTTTAATTAAATATTGATTAAATATTTAAATATTTAAATACTTTAAAATTATTAATATATATATATATATATATATATATATATATATATATAACATATTTTAAATTAAATTTATTTTAAAATTAAGTATTTAAAAATAATTCTCTGATTATTTAATATTATTTTAAAAAAATTTCATTATTAAAATTTTCAAAATCAGGTATTAATTAATTAGGTATTAATTAAATATTCAATTAACTAATGATTATTTAAAATATAAAAAATATTAAGTTAATTCAGTTTTAAATTAGGTAATATTAAAATAATTATGAAATTATTCTAAAATATTTTAACATAAATTCATGAATATATTATTTTTTAAAATAATTACTTAATTAAATACTAATTTAGAATAATTGAAATTTAATATTTTAAATAATTCAAAGTATATGTTTATTATTTTAAATTAATAATAATTTTAGATTAAAGAAATTAATTTTTTGAAAATTTTAATATCTTATATGCTAAATTTAGATTAAAATTGAATTTTTAGCAATTTGTTGAAGTTTTATTAATTAAAATATAATTAAAACTAATTAAAATTAATTTAAATTAAAGAAAATGACGGTCGGAGAGCTACGTGGCACGCTCTGATAGGCTATCCCAAATCGCGGGCCAATCATTAGGTGGCGGCGCAATCATTACGCCGCTGCTAATGATTGGCGAAATGATACTACGGAACGCGGTATAACTTAACCACGTCACACGGTGCTACAGACCGTCTGATAAGCACGGGATTGAACGGAGGGCTGAGATGGCACCGAACCAAAAAAATAAACGCGGGATTAGATCCGCGGTTATACAAAATCGCGAAACTATTAAATCTAGGCCGTTATTCTAAAGATCAACGGTCCAGAAATTAGCCATTACGAATGACGCCCTAGAATCCATTTTTTGATCCATTCGAGCGATCCGGTTAACCAAATAGAATGAAATTTTAAACCTAGACAGACTAGGTGAATAGAAATCATGTGGGGCATTTGATTTGGCTTAAAATGAACTTAATAAAAAGTTAAATAATCCTAAATCTATTGTCCTAGGGCTAGAGTTTTAGGGAATTTTACCGATAGGTTTAAAAGGGGAATGTATTTTCTGAATTTGTAGTCTGTCCTCGCTTAGATTTGTAGAAGACCCCTTGAGCTTTTGACATCTAGATTAAGAGCTAAGTTCCATAGATGGATTTAGCTCTTTGCTCGCCACGAAGCTCGCCGACGGTGGATTTGACCGGTTGGATTCAGTGGGGGGTTGAACTATGGAAGGTCTGGAGTTCAAAGGAGCAGGGGTTGAGGTCTGGGAAGGTTTGAGAAGAGAGAGAGGTGTTATGTTCGAATGAGCCCTTCTTTTGTGGTTTTGCCCTATTCTAACTATCTCAAATGGAATGAAGGGCTGGGATCAGTTGGGAGCACCCCTAGATGGCTGCCACCTGCCCCTGGAGTAGGTGGGAGGAAGAGAATCGAAAGGACATGAAGGATAATCAGGTGGAAAGCCTTTTGTCCTTCTCTTAACCATTTGGGACCATTTCCTCTAGCTTAGGCTTAATCCAGGTAATCAAGGCAGGTTTAAGAAGCTTCTAGATGAAGATTAAGGCCACTGGAATGGTCTTGAATGGAATGTATTAGCTCAAACTAGGAGATTTGACCATCTAACCCTCTTGAAAGCATTTGTTGACAAAGTTGACTAGTCAACAGTCAATGGGAAGCTGAGGTGGCAGCCAAGAGAACCTAGGGAGCTGGTTTGGTTGATTTGAAAGGGATTTTGAGAGCTAAGGATTTGAAGTTTGAATGGATGGGAGGTATTTTGACCAAATGTGAGAGTTTGACCAAGTAAATAATATATGATTTAACTTGTGATGGATTTAAGATAATTCAAAGTATTCACTAGAATGATTTTTAAGTTTTAGAAGGTTTGATTGAATTATATATCTCAACTAGATTCAATTGAATCAAATTTGACCAAGCTTGGGTTTGAGTTGACTTGGTCAATTTGACCATGAGTTGACCCATGATGGATTTAGGGATATTCAAGACATCTAATGGGGTGGATTTGAGGTTTTAAAGGTCATGATTTGATCAAATGGGTTGGAATAACCTATTAAAACCCTTAAGGGACACCTGAGTCAACCAAGTTGACCCAAGGGTTGGGTCCAGATCTAACAGGTTTAAAATGATAAGAGGGATCTGGTGGAGGTGATTTCAGGGTTTAAATGGGTCATTTAGATCAAATGACCGGTTTAGGCCCTTAATGGGCCTAATGGGTCAACTAGGTTGACTTGGTCAACCAGGTTGACCGAGGGTTAGGGATTAGGTCAAACTAGTTCAAAATGATATTCTGAGTTTAGTGGTGGTGATCTCAAGGTCTGGGGAGGTCATTTGATGAAAATGACCTGTTTGGGCCCTTAATGGGCCTTTAGGTCAACCTTGGTTGACTTGGTCAACCAGGTGGGTCCAGGGTCTGGGAATGAGATCAACAGATTTAAAATGATATTTGGAGACCAATGGAGGTGGTCCCATGGTCTAAGGAGGTCATTTAGTCAAAATGACCTATTTGGGCCCCTTAATGGGCCTTTAGGGCAACCTAAGTTGACTTGATAAACCAGGTTGACCCAGGGTCTGGTTTTGAGTTCAACAAGTTTGATTTCATGATTGAAACTTACTGGAGGTGATTGCATTTGATTCGGAGCTCATTTGATCAAAAGTGACTATTCATACCCTTACGGGGTATTTTGGTCATTTTGATCCCTAGTCAACTAGAGGTCAGAGTGAGTCCAACAAAATACAGTTTATTATTTAATGAGTCATAATCAAGGGTCTGGAAATGATTTGAGGGTTTGGAGAAGGTTCCAAGGTCAGAATTCACTGGGTGGCAGGTCCAGTGGCGTAGAATGTAAATATTTGAAGGTTTTACAGCCTTTGGATTTCAATTCAGTTTATGGGCTTAGAGACCTCAGAATGGGCTCAAATTTGGAGGGTTGCCTCTAGAGACATGTCACATCAGTATGCAACTGATAGAACCTGAATCAGAGGTCATTTGATAGGGTTTTGAAATGCTCAAAGGTTCACTGAAAAAGGCTTTCAGGACCTGGGTTCTTAGCCTTGAGGTTTAATCTGGATTTCTGGTTTTGAGCTGGATTTTGATTGAGATCTAAATTGACTTAAGGTCTGGATTAATTCGGGTTCAAGATTGATTTAGAATAGGGATGGATTAGAATCATCATTGATCTAATATTTCGATTGATCTTAAGGTCTAGGTAGATCTAAGGACTTAGAGTCTGGGAGAATCTCAGAATCTAGAATAGATCTTGGGGTCTAGAATCTAGGAAATATTCTAGGGCTTGAGATCTAGGAGAATCATAGGGCCTAAGCAGATCATAGGGTCTAGATCAGCTTAAAGGAATCCTAGGGTCTAGAGTAGATCTTAGGGACTGAAGTCTAGAAAGATCCTAGAGTCTAGAAGTCCTAGTGTCTAGGGTCTAAAATAACCCTAAGATCTAGAAATTCTGGGATCTAGAGGAATCTTAGGATATAGAGTAGATCCTAAAGTTTGGATTCTAGGAGGGTCTTAAGGTCTAGAATAATCCTAAGATCTAAAATCTAGGAAAGATCCTAGGGTCTATAATAGTTTGGAAATTAGATTGTTCTGAAATAAGGATTAATTTGAATCTGGATTGATCTAGGATCAGATTGATCATAGGGTCAGGATTGATCCTAAGGATTGAAAAGATCCTAAGGTCTGGATTGGTCCTACTAACCTCATACAAAAATAAGGTCAACAAGATCAAAGTTAGATGACTGTGGTTGGAGGACCGTAGTCCGGTTGGATGACCATAATAGTCAGACGATCGTGGTCAGGAGGCCATACTCAAATTTTTGTGATTCGAAGACCATACTTAAATGATTGTGGTTAGAGGATGATGTTTTGATGCTAGGGATATAGCATTGGTTTAGTAGCAGTGCTAAAATGAAACATTGAAATTCTTTAAGCCTTTGATCGTTCTCTACTCTCAAGCCAAGGTTTAAGCCCAAAAATTCTACTTTCATGTAGAAACTACGAGCCTATTTAAAGATTTTTGAAAGTAGCATGTCTTGGAAATATAGCCAAAATTCAGAATACTTCATCGAATTGCTTATATTAAGTCCCCCAATCATAGGTCATTCTTTTAGCATTTAAGTGTCTTAATGTTGTCAAGATTAGATGATTTTTGGCTCGTTGGATTTGTCTTGTTGAGATGCTTGATTTAACTATAAGCATGTGAGGTTTGGAGATAATTAGGTCTTTCAAATAAAGCCCCAAAATTTTCTATAATGCTTCTAGTGCTTGATCTATGCTCATTCGAACTCAGATTGAATCACTTTTAATGTTGATTGGTTTATCTAGTCCAGATGTTCAATTGATTAAAAATTTATTTAAATCAGAGTTAGAATGATCCAAAATTTTAATTCTAATTTTTTTTAAAAAAGTTTATTGAGATTTATGCTCAATTTTTGATGATGAACCAAAATGAAAATAAAATAATAATAATAGAAGCTGAAATCATAGTAGAAGTTAAAAACAACTTATAGGTTGCCTAATTTCATAAAATAAACTTATGGATTGCATAATTTTAAATTCATAAGAGAAGTTAAAATAAATTTAAATAAAATTAATTTTCTATTATTTTTAACAGGCATGTCATTTTTGTCGCATTCCCTTTTCCTTGCACAGGAAGTTATGATTGCAAGTCATGTGCTCCCAATCACTCTTGGTCTGCATGCGGATTTTTTTTTTGGGAAAAATGCATGCGGATTTGAAGATAAACAAATCTTATGCCCTACGTCACATCTCCGCAGTACTTCATTAATAGTATTTGTGATATATTTATTATATTCTTCACTAATTAAATGTTATTGAGTCTTCCCCTTCACACTTTTAAGCTATAGAAGACTATATAAAGCTCTGAATGCAGAGGCTAATGCAATTAAATTCTTCAGAGTTCTTCAAAAGAGAAAAAATGTTGCATAAAACTATTGAGCTTTCCTCACCATTTGTGAACGAGCCTTTTGGTGCTTTTTGTCTCTGCAATTTTATTGTCGCTCTTCTTCTACTGCTCAGCTTTGGTCGCGGAACAGCTGCTGTGAGAATCTACGATGAATCGAAAGAGACGGCTTACAATGAAAATGATGAAGAGGATGAAAAACCTGAGAAGCCTGAGAAGGAAACCATAGCTCGAGATGAAATGGAGGTCAATACCAACATTAAGAAAGAAGGCAATGTAGAGGAAGACGAAGGCGAGGATGATGAGGAGTTGATGAGAAGAGCGGATGAGTTTATACAAAGAATGGTTCAAACATGGAAGGTCGAGAAGCAGATCCAAAGATCCCAACTTGTGACTAATTCATCATAATTTATTTTTTTCTAATTCAACTCACAGAATGCCTTCCAAGTAGTTGTCATTAACATATGAGACGAGTCCTGTAATTAAGGAATTTTGAGAACTCTGTTGAAAATAAAGAGGATGATTGTTGCGGACTCAAATATACGCGGCGATAGATTTTAATTTTCCGTCTCAGCGTTGTACGTATATTCAGCACACAAACAGAATTGAAATAGTAACACCAGGATTTTTACGTGGAAAACCCTGGAAAGGGAAAAAACCACGGGGCCACGCCCAGTTGAAAGAGTTCCACTAGTGGCGTTTGAAGTACACGAGGTTGATCCGTCCTTTAAATTCAGGACGATCAGATTACAATGAGTATCAGTTACAAGGACAAGCAGAGTTTCGACGTCGCTTGAATGTCCGGCAGAATTCCGACGTCACTTGGAAAGAAGTCCGGCGTCACTCGGGCGTCGGGTAGAATTCCGGCGTCGGGCAGAATTCCGACGTTGCTCCTGTGTCGGGCAGAGCTCTGGCGTCCCTCGGGCGTCTGGTGGAGTTCCGGTGGTGTTCCGGTGGAGTTCCGGCGGTGTTCCGGCGGAGTTCTGGCGGTGTTCCGGCGGAGTTCCGGCGGTGGTCGAGGAGGAGCTGTTCCCTACTAGGCTTCTCTTCTCTTCTTCTCTTCTTGGCTTCTTGGCTTGGGTCCCCTCTTAAGAGAAATGAGGGGCTATTTATAGTTTTTCTGGAGTGGCATAGCCCGTAAATAGATGAGGGATCAAGGGCAAATAAGGAGTGATCCGGATGAACGGCCGATATTGAATCCCTTGATTGTGAACCGTTTATCAAGTATTTGAAGGTCTTAATGATATCAGAATTCTGTGATCTTGGGCTCGTTGGATTCGTCTCGTCGAGCCGCTCGATTCGACTATAAGCTCGTCAAAATCGGAGACCGTTTGGTAACTCAAATTGCTGTTTGATGCTTCCAACAGCACTTCGGGTACTTGATTTGGACTCGTTTGGGCTCGGATTGAGTCGAATTTGGTGTTGTTGGATTCGTATTTCCGAGACGCTCAGTTCGACTATAAACTTGCTGAAATCGGAGTTTAAATGGTCTCCGAAATAATTTTTGAAGTTTCCAACTTGAGTTTTTCCTCGAGATTCGTGCCCGATCAAGATGGTTTTTTGACGATATATCAGTTGCCCCCCTATTTTTGGACGTTGAAGCTCCACGAGTCCGAAAATACTTGTTCCGGTATTTTACATTGGCCGAATCGCAAAAAATTGCGTTCCAAAAAATAAATGTTTGCTCGAACCCAACCATAAAGGCCCCGTTGAGCTCCGAAAGTGTCAAAATTGAGTCCGGAACGTCGAAAAACGTGTCCGGGGACCCCAAAAACGTCGAATTTGGACCGTCCGGGTCCAAAATCGGAGCCCGGGAACGGGTAGGCGGCCGAACCGGCCGGCCGCCGCCGCCGCCGCCGGCGGCGGCGCAGAACCGTGCCGGAGCGCCCGCGGCCCGCGCTGGGCCCACCCGCGGCCTGCGCTGGCCCGCCCGCGGCCCGCGCCTGGCCCGCCCTCGGCCCGCGCCTGGCCCGCGCGGTCTGGCTGGCCGCGCCTCTTGGCCGGCGGTTTGGCCGGCGGTTAGGGAAACCGCCGGCCGGTTTTTAATAAAAAATTAATTTTTTTTTTTTGTTAAATGGGGCCCGAAAAATTCCGAAAAAATCCCAAAAAATTCCGAAAAATTTGAAAAATTTCAGGGAATTTAATAGAATTTTGGAATCCTCCCCCCTTAAGGAAAACTATAAATAGACCCCCCAAGGCCTAGTAGAAACTCGCCCCTTCTTCCCTTCTTCCTCTGGCTTTCTAGCTTTTGGCATTCTGAGGCTTTCCGTCATTTTTAAGTAGGTGACTTTCCCTACTTGACTTGGCGCCCCTCTTTTTGTGCAGAAGTTAGCGGCTTTCTCCCCCCGCTCTTCCTCCCTTTTTCTTCCTACTTCGGAGGCTTTCCACAGTCTTTTGTAGGTGATTTTCCCTACTTAGATCTGCGCCCCTCTTTAGTGAAGGAAGCAAAAATGGGTGATCTTGCCTCCTCTAAAGTTCCTTCAGAAGACCGTCCTGCGCAACGGTCTGAAGTTCCAAAGAGGGCCCAGAAGGCGCCGAAGGCCGACGATGTGATTTCCACCGTCACTGAGGACTCCTTCATTTCATTTAGGAAAAAGTTTCATTTTCCTAATGATTTAGTGATGAAGGTGCCGGCCAGAACTGATCGTGCCTGCTTTCCTCCTCCCGGATATGTGACGGTGTATGAATTTAGTCTGCGAGCGGGACTACGATTTCCTCCTTCCTCCGAACTGATCGACATTCTGACGCTTTGCGGGGTATGCTTGTCTCAATTCTCCTACAGGGCAATGTCGATCGTGATGGGCCTGATCGTGCTTTTCAGAGACCGCGGAGTGGTACTTTCCTCAGAGTGCCTTTCTCGGATGGGGCGTCTCTTTAGCGATGCGTAGGGACGCATTTCATTCAGGTCCAAGTGGTTGGACATCCGCACTCGAGACCCCTCGAAAGGTTGGGTTAGCAACTTCTTTTATGTGTAAAATGATTGGGGTCTTCAGGAGAAGTGGGGGAAGTTGAAAGAGCTTCCTGTCCCCCTTCATATCGGAGCAGAAGATTTGCTGAGGATACTCAAACTCCCTGATTTGGATGCTCTACACTACGAGGTGCGTTACTTGAGTAGATATCTAGATGAGGAGTACTTGTTCAAGGTCGGATTATCTACTCAAGCAGGGAGATCACATGCTCAGATGTTGAAGAAGTCTGCTAGAGTTCCAGAAGTGGTCCCCCAAAAGAACCACTCCAAGCGACCAGGGAGCGAGGAAGGTTTGCAGGCATCGAGGAAGAAGAGGGCAGATGAAGTTTTGACAGTTATTAGCAAAGGTCCCCGAGCCTCTCCATCCAAGTCATATATCCCAGAGGATGTGTTAAATCATCAGTGCATCGGCCGCCGACGGGCTGAGGAGTTGGTGAGTTCTCCTTCACTTTTTCTTCTTTTTTACATTTCTTAAGGAATATATTTCTGATATTTTTCTTGTCTCAGTACTCTGATTTCAAGCTTGAGATGACCAAGACTCTGAATGATTGGAACAAAGAGTTTGTGAAGGTTAAATACCTTCAGGGAGAGTACAAGAAGAAATATGACAGTAAAGTGAAGGAGATGAAGGTGGTGGAGGATCAGCTTGAGGGATGCAGAACTGAGTTGGCGAACAAGATTACTTCAGTCTCTTCTCAGAATGAACGGATGGATCATCTGCATATAGAGTTGGTGGAGGCACAAGCGACGATCAAGCAGCAGGAAAAGGCTCAGCAAGTCCTTAAGGCTGAGAATGAGAGGCTTCAGAGTGTACTGTCTGAGAAGGAGGCCCAGCAGTTGTCGTCAGCAGTTATTGAGGAGTTCAAGAAATCTTATGCTTTCAAGATCATTATTGAGGACCACATTCAGGAGGCTCGCAGTCATATCTATGATGTGGAGGTGAAGGCCTTGGAGGCAGAGTGCGCAGAGGATGGCTTCATCAGGGGCTTCAAGAAGGGTGTTCGGACAGTACATCGCAAGACCGGAGCAGAGATCGAGGGACTGACTCCCAGCCAGGCTTCTAGTGATGCTTCTTCAGACTCTGGTGGTGAAGAGCTGGAGAGTGAGTTGCAGCGAGCTTTTGCCTTGGAGGAGGACGAGGATGATGTTGAGATTCTATAGGGTGTCTTTGATGTAGTTTTGTATCTCTTTGCTTTCTTTCTAGTGCTTGTATATATGCTCGATGTTGATGTTTCTATCTGGTGTACTTGATGTTCAATGATATATAAAGATGTTGTTGATGTTCTTTTCTCACATGCAAATGAAATTTACTCAGTTTTACTTCAGTTTGGACTTTAGTGAGCTCTCTTTTGACTTGAACAAATGTGAGGCATTCCTTTTCTTTAAAGATTTTGACCTATCCGGGGTTATTAGTGAAAGCATTTGCTCGATACCCTTAACCTGTCCGGAAAAAGGTCAGATCAACTCCCTTTGGGATCGATCATCAAATGATTTTGATATTCAAGATATCCTCCTAGGATACTTGACCTATCCGGGGTTATTAGTCAAAGCATTTGCTTGATGACATTAACCTGTGCGGAAGAGGTCGGATCAAATCCCCCTGGGATTGATCATTCAGTGATTGAGATACAATATAGATTGTGTACTTCTCAAATCACAGAAAAAGAGTTTGGAGAGAAGAAACATTAGCACGACGAAGTGAATATCATATTGCTTTGTAATATGAGATAACAGTTCCCTAGAATAACTTAGGGATACAAGAAAAAAGTTCTTCTATAATCAACACATAAGGGATGTACGAAAAACTTTATAATACGACTACAGGAGAAGATAAAATATAAGACAAACATAACACATAGACGGATAGCAGTATCGACTCCTACTGATAATATTTGCGAAGATTGCCCACGTTCCAAGTTCGGGGAAGTGTTTTCCACCAGCATCCTTCAGTTTGAAGGTTCCAGGCTTGACCATAGCCGCTACCAAATAAGGACCTTCCCAGAGGGGGGAGAGCTTGTTTCGCTGAGGGCCTTTTCCAGCGGCTTCAATGCTTCGTAATACTAAGTCCCCAATAGTGATAGGGCGAGGTTTCACCCTTCGATTGTAGTGACGGGCAACTCTTTGGTGGTATGCAGCGGTTCTGAGTGAGGCTTCATCTCTTACTTCTGGGAGGAGATCCAAATTTGCTCTAAGCTTCTCCTCGTTACTTTTGAAGTCGAAAGTCTGAACTCTGTGGCTAGGAACTCCGATATCAACTGGTATGACTGCTTCTGTACCAAAGCAAAGGTTATATGGGGTTTCTCCTGTAGGAGTTCTAGCGGTGGTCCGATAAGCCCAGAGGACATTGGGGAGTTCTTCGGCCCATTGCCCCCCAGCCTTCCCTAGACGTGTCTTCAGCCCTTTCAAGATTGTTCGGTTTGTAACCTCTGTTTGCCCATTAGTTTGAGGATGGGCAACAGCTGTGTGAATGAGCTGAATGTGAAAATCCCTACAAAAAGATGTAAAGATCTTCCCAGTAAATTGTGTCCCGTTATCAGTGATGATTTTTGCGGGAATGCCAAAACGGCATATTATGTTCTTCCATAAAAATTGCTTGGCATTTGCTTCAGTAATCTTCTCCAAAGGTTCTGCCTCCACCCATTTGGTGAAGTAATCTACAGCCAAAATAATGAATTTTCGCTGTCCAGTTGCTATGGAAAAAGGTCCCATTATATCAATCCCCCATTGGGCAAAAGGCCAGGGGCTTTGAAGGGATGCAAGCTCCAGAGCGGGTGTATGAGTGAGGTTAGAATGCAGTTGACAGTTTTCACACTTTCGTGTGAATTCAAGTGCATCCTGTTTCATTGTAGGCCAATAGAATCCCTGTCTCATGATCTTGTAAGCTAATGCTCTTCCTCCCAGATGTTCTCCACATACTCCTGAATGAACTTCCCGAAGCGCGTAATCAGCTTCTGATGGTGGGAGACACTTGAGGTATGGCCCAATGAAGGAGCGCTTATACAACTCGTTGCTGATAATGGTGAAATTTGCAGCTCGTCTCCGAAGTCGTATTGCAGCTATAGGATCTTCGGGTAGTACCCCATCTTTCAGAAAAGACAAGATGGGTTCGATCCAAGACATCTCTCTTGGCTCATCAATTGACTGTATGACCCATGGACCCTGAATGCTTGGAAAGTGGATTTCCTCGATACATCTTCTCTTATAGATGTCCCCCGTTGTTGATGTAGCAAGTTTAGAAAGAGCGTCTGCTCTTGCATTTTGTTCTCGGAGGATATGTATGATTTGATGCTCCCTTATACGGGCTAAGAGTAGCCTTACAATGCTACAATATTGAGCCAATTGTGGGTTGTGAATATCAAAATCCCCCTCCACCTGAGAGGCGACTAGTTGGGAATCAGTGTGGGCTATTAGGTTCTGGACTTCACAGTCAATTGCTAGTCTTAACCCAGCAACAAGGGCCTCATATTTTGCTATGTTGTTGGTTGCCGGGAACTTGAGTCAAAGCCCGTACTCCAGGGTAACCTTCTATGGAGAGATTAATAAAATTCCAGCCCCAGCCAGAACTCCCTGAAGCTCCATCGACGTACAACATCCAGCATGGAGAAGAAGGTGAAGCACTCGGTTGTACATCAGATACTGGAACGGTGCATTCAACTATGAAATCTGCTAGTGCTTGAGATTTAATATCAGGTCTAGGCAAGTAGTGGATATCAAATTCTCCGAGTTCTACGGACCACTTAACAAGCCTGCCTGATGCTTCTGGCTTTTGCAGAATGCTTTTTAGTGGCAGATTCGTGTAAACTCCAATTGAATGGGCTTGAAAGTAAGGGCGTAGTTTTCTGGTGAAATAAACTAACGCCAATGATGTCTTATCTGCCAAAGGATAACGTCCTTCTACTTCAGATAAAATCTTACTAACGTAGTAGATAGGACGTTGTATAGCGTTTTCTTCTCGGACCAGAACTGAACTAATGGCTTGGATAGATACAGCCATATACAAATACAATCTCTCTCCTGATATTGGTTTAGAAAGTAGTGGCGGGGATGCCAAATACTTTCGCAATTGTTCAAAGGCTTCTTGACATTCATCTGTCCATTGAAATCCGGAGCTACGAGCACCTCTAAGTATCTTGAAGAAGGGCAGATATTTGTCTCCTGAACGTGCCAGGAAACGAGATAGTGCCGCAAATCTCCCATTCAGCCTTTGGACCTCCTTGATGTTCTTTGGTGGCACCATGTCCCTTAGTGCCTTGATCTTCTCCGGATTGGCTTCGATTCCTCTATGGGTTACCATAAACCCTAAAAATTTTCCAAAAGCGACTCCAAAAGCACATTTAGCGGGGTTGAGTCGCATATTGTAATGCCTTAATAAGTAGAAATATTGTTTCAGGTCAGAGATATGCTGGGTTTTTTCAAGACTTTTTACCAACATATCGTCTACGTACACCTCCATAGTACGTCCAATAAGGCTTTTGAAAATTTTATTCATGAGACGCTGATAAGTTGCTCCAGCATTTTTGAGCCCGAAGGGCATCACCCGGTAGCAGTACAATCCTTTGTCTGTTTGAAAAGCTGTTGCTTCTTCATCAGCAGGATTCATTTTTATTTGGTTGTAGCCGGAGTAGGCATCTATAAAGCTTAACATCTGATGACCAGAGGTGGTATCAACTAATTGATCGATACGAGGGAGCGGGAAGCTATCCTTTGGGCAAGCTTTATTGAGATCAGTGTAATCTATACACATTCTCCAAGCTCCACTTCCCTTCCGCACCATGACAACATTTGCTAACCAGGTAGGATAGTGCACCTCTCGTATGAATCCAGCTTCTAAAACCTTATCTACTTCTTGTTCAATTGCTTGCTGGCGATCTGGTGCAAAGTTTCTCTTCTTCTGGATAATCGGTTTGCACGTTGGATTGACTTTGAGGGAGTGAACGATCACTTCGGGGTCAATTCCAGGCATATCTGCTGGACTCCATGCAAAAATATCCTGATTTTCTCGTAGAAAAGCTGTAAAGTTTTTCTTCTCATCATCTGAGAGCAGTGATCCAATTCGCACTGTCTTTGAAGGATGCTCTTCAGAGATAGATACAGTAGTGAGGTCTTCCACAGGGGAAGCTCTCTGAGGAATATCTTCGCTCCGTAGATCAAAATCCTCGATGCTCAGGGTAATCGTCGGGGTATGGAAGATGGCATTATAAGCTTGATCTGCCTAAGATAGCAGGTTTGTGCTATTTGTTGATCTCCGCATACTACACCGACTCCTGATGGGGTATGGAACTTCAGCTTGAGGTGAGGAATGGATGCGATGATCCCAAAAATTGACTGGAGCGGTCTCCCGAAGATGGCGTTATAAGCTGACTCTGACTTTACCACGATGAATTGAATGGAGTGTGTACTCTGTCGAGGAAATTCTCCAAGGACTACCGGGAGACTGATTATTCCTTCTGCTTGTACAGGTCGATTATCAAATCCATATAAAGGACCTGCAGCAGGTTGAAGTTTTTCTCTTGAGAGACCCATGTTGAGGAAAGTAGAGTAGAATAGGACATCTACGGAGCTTCCGTTGTCTACAAGAATTCTTTTGACATTGTAACACGGGTCACCAATGCCCGCGTTTATGACAAGTGGATCTTGATGGGGGGTTTTTACTCCTTCCAAGTCGGAATCATTGAACGTGATGGAATGATCGATACGAGCCTTTTTTGGAGTTGGATTTTCTTCCACAGTTAAAAAGACTTGGTCGGATAGTAAGGGGCCTCCTGCGATTGTTTCAATTTCACCAACCGTTATCCGGTTATTCACTGGCTGTCTTTGTGGTTGATTCTCCCCCCCAGTGGGATGAGTTTCTCCTCGGGTAGGTGGATTCCCAATAAACTGTCGAAGATAGCCCTGACAGATGAGTCTTTCAATCTCCTCCTTAAGCTGCCTACAGGATTCAGTAGTGTGGCCACGACTACGATGAAAGTGGCAGTACTGATCTTGGTTTCCTGTATTCGGCTTCAAAGGATGCGGCCACTTCACTTTGTCCTGATCTTGAATCGCCATCAACAGATTTGCTCGAGATGTGTTGAGCGGAGTGTACTCCTTCTCCCGTCGGGGTTCTCGTCGTGGTAGTGGGGGTTTAGGAGGTAGATTGCTCTTCCCTTGCTTTTTCCGTTGTGATAATGAATTGTCTATTTCGAGTGCTCCCTTGCGCTTTCCAGTGGGTTGCTTGAACTATTTTCTGTGAGCGTTTATTGCCTCATCTGCTGATATCTGTGCTTCCACACGATGGATCAGATCGGCATATGAGTGAACAGTATCGCGCATGAGTGCCGAATAGAAGGGGCCAGGACGAAGTCCTCCAAGAAAGACCCCTCTGAGCAATTCTGGGTATACTCTTGGGATTTGTCGAGCCTCAATAGAAAACCGCTGAAAGTACTCTTTCAATGATTCTCCCTCATTTTGACGAATCCCAGAAAGGTGAGAAGAATCCTTAGCAATTCTTCGATTGGCTACGAACTGTTCGACAAATACTTTGGCCAATTTGACAAATGTGGGGATCGTTCCGGCGGGGAGTGAATAGAACCATGTTCGAGCTTGTCCTTTAAGAGTAGCAGGGAAAACCTGGCAAAGGAGTGCATCTGAAGCTCGTTGAATATGCATGATGGTCCTGTAATGGTCGATGTGCTCGTACGGGTCGGATGTCCCATCGTAGGATTCAATGCTTGGCAGCTTAAAGCCAGCCGGAATAGGGTGTTGAAGAATGGCTTCTGCCAGGGGTGACGACTCCTGGAAGTCCCACTGACGAAGAGGTTGCCTTATGCCTCCTGTAGGGAATTCCTCCCGGACTAATCGTCGCAGTTCGTGACGTAGGGCATTGCGAGGGAGCTCGGCAATGTGAGGTTGGGCTAGCTCCTCAGGGAGGTCTTGAGGAAGGCGAGATTGCTGACTTGTGTGTGGAGGATGGGTAGAACTTGCTGTATCAGCCAGCTCGTTCTCTTGACGTGATTGCGAACGCCTCCTGGGTGGAGGAAGAGGATTCTCAGCCTGAAGATGTTCGATCTGAACAGGTTCGACACGGGGTGGATCTCGAGGGAGAAGAATCTCCTCCTGAGGTGCTAGGGTCGGCTGTCGAGTCTCTCGCAAGAGTTGTAGGATCTCGTTTTGAGATTCTTCCATCTTTCGAATTCTCTCTTCTAGGGAGGGTCCCGAGGTCCCCTCTCCAGGTGCGTTTTGCCTCCAGGGGTATAAAGAGGCAGATATCGGATGTCTATGATTCATAGACTGATTTCTGGATTGATGAGAGTGAGAGCGGGAGGCTCCTATGAGGCGACTGCTACGCCTGTTGACCATCGTAGCAATACTTGAAGTTGTGGGATAAAGTTCCCACAGACGGCGCCAAACTGTTGCGGACTCAAATATACGCGGCGATAGATTTTAATTTTCTGTCTCAGCGTTGTACGTATATTCAGCACACAAACAGAATTGAAATAGTAACACCAGGATTTTTACGTGGAAAACCCTGGAAAGGGAAAAAACCACGGGGCCACACCTAGTTGAAAGAGTTCCACTAGTGTCGTTTGAAGTACACGAGGTTGATCCGTCCTTTAAATTCAGGACGATCAGATTACAATGAGTATCAGTTACAAGGACAAGCAGAGTTTCGACGTCGCTTGAATGTCCGGCAGAATTCCGGCATCACTTGGAAAGAAGTCTGGCGTCACTCGGGCGTCGGGTAGAATTCCGGCGTCGGGCAGAATTCCGACGTTGCTCCTGTGTCGGGCAGAGCTCTGGCGTCCCTCGGGCGTCTGGTGGAGTTCCGGCGGTGTTCCGGTGGAGTTCCGGCGGTGTTCCGGCGGAGTTCTGGCGGTGTTCCGGCGGAGTTCCGGCGGTGGTCGAGGAGGAGCTGTTCCCTCCTAGGCTTCTCTTCTCTTCTTCTCTTCTTGGCTTCTTGGCTTGGGTCCCCTCTTAAGAGAAATGAGGGGCTATTTATAGTTTTTCTGGAGTGGCATAGCCCGTAAATAGATGAGGGATCAAGGGCAAATAAGGAGTGATCCGGATGAACGGCCGATATTGAATCCCTTGATCGTGAACCGTTTATCAAGTATTTGAAGGTCTTAATGATATCAGAATTCTGCGATCTTGGGCTCGTTGGATTCGTCTCGTCGAGTCGCTCGATTCGACTATAAGCTCGTCAAAATCGGAGACCGTTTGGTAACTCAAATTGCTGTTTGATGCTTCCAACAGCACTTCGGGTACTTGATTTGGACTCGTTTGGGCTCGGATTGAGTCGAATTTGGTGTTGTTGGATTCGTATTTCCGAGACGCTCAGTTCGACTGTAAGCTTGCTGAAATCGGAGTTTAAATGGTCTCCGAAATAATTTTTGAAGTTTCCAACTTGAGTTTTTCCTCGAGATTCGTGCCCGATCAAGATGGTTTTTTGACGATATATCAATGATGATCTATTCTGATGGTACACTCGACGTTTTTCCCATATCTAGGCACCAAAACTTTTCAGATACTGTCTGATGAAGTTTATAATGAAAATCTGATGAAGTGAATTCCTGAATTGAAAATTTTTTGTTAATTTTTTTATATTTCAATTGTTATGCGTTTTTAATGCACTTTGATTCAAAATTGTATCTCTGTTGCACTGCTTTTCATTTTAATCGGGTGGAGACAAGTGACAGACGTCCATGAGATCATTGCCCAATCCGAAGGTTATGATTAACAAGGCTAATGCATAGATAACCATCGTATTTCAGCCAACAGTTATTGCTAGGTAGCCTTCTCATCGATGCTCCAAGGATTGCTGATTAACTTTAAACCATGGAGCTAGTGAGTTTGCCGGTTCAATTAGCTACTTCCAGTGCCAGCTTTGATTGATCATCAGCTGTCACCTGAGCAGTTTTGATTGTGCAGAAAAAAAAACAAGACATCATATTAAGGTTTCATTTGGGACGGCTTTTTTATTGCTTCTTACACCAACTTTTTAGTACAAAAATTTTAATTTTTTACTAGAAAGCTACTTTAAGAAACAGAAAAAAAAAATCATCTCAAACGAAGCCTAAGGTGCAAACTTGAAACAATTTAGAGAATCCCAAATAACTATGTTGCTCATTTTGATTTGTTGGTCGAGAATTTTGACTATCAACTAACAGGTTATGAGTTTAAAATTTATATATGTGATGTGTGTGTGAATTTATTTTAATTGACTCAAAAGTTCAAAATAAAAATCTGATGTGTGTGTGAATTTATTTTAATTGACTCAAAAGTTCAAAATAAAAATCTCAAATAATTAAATGTTCAAATAAAACTGTGAAAATCATTTGAAATTATTTTTTGTAAATTGATAATTTATATGAATGTTTAAATGAGACAGATCTAATGATGTTAAAATTGTCTTGATTGGAGTATAAATGAACTCAGGTAATTTTAAAATAATAGTAGAAGGTAAAATCAACTCAAAATAAAAATAATTTTCAATTATTTCTAACAGGTTCATCATTTTTGTCATATTTCCTTTTCCTTGCATAGTAAGTCATGAATAAGTCAACTCCCAATTACTCGTAGACTACTTGTGGAAATATAAGCCAAAACCCTCTTATTCTAAAAATAAACAAATCTTAAGATCTACGTCTTATCATCTTCTCGTTAATTAAGTAATTGTATTTGCGATAGATTTTCTTGTTAATTAATCATATGTTATTGAGCCTTCCCCCACACGCTTTTGAGCACCAGAAGGCTATATAAAACCCGAAAGGCAGAGGCCAACGAAATTAATTTCTTCAAAGCTTCTCAAAAAGCGAAAAATGTTGTATAATGCTGTGGAGCTTTCCTCACCATTTGTGAAAGAGTCTTTTGGTGCCTTTTGTCTCTGCAATTTCATTGTTGCTCTTCTTCTACTGCTTAGCTTTGGCCGCGGAACGGCTGCTGTGAGAATCTACGATGAACCGATAGAGGCAGCCTGCAATGAATTAGATGAAGAGCCTGAGAAACCTGAGAAGCCTGTGAAGGCAACTATGGCTCGAGATGAAATGGAGGTCAATACCAACATTAAGAAAGGCGACAATGGAAAGGAAGACGAGGTGGAGGATGATGAGGAGTTGATGAGAAGGGCGGAGGAGTTCATACAAAAAATGGTTAGAGTATGGAAGGTGGAGAAGCAGATCCAAAGATCCCAATTTGTGACTAATTCACCATAATTTTTTTTTTGAATTCAACTTACAGATTGTCTCACCAATTCCTTGTAGATTGAGAATTCAACTTTTTGATGAACTTGGTTGTTATTTAATATCAATGTTAATAGATGTATGTGTTGAGTTTTGTAATTAACGAATTGTGAGAGCTTTTACAACTTTCTTTTAGGTTCTCAAGAAATAAAGAGGATGTGATCTTTATTAGGGTACATTTGATGTTTTCACCATGTGTGTATTAGTACTTTTCAGTACAAAATCTCAATATGAAGATCCTGTCTCAGCTTTGTTCTTTATATGCTTTACATTGTATTAGTTGGGCATAAACATACATTGCTTCATATGTGACAGCCCAAATTCTTTAACTATCGATGTGTAATTCGCTTTGACCTAATGGCCTCACAATTTTGTCCCGTTGGTATAACTTCCCAAGAGGTCGCTCGTCCCAAGATGACGAGCACGATTAACATTGGAGTTTCTCTATGAAATTTCAATTATTACACCAAAAGACGTCTCATTGTTTAAGTGTTATGTTTTTTTCTTACTTAAGAGGTCTCAAACCATATCACTTTCTATTCATAGAAACTTATTTTCAGCTATGTATAACAACGATTATTGCACATTAGGCTTGTAGAGTTTAAGCATATTTCATAAAATAATTAAATATGCCAAATACCAAAATATTTATGTAACAAACAATTTTTAATTTTGTATGATGATTTTAATTGGTCTGGTTTTGTTTGCGCTTTTATACAACCCTAATTAGAGGGATGCCAGAATATATGCTTAACATTGGACTGGCAAAGTCGTTGGTGGAGTCGGGGTGAATGCGAGCGGGCCGAAGGGTGCGGTCGAATGCACACATTGTGCGGGAGGCCTAGTGTAGGTGCGGAAGGCGGAGAGAACTCGGGATCAGATGGTGGATGCCGTGCAGGAGTCCGGAGCCTGGGTGCTAGGCGTGAGCAAAAGTAGGCAGTCGAGCCAAGAAGGCAGACTACAGTGAATCGTGTCGGCACTCAGTGAGAAGGGGATCACGCAGAGTCGAACGCGTAGTTGTACGTGTGGGCCGGGCTTGGAGCGGAAGTTCAGGGGAATGCGAGTATGGGATTCGAGCGTGAGTAGGTCCAGACAAGGGAGGTCGGGCATCACAAAGGGAAGGTAGGCGCAGTGTGACTTGGTGCCTCCATCTGGCGTACCAAAGCTACCACTGGCGATGTGGGAGCTTCGTATTTGAATTTGGTGTATCGTAGCAGTGGAGACAAAATAGCAAGATCAAGAACCTCACAGAGACAAGAAGGCGCCAGGCTCGGGATCGGACGGGTAGCTAATGCGAAGTCGTAGGTTTGGAGTGTGCATGGGTGTCTGGGGATGACAGGCGAGCCGGAGGGTGCTTGGTGTTGGAGTGTGGGCGTGTCGTGCAGGAGCAAATGCATGGGTCAAAAGTACACAGGAGAAGGTAATGCACAGGGTATGGGCATGCGGATCATGGGAAGAACAATGATAGGTGCAGGCGCACGTGGTTTAGAATGCGAGAGCGCGAGCTGGAGCTGTGGATTGGAACGCACAGTGGAGGTCAAGCGTGAGCGGGATTGGGCTCGACTCGGTCGATTTGCTCGTGGAGTTAGTGCAGGGAGCAAGAAGGCACAGATTCTTGTGAACAGGTGGTTCTTAGATCTATAACTGTAAAATCTAGACCAATGTGGAGATTGTTAGGATTGATTGGTCTAGTTTCAGTTATATTGCTCTGCGAGATATCACATCTATGTAAATTCCTATAAATAGGATGATGTATGTGTACCCCCTCTTGTAAGGCCAATTGAATAAAGGAATTGAATTTCCTGTTAGCTCTCTCCCTCTCCTCCCTCTCTCACTTCCAAGAAGCTCAAGCTTCCTCCCAAGATTCATAACAATAGTTAACTATATGTTCAAAGAAAGACTGAAGCCTCGCCACAAAGATTATAAACCTTAAAAACCTCTCTTTGGATCTAATTCATCCAAATAAAAACAATGAACTCCAATTTTGGAGGAAGACCAAAGCCTTGCCGCAGAAAGATAAACTTGGGATATCTTTGCTGGGATCTAATCCAAAAGGATAATCATTCAACCCTATTAATTTTTGGAGGACTAGAACCTTACCATAGGTAATGTAGCAAGGGCTTCCAAAACACTTAATGCTTCTAGCAAATCTGTTTATGACATCATCTTAATGAAAAATCATGACACCACGATGAAAACTTTGATCTGTCTTAAGCCAAGTAGTGAAAATTTTATAAGATTTGGATGAGGGGATAGAAAATTTATAAATTTATAGGAATTTTTTGAATTTGACTAAACTTTAAAAGGCCATGAATATATTAGATTCTTTTTTATAAAATGTTTGAAAAAAAAAGAACATTAAAAAAATAGAAATTGTGTTGTACATTTTTTTTGAGTGTTTAGGCAATTCGAGTAGGAAGATTTTTTATCTTCAACCAACAAGCTACAGCTCGATCCTCAATAATTTATTGCGCTTGTGCACAGAAGAGCACATTTTTGCACCATAGCATACCTTTTCAAACCACTTTTAATTTTTATGACAATCTTGACACTTTCAAGCTTCAACGCTATCTCTTTAACTATTTTAGTCACTTTTTAATAGTTTGGAGAAGGATTTTATCATTTTTCTTGAATAACATGCTAACATGTGTGGACACATTATTTTATTTTATTTATCATCTTGAGAGGAGGTTCATGTTGATGTTTAAATTTTGGTCGTGCCTTATAATTTTCCCTAAATTGTTATTTTACTTTCCGAATTTCTTAAGACCCGTATATATTTTAGACTTGTCTGATGTCCGAAAGTAAGGTCTTGATGTCATTTATATTTTTCAATGCACCCAAATAATCACTTCACAAACTTTTGAAATTGTTTAAAGGATCACCTATAATCTATTTTTAGAAAACTTTTGGTCGAAAAACACCTTGACAATTTCCAGTATGCTTAAATCAAGTACACAGAGGTATAGTTGAGAACTTTGCAAAAAACATTTGGACAAGATGAATCTGATGATGCCAAGATCAATTAATTCCGATGTCATTAATATTGGGCAAAACATGGATCGTTGATGTAGTATGCTAATTTTTATCAAAATGACAATGGTGCTCCCATAAAAAAACTATTAATTGGTCATGCTTCCATACATTCTAGGATAATTTCAAAGATGAGAATTCTATGAATTGGAGAGTTTCAAAGCTTTAATAGTGAGCACCTATGCCCCGTTAATGATAGCCATCAATAGCAACCTATGATTGTCATATATGTCTGTTGCCAGCCTTAATTGATCATCATTGACCCACATTTGTGAAACTTATCGTCGATCACCTCAACACTAGTTGGCACCAAGCAACAGTAATATCTACAACCAATTATCAACAACCGATATCAACACTCGTCACATATCCTTTTAATCATATCTTCGCTAATGATAGATTAAGGTTACCTCCTATAGCTTTCAATCTATAAAGTAGAGTTATTTCAACTAAATTAGACCCATTCATTGCCTTTCCCTTCAAGGTTGTTTAATCTTTTCTTTTTTTTTTTCATTTTTTTTTGTTGAGCTGCAATCCACTAGTTGGTATTTGTATTAAGCTTTTGTGTAAGATTAATGCGATAAATTTATGTTTTGGCGCCACAAATATATAAATGGGCAAAAAAAAAAGATTGTTACATAATTTTAAATCTAATAAATTAAAAAACTGTGTGAATTTCTCTCGTAAGCTTTATGTATTTTGAGGAAAAAATTTCTAAGAATACAAAGAGAATTGTTCCTGAATAAACTTTTTATTGCATTTGATAATGAAACTCAATCTAAACTACATATATTCATCTTTAAGCATAAAAAATAGTGTACCAAATGATGTTTGGGCTGAACTTTAATGCTTAGAAGTACATATATATTTCCTAATTGCTTCATGTTGATGGTTGAATTGGGATTTTTAATAGGCTCTGAAATTGCTGTATTTTTGTTTCTGAGGGTGATAATATTAACAACATAGAGAAGAAGATAAAGGCTAATATGACTGCAAGGATAGGCGAGTCCAGATGGATAAGTACCACTTAGTTTTGATATTTAGATTTTATTTGGGATAATTTTTTAGCTACTTTGTAAAACAGCTATCTAGTACAAAAATATTTTGAATGAAAAAGTTTTGTACTAAAAAATTATTTTAAAAAACAGTAAGAAAGTTGTCCCAAATGAAGTCTTAATTGAGAAGCTGAGTTGAAAATGTTGATTATCTGATATAAGTGATTTAAAATTAAATAATCTTAATTAAAATTAATTATTCATGTTAATTAATTTTAAGTAATATAATTTCTTCTTTGCCTTGTCCTCATTCTTTATTATCTGTCAAAGGTTATTTGGACTTTTCTTATATAATGCTATTGTTGGCAGCGGGTTCAGTGAGGAACAGGAGAAGGAATTCAGAGCAGGGGTTTTGCTGGAAATGCAGTGAGGCTTTGGTGTTTTGCTCAGGTGTGAGAGCAAGAAAGGGTTAGGTCTTTGTGAACAGTTGATTTGGACTTCTTGTGTGACAGAGAAATTATGGGGAGGTCAAATCTTGGGATTTCTGTCTGCGTGAAGGTGAACCATTCTTGTTCTCTCTAGCTTGTTCTTCATCTCTGTGAAAGACAATAGGTCGTGATTGTCGGTTGGAAATTTGTTTATATTATAAGATCTTGTTCCTTTGCAATATGTTGGAGTGCGGATATTTGTTTTCCTTGTAGACCAGGAAGTTTTTGATACCTGTTGTGCTGCTCTCGATTTGGGGCTTCATCTCCTATTTACCCAATACTCTGCATTTTTTCTATTTTTTTTAGTTCCCTGCTACTCTTGTTTTAAAAATCTTGTTTAGATCTTGATTGATTTTGTTTGATTAATTAAAGTGTTGGTTTTCGATTTTGGGCATTCTCTGATCTCTGGCATTATTCCGGTTCGTTACCTGCTATTCCTCTTGGTTTATTTTCTTTCTTTTATGCTAAAGATATGGTAAAGTTTGAGGTGGAGGTGTTTACTGTTATAAGTAAATTGCTTAAGATCTGTTTAAGGTCTTTAAGGGAAGTTTTTTTTTCTTTTTTCTATTTTTTAACAATTTTATACTTCTCTATTTAGCCGAGCATTGGCTATTTTTGAATAGATTGAGAAGTATTTTTGTATATACAAATCTTGTATTCAATTTTCATATATTTGAATAAAAGAAGATGATCGAGGATGCCTCATGGATGTAGAGTTCACAAGAACTCGGACCACTTAAATATTTGTGATCTTGTTATTTCATTTTCTTTACAAGTGATATCTAAAATTATTTCTTTGGGATTAAATTTTGTAAACGCTCAATTTAAAAATAGGTCTTTTAAAATTTGATCGAGATATTGTCAAAGATCAGGTTAGGTGGTTGATTCATCTCTTCCACACACAACATTATCAAAATGGTAGCGCTTGCTTGAGCCCATTTATAATCTTCTAGAGGGAGACAAACATGATATAGATGTCATGTGCAAATAGAGCCTGGTGGTTGTCATATAAATCAAGTTCTCAAGTTGAACATATAAGAAAGCATTTGAGACACCTAGTAAAGAAACCATCCAATTATACTGAATTGTATGGCTAGTAAAATTCGAGCAGTTGGCATCTTAGCAACAAGATTGAAAATATTGTTAAAATCAACCCTATTGCGGGCTAAAACATACGCGGCGATAGAGTTAGCAATTTTTGCCTTAGCGCTATACGGATATCCAGCACACAAACAGAAGAGAAATAAAACACCAGGATTTTTACATGGAAACCCTGGAAAGGGAAAAACCACTGGGCCATGCCTAGTTTAGAGAATTTCACTAGTATTTACTTGGGGTACAAGAGGTTAACTAATCCTTAAAGTTTAGGACGATCAGATTACAATGATCCACTCTTAGATTGAAATCCAATTACAAACAAGAATTTTAGATTCGTTGATGTTTGTATTCAAACTGAATCTCAAAGTCACCTGGAGATCGGATATAATTCTGAGGTATTTGGAGATCGAGTGGAGTTTCGACGTCACTTGGAGATCGGGCGGACTTTTGGCGTGAGTTGGAAGTCGAGCAGAATTTTGGCGTCACTTGGAAGTTGGGCGAACTCCGACGTCACTTAGAAGTCAGGGGAAACTCTAGCGTCACTTGGAAGTCAGGCGAAACTCTGGCGTCACTTGGAAGTCAGGCAGAATTCTAGTGTCACTTGGAAGTCAGACAGAATTCCGTGGTGGTCGAGGAGAAGCTTCTTCCCTCCTTCTCTTCTCTTCTTCTTCTTCTCTTCCTCTTCCTCTTGCTTGGGTCCCTTCTTACGAGAAATGAGGGGCTATTTGTAGTTTTTTGAGGATGGTACGACCCGTAAATAGAGGAGATCAAGGGCAAATATGGAGTGATTTGGATAGACATCCGATATTAAATCCCTTGATCATGGACCGTTTGTCAGACATTTGAAGGTCTTAATGATATTAGAATTTGGCGATCTCGGGCTCGTTGGATTCTTCTCGTCGAGCCGCTCGATTCGACTATAAGCATGTCATGTTCGAAATCATTTGGTAATCCAAATTGTAGTTTGAATCTTCCAATAGCTCTTTAGGTCTTCGATTTAGACACATTTGGACTCGAATTGAGTTGAATTTGGTGTCGTTGGGTTTCTATTTTTGAGACACTCAGTTGGACTATAGGTTTCTGAAATCAAAGCTCAGGTGATCCCATATTTAATTTCTGAAGATTACGGCTTGATTTTGCCTCGAGATTCGTGCCCGATTAAGATAATTTTTTGATGATATATTAGTTGCCCCCCTATTTTTGAACATCAAGGTCCTAGAAGTCCAAAAATATGTGTTACAAATTTTGGAGAATTTTTCTTGTGATTTGAAATTTGATCATGCATGTCGGAGTCCCAAATGTCTTTAAAAATACTGAAATTGAGTCCAGAACATAAAAAAATGGTCCCGGCGACCCCAAAAACATCCGATTTGGCCTGTCTGAGCCAAAAACTTGAGCTTGAATTCACGTAAGCAGCCAAACCGACAAGTCGGTGCCCGCCGCCGACGACGGTAGAGCTACGCGCCTAGACCGTCTGGCCCGCGCTGCTGGTCCGCCCGCCTGGCCCGCTCCACTGGCCTACTTGCGGTCCGCTTGGCCCGCACCTTGCCTGCATGTGACCCGCCTGACCCGCGTCTGACCTGTGCGGTTTCTCATGCCGTTTGGTGGCCGGGCACCTGTTCGGGCCCGCCACTACTGGTTAGGAAAACTGCTAGTCTATTTTAATTTTAATTTTTTTAAATCCCAAAAAATTCAAAAAAATTCCAAAAAGAATTCAAAAAATTCTAGAAAATTTTGAAAACTTCTGGAATATTCTGGAACCCCCAAAAAACACTATAAATACCTCCCTAGGGCCAGGGGAAACTTGTACCTTCTTCTTTTCTCCCTCTGACTTTCTTACAATTGAGGCACTCTACTGTTTTTCTTCTTGTATAGAAGTTAAAATTTTCTCAGTCTTTCTTTTTCTTTCTCCTATATTTTTCTTCTTTCTCTAGAGGTCTTTCGCTATCTCTTGTAGGTGATTTTCCCTACTTAAATTTAGCGCTCCTCTTTAGCATGGAAGTTAGCATTTTTGCAGTCATTCTTTATCTTTTTCCTCCCTTATTCTAACTTTCTTATAGTTGAGGCATTCCTCTATTTTTTGTAGGTGGAATCCCCTATTAAAATTCAGGGCCCCTCTCCTTATGTGGAAGAAGTCATTATGAGAGTTTATTCTCTCCACTAAATTGTCCTTGACAAAAGAAGATCAAATGCTTCTTGCATGCGAGGGTAATTTTAGAAGATCTAGCGGTAATAAAATCTGGGAGTAGAACCATAAGTGATTAGTAAACAGGGAGAATTTTGACGTTGTTTGTGCAGAAGTCCTTTGACAACGGACGATCAAGTGGAAGTCCGTTAGCAGTCAATGGCCGAGCAGAGAGCTGAAGGAAAGAGTTGGAGGGTGTGCTGCTAATAATGGTCGAGCAAGAAGCTGATGATGGTTGATATGAAGTAAAGGACCACCGATAGATATCCGACGAAGGGTTGATGAGGGCGAGTGTCCAGTGGCGTTTTGCTAAGGTAATATGCATCCATACTGAAATGTGCCGACATCTGATATCCTTGAGTTAAGGGGCCAAAGCAGTGTGTTATGCCAGTATTCTGGCAACACACTAGCACTATTAACTAAGTGGAGGCCTAAGGATGATCAAGTTATATCCTTTCTTTGAAGAGGAAGTTGTAGGAGATACTTGTGTGTAGTAGAGGAGAAGTCACTTAAATCCACTAAGGATATTTGACTGTTTTAAAGTTGCTTGTTGCTTGATGATAGTAGTTGCTTGTTGCTTGATGATAGTAGCTTGTATGGATGATGCCAATGTACTTTTTATTTCAACTTCTAGTGAGAATAAATGTACACCTAAATCTGAATTTATGAAACTCCATTGATATTATATATAAAGTTAAGAACTTGTCCCCTGGAGGAAGCTGAATTGCTATTACATCTTAGAGACATACTTTGATATATTTCCCCTTATGCTTTTTGAGTCATTTTTAGTATGAGCGAATGTGAGAGATATCCTCCTAGGATGTTTAACATATCAGAGGTTGTTAGTCAAAGCTTTTGCTTGATGATGTTAACCTATATATAAGAGGTCAGATCAAATCCCCCTAGGATTGATCTTCCATTGATTGATTGAGATACAATAAAAATTATGTATTTCTCGAATCAAGGATTTTATGCTTTGGTTGACATCCTCCTAGGATGTTTGACCTATCCGAGGTTGTATGTCAGAGCCCTGCTTGATGACGTTAACCTATATGGAAGAGGTCAGATCAAATCCCCTTGGGATTGATCATCTAGCGATTGAGACATAATAAAGATTGTGTATTTCTTAAATCATGGATAATGAGATTAGATTCATTATTAGTTGTCATTTTTGAACCACTTTAAAGAAGGAGATAATATCAGAACTGGACGAACAACATATTATATTACTATAAGACAATACAATAGTTCCCTAGTATAACTTAGGGATATGAGTTATACTACACTCAACACATAAGAGATACATATAGGGACAACACGTCATTTAACTTGAAAATACTAAAGACATTAGATTGACACCCCCATTTATCATAGAAGAGATACACAAGACAAGTAATATTATTAATATAAAAGCTTAAAATACGTGGTTATTTAATCTCACCAACCATTTAAATATTATTTAATGGTTGCCTTTCACATTGTTGATTTTGCCCCCTAATGAAATGAGCCTCATCTCGAGCAGGTGAATTTTAAATGAACTATCGAAGGTAGCCTTGTCGGATAAGTCTCTCAATTTCATTTTTGAGCAGCTTACATGCTTCAGTGGTATGCCCACGTCTATTATGGAAATGACAGTATTGATCCGGATTTTTCATATTCAGCTTCAAAATATTATGCCACTTAATATTTTCTTGATCTTGAATGACCATCAGTATATTAGCTCGAGATGTATTGAGTGATGTATATTCCTCTCCTTGTCAAAGCTTGCGTTGTGGGGGTCTAGGAGGCATATTATTCCTCTCTTATTTCTTTTAATAGGAGAACGAGTTATCCATTATAGGAACATTTTTGTTCTTTTCGAAAGGTTGCTAAAATTATTTTTGGTGAGCATTGACGGCTTCATCTATGAATATTTGTGCCTCAATATGGTGAATCAGGTCAGCATATGAAGGAACCGTGTCTCGCATAAGCACTGAGTAAAAAGGACCAGGGTGGAGGCCTCCAAGAAAAACTCCTCTCAACAATTCAGGATCTACTCCTAGAATTTGCCAAGCCTCGGTGAAAAATCATTGGAAATATTCTTTAAGCGATTCTCCTTCATTTTGGTGAATCCCATAGGGGTGAGAAGAATCCTTAGCAATTCTTAGATTGGCAATAAATTATTCGACAAATACTTTGGCCAATTTGACGAATGTGGGGATAGTTCCTGGTGAAAGTGAATAGAACTATCTTCGAGCTTACCCTTTGAGGGTGGCAGGAAAAACCTAGCAGAGGAGAGCATCGGAGGCTTTCAGGATGTAGATGATGGTTCTATAGTGATAGATATGCTCATAGGGGTCAGATATCCCATCATAAGAATCAATGCTCGGCAGTTTGAATCCTGCCTGAATGGGGTATTGAAGGATGGCTTCAGTAAGAGAGGATGACTCTTGGAAGTCCCACTAATGAAGAGGTTGTCTTCCACCTCCTATGGGGAACTCTTCTTGGACCAATCTTTGTAGTTCATGTCGTTAGGCATTGTGAGGGAGCTCAGCAAAGGATGTCTAGAGGAATGTGAGGTTGCCGACCGATGTGCGAAGGGTGGCTAAAACTTGCTGTTTCAGCAAGCTCGTTGTCTTGATGTGATTGCGAATGCCTCCTTGGTGGAGGAAGAGGAATCTCCATATGAAGATGTTCAGGTTGAACACCTTCGGCTAGTGGTGGATCTCGAGGGAGAAGAATCTCCTCATGTGGTGCTAACGCCGGTTACGTAGTCTCTCGCAGGAGTTGAAGGATCTTATTTTGAGATTCTTTCATCTTTTGGATACGCTCCTCTAAGAAGGTCCTGAAGTTCCTTCTCTAGGAGTATTTTGTCCCCCAGGGTAAGAAGAGGCAGATACTTGGCAGCTATGATTCATAGACTAATTCCTAGAGTGATGGGTGTTGGAGCGGGAGGCTCCCAAGATGATATTGCTACGCCTGTTGGCCATGGAAGAAATACTTAGAGTTGTGGGATTGTTTCCCACATATGGTGCCAAACTTTTGCAGGCTAAAATATACTCGGCCATAGAGTTAGCAATTTTCGTCTCAGCACTATACAAATATCCAGCACACAAATAGAAGAGAAATAAAATATCAGGATTTTTACATGAAAACCCTAAAAAGGGAAAAACCATGGGGCCACGCCTAGTTGAGAGAATTCTACTAGTATTTACTTGAGATATAAGAGGTTGACTGGTCTTTAAAATTTAGGACGATCATATTACAATGATCCACTCCTAGATTGAAATCCAATTACAAACAAGAATTTGAGATTCGATGATGTTGTGTATTCAAGCTGAATCTCAAAGTCACTTGGAGATCGAATAGAATTTTGGTGTGTTTGGAGATCGAGCAGACTTTTGGCATCACTTGGAGATCGGGCGGAGTTTTGACGTGAGTTGGAAGTCGAGCAGAATTTTGGGGTCACTTGGAAGTCGGGCAGAATTCCAACGTCACTTAGAAGTAGGGCAGAACTCCGGCATCACTTGGAAGTCAAGCGGAACTCCAGCATCACTTAGAAGTCGGGTGAAACTCCGGTGTCACTTGGAAGTCGGGCAGAATTCCGGCGTCACTTGGAAGTCAGGCAGAATTCTGGCGGTGATCGAGGAGGAGCTTCTTCCCTCATTATCTTTTCTTCTTCTTCTTCTCTTCCTCTTTCTCTTCCTCATACTTGGGTCCCTTTTTAAGACAAATGAGGGGTTATTTATAGTTTTTTGAGGATGGCATAACCCATAAATAGGAGGAGGATTAAGGGAAAATATGGAGTGGTTTGGATGGACAATCATTATTGAATCCCTTGATTATGGACCATTTATTATACATTTGAAGGTCTTAATGATATCAAAATTTGACAATCTTGGGCTCTTTGGATTTGTCTCATCGAGCCGCTCGATTTGATTATAAGCATGTCTTATTCGGAAACTGTTTGGTAATTCAAATTATGGTTTGAATCTTCTAATAGTGCTTTGGGTCTTCGATTTAGACACATTTGGGCTCGGATTGAGTTGAATTTGGTGTCGTTGGGTTTGTATTTCTAAGACACTTAGTTTGATAATAGGTTTGCTGAAATCAGAGCTGAGGTGATCCCATTTTTAATTTTTGAAGCTTTCGGCCTGATTTTGCCTCTAGATTTATGCCCGATCAAGATAATTTTTTGATGATATATCAAATCCCTTCCTATTGTTTGAATCCTTAAGCAATAAGATGAGCTTTGTAGTGAGAAATCATTCCATTAGAGTTGAGCTTTTTATTTTATATATATCCACCTACAAATTGTTGAAGGACAGGTGATTGCTACCGAACAAATGAAGCAAGAGCAGCAGCCGAGGGAGTTACGGATTATGCTGAAGATGGTTTAGGTAGGGGTGAGTTTGGTTGTTCTGGTAAAGAGTTTAGGTGAATGTAGTAAACTACTAGTAGATTTGGCAGCATGTTTGGGAAAGGAAAGCTGGATATAGGTGTTAATGTGAGGGGGTGTGGAGTTATATATATATATATATATATATATAAAATCATTTTTCAAGTTTGGCTCAAACACAATATAATAATAATAATAATAATAATAACTTGAACATGATTGATATATCTCAAGAAATATAACTTGATCGACATGGATCTTGATGTACTATTTACATTGAAAACTTTCATAATTAAATTTAGAATCTTCTTAACTTTGATGTTAGCATTTTTATTATCAAATTGAGTGCATTGATAAGTTGAACCTAACTACACCAAGTGACCCTATTCGAGTTCAAATCAAGCCATTGAAGTAAAGTAGAAAACTTAAGAGCATTGATTGAATGATCAAACAATTTTCAAATTCTACATGCTTAGATGAATACAACTAGGAGTGTATGTGAGCCGAGCCGGCTTGTGAGTAGACTCGAACTCGATTCATTAACAAGCTCACGGGTCGAGCTTATTGAGCCACAAGTTCTCGAGCCTACAGTTGAGCTCGTATAGAGCTCAGCTCGGCTCGGCTCGCAAGCTTGTCGAGTTGCTCATTTAAATTAAAATATATTTAAAATCTAATTTTAAAAAAATATAATAAATATTTTCTAAATAATTTTAATCATTTCACAATTCAAGCTCGAGCTTTCTTAACGAGCTTGAGTAAGGAGCAAAGCTCGAGTAAATGAACTGGTATTGAGCATAAGAATTTTCGAAGAGCCGAGCTTGAGGAGTTAAGTAAGCTTAGCTTGATTAGGCAGACACTCAAATCGACTTGACTCGACTTGTTTACACCTTTAAATACAACAAGCCTAAGATCACTAGATTCGAAAATCATTAATGCACTTAAATGCTAAATGAATGATCTATGATGAAAGTATTCAATATGAGTCATTCGATAGAGTGTTATGAAAATTTACTAAAATGCAACTCTTAAAATAGTATAAATAGATTCATATTCTCCACATGAAGGTGCTTATACTTGATTTTGGAGAAATCTAGGAGATTTGAACTCTAGAGCTCTCCTAGATATTTGATGCCAATAATCAAGACCAACACCACCATCACTAGATTGTGGTTGTTTGATCACCATCGCTCAACTGTTATTACTCGACAATATCTCTTAATCATCGTAATTTGACCACCATCATCCTATCATCATAATCCTTTCACCACATTCTGTGTGTCATCATATGTCTGTCGTCATTAGATCATCATCTCTCGATTATCATCACCCTCCCACTATTATGCTATTATATCGTCGCCTGACTAACACCATCCAACTAATATAGCTCCAGTGTTCTCTATCTCATTCACATAAATACAAATTTGTATTGCATACTTTATAAATTGTCTTCTTTAATTGAGGGGAAGAGTAAAAATTGTAATGTATCTACGTTATGGAATAATTCATTTGAGACAAGCCTCCTCATTTGTCCCCTTTCAAAATTTTCATATAAAAATTATACTGCTTACTACATTTTTTTATTTTATTTGTAAGCATTAGATTATATAAAAAGTTAAGAAGCCAAAATTCTCTCTATCACCAAAAATTTTTCTAGCCAACAACAAGAATATACATTGCCCATCTAAATTTATTTGCAATGCTACTTATAAATAGAGAATGATTTTAGTTTTGTGTGGAATCAGATTGTGTCGATCAATAGTGTTATACTGTTTCCTTGGACCTCAATTCAGTCAGTCGAGCTCATTGGGAAGTTGTAGTGGGTCCTACCTCTACTTGGATTCGAGTGCTTTACACATGAAATTTTTTTTTCTCGCAACCATAGAACATTATGGCGCTATGTACCCAAGCCCTGTGGCGCTATTTAGTTTGGTTGGAGACAGGCTATAATAACCAAAAAGTTTAAAATAAATTAGTTTGAAAACATGAAAATTTGATCCAGCAAGCAACGTTGTGGCACCTGGCTGACAACCACAACGGTGCTGGGAAAGCGCCGCTACGATGTTTAGCTCTTTATTTTATAGTAACTTTGGGGATGGCATGCAATGCAGCGGTGCTATATCTTAGGTATCAAGGCGTCATACACTAAAAATAAAATTTTTAATTTTTTTATTTAAATATTTCTCACCACCATCTTACCTCCCCTCATTCATTTAGCTTATCGGGGAAGGAAAAAAAAGGTAAAGAGAAGAAGGGAAGGACAATAAGAGAGAGAGAAAAGAGAGAGGAAGTTCTTTAGGCTAGACCAGCAGACTTTCATTTAAAAAAAAAGATTTATAGTGCAATACTAATTATAGCCTATAGTTGATTGAGCAAATTACGCTGAAGGATAGATGGTGACGAGTCTTCATTGATTTATTGAAAGTCAGATGTGAATTGATTTAAGATTTATGAATAATGATGGTAAGATAAAGATTGATGACTAACTGATTAATAGTTGGAGTTAAATTAAAGACTGATGATCAATTGATTGACAGTTAGGGTTGAAGATGTTGAAACACCACATTTAAAGCTAGATATCTTGCCTTGTTATTTATAATCACATCCATGATTGTATTTAAATGATATCATATGAATTGATTGATAGATAGAACATGCATTAATACTGGTATAATTTGGCATAGCATACGATAGGGATATCGTTATATATATATATATATATATATATATATATATATATATTGATATAACACACTGATATGTATACTAATATAGTATATTGATATAGCATATTGACATGACATATTGATAGACAACTATATATGACATAATAATTCAAAGAATCATGTGATAGAACCATCAGCATAAATATAACTAACAGACAATTGATGCTTGTTTCATTGTACAATACATGTTATTGATAGATAATTTTTTTTATTGATTTTATTTTAGATTGATAGACTTCTTTTGATTATTAAATAATCTAGTTTTACTGACTATATTGGTTTTTCTATTGATTGATATTTATTTCATATATTGATTATTGTTCATACAGATAGCCTATTGATTGATATTGATTAGAACTGGAGCAGACATATTGATTCTTTTGTCTTGCATGATAAGTTTTGGTTACTTGCAAGGCTATGTGCTCATTATGTAATTTTTACATGATTTCAGACAAGGGTAAGGAGCCTACATATATAGTGAGGCTAAGTAGTGGGTAATAGTTTAGATTTTTATTTCTTGCTCTTTGATTTTGTCTATTATTTTGTAGCTTGCTGTTAACAATTGTATATATTTTTGAACCTTTTAAAATCTGTAAATATTCAACAAACATTAATATAATTATGTTTTTTGCTTATATTAAATTCTCTGAGCTCTGGTTGATATTTAAAAGATAAAAAGATGTATACTTTTTTGATTTAGATTCTAGAGCTTCACGCGGGTAGAGAGTGGAATGTCATGGTGGTCCAAACCCCTGTTCTACCAAGGAGCACTGCGGTACTTTAGACCTTGGTGTTGTGGAGTTTTCATATAGACTAGAGACAAAGAGTTGAGCGTCGTGACACACTAAACCTGGCCCATGACACTGGGAGGTGGGCTGTGCAATTTTCTTTCTCGTTTTTCATAAATGGTTGCATCCCTTGGTGATTTTTTGTCTATTTCTCTTTGCTTGTTCATGTAAGAGAACAATGCAAGGGTGAAGAGAGACAATGAGAGCGTGAGAGAGAAGAAAGATCAATATTATTTCTCTCAAATTTTCATAGTGAATTACGTTAAATCCTAGTGTTCTTTTTTTTTTTTCACTGCATTCTTTACTTGTTTGTATTTGTTGTGTGATTTTACTTCCCCAACAAATGATATGAAGCCAAAATCCCATAAATTCTTCTTCGTTTGAAATAAAAAAATTGATTTATAATTAACTCTAAATAAAAAACAATTCATTTTTTTAGTCCTCTATAAAACCTTTTTTATTTAAATTTTAAATAATAATATATATTATCATACGTTTAATGCTATTTTCTCTACATATTAATTAATATAAATTTCATTTAAAAGTTTTAAGACAACTCACATAATAATCGAACCAAACACGTCAAATACTAAATAGATTGGAGATAATTTTAAACAAATAAAATCAACTAAAATTTTTTTTTTCTATTATTTTTAACAGGCTTTTCATTTTCGCCATACTCCCTTTCTTCTACTCCCATTCCCTGGTGGACTACTTGCAAAAATACAATCCAAAAACCAATTATTCTAAAAATAAACAAATCTTAAACTCTACGCTATATCCTCTTCTCATTTAAGTATTTGAATAGACTTTCTTCTTAATTAATTATTCATGCTTGAGTCTTCCCCCACACACTTTTAAGCTATAGAAGAATATATAAACCCCTAAAGGCAGAGGCCAATGCAGTTAATTTCTATCAAAGTCCCCCTCAAAAGTGAAAAAAATGTTACATCATACTGTGGAGCCTTCCTCACCATTTGTTGGTGAATCTTTTTGTGCCTTTGTCTCTGCAATTTCATTGTTGCTCTACTTGTATTGCTCAGCCTTGGCCGCAGAACGGCAGTGTTGGAGTCTACGATGAAGATGATGAAGAGCCTGAGAAACCTGAGAAGCCCAAGAAGGCAACCATCGCTCGAGATGAAATGGAGGTCATTACCAAAGACGTTAAGAAAAAGGACAATGTAGAGGAAGACGAGGAAGAGGATGATGAGTTGATGAGAAAAGGCTGAGGAATTCATACAAAGGATGGTTAAAACATGGAAGGTCGAGAAGCAGATCCAGAGATCCCATCTTCTAAGTAATTAATTGATCATAAGTTTTGTTTATTATTTTTTCCAATACAACGCCCAGAATGTCTCACAAATTTATATTTTGAGGTGGGATATTAAAATTGTTGTGTTGATAAGAACAGCATAATTGCTTGAAGAACCGAGTTGTTTATCACGAATGTCAATAAATATATGAGTCTTGTAATTAAGAAATTTTTAGAACTCTGTTTCAAGTTCTATTGAAAATTGATATATCATAAAAAATTTATGTTGATAGGGCACGAATCTTGATGAAAAATCAAGTTGAAAACTTCAAAATTAAATCGTAGAACATCTGAACTTCGATTTCAGCAAACTTATAGTCGAACTAAAGATCTCGAAAAGACGGACCCAATGACATCAAATTCGACTCAATCCGAGCCCAAATGGGTCCAAAATCAAAGACTCGAAGCATATTTGGAAGGGTCAAACAATAATTTGGATTATAAAACGGTTTCCAAATGTAGCAGGCTTATAGTCGAATCGAGCGGCTCAACGAGACGAATCCAACAAGCCCAAGATCGCCAAATTCTGACATCACTAAGGTATTCAAATGTCCAATAAATAGTCTGCGATTAAGGGATTCAATATCGGCCGTCCATTCAAACCACTCCCAATTTACCCTTGATCTTCCTCCTAGTTACTGGCCATGCCACTCTCAGAAAACTATAAATAGACCCCTCATTTCTCATGGAGGGGAGAGAGGAAGGAGGCCCAAGCAAAGAAGCAAGGAAGAGAAGGAAGAAAAGGAGGAAGAGAAAGAAAAGTTTTCTTGCCACTAAACTCCTCCTCAACCACCTCCCGGCCACCGACCAATGCCGGACTTCTGTTCATCACCGGACTTCTACCGGACTCCGGACTTCTGCCTGTTGTCGGACTCCGACCCGAAGCTGGACTTCAGTCCATCACTGGACTTCTTCCTGACGTCGGACTTCCGCCTGTTGTTAGACTTCTGCCTGCCGCTGGACTTTCGTTAGACTTCTACTAGATGCCAGACTTCTGCCCATCATCAGACTTCTGCACGTCATCGGACTTTCGTTAGACTTCTACCGTAAGTCAGACTTCTGTCTATCTTCGGACTTCTACCCGGCAATCAACTGATGCCAGACTTCTACTCGGCTACCAACTGAGGCTGGACTTCAGCCCGGCCCGACTAACGCTGGACATCCACCCTGACCACTGACTACGGTCCTTTCGATCGTTGTCGCCAGACAATTATTTTTCTGACTACTGTCACTCGTTTACTACAACCCCTCAGACCACCGTCACCAGACTATGGTTTTTTAGACCTCCGTTACCAACTGATTATGGTCCTGCCGACCAAACAAAAATATCGATACTGATTCTTTCAATTCCCATCATGTGATACACTCTATATTATGTATATTTATTATATCAAGCTAAAGCCTTCCCCAAAGAAGAGCCTCATTTGTAATCGACTTCAAATACTAGTGGATTCATTCAAATTGGGCCAAGCCCCTTGGTTTTTCTCCTTTTTAGGATTTTACACGTAAAAATCTTGGTGCCTCTTATAAATATTGCACCATCTCTTATTATCTGTATGCGTGTTGGATCTTCATACAAAGCTAAGATGTTAAACTGTATATTTCTTTACCATTGTGAATACTCTAGGATACAATAATTTGGCGCCGTCTATGGAAAAGTGGTTCCCGACTAGGGGGCAACTTTTGCTCCAACCTCAAAAAGTTGTTCATGTCAATGTCCTGGCATCAGCTATTGTTGTATCAATTTCATGGGAATTAAATGTGGACTGGGGGCAACCTTGACTACAGCCTTGGTCAAGAAGATTCCTCCAACTCTTCTAATATTCAAGATGATATCTTGGGATCATAAAGCTTCTAGCAAATATAACGATGCTTCCAATAAATTTCAAGCTTTATAAAGTCCCTAGCTAGACTTCTACTCCTTGGGCAAGGTCTTAATCTCGACCTCAAAAAGGCAGTAACAGTCTAAAGATAGACCATTATTCACCTTTAATTCGGGATACATATGGCAGTCGCCCCCTCCCAATCAAGGCAAAATCAATCACAGGGGGATTCTATTCGACCTCTTCTATATAAGTTAATGTCATCGAGCAGCACTCTGACATACAATCTTGGATAGGTCATACATCCTTAGTGGATTTTCCTGACCTCTTCTATATAGGTTAACATCATCGAGCAGCCCTTTGACTTATAACCTCGGATAGGTCATACATCATTAGTGGATTTTCCCGACCTCTTCCGTATATGTTAACATCATCGAGCAGCTCTCTAACATACAACTTCGGATAGGTCATGCATCCTTGGTGGATTCACCGACCTCTTCCATATAGGTTAACATCATCGAGCAGTTCTCTGACATACAACCTCATATAGGTTATATATTCTTGGTGGATTCTCTCAACCTCTTCCATATATGTTAACATCATCAGACAGTGCTCTGACATACAACCTAAGAAAGGTCATACATCATTGGTTGATTCTCTCGACCTCTTCTACATAGGTTAACGTCATCGAAAAATGCTCTGACATATAACCTCAGATAGGTCATACATCTTTGGTGGATTCTCTGGACCTCTTTTACAAAGGTAAACATCATCGAGCAATACTCTGAGTTGACAACATTCTCTCTAGAAAGATTTCATAAAAGCAAATGGTTAATAAAGTCATCACTCATATGAAGATCTTAGCAAGCTAAAAGCCTCAAAAATATATATGGAGCATTATATCAAAGCATATCTCAAAGATGCATAAGTTCATTTCAAATTAAAAATAAGCATTAAGCTCATACAATAATCTCAACTTTATATACAATATTATTGGAGTTACCTAGATTCCACATTAGGTTCAAGTATATATTTGTTTTCACAAGAAGATAAAATTAAAGTTACATTAGCATCATCCCTACAACCATCTCCTACAACTTGTTCTTCAAAGAAAAGTTAAAGATTGATCATCATAAGGCCTCCACGCATTTGACACTATTAATGTATTGCTAGACTATTGATAACACACACTGCTTTAACTCCTTCAATCAGGAATACCTGATGTTTGCACACATCAGAATGGATGCATATTATCTTTAATAAAATGCTACTTGACACCCACCATCACCAGCACTTCATTTGATGTCTATCGTCAGTCCTTTACTTCATATCAACCATTATCGATTTCTCGCTCAACTGCTATTAGCAGCACACTATTAAATTATCTCCTTTTGCTTTCCTCCCGGCCATCGATCACCATCGAACTTCCACCTGATCGCTGTTTACTTTCTGCCCAATCACAGATTGCCGCCACACTTTCACCTGGCCGCTAATCGTCACTAGATTTCTGCTCAAACATCATAAAAATTCTTCCCATCTACTAAGAATCATTGGTTCTCCTCTCGGGTACTATTACTACTAGATCTTCTCAAATTACCCTTACATGTCAAAGGATGTTGATCTTCTTTTGTCAGAGTTATCTATCGAGAGAATAAATTCTCATCGTGACTCCTTCTACACAAAAGAGGGGTACTGAAGCTTGATAGGAGATGCCATCTATCTCAAATAATGGAATGCTTTTAATGTAAGAAGAAAAACACAGGAGAAGAAAAAGGAAAGAGGGGGGGAGCTCCTTCTACACAAAAGAAAGGCATTGGAGCTTGATAGGGGATTCAACCTATCTAAACAGTGGAATGCCTCTAATGTAAGAGGAAGAACACATGAGAAGAAAAGGGAAGGAGGAAAAATTTTAACTTCTACATAAGAGAAGGGCACTAAATTTGAGTAGGGGATGCCACCTACCAAAGACAGTGGAATTCCTCTAATGTAAGAAGAAGACGAGAGGAGAAGAAAAGGAAATGAGGAAAAAATTTTAACTTCTACACAAGAGAGAGGCATTGAATTTGAGTAGGGGATGCCACCTACAAAAAATAGTGGAAGGCCTCAAATGTAAGAGAGTTAGAGAGAAAAAGGAGGAGAATAAATGGAGCAATTTTCCCCTTTCTCCAAGGGGGTATTTATAGGACAAAAAGGGGGAAATGTTCAAAAATTGGGGAGAATTTTGCCTTTAATTCATTCAAAAATTTTCAAAAATTATTCTATAATTTTCTAGAAAATTTTTGGGCCCTATAATGAAATTTTTAGAATTCCTAAAAATAATAGTAATAATAAATAAATAAATAAAATAAAAAAATATTTATCTATTTATTGAAAAAAAGGTTCAGTGGTGGCACTATAGCCGCCATCATAAAAAAAATTTACATGTGGGCCCCACGGCACAAAAAATATCTCTAACTACATAACCAAGCGAAAGGGCGTGTCTTTCATGTATACATTTTAATTCGCATATAATTGTCATAAATTTTTCATTTCTATATATTGATATAGTTAACTTTATATTAACTAGTATATAGATATTGATATTTTTTAATAATATATCTCTTATTAATATACATTTATTTTAAATAAAAATAAAAAGATATATATATATATATATATATATATATATATATATATATATATATGATATTTGAAATACTATGATATGTATTTTTGGACTTCTGGAACTTTGACATCCGAAAATAAGGAGGCAACTGATATATCATCAAAAAATTATCTTGATTGGGCATGAATCTCTAGGCAAAATCAAGTTGAAAACTTCAAAAAAATTAAATCAGAGACGATCTGAACTCTGATTTCAACAAACTTATAGTCGAACTGAACGTCTCAAAAAGATGGACCCAACGACACCAAATTCGACTCAATTTGAGCCCAAATGGGCCCAAATCGAAGACTCGAAGCATATTTTGAAGGGTCAAACCATAATTTGGATTACCAAATGGTCTCAAAATGTGACAGGATTATAATCGAATCGAGTGAATCGACGAGATGAATCCAATGAGCCTAAGATCACTGAATTCGGACATCACAAAGGCATTCAAATGTGCAATATATAGTACGTGATCAAGGGATTCAACATTGGTCGTCCATTCAAACCACTCCCAATTTTCCCTTGATCTTCCTCCAAGTTACTGGCCATGCCACTCTCAGAAAACTATAAATAGACCCCTCATCTCTCATGGAGGGGGGAGAGGAAGGAGGCCCAAGCAAAGAAGCATGGAAGAGGAGGAAGAGAAGAAAAAGTTTTCTTGCCACCAGACTCCTCCTCGACCACCTCTCGACCACCGACCGATGCCGAACTTCCGTTCGTCGTTGTACTTCTACCCGATTATGTACTTCTTCCCATCATCAAACTTTCGTCGGACTCTGACCCAATGCTAGACTTTCGTCCATCGTCGGACTTCTCCCTGACGCCGGACTTCCGCATGTCGTCGGACTTCTACCTGTAGGAGAACTTTTGTCGGACTTCTACCATATGCAGGACTACTGCCTATCACTAGACGTCTACTTATCATCGGACGTTCATTGGATTTTTACCTGACGTCAGACTTCCGTCCATTACCGGACTTCTACCCGGCAAACAACTGACGCCATACTTCTGCTTGGCCACCAACTGTCGTTGGACTTCTGCTCGGCCATCGATTGACACCGGACTTCCACCCGACCATTGACTATGGTCCTTCCGACCACCGTCGCTAGACAATGGTATTCTTGACCACTACCACTCATCTACTACGGTCCCTCCGACCACCATCACTAGACTACGGTCTTTCAGTCCTCCTGTCAACCAAACAAATATATCGATACTCATTCTTTCAATTCCCATCATGTGATGTACTGTATATGATGTATATTTCTTACATCAAGCTAAAGCCTTCCCCCAAAGAAGAGCCTCATTTGTAATCGACTTCAAATACTATTGGATTCATTCAAACTGGGTCAGACCCATGGTTTTTCTCTTTTTCAGGGTTTTCTACGTAAAACTTTTGTGTCTCTTACAAATATCGCACCCACTCTCTTTAATCTGATTTCGTGTTGGATCTTCATATAAAGCTAAGACGTTAAACTTTATATTTCTCTACCACCACAAATATTTTAGGATGTAACAAAAATAAAGAGGATAATGATCTTTATGAGAGTACATTTGATGTTTTGAACATTTATCTGTATCCGAACTTTTTAGATACTAGAAGTTTCTATGGCATGCACATTCGACTTACTGAATTGTATAAAATTGAAAATCTCTATTTTATTTTATATTCGATTTGTTGTACTTTTATATAAATTCCATTTTAATCGGATGGTGACATGTATCTGATGTCCAGAATGAAAGTACAAATAGGTTATTAGACCTATTGCTTACATCCCTAGGCTAACCAAGAGGGGGCTGAATTGGTCCTTTTAAAAATTTCTCTTGGAATTTTGGAAAATGTTTTATTTAAAAAACTTATACAATTCATACAGTATGATTTACCTTCGTATAGTACGAACAGAGTTATTTTTAATACTTTTTTCAATCTCAAAAATTGAACCACAGAAAAATAAAATGCATAAAAGTAACAGTGCAAAAAAGTAAAAAGTCAGAACAGAAAACACCAGAATTTATAGTGATTCGGTCAAACACGACCTGCATCCCCTCCCTAGAGACTCCTTCTCTAGGTATTGCACTAAACTCAAGTGACTCTCCTTTTGCCCCCACAGCAAGGCGGAGAAGCCTTTACAAACTCTCTTTCACCAACCCAGTGCGGTAGAGAACCGTCGTTCTTTTTCACTCTCCAAGTGACAGCAGAGAACCGATCATCCTTTTTCACCCTCCAAGTGATGACAGAGAATTGTTATCCTTTCTCACCCTCCTGGTGATGGCAGAGAACCGAACCTTCTTCAAAGATCTTCTCTCAAGAGTCTTCAAGGAGATAGGGAAGTGACTTGAAGTATAAATAATGAAATCCCCACTCTTGGATAACCTTGTGAATCCCCTCACAATTTTCACTCCAAGGATCTCACACAACTCACTCCCAAACACTCTCCCTTATCAATCTCCCTTCCACTCTCAAGAAGAAATTCATAGAAGCATCTTCCTAGAAGTCAGTTTTAAGATCCTTAAGTACTAAGAACAAGAAAAACCATCCAAAAATTAAAATTTTCAAGTTTCACGCGTCCCGATCGTCCCGTACAATCGCTGTTCTTACTGTACGAATAGTTCAAATCAAAGAACAATTCGTCATGTATGTTCCCATATGAACCAAAGTCAGATCCGTTCGTACCTCAAAACCTTCTGTATGAATTATATTTTGTATTGTACGAATAGTTCAAAAAATGAATGATTCGTCCCGTACGAACCAGTACGAACCTACTTCAGAGCCGTTCGTACCACAAAACCTTCTGTACGAACCATATTTTGTACTATACAAATAGTTCAAAAAATGAATGATTTGTCTCATACGATCCAGTACAAACCTACTTTAGAGCCGTTCGTACCCCAAAACCTTCTATATGAACCATATTTCATACTGTACAAACTGAACTTGAAAAAAAATTCAAGACAGATAGGTTCATTTTAGAGGACATATAATACAGATCATCCTATACGATACCATATCGTACTGTACGATCAATTTTAAAATTTAAGTTTTTACTCCCCCATTATGTGTGTGCACAGTTATCCAACTTACAAATCACACACTCTCAGACTCAAGAAAAATAAAAAATACAGACTTCACTTTCAGTAAACATTAATAATTGATTTTGAAGTCTTCAGCAATCTGGAGTGTGAATATCTTGAAAAATATGTTAGTACACACAAAAAGAAACTCCAATATATGTTAGGAGAAGAATCAAATAAATAATAAGCTTTTGTAATCATCAAAAATAATTTATATCAGAATTTTCTTGAACGAACAGATTTACACAAATCATAACAATCTCCTCCTTTTTTATGATGGCAAAATATTTATTTATTTGATTTAACAATTAAATTCACATGTCTCCTAAACTTCCACTAAATGTACACTCCCCCTAAATAAATGATCTGCTATGCTCCCCCTAAAGCCTAAGCTCCTCCTAAAGAAATGACCTATCCTAAACAAGAGATAAAAGGAGGTTAGATGATCAAACATACTGAATAAGCAAAGGGAAGGGTAAGTAAAAACAAACAAGACATGCAACACAAGCACTACACACAAGCACATACAACACAAACACTTACACAAGCAACTAAAAATAATAAAATAAAATTAAATGCAGCAAGTCAAATAAAGTCAATCAAATAAAGTCAAACAATATAACTCTCCCCCTTTTGAGAACAATAAAAAGGGAAGTCACTCAAATTAGTTGAGGAATTGAATAATGTTAAAGTAAGGTTAAGGGAAGTCACTCAAATTAGTTGAGGAATTGAATAATGTTAAAGTAAGGTTAAGTACAATATTAAATCAAATGAAAAAGTAAAGACTCAAAAAGATCTAGATTGCATATTATAATGAGGAGAAAAAAAGTTGATCTAAAATAGTAATGTATTAGACAGATTATGTAGCCACAACTTTTGCACAAAAGATGAAATAAAATTACCAAATTTCTAAGTCAAAAGTGACAATCATTGATTAGTGAACTTGGAGAAAATGCTAAATGAAAGAATAATTGGTGACATTGCGCATCTTTTCAATGTTTGGGCTAATTTTGTGCCTCTTTTTAGATTTAGCGACATTGCACATCTTTTATTGTATGGCGCATTTTGTGCCTCTTTCTGGATTTGGCAATATTATGCAACTTTTATTGTATGGCACATTTTGTGCATCTTTTTAAGCTTTGCTTTGTTTATTTTCATTTAATAAGATTCTTTCCAACAACACTATCCCTGGGTCACAATTACAATAATGAACACTTTGATATAGAGAATGTAAGAGTAATATTAAGATATCAAATATACAATAATTTAGGCTAAGTAATACATGTCTAAAAAAGATAAAGTAAGATCTTCTAATCTACAACAAATCATAATGGAATCTAAATATTTTGAGAATTTAAAGTTATGCATAAATTTTCTATTGTAATATAAACTCAATTAACATTATAGAAATTTAATTAACTACAGTCGAGAGTTTTAAGATTAGTAAATTTTCAGTCATACTCATTATCACAGAATAATATGCATATAAACACTAAACTTCTTCATTTCATGATATCAATTCAAACAACTAACATAGCAAGCTTTTACATTTTAACCAAAATCGCATAAGATGAAGCTTGCTACCCCCCATACAACAATCAAAGAAAAAACTAACAACAATAAGCACAATCAACTACAACTCAAAGAACACCAAATCAATAATCAAGCCAGCTACCAAGAAGAACAATAAAAATAATCACAACCATAGTCAAGCCAAGCCAACACAAATCCTGCTATTAATCCGATGGACCCTAATCTGGAGGAGGTGGAGGAGCACCAAACATAGCAAAATAGCTATTGAGTGTCATAATATTGGTGTTTATAGAATCAAGCTATCCTCTAAACCACCCCCTATCTTTATTATATTGATCGTCCTGCCTCTTCAAATGCACCTCCACATTATCAAATCTTCGATCAAGTTTATCAAATCGCTGGACCATATCTGGTAGAAGTCTTGATTGGGTCCAGGTGTAGGTTCAGGAGCAGGTGCAGGTTCATCATCAGAACTATTTTTATTTTCTTCTCACCCAAAAAGTGCTCGAAAAGAAGCATCAGTAAAATAGAGTGGGAGTTCAGAAGGTCCGTCAGGATGGATTTTATTGTATTTCTTTTCAAGGATAAAACAGATTATATGACCAAGAGCAATATTCTTCTTTCTCTTCAAACTAGATGGCCAATATCAGTAAGGTAAAATATGTAGTCCAAAATTAGTTGGGCTTCATCAATAGGTTGACCAAACATAATCACGTAAGTGACAAAAGAGAGAAGAAGGGTCATATTTACTCTATCTCTGGCCTTTGGAATAATGTAGGTCCTAAAAACATGTTGAATTATTCAGGCATTTTGGTTCAAGGTATCAACTCGAGGAATGTGAGTAGGTTGGCTTACACCTCTAATGACTTGATTGACTTCAGACCAATCATAGTTAGATCGAGCAGTTAGAGTATGTTCCTGTATGCCTAGAGTTCTTAGATGAAAAAATTCTCCTAGATCCTCCTTGGTAATCTCTACTCTTTGTTTCAGGACATAGGATGAGATCCTAGTATGATCCTAACTAAAAGTCATGTAGGCTAAAAATATATGAAAAAGGTCTTTATTGTATGAATAGATTAGTGTGAGAAGAAAGAGAACTGGGTAGGATTAAATAGAGGCATTACTACAAAATGGAGATTTTCTTGCAATAGAATGCAGGAAGGAGTGATTTTGGATGTGGCATACCTATAGTATGCCTCTTTATTTTATCAACTCAAAAAGTTATCATCCCAGTCCCTCTAGAAGAAGTCCCTCTGGATTGACGCACTCTCTTGCCACTTCTTGACATCTCTATACTATGCTCTGAAGAGTTTGAAGTGAAGGTGAAATGAAAGAAAATGACCCTCCTTTATATAAAAAAACAATCCAATCGTACTGTACGAACTCATTTCGTACAAGACAAAATTAATTTTATTCGGGATGAATCAAATTTCATCCAGGATGAACGAAAGCAGTCAAAATGAAATGGTTTTTTGCAAACTTCTCATCACGAGGCATCCTTTCATACATGCTATTTAACTTCTCGATCGTACATACGATGACGTGTTCGTCCGGGACGATCAAGATATTAAAGGATCGTTCAGCGACGGTTAAGTTCATCCTTATCCAAATTGATACATGGATCGTGCAGACAAAAATATGTTCGTCTGAGACGATCAACACTAATAACTGACACTAATCATGGATTCTCCCCATTCATAAAGATGAAACTCCTACAATCGTATAGTACGATGACGTTATTATATAGTACAAATAGACAGAGAAAATAAAGTTTTGTCACTCTAACTCTACAGGATTTCAGCACCCAATTAAAGACCAACACAAGACAAGATATATATTTTTTTATTTTTAAAAAATTTTAAAGAAAACACACAAGATAACCACAAAAACATAATAGACTAGAAACAAACTAATGAACACTTACAAAACAAAATTTACAGAATATTCAATCAAGTATTAAGTTCAATTACACCTAGCCTTATCCTTGAAATGTTAAAAGTGTCAAAAGCTAAGGGTTTTGTGATAATATCTACAAGTTGATCTTTTGTAGCGACATGATGTAGTTCAATTTCCTCATTCGCTACATGATCTCGTATGAAATGTTGCCTTATATCAATATACTTTTTTCTAGAATGTTGAATAGGATTTTTTGAAAATCAAATAACACTAGTGTTATTATAAAAGATTGAAATGGTACCAATAGAAAATCTTAAGTCAACCATTTGCTGTTTCAACCAAAGCACCTGTGTAACACAACTCCCTAAGGCAATATATTCTGCTTCAGCTGTAGAAAGTGCTACTGAATTTTATTTCCTACTGGACCAAGATACTAAAGAATTTCTAATGAATTGACAAGTCCTAGAAGTACTCTTCCGATCAACCATACCGCCTGCAAAATCAGAATCTGATTATCCAATTATTTCAAATGAAGAACTATTCTTAGGATACTAAATCCGTAAATTTTGAGTTCCCAAAAGATATCTTAATATTTTTTTCTGCTGTCAAATGTTATTCCTTCGAATCAGATTGAAATTTAGCACATAAACAAATACTAAACATAATGTCTGGTCGGCTAGCTGTCAAATAAAGCAATGATTCGATTATTCCTCTAAACTTCTTTTGATCAACAGATTTTCCCTTAGGATCCTTATCTAATAATACTGAGGAACTCATGGGTATAGTTACAGGTTTAACATTATCCATTTCATACTTTTTGAGAATATCTTTAACAAACTTAGATTGATAAAGAAATGTCCCTACCTTATTTTGCTTTATGCTAAAACCAAGAAAATAACTCAAGTCACCCATTAAACTCATTTCAAATTCAGAACTCATTATTTTTGAAAATTCACCACATAAATTTTTATCAGCTGATCCAAAAATGATGTCATCCACATATATTTGTACAATGATTATATCATTCCAAACTCTTTTCAAAAACAGAGTGGTGTCCACACTTCCTTTAACAAATGATCCTTTTAATAGGAAAGTGCTTAACCTCTCATACCAAGCTCGAGGTGCCTATTTTAGTCCATATAATACCTTTCTCAATTTAAAAACATGATTAGGGAATTTAAAATTTTTAAAATATAGAGGTTGCTCAACATAAACATCCTCTTCTATCACCCCATTCAAAAGTGCACTTTTAACATTCATTTGATATAATTTGAAATCTTTAAAACAGGCAAAGGCTAACCACACTCTAATTACTTCAAGTCTTGCTACAGGGGAAAATGTTTCCTCAAAGTCAATCCCTTCTATTTGATTATACCCCTTAGCCACTAGTCTAGCCTTATTTCTTATAATAACTCCTGAATCATTCATTTTGTTTTTGAACACCAACTTAATTCCAACTATACTTTAATCCTTTGGCCTTTCAATTAACTCCCAAACATCATTTTTTTAAATTGATTAAATTCTTCTTGCATGGCCAAAATCTTAAATTCATCCATAAGTGCTTGATCAATATTAATGGGTTCGATCATTGAAATAAATGCTGAATGATTTACCTCTTTCCTCAAATCATGTCTAGTCCTAACTCCTTCACTTGGGTCTCCTAAAATTAACTCTTTAGGATGACTCTGAGGATAATTCAATTCTCTAGGCAAACTTTTCTCTTCTTGAATTTCATCCCTTTCTTTCACTTTTACATTTTTAAGTCCTTGGGTAATTTCTACAACATCATCTTCCTCTAACCTAGACCCTCCACTATTATCAGATTTATCAAAAATAACATGAGTGGTCTCCTCAACTACTAATGTCCTTCTATTGAAAACTCTATATGATTTTCCAACACTTGAATATCCTAAAAAAATTTCTTCATCAGATTTAGGATCAAATTTTCTTAAGATAATTTTTCCATTATTATGTATGAACACCTTACATCCAAAAACATATAGGTGTGAGAGGTTGGGGATCCTACCTTTAAGAAGTTCATAGGGTGTCTTGTTTAATTTTAATCTAATGTTCACCCTATTCAACACATAACATGCGGTGCTAACTGCTTCAGCCCAAAAATATCTTGGAAGTGAATATTCTGCCAACATAGCTCTAGCAATTTCAACCAATGTCCTGTTCTTTCTTTCAACTACTCCATTCTATTGAGGTATCCTAGAAGCTGAGATGTTATGATCTATCCCATGAGATTTACAAAAATCATCAAATAACTCATTTTCAAATTCTCTCCCATGATCACTTTGGATTGTTACAATTTCTAGACTTAGTTTTCTCTGAATCCAAGTGGTAAAATCTCTAAACTCCTTAAATGATTCACTTTTATGATACAAAAATCTAATCCATGTGAATCTTGAATAATCATCCATAATTACATACCCAAATCTCTTTCCTCCTAGACTTAAGGTACTAACAGGTCCAAATAGATCCATGTTTAGGATTTCTAAGGGCTTGCTAGTTCTAACCTCCTTGATTAAACTAAAAGAGGATCTGACTTAATTTCCTAATTGACATGCATTACACAAGTGATCTTTTATATAGTCAAGTTTGGGTACTCCTCGGACTAACTCTTTTTGGGTGATTTTCCTAAGATTTCTCATGCTAAAGTGACAAAGCCTTCTATGCCATAACCAAGATTCATCTGATACAATTTTTAAACACAAAGCAGTAGAAGGTTTTACAGCATTGAAATCTAGCATGTAAACATTATTTATTCTATCACCATTTAATACAATAAGTCCATTTTGACTGATAACATAACTAGTAGGCAAGAAGTTTATATTATAACCTTTGTCACATAATTAACTTATGCTCAACAGATTGTGTTTTAAACCTTCAACTAACAGAACATTTTTAATCACGAAGTTTTTTGAGTTTCCAATAATACCTGTACCTATCGCTCTCTTGGTAGTATTGTCTCCAAGTGTAACCTTGCCTCCATTCCTGGCTTCCAGCGTTATAAATTATTTTGCATCTCCAGTCATATGCTTAGAGCAGCCACTGTCCATGTACTAAATGCTCTTACGAGGTATTGTGTGAGAGTGATCCTATAAAATGATCAAACATTAGTCTTGGGAACCCAAACAAGTTTGAGTTCTCCTCTTGGAAATTTTAAACCAGATACATATATGATATGCTGTGTTTTATGCACCTTAGGTCTCCACACTAAAAGTGTTCTATATCTAAGTGTACAAGTGTGGGAAATGTGTCCTAATGCTCCACATGCAAAACACTCACTCCAGGAAAAGGATTTCTTAGTCTATATGAGTTATAATTTTTCTTCCTAGGTGATGAACTCACTTTCTGTTGTTTAGACTTATAGTATTGTTCAAGTGTGGGTATTGGTCTATTTTCTTCAATAGCTTTCATCTTAAGTTTAAGATATGAGTTTTTATTTTCCAAAATTAAAATCTCCATTCCCATATCTATCTCTCTATGTTCGGATTCCACCAAAGAAGTTTTGAAATCATTTTCAAGTTCAGTGTGAGATGATTTTAAAAGATTATGCTATTTATTTAAATCATTAAACTCATCTAACAAGGTCATGTGGTTACTATCAATCAATGCATGATCTTTCCTAAGGATCTCATATTCTTTCTGCAGCTCTAAATAATCCAAATTCAACTTAGCATATAATTTTTTTAATTTTCTATATGCTGAATGTATGCGTTTAGAAACTTTAAATAATTCATCATAACTTAAGACACATACCTCTTCTTGATCTGATTGATCAAGATTGTCAGCCATCAAGAAAAAATTTGTGACTTTCTCTTCTAGTGCAGTTTCTGAGAAATCTGAAGCTGAGTCCGCCCAAAATGCTCGTTGAAATCTCTTTTTACCCCTTCTTTCCTTTTATTTCTCCTCGGCCTTATCCTTGCTAGGATTTCCCTTGAAATTGGGGCAATCAGTCTTTATATGACCTGACTTCCTGCATTCATAGCAAATAACATTGTTAGAAGCCTTTGCATTTCTATGGAACTTACCCTTGTTCTATTGTTGGCATCTTCTCTGCTTCCTCTTTATGAAACTCCTAAATTGCCTTGTCATTAAGGCAATGTCCTCTTCATCCTCAGGTAGTGACTGATCACTATCTGAATCATCCACCTTCAAATCTATGTTCTTCTCCTTCCACTTGTCTCCTGCATCAATATGTCTTTGAGTCACAGATTGCTCGTAAGCAATTAGTGATCCAAGAAGATTGTCAATAGAATAGACATTTAAATCTTTTGATTCAGTTATAGCAGTTATCTTTGCATCATAAGCAGTAGGTAAACAACGAAGTATCTTATTTACTTTTTCTGCATTCGTTAATTCCCTACCTAAGGCATGCAATGAAGTAGCTATATGTGTAAACCGTGTATACATGTCTGAGATTGATTCATTCAGTTTCATGCGAAATAGTTCATACTCATGCAAAAGAATGTTCTAGTTTAGGTCACTTCATTTGTACCTTCATAAGTAACGCAAAGCCTATCCCAAATTTCGTTTTCTGATTTACAAGTAGAAACACGCATGTAGTCTTCTGATTTCAAAGCACAAAATAAACTATTCAAACACTTAGCATTCAATTGAGCTAACTCATGTTCTTCTATAGTCCATTCAATAAAAGGTGTTTGAACTCTAATTCCTTCTACAATTCTAGTGGGTTCAGTATAACCTTCCTGTACTAAAATCCACATGCGATAATCAAGAGATTATAGAAATGTAGACATGTGAGTTTTTTAAAAATCAAATGGGATATTATCAAACAAAGGTGGTCTAGTGATCGAGTAACCTTCTAAAGTGTTTCGGTTTCCAAAATTAGATATGATCGAACTTCAAAAAGTAGTTTAAACAGTAATTTTCAAAATAGGCTCTGATACCACTTGAAAGTCCAAATAGGTTATTAGACCTATTGCTTATGTCCCTAGGCTAACCAAGAGGGGAGTGAATTAGTCCTTTTAAAAATTTCTCTTGGAATTTTGGAAAACTTTTTATTTAAAAAACTTATGCAAATCGTACAGTACGATTTACCTTCATACAATATGAATATAGTTATTTTTAATGTTTTCTTCAATCTCAAAATTCAACCACGAAAAATAAAATGCATAAAAGTAATAGTGCAGAAAAGTAAAAAGTCAAAACAGAAAACACCAGAATTTATAGTGGTTCGGTCAAACACGACCTACATCTACTCCCTAGAGACTCCTTCTCTAGGTATTGCACTAAACTCAAGTGACTCTCCTTTTTCCCCCACAGGAAGGCGAAGAAGCCTTTACAAATCTTTTCCACCAACCTGGTGCGGCAGAGAACCGTCGTCCTTTTTCACTCTCTAAGTGACGACAGAGAATCGTTCGTCCTTTTTCACCCTCCAAGTGATGGCAGAGAATCGTTGTCCTTTCTCACCCTCCTGGTGAAGGCAGAGAACCAGACCTTCTTCAAAGATCTTCTCTCAAGAGTCTTCAAGGAGATAGGGAAGTGACTTGAAGTATAAACAATGAAATCCCTCCTCTTGGTTAGCCTAGAGACTAAAGCAATAGGTCTAATAACCTATTTGGACTTTTACAGAAGATCACTACTTGATTCGAAGGATTAAGATAGTGAGGCTAATGATTTGGCAATCAATGTTTGATCAATCAATGATTGGTTTGTACTCTGAGAAGGAAATAATAGGACTCTTATGGATCATTTGACTGCCCATCAACACAAGAGATTGTGCCATATCGCTTATCCCTTTGTTGGATTTTGGTGTAATGGTAATGCTTAAATTCATTGGTTTATACAGTTACATAGCAACTAAAGAAACAACTCAAAAACTATAGGATTTTTTTGACTGCAAGACAATTACATGAATAACCACCATATGATTATCAAATGGTTTCTGTGACTTGTCCTAACCTCTGACACTTAATGTATATGGTAGTCTCCCCATCAATGCTCTTGGGATTGGTGATTCAATTTAAGCCAGGGAGGTGGTGAGTTAAGGTTTTTATTAAAGCTTCGTGTCTTTAATCAGTGATGGTAGAGCTCACCTGTGTCAGGAGTGAGGAGAATAGTAGTAGATTGGGAAAGGATTGCTACCCAATGATAGGGAAAGCTCATCAAAATTGTAAGTTTGAGTGATGATGCACTTTAAGATTATGTCTGTAACCATTCAAACATTAAGAAAACATAGCAGAGCTTAAGTAATATTTTGGTTCAATAATTTATTTAAGTTCTAGGCCAACATGATTCTCGTAGGCACCAAATCAGATGATTGTTCATAGCTGCAATTGGGAGTTGGCAGTTCTTACTCCAATGATTGCCATTAAGTTATGGATAAGTTTATAGCCTTAATGAGACTATTGATGTGACAAGGGAGGCCTGCCTTTCAATGATGTGGCTCATCAAATCTTTCTAGCAAATGGGAGGAGACAAGTCCTAAATATTATGTCAACGTAGTTTTGATTTGATTTAGGCTTATACTGCAAGTAAACTCGAGCAATTTAAACTGATTTTTGGTACACCTTAGTTGATTAGAACTACGAGCACATGATGGGTTAAAAATTTTCACCAAACGTTGGGCTAGTTAGCTTAGATGGGCTTTGGTTCAAGTAATTAAATCATCTTCGATTTTATATTTAGATTGAGCTAGACAGATCCTTTAATTTTTCAATTGGATTAATCTGAGGGCCATTTAGTTTATTCCCGTGCAATTGAAGCTAATCCTAATTATTTGGTCAATTAAATTTGACTTGACTCACATAATTGAGTGGAATTTAAACCAAGTCAATTTTTATAATTATGTTGGCCCATTGATAATAAAAAAATGCATACAATCATCCTTATCTTAAACTTCACATATAATAGGAACATTAAGTTAAAAAGGGTTTACATTTATCTTAAATCCAAATATTTAGGATTATTTAAATGTTCATATTTACATAATCCTAAATATTTAACAAATCCTATAATTGTGCCCATCCATCGATGATCATAATTGTTGTTTAACTACCATTGCTTGATAAATATTATCTGATCATCATCGTCCAATCGTCACCACCAAATCATTGTTCCTTGACCACCATCATTCAATCGATGTTGCCTGCTTGCCAAATCATCATCACCTTTCACCAATTGATGTTGAAGTCACCTGCCAACATTCACCTATTGTCAACTAACATCTATGATTATTATAGCCCTAATGCCTTTGTCAATCATAGAACAACACAACCACCAATCACCCAAGGATTTAAACTAGGCCTAACCTCATGATTTTTCCTTTCTAAGTTTTCCATGAAAAAAATTATATCTTATAAGCACCTTTTATTTAAGTGTGTGAAAAGTTGTGCATTGCTAAGACATAATGTATACTCTACCAACTTAAAATTTCATACATGAAATAATATCAAAACATAAGCAAAATAAAGTAAATTTAAAACATAAAAGAAAGTAATCCCAAATAGTCCCTAAGATTTTAGCTCAATTGATTAAAGAATACTTGCTCTTAATCAATACTTGCTCTTTTAGCCATCTAGGATAAGATAAGTAACACTCAAACTTCAAGAAATTAAAATTGAGCACTCTTGGTGAACTTCAAGTCAAATTGGGACCACATGTGTGTGAATGGCTTCAATCTTGATCACCTAGTTGGCTTTTCTAAGGTTAAAATGAGTTAAGGTTTAGGGATTAGGTACTTTAATAACTTTGGATTATTAACCATATAAGCAAACCAAGCTACATGAGTCAATGCAAAGCTTATTAAGACTTTCTTATGCTCATTAAAAGGAGGTCACCCAAGTTAGATCCATCACACTGATTCAAGCCAAGTTCTAATTGACTTAACCATGATCCTTAGTCTTTAGGCTAGTGTTGCTTAAGCATGTTACCTCATGACTAATAAAATAGTATTATGAATTAGTTTGAAGTCATGCTTAAAAACTCAACATTTATGTTTGTTTGTCAAAACCATAGGGGTAGGTTAATTTACCCAGATCGACCATATTTGTGTTGAGGTTGACTGATTTGGAAATTAGGATGCTTGGCACCTTAGTGGTAAAGAGAGGTTTGAATACGTAACTCTAGGTATATGTTGAACTAGCTATTGCCTAGAGTTATCTAACAAGAGATACCTTGGAATCTATTGTGCTAGAAAAATAGGCCACATTCGTTAGATAGAACACTGATGGCTCAATTAGAGCCTAACCAATTCAAGTATAATAATGTAAAAGAGATATCTTGAGATACCTGACTTGAGATCCACCGAGTTTGGGGGATAAGCTAGGCTTATCTTGAGGCACAAAGAGCCACATATTCAATATTGGGCTTGTACATCTGCATATGAAATTCTAAGTAGTTTGAATCATTTCACTAGATGATTTTGCGGGAATTGGAGCATATTAAAGCACTCACAATTAGAACCCTTCAGACTAAGTTAACAAACAAATAAACATCTTAAGCAATGCTCTATTCAAAAGGTTTTTACTACTTTTATTAGTTGAACGTTAAGTTAGCTGTAGCAATCTTTTTTTAGAGAGTGACTTTTTAATATTTGTTGTCTAAAAGTTATTAGTATTTGAATTTTAATGTATAGAAAGTATTTTAGATTTAATCCTTATTGTATTGTAATTGTATTGTACAAATAAGTTGCTCCTATATAATTGAAAAGAAGAAATTGAAAACCTTTTTTCTTCTCTTTTTCTTCTATTTTCACTTGGTATCATAGTAAGGATTTCTTCCACATCCATCCCTTGTGCCGAAAGCCACATCTAAATCCATCATGAGCACTCCACCAAAATCCATCAAATATTTGGGGTCCAAAACTAATTTTCACTCAATGAAAATCACCAATGTGCTGATAGTTTAGTATATTAATCCCAATTCATAGAGATGTATAAATTTGCGGTAGAGGAAATATCAAATACTTGACAAAGGAGTAAAAAATCCAACCAGGGAAGACTTGGCATAACCTGAGAAATTTCCATAGTCATGACATGGTTAGTGAACTCCAAGGAAGAAGGCATCAACTACATGTATCCCATAACCAAAGAACTAAAAACAATGTCATATTGCACTTCAATTCTCTAAAAGGACTATGGCAAGACTTCGATCAATTCAACTACTATGAAAGGAGGTCAACCAAGGATTGAAATCACAACAAAAAGATAGGTGGAAGATCATCATGTTGCAACTCGGGCTCACGAGTTCTTATATTGATGATAACAAATATTATGGTTCATCTCTTAGTATTTGGAATATATATTTGTTTGTGTGTACTAACATTTCAGGAACAGCATGCATCAATCCAAGAAAAATTCAAGACTCAAGAATGAGTAGAATAGGATTTGTTGTATTTCTCATTGATGTACTTTTTGATTTCTTGAGTCAAGTCCTGTAAGGGTGTATACTTATTTGTGACTATGTGTACACATACTCAGGGGGAGTGAGATCCTGTCAAAACCAGAAGTTTAACTTTTGAACAAATCGTATTGGACGATTTCTGATCGTCCAGGCCGATCTGTTCATTGAACTAATCATCCTAGATGATATTTATATCATCCTGGACGATCCAATATGATCTCAAAACCCTAGCCGCCATGATAATTTAGGCAAGGATTTAAGAGTCAAAATTTGTTCTAATCGTCCTGGATGATATGTATATCGTACTGGATGATTTGTGCAAAATTTGTACTGATCGTCCTGGATTATCCCAGGATCATACGAGACTATCAGGTCAAATTATGCACATCATCCAGGATGATCCTGCGATCATCCAGGATGATCCTGCGATCATCCAGGATGATCCTGCGATCATCCAGGATGATGTTTGGCGGCAGAATTAAGTTTTTAGGGTTTTTGAAGCCGTCTTTTGGAGCACATCATCCTGGATGATCCTGCGATCGTCCTGGATGATCTTTGGCTGCAGAATTGAGTGTTTAGGATTTTCTGAAGCCGTCTTTTGGAGCACATCATCCTGGACGATCCGGCGATCGTCCTGGATGATCTTTGCCTCCAGAACTAATTTGGAAGGGTTTTTGGAGCTCTTTATTTAAGCTTTCTCAAGGCACTTGATAGGTGTCTTTGGCAGCCATTGAGACTTCATTCTTTTGGAGAAAACTTGAAGAGAGCTTGAAAGGGAGAGAGGAAAAGGTGGAGTTTGAGTGGGAGAAGAGTCAGGGAAGGGGGATTCTTGAGGGAGTATGAGTGGGTTCACACGGTTGCTTAGGTAAGCTTGCACCTAAGTACCATCGGATTCAAGGGTTATCTCGAGGGAAGTTTTGGGAAGAAGAAGATCTCTTCGTTATCAAAGGACCCGGCTACTCCGCCACACCGGAGAAGGTGGAAGTGATTTTGTAAGGGCTTCTCCGCCTAGCTGTGGGGGCTAAAGGAGAGACACTTTTGGTTTAGTGCAATACTTGGAGGGTGCCTCCGAGGAGTGGACGTAGGTCTGGTTGGACCGAACCACTATAAATTTGGTGTGTTCTTTCTTATTATTTTCCGCACTTTATGTTGTTACAATTATCTGCTTGGGTGAAATCTATGATTAATCTTTTCATTTGAGTATTTACTTATTTCCGCTGCATATCATAGAAAAGATTTTTACTGTTGCTATCAAATTTTTAAATAACCAATTCACCTCCCTCTTGGTTGGCCTCGGGACTAGTTCACAAGGGCTTAACATCCCTATCAAACTTTTAAGTGGTATCAGAGAGGGATTCATAAAATTAAGTTTTTAAAAACTTTTGAATTCGATCCATGGCTAATTTTTGTAATCGTAATATTGCGGAAGGTTATTCAATCACCCGGCCACCACTTTTTGAAAATATTACTTTTGATTTTTGAAAATTTCGCATGTCTACTTTCTTGTAATCTATTGATTATCGCATGTGACATATGATTCAAGTTGGTTATTCTGTACCTTCACGTATTATAAATGAAACTAAAGTTAATATTCCTTTTTCTGAATGGAGTAGATCAGATCAGATCAATGCTCAATTGAATGCTAAATGTTTGAATTATTTTTTCTGTGCTTTGAATTCTAATGATTATATGTTAATATCCGCATGCACTTCTGGAAAAGAAATTTGGGATAAATTATGCACTACATATGAAGGTACTTATGAAATCAAGCAATCTAGACTAAATATTTTAATGCATGATTATGAACTTTTTAGCATGAAATCTCATGAAACGATCTTGGACATGTTTACTAGGTTTTCTTAAATTGTGACATCATTACATGCTTTAGGTAAAGACCTTTTAAATTTTAAAAAATTTAATAAAATCCTACGTTCTTTACTTGATAAATTTGAACGAATATTCTATTGATAATCTGATTGGCTCACTCATTGCCTACGAGCAAAGTTTGGGTCAAAAGCTTTTGGATGTAGGTGAAACTATAGTACTGAAAGCTGAAGACATTGATGAAAGCAACTCAAAGCATAAGCATCAACATCAACAAAAGTGGAACAAAGGTAAAAAAGGTAAAAATATTAAGATTTCTTCTAATATTATTTGCTTTGGATGTAGGAAACCTGGACATACGAAAAATCAGTGCCCGAACTTAAAAACCCTTCCTGAAAAGGAAAAGGGTAAAGCTAAGAAAATTGTAATAAGGGAAAAAAATGCAAAGCAAAAAATTTCTTGGGCAGACCTAGCTTCTGAATCATCAGATCAGGAGCGAGATGATATGAATTAATATTTTGCTTGTGTTTGTTTTTGTGTTTTTAGTTTTGTTGTTTATGATTTTTATTCGTTGTGTTTTTTATGTTTTATTATTATTTTTATTTTTCTTTTAAATTTAAAAAAAATAGTTTCTTTATTGTTTTAGTTATTTCTCTGATCAGCACACACATATCACTTTTTATTTTATTTGCACTTTAAGAAATCAAAATTATATTTCAAAGATCATATTTTATAAAAATGGAAAATTTACCTCCTGTTTTTCTTAAAATTCTATGTAAGTTGTGGTTGATTTCTCTAAAATCAAGCAAATGAAGGAAACTCATGATTTTGTCTCTCCATCTTATTTCTTTATGTTAGGCTATTTCACTTTTGATTCAAAATCTATTTTAAATTATAAATTAGTTTTTAAAATTGAAACTTTTTCATCTCCCAACATTTTGTTTATGTCATAGGAATCTTTTGCAAATTATTGAACCAACTTCAAGATTATCTTATTCAGGTTGTTCGTCTTTATCAAAAGAATAAGGTTTGCTAATTTTAATGATTTAGAAAGGAGGCAAATTATAAAAATTAAAAGATGCGCAATGTTGCCAAAAATGGAAGGATACACAAAGTGTATCAAAAAGTAAAAGATGCATAATGTCGCCAAAATTAAATGGATACACAAAGTGTATCAAAAATCAAAAGATGCGCAAAGAGCGCCAAAATAAAAGAGACACAAAATGAGCCCACAAAAAGTTAGCTTCCCTTCTTATAAATCTCTAAGTTTTAGAAAACCCATGTCTTTTTGATAAATTCGTTACTTGAGCTTGAAAATTAAGATTTTTGATTCATTACTTTGCATTAATCTTCTATTAGATATATTTCATGAAAGGAGTTTTGAAAGATTTTTGTTTCCTTATCTAATTTGTTCATTGATTTAGATATTGGCTTAAAAAGTTTTTTAGCCTTTTTTGAAACCTAAGCTTGGTTTAACAATTTCTGAATTTCTAACCTTTCTGGGTTATGAGTAGTCAATTCATGCCTTACTTAGCTTTTTGAATAAAATCAAGGGGTAGCTTTCTCATTACAAGAAAATTCTTGATTTTATAAAAATTTCACAAGATCAGAGACCGTTTTCGATCTTTTAGTCTATTTTTGTTTTACTTTTATTTTTTCTACTCCTCTTCTTTTTGATAATGTCAAAGGGGGAGAACGTATTATTGTATTTATTATATTTATAAAGTTTATTTGTATTGTAGTTGTACTATTTTATTTGTGACATTTATTTATATTGTGCATTTTTTTTAAATAAAAAAATTTAAAAAAATGTGTTTCACCCTATTTTTAAAAGTCTTTTCTTAGTGAGGGGGAGATTAGGAGAAAATATTTTTATTTGCAAATCCAACTAAAAATATTTGCCATCATCAAAAAGGGGGAGATTGTTGCAACTCGGGCTCACGAGTTCTTAATTTGATGATAATAAATATTATAGTCTCTTAGTATTTGGAATATATATTTATTTGTGTGTACTAATATTTCAGGAAAAGTATGCATCAATCCAAGAAAGATTCAAGACTCAAGATGAGTAGAATAGGCTTTGTTGTATTTCTCATTGATGTACTTTTTAATTTCTTGAGTCAAGTCCTGTAAGGGTGTATGCTTATTTGTGACTATGTGTACACATACTCAGGGGGAGTGAGATCCTGTCAGAACCAGAAGTTCAACTTTTGAACAAATCGTACTGGATGATTTCTGATCGTCCAGGCCGATCTGTTCATTGAACTAATCATCCTGGATGATATTTATATCGTCCTGGACGATCCAATATGATCTCAAAATCCTAGCCGCCATGATAATTTAGGCAAGGATTTAAGAGTCAAAATTTATTCTAATCTTCCTGGACGATATGTATATCGCACTGTACGATTTGTGCAAAATTTGTATTGATCGTCCTGGACTATCCCAGGATCGTACGGGACTATCAGGTCAAATTCTATACATCATCCAGGACGATCCTGCGATCGTCCGGGATGATGTTTGGGGGCAGAATTGAGTTTTTAGGATTTTCTGAAGCCATCTTTTGGAGCACATCATCCTGGACAATCCTGCGATCGTCCTGGACGATCCTGCGATCGTCCTGGACGATCTTTGGCGGCAGAATTGAGTTTTTAGGGTTTTCTGAAGCCTTCTTTTGGAGCACATCATCCTGGACGATCCGGCGATCGTCCTGGATGATCTTTGCCGCCAGAACTACTTTGGAAGGGTTTTTGGAGCTCTTTATTTAAGCTTTCTCAAGGCACTTGATAGGTGTCTTTGGCAGCCATTGAGTCTTCGTTATTTGGAGAAAACGTGAAGAGAGAGCTTGAAAGGGAGAGAGGAAAAGGTGGAGTTTGATTTGCAGAAGAGCCTGGGAAGGGGGATTCTCGAGGGAGTGTGAGGGGGTTCACCCGGTTGCTCTGACAAGCTTGCACCTAAGTACCATCGGATTCAAGGGTCGTCTCGAGGGAAGTTTTAAGAAGAAGAAGATCTCTTCGTTGTCGAAGGACCCGGCTACTCCGCCGCACCGGGGAAGGTGGAAGTGATTTTGTAGGGGCTTCTCCGCCAAGCTGTGGGGGCTAAAGGAGAGACACTTTTGCTTTAGTACAATACTTGGAGGGTGCCTCCGAGGAGTGGACGTAGGTCAGGTTGGACCGAACCACTATAAATTCGGTGTGTTCTTTCTTATTATTTTTCATACTTTATGTTGTTGCGATTATCTGCTTGGGTGAAATCTGTGATTAATCTTTTCGTTTAAGTATTTACTTATTTCCGCTGCATATAATAGAAAAGATTTTCACTGTTGCTCTCGAATTTTTAAATAACTAATTCACCCCCCTCATGGTTGGCCTCGGGACTAGTTCACAAGGGCTTAACATCCCTATCAAACTTTCACATCACCTCTATAAATTCAGTGTAGGATTAAATATCAAATTTGATGAAGGAGAAGAATAATTGGGCTCTAAACTCTACCATCAATCATTAACAAATTTGCTAAAAGTAGGAAGAGAAGTAAGTTACATAAATGTTATGGTTGGAAGCAAAGGTAGTAAGTTATACTTATACTCATGGAGAACTCTACTCTAATTACGTCAAATACGTGTGCAAATAGCCTTTTTAAACCATAATGTTATGGTTGGAAGCAAAGTAAGTTATACTTATACTCATGGAGAACTCTACTCTAATTATGTCAAATACATGTGTAAATAGCCTTTTTAAACCATACCAAAATGAAAAACCTTAGGTGCAGTGTAACCATCGTAATAAACCATGCAATATGCAGGAAGATAATTAGAAGATCCATGGAAAACCTAGCAACTGAAAGAACAAGACAAATGATTGGCCTACACCTACACCCTCATATGCTATTGAAGTATCAACAAATGCATTCAACAAAAAGTAAATTAATCTTTTTTTTAAAACACAAATTCTTTATCCAGTACTCCTAATGGTTCTCTTGTACTAAAAATTAATTTTAAACACAATACTATATTATATAACCAAACTTCTGCCAAATAGATCATTGATGTGCATCCAAAAATTTCATATCATAAACACATGTCCTTAATTTGTTTGAAGTTTTGAATTGCTTATCTTTGAAATGTGAAAATTTTCATTTATCAAAAAACCATCATACCACTTATCTTACAAAACCCTACCATGCCTCTAGCCCTTCTTATTAAATTAAAAGTTATGTGTGGGGTCCCTCCAAAATCACTATCATGACTAGAAAAAATTGTTTTGCAACCTTTAAATGATCATACTAGGCCTTGTTTAGTTTATTTGATGAAGTAAGAAAATGTTTAACAATATTCTATAAGATGTAAGAAATTACTATATTTTAATTAATACATAAGTGATTTATTGAATGAGAATACAATATTATAGGAATCCACCTATCATAAGACACCTCAACAAAGTAGTATAGCCAAAAGAAAAAATAAATATTTATTAAAAACCTCTCGAGCTACTAGATTTTATGTGTATATCTCAAAATATCTTTGGGTTAATGTTATATTAATAGTATCTTATTTAATTATGAGAATGTCAGCCCGAGTACTACAACATATTATTACACCCTTAAACTATTTCAAAAATATTTTTCCTAATTGTAGAATTAATTATGATCTACTTCTTAAAACTTTTGGTTGCACTTCTTTTATTCACATACAAAGCCAATTTTGATCCAAACTTGATCAGAGTGCCAAAAAATGAATTTTTGTATGATATATCCCAAACTAAAGAGGTTACAAATGTTATAATCACAAAACAAAAAAAATAGTATGGATATTTATTTCCTTAAATATCAACTATTCTTTATTAAAAATTCACCCCTCCCTTTAGCATGAGAATAATAGCAAGGGAGGAAATTTTTTAGAAACCAATCCGAATCTCTTACGAAAATATGGTCTCTTATCCCCTACAATTTACAGTTTATATTCAAAAAATGAAAATTGAAGGACATCCTAATCAAATTTATACAAACATTCATGAATTATAAGTAGAAGGAGAAAAACTACAAGCTAAACAACTTATTCATAAACAATATCGATAGGTTTATACTTAGAGGACTCAAAAATGGGTAAAGCCTAAGAAATCATTCTCCCACAAAGCTAATTAAAATCTCTAGAAGGACTCTTGAAAAATTCAATTTTGTGATCTGTACGTAGCCTCTAAAAAAAATAACCTACACTAACATCTCATTGCAAAATATTTATTCTATGGTTAAATATCCAATATCCACAAATCTTTAATGGATGCAATGAATACTCCAAAAAATAATGGTATTTAGGTGTTAGTTAACAAACCTAAAGATAAAAAGTTTGTAGGTTGCAAGTGTGTATTTATAGTTAAATTCAAGGCTTATGGTATTTTGGAGAGGTGGAATAATAGACCTCATGCAAAAGGTATTGCACAAACCCTTAAGATTGACTAATAAGAAATCTTTGCGCTAGTTGCAAATATGATCTCTATTCAAATTCTTGTATCAATGCCCCCGTATTGCAATTAGCCTCTCTATATCAATTGGATGTAAAAAATAACTTTCTAAATAGAGAATTAGAGAAAGAAATCTATATGAGCCTACCTAATAAATTTGAGAAGAAACTAAGTGAAGATAAAGTTCGCATGTTAAATAACTCCTTATGTAGCCTGAAGCAAATCCCAAGGGTATGATTTGAGTGATTTTAAAAGGTGATAAAGAACTGTGGATACAATTAGAGTTAAGCAACCATTCTATGTATAATAAATAGCCCAAAGGGGGGAAAATAATCTTGTTTGTTTATGTTGATGAAGTAATCATAAAATGTGATGATATTAATGAGTTACAAAATACAAAGAATGCTTTCTATGAACTTTGAAATAAAATATCACGGAACATTAAAATACATCCTAGTAATGCAATTTTCTAGATCCAATGAAGGCATCTTTGTCACCCAACATAGATACAATATTGACTTGGTGAAACCGAATTGTTAAAATAGAAAGCTACTGAAACACCAACTGATCGAACAATGAATTACAACATGTTGATATTAAGGAACTAGGAAATGAGATCAATTTCAAAGATGTTGTAAGGCTATCAAGCTATGCCACACTCATCCTAACATTGCATTTGTTATCAACAAAGTTAGTGAATTCATGCATTAATCAAGGCCTGAACATTTTGAAGCTGCTTATAAAATCTTAAGTTATGTAAATGAGACTCTTGGTTAATAATTGTTATCTAGAATATAGGAACACGTACAAGTAGAAGTTTATACATATAAATATTAGACTGGAAGAAGCAATAGGGTTTGAAAGATTACTTAGATAACGCTAATCATTTTATTTGAAATATCTCAAGAATATGAAACTAATATAAATTAACTTATTATTTTTCATGATTCGAGCATCATTTAATTTCAATTTGACCACTTAGTAAAATTCCCCAATTTACATTAATATGGTTTATCCAACTTCAATCAAGCCCTTTCTGATTATTTTAGATGAAGCCTTAAAATTAACACTTAATTTTAAGGCAACAGGGCATCAAAATTATATTATTTATGCTTAATTAGCCTAAATAATTATACTAAGGTGAATTGACCAAAGTTTCATTTTCAATTGATTATTTTGAAAATTGTTTTTTTTTTTTTTTCATAGGCTTCAAATTGCTCCATAGTGGGAAAACCTTCTAAGTTAACTAAGAGGATGTTTGGTTATAATTTTCATGAGGTGCATTTCAACCCATATCCAAAACATCTCTCATAGTTGTTAAAAATGAGTTGCAGTGATCAAACATTATCATTTTGATTTGAAGAGGTTGCCTATAAGTTAATTATATCAACTCTTTCAAATTATTTATACTTGCATAGACAATTGATGATGGTGATATGATGTCACAACCCTACTAGCACAATCCCCTACACTGTAGTACATCACACTAAGCTCGGATGAATGTTGGCCTCTAACAAATATTTTGAAATTAGGAATGGCATGGATTGCACTAAGTTTAATTAATTCAGGTTATTTCACTGAAAGGAGTTTTGCTCAACACCATATTTAATGGTCAGGAAATGTCTTAAAAGATGTCAAGAGTTAGTCTATCTAAGTCAACATAGTCAAATATCCATTAACTGAATATTCTTCTCATATAAGTTTTGCTCATTCAAACGATGACCTAGGTTCCTAAAAATGTTTGACATGCAGTAAATATTGTAGAAAAAAGGAAATAAAACTAACATTACCTACTAACATGTTAACAATTCACTATTAACCCTTAATGGGTCTCCATAAAGTGACCAAACACTTGACATTTATTTAAAAGGGTGCAATCAATATTCCTAAAAATAAAATAAATATTTAAGGAGCAATCAAGTGAAACAAAAATTTGATAATCTGAAATATAAAAAAGAAATAAAGTTAAAGACTCATTACCAATTGATTAAATGGAATGTTATATCTTCAAAATTATAAGTTTTCACATCCTTATGCTACCTCACTTTTCACTTGGTTGAAAGCTAAATATGGTACCATTTGAAAGCATTTCAATGATATGGCTCCTCTACTTTTTCAAAAACTAATTTGGTCTACTGCATCTACTTTGAAACTGCGTCTCTCTTTCACTATTGCTAATGGTTCATCTAGTCTTCTCTTTTAGGACCCTTGGATTTGCAACAAATCTCATGATTAAAATTCCTCTGCTCCCTTAACTATCCATTTTCAACTCGATCATATCCCCTGTTAGTTGCTTCAAATCTTTATTATCTACCCTAGCATCATTAATAGTATCTCACAAACTTCTATAAACTAAAAGGCCAACTTGATCATTTGGCAAGGCTAGAAAGATCATAATTTTAAGGAGTTTATCTCTTTATGTTTTGATGGATTTTCTTATACTAGTTAGCACCATTCGATTTGGCATAAAAGGATTGTCTCTTAACTTTTATTTGTACAATTAGGTTTCCATCAGTAATTGCTTAAAATCTATGGGCATTCTAGCCAAAAGGAATATTATTATTCCCCGAATTTGCTATTTATACCATTGTGGCAACTAATTTGTTGAGCATACCTAGGTTTCATTTGGGACAGTTTTCTTACTATTTTATAAAGCAATTTTTTAGTACAAAAAATTTTTGAATTAAAAGTTTTTGGACTAGAAAGTTGTTTTAGAAACAAAACCCTAGTTCTCTAGCTCTTTCTCTAATGCTTTGCTTAAAGATTGGCTACCATGATCTTCTACTTTCCTTCTTAGTTGTTCTATCTTATAAGCATCATAAATTGTAGCTGATATGAGCAATGTATCAAAAATTATGATGAGGTCCTATCGTCTGTCAATTAACTGCATCATATTAAGTTAAGTGCGCAGAGATGAGGATGCTCAGGTGAATGAGTTGCTTTACTCTTAGAGACAAGATATGAAATGAGTATATACGTGAAAAGGTTGGAGTAGCTCTAGTGGAAGATAAGATTAGAGAGAGTCGCCTTAGATGGTTTGGTCACATAAAAGGGCAGTCTTCCGATGACCTTGTTAGGAAAGTAGATGTATTAGATTTGACTTATGTTAAGAAAGGTATAGGTAGGCCTAAAAAGACTTGGTTAGAAAATATTAGAAATAACCTTTCTTTATTAGATTTAAATGAGAATTTAACTCTTAACAGGACACAATGGAGAAAAAGGATTCATGTAGCCAACCCCACATATTAGGATAAAGGCTTGATGTTGTTGTTGTATTTTAGTTATTTGGAGAGGAAAAAAGTTAGTAAATTTGGGCTAAAAATGCTTCTTTATCTACTTATCTGTTAAAAAATAAGATTGCTTTGCATGAAAAATTGAAGCACTAGAAGCATTATCATGAGCTTGAGGAAATTATTGCAAAGTTCATTCTTTCTTGCATGAGCTCTTGGCTTTCTTTCTAGTTTTGGCTCTCCTCGCTGATTATTTTTTGGTTGTGGCAATAGGGTTATTGGTTGTTTTGTATAAGCTCTTTGTTTTGCAGCTTAAGTTTTTTAACTTATATTAGCTTATGTGGCTTGGTGATGCTATACCTTTGGGATTCTCTTATCTTGTTTCATTTGATTGTACAGATGTCCCTTATTTCTGGCTTCTGGATTATTATAATTTGGTTTGTTTTGTGTCAATCTCTCTGCAAACATATGTGGGCTTCTCTAATCATGCTCTTTATCCGATATTATTGCAACCATTTTGAAACTTTTCATATTTTGGCCAATGCTTTTTCTATGATAAACTGAACATCATATGAGTCTTTATAAGTTTTTTTTAACTCATTTATTTCACATCGTTTGTGAAAAAAGAAATGCAGCTTTCATTAAACCTTAACAAAGTATTTCTTAATATGGATGATATACCATGTGCTTCACTACTCTACTTCTCTATCATCCCCTGATGCAAACAAAGCATATTCTCCTCAATTAATACCCTCACCCATCAATGCACATTCTCAATAATCTTCACCTTCAACAAATCAAATCTCCATTGAACCAATTCGAGCGCCAGTTATATCCCTACACCTGATGATTACTAGTCAGAAATTTGGTCATCTTAAACCACGCCAAATCTTCACACCTATCGATGACTCTCCCTCTGATCCGACCTGTTATACCATAGCTGCTAAATCACCACATTGGCGCAAAGCCATGTCCGCTGAATTTCAAGCCTTATAGACTCAAGGAACATGGCATTTAGATCCACGGCCTGATCACAATATACTATAATGTAAATGGTTGTTCAAAACTAAGTATCAACATGATGGTTCAATAGCATGCCATAAAGCTCATCTAGTGGCCCGTGGCTACCAATAGGAGTATGTGATCGACTTTACTAAGATATTTAATCACCAATATACAAACTATTTGAGGATTCATTCATTTAGCTCAAATGAATCAATGGCCCATTTGTCAATTGGATGTTTCCAATGCCTTTTTATAGGGGCACTTATCAAATCTTGTATTCATGGAGCAACCACCTAGCTTTGTTGATCCAAATTTTCCTAATTATGTTTGTCGTCTTAACAAAGCCATATATGGACTAAAGTAAGCTCCTCGTAAGTGGTTTTCTACATTTATTGAGTACTTACTATATTGGGGATTTGTTCAAAGCTTTGTCGATCCATCTTTGCTTCTATAATCCAAGCTCGGCTCATCACTATATCTATTGGTCTACGTAGATGATACAATGTTAATGGGAAATAATGTTGTTACCACTTCCTTGCTGCTAACTGACTTGTAACCCAAATTTCATATTAAATATATGGGCCAATTTTTTGCATTTCATGGGATAGAGGTCAACCCCACCACAAATGGATTGCTACTCAATCAGTCTAGATATGCTGCATCTCTCCTCAAAAGTGCAGGCATGACCAATTGCAAGCTCATTTCCAATCCAATTTCCAATAAACAACCCATTGATTCAGATGCTCTTGTTCCCTATTCGGATCCATCACACTAACTGGCTCACTGTAGTACCTACTATCATGAGGCTAGATTTATCCTATGCAGTCAATTGGGTATGTCAGTATATGCATTCCCCATTGAATCAACACTTCGCTATGATCAAAGAATCCTTTGGTATATAAAGGGAACCATAAATCTTGGCTTGCCAATCAACCACAGCACATTGCAGCTTCAGACCTTCGTAGATGTGGATTGGGAAGGAGATCAAGTGGATCGAAAATTAACTAATGGGCACTGTATTTTTCTCAGTTCTACTCTGATTTATTAGTGTGCCAAAAAGTAGTCTGCAGTTGCTCGATCATTCACCAAAGCTGAATATCGAGCTCTTACTACTATTGCTACTGAACTAATTTGGCTTCGTCGATTGCTGCAAGACTATAACGTCTAAAACATCTAACCAACTCCTATCTACTGCGACAACATATTTGCAATTGCATTAGCTCATAATCCTATCTTTCATGCTCATACCAAACATATTGAAACTGATCATCACTTCATATGTGAATGCATCAAGTCCAATAAAGTTATCATTCATCATATTTCTTCAAATGATTAAACTATAGATATCCTTACAACTACTCTTCCCAATAGCAAGTTTATAGTATTCAGAGACAAATTGACTCTCCAACAAGCGATCCTCAATTTGTGGGGGCAGGAAAAAGGAAATACAACTGTCACTGTACCTAAAGCAAGTATTGCTTAATATGGATGATATACCATGCGCTCCACTACTCTGTTACTACCGCAGACTGCAGCATCAACAAATCCCTACCATTCGGCTCTAACGGTAACTTCATCACAGACCGTTGGATGAAAATAATTGCTTTACCTTATACCATTTACTGCTCATTATATTGGTATGTATTTCAACTACAACATAATATATAATACAAATCATCTTCTTCAATACCTCTCTACAACTAGTTTTTAATATAGAAAAGCTGTATTATACTTTTAGTTGAAGTATTTCTTTAGTTTGATTTTTTTAAATGCCTCTTTTATTTGATGCCTAATTGGCATTTAGGGTCCATTTAGGATGTTTTTTTACTTTTTATAAAAATGGTTGTAAAGATATTCTCAAGAAAATAGCTTTTTTTTTAAGGTGTTGTAGAAAGCTGCTTCCTAGCACAAAAGTTTATTGAAAACAATGAAAAAATAGTGGTCAAACAAAAATTTTGATTGAAATCTAAAAAATTAAAGCACTAAGAAAGCTATTCCAAATGAAACCTTAAAGAATATGTAATTTATAACCCTCTACATGTTTAATACATAAACCAATGCTTTCAACTTCTAAAAAATATTTCTAAATTTGATCATATATTTTACCTTTATCATTTATCATTATTAAAATAAAAAGCATAATAAAGTAGTTGGCAATATTTAACCTGATGGCTATGTTGTCGGTTGCCCAAATGAATATTATTTGAACATCTACTCATGTACTATATTGATAAACTAATAACTCTTTATTTCATTTATTTATTTTTTTAATTTTAATCTTCAATCATCATTTTGATGCTAAATTTATTACACTTTAGTAATATAAGAATAGTTTAATTTCATTTTTTATTTTCCTATAGTATAGAAAATCCTCGTGGGCAGGATGATTGAGGTTGGGGGAGTTATATAAGAGTAGTAGTTTCGCTACTTGTCAACGAATAATGAAAAACAAAATTTGTAGAAATAAAAGGCCAAAGTTTTAAAAGGAGCATATTACTCATTGAATTTAGGTATAGGAGCTAACTTAAAACTTAATTTAAAAGGGAGCATAACCGAAAATTCATTTTAAGGACTTTAAGAAACTCAAAATACTGAAATCGTGAAATATTTTTCAAGTTTCTTAAGAATCGAGAAAGGAAAATCATTTTTTGTTTTCTTATAAAACAAAATTAAAGTCATAAATTTCCCTTTAAAATCGTAAAATATCTATTATGTGAAACTTATATTATTTTGAAATAATATATATGTAAATATTATAGTTATTGTTAACTAAAAGTATATCAAAATATTTAGAAAAAATATATTAAAAAAAGCAGAAGCATGTTGGGCTCCAACATCATATTTTTCATTGTTATAAAGAATTTACTTGCACAATAATTCCTTAGCGAGGGGATAAGCATGAATGCTTTGCTTGCACTATTTTTTAGATTTCTTAGTGCTAAGACGGTAAGCAGAGGAGCAGATTTACACTATTTTACAGTTTCTTAAGAAACAGGAAAATCATTTTCCGGTTACTCAAGAAACTGTAAAACAATTTCATGATTCCAGTAAACATTGATTTCATTTTCCAGTTTCTTAAAACTCGTAAGTTGGAATCCCAGTTCTGTTCATTTTCAGTATTTTAATATAAGAATAGTTTAGTTTCATTTTTATTTTCTTACAGCATAGAAAATTGTCTTGGAAGAGAATATGTTGCATTGCTTCGGACAACCCAATTCAGATGTTTTTTGGTCCTTGGAACTATTTTTTGACATTTCATACCCAATTTTGACACTTTCGAAGTAAAATAAAGCTTCTACAGTCAATTTCGAGCAACTTCAAAAATTTTGGAGCACAATTTTGAATATTTTTTGCTCCAATCAACACGCCGGTCCCAGAATAGTTTAAATTTATGATCAAGCGTATTTTACTTGGTTCACGGCGTCGAGGGGATGTCCATCTTAATGTCCAAGGAGCGATCACGCCTTATAATTACCTGAAAATTATAATTTTAAAATTATAATTATTTGAAACACTCCGACACATATTTTCGGACTCCATAGGCTTCAACACCCAAAAATAAGGAGGCATTGATATATTATAAAAACAAATATCTTGATCAGGTATGAATCTCGAAGTAAATTCAAGGCAAGAAATTCCAACATTAAATATGGAGTCGTCCAAACTTCCATTTTGTGAAATTTATATTCAAACTTAGCATCTCGAGAAGACGAACCCAACGACACCAAATTCAACCCGATCCGGGCCCAAATGGGTCCCAATCGAAGACCCGAAGCACATTTGGAAGGTTCAAATGATAAATTGGATGGCTAAATGATTTCCAAATGTAATATTCTTATAGTCAAATCGAGCGGCACTACAAGATGAATCCAACGAGCCTAAGATTTCTTTATTTTGACATCATTTGGGCACTCAAATGCTTGATAAAGGTTTCACGATTAAAGGGATCAATATGAGTCGTTCATCGAAATACTCCCAACATGCCCTCGATCTTCTCTATATTTATGAAACTGTCACTCCCAAAAACTATAAATATACTACATTCTTCTCATGAAAAGAAGGGGAGGTAGTGGAGGAAGAAAAGAAGAGCTCTGAGGCTGAATCTTCACCCCGGCACCAACGCCGTTGAACTTTCGTCGACTGCCACCGGACTTTTACCCAGCTACCAATCGACACCGAACTTCTACCCAACCTCCATCACTCACTGACTATGGTTCTTCTGACCACTGTCGCTCGCCGACTACGATCCTTCTGATCACTGTCACCCAACGATTACAGTCCTTCCAACCATCGTCGCTTGTCCACTATGGTTTTTCCAACCACCATCACCCGCCAACTACCGTCCTTCTGACCTTCGTCGCCCATCGACTATGATCCTATTGTATCTCTTATGATAAATAATTCATCTTCATCAAAATAAATAATTCATCTTCATCAAAATTATAATTAAAAAAATAATAATAATAAATAAATAATTCATCTTCATCAAAATTTAATAAGTCTATCCTTATTTTTTCATTCATATTTTAATATCAAGAATTAATAATTTTATGATCCTTTTCCATCTCCAAATCACTAAAATTCATTCAATCCAATTAATAATCTCAATTTAGTTATAAAATGCCTCTATCCAATTGTAATTAGAGCTAGTCATTATTAATTAACTTTGAAAAGAATTTATAATAGGATATCTTGATAAAAAAAATAAAAATTATGGAATTTAAAGTGTTTAGATTTATTTAAAATTTGTGTAATATTAATTATTTAAATATATAATTTTATCGGTCCATATAAATTGAAGAGCACTGAACATAATTTAAATTTATTATTTATTAAAGATTTTTATAGAGTATGGACGAACTTATTTGTTGTGCACTGGAGTTCCAAATGGTTCGCTAGATTTTTAAAGTATTCTACTTTTTTATATAATAATATAAGATGTAGGGTTATATCGTGCATGCTAATTATGTTCTGGATTTATTATTGGTATTATAGGGTTTGTAAGCTTTTGTGTTTGTCTGTTCATTTGTTTTTTTAACTTAAACATACAAATATGATACTCCAATGCATTTTTTTTCAAAATAATTGAATGTTTCATGCAATTACAATTAGAATTATGTTTCAGTATGAGCATTTTTGGTGTATGTTTTTGTTAGTAATATCATTGAATAGGTAAACACCATTTTAATTTAATTTCTAATAATAAATGCTTTAAGAGTTTACCATATTATTCAAATATTTTTACTAAAGCCTTTTGTGACATAGAAATATGTATGTTATTTTCGGGTTATTATTCTGCATTATATTATTTCTATGTAGCTCATTTAGTCATGCTCAATTTGTTGTTGACGAGTTTAATTAATTATTTAGGGTATTACTTCGAAGTGATTATTAACATGTCAATGAAATGATTTTGATGTCAATATTGACATCTTGTTTGCCATTTTTTTCAAGCTATCTTTACACACCCTAAAATCAAAGTCATGTTCCCTCAAAACATTTGAAAATCTAGATAGATTCATAGAGTTTCATAAAGTTGTGTTATGTTGTATAGCTTAAGGGTGATAGAATCTTCTTAAGTTACTCATCAGGCTCATTATTTGAGCACACCACATATTCTTAAGTGGCACTTGCCAACAAGATAATACTCAATCAATCTAACTAATGTCTATTATGCTCATAGCTTAGTACGTTATCCCTAATGTCTCATAAGAGTCCTAGAGGACTAACCTAATAATTATTTATATATTAGTGTTCACAAGCCTACAAAAATACTCACTAGGCTAAAGTAGTGCCCACCTTAACCTAAAGTCAAAATTTTGTTGCAATGTCATGACACACTAAAATCCACTCTAGTCTTGGTAACCCAATCAATGACTTAAGTTTGTCAAATAGGGTCCAAATGAACCATAAAGCTACCTTAATTATGTTTAGTCATTAATCAGATAAAAAGGGCATGGCTTGTCTCTTACTATGAGCTAATAAAGTCAAGGTCAAAGCCAAATGAACATTTAAGACATACCCTCTTAGTGGTCTCTGATTTGTTCAAATCAACCATTAGACAAATCTAACATAATCCAAAGCCTAAAACCAAATTAAAATTATCAAAGCTTTATAAAGCTATATGATTGCCCAGGGCCATTCCCATTTGAATCAGTTGATCAAATAAGCTTATACATCAGGCATTAAATCATATATTTTGGATTGATCCAATTTACCGAATTATTCTCAAATCCTTCAAAACCAAGTGTTGATTTAGCATCCTTAAAACCATAAATCCTCTAAATGGGCATTTCTCTAAAGCTAAACCTAATGTATTTTGTTAATTTGGGCATACCTTAAGTTGGAAAATAATAGACTCTCCCTCTTAAGCAATAAGTGTTGAGAATGGTGCAAATCTGGTTATTCAAGTGAGTTTTTGATGATTACAAAATCTTATTGTTTGATCTTATTGCTTGTTTATTGTTTCTCCTAATAAATGTTGGTAATTCTATTTTGTGTGTACTAATCTTTTATTTCAGGAAAAATCACATTTCAGACAGTGAAAGACTTCAAATTGATTGAATTAGAGGTTATTAGTCTTGGAGTCTATATTTTTTTTCTTTTCTTGAGTCTGAGAGATATGATTGTAATTGGGTAATCATGCAAACACACACTGGGGCAGTAAGACAATACTTAATATTTTAAACTAATCATACGATATGATATTATATCGTACGGGATGATTTGTATTATTTCTCCTCTTGAACCAACGAACCTGTCAGGTTAAGTAAGAAAATTTTTTTAAGTGTAAATTATATAATATGAAATGTATTCATACATCTCTTCCAGAGTACGAAATCTAAGGATGCCAGTTTCATACAGGATCATACGGGACGAACTGTTCAAATTTTTAAACTGTTTGTATAGTACGAATATGTTTCATATATCATTTCCAGAGTACAAAAATTGGGGTTCAATGGTTTGTACTGGTTCGTAAGGGATGAACCGTTCAATTTTTCAAACTGTTCGTACAGTATGAATGAATTTTGTATATCATTTCTAGAGTATAAAAACTGGGGGTTCAGGATTCATACAGCATCGTATGGGACAAACCGTTCAACTTTTTGAACTGTTCGTATAGTATGAATGGAGTTCATATATCATTTCCAGAGTATGAAATTTAAGGTTCACAGGTTCGTACATCATTATACGGGACAAACCCTTCATTTATTAAACTATTTGTACGGGAAGATTATCGATCGTACGATACGATCCTACTTCGTAAAACATAAAATTGTTAGTTTTTGGATGGTTTTTCTTATCCTTTGAATATAAAGTTCCTAAAAACTGACTTTCTAACTAATTTTCTATGAATTTCTTCTTGAGAGTGGAAGGGAGAGTGATTAGGAAGAATGCTTGGGAGTGAGTGTGGTGAAATCTTTAAAGAGGAAATTGTGAGGGAATTCACAAGGTTGCCCAAAGGTGAGGATCTCATTGTTTGTACTTCAAGTCTCTTCCATATCTCTTTGAAGACTCTTGAGAGAAGATCTGTGTAGAAGGTCCGGTTCTCTTCCTTCATCAAGATGGTGAAAAAGGACGCTTGGTTCTTTGCCAACACCTGGAGGGTGTGAAAGGATGAGTTGGTTCTCTGCCGACACCTAGAGGGTGTAAAAGGATGAGTGGGTTCTCTGCCTTCACCAAGAGGGTGAAAAAGGATATTAGTTCTCTACCGCACCGGGGTTTAGTGGAAGAGAGTTTGTAAGGGCTTCTTCACCTTGATGTGGGGGAAAAAGGAGAGTCACTTTGATTTAGTGCAATACATAGAGAAGGAGTCTCTAAGGAGTGGATATAGGTCATGTTTGACCGAACCACTATAAAATATGATGTTCTCTGTTCTTATTTTTTTATTTATTGCATTATTAATTTTTGCATTGCACTTTATTTTTTTATGGTTAAGAAAGCTTAATATTTATAATTGTTCCTGTAAAATGAATTTAATCATAATGTACGATATATTGAAGATTTTTTATAAAAATGTTTTCAAAACTTATAAGAGATTTTTAAAAATACCAATTTATCCCCCTCTTGGTTAGCCTAGGGACATAGTTAATAGGTCTAACAACCTATTCACACTTTCAAGTGGTATCAAAGCTTATTTTAAAAATTATTATTTAAATTATTTTTTAAAATTTGATCATGGCTAATTTTGGAAATTGGAAAACACCTGAGGGTTATTCGATCACTAGGCCTCCACTGTTTGATAATATCCTATTTGTTTTTTTGAAAACTCGCATGTCTACATTTTTGCAAACACTTGACTATCGCATGTAGATTTTAGTACAAGAATGTTACACTGAACCTGCTAGACTTGTAGAAGGAATTAGAATTTAAACCCCTTTTACTGATTAGATTGTAGAAGAACATGAATTAGCTCAATTGAATGCTAAGTTTTTGAATAGTTTCTTTTATGCATTGAAATCGGAAGACTACAGTCGTATTTCTACTTGTAAATCTAGAAAAGGGATTTGTGATAGGCTTTGCATTACATATGAAGGAACCATTGAAGTGAAATAATCTAGATTGAATATTCTACTGCATGACTATGAACTTTTTCACTTAAAACTGAATGAGTCAATCTCTGACATGCATACTAGTTTTACATAGATAGTAACTTCATTGCATGCTTTAGGTAGGGAACTAACCAATTTTAAAAAAGTAAATAAGATATTATGTTGTTTGCCTACTACTTATGATGTAAATATTACTGCTATAACAGAATTAAAAGACTTAAATATTTACTCTATTGATAATCTGCTTGGATCACTGATTACTTACGAGCAAGGAGTGACTCAAAGATAGATTGCTGTAGGTGATAGAAGGAAAGAAAAGAACATTGCACTGAAAGTGGATGACTCGGAGAGTGATCATTCCCAGCATGAGGATGAAGAAGATTTTGCCTTAATGATAAGGCAGTTCAAAAGTTTTCTAAGGAGGAAGCAGAGGAGATGCCAGCAGTGGAACAAAGGTAAGTTTCATAAAAATGCTAAGGCTTCTAATGATGTTATTTGCTATCAGTGCAGGAAGCCAGGACACATAAATACTGATTTCCCTAATCACAAAGCCAATCCTAGCAAGGAGAAAGACGAGGAGAAACCAAAGGATATAAGGGGCAAGAAGAGACTTTAGCGAGCATTTTGGATGGACTCAGCTTCAGATTCCTCAAAATAGTACCTGGAGAGGAAGTCACAAATTTATGCTTGATGGCTGATAATTTTTATCATTCAGATCAAGAGGAGGTATGTGACTTAATTTATGATGAATTGTTTGAAGTTTTTGAGCGCATTCATTCTACATATAGGAAAATAAAGAAATTATATGCTAAGTTGAATTTGGAGTACTTAGAACTACAAAAAGAATTTAAAATCCTTAAAAAAGACCATGCATTAATTGATAGCAACCATATGACTTTGTTGGATGAATTTGATGATTTAAATAAATAGCATAAACTTCTAAATCATCAAAAATTGAACTTGAAAATGATTTCAAAACTTTTATGGATGAATCAAATAGTATAGAACATAACTTGAAGATTGAAAATTTGATTCTAGAGAGTGCTAATGCATATATTGAAGTTAAGTTGAAAGCACTTGAGGAAAATAGGATTCCACCCAAACTTGAAGATTTTCATAAATCCTACCATAAGTCCACTAGTTCAAAATCTAGGAAAAAATCTTATAGTGCACATAGATTGGTAAATCATTTTTCTGGAGTAAAATATTTTTCTTGTGGTATGATTGAACATATTTCCCACACTTGTAATATTCATCGTAGAATACATTTAGTGTGGAGACCAAAGATGCATAAAACATAGCATATCAAACATGTATCTAGTTTAAAATTGCCAAGAGGTGAACCCAAATTTGTTTGGGTTCCTAAGACTAATATTTGATGATTTTGTAGGAACACTCTCACACAAGACCTCATGAGAGTATTTGGTACCTGGACAGCGGCTGTTCAAAGCATATGATTGAAGATGCAAATTAATTTATATCACTGGAAGCCAAGAATAGAGGCAAGGTTACACTTGGAGACAATATCACCAAGAGAGTGGTAGGTACAGGTATGATTCGAAATTCTAAGATTTTTGTGATTGAAAATGTTCTATTAGTAGAAGGCTTAAAACATAATTTGTTGAGCATAAGTCAACTGTGCGATAAAGGTTATCATATAAAATTCTTGCCTACTAATTATGTTATTAGTCAAAATGGAATTATTGTGTTGAATGGTGATAGAATAAATAATGTATACATGCTAGATTTGAATTATGTGAAATCTTCTACTGCTTTTTATTTGAAAACTTTATCTGATGAGTCATGGTTATGGTATAGAAGACTTTGTCATGCTAGCATGAGAAATCTTAAGAAAATCACCCAAAAAGAGTTAGTTAGAGGGGTGCCCAAATTAGACTTTACAAAAGATCACTTATGTGATGCTTGTCAACTAGGAAAATAAGTCAAATCCTCTTTCAATTCAATCAAGAAAGTTGGAACTAGCAAGCTCTTAGAAATTCTTCATATGGATCTCTTCGGACCCGTTAGTACCTTAAGTTTAGGAGGAAAAATGTTTGAGTATGTAATTATGGATGATTACTCAAGATTCACATGGATTAGATTTTGAAATCATAAAAGTGAATTATTTGAGGAGTTTAGAGATTTTGCCACTTGGATTCAGAGAAAACTAGGATTTAAAATTGTTACTATCCAAAGTGATCATGGGGGAGAATTTGAAAATGAATTGTTTGATGATTTTTATAAATCTCAAGGAATAGACCACAATTTCTTAGCTTCTAGGACACCTAAGTAGAATGGAGTAGTTGAGAGAAAGAACAGGACATTAATTGAAGCTGCTAGAGCCAAGTTGGCAGAATATTCACTTCCAAGATATTTTTGGGCTGAAGCAGTTAGTATTGCATGCTATATATTGAATAGGGTGTATATTAGATCAAAATTAAATAAGACACCCTATTAACTTGTTAAAGATAAAATTCCCAACCTCTCACACCTGCATATTTTTGGATGTAAAGTGTTCATACTTAATAATGGAAAAACTCTCTTAGGAAAATTTGATCCTAAATGTGATGAAGGAATTTTTCTAGGATATTCAAGTGTTGGAAAATCCTATAAAGTTTTTAATAGAAGAACATTGGTAGTTGAGGAGACCACTCATGTTATTTTGATGAATTGAATAATTATGGAGGGTTTAGGTTGGATGAAGATGAAGTTGAAGAAATAGCCCAAAGACTTGAAAATAAAAAAGTTGAAGAAAGGGTTAAAAATGAGGAAGAAAACCAATTGCCTAAGGAATGGAAATTTGCTAAGAGTCATCCTATAGAGTTGATTTTAGGTGACCCAAGTGAAGGAGTTAGGACTAGGCATCGTTTAAGGAAAGAAGTAAATCACTCCTCTTTTATTTCAATGATTGAACCCACTAGTGTAAATCAAGCACTTTCCGATGAGTTTTGGATTCTAGCTATGCATGATGAGTTAAATCAATTTGCTAGAAATGACGTTTTGATATTGGTAGAAAGATTAAAAGATTAAGGTGTTGTTGGAATAAAGTGGGTATTTAAAAATAAGATGAATGATTCTGAAGTGATTGTAAGGAATAAAGTAAGGTTAGTGGCTAAGAGGTATAATCAGATTGAGAGAATTGATTTTGAGGAGACCTTTGCCCCGGTATCTAGACTTGAGGTAGTAAGAGCGCTTTTAGCCTATATCTATTTTAAAGGTTTTAAGTTGTATCAAATGGATGTAAAGAGTGTCTTTCTAAATGGGATGATAAAAGAGGATGTTTATGTTGAGCAACCTCCAGGTTTTGAAAATGCAAAATTTCCTAATCATGTTTTTAAATTTGAAAAGGCATTATATAGACTTAAACAGGCACCTAGAGCTTGGTATGAAAGGCTAAGCACATTTCTACTTTAATTGTCATTTGTAAAAGGGAGTGTGGACACCACTCTATTTTTAAAAAGAGTAGGAGATGAAATACTCATTGTTTAAATTTATGTGGATGATATCTTGTTTGGATATACTAATAGAAATCCTTGTGATGAATTTTCAAAAATAATGAGTAAGAAATTTGAGATGAGCTTAATTGAAGACTTGCGTTACTTTCCAGGGTTTAGCATTAAGTACGATGAGGATGGAATATTTTTGAGTTAGTCAAAATATGTTAAGGACATCCTTAAGAAGTATGAAATGGATAAGGCTAAATCAGTAAATACACCTATGAGTTCTTCAGTGTAGTTAGATAAGGATCCTAAAGAAAAATTAGTTGATCAAAAGAAGTTTGGAGGGATGATTGGTTCTTTGCTTTACTTGATAGCTAGTAGAATGGATATTATGTTTAGTGTTTATTTGTGTGCTAAATTTCAAATAGATCCTAAAGAGTCACATCTGACTACAATTAAGAGAATTATGAGATATCTTTTGGGGACTCAAAACCTAGGAATTTTGTATCCTAAGAATAGCAATGCATTTGAAATTGTTGGATACTCTGATTTAGATTTTGCTGGTTGTAGGGTTGATAGGAAAAGTACTTATGGATCTTGTCAATTTATAGGAAACTCCTTAGTTTCTTGGTCTAGTAGAAAACAGAACTTAGTAGCCCTTTCAACTGCAGAAGCTAAATATATTGCCTTAGGAAGTTGTGTTGCACAACTGCTTTGGTTAAAATAATAGCTAATTGACTTAGAATTTTCTTTTGGCACAATTCCAATCTTGTATGATAACACTAGTGTCATATGCATTTCAAAGAATCCTATTCAGCATTCTAGAACCAAGCATATCGATATAAGGCATCATTTTATAAGAGATCATGTAGCAAAAGGGGAAATTGAATTACATCATGTTGCTACTAAGGATCAACTTACATATATTTTCACAAAACCACTAACTTTTGACACATTTAATATTTTAAGGATAAGGCTAGGTATGATTGATCTTAATGCATAATTGAAATTTCTGAAAAAGTTATTTTGCGTGTGATTGTATGTTTGTTTATGTCAGATTTATACAGTATAAGTTATATATTTTTATTTTATTTTTGATTGTACTTTATCGCTTTATCTTTTTATTATTTGTACTTTAATAAAAAATAAAAAATATTTTACTTTGAAAGCTTTTTGAGCTTTCCATGTACTATTTTTTGTTGTTCTATTCGTACTGTACGAAATTATTTCGTAGAATACGAATTCTGTAGCGTGTGCATAAAAAATTGTAGAGTTGAGGGGATGGATCAATTTATTTTAATCATTCATATTGTATGATGATGTCGTCATACTGTACGATATGTATAGGTTTGTTTGTATGAATGGGGACGGGTTTGCAATTTTAGGCTATTATTACTGATCGTACGTATGAACATATCATTCATCTGTACGATCCTTGTTGTCATTTTTGGATAAGGACAAAGCCAATCGTCATCAAAATGATCTTTAATATTCTGATAATCCCAAACAAACACGTGATCGTCTGTATGATCGGGAAGTCAAAAAGCTTATATGAAAGGATGCATCGGGAAGGGCAGTTTACGAAAAGCCGTTTCTTTTTTTGTCTATTTTTGTTCGTACATACGAAATTTATTTTATCCCGTACGAAAAATATTTCATCCTATACAAACATTTTCATACGATACGATTGATAGTTTTTTCTTTATATAGAAGGGTTGTTTTCATTCGTTTCACTTCCATTTCAAACCCTTCAAAGCCACAAATTAGAGATGTCTGGCAGCAGGAAAAGATCATGACAGGCTAGAGGATCATCCTCCAGAAAAGATTGGGATGACAATTTTTTGTCTCAACAAAATGATGATGCTTACCACAGATTTAGTATTTCCAAAATTACACCCTCGCGTCTCTTAATGCAAAAGAACATTCATTTTATCGTAATGCCACTTTTTGACTCTACTCAATTTTTGTTTATCCTCACCCTCATTCATGCATACAATAAGGATTTGTTTCATATTTTCCTCATAAAAATGAAAATAAATCAGGACCATACTAGGATCACTTCTTATGTTCTGAAACAGAGAGTAGAAATTACTAAGAAGGATTTGGGGACTTTCCTTCACCTTATAACTCTAGGAATTTGAGCACACACGCTGACCTCCAGAGATGACTATGATTGGTCAGAAGTCAATCAGGTTCTTAGGGGAGTCAGCCAACCAAGTCATTTACTTAGAGTTTACACCCCGAACCAAAATGCAAGGATCATCCAGCATATTCTTAGAACTTCCATTATCCCAAAAGCTAGAGATAAAATAAATATGATACCCCTCCTTTCAACTATTACCTACTTAATCATGACTGCTCAACCTATAGATGAAGCCCAATTAATCATGGATTATTTGTATTCTCTTACTGACATTGGCCATCCTAGCATCAAAAGGAAGAAAAATATTACACTGGGCCATATAATTTCATATATCCTTGAGAAGTACAACTTAGTCCACCCTAATGGACCTACTAAGTTGCCTGTATACTTTATTGATGCTTCTTTTTAGACACTTTTTGGGAGAGAGGGCTCTGGAGATGATTCTGAGGAAGAAGGTAAACCTACACATACTCCTACATCTGGACTTAATCAGGACTTTTATCAAAATATGGTCCAATACTTTGATCATCTTGATCAAAGATTTGATGATATTGAGGCACATTTAAAGCAGCAGGATGACAAATATAATGAAGATAGAGGTTGGATTCGTGATCAGTTTGAATCAGTGAACACCAATATTACCATAATAATTAGCTATTTTGCTATGTTCCCTGCTCCACCACCACCTCCAGATGAGGGTCCTCCTAATTTCTAGTTGTGATTATGTTGTTTGGAAGTTACTCTTTATGGGTATTTATGTTTAAAGTTGTTATGTTGTTTCTTTATTTTTGCTAGACTATATTATATTTGGTAGTTTGTGAAAGATTTGATGTATGAATTGTTGTCTTTATGTTGGAAGGATGCATGTAAAAAAATGCATTTTAAATGAATTGAACAAATCATGTTTGGATGCATATTCCATTATGACTTGAATTTTTTTAAAATCAAAAGTAGTTGATTGTCTTCATGAAATTTTAGTTGAATTTGTTTTACAATAGTAATCGCTATGCATAATTTAATCTCTCAAAATATTTAGATTACTTTGTGATAGGGTATAGATTAGAAAATCTTTTTATTATTTTATTTTTAGACATGTATTAATTAGCTTAAATTTCTACATATTTTATGTCTTAATATTGCTCTTATTTCTATCTCAAAGTGTTCATTATTGTATTTGTGTCAAGAGATGGTAGTTTTGGAAAGAAAAATTTTTTAAGTAGGCACAAAATGAGCCTAAAAATAAAAAGATACACAAAGTGTGCCATGAATACAAATGATGCGCAATGTTCGCCAAATTATAAAGAGGCACAAAATCAGCCCATAATTGACAAGATGCACAAAGTGTGCCATTCAATTTGAAAAGATGCGTAATATTGCCAATCGTTATTTCCTTTATCATTTTCTCAATTACACTAATTAATGATCATCACTATTGAATTAGAAAATTAATAATTTTATTTCATCATTTCTGCAACAGTTGTGGTTACTTAATCTGTCTATTATATTACTGACATTGATCAAATTTTCTTATCCTTGTTATTCTATGATTTAAACTTTTGAGTCTTTATCTTTTGCATCCGATTTCAATAGTGTAATTTAAATTCATTTAACATTATCTTATTCATGAACTACTTTGATTGCTTCCTTTTTTGTTGTTTTCAAAAGAGGGAGTTTGTTTGATATATTTTGTTCATTTTGTTTTGTTTGATATGCATGTTATGTGTGTATTTGTGTTTTGTTTGATATGCACGTATTTGTGTGTGCTTGTTTTGTCTTGTCTTGTCGCTCTATTTTTTTTGTCCCCTTCTTTAAAATAGGTCATTCATTTAGGGGAGCTTACTTTTAGGGGGAGCTTAGGAGAAAATTTGTGTTTACATGTTAACTCAAATAATAATTATTTTACCATCATAAAAAAGGGGGAGATTGTTGAGAATGGTGCAAATTTAGTTATTCAAGTGAGTTTTTGATGATTACAAAATCTTATTGTTTGATCTTATTTCTTGTTTATTATTTCTCCTAACAAATGTTGGAAATTCGGTTTTGTGTGTACTAATTTTTCATTTCAGGAAAAATCACATTTCAAATAGTGGAAGACTTCAAATTGATTGAATTAGAGGTTATTAGTCTTGGAGTATGTATTTTTTTCTTTTCTTGAGTCTGAGAGATGTGATTGTAACTGGGTAATCATGCACACACACACACTGGGGGAGTAAGACAATACTTAATTTTTTAAACTAATCGTACGGTATGATATTATATCGTACGGGATGATTTGTACAGTTTCTCTTCTTAAACCAACAAACCTACCAGGTTAAGTAAGAAATTTTTTTTCTAAGTTTAAATCATACAGTACGAAATGTATTCATACATCTCTTCCAGAGTATGAAATCCAAGGATGCCGGTTTTGTACAGGATCGTACGGGATGAGCTATTCAAATTTTTGAACTGTTCGTATAGTACAAACATGTTTCGTATATCATTTCCAGAGTATGAAAATTGGGGTTCAATGGTTCGTACCGGTTCGTATGGGATGAACCATTCAATTTTTTGAACTTTTTCTACAGTATGAGTGGATTGCATATATCATTTCCAGAGTATGAAAATTAAGGGATCAAGGTTCATACAGCATCGTACGGGATGAACCGTTCAACTTTTTGAACTGCTCGTACAGTACGAATGAATTTCGTATATCATTTTCAGAGTATGAAATCTGAGGTTCACAGGTTTGTACATCATCGTATGGGATGAACCGTTCATTTATTGAACTATTCATACAGGACGATTGTGATCGTTCCGTACGATCCTACTTCGTAAAACTTAAAATTTTAGTTTTTGGATGGTTTTTTTGTCCTTTGATTATAAGGTACCTAAAAATTGACTTTCTAACTAATCTTCTACGAATTTCTTTCTGAGAGTGGAAGGGAGAGTGATAAGGAAGAGTGTTTGGGAGTGAGTGTGGTGAGATCTTTGAAGAGGAAATTATGAGGGGATTCACATGGTTGCCCAAAGGTGAGGATCTCATTGTTTCTAATTCAAGTCTCTTCCATATCTATTTGAAGACTCTTGAGAGAAGATCTTTGAAGAAGGTTCAGTTCTCTACCATCATCAGGAGGGCAAAAAAGGATGCTTGGTTCTCTGCCAACACCTGGAGGGTGTGAAATGACGAGTTGGTTCTCTACCGATAACTGGAAGGGGTGAAGGACGAGTGGGTTCTCTGCTTTCACCAGGAGAGTGAAAAAGGATGATGGTTCTCTATCACACTGGGGTTTGGAGGAAGAGAGTTTGTAAGGGCTTCTCCACCTTACTGTGGGGGCAAAAGGAGAGTCACTTTGGTTTAGTGCAATACCTAGAGAAGGAGTCTCTAGGGAGTGGATGTAGGTCGCGTTTGACTGAACCACTATAAAATCTGGTATTCTCTGTTCTTATTTTTTTTATTTACCACATTATTAATTTCTATATTGTACTTTATTTTTTGGTGGTTGAGAAAGCTTAATTTTTATAACTGTTCATACAATACGAATTTAATCATACTGTACGATATATTGAAGATTTTTTATAAAAAGGTTTCCAAAACTTACAAGAGATTTTTTAAAGTACCAACTCACCCCCCCTCTTGGTTAGCCTAGGGACATAGTTAATAGGTCTAACAACCTATTCGCACATTCAATAAGAGTCTCCATAATTTCTTTCTAATTAGCATAGAGCTATCAAAGAATATTAAAACAACATTTAGATGTTAAATCATAATAAAATAAATTACTAAAAGATGTTTCAAGATCCACTACACAAAAATCGCCCATTACCGGCGAAATTACTGGCAAACTCTTTTTCGGCAGATTTTTCGGTGACTTTCCGACAAATAAAGATGATATATTTTCGACCAATTTTTTGCATGATTTTTCGGTGGCTTTCCGGCAGATTTGTTTCTGACAGATTTTCAGATGGATTTCATAATTTTATTAATTAATAATTTCATAGCCTATTTTAATTAATTATGAATTTAATAACTTTAATGTAACTTTTAATAATTAAAATTTAGTTGTTAAAGTAATAATTAATTTTATTTTAATATAACTTTATATAATTAAAATTTAGTTGTTAAACTTTAATATTAATATTATTATTAATAACCATAACATGTTTTATTTTAACATATTATTTTATTAACAAATTTAATATTAATATTAAGAACTTATTTTAATTATTTATTAAATTTTCTAGGTTTATCTTATTTAAATATAAAATAATTCATAACTTATCACCTTTTGCATCACAACAGAGTGGTTGATGGGCTGAAACCGAATAGAAGATCCCTGGTTCAATTTTCCGGGTAGACAGACGAGCAGGCCAGTGCAGCTGGGCAGCGTCTGCGGGCCGGCGGGGGCAGCATTTATGGGCAGGCTGGCCGGGGCAGCTGTGCTGCTGGCGGGGGCAGCTGTGCTGCTGGCGGGGGCAGCTGTGCTGCTGGCGGGGGCAGCTCGTTGGTAGGCAGCTGAGCAAAATTTTTAGTTATTTCGACGGCCTTTTCTCAGCGGACCCCCGTCAAAAAAAAATTTCGACGAAAAATTTTGCCGAAAAAAATTTTGATGCTCATTTTACTGTCGAAATTTATTCTGCTATAAATTCGCTAAAAAATTTTCAAATTTGCTGGAAACTTAATAATGTTTTGCCAAAAAATTCGCTGGTAATGCGTGAATTTCCTGTAGTGATCAAATCCATCTTAACTCCTAACCTCATTATTAGATAATTCTCTTTTGCACTTAAAGGTCTAAAAAAATGGACTTGAGATCAAGTAGCTAAAGGTCCTAAATCACTCCTAGCCCATTGATGCTCTCATATCCATTAGGAACGCCTATATCAAGCTAATAAATTAAGTTCCCTCTCCCTTATAAATATTTTAAGTCTTTCACTAATAGATATTACTTAATTTCAAACTTAACTCAAAGCCAAATTTTATTGAAATCTAATTTCAACCTCTATTTATGCCTATTATAAGTATTTAAACTTTATCATAGTGATATTTTATTCACCCTCTACCCTACCCCCTAATGATAGAAGTAGATAGAAGAGATAGTACATCTTTTGTCAAAAAGGGCTCTTCAAATGACACTTATGCATGGATGCCATAAATAGTCGTAAAAGATGATTACATATTATATAATCTAGATTAATTAGATTAGCAACTAAAATGGAGTAAGATTTGTTTCTATATAAATATTTATTTTCTAAATATAAATGGTGCATGATATTGTTAGGACACTAGACACGTCAGCATTTGGTTTATTTAATAACGCTGACACGTATTATTAGTTCTTATTTTCTTGTAAGCTCTGTACCTCCTTCTCTCTACATATTCGCATGTATCTCTCCCTGCATAAAAGGATTCAATACATTATCTTTCTCTCTATGCCTTTGTCTCATTCCTCTTCTACCCCAAGATCTTTTGGCCGACAGCTCAGGCTAAAGATCATTCATGGTATATGAGCCACAAGGCTCAATAGCTTCTTTTCTCTTCCAATGGCAAATCAAGAATTTGCAGCATCACCACCGACGAACTCGAATCTATCCGACAACCTTGCCGAGTTCATGGTTCCTGCCCCTCTCAAATTCCTAATCTCCAATCTAAAGAATCTTGTTCCCACCATTCTCACCAATGAAAACTATGCCATATGGCGTCTCCAGCTCTACCAGCACTTCTCTGTGAATGGCTTTAGCGGCCACCTCACCGGAGCCACCCTCTGTCCCTCCGCAACCTCTTCCGCCGACCATAATCTTTGGGAACTGATCGACAAGAACCTTATCTCAGCGCATCTGTCCACCATTTCCCCCTCCGTGCATCCCTACATCCTTATGCTCACCACCGCACACAAAATCTGGCTCACCCTCAAATGATGTCTATAACCCATTAACCGGTCTCAGGTGATCCAGCTAAAAAAAGAGCTTCATCAGATTCAAATGAAGGATCGCACGATGCAACAATATCTTGCCCAAATCAAGAATCTCGTCGATAACATTACCACTGCCGGTTCCACAATAGACACTGGGGACATTATTTTATACATGTTGAATGGCCTCCTCGCCAACTACAATCCACTCAAGACCACCATCCGCACCTCTCTCAATCCCATAAGTCTTGACGTTCTTTACTCCTTATTATGCAGCGAAGAAATTAATCTTCAACATGAACAAACCAAAGATTCATAGTGAAAACCCGACACTGTGGCTCTTCTGTCAACAAGAAACAGGCCACCTCCCGAAAGGTTCAATAAAACCCACTGCTAAAGTTCCAACTCTCGCCCATCAACCCCTCAACAAAATCTATCTCCAGGAAATCCCTCCTCCATGACTAGACCCACATGCCAAATTTATGGAAAGACTGGTCACATCGCTTTAAACTACTGGCACAGGTGCAACCTGTAATATGCACCCCCTTCCCCCTCGATGAACTCACGGGCTCTGCTCACTCATCAGCAAGTCTCTCCCACTACCAAATGGATTATGGACTCGGGCACAACCTCATATCTGACCTCCGATGCATCTAACCTCCGATGCATCTAACCTCCACCAGCCCGCTCCTTATCATGGCCTAGACTTCGTCTCCATAGCCAACGGCAACACATTGCCCATCCGAAACACAGGACAAGGTCTCCTACCACCACCAGACATGGCTCGTAAGCTTTACCTTCACAACCTTCTACATATTCCCTCTTTATCTCATAACTTACCATTCATCTCTAAACTAACCTCTGATAATAATGTTTCCATATGTTTCGATACTAATGGCTTCGTTATTAAGGATCTCCAGGACAATCAGTTGCTTCTACATGGTCTCAGTTGTGACGGACTCTACTCTATTCTAATTCCTTCTACAAACAAAGTCACCGCTCTCCGTACTGCTAGCACCTCCCACTCCATATGGCATGCTCGTCTAGGCCACCACCACCGACGTCTGCTTTCCTCTCTTGCTTCGCACAACCCAGATCTATGAAACTCCTCCACTTTATCACACATTTGTATGTCTTATAATGTGGCAAAAAGCCACAAACTACCATTTACTGAATATATTTCTTCCTGTAATAAACCTTTTCAGCTCATTCATTCCGATGTATGGGGCCCCGCTCCCCAATCGGCTCTAAATGGATATAAATACTACATCATTTTCATTGATGATTTTTTAAGGTTTTCTTGGCTCTACTTGATGAACTCTAAGAAAGAAACCTTCTCAAAATTTTAAAACTTTCATAACCTTATCACTAACAAATTCAATAGTAATATACAAACTTTTCGCTCCGACGGAGGCGGAGAATTAACAAGCAATCTTTTTCGTAAATACCTCCTTGACCATGGCATCACCCACCAAATCAGTTGCCCTTACACTCCTGAGCAAAACAGCCTGACTGAGCATAAACACCGCCACCTGCTAGACCTCACTAGAATATTACTTCATGCGGATACTCTTCCACAACACTTCTGGGCTGAGGCAATCTCTACAGCTAATTATCTAATAAATCAGCTGCCGTCTAAAGCCATTTCACTCCAAATTCCCTTCCAAAAGCTTTACAATCGTCCACCAACCTATAATCACCTAAGTACCTTTAGATATCTCTATTTTCCATGGATTCAACCTCAAGCCTCTAGTAAACTATCCCCTCGCTCTCAAGAATGCAAATTCTTGGGCTAATCCAACCTCCACAAAGGATATTACTATTTTAATATCAAAACAAATCAACTATACATATCTCACCATATGGTGTTTAATGAACAACTATTTCCCTATAATGTTTCCGCTCCTACACCAAATGAAAACTTGCCCGCCTCCCAATACTCCCCTCTCCTACTTGTTCCAACATCTAACATATTTACCACCCACTCCATTCCCTCACTGAATCCTCCTACTTCATCTGACACACCCATGGATTGCTCACAGAACCTATCATCACCTCTCAATTTCTCACCTACCCCCTCCTATATCCCTATAGAATCATCCTCTACACAACCACCTCCAATTTTGAGACACCCAATGCAAACTAGGCTGAAGTCTGACATATGTCATCCTAAACAAATCCGCAACTTGTCTGTCACCTGCTCCTCAGACTCCATTCCTTCATCCTACTAGCAGGCAGCCAAACACCAACACTAGAGAACAGCCATGTAAACCAAATTTATGGCCCTCCAAAAGCAAGCCACATGGAATCTTATCCCACCTCTGCCAAAAAAACCCATCCTCAGATGTAAATGGACCTTCAAAATCAAACATCATCCTAACGGTCAACTATCTCGCTATAAAGCTTGATTAGTCGCCCAAGGCTGCTCTCAAGAATTCAGCATCAATTACACTGACACATTTAGTCCCATCGCTAAAATGCCTATGATCCGCACACTAATCACTCTTACTCTGCATCACAAATGGCCCATTCTCCAGCTCGACGTCTCCAACGCCTTCTTACACGGCGACCTTCATGAGGAAGTGTACATGAAACAACCACCCAACTTCATCGATTCCCAACACCTTGGTCATGTATGCAAACTACACAAATCCATCTACAAACAAAAATAATCTCTAAGGCAATGGTTTCACAAACTAACTACTTTCCTGCAGCTTCTCGACTTCACCTTCAGCAAAGCTGATCCGTCCTTGCTTCTCTATAATCAAGACAATGTCCATTTACTCGTCCTGATCTACGTGGATGAAATCTTGCTTATCAGGAACAACCAGCATAAAATCAATGCTCTTCTTCAACATCTACAATCCAAATTTAGTTTAAAATAGCTGGGTGACATTTCCCTGTTTCTAGGCATGCAAGTCACCAAAACGTCAGATGGATATTTCCTCACTCAACAACACTATGCCCAGAAACTCCTCCAAACTGCCGGGTTCTCCAACTGCAAAGTAGCTCCCACACCATTGTCCCCAAAAAGCTCCACACGTAAAACCAATGACACACCATTTGTTGATCCTCAACTCTACCGAACTTTAGTAGGATCACTACAATATCTGTCCATTACAAGACCAAACATCGCCTTCGCTACAAACTCTGTCTGTCAGCATATACACCAACCTAGCAACACCAATTTCCAGAATCTCAAATGCCAACAGAGGTACATTCAGGGAATGATCAAATTTGGAACCCCTATCACCATCGGCGACCTTAACTTACGCACCTATGCGGACACCGACTGGGCAGCAGATACGAGCAACAGAAAATCCACCTCCAGCTTCTACACATTTCTCGGCAACAACCTCCTTTCCTGGATAGTTAAAAAGTAAGTCATAGTGGCTAAATCCTCCACCGAAGCCGAATACATATCCATCTCATCTGCCACCTCCGACGTACTATGGCTCTGACATCTCGTCGCCGAACTTCACATTCCTCAAGACTCTCCGACAACCATTTACTGTGACAACACTTCAGCCATCGCCATCGCCATCGCCAACAATCTTATTTTTTGCGCTCGGATAAAGCACATAGAAAGAGATTATCATTTCATCAGTGGACATATACAAGCTGGCGCAATCAACATCTCTCACATCAGCTCCGCCGATTAGATAGCAGATATACTTACCAAGCCTCTCTCTGTAACTCACTTCAATAATCTCCGCTCCAAATTAAACATTTGATCTTCGAATGATTAATTTGCGGGGAACTGTCAGGACACTAGACACGTCAACATTTGGTTTATTTAATAATGCTGACACGTTATCTTTAGTTCTTATTTTCTTGTGACCTCTGTACCTCCTTCTCTTTATATATACACATGTATCTCTACCTACAGAACATGATTCAATACATTATCTTTCTCTATACGCCTCTGTCTCATTCCTCTTCTACCTCAAGATCTTCAGGCCGACAGCTCAGGCTAAAGATCTTTCAGATATGGCTTGATGTGAGGCCTCAAATCAATAGAAAATGGCTCTACCATTCACCCATCATTTTTTAAAATCTAACACATAATGGTGGACCCTACATGCAACTCATCTTTAATATGAGGATTTTGAAAATAACGACTCAAATATTTTTCGTGCTTAATTAATGATTAGCAATTGTAATGCACAAATTGTTAGTCACTGATTTAGAAAATGATGACTCATATGTCTATCTCAAAGCAAAATTAGACAAAAGACCTTTTAAATTGATTTTAAATGATTTATAAATATTTGAAGTTATGAAAGCTCGTATCTTTCTAATTAGTATATATGAATTCATAAAACAATGTAATTACTTGCACCATTTTATTTTAATAATTTCATAAAATCATTTTTATTTTTATTTTTTGTTTCAAATTAGGAAAGAATGGATTTTTCCCTTAATCTTGGTTAGGACATATGGATTCATTTTGGCTTGTTTCATTACCTTAAATAAATATGATAATCATTTTTTTAGTTGTTATTCCTATTTTCCTAAGAACATATGATTACAAATAACTTATGAATAAAGTACTAAATTGATTAAATCATTTGGAGAAGATTCCACTAATTTCTTAAATAGATGTGAATTTTTCTACATTTAAATGATATTTTCCTTTTTTTAATTTGAATGCAAACTACATTTAAATTGTAGATAAATCATTAGAATATGAAAACATTCCAATTAAATCATATTTAATTTTTCATATTTAATAGCTAAGAGTCACTCATTATTTCAAATTATGAATATAAATAGATAGAGGAGCTATGATCTTTTGATCTATCCTATAATCCAAATCCTAATATTTTTTACTTAATCATCTTCAAACATTAATCATAATAGTTTATGACTTTAAATGATTTAGAAGTAAACTTTTCTTAACTAAATTGAAGTATATATTCATGAAATGATCATAACTAATAAAGTAATTATGCTGTTAAATATTTTTAAATGGGATTAATTAGGTAATTTGTGCTATTGTATCACGAGGGAAGAAATAGGATTAATTAGGTAATTTGTGCTATTGTATCACGAGGGAAGAAAGGAGAATAAAAATTATTTTATTCTTGGGCGTGACACGTGAGAACTGAGGTCATTGTTCTCAGCTCTTGCATTTTTCCCAAGTTCTGGATTTTTATGATAAACAAATAAGTATTTATTTATGGAACAAATTCCTAAGAAATCAAACAAAATCTTCAAATTATTTTGTCTTATTTTATAAAAAATAATGAATGTTGAACTTATTTGAAACTCGTAAATTAATGTCTGGGCTCATTTACTTAGGTTTGTGAGAATATTCAGATCCTTTCTAAATTATTTTGATAATTACATGACATAATTAATTATATATATCTGTTAGGAATGGGGGAGATTTTTAGCTGAATTTATTAATTTTTTATTTTGATTACAATTTTATTCATCATTATTCAATATTTATACTATTATAATACCAAAATTAAGGATGCTTCACAATCAGAATAAAAATAAAAAAAATATATAAAAAATTAAGGATGCTACCCTTATTATTCAACTTTTTTAAAATAAAAAAAATCTATAATAATCATATCATGCAATAAAGTGTGAGGGTAATCATAATTTTAAGTGGAATATTATGAGGCTTATTTGGCATAATTTTTTGACAATTTTCTATTTTATGAAGAGTATTATTTAGGACGGATTCATTGATGTCAAAAGTCATCAACATCCTCATGCCTCTTTCTTTGAAAAGAAATTTATAAGTTTATTTTATTAAAATAATATAAATTATAAAATAATATATCTTAATTAATTTGACCCATTTATATAATTTTCACTCTCATAACAATTACTTTTTTTTTGGGGAAATTTGGGGCAAAGCCTATATATTAAAAGAAAACTGTTACAAAAAGAACAAAACCCCCAAACTGAACAATTGCAAAAAGAACAAAACCCCAAAAAACGGGTAAGGGCAAAGGAAATACAAAAACCCAAAAAATAGAGGGGGCAAAAGAAACCCTGACTCAGGAGAAAAGGAACTAACAAATCAAGCAAAAGAGCATGTCAGTCAACTTGAAGAATAGCCAGAACGAAGAATCTACCCTTCCTGATTGCCAAAAAGATCTGATAGCGAGCCAAACCAGAGCCCAGAAATCAAGTAGCAGTGCCAGAACGAAGAACCTCCAAAGGAAACCACAATTCCCTGATTTCCATCAAAAATAAATAGAGAGCCTCACCAGCATGAAGATAGAATAACCAATCTAAGCTGGCCATCCAAGGGAAGGGACCAACCGAGCCAACGAAATGTTAGTTCCACTCATCATTGTCCAGAAAGAAGAGGGACCATCCCCCACAAAACCAAAATACAAGTAGAAAATTGAGAAGAGCAGCAACCACTAAAACAAGAGGGTAATGATACTTAAAGCAAATCAAAATTCTTCCAAGAAGCGGTCTTAGCCTGAATTGCATGAATAATCTTCGTAATAGAGGCATTAACAGAAATATTGGATCCAGCGAACCGCCTCTCATTACGGGCCCTCCAAAGGTAATAAACGGAGCAACAAATAACTAAATAGTAAAAATTCTTCTCATAAGATTGCAACTGTTGATTACCTTCAAAAAATTCAAACACCAGAAGCAGGGTAGGTCTAAGCAAAAAATTTTGGAGAGAGGAGAGAAGAGAAGAAACAATCATAAAAGTATAATCACACTGAAAAAATAGTGAGCAATACTTTCATCCCCATTCTGGCATAACAGACACAATCAAGAAATAAATATGTTTCTTTTGGCAAGGATATCCGCCATTTTGAGACCCCCTAAAAAAGCCAACCACAAAAAAGATGAGTATCCCAAAGAATACCGCCGGTGCCACACAAAATTGAACAAGGGAACCTTTTTAATATCAGCATAAAACTGCATATAAAATGTCTTAAAGCAAGGTTTATCAGTGGCATTCTAGGAAATAGAGGAGTGAGGGTGAACAATCTGGATAGAAGTAATATGTTCCCTGATAGACTAACCAAAATGAGAGGTTAAAGACCAGACCCCCTCATAGATAAACTCTTTAACCTCCAATCCAGAATCAGAATAAGGTTGCATTAAATCAGAAACTGCCAAACCATCACACCAGGGATCGCAAAACATAAAAAAATAGTAGTTTTCACTGTCAACATGAAAATGTAGCAGCCCTTTAATCCTACAAGCAGTGAGGCATATATATTTCTAGAATTTAGAGGCCTTGGAATGAGCAGCCTTCAAAGAAGAAATAAATTTAGACCTAAACCATCTAGCCACCAGAGAATCAGAATAAAAAATTCTCCAAATAAAAGAGCAGCTAAAGCCAAATAGAAGGGAGTCAATGGAAGGCAAGCCTAACCCCCCAAAGCACTTGGGTAAACAAGTATTCTTCTAGGCAATAAGGTGCAATTTCTTTCCCATAGAAGAGCCATGAAAGAGGAACTTAGAACTCAATTTATCAATAAGCTTACAAATAGATTTTGGTAAAATTGCCCCTCTAATCCAATAAGCAAGTGTATTGGCAATGGTGAACTTAAGGAACTAAATTCTACCTACAAAAGACAAAAATTTAACTTTCCAACCCACAAGTAGAGTAGAAAGCCTACTCAGTAGTGGTTGGAAGTGAGTAGCTTTGAGTTTTTTAGTGGAGATAGGAAGTCTGAGATAAATTAAGGTATTTTTAGTTTAAGAGAAGCCAAGCAAAGAGGAAATGTCATTAGCAATGGTGGTGTTATGGGAGAACATAATAGAACATTTAGCATTATTAATCAACATTCCTGAATGCTCAGCAAAAGTGGAAAGGGAACTGTTAAGGTAACCAGCATTAAGGAGAGAGGCCTTTCCAAAAATCAAGATGTCATTAGTGTAAAGAAGATGATTCACAGAGGACCCACCACAAAAGATTCCTACAAAAGTTATTGCCATCAATCTCACAAGAAAAAGCATCCATCACTATTGAAAGAAGCAAAGGAGATAAAGGGTAGCCTTGCTTGAGCCTAGAAGAGGAATTGAAGAATCCCTCAAGAGCTCCATTGATACAAACTGAGAAGTGGACATCTTCAATACAACCCTTTATCCAGCTAACAAACTATGGGTGGAAACCTTTCATAATGAGTCAAGATAAAAGGAACTCCCTAGAGACAATATCAAAAACTTTACAGATGTCCAATTTGGCGTAGAAAAATTTCTCCTTAGCATTGGAGTTAAAATCACTAAGAATTTCAAAGGCTAACACAATGTTATCCATGAAAATTCTCCGTTTGATAAAACTTGCTTGGCTTTTATGAATGATGAATGGCATGACCTCTTTCATATGATTTGCAATAATTTTGGCAATAATATTATAAAACACATTGCAGAGGAAGATGGGATGGTAATCTGATAAGCTAGAAGCATGCGTGCCTTTAGTTATCAAAGTAGTAACAGTCGCTTTAGAACATTTAGGAAGAATCCCAGTAGAGAAAAAGTGCTTTATGGCCCTATAAACTTGGCCACCAATAATGTCCCAAGAGGCTTTATAGAACTCAAAAGTAAAGCCATCAGGCCCAGGGGCCTTGGAAGAAGAACCAGCAAACACAACAGCCCTAATCTCCAGATCAGTCACTGGGCTAATAAGGGGGTCAATGAGATGAGGGGGAATAGTTGAACCAATAGGAATTAAAATCAGCCTGGGGTTATTGGGCTTTGGGGAGTTATAAAGTTTTTGAAAGTAGAGGATAACAGCCTTTGCAATATCCACAGGAGAAGTGAAGTGACCATCCTCAGTGTGGAGTTCATTAATGCGGCTATAATTATTTCTAAATTTAATCCTGTCGTAAAGGAAACCTAAATCATCTTCACCTCTAGAGAGCCAATTAACTTTAGTACATTGAATCACTCAAGAACTCCATGCCTTATGAAGAGAAGCAAGGGAGGAGTTAATATTTTTCTCATGATGAGGGCTTGGTTTTAATAACAAGGCAATTTAAGAGCTTCTTAAGAAAAAAATAAAAACATCATCAGAAGTGGAATAAAGATAAGAGTAATAAGCATTCTAAAGTTTCCTATGATGGTATTTATTTTGAATACAAGAAGCTAAGGCATCTAAAGTATGATTGACCAACTCTAAAGGCTCACCCAAGCAAGGAGAAGGGTGAGGAAAAGCCTAAGTTCAAGAAGGATAAGAAAAACATCTAAAAGACTTTTTGGGTGGACTCAACATCAGACTCCTCTGAAACTGAAGTAGAAGTGGAGGTAACAAACTTGTGTTTAATAGCTGATTATCATCTTAATTACTTTGATCAAGAAGAGGTATGTGAGCTTATATATAATCAATTATTTAAAGTTTTTGAAAGAATTCACTCTTCATATAGGAAGCTCAAGAAAGCACATACTAGCCTCAAAGTTGAATTGTTAAATCTGCAGAAAGAGCAAGAAATCCTAAGGAAATATCATTCCACCTTGGATAGCAATTACATGACTTTACTAGATGAATTTGATTCTTTAAACAAAAATCATCTTGATTTAATTACTAAACATGATTCCTTGAAAATATTGCATATTGATTTAATAAAAGCTTTCAAAGAATTAGAAATTATTGCATGGAATATTGACTATAATGAGCATAAATTAAAATTGAAAGTGTCAAGCTATGAAAAGCCAAATGAGTTTCTAAGAGAAAAAAATTATTGCATTAGAACAAAATAAAACACCACCCTTACTTGAAGAATTTTATAACCCATCAACAAAACATGCATCAATCAAACCTAGGAAGAGGCACCATAACTCAAATAGATTAGTAAACCCTTTTCCTGGTGTTAAATATTTTTCTTGTGGCATGCTACGACATATCTCCCACACTTACACCGTTCATCATAGTACACAATGGTGTGAAGACCAAAAGTGAAAATATCATAGCATAGCATGCATGCATCTCATTCTTCTTTTCATCACAAGGGACCAAACCTGTTTGGGTTCCAAAATCTGACATTTGATGATTTTGTAGGTGTTCTCTTACAAAATGCCTCGTGAGAGCATGTGGTACCTGGATAGCGGATCTTCAAGGCATATGACTGGAGATTCAAATCAATTCATTTTGTTGGAGGCCAGGGTAGGTGGCAAGGTAACACTTGGAGGCAACACCACTAGGAGAGTGGTGGGATCAGGTATAATTGGTGATTCAAAAAATTTCATCATTGAAAATATTTTGCTTGTTGATTGACTGAAACATAATCTGCTCAGCATCAGCCAACTCTGTGATAAAAGCTTCAGCATAAAGTTTCTGCCAACTTACTATATTATAAGCTTAAATGATAAAATTATTTTATAGAAAAAAATGATCAATAATGTCTACATAATGGATCTAAATTAATTTAAAGCTGATATTATTATTTGCTTAAAATCAATTGCTGATCAATCAAGGTTATAGCATAGGAGATTGTGTCATGCAAGCATGAAAAGCCTTAGGAAGATCACCCAAAAAGACTTAGTGAGAGGTGTCCCAAAACTAGAGTTCACTAAGGACCACCTGTGTGATGCCTGTCAGTTAGAGAAGCAAGTTAAATCCTCCTTCCACTCAATCAAACACATTAACACTAGCAAACCCTTAGAAGTCCTTAATATGGATCTCTTTGGACATGTTAGCACTTCAAGCTTAGGAGGAAAAGTCTTTGGGTATATAATTATTGTTGATTATTTGAGGTTCTCATAGGTTAGATTCCTATCTCATAAAAGGGAATCATTCGAGGAATTTAGATCTTTCTCCACTTGAATTTAGAGGAAATTAGGTTATGAAATTCGAACTATTCATAGTGATCATGGTGGAGTTTGAAAATGAGAAATTTGAAACCTACCTCTCTCACCTTCATGTCTTTGGATGTAAAGTGTTTATTCTGAATAATGAGAAGTCTCAACTAGGAAGGTTTTACCCAAAATCTGATTAAGGAGTATTCCTAGGTTACTCAAGTGTTGGGAAATCCTTTAGAGTCTTTAATAAAAGAACTCTGATTATTGAGGAGACCAGTTATTTTGTGTTTGATGAATCTGATAATTTTGGAGGGTCTAGGGTAGAAGAAGAGGAGGTTATAGAAATCACCCAAGGTGTAAAATTTTCCAATCTAGAGGAAATGGTAGAACCTAAAGTTACATTGCCTAGAGAATGGAGATATTCTTCAAGTCATCCTAAAGAATTGATCTTAGGAGACCCATCTGAAGGCATTAGAACTAGGCATGAACTTAAAAAAGAAGTAAACCACTCTACCTTCATTTCAATGACTGAACCCACCATCCTAAATCCAACCTTATCAGATGAATTTTGGATCCTAGCTATACAGGAAGAATTGAATCAATTTATAAGGAATGATATTTGGGAGCTAGTTGGAAGACCAAAAGAGCAGAGTGTGGTAGGAACCAAATGAGTCTTTAAGAATAAAATGAATGATTTTAATGTGGTGGTTAGGAATAAGATAAGATTGGTGGCTAAGGGGTATAATCAGATAGAAGGGATTGATTTTGTGAAATTTTTTGCCTCTATAGCTCGATTAGAAGCCATTAGAGTGTTACTAGCTTTTGCCTGTTATAAGGGATTTAAGCTTTTCCAAATGGATGTCAAGAGTGCCTTTTTAAATGGGGTAATAAAAGAAGATTTATTTGTAGAGCAACCCCAAGGATTTGAGAATTCCCAATTTCTAAATCACATCTTCAAATTAAAACAAAAAAGCTTTGTATGGATTAAAACAAGCACCCAAGGTATGGTTTGAGAGGCTTAGCACATTGCTACTGGAAAGAGAGTTTATTGAGGGGAGTCTAGACACCACCCTTTTTTTGAGGAGAGTAGGAGATGAATTATTCATTTTCTAGATCTATGTTGATGATATACTGTTGGATCTTCTAATAAAAATTTATGTGATGAGTTTTTTAAAATAATGAGTAAGGAATTTGAGATGAGTATAATGGGAGAATTATCCTACTTTTTGGGGTTTAGCATAAGGCAAATGGATGATGGAACTTTTCTTAATAAATCAGAATATATTAATAACATCTTGGAGAAATATGAAATGTATAAAGCCAAACCAATAATCACTCCCATGAGCTCTAGTGTTCAATTAGATAAAGACTCAAATGGAAAATCAGTTGATCAAAAGAAATACAGAGGAATAATTAAATCACTACTTTGTTTGGTTAAAAAGTTATTCTTTTGAAAAAATTAATTATCTTTGGGTAATTTAATTTCTTAAATTTTATTTTTGTTAATATAAGATAGTTTGGATTTGCTAGTTAATTTTTGATGTTCTAAATCAATTAGAATCACTTGAATGATTATATAGGATTAGATAAGGTTAGAGTTTGATATGAAGTTAGTGCTTCATGGGTCCAGTACTAGAAGATCCCTTTTCAAACACAAAATTGACTTTCGTATCAACAATAGGTTTCTGTTCGTTGTTCTTCTATGTAGAGGGTATAGTAGGTACGGGGGCGGCAGCTGCCTCCATTTTAAAAATGGGAGGAACATCAGTCCCCGCCCCTACTGCTAGTTCGACCTCCAGAGCATCCTTATCACTTTTAGTAGCGAGGTCAAAAATTGTGTTTCCATTGACAGATAACCTCAAGGAGTTAAATCCCATTCTAAACTGAATTGTATTAGTGTGAATCAACTCTTCAATGTAAAGGTTTTGGTCAATAGAGAAAAGCAACTTTCTGACCATTTTAGAAGGTTGATTTATGTGAGATTTGGAAAGACAAGATTTAAATTAGAATCATGGACTTAAAATAATCCATAAAATGAATATATTGATCTAGAGCTTTAAAATAATCGATACTTACTAGCTGATTTAGAGACTTGATTGCCATGTAAGCAGTCCGCACATATGGTTGACTGGTCAACATAGTCAACAAAGTCAAACCTTTGAGCTTAGGTGGCCTTGCCACCTTTACAAGACAAATTCTCCTAATACATCCAAACTCCCATGCATTTGGTGGATGGATAAAGTTACATGGCAACATCCTAAGCCTTCCTCTCCCTCTAATCAAGGCCAAGCAATCATTAAAATGATGTAATAATGGCTAACTTAACTCAAACCTTTTACATTACTCTCTCTCATCCAAAATCCTTAATCCCAGTAAACTCTACCCCGACTCCAACTCTCCCCTAGCTCTTCCATCTATAAATAAAGCCCCCCTAGCCATTGAAATTGTTGTTGCAAATCTTGAGAGCCCAAATTGAGAAGAGAGAGAGAAAGAGAGAGAAAGGATAGTTGTTGTAGTAGATCCTAAATCAGCCACCAACAGCTCTTAGACCCTTTAAGGAAGTTGTAGAGGATTCAAAGACCTTTTCAACAAGCTCAAGAACACCCAAATCCATCCACAAGATTGTAAGATATTCTCACTTTTCTCTAAATATTAAATTTGAAATTGTAGGTAATCTATAACAGTTGAAGCCTCCAAACTTCAGGTGTTGGAAGATTATATTGCCCTAAACCTGTGTTTTAAATTTCATTCAATTTGGTTAAGTATTTTGAAAGTTATGGCTATTTAAAATTTTCAGTTCATTTTGAACTATTCTATTCTAGATGAATGTGACCCGTCTGATCAATCACTCTGCTTGATCGGATGGACAAGATTCAACCATGTCACCCAGAACAAAATTGTGGATAGCCCTGGGACTCGAGTGTGCCCCGTTATAAATTTTTAAAAACCTTAATTAATTATCTTTGGAAAAATTTAAATCAAAATCAATAATCCATGATTTTGATTTCCTACAAATACTCTCGATTTTGAATTGGGTTAAAACGTTGATTAAAATGATGGTGTATAATGTCACTAAGTTTAAAGTTCTTATTGAGTATGTGTATAATTTCTTATAATTTTTTTAAATTAGCTAGACCTTTTGTCTTAATTATTTTTCCTAGGTGTCTCTAGTGTTCAAATGGGTTTGAAATTTTGGTCACCTAACCCTGAGACATATGCATGCACACCACAGAAAATAGATAACCTAATTCAACCAATTTGGAGAGTTATGAATTTTCAAAATTTTGGGTCCAAAATGGACCCATTACTTTAAAAATTAATCCCAAAGTAACCCTTTGAGCATCTGGTCGTAGAAAAAGTGCAGAACATGCCTAAGAAGCTCAAAAAATATTTCACCAAAATTTAGCCTTAATTTGATCTCTAGATTATGAGAAAATTGAGATATTTAGATTTTGAACAAATCCAAATAGCTCTCCTTTTTGTGGTCAAAATATTTTGATTTTAATTTTATTAAATACTACATGAAAATATCTTTCTAACGAGACCAACAACCCTTAATTTGGTAAAATATTGGATTTTTTGTGAATTTCTTAAGTTTATGGCTATTTAAATTATTTTTTAAATAAATTTTCTTAAAAGAATCCAGCAGCACAATCATTTCTAATGATTGGCAATGATTACAAATGTGGCTCGCCATCGCAGCCGTCACTTAAACACATAGCAAGTGATCCGAGCCGTCAGATCAACCGCAGATGGAGCCGATGGGGCAGAACAAGCCACGTAGCCCTATCCGGATAGAAATGGTGCGCGTTCGAGTTCCAGGGCTATTCGTGATTTCATTCTGGGTGATGTGGCTGAAAGTTTGTTAGGGATGTTAAGCCCTTATAAACTAGTTCTGAGGGTAACCAAGAGCCAGGGGGGGGGGGGGAATTAGTTATTTTAAAAATTCATGAGCAGAAATGATTTAGAAAATTCTTTTTGAATATTTTAAAATAATTATAATTTTGTGATGATGTGTAAATTTTCAAAAATAATAGAATAATAATCATAATCACACAATCATCATCAAAAAAATAAATGTGGAAGATACTCAGAAAGAACACACCAGACTTTATAGTGGTTCGGTCAACTTGACCTACATCCACTCCCCAGAGCCTCTCCTTCGGGTATTGCACTAAAGCTAAGTGACTTTCCTTCTGCTCCCACAGTAAGGCAGAGAAGCCTGTATAAAACTCCTTTCCACCAATCCGGTGAGGCAGAGAACCTGGACTCCTTTTGCATCCTTCTGAAGTAGGCAAAGAACCTGGACTTCTTTCGCTTCCTTCTGAAGCAAGCAAAGAACCTGGATCTTCTTGCAGACGATCCTACCACGAAAACACCAACAAGATAAGAGATGATGACCAAAGAAGATGACTCAGATCCTTGCTTGGAGCAACCTTTGTGAACACCTCATAAACTCCCCCTCACAAGATCCTGTCTCTCACCCCCAAGCTCTCTCTCTATCTCAAGGTTCTCTCTAGTAAGGAAGGTGGCAAAAGATCTTTCTTATTAGAAGAAAAAGATCTTAAATAGTAGGGCTCAAAAATTGCCTTAAATCTTAACTGGTCATCAAAGATCATCAGTCGATCGTCCTGTATGATCAGTGCAAAATCACATATATCAACCTGGACGATCTGGTTTCTCTAGACAATTAGAAGATAAAATTTGTTCAGATTGTCCTGTATAATTCTGTGATCGTCCGGGATGATTAATATAAATAAGGAATTTTATCCAGAAGATAGCTCGGGTCGTCCAGAGAAACTTATGCTGGACGATCTTAGAATGACTTGATTATCTTGGATAATATCTCTATCATCCTCTACGATTAGTTTAAAAATGATAAAATCATCCTGCACACACCTCGGGTTGTAAATCCAAAACTTGTTAGATGATTTCAAAATGACTTTATCATCCCGAATGATATCTCTACCATCCCATATAATTAGTTCAAAATCGGGAATATTGTCCAGCACATTCCTCAGGTCATCCAGGTGAAGTGCTCTAGATGTTCAAGATTGTACATGTATCATCCTAGATAATATTACGATCGTCCATGATGATATGATCGTATCAGTCAAATATTAATTACTTTTCTTAATCACCATACTAATTTAGGCATGATTGTAAAGGATCGTCTAGGATGATACATGTATCAACTGAGATGATCAGACTGAAATTCTAAAAATAAAAACTTACCTAACTCAGTCTGGCGGCTGAGAATTTTTGATTTGAGCATATCATCATGTATGATGGGTCTATCATTCAAGATGATCTACTTAATCAAATCAACTTAACATGGTCACCCTAATTAGGTTTCTATTTTCACTGGATCATCCAGGATGATATGAATATCGTCAAAGATGATTTGAACAAAATTTGAAACAGAAACTCTAACTCACTAAAACTCTCCTCATGAGTGTGTGAGTGTGTAAGGTTATTTAGCTTAGGGATCTGTTATATTACAGTTGACTCAAGAAAAATGAAAAAGTATATTAACCCTGAACCACAAATAGATTGACTCAATCTGGGCTGGCTTGAATTGCAATTGATCATATGAACCTAAAAGATTAGTCACTCAAACAGAATAAAAAAGATTTGCTATCATTAAAATTATAGTTCTTGAAACCAGATTCACAACAACCTCCCCCTTTTTAATGATGACAAACATTTATTATTAATTCACAATTTAGTAAATAAATATGGTGAATATTTGGTTCAAACATCACTGAACAATTTCATTGATAAAAAAAATTTTACAATGACCCACAAACTACTCCCCCTTTTGACATCTTAAAAAGGGAAAACACAACACAAACAACAATAAAAATAAAAACAAATAGATAGAAAAAGAAAACATTATAAAAAGAACCCAAACATCAAAAAATACAAGCGGACTAGTAGAAAGGGGGATCCAGTAAAAGGGGGATCAAAGAAAAATAAAAATGAGAAAATAATAGTAAAAATAATGGATTTTTTTTGAATCGATCAGCTCCAGTAAAATAGAATTTTTTCTTGATTTTCAATTCACAAGCCAATAAGAAGAAAATTGACCACGCTGAAATCTAGAAAAAGTTAGAAAATTAACTTTCATAACTCCTACCTCGGACATCTTACAGGTTCAAATTCCTTTCAAACAAAAGTCTAATTCAGAAGAAAAAAAAATTAGATTTGAAAAGAGATATTTTCAAGCCTCGTTCTAGAAAAAAATCTGATAGAATAATATTACAAAGTAAGGAATAAAAAATTATAATTTTTTCGTCTCAAGTTTTTGAAAATATTAGGTGGCGCATGGATTTTTCTAAGACATTTAAAGATTTGAAAGGGAAGAAAGCTTGTTTCTTTGTGGGCTCATTTTGTGCCTCTTTTTCAATTTATTTGGCACACTTTGCACATCTGTTAATTTTTGATACACTTTGTGTATCTTTTCAATTTGGTGACATTGCGTATCTTTTCAGCTTTCGACTTATTTTGTGCGCCCTTTTTTTCATTTTGGCGCTCTTTGTGCATCTTTTCAAGCTTGCTTCCTTTCATAATCATTAAAGAATCTCAATTATGAAATTATCTTTCAGACATAAGAGAAGACTTAACTCACTCTCTATAATAAGGAGTAATTTACAGAATAAAAACCATACATCATATGATGAGTGCAATCACCTGATTAAGAAAAATATAACAATGATTACAAGCTTTGGAAATACTATTTATATGAGGTAGATTACTGTAGGAAGATAAAATTGATCTCTATTTCAAAAACCAACTTTTAATTTTGAAGAAGATTTTTATCCAAAAGAAATAATACACTATTAAAGGAGTTAGAGGATGAGAAATAATCATCAATGTTTCTTCCCTTTAACAGATTCAGAGGAGTCAATCACTACTTATAAGCTTCCAAACAAAAATTAGGCAAAACGCTCATTTAAAAATCTAGTTTATCAGGAGTAGTGAGCAGTGATCTGATTTAGAAGAAAATTAATAAATCAAGAATAAGTAAAAAATTACATCAAAATAAATACTCAAATCAGGAAAACAACAACAATAAAAAGAAAATCAACAGAGAATAAAAACCAACAGGAAACATATAATCAAATCAAATAAAAACTAATAAAAATAAATCGAAAAATAGAAAATTCAAAAATCATCAGTCATCAGATTCATGCATTTATGTCAATCATACTCAATCGGGTCCTCAAAATGCTGAATGAGTCAAAGGCCAGTGGTTTAGTAAAGATTTCATCCAATTAATTTTTAGTTGCTACATGGTGTAGCTCAATGTCCCCTTTTGTAACATGGTCCTTAATGAAGTGAGGCCTTATGTCAATATATTTGGTTCTTGAATATTGGATAAGATTCTTAGAGATGTAGATGGCACTAGTGTTATCACATAGAACTGAAATTATGCCAATAGGTAATCCTAAATCTAAAACTTATTGCTTCAACCAAAGGACTTAGGCCACATAACTTCCTAAGGTAATGTACTCAGCTTCAGTAGTAGACAGTATAATTGAGTTATATTTTTGACTAGACTAGGAGACTAAAGACTGTCCTATGAATTGGTATGTTCTAGAAGTGGTCTTTTTATCCACCATACATCCTATAAAATCAAAATCAGAATATCCAATAATCTCAAAAGAAGTACTGTGCCTAGGATACAAGATCCCTAGGTTTGGGGTCCCTAAGAGATATCTAATGATTCTTTTAACTACAGTCAGGTGGGATTCCTTAGGATCAGCTTGAAATCTAGTATACAGACAAACACTAAATATAATATCAGGTCAGCTCGCAGTCAGGTAAAGTAGTGATCCAATTATTCCTCTAAACTTCTTCTGATCAACTTATTTTTCATTTGAATCCTTATCTAACTGAACAGTGGAACTCATGGGAGTGTTGATTGGCTTAGCTTTGTCCATTTTATATTTCTTCAAGATGTCCTTAGTATATTTTGATTGATTCAGAAAAGTTTCATCATCCAATTGCCTTATGCTAGATGCCAAAAAATAGGACAATTCTCCCAACATACTCATCTCAAACTCCTTACTCATTATTTTAGAAAAATCATCATATAAGTTTTTATCAGAAGATTCAAAAAGTATATCATCAACATAGATCTGGACAATGAGTAAGTCATCTCCTACTTTCCTTAAAAAAGGGTGGTGTCTATGCTCCCCTTAAAAAACTCTCTTTATAATAGAAATGTGCTAAGCCTCTCATACCAAGCTCTGGGTGCCTGTTTCAATCCATATAAGGCCTTTTTTAATTTATAAACATGATTAGGATATTATGAACTCTCAAAACCTGGGGGTTTCTCTATAAAGACATCTTTCTTTATTACCCCATTTAAAAAGGTACTCTTTATATCCATTTGAAAAAGCTTGAATCCCTTATAACAGGCAAAGACTAGTAGCACTCTAATGGCTTCCAATCTAGCTACAGGGGCAATGGTCTCCACAAAATCAATCCCTTTAATTTTATTGTACCCCTTAGCCACCAATCTTACCTTATTCCTAACCACCACACCCGAATCATTCATCTTATTCTTAAAGTTCCATTTGGTTCCCACTACACTTTGATTCTTATGTTTTTCTACTAACTCCCAAACATCGTTCCTTGTAAATTGATTCAATTCCACTTGTATACCTAAGATCCAAAATTCATCAGGAAGGGCTTGATTGATGTTGGTGGGTTCAGTCATTGAGATAAAGGCAGAATGGTTTACTTCCTTCCTAAGTCCATGCCTAGTTCTAACACCTTCAAAAGGGTATCCTAAGATCAATTCTTTAGGATGACTCGAAGAATATCTCTAATCTCTAGGCAAAGTATTTTGAGGTTCTACCATTTCCTCCAAATTTCTATTTTTAACTCCTTGGGTGATCTCTCCTATCTCTTCTTCTTACTTAATTCTAGACTCCTTAGGATCAAATTCATCAAATAACACATGAGTTATCTCCTCTACCACAAAAGTCCTCTTATTAAACACCCTAAAGGATTTCCCCACACTAGAATAGCCTAAGAACACTCCTTTATCAGATTTGGGGTCAAATTTTCCTAAGGATGATTTCCCATTATTCAGAATGAAAACCTTACAGCCAAAGACATGGAGGTGGGACTGGTTTAGAGTTTTATCCTTAATGATCTCATAGGGTGTCTTATTCAGTTTGGATCAAACATTCACCCTATTCAATACATAACAGGTTGTGTTCACCACTTCTGCCCAAAAATATTTTGGAAGTGAATACTCAAAAAGCATAGCTCTAGCAGCTTCCACCAAGGTCTTATTCTTTCTTTCAGCTACCCCGTTCTGTTATGGGGTCCTAGGAGCTGAAAAGTTGTGGCTAATCCCTTGCTCCTTACAGAATATTCCAAATCTCACATTATTAAACTCTTTATCATGATCACTATGAATAGTCAAGATCTCATAACCTAACTTCTTCTGAATCCAAGTGGAGATAGATTTAAATTTATCAAATGACTCAAATTTATGTGACAGAAATCTAATCCAAGTGAACCTCGAGTAATCATCAACAATAAAAAATCTATAAAATTTTTCCCCTAAGATGACAGTGCTAATGGGTCCAAAGAGATCCATGTGAGGGACTTTTAAAGGTCTAGAGGTGCTGATGTCCTTAATGGTGTGGAAAGAGGATTGAACTTGCTTTCCTAACTGACAGGCATCACACAGGTGGTCCTTAGTAAACTTAAGCTTAGGGACACCTCTAACTAAGTTCTTTTGGGTGAATCTTCTAAGAATTTTCATATTGGCATGACATAATCTCATGTACCACAACCAAGACTCATCAGCAATAGTTTTTAAGTAAAATGAAACAACACATTCAATATTATTTAAATCAAGCATGTAAACATTATTGATCCTCTTGCCCTGCAAAATAGTATTATTATTTAAGCTTATGATGCAAGTATTTGCCAGGAACTTGATGCTGAACCCTTTGTCACACAGTTGGCTGATGCTGAGAAGGTTATGTTTTAGTCTATCTACAAGCAAAATATTTTTAATAAAAAGGTTCTTGGAGTTTTCAATTATACCTGCTCCTACCACTTTCCTGGTGGTGTTATCTCCAAGAGTGACCTTACTTCCAGCCTTGGCCTCCAGCAAAATAAATTGATTTATATCTCCAGTCATATGTCTTGAGCATCCGCTGTCCAGGTACCACATGCTCTCATGAGGTCTTGTGTGAGAGCACACCTACAAAATCATCAAATGTCAGATTTAAGAACCCAAATAAGTTTGGGTTCCTTCTTATGAAAAGAAGAATGCAATGCATTTATGCTATGCTGTGAAATATAGAATTTGGGTCTCCATACCTAATGTGTACTACGGTGAACAGTATAGGTGTGAGAGATATGTCCTAGCATGCCACAAAAAAATATCTGATGCCAGGAAAAGGGTTAACTAATCTATATGGGTGATAGTGTCTCTTCCTGGGTTTGAATGAAACATGCTTTGATGATTTTAATTGAGATTCTTCAAATAATGGAGGTGCATAAAATTATACAAAAGTAGGTGGTGTTTCATTTTTCTCAAATGCACTGATTTTTACACTTAGAAATTCATTCTCCTTTTTAAGACTTATAATTTCAAATTTCAATGCTTGCTCACTACTATCTAAGTCAAATGCCATGGTATCTAATTCTTTAAAAGCTCTTTCTAAATCAACATGAGATGTTTTTTAATGAATCATGCTCAATTATTAGTTCAGAATGCTTTTTGTTTAATTCATCAAATTCATCAAGTAAGGACATGTGATTACTATCAAGTATAGAATGATCTTTAACCAAAATATCATGCTCTTTTTGCAAATGAAAGAAATCCAATTTCAGGCTGGCATGGGTTTTCTTAAGTTTCCTATACGATGAATGAATTTTCTCAGAAACATCAAGCAATTGATTAGAGGTAAGATCACATACCTCTTCTTGATCAGACTGACCAGGATGATCATCTACCATCAAACACAAGTTCATAGTCTCCTCTTCAGCTTCAGTCTCAGAGGAGTCAGATGCTTAATCTGCCTAGAAAGCCTTTTGAATCTTCTTCTTGTCCTTTTTAAACTTGGGTTTCTCCTCACCCTTCTCCTTACTTGGGTGAGCCTTAAGTGTAGGATAATCAACCTTTATTTGTCCAGGCTTCCTGCATTCAAAGAAAATAGTATCAGATGAACCTTTAAAATTTTTGCTACTCTTACCTTTGTTCCACTTCTGAAAGTTCTTATGTTTTTCCTTAGAAAGCTTTTGAATTGCCTATTGATTAAGGCAACATCATCACTATTAGACCCAGAGGAATCAATGTCAGTATTATTGCCCTTCAGCGCCATAGTTTTCTCCTTCTTCTTCTCACCTGCATTAATTTGTTGTTAGTTCACTCCTTGCTCGTAAATAATGAGTGACCTAAGTAAGTTATTAATAGAATAAGTATTCAAATCTTTGGATTCAGTAATTACAGTTATCTTAGCATCATAAGAAGAAGGAAAACATCTCAAAATTTTGTTCACTTTTTCATAGTTAGTGAGTTCTCTTCCTAAAGTATGTAGAGGTGACAATTTGAGTAAACCTAGTATACATTTCAAAATTTGATTCACTAAGTTTCATGTGAAAGAGTTTGTAGTCGTGAAGCAAGATGTTTAATCTAGATAGCTTCACTTCAGATGTACCTTCATAAGTAATGTATAATATATCCCAGATTTCTTTACCAGTAGTATAAGTAGAGATACATATGTAATCCTCAGATTTTAGTACATAGAAAAAATAGTTCAAGCTTTTTGCATTCAGTTGTGCTAAATCACGATCATCAAATTTCCATTCAGTAAAAGGAAGTTCAATTTTAACGCCATTAACAAGTCTAAATGGTGCTTCATAACCATCTTTAACAAGCATCCACATGCGATAATTAATATATTGAAAAGAGGTAGACATGCGAGTTTTCTAAAAATTAAAAGGTATGTTATCAAACAAAGGTGGATAAGTGATGGAATAACCTTCAGCAATATTTTTATTACCAAAGTCAGCCATGGATCAAATTCAAAAGTTTTTCAAAACTAGATTTTATGAATCGCACTCTAACACCTCTTGAAAGTTCGTTAGGGATGTTAAGCCCTTGTGAACTAGTCCTGAGGCTAACTAAGAGGCAGGGGGGAGGGGGGGTGAATTGGTTATTTTAAAAAATTCAAGAGAAAAAATAATTTAGAAAAATCTTTTTGAATGTTTTAAAATAATTACAGTTTTGCGATGATGTGCAGATGTTCAACAATAACAGAATAATAATCACAATCACACAATCATCATCAGAAAAATAAATATGGAAGATAATCAGAAAGAACACACCAGAATTTATAGTGGTTCGATCAACTTGACCTACGTCCACTCCCAGAAGCCTCTCCTCTGGGTATTGCACTAACACTAAGTGACTCTCCTTCTACTCCCATAGTAAGGCAGAGAAGCCTATACAAAACTCCTTTCCACCAACTCGATGAGGCAGAGAACCTGGACTCCTTTTGCTTCCTCATGAAGCAAGCAGAGAACATGGACTACTTTCGCTTCCTTCTGAAGCAGGCAGAGAACTTGGACTCCTTTCGCTTCCTCCTGAAGTAGGCAGAGAACCTGAATCTTCTTACAGATGATCCTACCATAGAGACACCAACAAGATAAGAGACGACGATCAGAGAAGATAACTCGGATCCTTACTTGGAGCAACCTTTGTGAACACCTAAAAAGACTCCCCCTCACAAGATCCTCTCTCTCTCTCCCAAGCTCTCTCTCTCTCAAGGTTCTCTCTGGTAAGGAAGGTGGTAAAAGATCTTTCTTGTTAGAAGAAAAAGATCTTAAATAGTAGGGCTTAAACATTACCCTAAATCTTAACTGGTCATCAAAGATCATCCAGGACGATCGGTCGATCATCCTGTATGATCAGTACAAAATCACATATATCAACCTAGACGATCTAGTTTCTCTAGATGATTAGAAGACAAAATTTGTTCAGATCATCCCGTACAATTCTGTGATCATCCATGATGATTAGTATAAATCAGGAATTTCATCTAAAAGATAGCTCAGGTATTCCAAGGAAACTTATGCTGAATGATCTCAAAATGACTTGATCGTTCAGGATGATATCTCTATCGTCCGGTACGATTAGTTTAAAAATGACAAAATTGTCTTATACATAGCTTGGGTCGTAAAGCCAAAACCTGCTGGATGATCTCAAAATGACTTAATCATCCCAGACAATATCTCTATCATCCTGTATGATTAGTTCAAAATCAGGAATATCATCCAGCACATTCCTCAGGTTGTCCAGGTGAAGTGCTCTAGATGGTCAGGATTTTGCATGTATTATCCTGGATGATATTGCGATCATCCAGGATGATATGATCGTATCAATCAAATATTAATTACTATTTTTGATCACTAGACTAATTTAGGCATGATTATAAAGGATCATCCAGGATGATACACGTATCGTCTGAGATGATCATACCAAAATTCTAAAAATAAAAACTTGCCTAAGTCAGTCTGGTGGCTGAGAATTTTTGATTTGAGCATATCATCCTATATGATGGGTCTATCATCTAGGATGATTTGCTTAATCAAACTGACTTAACATGGTTGTCCTAATTAGGGTTTCTATTTTTACTAAATCGTCTAGGATGATACGAATATTGTCTAGGATAATTTGAACTAAATTTGAAACAGAAACTCTAACTCACTAAAACTCTCCCGCTGAGTGTGTGTGTGCAAGGTTACTTAGCATGGGGATCTGTTACATTACACTTGACTCAAGAAAAATGAAAAAGTATATTGACCCTAAGCCACAAAAAGATTGACTCGATATTAGGCTGGCTTGAATTGCAATTGATCCTGTGAACCTAAAAGATTAGTCACTCAAACAGAAACAAAAAGGTTTGCTATCATCAAAATCATAGTTCTTAAAACCAGATTTGTAACAATGGCCTAATCCTATTTATCTGATCTCATAGAATGATTGATCAGACAGTTCATATTCATCCAGAACAGAATAGTTTAAAATGAATTGAAAATTTTAAATAGCCAAACTTTCAAAACTCTTAACCAAATTGAATGAAATTTGAAACACAGATCTGCTCCATCCGCAGTCGATCCGATGGCCCAGATCACTTGCATTGTGTTAAAGTGATGATGATGGTGGCGCGCCGCATTCGTAATCATTGCCAATCATTGGCAATGATTGCACCGTCGGATTCTTTTAAGAAAATTGATTTAAAAAATAATTTAAATAGCCATAAACTTAAAAAATTCACAGAAAATCCAATATTCCACCAAATTAAGTGTTTTTGGTCTCATTGGAGAGATATTTTCATATAGTTTTTGAAAGTATGAGATGTGCCAAGAGGTGGGGTGAATGGTATTTTAAAAATTTAAACCTAAACAGGAGTTCTAATTTTTTTGTACTTTTAAAATAGCAATTTAACAATTTGAATGTGGAAGCTAATAGTTCGTTCATAACAGCGATATTGGTGATATAATTTTTGAATTTCACAATACAAGATCAAAATCAGAATTTTTCACTAAGTAATTAATACTGTAAATAAAATGCGTGAAAAGTAAAGAGTGGCAAAAAGGAAAAAAGCACACCAGAGATTTTTATAGTGGTTCAGTCACTTGACCTACGTCTACTCCCTGGAGTCCTCTACTCCTGGATTTGCACTACTAAAAGTTGACTCTCCTTTTTCTCCCACAGTAAGGTGGAGAAGCCTTTACAAGACTCACTTTCACCTTCCCCGGTGTGGCGGAGTACCAAGCGCTATGTCACCCTCCTGGTGATGGCAGCGAACCTTCTCCTTTTTCTCCCTCCTAGAGACAACAGAGTACCTTGATGATGTTAATCTTGAAGCCTCTCTTCTCTAGAGAACTTTTCCAAGACTCCCCAAAGCTACAAGAGGAGCAAAGCATGCAGCCAGCTTGGAGCCATCGTGTGATCCCCTCACACTCCTTCTCCCTCACGCTCAAGCTCACCTTCATCTTCCTCTCACAAGCCCTGGATCTCTCCAAAGAAAACTTCTCTCTCAAGAGTCCCTTCCTCTCTCAATGCCTCTCACAGCAAAAAGACAGACCAACAACACTCTATTGAAAAATTAAAAGTTCTTTTTAAATCAGGCTTTAGAAACCCTAAAAATTTCAACTTTTTCATCTCTGTTCATACAGTATGATATAAAATCGTACAGTATGATCAGTTCAAGTACAACATCATCCAGTACGAGTACAAATGAACAGTTCTCGAATTCTACACATATCGTACTGTACGATAGGCATATCGTACATGACGATCATGTTGTTTTTAACTGTTCGTATAGGATGATCTATGGGACGATCTCTGGGACGAGCAACTTTGTCTCTGACCATCGTCCAGTACTGCACTATTCATATAGTATGATTAGTTCATTTTCAGTATATCATCCAGTATGATATGAATATCGTACAGGGCGAATATAATAAAAAATCTTGGTTTTGTCTGGTACGATCAAAGGGACGAATGAAATCATCTCTGACCATCGTACGGTATGTTATAATATCATACAATATGATCTAATTTAATTAAGAAACCAAAATTTTATTTCTTGATTACAGGAGATAATTTTGGTAAGTATTAAAATAATCGTACAGTACGATCTGGATCGTACAGTACGAATAGTTCAGAAAATCAAAATTATAAACTTACCAATCTTATTCTGGCGGCTAGGGTTTTTCAATTAAACCTCATCATACAGTACGATTACCATCGTACAGTACGATCAGGTTACAAATCTAATCGTCTGGAAATAGCTGTTAGCCTGAGTATTAATGATCCATCGTATAGTACGATTGAAAATCATACTGTACGATAAGTTTGTAAAATAATTTTTAACATGAAAACAAATCTCCCTCTGTGTATGTGCATGGTTGCTCCTTTTACATACATACTTTTGCGGCAGACTCAAGAAAATAAAAATAAAGAAAATAAAAATTACAAGTTTTTCAATATCTTATTCTACCCAGTTTGAGTCTCCGGCAACCTTGAGAAGTGTGTATCTGACCTAAAATGTTAGTGCTCATAGACAAAGATAAACATTTGTACTCTTAAAGAAAGTCCATATAAATTTAGTAAGTATTAGTTGTCACCATCAAAATTACGTGCTCGGGATCCTGTATTTTAACAATCTCCCCCTTTTTTATGGTGTCAAATAATACTTTCTGATGGCCACAATTGTTATGTCTTCCTTAGCTCCCCCTCAGAAGGATAATTTATTTGAAAATAGGAGGAGAAAAATAAATATTTTTTATTTATTTATAACAAATAGAGTAAACATAACAAGAACAGAGTAAACATAATAAGAGCAACATATAAATAATTGATATCATTAATAGTAAGGACGAAATAACACAGAAACGTCTCTCCCTTTTGACAGCACCAAAAAGGGAAGAACAATAAGTACAAACAAGAACAAAAAGCAACTACAAAGATAAGTAACTAATAAAAGAAAATACAACACAAGTAAACTAAAATATTCAAAATTCGGGATCCTGATCTAGAGGTGGTGGTGGAGGACGTGGAACCACTTGAAAGTATTGATGGACGGACGCGAACTGGTGATCAATAGAGGTGAAGCATTCCCCAAACCATTTCATATCACCTTCATACTGTTGATGTTGTTGAGCAATGTGGGAATCCATCTTAGTTTCCAACCAATCAAGGCGTTGAATAATGTCATCGTGAGGGTAGGCAGGATAGACAGGTCCAGGCGGGTGTATTGGTGGTGGTGGAGGTGCGTCGGCAGGAGCAGCAGCCTCTTCTTCATCAAAATTGGGATCAACATGAGCATCCCCTCGATGGAATAAGATATGAAAAGAGGCATCTGAGTAGAAGATAAGAAGATGATCTGGAGGTAGAGGATAATGAAATTAATATTTAGCATCTAGGATGTAGCCTACGACATGTCCTAAAGTAAGATTTAGTTTTCTTCGAGCACTGGGATATCGGAAAGCAGACAGAGTATGGATATAATCAAAAATCATCCAAGCTTCATTGAATTTGGTGCCCGACATTATCATGTAAGTGACCACATATAGCAGTGGAGTAATGTGTGTGCGGTCTCCAGCTTTGGGTATTATAGATGTGCGAAGAACCTGTTGGGTAATGCGTGAATTTTGATTAAGGGTTTGGACAAGGGGCAGGTGTTGATTGGATGGGACATTTCTAAGTGTCATGTTAACTGAAGTCCAATCATAATCATTTATGAGCATAGATTGGGGACGAGGGCCTTCAGTGGATAGGCCAATGTGTTCAGCTATGTCGTTTATAGTGATAACAACATGTTTGCATACATAGGAGGTAATGGTGGTGTTCTCATGGTCAATTTTTAGATTTGCAAGAAATTTGAAAAGAAGTTCGGAGTGGAAGGGAAATGCGAGATTCACCAAAAATTGAAGAGTGGTGGAGGCAAAAAGATTCATCACCTCGAAGTTTAGAACCGCCCTATTTAACATGCAAGACGGGGTGATTTTGGCTTCTTTGAATTTATTATACGCTTTCTCATCGGCAGCGGAGAGAAATCGATCATCGAACCATCAAGAGGAGGAAGAGCTCCCCACGATCATTCGGCTACGCTTGCTTCCACCAGACATTGATGAGAACGTGGATGAAGAGATTGAGGAATTTGAAGAGGATCGAGTGGGCATAACCAGAGAATGCCTCCAATTTATAGAAATTGTGAAGTAACATACAGTACGATGAATGATCGTACAGTACGATATGTGCAATTATTTCATCTGGACAACTTTTCAGAAAAAGCGAGTCAAATCGTACAGTACAATCAGAATCGTACTGGATGAATGTGAGTGAGAGGCGTTCATCCTGAGAAGTCGTCTGAATGACTTTTGATGAAATTAATCGTACAGTATGAACGAATGTTCATACAGTACGAACGGTCATTAATTTCATACCGGCCGAGTTTAAATTCATCCCAATCTATATTGACACGTGTATCGTACCGTACGATGAGTGGTTCATACAGTACGATGCCCAATAATGTGTATCGTACAGTACGAGTGGTTATTTATATAATACGATATGCGACAGGATAGATCTGAACCGTTGATGGAGTGGAAGGCTGAGATTTGAGTATGTTTGAGATAATCGTATGGGATAATATTGGATCGTACAGTACGACGTGCAGAGAAATTTAAGATTTAGGCTTCAGCAAGGTGAATGTGAGAGAATCAGGAAAGTCCCTTTTTTCTAATTAAAAAGACTAAACACACAAACACTCTTATTATTATTATTATTATTATTTTTTATTTTAAGCTTGAATGTCTATGACACCTAATTTTATTCTCAGGGTACTAAAGGTGTCATAAGCTAACGATTTTATAAAAATGTCAGCCAATTGATCTCGAGTCGTAATGTGATGCAATTTAATATCTCCTTTGGCTACATGATCTCTTATGAAGTGATGTCTAATGTCTATATGCTTTATTTGTGAGTGCTGAATTAGATTTTTAAATATGCAAATTGCACTAGTGTTGTCACACATTACTGGGATGGTTCCTATAAGTAATCCAAGTTTTAAAAGCTATTATTTTAACCTAAGGACTTGTGCAACACAGCTTCCCACCGCTATATATTCTGCTTCAGCTATTGAGAGGGCTATCAAATTCTATTTTCTACTGGACCAAGAAACTAATGATTGTCCAATGAATTGATAGGTACCAGAGGTGCTTTTTCTTTCTACCCTATATCCTACAAAATCTAAATCTGAGTACCCTAAGATCTCAAACGTAGTGCTATGTCTAGGATACCAAATTCCTAAGTTTGGGGTGCCTAGTAGATATCTAAGAATTCTTTTGATAGCAGTCATGTGAGATTCTTTTGGATCCGCTTGAAAACGAGCACAGAGACAAATACTAAACATTATATCCAGACTGCTGGTAGTTAGGTAGAGAAATGATCCAATTATTCCCCTATACTTCTTCTGATCTACTGACTTCCCATTTGAATGTTTATCTAATTGAATGTTAGAGCTCATGGGAGTATTCATGGCCTTAGCATTTTCTATTTCATACTTTTTAAGAATATCTTTGATGTACTTAGATTGGCTAAGAAATATTCCACCTTCCATCTGTCTCACACTAAACCCAAGGAAGTTATTAAGTTCTCCCATCATACTCATTTCAAACTCATCACTCATTATTTTTGAAAATTCATCACATAAGATTTTCTCTGAAGATCCGAACAAGATGTCATCTACATAAATCTGAACAATGAGTATCTCATCTCCTAACTTTTTCAAGAATAAGGTGGTGTCCACACTACCCTTAACAAAGCCTCTATCTAGTAGGAATGTACTAAGTCTTTCATATCAGGCTCTTGGTGCTTACTTTAGTCCATATAGTGCCTTTTTCAACTTAAACACATGATATAGAAATTGTGAGTTTTCAAATCCTAGGGGTTGTTCAACATAGACATCCTCTTTGATTACCCCATTTAGAAAAGTGCTCTTAACATCCATTTGATATAATTTGAAACCCTTGAAGCAAGCAAAGGCTAAGAGTACTCTAATGGCTTCTAGTCTTGCCATAGGTGCAAAGGTTTCTTCAAAATCTATTCCCTCAATTTGGTTGTACCCCTTTTCTACTAATCTAGCCTTATTTCTCACTACTATGCCAAAGTCATTCATCTTATTTTTAAAGACCCACTTAGTTCCAACCACACTTTATTCTTTAGGTCTCTTGACTAGTTCCCATACATCATTCCTAATGAATTGGTTCAACTCTTCTTGCATTGCTAGGATCCAAAATTCATCTCCTAAGGCTTGATCTATATTTATGGGTTTAATCATAGATATAAATGTAGAATGACTAACCTCTTTTCTAAGTCCATGCCTAGTTTTTACACCTTCTGATGGGTCTCCTAAGATCAGTTCTTTAGGATGACTAGAAGAATATTTCCAATCTCTAGGCCGTTGCTCCTGAGGTTCTGCCCTAGTCGCTATGGTAATGGTTTCTACTCCCTGAATAATCTCAACTTCTTCTTCTTCATGATTAGATTCAAAGATCTTATTGGATTCATTAAATACCACAAGGGTAGACTCTTCTACTACCAGGGTCCTCTTATTAAATATTCTATAGGCTTTACCTACAGATGAGTAGCCTAAGAAAACTCCTTCATCAGATTTAGGATCGAACTTTCCTAAGGGTGACTTTCCATTGATTAAGATGAAATATTTGCAACCAAAAACATGTAAGTGGGAAAGATTGGGTGTCCTGCCCTTAAGCAACTCATAGGGTGTCTTATTAAGTTTGGATCTAACATTTACCCTATTTAGAACATAGCAAGTAGTATTCACTGCTTCTGCCCGAAAATATCTAGGAAGAGTGTATTCAGCTAACATTGCCCTAGCAGCTTCAACTAAAGTTTTATTCTTTCTTTCTGCTATTCTATTTTACTGAGGAGTCCTAAGGGCAGAGAAATTATGTTCTATTCCTATCTCTTGATAGAATGATTCAAACTTATCATTCTCAAATTCTCCACCGTGATCACTATGGATTGTCGTAATTTCACATCCTAATTTTTTTTTAATCCAAGTAGAGAAAGTTCTAAACTCTTCAAATGACTCACTCTTATGTGCTAAGAATTTTACCCAAGTAAACCTAGAGTAGTCATCCACTATCACAAATCCATAAGATTTCCCTCCTAGGCTAGCAGTACTAACAGGTCCAAGTAGGTCAATGTGTAAAATTTCTAGTGGCCTAGTGGTGCTGATATCCTTAATTGAATAAAATGATGATTTCACTTATTTTCCTAGTTGGCAGGCATCACATAGATGGTTCTTGGTAAAGTCTAACTTAGGTATGCCTCTAACTAGGTCTTTCTGAGTGATGTTCCTAAGTGTTTTCATGCTAGCATGGCATAGTCTCTAATGCCATAGCCACGAGTCATCAGCTATTATTTTCAGACACAGAGTTTGAATTTTCAATGCAGTTTAAATCTAACATATAGACATTATTTAGGAATTTTCCTTCTAACACATGTGTACCATTTAAGCTAATCATGCATTTATTAGAAAGAAACTTAATGTCAAAGCCCTTGTCACATAGTTGACTAATACTTAAAAGGTTATGCTTTAAACCATCAACTAAAAGTACATTTTTAATTACCAAATTCTTAGAGTTTTCAATGATACATGAGCCCACCACTTTTCTGGTGGTGTTGTCTCCCAAAGTTACCTTGCCTCCTGACCTGACCTCCAGTGTCACGAACTGCTTCATGTCTCCAGTCATGTGTCTCGAGCAGCCACTGTCCAGGTACCACATGCTCTCACTAGGTCTTTTGTGAGAGCATCCCTACAATTTTAATCACAGTTTAGTTTTGGGAATCCAAGCTTGTTTGGGTTCCACCTTATGCTTGTATGGATGAAATGTATGCAGGTTATGATGTGATGAATGCAGCTTAGGTCTCCACACTAGATGTGCCCTATGGTGAATTATGCACATGCGGGCTATGTGACCTAGCATGCCACAAGAATAACACCTAACACCGAGAAATGGGTTCACTAATCTACGGGGGTGGTAGTGCCTATTTTTAGGTTTGGATGATGCATGCTGTGCTGGTTTTGAATGACATGGTTCACATGGTGGAGGCTGAAAAAACTCAGCAAACGTGGGAAGTGTTTTATTATTTTCAAATGCATGAAGTTTTTTATTTAGAAATTGATTCTCTTGGTTAAGGCTTGCAAATTTAAATCTCAATGTATGCTCACTTCTATCTAGTTCATCTGCTAGTTCTTCTAGTTCCTTAAATGCATTCTCTAGTTCAATATATGATGATTTCAAGGTATCGTGTGCAGTGGTTAACTCAATATGCTTCTTGTTTAATGCATCATATTCATCAAGCAGAGACATATGATCTCTATCCAATTCAGAAAAATCTTTAACTACACTAGCATGCTCCTTTTGTAAAGTACTAAACTCAGTGTTAAGACTAACATGCTTTTTCTTTAACTTTCTATACGAGTCATGAATTTTTTTAGAAATAACCAATAGCTCATCATAAGAAAGTTGGCATACCTCATCTTGATCTGATTGATCAAGATTATCATTAGCCATAAGACATAAATTTGTTACCTCCTCCTCTGCTTCTTCTTCTGATGATTCTGAGACAGAGTTGGCCCAAAATGCTTTTTGTGTCTTAGACTTGCCCTTCCTGAACTTTGACATTTCCTCGCCCTTTTCTTTGGATTGATGAGTCTTAACATTTGGGCAATCAGCTCGAAGATGACCGGGTTTCCTGCACTCAAAGTAAATTGTGTCAGATGTAACTTTAGTATTCTTTGAGCTTTTACCTTTGTTCCAATTGCTTTGATGACGGCATTGCTTTCATTTCAGAAAATTTTGAACTGATGAGTCATCAAGGCTATGTCGTCATCTTCCTCCACTGCAGAGCTGTCACTTTCAGAATTGTTCGCTTTTAAGGCCACCGTTCGCTCCTTCTTCTTTTCACCTGCATCACTTTGTCGTTGACTCACTCCTTGCTCGTAGGCAATGAGTGATCCAAGCAAGTTGTCAATTGAATAAATATTTAGGTCTTTTGACTCAGTTATTGCAGTAATTTTCACATCATACGAACTAGGAAAACATCATAATATTTTGTTCACTTTCTCCGAGTTAGACAACTCTCTCCCTAAAGCATGCAAAGATGTCACTATCTGGGTGAATCTAGTGTACATTTCAGAGATAGTTTCACTAGGTTTCATGTGGAATAGTTCGTAATCATGTAGCAGTATGTTCAGCCTAGATTGTTTGACCTCACTAGTTCCTTCGTATGTGATACACAGTTTGTCCCAAATTTGCATACCAGTAGTACAGGTAGACACTCGCATATAATCTTCTAATTTTAATGTGCAAAAGAAATAATTTAAGCATTTAGCATTTAACTGTGCAAATTCTCTATCCTCATTGCTCCATTCATTAAAAGCTAATTCCATTTTAACTCCATTCAACATACGAAATGGTTCAGAATAACCTTCTTGAATCAACATCCACATGCGATAGTCTAGAGACTGTAAAAATGTAGACAAGCGTATTTTCTAGAAATTAAATGGTATATTGTCAAATAAAGGTGGACGGGTTATAGAATAACGCTCCGCAGTGTTATGGTTACTAAATTGAGCCATGGATCTTATGTTTCTAGGTTTTCTAAAACACTATTTTGAAACCCTGCTTTGATACCACTTGAAAGTATGAGATGCGCCAAGAGGGGGGGTGAATTAGTATTTTAAAAATTTAAATCTAAACAGGAGTTCTAATTTTTTTTTGTATTTTTAGAATAGCAATTTAACAACTTGAATGCAGAAGCTAATAGTTCATTCACAATAGCGATATTGGTGATATAATTAGCGAATTTCATAATACAAGATCAAAATCAAAATTTTTCACCAAGCAATTAATACTGTAAATAAAATGTGTGAAAAGTAAAGAGCGATAAAAAGGAAAAAGCACACAAGAGATTTTTATAGTGATTCGATCACTTGACCTACGTCCACTCCCCGGAGTCCTCTACTCTGGGATTTGCACTACTAAAAGTTGACTCTCCTTTTGCTCCCACAGCAAGGCGGAGAAGCCTTTACAAGACTCACTTTCACCTTCCCCGGTGTGGCGGAGTACCAAGCGCTATGTCACCCTCCTAGTGACGGCAGCGGACCTTCTCCTTTTTATCCCTCCTGAAGACGACAGAGTACCTTAATGATGTTGATCTTGAAGCCTCTCTTCTCTAGAGAACTTTCCCAAGACTCCCCAAAGCCATAAGAGGAGCAAAGCATGCAGCTAGCTTGGAGCCACCATGTGATCCCCTCACACTTCTTCTCCCTCACGCTCAAGCTCACCTTCACCTTCCTCTCACAAGCCCTAGATCTCTCCAAAGAAAATTTCTCTCTCAAAAGTCCCTTCCTCTCTCAATGCCTCTCACAATAAAAAAGATAGACCAACAACACTCTATTGAAAAATTAAAAGTTCTTTTTAAATCAGGCTTCAGAAACCCTAAAAATTTCAACTTTTTCATGTCTGTTCGTACAGTACGATATAAAATTATACAGTACGATCAGTTCAAATATAGCATCATCCAGTACAAGCACAGACGAACAGTTCTAAAATTCTACACATATCGTGCTGTACAATAGGCATATCATACAAGACAATCATGTTATTTTCAACTGTTCGTACAGGACGATCTGTGGGACGATCTCTTGGACGAGCAACTTCATCTCTGACCATCGTCCAGTACTGCACTATTTGTATAGTACGATTAGTTCATTTTCAGGATATCTTCTAGTATGATATGAATATCGTACATGATGAATAGAACAAAAAACGTTGGTTTCGTCTAGTACGATCAAAGGGACGAATGAAATAGTCTCTGACCATCATACGGTCTGATATAATATCATATAGTACAATCTAATTTAATTAAGAAACCAACATTTTATTTCCTGATTACAGGAGATAATTTTGGTAAGTATTCAAATAATCATACAGTACGATCTGGATCGTACAGTTCGAATAGTTCAGAAAATCAAAATTATAAACTTATCAAACTTATTCTGGCGGCTAGGGTTTTTCAATTGAACCTCATCGTACAGTATGAATATCATCGTACAGTATGATTAGGTTATAAATCTAATCATCTGGAAAAAGCTGTTAGCCTGAGTATTAATGATCCATTGTATAGTACGATTGAAAATCATACAGTACGATAAGTTTGTAAAAAAAAATTTTAACATGAAAATAAATCTCCCTCTGTGTGTGTGCATAGTTGCTCCTTTTACATACATGCTTTTGTGGCAGACTCAAGAAAATAAAAATAAAGAAAACAAAAATTACAAGTTTTTCAATATCCTATTCTACCCAATTTGAGTCTTCAGCAACCTTGAGCAGTGTGTATCTGACCTGAAATGTTAGTACTCATAGACAAAGATAAACATTTATACTCTTAAAGGAAGTTCATATAAATTTAATAAGTATTAGTTGTCACCATCAAAATTAAGTGATCGGGATCCTGGATTTCAACAATTTTTAATAAAATTAAAATCAAAATATTTTGTCCACTGAAAGAAGAGCTATTTGGTTTTGTTCAGAATCCAAATATCTCAATTTTCTCATAATCTAGTGATTAAAATGAGGCCATATTTTGGTGAAATATTTTTGAGCTTCTTAGGCATGTTTTGCATTTTTCCTAGGACCAGATGCTCAAAGGGTTACTATGAGATGAATTTTCAAAGTAATGGGTCCATTTTGGACCCAAAACTTTAAAAATTAATAACTCTCCATATTGGTAGAATTAGGTTATCTATTTTCTATGGTGTGCATGCATATGTCTCAAGGTTAGGTGACCAAAATTTCAAACCTATTTGACACTAGAGACTCCTAGAAAAAATAATTAAGAAAAAGGTCTAGCCAACTTAAAAAAATTATAAGAAATTATACACATACCCAATAGGGGTGAAACTCTAGAACTTTAAACCTAGTGACATTATACACCTAAGGCCCAGCTTTTAGTAGATTTGGAGGTCATTAAGTTAGAAAGCTAAACAAGTTAAAATTTAGCCCTATTTATGACTCAGAAACTTCAAAAAATTATAATAAATCAAAATTTAATCCAAAAATTACAAATAATATATTAAACTGACCAAATATTAATTCTCCATTTAAAAAAAATAAAAGCCCCATCACTGGACTTGTAATATTACTTTAATTTAAGTTTTAGTGAAAATTAATAATTAATTATATAAATTAATTAAAAATATTAAAAATACAAAATAAATTTTAAATACCTAAAAAAACTCCCATGGGTCATCCCTAAACTTTGGAAGTGATTTCATGTAATTTAGGATGAGTTTGGATCAAAACAATCAAAACCTCCTTAATTAAATAATTTAAAAAATCAAATAATTAACCAAACTTTGAAAAATCATAACTATTTGTAGAAAACTTCAAATTGGGAAAACTCAAAGGCATTGTACTCCATATAAGGCTTAATATTTATTAAAAGCTTCAAAACTTCAGAAATCATGTAAAATCAAAAAGTCAACATTTGGGGCAACTTTAGTTCAAATTTTAACCAAAACTTCAAACGTACATAACTAAATATAGAAAAATTCAAATTCAGCATACTTACAGTCTAATTGATTAATCCAGATTCTATATTTTTGAAAGCTCTAGATCAATCTACCTTCATATCAAACTCCAACCTTATCTAATCCTATATAATCATTCAAGTGATTATAATTGATATAGATCATCCAAAATCATCCAGAAAGAAAATATCAATTACTATTGATCTAGTTTATCCAACTTATCTTAAATTAACATTTAAGAAATTATATTTTCATTTGCTCAATCCTATAAAAAATATGATTGGACAACATAAATTTAATTAGTTATAAATTAAAGTTTATAGTCATACAAGAGTCTTTATGTTAATCACGTTAACCGATGCACCCGAATCAAAGAGAACTCTGGATAACTTGATTTTTCCCACATTTACAGTGATATAAAGTAGACGATTATGATTGGCCGTTCTTAGGAGTAGATCCTCATCAGAAAAGGTTACTCTTGGGATTTCCTTAAAGTATAAAGCTTCTTCTTTAGAAGTTGAAGCCATCTGAGCCAAGTAGATCTCTGGGTCGAGAAGTGCTTTAATTAAGGATTCCCTCATTTCTTTAGAGAGGATGAGAGTGTCATAGATGCTCAACTTAGCAGCCAACTTTTTAAGATAAGCTAAGACATTATAATCAACTTTTGGAACATCAAGAGATGGACCCAATAGATTTGAAGGAATATTTGATTGTTAAGTAGGGATTTGAATTGGATTATCAGAAATAACTTGCTTTCCTTTTTCCTAAGGAAGAAGCCTAGGGGGTAAGACCTTACCACCTTGCAGTTGTACTTGTATGATATCCTCTAAAGGATAAACTGTAGTGGGGTCTATCCTCTCCTTTGGCGATTATTTGTCATTTTCTGAAGGGGAATATGAATCTGAAAAGTCTATCATGATGGGACACCCTTGAAAATTAATTTTGGGGGTGTCACCATCTGATAAGGCTGTAGATTCAATCATCCCTTAAGAAATAAAATCTAGGGAGCTGAGTTTTTGAATGTCTTAGTTGATCTCAGTTAAATTTTGATCATTATCAATAGAAGTATCATTTTGAATCACATTCTCAATATTAATCATAAAAACATTCATAGAAGGATTGTTCTTTTTTATAGATTTTTGACCCTTTACCTTTGATGGGGCAAAGTAAAAGTCAGATAACATCAAAGGGGATAGTGGTTTTGGGCCACCACCTGCCATTTGTACATATCTATCATCCTCACTTTTCCTCTCTACAAAAGTATCTCTTTTTTATTTTTATCAATTACAGTTGTTGCTACAACTAATGGAGAGAAAACTGTCCAAACATCCTCCTGCAAAGCCTCAAGGCCAACCTCCCATATTGGGCCCCAGGCTCTCATCGGTAACTATTAAGAAAATGAAAAAATTTGTTAATCGACTTTTTAAATGCCCGAGATAATGCTATATCCCAACCATATTCAATTGAGAGAGAAAGATTAGAGTTTTTACCTGAGATAGACTTGACAGATCTCTGATCTGGATCGACCAGGTATTCATTTAGAATTATGATATTTTCTTGATGAAAATTCTTTTCAAGCCAGTCTTTAAAGACAAAATAGTCTTTGATTACATGGCCCAACATGCGATGATATGGGCAAAAATTAGGGTCATCCTTTTATTTGCCTCTTTCAACTTCTTGGCCTCTAGCAATCAAAAATCTAGTTTCTTCAAAAGACTCTTGAAAATTTTTCTTACCGACTCTTTTTTAAAGGGATAAGGGCGAGCCAATGTCTCTTTCAAAGAAATCAGGTAAGGATCCCTGGTGGACTGAGGAGTTACCTGGAATGATTGAGGTTTTCAGATTTGCTAGGGTGAAGGCCCAGTGAACTGAGGACTAATAGGTTTCTTCCCCTTATCAATTATAAACACCATAGCAGCTCTCTTTTCGAATAATTTCACTGGCTTGTTAACTTTCTTCTCCTTTGAAGCATCCTTTAGGAATGGCATTTTGGAAGCCTCTTCTTGTAGATTATTAGCTTTGTTGAGAAGTTTTCTAAGTTTTAATAGTGAAATCCTTCAACATAAAAGTAATAAGCCCATGGATTTTCTTTATCAGAATTTCCACAGCATGTTGTTCTTGTAGTTGATGTTCACACTTCATTGAGAGATTTTGCCATCTCAAGATATAGTCAACTTGAGACTATCCTGGTTTTTATTTCTCGACTACGAGATCACCCACAGTTACTCTCTGCTGAGCTCCTAAGAATCTCCTTAAGAATAGACCCTCGAGCTTTGTGAATGTTTTTACTAAACCATTTGGTATATTTGCATACCACAAGAAAGCAATACCAGAGAGACTACTGACAAATTGGTGAAATAATAGAGCATCTGACCCTCTTGCATTGCAACAGCTTGCTCGAAAGTGGGCTAGATGCTGTCTTAGGTTTTCTAAGCCATTGAAAAATTTAAAAGAAGGTGGCACAAAGCACTTTGGATAAGGAACTTGGTCATATTTTTCGTGGTAGGGCCTACCCTTTGGAATAGATACAATTCCTTGTGAATGGGCTAAGGCCTCCCTTACTTGTAACTCAACCATCTATTTGATATCAATCTAGGGTTAAGCTAAAGAAACTGGGAGAACTGTAGGCTAAACATGTTGATTTATAGGTTGAACTGAGGGAATTGGTCCTAGTTCAGGAACCTTCAAACTGACCTCTGGCTGTCCACTCTGATCGGCCACTGATTGAACTATAAGTTGTGATGGGTTAACCTGAGATTATTGAGTCTTTATTAACTAATCCTGTATTTCTTTAAGCTGTAGGGACATCTCAGCAATCTGTGTTTCTAGAGTTTTGATATGTTGGCCATCGTCTCTATTCTTTGTAGATTCATCTGGCCCAAGAGTTGTTGAACTCTCTTCCTTACAAGGATGGAGTTTTGAAGAATCAACATCCTTGGATGACGCTCGAGTATCAACCATACAAATATCTCCTGCTAACTCTTCTTCTATAAATAAATCATCTATCTTTGGATCGAAGGCTTCAATCGCCTTCTTTTTAAGAATTTTATGGATATCCTGGGCTACCTCATCAACTGATCTTCCATCAATTACTTCTGAGTTAATCGGTAAATATCCTTTAAATGAAAGTACTTGGTTAAGTTCTTCTCCTTAGAACTTAGCAAGGATATATTCAACTTTAATATCCTCTTCTATAACTGTTTCTGATACTAGTTGGTCTAGCATTTCTTCATCATCATTAGAAACTATCCCCTCCCCTCTGACTATCCCGAGGTCGGTAGTCGTAAGGGTGGCATCCTTGATAGGTCGAGGGACATCTACCATAATTGGTGATAAAGGAGTTTGGAGTGTTAAAGTTCCAATATCAACAAGGGTAGAGTCTTAGCTTCCCTGAATAGGGAATCGGGGGATATCAATTGGTGGTAGATCAAGTCTATCTTAAATCTTTATCCCTACAGATTAACTTAACTTCTTTGGTACATACTACTTTTTAGGTGACATAGGCCTCTTATCCTTCACATTTACTGATTGCAAATCTTTAATAACCTCTTTAGATTTGGCTATCACAGGAGCCAACTTAGACAATGAAGTTAGATTATTAAAGAGCTTTCATAAATCTAGAATCTAGATTGATCTTAGGATCTAGATTGATTTAAGGTCTTGATAAATCCCATGGTTTGGATAAATCTTAGGATTTGGATTAGTCTTAGTGATCTCATATAAAAAAAAGGTCAACATGCTTTACTTGACTGATAGCAGACCTGATATTATGTTTAGTGTTTATCTCTGTATTAGATTTTAGGCTGATCCAAAAGAGTTTCACCTGATTGCTATTAAGAGAATCCTTAGATATTTCTTAGGGACCCAAGACTTAAGAATTTTGTATCCTAGGAATAACACTTCTTTCAAAATCATAGGATATTTTGATTCAGATTTTGCAGGATGCCGAGTTGATAGAAAAAGCACCTCTGGGATATGTCAATTCATAGGATAATTCTTAGTCTCTTGGTCCAGTAGAAAAAAAAAACTCAGTTGCCTTGTCCACTACTGAAGCTGAGTACACTGCTCACTTATGCTGATGAACTTGGTTTCTAAATGAGATTTTTGCCTTATTTTTGTTTAGAATCATGTAAGCAGTGATTGACTCCTCTAAAACAGTTAAAAGAAGAAACATTGATGATTATTTCTCTTCCTCTATTCCTCTAATGGTGTATTTTTCTTTTTAAATCAAAATATTTTTTAAAATAAAAAAGTTAGACTTTGAAATAGAGATCTATTTTATCTTCCTATAGTAATCTATCTCATATGAGTAGTATTCCAAATCATTGAATCACTTTTGTGTTTTCTTAATCAGGTGGTTGCATTTATCATATGAGAATGATTCTATTTTATGGGTTACTATTTCTTATTTAAGAAAGTGAGTTTTTCTTCTCTTATATCTGGAAGATATTCTCACAACTTAGATTCTTTTAGAGTTTTTAAAAGAAAGGAAGCTCACAAAAAATACACAAAGTGCGCTAATCAACTAAAAAAGAGGCACAAAATGAGCCCAACATTAAAAAGATGCACAATATTTGCCAATAAATTAAAAGATACACAAAGTGTATCAAAAATTAAAAGATGTGTAAAGTGTGCCAAATAATTGAAAAAAGAGGCAAAAAATGAGCCCACAAAGAAATAAGCTTCCTCCTCTTTCAAATCTTTAAAAATCTTGGAAGAATCCATATGCCACTTAATATATACAAACACTTGAGATTGAAAATCATGATTTCTGTTTCTTTACTTTGCAATACTCCTTTATTAGATATTTTTTTGAAACAAAGTTTGAAAGAATCACTTTTCTTATCTAATTTCTTTTCTTATGAATTAGATTTTTGTTTAAAAGGAATTTGAACCTATAAGGTGTCTGAGGTAGGATTTAAAAAAAAAAATTTCCAACTTTTCTAAATTTCAGCATTGTCAATTCATTTCTTTTGAGTTATTAAACTTAAACTTAAGGTAATTCTATCATTTATCGGAGTTGATCGATTCAAAAATAAAAAATAAAAAAAAACTTTGTCTTTGTTTTCTTTTTCATTTCTTATTTTTTTTATTATTTTTCCTAGTATTTTGATTTAAATGCTTTTTTGGAATCCTCTGATCGTTCCTCTCCATTATTCATTTTTTTCCAAATTTTATTCACATCATCCTGGATGATCCACATTGTCCTGGATGATATATCAAATCACCACTTATCATACATCCAATGGTTGATCTGAACCAATTATTGGTAATCATTCTGGATGATCCACTTGTTCATCTTGGAAGATCCACGTTGTAAACATACTGGATGATTTAAATTTGGTTGGTACAATCCATTAATACTAATCATCCTGGATGATCCACCTAATCATCCTGAATGATATTTTTCATCAATGATCATCCAGAATGACTCCTCGGGATGATCACCTGTGTCTAATCATCCTGGATGATATCTGATCATCTTAGACGATATGACTGCCTTTTTTAACAATCACTCTGGATGGTAATAATTGAGCTGATGGTCCTGGACAATCCCACGATCGTCCTAGATGATATTCTAAAATCTATTTAAATAGCCCTTTGAAACCTTATTCTTCACAAAACTCTTCAACCCCTCTCTCACTCAAGCTTTCACCTTTTTGATATGGCTGGCGGCAAAAGATCTCATGCACTTGCAGGTAGCTCTTCCAGGAGCACTATCAATCCTCAATTCACTGAAGTAGCAGATGAAGCAGCATATACCTGCTTCAAATGTGTTAGCATCAACCACTCAAAAATCATAAATCAATCCACCCTTAATTTTGAAGTATTACACCTTTTTGTAAACACAACCCTAGGTTTTATTCTCACTATGGCTTTCCTTTTTAATTTTGAACTCCTGTTTGAGTTTTTTGCTAGTCTCCATTTAAATTCTGATTTCACATCCCTTTAGTCCTACATTAATCACCATCCTGTCGAAATAACTTATCATTATTTCTATAAATTTCTTCGACTATCCACCACTGGAGACAAGCTCCATCTTCTAGCTTCTGATCCTAACTTCAACTAGAACCATGTTAATAATACCCTTATGAATACCAATGCTCACTTTCATGACTCCTCTATCAATTCCCTAGTCAATGATGCATAAATAATCTAGCACATCCTTCACAACTCAATTATTTCAAAAGCTGGAGACAGGATTCACATCACTCCCATCCTTTCACTCACCACCTACTATATCATGGCTAACCGCCAATTTAATACTACTAATCTTCTTATCTGATACATCTAGCACTTAACATGCATTAGGGATCCAGGCCACAAAAGATAGCCAAACCTAGCCCTCAGACACCTAATTGCATATGTTCTTGAATCAAAATATAACATTCAATTCCCTGCTTCACCTGATCACCACTTCATCTTTTACTCAAATAGCTCCTTCCACACCCTCTGTAGTACTCATCATCCCTGTGCGCATGATGAGCCCTGGGAAGAAGAGGAAGGTCCTATTCCTGCACCTACCCCTATCAACTAGCAGCCTCAGATTAATTAGCTAGTACAGAGGTTTGATTAGTGGGATGCCATATTCGATGCCTATGTAGTCTAGCAGCAGCAGCATGACCAGGATATGACCTAGTTCGGGGAGTAGTTTGCTTCCGTTCACAGATTCTTTCAGCCACCACCACCTCCACCTGATCAGAGTTTCTCTTTTAAGTTTTTTTGTGTTTGTTTTTGAGTTTGTGCTTGTTTTTGTACTATATTCTATTTAGTGGTTATTTTTCTATTTCTTCCTTTTTGTGATGTTAAAAGGGGGAATAATGTTAGTGTTGTATTGTTTGCTTATTTTAGTAAAATTTTCTTTTCTTTGCTTATATTATTCTCCTTTATTTTGTGTTTCATTTTTTAAAAAAAATAACAAATAATATTTTTAATATCTACTTGATTTAAAATTGTCTAACAAATATTTATCATCACCTAAAGGGGGAGATTATTGTAAATTTCGATTCAAGTATTATAATTTTGATTATAACAAATATTCCTATTTCTTTGCTACTGTTACTACTGCACATTTATTTTAGTTGCCCTTCCTACTAACCTTTTAGGTCCACAAGATCAATTACAATTCAAGCCAGCTCAAGATTGGGTAGATTAAGACTAAGTCAGTCTATAATTTTAATTCCAATGATTTTTATATTTTCTTGAGTCAATTGTAATAAGGTGGATCCTGATGCTTAGTAACCTTGCACGCACACACTCAGGGGGAGAAATTTGGTAAGTTAGAGAGTTTTTTATTTTTTGATCATATCATACAGGATGATCCAAAATTGCCCTAGATGATCAGTTCAAAATAGAAACTTTAATTGGGGCATCTGGGTCAAGTAAACCTGATTAAGCAAATAGTCATAGACGATTCTCCCATCGTCCTGGATAATATGCTTAAATCAAAATCACTCAGCCACCAAATTCATTTAGGCAAGATTTTATAATTCAAAAATTACATTAATTATATAGGATGATCCGAATCATCCTGGCCAATTCATTACAATCATGCCTAAAAAGATCCCTTGAATAAGAGACTAATTATGGTTAAATTGATTAATCACATCATACAAGATGATCTTCCTGATCATCCCGGATGATCCTTTACATTACATGGGATAATCTCCAATCATCCAAGATGAAAACTATGATTTTCTTCTGATTGTCTAGAATATTATTTTGGACATCCTGAGACATTTACAAGATAATTTGTCGATTGCCACTCAAATTGAACTAATCATCCTGGATGATCGTGTAATTATCTTAGATGATATATAGAAATTATTTATTCTAATTATCCATAATAATGGTAATCATCCTTGCTTAAAGACTATTTTTGTAATGATCATACAGGATGATCTATAGATTATCTTGGACGATCTCTGACAATAAGTTGAAATTTAAGGCACTTTTTGAGGCCTCCTATTTAAGCTCTTCTATAGTTGATGATAAAAAATCTTTCTCTATTTTTCTAATCCAAGAGAGCTTAGAGGAGAGAGAGAGAGAGAGTTTGGGAGAGAGGGAGAGGATCTTGTGAGGGGGAGTTTGAGAGGGGATTCACAAAGGTTTCTCTAAGCAAGGATTCGATCATCTTCTTCCTTCTTCATCCTTGGTTCCTTGGTTGCTCTATGGAGACGATCATCAGCATCAGATCTAGGTCCTCTGCCTACTTTAGGGGGGATTAAAAGGATTGTCAAGTTCTCTGCTTACTTCATGAGGGAGTAAAAGGATTCTGGGTTCTCTACCTTCACTAGGAGGATTAAAAAGGATTCAAGGTTCTCTGTCACTAGGTAGGTGGAAAGATTTTGTAAGGGCTTCTCCACCTTGCTGTGGAAGTAAAAGAAGAGACACTAACTGATTAGTGTAATACCTGGAATGGGAGGTTTTGGGGAGTGGATGTAGGTCAGATTTGACCGAACCATTATAAATCTACTATATTCTTTCTACTTATTTTTTCTACATTTATTTTCATTTGTTTTTGTGATCTGATCTGTAATTGATATCTCTAATTTTGGTTATCTACTTCAACTTAGATTTGTTGTGTTTAAAATATTTAAAAAGTCTTCCAAAAAGATTTTTCTTTTTGTGCTTAAAAAATTTTTAAAATACTAATTCACCCCCCCTCTTGGTTAGCCTCAGGCTAGTTCTATAGGATTTAACCACCCTCATGAACTTTCATGTAGGGTGCCTTATTTAGCTTGGACCTAATGTTTACCCTATTCAACATATAGCAGGCAGCATTGACTTCCTCTACCCAAAAAATATCTAGGTAGGTTATACTCACCCAATATTTTCATAGATACCTCTACTAGTATCCTATTCTTCCTTTCAGCTATGTCATTCTATTATGGGTTCTTAATGGAAGAAAAATTATGAATAATCTGTGATTCCTTATAAAACCATTTAAATATTTCATTCCAAACTCTCCACCATCATCACTATGAATTAAAGATATCAAATAACCTAACTTCCTTTAAATCCAAGTGGAGAAGATTATAAACCCATTAAATGACTCACTCTCATGTGCTAAGAAAATTACCCATATGAATCTAGAATAGTCACCTACAATCATAAAACCAAAACTCTTAACACCTAGATGGGTTTTACTTACACATCAAAATAAATCCTTTTGAAGAATTTTTAGTTGCTAGTAGTGATGATTCCCATAATAGAATAAAATAGAATGAAGATCTAATCCTCTTCCCTAATTAACAAGAATCACATTGATGATCCTTAGTGAACTCTAACTTGGGGATGCCTCTAACTTAATCATGTTGGGTTATGTTCCTAAGGTTCATACTAGCAAGACATAGTCACCTATGACATAACTAATATTCATCAACAACAATTTTTAAGCAACAAATATTGTCAAAAGTATCGATGAAAGTAAAATCAAGCATATATATATATTATTAACTCTTTTACATTCCAAAATTATTTTACCATTCAAAGTAATAAGACAATTTTTAGAAAAAAGCTTATTATCAAAATTTTTATCTTATAATTAACTTATACTAAGTAGGTTATAGTTTAATCAATTTATTAAAAGTATATTTTCGATAATGAAACCATTAGATTTGTTAATATACCAGAACCTAGCACTTTCCTAGTGGTATTATCTCCCAATGTTATCTTACCTCCATTCCTAGCCTCTACCATTATGAATTGTTTTAGAGCTCCTATCATATATCTCGAGTAGGCTATATCCAGGTACCACATACTCTCACTGGACTTTTATGATAGCATTCCTACAAAGTTAATAATTGGTTAGTTTTTGAGACTCATGTGAGTTTTGGTCCCACCTTATGCTTGGGAATATGAATGTTATGCATGCTATGATGTGATGCTAATGCTTTGGGCCTCCAAATTAAATTTGTTCTAAAGTGTAATGTGCAAGTGCTTGTAATGTGTCCTGGCATGCCATAAGATAACACCTAACCACTAGAAATGGTTTCACTAGTCTATATGGGCGATAATGCCTCTTCCTTGGAATGTATGATGCATGTTCTATCCTAAGTTGTCTCTTTATATGCATAGGCCCATGTGTGTTATTTTGTAGTGCATTTATTTTCTTTATCAAGTATTCATTTGCACTTTTTTCAACACCTAATTCAACTAATACTTCATGCTCTTTGCTATTTAATTATAATGCATGTTTTTCTAATTCCTTGAATGTTACATCTAATTCAATATGTTTTATTTTTAAGGATTCATGTGATTTTTTTAATTCAATATACTTCTTATTTTGAATTGATGGGTCTTCAAAGTTATATCATTGCTCCCTTCAGCTCCTGAGTCAGTGATATCTATATCATTGGCCTTCAGTATCACTATTTTCTCATTTCTCTTATCACCAGCATCTTAAAGTCTTTGGCTTATATTTTGCTCATAACAAATGAGAGATCCTAGTAAATTGTTAATCGAATACACATTTAAATTTTTAGATTCACAAATTGTAGTTGCTTTTGCATCAAATGATTTAGGAAGCCAACAAATTATCTTGTTAATATTTTCATAATTAGAGAGTTATGTACCTAAACCATGCAATTAGGTGACTAACTTAGTAAATCTAGTATACATATCAGATATGGTTTCACTAAGTTTAATGTAAAAAAATTCATACTTATGCAATAGTAAATTCATACTCATGTAATATAAGTTCAACAATTTCACTACAATACTCTATGATAAATAGTGTATAGAATGATTAGTTCAATTTCTTAACTGATTGTTCTGGATGAATCAATAGTAATATAGTATGATTATTTCAAATTAAAGATCGTATCATATAGGACAAACCAAATATCATCCAGAGAGTGCTCGAGTGAGTCGTATTGTATGATCTATGATCGTATAATATGATCTATAATCAATTGAGATCTCATTTGATTCCTTAATTAGCTAGCCAAATTAGGCAATAATTTAAAAGATCATACAATATGAAAAGATTCTTATAGTACGAATATTACAATTTTTAAATTATAAATTTTCCTATTTTAGGTAAGTTAGGTTCGATAGTGGGATTTCTTACTATACTTGATCATCCATAATGATGTGGTGTTCATATTATATAATTAGTTACATTTTAATATAACTTTTTTCATTTAAATTAAATATTTTAATTATTTTTTATTTGAATTGATTGCATAATATGATTAAGATCATATAGTATGAATTAATAGAAAAATTAAAACATTTATTTTTCACCTTCCTTGTGTGTTTGTGCATGGTTGTTAATCTAGCAAACACCTTTTTTATATATTGACTCAAGAAAATGTAAAATTACAATTTCTTCAATATAAAATTTAATTCACACACTGATATAGCATAGTCTTGAGCCTGGATCTTTAGTCCTTCGTGTATGCTATTACCTGAAATGTTAGTAGTGTACACAAAAAATATCCAAAATAATATGTAGCAATAAGTAGATAATCTTCCAATAATATTTGTAATCATCAAAGCATACAAATGGGATCCCAAATTGTAACATATTTAACATTTTAGAGAAGATGGTCCCCTTTTAAGGTAGATAGTTGTTAGCATCTTCATACATATCAGCTTAATTAATGGAAAATAGTTGCAAATATCCTTTAATATTGTGCTCATTACCCTCGTGAGAATATTTAATACACTTATGTAGGGAGGAAGGCATCATTCTATATTCATGAAGCCAAAGTCTACCTAGAAGAGCATTAAATGAAGCCTCTAAATCTATAATATATAACTTGCCTTTAGTTCTAAGGATATCAATATCAAGCAGTAAGGTTATATAACCCAAGCCCACTCACCTTATTTATTGAATCCTCATGACATTATTTTATTAGAATTGAGTTTGTTAGTATCTGCTTATAAATAGGCAAGAATTCTGAGAGTTATTATGTTTGTTAATGCACAAAGATCAAAAAGGACATAAAACTTGAAGTTGTCTATATTTATAGAAATATATAATGGGTGATTGTGGCCTGTTATTCCCAATAATAACCCTTCATTAGAGAATGTTAGTCCTAGAATGTTTTTAAAGTATAAAGCATCACTAGACTACATTATCTATAATTGAGCTATATAGATGTCTGGGTTGAGTAAAGCTTTGATCAAAGCCTCCCTCATTTCTTTGAAAAGAACCAAAGCATTATAAATATGCAATTTCATTGGCAATTTTTTAAGATGGGCAAAAGTATTATATTCCACTTTAGGAATGTTTGAATTAGCATCTTGATCTAGTTGAGGTTGTCCTAATGTTTCTGGATTATTAGTAACTTACTTTCCTTTATCATTTGTAGAGATCCACGGTCATAGAACTCTACTATTATGGAGGTTCACTTGAGCTACCTCTTTTATGGAAGAAGTCACTAGCTTATTTACTTCTTTATCATTAATTACCTTTAAACCTTCATCATAATATTCATCTGAATAAGACAACTCGTTCCCTATACTAATAGGACCACCCTGAACATCAAGGATAAGGGAATCACTTTCAAAAAAGCACTAATTAGATTCTTTTAACTTACTTAAGTTTATTTTAGATTTCTGGGAATTTTTTTCATTTTAAGTGTTTAATATAGTTGTTATATAATCTTCATCAGATATAGGCATGATATACATTGAGTTTTTCTTCATTTCTTTCTTAGACCCATGAGGGACAAAATAGAAATAATACAATATAAGAGGTATAAAGGCTTTAGATCCTCCATCCATAGCGATTATATTTTAATTATTTACATTTAAAATTTTATTTATTTTCTACTCATTCTAAAGTATTGAAGACTGACAAGTAACCTTCTTCTTGAGTTTTTTAATCAAAATTTTATTCTAGATTTCCTCCTTGTAAGCTATCAAATCAACTTAAGTGGGACTGTAAACTCCCTGATATACTTGAGCAAATAAGCAATATAACTTATTTAGAATCTTTTACAAAGATTGGGTTTGGTAATATCCCAACTGTTAGCGGGATTTAAAATTGAAAATTATGGAGAAGGCTCACCAATTATGTATTTATAAAATCCTTGACCTAGATTGACTAAATACTCCATAGGTATCATAATTGCCCGTGATTATATATTATTTTAAAGCCATTCGTTTAAGGTAATACAACCTTTAAGCTCATGACCTATCATCTAGTGATATTGGTAGAAATTGGGTTTCCTTAATTTGCCCATGTCTTCTAGCCTCCTATGGTTAACGAGTTTGAACTCAAATTTCTTTAAGCGATTCTTGAAAATTCTTTTAATGACTTCCCGTTTAAATGAATGGGATTTAATTTTAAGAGCTTTTAACTTCTCTATATTTTCTGCTACAATGAGACTGTAATGAGGATTAAACTATTCATTCTGAGATTTACTGAACAAATTACATTCAGAAGAATAAGATAAATTTTCTACTAAAATTTTTATAGCATGTTTTCTTTTATTAACTGTTGACACTGACCTAAACTTCTTCTCCGAAACCTTATTAGGTTTCAAATTCTTTATCTCTATTCTAGACTGATATTTAAAGAAGGATAATTAAGAAGCTTCTCCCTGGTGATTTGAGGCTTTATTAAATAGTTTCTCAAGTGTTTTTGTTGTGAATCCTTTTAACAAAAATGCATTTGTATTCATGAGGATTATCTCTATAGCATGCTGCTCTTGAAATTGAGGCTCACACTTCATGCTAAAATTCCCCCATCCAAGAATATAGTCTTCCATATTTGTACTGGGTTTCTAATTTATTAATCACTAGATCCATGACTATCGCATGATGAGTTGCTACAACAAACCATTTAATAAATAATTGTTCTAGTTTAGTAAAGGTGCAAACTTGCCCTTTTTTAACTTTTCCTACCATTCAGATGCTACCCAAAATAAATTATTGATCAACTATCTGAATAATAATGCATTATTGCCTCCTGTATTGTAACAGATGGCTCTGAAGTGTGCTAAGTGTTATTTAGGGTTTCTAGCACCATCAAAGTTTTTGAATAGAGGTGGAATGAATCATTGAGGATAAGGAACCAAGTCATATTCTTCCAAGTAGGATTTACCCCTTAGAAAAGATGAAGTGCCTTGGTATTATGCCAAAGAATGTTTTATTTGCTGCTCTACCAGTTTTTTTATATCTACAAATAGTGTAGACTCGTTCTCTAACTTTATGAATTTAGTTTGATTTTTGTATACTATTTCCTTCTCTGGACTGTAGTACTGAAAAGACTCCATAGGAACTAATTCATTTATTATTTAGAAGGAGTTTCCTTACTTTATAAATAGTCCTGGCAGCCATTAGTTCCTTCACATTCTTTTCCATTCTAGCGAGCTATTTCTCTTTAGAATTTAACTAATCAAGTAATTTTTAGTTAGATCTTGTGCATCTTCCTCTCCTAAAAAAGCTTCTATAGGATTCACTTTACATTTACCTTTTTCTTTCCAATTTTCTACCATTAGAACCATTCTAAACATCCTTTCATCTTGAAATTTCCTTATAGTTTTAGATGGATTATTCTTCATCTATTTTCTTTATGATCTCCTTCAGATGTAGCATCATCTCTTCTATTGATCTTCTTGCCATGTGGTGTGGGTTGATCAGAAAAATACCTTAGCCGAAGAGGGCTATATTGGATCTTTACCTTTCTCTATTTTTTCCTTTATAATATGATCTTTAGTTGCAATTAATGTAGTTAAATTGGCTATCATCATAGGTCACAAAACCTTCTTCCTGTTAAATATTAAGGTTAACTATTTTATAGATTTTAGCCTCCTTATATTACTGCAAGATCAAGATTGGCTACCATCAAAGTGGTGAAGGTAAACTCTTAGCAATTTGTGAGCCAATGAGTGATGAGAGACTCTAAGGGATTTATTTGAAGAACCACCAGAAGTAGGAAAAGTGATTAGATTATATCCTCTTTGGAATAAAGCTCCATAAAAACCCAAAGATTTAACATGAGTATGATAATTTTGACCACTAATAGGAACAAGAATAGATTTATTTTAGAAATAGATAACTTTATAGGCTCTCTACTAACATTGGCAACAACACTCAGTTTTGTAAATTATACATCCTGAAATTGCACTCTCTTTTTAGCAGATGGAAGAATGATTTTCTCTTTATATTGCTTAGGCTCAGTCTGAGTAGAGATCACATATTTATTAGACATTAAGAAATTAATCTTTTACTGCCCACAACTTATAGCACAGTCAAAGATCGATCCATTTAACAATATTTTAAACTTATTCTTCCTCTCAAAATAAAAAGGAAGGATACGAGTTCTATAAAATATAGGAGGGGAAGAATTTACTATATAAGGAATATTCTCTTCTATGATGGCATATGAAAAAGGATGGAAGTGACTTCCACCCAACATCGGGGAATCACTAGGGATTTTAGAATCAATAGTTTCAAGATCTTTAAGAATTTTGAGTAACTTCTTTATTGTTACCTCTATTGTAGCATTTAATATGCTTTCTTCTTCTATCAGTTTGTCCTTCTCGATCCTCCACCTAAAATGATAGTTCTTGTTCCTTCTCAGCGATTTGGCCATTTCATTGACTATAGATGAATCACCAAGTTCAAATTGGCTGAGGATAGGGAATTCAAAGTAGCCTTTACCTTCTAGATAGCAGTAAGCATTGGGAAGATGACATAATAGAGCACAGAATGTTTAGAAACTTTAGGACTAGCTATAGACATCTAGAGTGTAGGAAAGTAATTAAATAAACACAAGACACCTCCAAGCAAGGTATCTACATCACATCAAATCACACCATTGGCCTAGCCTAAGCTATAGTTAATAGCCCTATAAAACCATCTAAAGCATGTGTAATAAGTTGTGTGGTTAGGATAGGTCCTAGTTTAGTATTATTTAAATATCATCTAATATTTTATTTTAAATTTATTTCAAGTCAAAGAGAATTTATGTCAATTTAAATTTTAGATTTTTACAATTAAAGATATATCTTGAAGAATTTATATTAAGTGTAACATAATGCGTAATAACTCTTAAGTGCAAGAAGTCATTAATAAGCAAGTAATAGGCTCATATTTATAATGCATCTGACCTGAAAGTTCGAAAGGGATGTTAAGCCCTAGTGAACTAGTCCCGAGGCTAACCAAGAGGGGGGGTGAATTGGTTATTTAAAAATTTCATGATAACTACAAAAATCTTTTCGATACTTAGCAGCGGAAACAAGTAAACAATAACGAAAAGATCAACCAACGATATTCACCCAAGCAGTTTATATTGAAAAGTAAAGTGCAAAACTGAATCAGAAAAGCAAACCAGATTTTATAGTGGTTCGGTCAACTTGACCTACGTCCACTCCCCGGAGCCTCCCCTCCGGGTATTGCACTAAACGAAAGTGACTCTCCTTTTGCTCCCACAGCAAGGCGGAGAAGCCTGTACAAAACACCTCCTTTTCACCACACGGTGAGGCAGAGAACCTGACCTCCTTTCGCTTCCTCCTGAAGCAGGCAGAGAACCTTCGAACTCCTTTTGCTTCCACCTGAAGCGGGCAGAGAACCCACAAACTCCTTTCGCTTCCTCCTGAAGCGGGTAGAGAACCCGGATCTTCTTGCGAACGATCCTCCCACGAAGAACACCGACTAGACGACAGACGACGAGCGGAGAAGACGACTCTGATCCGTTCTTGGAGCAACCTTAGTGAATCCCTCACTAACTCCCCCTCACAAGATCTCTTCTCTCTCTCCCAACTCTCTCTCTCTCTAGGATTTCTCAGGGAAGGAAGGCAGCAAAAGATTTTTCTTAGTTTTAGAAAAAGTTCTTTTAAAGGAGGGCTTATAAAATGCCCTAAATCTCAACTTGTCGGCCAAGATCGTCAAGGACGATCGGTAGATCGTCCTGTACGATCAGTTCAAATTCAGCTGTTTCAGCCTGGACGATCTGGCTCTTCTGGACGATCAGTAGAAAAAGTTGTTCATATCGTCCCGTACGATACTACGATCGTCCGGGACGATTAGTTCAAATTGAAGAAAATCGTCCAGAAGACAGTTCGGGTCGTCCAGAGAAATCTGTGCTGGACGACCAAAAAATGACTTGATCGTCCCGGACGATAGGGTAATCGTCCGGTACGATTAGTTCAAAAAGGCCCCCAAATCGTCCTGTACATAGTTCTGGACGTACAGCTGAAATGCACAAGACGATCACGATCGTCCGAGACGATCCTGCGATCGTCCAGGACGATGTGATCGTATCAATTAAACATTAATTGCTTTCCTTAATTACTAGACTAAGTTAGGCATGATTGTAGTGAATCGTCCAGGAAGATACACGTATCGTCCGGGACGATCAGACCAAAATACTTAAAATAAAACTTGCCTAACTTAATCTGGCGGCTGAGAATTTCTGATTTGGGAATATCGTTCCGTACGATCCATAGATCGTCCAGGACGATCGGCTCAATCAGACCCTCTTAGCTTAGTCGCCCTAATTAGGGTTTCTGTTTTTAACTGGATCGTCCAGGATGATGAAACTATCGTCCAGGACGATCTGAACAAATTTTGAACAGAAACTCTAACTCACTCAATCTCTCCCCCTGAGTGTGTGTGTGCAAGGTTACTTAGCTAGGGGATCAGTTACATTACAATTGACTCAATAAAAAGAAAAATCATACATTTGACACACTTGGACCCGATCTTGAGTTGGCTTGAGTGGCTCGCGGTCTTTTGTGCCTGAAACAGATTAGCCAAGCAAAACACACTGGAAACATGTTTGTCATCATCAAAACCAGATTTGCAACAATCTCCCCCTTTTTGATGATGGCAAACATTTGTAAAGTAGTCTGACAGTAAAAGTAAACTAGGAGATCAAACAAACAAACAATTTTTTTTTTAAATTTTCATTTAACAGCTAAAACAATACAAGAAACATGACTCAGAAAATAGAAACAGACACGACTACAACTGACTCCCCCTTTTGACATCACAAAAAGGAGGAGCGAAAAACATAACACAATAAGAAAACATAAAATAAAACATAAATAGAACAAACTACAAAACAGGAAAATCAGAATTTTTCCTTGATTTTAGATTCAAAAACCAATGACAGGACAATTGACAGCGCTGAAATCCAAAAAAGGTTGAAAATAATCAACTTTCGTAACTCCGACCTCGGGCACCTTATCAATGCAAACCTCTTTCAACACAAAAATCCGATTCAAAATAAAAGACATTAGATTTGAAAAGAAATCCTTTCAAGCCTCGTTCTAGAAAAATATCTGATATAATAGTGTTACAAAGTAAAAAATCAGAAATCAGGATTTTCAAGACTCAAACTTTTGAAAATATTAAGTGGCACATAGATTTTTCTAAGACATTTAATAATCTGAAAGGAAAGAAAGCTTGTGTTGGGCTCATTTTGTGCCACTTTTTCAAATTGGTTGGCGCTTTGCGCATCTTTTGATTTTTGATACACTTTGTGTATCCAATTTGGCAATTTCGCATCTTTTCAATTTTGGGCTCATTTTATGCCTCTTTTTCAAATTATCTGGCGCACTGCGCATCTTTTATAAGCTTTCTCCTTTTCATAATCATTAAAGAGTCTCAGCTGTGAGATTATCTTCCAGACATAGGAGATGACTCTCTGCAGTAAGGAAGAACGATTCACAAAACAAAATCCATACAACATATGATAAATGCAATCACTTGGTTTAGAAAATCAAACTAATGACTCAAGACTTTGAAAAACACTATTGATATGAGGCAGATTACTGTAGGAAGATAAAATAATCTCTATTTCAAAAACTAACATTTTAATTTTGAAAAGGATTTTTATTCAAAAGAAACTACACACCAGTAAAGGAGTTAGAGGAAGAGAAACAATTATCAATGTTTCTTCCCTTTAACAGATTCAGCGAAGTCAATCACTGCTTATCAGCTTCCAAACCAAAACAAGGTAAAAACTCCCAGTCAAAAATTCAGATCACCAGAAGTAGTGAGCGGTGATCAGATCTTAAAAAGCATAAAACAGTAAGTGCAAGATATGAACCCGTAAATAAATAAAAATAGGTAGAAAATCATAACAAAGTAAATACTCAAATCAAACTAACAAAAAAAAGGGTAACACAGAAATCAGCAGAAGAAATAAAATCAACTGAAAGCAAATAATCAAACCAAAACTAACTAACAAAAATCAGAAATCAGAATACAAAAACTAACTAACAGAAATCAGAAAACAGAATACAAAAAACTAACTAACCGAAATCAGAATACCAATCATAACAATCATAAATCAACAGTCATCAGAATCATGCATTTATATCAATCACTCCTAATCTGGTTCTCAAAATGCTGAATGAGTCAAAGGCAAGTGGTTTAGTGAATATGTCAGCCAGCTGATTTTCAGTTGCTACGTGGTGTAGCTCAATGTCCCCTTTTGTAACATGGTCCCTAATGAAGTGATGCCTAATGTCAATGTGTTTGGTCCTAGAATGTTGGATTGGATTCTTAGAGATACAGATGGCACTAGTATTATCACACAGAACAGACATTGTGCCAACATGTACTCCTAAATTCAAGACTTGCTGCTTCAACCAAAGAACTTGGGCCACACAACTCCCTAAGGCAATGTACTCAGCTTCAGCAGTGGAAAGTGCAACTGAGTTCTGTTTTCTACTGGACCAGGAGACTAACGACTGTCTTATAAATTGACAAGTCCCAGAAGTACTCATCCTATCCACCCTACACCCCGCAAAGTCAGAATCAGAATATCCAATGATCTCAAAAGAGGTGCTATGCCTAGGGTACCAAATTCCTAGGTTTGGGGTCCCTAAAAGATATCTAAGAATTCTCTTAACAGCAGTCAGGTGGGACTCTTTAGGATCAGCCTGAAACCTAGCACAAAGACAGACACTAAACATGATATCAGGTCGGCTAGCAGTCAGGTAAAGCAGTGAACCTATTATCCCTCTATACTTCTTCTGATCAACAGATTTTCCATTTGAATCCTTATCTAACTGAACTGAGGAGGGCATGGGAGTATTGATTAGCTTGGCTTTATCCATTTTATATTTCTTCAAAATGTCCTTAGTGTATTTTGATTGATTGAGAAAGGTTCCATCATCCGTTTGCCTTATGCTAAACCCCAAAAAGTAGGACAATTCTCCCATCATACTCATCTCAAACTCTTTACTCATTGTTTTAGAAAACTCTTCACATAAGTATTTATCAGAAGATCCAAAAATTATATCATCAACATAGATCTGGACAATGAGTAAGTCATCTCCTAATCTCCTCAGAAAAAGGGTGGTGTCTACGCTCCCCTTAACAAACTCTCTTTCTAACAGGAATGTGCTAAGCCTCTCATACCAAGCTCTGGGTGCCTGTTTCAATCCATATAAGGACTTTTTTAATTTATAGACATGATTTGGATATTGGGAACTCTCAAAACCTGGGGGTTGTTCTACGAAAATATCTTCTTTAATTACCCCATTTAAAAAGGCACTCTTGACATCCATTTGAAACAGCTTAAATCCCTTATAACAGGCAAAGGCTAGTAGCACTCTAATGGCTTCCAATCTAGCTACAGGGGCAAAAGTTTCCTCAAAATCTATCCCTTCTATCTGATTATACCCCTTAGCCACCAATCTTGCCTTATTTCTCACCACCATACCAGAATCATTCATCTTATTCTTAAAGACCCACTTGGTTCCCACAATACTTTGGTTTCTAGGTCTTTCTACTAACTCCCAAACATCATTCCTTACAAATTGATTCAATTCTTCCTGCATAGCTAAAATCCAAAATTCATCCGACAGGGCTTGATTGATGTTGGTGGGTTCAGTCATTGAGATAAAGGAAGAATGGTTTACTTCCTTCCTAAGTCCATGCCTAGTCCTAACACCTTCAGAAGGGTCTCCTAAGATTAGTTCTTTAGGATGACTCGAAGAATATCTCCAATCTCTAGGCAACTCTGTTTGAGGTTCTACCCTTTCCTCCAAATTTGTATTTCCAACTCCTTGGGTAACCTCAACAATCTCTTCATCTTCTACTTCAGATCTAGACTCCTTAGGATCAGATTCATCAAACACTACATGGGTTATTTCTTCCACCACCAAAGTCCTCCTATTGAACACCCTAAAGGATTTCCCCACACTTGAATATCCTAAGAACACTCCTTCATCAGATTTGGGGTCAAATTTTCCTAAGGGTGACTTCCCGTTGTTCAGAATGAAAACCTTACAGCCAAAGACATGGAGGTGGGACAGATTTGGTGTTTTACCCTTAATGATCTCATAAGGTGTCTTGTTCAGTTTGACTCTCACATTCACCCTATTCAGCACATAACAGGCAGTGTTCACCGCTTCAGCCCAAAAGTATTTTGGAAGTGAATACTCGGCAAGCATGGCTCTAGCGGCTTCTACTAAGGTCCTGTTCTTCCTTTCAGCTACCCCATTCTGCTGAGGGGTCCTAGGAGCTGAAAAATTGTGACTAATCCCATGATCCTCACAAAAACTTCCAAATCTTTCATTTTCAAACTCCCCTCCGTGATCACTATGGATGGTAATATCTCACATCCTAACTTCTTCTGAATCCAAGTAGAGAAAGATCTAAACTCATCAAATGACTCAGATTTGTGTGACAAAAACTTAACCCAAGTGAACCTTGAATAATCATCAACAATCACAAAACCATAGACTCTCCCCCCTAAGCTGGCAGTGCTAATGGGTCCAAAGAGGTCCATATGAAGAACTTCTAAAGGTCTAGAGGTGCTAATGTCCTTAACTGAGTGAAAAGAGGACTGGACTTGCTTCCCCAACTGACAGGCATCACACAGGTGATCCTTAGTGAACTTAAGCTTGGGCACTCCTCTAACTAAGTCCTTTTGGGTGACACTCCTAAGGGTTTTCATACTGGCATGACACCATCTCCTATGCCATAACCAAGACTCATCAGTAGTAGTTTTTAAGCAAATTGAATTATCAGATTTAATGCTACTTACATCCAGCTTGTAGACGTTGTTGATCCTTTGCCCCTGCAAAACAACTTCATTATTTAAGCTTAAAATGTAGCCAGTGGGCAGGAATTTGATGCTGTATCCCTTGTCGCAGAGTTGACTAATGCTCAGCAAGTTGTGTTTCAGTCCATCTACAAGCAAAATATTATCAATCACAAAATTCTTTGAATCACCAATCATACCTGTGCCTACCACCTTCCTGGTGGTGTTATCTCCAAGTGTAACCTTGCCTCCAGCTCTGGCCTCCAGCGAAATGAACTGATTTGCATCTCCAGTCATATGTCTAGAACATCCGCTGTCCAGGTACCACATGCTCTCACGAGGTCTTGTGTGAGAGCACACATACAAAATCATCAAATGTCAGTCTTAGGAACCCAAACAGGTTTGGGTTCCTTCTTATGAAAAGAAGAATGCGATGCATGCGTGCTGTGCTATGCAAAAGGCAGTTTGGGTCTCCACACCCAATGTGTACTACGGTGAACAGTACAAGTGTGTGATATGTGTCCTAACATGCCACATGAAAAACATCTAACACCAGGAAAAGGATTAACTAAACGTCATGAGTGATAGTGCCTCTTCCTAGTAGTGTATGAAACATTCTTTGATGAACTTGCAACAGAATTTTTAAAAGGTGGCGGTGCATAAAATTGTTCAAAAGTAGGCGGTGTTTTGTTATTTTTAAAAGCACTGATTTTCACTTTCAAAAACTCAATGTGTTTGTTTAAACTTCCAATTTCAAACGTTTTTGCACTTTCAATACTTTCTAACTCAGATGCCAAATCATTCACTTTCTTAAAAGCAAGTTCTAATTCACCATATGATATTTTTAACAAGTTATGCTCAACAATTAAATCAGAATGCTTTTTATTCAGTTCATCAAACTCATCTAGTAAAAATATGGGATTGCTATCAATGGTGGAATGATCCTTAATCAACACTTCATGCTCTTTTTGTAAAGTCAGATAATCTAGTTTCAAACTAGCATGGGTTTTCTTAAGCTTCCTATACGATGTATGAATCTTTTCAGAAACTTCAAATAACTGATCGTAAGTAAGCTCACATACCTCTTCCTGGTCCGACTGACCAGGGTGATCATCCGCCATCAGACACAAGTTTGTTTCCTCCTCTTCAGCTTCAGTCTCAGAAGAGTCGGATGCAGAGTCTGCCCAGAACGCCTTCTGAATCCGCTTCTTGTCCTTTCTGAACTTCGGTTTCTCCTCACCCTTCTCCTTGCTTGGGTGAGCTTTAAGTGTTGGACAATCAGCCTTAATGTGTCCAGGCTTCCTGCATTCAAAACAAACTGATTCAGATGAACCCTTAAAGTTTTTATTGAACTTACCCTTGTTCCACTTCTGATAGTTCTTATGTTTCTTCCTTAGAAAGCTTTTGAATTGCCTTGTGATTAAGGCAACTTCATCGCTATCAGACCCGGAAGTGCTAGCATCTGAATCTTTGGCCTTTAGTGTCACGGTCTTCTCTTTCTTGCGTTCTCCTGCATCAAGTTGCCTTTGGTTCACCCCTTGCTCGTAAGCAATGAGTGATCCAAGTAAGCTGTCAATAGAGTAAGTATTTAAATCTTTGGATTCAGTAATAGCAGTAATCTTAGCATCATAAGAAGCAGGCAAACATCTAAGAATCTTGTTCACTCTTTCGTAGTTGGTAAGTTCTCTACCTAAAGCATGCAAAGAGGTAACAATCTGAGTGAACCTTGTGTACATTTCTGAAATAGTCTCACTAGGTTTCATGAGAAAAAGTTCGTAATCATGTAACAAGATGTTTAACCTAGATTGTTTGACTTCAGTTGTACCTTCGTATGTTATACATAACCTATCCCAGATTTCCTTTCCCGTTGTACAAGTAGAAACACGCATATAGTCTTCAGATTTCAAAGCACAAAAGAAACAGTTCAAACATTTTGCATTCAACTGTGCTAAATCACGATCGTCAAACGTCCAATCAGCAAACGGCAATTCAGTTTTCACATTGTTAATCATTCAAAAAGGTGGTTCGTATCCGTCCTTAACTAACATCCACATGCGATAATCAATAGATTGCAGAAAAGTAGACATGCGTGTTTTCCAAAAATCAAAAGGAATATTGTCAAACAACGGTGGTCTGGTAATAGAATAACCTTCAGCAGTATTACGATTGTTACAGTTAGCCATTAGATCAAATTCAAAAGTTTTTAAACAGAAATTTTGAATCCCTCTCTGATACCACTTGAAAGTTCGAAAGGGATGTTAAGCCCTACTGAACTAGTCCCGAGGCTAACCAAGAGGGGGGGGGGGGGGGGGTGAATTGGTTATTTAAAAATTTCATGATAACTATAAAAATCTTTTCGATACTTAGCAGCGGAAACAAGTAAACAATAACGAAAAGATCAACCAACGATATTCACCCAAGCAGTTTATATTGAAAAGTAAAGTGCAAAACTGAATCAGAAAAGCAAACCAGATTTTATAGTGGTTCGGTCAACTTGACCTACGTCCACTCCCCGGAGCCTCCCCTCCGGGTATTGCACTAAACGAAAGTGACTCTCCTTTTGCTCCCACAGCAAGGCAGAGAAGCCTGTACAAAACACCTCCTTTTCACCACACGGTGAGGCAGAGAACCTGACCTCCTTTCGCTTCCTCCTGAAGCAGGAAGAGAACCTTCGAACTCCTTTTGCTTCCACCTGAAGCGGGCAGAGAACCCACAAACTCCTTTCGCTTCCTCCTGAAGCGGGCAGAGAACCCGGATCTTCTTGCGAACGATCCTCCCACGAAGAACACCGACTAGACGACAGACGACGAGCGGAGAAGATGACTCTGATCCGTGCTTGGAGCAACCTTAGTGAATCCCTCACTAACTCCCCCTCACAAGATCTCTTCTCTCTCTCCCAACTCTCTCTCTCTCTAGGATTTCTCAGGGAAGGAAGGCAGCAAAAGATTTTTCTTAGTTTTAGAAAAAGTTCTTTTAAAGGAGGGCTTATAAAATGCCCTAAATCTCAACTTGTCGGCCAAGATCGTCCAGGACGATCGGTAGATCGTCCAGGACGATCGGTAGATCGTCCTGTACGATCAGTTCAAATTCAGCTGTTTCAGCCTGGACGATCTGGCTCTTCTGGACGATCAGTAGAAAAAGTTGTTCATATCGTCCCGTACGATCCTGCGATCGTCCGGGACGATTAGTTCAAATTTAAGGAAATCGTCTAGAAGACAGTTCTGGTCGTCCAGAGAAATCTGTGCTGGACGACCAAAAAATGACTTGATCGTCCCGGACGATAGGGTAATCGTCCGGTACGATTAGTTCAAAAAGGCCCCCAAATCGTCCTATACATAGTTCTGGACGTACAGCTGAAATGCACAAGACGATCACGATCGTCCGGGACGATCCTACGATCGTCCAGAACGATGTGATCGTATCAATTAAACATTAATTACTTTCCTTAATTACCAGACTAAGTTAGGCATAATTGTAATGAATCGTCCAGGACGATACACGTATCGTCCGGGACGATCAGACCAAAATACTTAAAATAAAACTTGCCTAACTTAATCTGGCGGCTGAGAATTTCTGATTTGGGAATATCGTCCCGTACGATCCATAGATCGTCCAGGACGATCGGCTCAATCAGACCCTCTTAGCTTAGTCGCCCTAATTAGGGTTTCTATTTTTAACTGGATCGTCCAGGACGATGAAACTATCGTCCAGGACGATCTAAACAAATTTTGAACAGAAACTCTAACTCACTCAATCTCTCCCCCTAAGTGTGTGTGTGCAAGGTTACTTAGCTAGGGGATCAGTTACATTACAATTGACTCAATAAAAAGAAAAATCATACATTTGACACACTTGGACCCGATCTTGAGTTGGCTTGAGTGGCTCGCGGTCTTTTGTGCCTGAAACAGATTAGCCAAGCAAAACACACTGGAAACATGTTTGTCATCATCAAAACCAGATTTACAACATGACCTCCCCTAAGGGATAAAATCCAATGCATCGAGCAGCTTATTTTATTTAGGTATTTAAATGATTTAGATTTTAAAGAATCCTATTAATTGAGCATTTTAAGAACTTGAAGCTCTCAATTAAAAGAACTTAGGCTCATATTTATAATGCATTTGATTTCTTCGAAGCGGTCAAATCTAGTGCATAGTCCTTTGATTTATCTTTCTTCATTATTTAGGTTATGGAATTTTATTTTATTTATTTAACTCAAGTTATAATTTAAGTTAATAATTCTGTAATTACTTTTATTTTTACTATTTGTTATCTAATCTTTATTTATTTATTTATTTAACCTCTAAATTTTTATGGTTTAATTGAATTTTTATTAATATTTATTTTCCTTTATTAAGTGATTTAACCAAACTTGGACTTTTATTTTTATTTAATATTTTAGCGATTTCTAATTTTTAATGTATAAATTTAATTTGGAATCCAATGTAATTTAGTTTATATTTTTTTCATTTTTTTATAAAAATTTATGATTTTTACAAAATGAACCCAATTAATTGAATTACAAATTCAAGTATTAAGGCTATTTTTTTAATTTTGAACCAAATCAATTCCAAACCACTTGAAATCATCATCAGTAGTCATTACTAGCCTCTGAGGATGAATATAAGAGTCAAAAAAAATTTGGAAATTTATTTATATTTTAAATAATTTTTATTTATTTATTTCTTAAATTATTTTAATTTTAAATTAATTTTTATTTTTAAAGCTTGTATTGAAGCTTTTATTTTATCTTTAAAGTTCTTAAATTTAGGGTTGAATACAATTTATTCTTATTTTTTATTTAATTTTAATTTTTAATAATTTACTAAAAATCTTGTGTCATTTATGCAAGGTGAATTAGGGTTCATTAATAAATAGGCTAAAATAAACTCTAAACATTTTGAAATTTAAACCATAGGTTGACTAAAACTGAAAGATATGTGGCAATTTGGGATCCCAAGCTTGTAATTTTGATGATAACAAATATTGTTAATTATTTTTTTATTTCCCCTAGTACCTGTATTGCATATATGTTTTTATGTGCACAAATATTTTAGGTACATCATACATCATGTAATAAAGATTTAGGGCTTCCGCATGTAAATAAAGAATCCGTGAGAACGTCCACAATTTGAGGAGGAGAGAGAAATTCCCTGTTTTCAAAATTTCAATTTCCCGGGTGCATTCCGCCTTCACCGCCACGCACGGTGATGGCGGGAGATGGCCGCCGACCATCTGCAACTCTGGCAACATCTGTTTTTCAACCTATTGGTGAAACTGGACGAAGGAAGGAGGATCAATTTTGGCCAGGCAAACATGGATTTCCTGTAGATGATGAACATTGGCAGAGGATGAATAGGCCTTTAGTTATCAAGGATGTATCTGAATCTGGTTTGAAGAAGATGAACTTTGTTTAAGGAAAAGGTAAGGGAATTATTTCCGGTCCAGCGTTTTCCACTCCTAAGCCTTTGAAATCTGTTCTTGTTTCGTCATTAAATGATAATGAGGCTACTTCGTCTAACATGAAAATCAATGTTAATAAATTTGGAGTTTCAAATGCAATCCCTGACCTCTGGCCAGGGATAAATGCGAAGCTCCTAAATAATGTTAATAATGAAATTCATGGTTGTGAGAGGATACCATCTGAGGATGAAACAATTATTTCAATGGTTAAGTTGGATGCTGGAACTTTGGTGTCGCCAGAATTGGTTTTTAATAGCGAAGTTATTAATCTGGTTGAAGTTAAGGTTCCTGAGGTTTTGCCAAAGGAAGGTAATTTAATAGAATCTGATGACCGAGAGAAAGTGCGTAGGAATTCTGTTGATGGGGCCAAGGTTTTGGATCATGTGGATGAAGGGCAACAAATAATAAACAGACGTGATGCTGATGGGGATACGTTGGTGAATGCTTGGACCAGGAAGAAGAATATTAGGATCAATGAGATTGATTTTGGTTCTTGTATGACTGATGATGGCATAGCGGTGAGGCTGGATTGTGTTAAGGAGAAGGAAAATACGGAAAAGCTTAAAAATGCACTGGTGGTGAAAGTTTTTGCTGATAACATACCATTCCATGTAGTTTGTCATGAATTAAGATGACAATGGACACGATTTGGGAAATTTCATATCACTGGTCTGGGAGTTGGATGGGTGCTCTGTTCTTGTGAACAAACCTCTACCTTGGAGTCTATTATGATGGAAGGGCCATGGTATGTAAAGGGTAGCATTATTGGTATTGATAAATGGTCTCCTATGTTCTCTCCAGCTTCTCTAAAGGGTCTCACTGCTCCAGTGTGGATTAGGTTGCCTAATCTACCGTTACACTGTTGGGATGAAGTCAATATAGGAAGGATTGCTTCTAAAGTTGGTAAGCCTTTGTTGTTGGATGGGAATATGTTTCAATGGGGGAGGAGAGAATTCGCAAGAGTCTGTGTTCGATTGCTTTTAGATAGTCAACTCCCATTTGGTGTTTGGGTGGAAGGTTGCCATGGAAGGTTTTTTCAAAATATTGAATATGAAGGGATTTCGAAACTATGTTTTGAATGTGGTAAAATTGGGCACCTGAAGAGTGAATGTCCTCATTTCGTTAAAGTGTCAGGAATCTTGAGGAGGATGCTTTCGGGGAAAGTATTAGTGTGGGGAAGTCTTTGGAGGTAAAGGGGAATGCCGAGGTTGATATGGGCTATGGACCATGGTTACATGTCAATTATGGAAGGAAAAATGTTAAGAATAATGTTGTGAAAAGGAATGGTGTTTCCTTTGGTAGCAAGGAATCGGTATTTGGAGAAAAGAAAACTGCAGTGGTCAATAAAGGCATTGCGAACGTAACTTCGGTGGGGCCTGATCAATTGGTGAAGGGTGTAGAGAACAAGCTGAACGTTGAAACCAATACTGAGCTGAATGATGTTACTGAGGATGCAGCATGGAATTCTGGAAAGGATAGGAATGATGGAGGGTGCCCTGCAGCTGCGGTAGTCACGAGGAATAAATATGAGATTCTTTATAATATGGATCAAGGAAATGGTTCTTTGGGTATTCAGTTGGAGCCTCAATTGAATAGTGTTAAGGAGAGGTTAGTAGGATCTCCTCCTTTGAACTTACCTGGTGAAGAGGGAGCTGTTTTGGGTAAGGTGTTGGAGGAAGTGGTTCAATCGAAGGGAAGGCATGGTATTGTTGAGAAGAATAATGGAGTTGTAGGAGGAGATTCGCGGTCTTCTGGAAGTAAGAAACTTCTTAAAGAACTGAAATCCCTGGGTGCTAATAATATCATTGGCCGTAGGAGGTTGAATGAAACAGGAGTTCAGAGAGGTGGCGGAGGCCCTCCCCCTGTTATTTCTTAATGACTTCATTGGCTTTTTGGAACTGTAGAGGGGCAAAGAAAAAAGAGGCCTCTCTATATTTGAAAGAGTTTGTTAGAGAACATGATGTATTTTTTGTGGGATTGGTGGAGACTAAGGTTACTTTTGTGGATAGAATGCAAATCAATAAGTTTTTGGGTACTGATTGGGATTTCTTTGTTTTTCATTCAGATGGTTTATCTGGTGGGATCATGGTGTTGTGGAGATCAGATCTGGCTAATTTCTCAGTCATTGAAGCTTCATCTCAATTTATTATGGGGGAACTGAATGTGGTGAATAGAGGTATTTGGTCTGTTACTACAGTTTATGGTAGTAGGGACATGAATGGTAGGAAGTTGTTATGGAGTAGGTTAGAGGCGAATTCTTCTACTAATATTCCTACTATGATTGGGGGGGATTTTAATTGTGTTTTGGGCCAAGGTGAAAAAAGGGGTGGGAAGAAATTTTGCTTCTCACAAGGATCTAAGGACATGAAAATGTTTATGAATGATAATGACTTTCATGAGGTTGCTTATATAGGGCCTAAGTTTACTTGGTGCAACAATAAATCTGGGGGTGCTAGAATCTTGGAGAGGTTGGATAGGTGTCTATTAAATTCTGAGGCTATTAATACTTTTCAATTGGCGTTGGTTAAGCATCTGTCTAGAATAGCTTCACATCACTGCCCGATTGTTTTGAAAATATTTAAACCTACCGTTCCTCATAAGAGGATGATTCGGTATGAGGATGTTTGGTCCTCATATCATGCTGCAGCTGTGATTGTTCGGGAGACCTGGAGGAAGGGTGTTAGGGGAGATTCAACAGCTAATGTTCTAAATTCTAAATTCAAGAGGTCTCTTAAAGCTTTGTTCCATTGGAGTAGAACAAAACTTGATAACTTCAAGTGGCTGAAGGAATCATTGAAGGAGGAAATCTTTGAATTGCAATTGGAAGAGGCTGAAAGTGGTTTGAATGATGATAAACTGTTATTGTTAAGAAATAAAGTTCATGAATTAAATGTAACACTTGCTCGGTTGTCTTCTTGGTGGAAGCAAAGGGCGAAAGCAAGGTGGATGGAAGAGGGGGATGCAAATACTAACTTTTTTTTCTCTTTTGCTAATGCCAGGAGGAACAATAATTGGATCAAGCAACTCAAGGATAGTGATGGTGTGGTGACTGAAAATTAGTGTGCTATTGATGGTATTATCATGGACTTCTTTAGAGACAAATGGCGAGATAGGCGCTGCTTGCTTCAAGGATGGCCTAGACCAGTCAGGGTGCTGGAGGATTGTGACAAGAGTTTTTTGGATGCGGAGCTTACCAGGATGGAGCTGCAGGCAGTTGTGGATAGCTTGGGTAATAATGTAGCTCTGGGTGTGGATGGGATCACATTCTCATTCATTAAGAACTATTGGAAGATCATTCAAGAAGATGTTTGGGAAGCTATAAGAATATATTTTTCAGAAGGTGCTGCTTCTCCATCGTGGAAAGAAACTTTAATTGTTCTAATACCCAAGGTAAATAATCCTATGATGGCATTGAATTTCCGTCCAATCAGTCTTTGCTTGTCCATATATAAGTTGGTTGCCAAGATTTTGGTTAATAGATTGAAGGGTGTAATCCATAAGGTAGTTTCGGTTGAGCAAGCTGCTTTTGTGAAGGGGAGATCAATCTCTGATCATGTTTTACTGGTCCAAGAAATTCTGAATAAGCTGAGAATTTCAAAATCTAAAAAGGGTCAAGTGGCATTGAAGATAGATATGGAACAAGCCTATGATAGTATGGGGTGGTCTACCTTAAGGCAAGTGCTTCATTATTTAAATTTTCCTATTAAGTTCTCGGAGCTGGTTCTGAATTTGGTGGTGGAACCAAGATTTGCTATACTTATAAATGGGAATATGTCGGATTGGATAGAGGCAAGGAGTGGGTTCAGGCAAGGATGCCCCTTGTCCCCTTTCCTTTTCATCTTATGCTCCCAATTGTTGTCTAATGCTTTCTTTCACAAGGGTAAAACCGTGGGGATAAGAGTTGCACCCAATGTTCCAAAAATTTCACATCTACTTTATGCAGATGATGTCATAATTTTCTCTGAAGCTAATTCCAAAAGCCTGAAAAGAGTTAAGAAGATTATTGAGAACTATTGTAGGTGGTCTGGGCAAAAGATAAATGTGAATAAATCAGCGTTGATGTTTGGGAAGTCGGTTAGGCTTAAAGATAGGAAAGCTGCAGCAAATTTGTTCAGATTTTGGATAGTGAAAGTCTTCTGTTATTTGGGAGTAAAAATGGCTTTAAAAAGACTTGTAGCCTCTGATTTCCAGGATTTGTTGGAAGTTTCTTTGAACAAGTTGAATGAGTGGGGGAAGAAGTGTATTTCTTTGGAAGGGAGGATGGTGTTGGTGAAGGCAGCTTATCTTTCTCTACCAATCTATTTATCTACTCACTCATTGGTGCCAATGGGGGTCTTGAAACAGCTGGACAAGATGTGTAGAGATTTTATTTGGAAGAAGAATGATGGGAGCCAAGGTATGCATTTTGTAGCTTGGGACTTACTTTGTAAGCCAAAGGAAATGGGTGGACGTGGTCTTTTTTCGGCTACTTCTAAAGTAGGGCCTCTACGTGCAAAATTTGCATGTAATTTCATTAATAACCAAAACTCATTATTAAATATGGTTTTACATGCAAAATATGGCTTAGATATCTGGAATATGTCTTTTAAGAGGGGGAATTCTACTACTTGGAAGATTTTATTATATGGTATGGAGTTCCTTAGACCCATGGTGAGATGGAGAATTTCTGATGGGTGTTCGATTAATGTTCTTCATGATGTTTGGATTAGGGATAGGAGTATTAGTAAATGGCCAACATTCGTAGCAGATTTGGAGGAGGTTGGGTGTGGCCTTAACACCTTCATTGAAAATGGAGCTTGGAAGAAACAATTATTGCAGAAGTTTTTCGGTAAAGAATTGGTGGCTTTAATCTTGCAAATAAAATTGTATCCTGATGCTGGTTATGACAAATTGGAGCTCTTGATGAAAGAGATGGGGAAGTCAATTACGGCAATGGCAATGGAAGCTGGTTGGAAAAGCTAAGGGAATGGTGTTTACTGGAGCTGGATGAAGAGGGTCCATCTTAATCCTCGTGTGGAGCTCTTCTGGTGGCGTATGCTGAATAATGCAATTCCTACGTATTTCTTTTTGAATAATAGAAGGATCAGTGACCTTGTTAATTGTCCTAGAGGCTGCAAGGTTGTGGAGGATAATGCACATATAACTGTTGGATGTGAGAAATTACATCAGGTTTTCAAAATTCTCAGCTTATGGGGATATCATACTCCGGTTCTTCTTTCTTTCAAAAACTGCAATGAGAGGTTCAAAAAGCTTTCAAAATCAAATCCTTTCATGGTTAATATTTATTGTACAGCTATTTTTCTTTGTTGGAAGAGTAGGAATAAGCTTGTGCATGGTGAGAAAGAGGATAATGTGGTGGTGATTGCTCAAAACATAGTATCTATGGCAGCTGTTTCGGCACATATCAATTCCAATTTGGAAAACTGGGGTGTTAATCAGCGTAAGCTGTTTTTATCTTGGCACCCTCCTCCCACTGATTGGATTAAAGTTAATATTGATGCGGCATTGCTAAGAAATAATAGTGCTGGTATTGGTGGTGTGTTTAGAGACAACAAAGGAAGATTTTTACTTGCTTTTGGATTAGAATGTACACATTGGGACATATCTCTATTGGAGCTAATGGCTTTTCGGGCTTTGAAGAAGGTTATGCAAGATTGGATGTTTGAGTATAATGGGCTCATTATAGAGGGAGATAATGTCAATATTATAAAGTTACTTCAAAGAGCTTGGAAGGATTTCAAGAACAATAAGTTGGTGGAAAAGGATCTAGCATTTCTTATTGAGTTCAATCAAATTTCTTTTAACTTTGCCGGTAGAAGTTGTAATAAACTAGCTCATATTTGTGCGAATTTTGCTTTACAGGGTGATTTTATTTGGGAGTACTTTAGTAGTATAAACATTCCTACTTCATTCATGTCAGTATTGAAGAAGGAATGTGATGCTATAGAGTTGCTTTAAGTTCCTTGTAACTTTTTTGCTTCATTAATGCTATTGCATCTCTTTAAAAAAAAAAATAAAGATTTAGGGCTCAAGACTTGGGATAATAGGATATTGTTTGCAAGAGTCTATAATTTTAATTTATGTTCATTTGTATTTCTTGAGTCAAATTCATGTAAGTTTATATGCTAACTTGGCAACAGTGCACACACACACCAGATGATGAGAAAATAAATTTCAGATTTTTTGATGTTTATATTGTATGATCCGCATCATACTGTGGGATCAATTATTAAAAAAATCAATTGAAATGGCTAATATTTTTGAACTAATAGTACTACACAACTAGATCATATAGGACGATATATTTAAAACATAAATCCTTGCCTCCAATTAAATTTTTATAAGTATTTTAATTTTTAAATTTTGACTAATCATATTATATGAACAATTTTATACTATATGATATTTAAAATATTACCTAAATTAATCCCCATGATTAGTCAATTAAATTATGGTTTAATTAATATGGTTGATCGTACTATATGATGTGGATCGTATAGGATAATTAGAAAAGTTGAATTTTAATCATCCCAGGGACTATCCTGGAAGAAGCTTAACTTATTGAACTAATTTTACCATATAATTATAGTCATACTGGATGATTACCAGAGATGATGTTTTATCATCATAATGATCGTATTGTATAATCTTGAGAAGAATTAACTAATCATACTATACAATCCTAGTATCATACTATATAATCAGTATACAAGATTTGGGATTGATTGTACTACTACTCTGTTCTCCGTACTAATTGAACTAGGGTTTTGAACTAATCATATTATATGATCCATGATCATACTGTATGAATAAATTTTGCTAACTGAAAAATTAGGGTTTTTAGAATCCTTTATATTTAAACATCTCTTAACATTATTAACAGGTTACTTAATCTCTTTTTATGAGGGAGATGTTGCAAATCTAGATTAAAACATTATAATTTTGATGATAATAAACATTCATACCATTACAGCACATCTATTTTATCGCCCTGCCTACTAACTTTTTAGGTCCACAAGATCAATTGCAATTCAAGCCAGCTCAAGATTGGACTGAGTCACTCTGTAATTTTAAATTCTAATAGTTTTTTTTTCTTTTCTTGAGTCAAATATAATAAGGTGGATCCTGATGCTAAGTAACCTAGCACACACACACTCAGGGGGAGAAATTGGGTAAGTCAAAGAGTTTTCTAGTTTTTGATCATATAGTATAGGACGATCTAAAATCATCCTAGATGACCAGTTAAAATTAAAAACCCTAATTAGGGCATCTGGGTTAAGGAAAACTGATTAGGTAGATCATCCTAGATGATCCTCCCATCATCCTGGATAATATATTTAAATTCAAAAATCTGCCGCCAATCACATTTTAGGCAATATTTTATTTTGCATATTTTGAACTAATCATATAAGATGATCCTGATCATCCTGGATGATTCATTACAATCTTGCCTAAAATAATCCCTTAATTAAGAGATGAATTATGGTTTAATTGATTAATCACATCATATAAGATGATCATTCCGATCATCCCGGATGATCCTTTATATTTTGTGGGACGATCTCCAATCATCCCAGATGAAAACCATGATTTTCTTCTGATCATCCATGATATCATCCTGGACGTCCTGAACATTTTGAGGGATGATTTATCTGTTGCCACCCAAAATGAATGGATCATCGTGGACGATTATGAAGTTATCCAAGATGAAAACCCTTATTTTCTTCTGATCATCTAGGATATCGTCCTAATCATCTCGAATATTTGTCTGGACAATTTATCACTTTCCACTCAAATGGAACTAATCATACTGGACATCATAAAATCATCTTGGATAATATCTAAAAAGTATTTCTTCTGATTGTACAGACCATAGCAATCGTACTAACAAAACGTCTGATTTTGTATTGATCATACAGGATGATCGATAGATCATCCTGGATGATATAGTTGGTAAGTTAAATTTTAGGGCATTTTTTTGAGGCGTTGTGTTTAATCTTTTTAAACAACTCTTTAGCAGGCTTTTGCTATTTTTTCCACTCTAAGAGAGCTTAGAGGAAAAGGAGAGTTTGGGAGAGAGAGAGAGAGAGGATCTTGTGAGGGAGGGTTTATGAGGGGATTTACAAAGGTTGCTCCAAGAAATGATTCGATCGTCGTCTTCTTTCTTCATCCTTGGTTCCATGGTGGCTCTAGGGAGATGACTATCAATATCAGATCTAGGTTCTCTACCTACTTCAGGATGAAGTAAAAAGATTTGGGGTTCTATGCCTGCTTTAGGAGGAAGTAAAAGGATTCTAGATTCTCTACCTGCTTCAAGAGGAAGCAAAAGGAGTTGGGGTTCTCTACCTACTTCAGGAGGAAGCAAAAAGAGTCAAGGTTCTCTGCCTCACCGGTGTTAGTGGAAAAATTTTATAAGGGCTTCTTCACCTTGCTGTTGGAGTAAAAGGAGAGTCATTATAGTTGTTAGTGCAATACCTGGAGGGGAGGCTTTGGGGAGTGGACATAGGTTAAGTTGACCGAACCACTATAAATTTGGTGTGCTCTTTTCATTTACTTTTTTGCACTTTAATTTTCATATATTTCTTTGATCTAATCTATGGTTGAAATATCTAATTTTGATTATCTACTTTTATTTTAACTGGTTATATTTTAAAATATTCAAAAAGATAAATATTTTTCTGTTTGTGTAAGAAGCTTTAAAATATCAATTCACCCCCCTCTTGGTTAACTTTGGGACTAGTTCATAAGGGCTTAATAACCCTAACAAACTTTCAAGTGGTATCAGAGCGGAATTCATAAAATCAAGTTTTGAACAACTTTTAAAGTTTGATCCATGGCTAACTTTGGTAATCGTAATACTACGAAAGGTTATTCAATCACATGACCACCTTTGTTTGATAATATTCCTTTTAATTTTTGGAAAACTTGCATGTCCACCTTTTTATAATTGATTGATTTTCACACGTGGATGCTTGTTAAAGAAGGTTATGTTGCACCTTATAGACTTGTTAATGGAGTTAAAACTGAAATACCCTTTGCTGAATGGATAACTGATTATAGAGATCTTGCTCAATTGAATGCTAAATATTTGAACTACTTTTTTGTGTATTAAAATATGAAGATTATATGTGTGTTTCAACATGTGCAACTGATAAAAAATTTGGGATATATTGTGCATCACTTATGAAGGAATGAACGAAATTAAATAATCTAGACTGAACATTGTCTTGCATGATTATGAACTTATTCACATGAAATCAAATGAATTAATTGCTGAGATGTATACTAAATTTATACAGATTGTTACTTTTCTGCATGCCTGATGGAGAGAGCTTATGAATTATGAAAAAGTAAACAAGATTTTATGATGTTTTCCTTCTTTCTTTAATGCTAAAATTATTGTCATTACTGAATCGAAAGATTTGAATACTTATTCAATTGATAACTTACTTGGATCACTAATTTATTACGAGCAAGGAGTGAACCAAAGGTAGCTTGATGTAGGTGAGAAGAAGAAGGAGAAAGCCATAGCCTTAAAGGCTAATGATTCTGACTCTGGTTCTTCAAGTTTTGATAATGAGGCCATGACCTTAATCACAAGGTAATTTAAGAGCTTCTTGAGGAAGAAATAAAAGCATTATTAGAAGTAGAATAAAGGTTAGAATAATAAGCATTCTAAAGTTTCTTCTGATGTTATCTATTTTGAATGCAGAAAGCTAGGGCATGTGAAGTATGAATGCCCAACATTGAAGGCTCATTCAAGCAAGGAGAAGGGTGGGGAAAAGCTTAAGTTCAAGAAGAATAAGAAGAAGATCCCAAAGGCTTTCTAGGCTGATTTAACATCTGACTCCTCTGAAATCAAAGCTGAAGAGGTGGTAACCAAATTATGCTTAATGGCATATCACCTTGATCACTCTGTTCAAGAAGAGGAATGCTCTCACAAAAGACCTTGTGAGAGCACGTGGTACCTAGATAGTGGATGTTCAAGGCATATGATTGGAGATGCAAATTAATTCATTTCACTACAGACCAGGGCAGGAGGCAAGGCAACACTTGTAGATAACACCACCAAGAGAGTGGTGGGATCATTTATAATTGGTGATTCAAAAAATTTCATCCTTAATAATATTTTACTTGTAGATGGACTGAAACACAATCTACTCAGCATCAGCCAACTCTGTGATAAAGGCTTCAGCATAAAATTTTTGCCAACTTACTTCCTTATAAGCTTAAATGATAAAATTATTTTACAGAGAAAAAGGATCAATAATATTTACATGTTGGATCTAAATAACTTTAAAGCTGATATTGCTATTTACCTAAAATTAATTACTGATGAATCATGGATGTAGCATTGGAGATTGTGTCATGCAAGCATGAAAAGCCTTAGGAAGATCACCCAAAAAGACATAGTGAGAGGTGTCCCCAATCTAGAGTTCCCTAAGAACCACCTATGTAATGCCTGTCAGTTAGGGAAGCAAGTCAAATCCTCCTTCCACTCAATCGAAGACATAAACACTAACAAACCCTTAGAAGTCCTACACATGGATCTTTATGGACCTATCAGCACTTCAAGCTTAGGAGGGAAAGTCTTTGGGTATGTGATTAGTAATGATTATTAGAGGTTCACCTGGGTTAGATTCCTGTCTCATAAAAGTGAATCATTTTAGGAGTTTAGATCCTTTTCCACTTGGATTCAGAGAAAGCTAGGTTATGAGATTTTGACTATTCATAGTGATCATGATGGAGAGTTTGAAAATGAGAAGTTTATAACCTACTATAAGGAGTAAGGGATAGATTATAATTTTTCAGATCCTAGGACCCCTCAGGAGAATGGGGTAGCTGAAAGGAAGAACAAGACCATGGTTGAAGCCACTAGAGCCATATTAGCTAAGTACTCACTTCTTAAATACTTTTGGGCAGAAGCAGTGAATACAGCATGTTATGTTCTGAATAGGGTAAATCTTAGATGTAAGCTGAAAAAAACACCCTATAAAATTCTTAAGGGTAGGACACCCAACCTCTCTCACCTTCATGTCTTATGATATAAAGTATTCATTCTGAATAATGAGAAGTATCAACTAGGGAAGTTTGACCCAAAATTTGATAGAGGAGTTTTCCTAGGTTACTCAAGTGTTGGGAAATCCTATAGAGTGTTTAATAAAAGAATACTGATTGTTGAGGAGACCACTCATGTTGTGTTTGATGAATCTGATAATTCTAGAGGGTCTAAGATAGAAGAAGAGGAGATTATAGATGTCACCCAAGGAATAAAATATATAAATCTGGAGGAAAGGGTAGAACCTGAAGTTTCACAGCCTAGAGAATGGAGATATTCTTCGAGTTATCCTAAAGAACTGATCTCAGGAGACCCTTCTTATGGTGTTAGAACTAGGTATAGACTGAACCCACCAACATCAATCAAGCCCTTTCTGATGAATTTTAGATCCTAGCCATGCAAGAACTAAACTAATTTGTTAGGAATGATGTTTAGGAGCTGGTAGAAAGACCTATTAACCAGAGTATAGTAGGAACCAAGTGGGTCTTTAAGAATAAAATAAATGATTGTGGTGTGGTAGTTAGGAATAAGGCAAGATTAGTAGCTAAGGGGTATAACCAAACAGAAGGGATTGATTTTGAGGAAACTTTTTGCCCCTATAGCCTGTTTGGAAGCCATTAGAGTGCTACTAGCCTTTGCCTGTTATAAGAGATTTAAGCTTTTCCAAATGGATGTCAAGAGTGCTTTTCTAAATGGGATAATAAAAGAAGATGTGTTTGTATAGTAACCCCCTGGCTTTGAGAATTTCCAATTTCTAAATCATATTTTCAAATTAAAAAATGCTTTGTATGGATTAAAATAGGCACCCAGAGCATGGTATGAGAGGCTTAGCACATTCTTACTGGAAAGAGAGTTTATTAAGGGGAGCGTAGACACCACCCTTTTTCTGAGGAGAGTAGGAGATGAATTAATCATTACCTAGATCTATGTTAATGATATAATTTTTTGATCTTCTAATAAAAATTTATGTGATGATTTTTTTAAAATAATGAGTAAGGAATTTGAGATGAGTATGATGGGAGAATTATCTTACTTTTAAGAATTTAGCATAAGGCAAATGGATGATGGAACTTTTCTTAATCAATCAAAATACATTAAGGATATCCTAAAGAAATATGAAATGGATAAAGTCAAGCCAATCAACAATCCCATGAGTTCCAGTGTCAAGTTAGATAAGATTCAAATGAAAAATCTATTAATCAGAAGAAGTACAGAGGAATAATTGGATCCCTTCTTTACCTGACTGCTAGCAGACCTGATATTATATTTAGTGTTTATCTCTATGCTAGATTTTAGGCTGAATCAAAGGAGTCCCATCTGATTGTAGTTAAGAGAATTCTTAGATATCTCTTAGGGATCCAAAATCTAAGAATCGTATCCTAAGCATAGCACCTCCTTTGAAATTATAGGATACTCTGATTCTGACTTTACAGGATATATGGTGGATAGAAAGAACACCTCTAGAACATGTGAATTCATAGTATAATCCTTTGTTTGCTGGTCCAGTAGAAAATAGAACTTAGTTGCACTATCCACTATTGAAGCTGAATACATTGCCTTAAGAAGTTGTGTGGTCAAGGTCCTTTGGTTAAAGCAATAAATTTTAGATTTAGGACTTCCTGTAGGCACAATTTCTATCCTATATGATAACACTAGTGACATCTGTATTTCAAAGAATCCAATCCAACACTCTAGGACAAAACACATCGACATCATGCACCACTTCATTAGGGAACATATTACCAAAGGAGACATAGAGCTACATTATATAGCCACTGAAAACCAACTTGCAGATATCTTCACAAAATCACTGGCCTCTGAAACCTTTAACATCTTAAGAACCAGAGTAGGTGTGATAGATATTCATTCTTCAAATTGAACCATAAGAAATTGTTTATATTTCAGCACTTAGTTTTTGTTTGATTTGTTTGTCTATTTCTTTTTATATATTTTTTGATTTCCTGCTGATTTTTCTCATTTTTTTGTTGTTATGTATTTGATTTGGTTATTTCCTTTTATGTGCTTTCCTTTTATTCTGGATTTCCTATTTATTTTCTTTAGAACCAGATCACTGCTCACTACTACTGATGAACTTGATTTTTAAATGAGAGTTTTGCCTTCTTTTTATTTACAAGCTTGTAAGTAGTGATTGACTTCTCTAAAATAGTTAAGGGAAGAAATATTGAAGATTGTTTCTCTTCCTCTAACTCCTTTAATGGTGTATTTTTCTTTTTGAATAAAAATCTTTTTCAAAATTAAAAAGTTAGACTTTGAAATAGATATCTATTTTATCTTCCTATAATAATCTATCTCATATGAGTAGTGTTCCAAAATATTGAATCACTTTTGTGTTTTCTTAATCAGGTGATTGTATTTATCATATGATAATGATTGTGTTTTGTGGATTACTTTTTTTATCTAAAAGAATGAGTTTTTCTTCTCTTATATCTGGAAGATAATTTCATAACTAAGAGTCTTTTAGAAATTTTGAAAGAAAGAAAGCTTGTAAAAGATGCTCAAAGTGTGCCAATTAACAAAAAGTGGAACAAAATGAGCTCAACATTGAAAAGATGCATAATGATCACCAAGTAATTGAAAAGAAATATAAAGTGTATCAAAAATTAAATGATCCGTAAAGTATGCCATATATTTGAAAAGGAGGCACAAAATGAGCCCACAAAGAAATAAGCTTCCTCCTCTTTCAAATCATTATAAAATTTTAGAAGAATTTGTATGCTACTTAATATATTCAAACACTTGAGATAGAAAATCATGATTTATGGTTTTTTACTTTACAATTGTATTTTATTAGATATTTTTCTGGAACAATGTTTGAAAGGATCACTTTTGTTATCTAATTTTTTCTCTTCTAAATTAAATTTTTGTTTGAAAGGAATTTGAACCTGTAAGGTTTCCGAGGTAGGGTTTACAAAAATCAATTTTCTAACTTTTTTAGATTTTAGCTCGACAATTTCTTCTTATTAGTTTTTGAATTAAAAATTAAGGAAAAATTCTGATTTACTAGAGTGGTCGATTCAAAAAAAATATTTTTATTGTGTGTTTGTTTCTGAGTTTGTACTTATTTCTGTTCTATATTTTATTTAGTGGTTACTTTTCTATTTCTTCCTTTTTATGATGTCAAAATGGGGGGGGGGGGGGGGGGGGGGGGTAGCAGTGTTGTGAATATTTAGTATTGGTAGTGTTGTACTGTTTGCCTGGCTTAGTTAAATTTGCTTTGCTTTGCTTTTACATTTTTCCTTGCCTTGTGTTTCATTTTTTTATCTACTTTATTTAAAATTATTCAATAGATGTTTGCCATCATCAAAAAGGGGGAGATTATTACAAATTTGGATTCAAGCATTATAATTTTGATGATAATAAACATTCCTGTCATTACATCATATCTGTTTTGTTGCCCTGCATACTAACTTTTCAAGTCCACAAGATCAATTATAATTTAAGCCAGCTCAAGATTGGACTGAGTCAGTCTATAATTTTAAATTCTAATTGTTTTTTTCTTTTCTTGAGTCAAATATAATAAGGTGGATCCTGATGCTAAGTAACCTTGCACACACACACTCAGGTGAAGAAATTAGGTAAGTCAAAGAGTTTTCTGGTTTCGATCATATCATATAGGACGATCCAAAATCATCTTAGATGATAAGTTAAAAACAAAAACCCTAATTAGGGCATCTAGGTTAAGGAAAATTTATTAGGCAGATCATCCTGGATGATTCTCCCATCAGCCTGGATGATATGTTTAAATTCAGAAATCACCCGCCAATAACATTTTAAGCAAAAATTTATTTTGCATATTTTGAACTAATTGTACAGGATAATCTTTATCGTCATGGATGATTCATTACAATCTTACCTAAAATAATCCTTTGATTAGGAGGCTAATTATGGTTTAATTGATCAATCACATCATACAGGAAGATCATTCTAATAGTCTCAGATGATTCTTTTTATTTCATGGGATGATCTCCAATCATCCCGAATGAAAACCATGATTTTCTTTTAATTGTCCAGGATATTATCCTGGACATGCCGAACATTTTGCGGGATGATTTATCCATTGCCACTCAAAATGAACGGATCATTCTGGATGATTGTGAAATCATCCATATGAAAACTCTTATTTTCTTCTGATCGTCCAGGATATCGTCATGAATAACCCAAATATTTGTCTGGATGATTTATCATTTTCCACTCAAATTGAACTAATCATCTCAGATGATCATAAAATCATCCTGAATATATGTAGAAAGTATTTCTTCTGATCATCCAGACCATGGTAATGGTCTTGGCAAAATGGCTGGTTTGGTATTGATCGAACAGGATGATATAGTCAGCAAGTTGAATTTTAGGGCATTTTTTGAGGCCTTTTATTTAAGCTCTTTAAACATCTCTTCACCAGGCTTTTTACTAATATTTCTACTCCAAAAGAACTTAGAGGAGAAGGATAGTTTGGGGGAGAGAGAGAGGATCTAGTGAGGGGGAGTTTGTGATGAGATTCACAAAGGTTGCTCCAAGCAAGGATTCAATTTTTGTCTTCCTTCTTTATCCTTGGTTCCATGGTGGCTTTAGGGAGATAATTATCAACATTAAATCTAGGTTCTCTACCTACTTCAGGAGGAAGTAAAATGAGTTGGAGTTCTCTGCCAGCTTTAGGAGGAAGAAATTGGATTCTAGGTTCTCTGCCTGCTTCAGGAGGAAGCAAAAGGAGTTGGGGTTCTCTGCCTTCTTCAGGAGGAAGCAAAAAGAGTCAAGGTTCTCTACCTCACCAGTGTCAGTGGAAAGGTTTTGTAAGAGCTTCTCCGCCTTGCTATGGGATCAAAAGGAGAGTCACTATATTTGTTAGTGTAATACCTTGAGGGGAGGCTCTGGGGAGTGGATGTAGGTCAAGTTGACCAAATCACTATAAATCTGGTGTGCTCTTTTCATTTACTTTTTTACACTTTAATTTTCATATATTTTTGTGAACTGATCTGTGGTTGAAATATCTTATTTTGATTATCTATGTTTGCTTTAACTGGTTGTATTTTAAAATATTCAAAAGGATAAAAATATTTTTCTATTTGTGTAAGAAGTTTTAAAATACCAATTCAATCCCACCCTCTTGGTTAGCTTTAGGACTATTTCATAAGGGCTTAACAATTCTAACAAACTTTCAGGAGAGATTCTGTGAGAAGGGTTTGAAGAGAGACAACTGGTTTGGGAGGGAGATAGGTGAGGTCTTGAGAGAGAAGAACTTTGTGGGATAAAAGAGTGTGTGAGAGGCATTTTTGTACATGGTTGCTCAGTGATCTTGTACCTTCTTCCTCTAAGGTTTGTTTCTTTCCTTGAGGAAAACTCTAAGAAGTGTCTTTTCATGGGAAGGATATGGTCGCTTTGCCTCATCGGGAAGGTGAAAGGGATTTAGCTAGTCCGCCACACCGAGGAGGTGAATGTGATTTGTAAGGGCTTCTCTACTTTGCTGTGGGGGATAAAGAAGAGTCACTAATTTTACTGTAATACTTAGAGTAAAGGACTCCAGGGAGTGGACGTCGATTAAGGTTTGTTGATCTCATTTTTATATGAGGTCACTAGGACCCACTTGGGGTTTTTTTTAGTGACCTAATGATTGGGAGGAGTCTACCCCTCAGTCATAAAGGTCCTAATAAAGACCCAATTCAATGCCTAACAAACCCAGCTCTACCTTTTAATTCAATCTTTAATCCAGCCTTCAATCAACATTCAATCAAATTTCAAATCATATCCAATTAATTTCAATCTTTCATTTGATTTCCATTGATATGAATGATTCAAGGTCAATCATTTAACTCTGAAATCCAACCCAAATCAAACATTCCAAATCAAACCTTCAAGGTCAATGACCTAGGTCCTGAAACCCTTTCTGGGTGAACTTTCTGTCACCTAGAAACCTAGTCAAGAGACCTCCAAATCATGATCTATCAATTGCATATTGTCCAGACATGTCTCTAGGACCAACCCTCCAAATTTGAGCTCAATCTGACACTTCTAAGCCCAAAAACTGAATCTTTTTCCAAAGGCTGCAAAGCCTTCAGTTATTTACAGCCTATACCACTAGACTTACCATCATGTGGAATTTGACCTTGGGATGCCTTCCAAGCCTTTCGACCATATTCATGACCTTTGTTATGACTTTTTGACCAATAACCTGCACTTTTCCAGACCCAGTGTTGACTAGGGGTCAAAATGACCAAAATGCCCTTTATTGGGATTTTTGGTCTTTTCCCCAAAGTTCAACAAGACCTTTCCATATCAATATTCAAAACCTATTCCAATAGATCCTAAATATCATTAGGAATACATTGGACCCAAACTCAAGTCTTGGTTTGACCTGGTTGACCAAGTCAACCAAAGTTGACCAAGTCAACCAAAGTTGACCAAAAATGCCCCTTAAGGTTTCAAATGTCAATTTCAATCCAAATGACCTTACCAATGCATGGCACTACCTCCATCAATCTCAAAATGCACATTTGAGCTTGTTTGATCCAAAGTCAACCCATGGTTTGACCAGGTTGACCAAGTCAACCATGGTTGACCAAATCAACCCTTAACCCACATTAAGGTCAATTTCAATGCTTGAACCCATTTTTAAATCAAATCAATCCTTCAAAATCATTTAATTTGATACCCTTGACATGTCTAAAGCTTTCCAAGTCAAGCTCCCCCTTGGGTTGACTTGGTCAACCCATTTGGATGAGTCAAAACCCTCTCCAAACCTCTTTAAGCCTATGGAAAGAGGCCAAATCATGGCCACATCACCAAGCCACCTTGGAAATCCATGGCTTAATCCAAAACCTGCTCAAACCTGATAGAAATTGACCCATTTCCTCTCTTAAGAAGCCTTAATCCAACACCCTAAACCAAGCCAAGCATTGGTTCATCCAAATTGGGGAAAAGGCTTATGGTCCCCTTTCCCATGGACCAAGAGAGGTCACACTCACCACCAACCCTATTACCTAGCTTTGGGTAGCTTAGGGGACACTTGTCATGCATCCGAACTCCTTCCAAACAAATCAAGACCATCCAATCCAAAAGCCAAGTGTTAAGGTGGGAGAAACTTAACCTAAGAGAGAGATTCTTCATTATTCACTCTCCCTCAACTCTCCGCCAACCTCCAACCTTCCAAAACCCTTTCCCATCCTCTCCATCCATCTCCAAGGCTTTCCCAAGCTTCTTCCCATCATTTCCAAGCCTCAAATCACTATTTTAGTGAGGAGAGAGCATTCTAGAGAGAGAAAGAGGATTTTCCAACACAACTTTCGATCCAGAAAGATATAACTCTTGGTGTCTTCATCAAAGTTGTAGAGGATCATTGCAGCTTTCCAATGAGCCTAAGATCTCAAAAATCCGACGGTTGGATTGTAAGTTATGCTCATTTTAAGTTTACATTTCAATTTAAAACTGCTCAAAAATTTCATTGTTTGGGGTCTCCAAACTCTAGCCAATGAAAGTTCATGTTCCCATGAGCCTATGTTTCAAATTTTGTTAAATTTTGATGAGTATTTTGAAAGTTATGAGTATTTCAATTTTCTAGTTCATTTTGAACTAAAACTGCCTTGATCGATCTCGGCCGTCCGATTTTCTATCTTTCTCGATCAGATGGCTTGGGGTTAGTGATGGCATTGATAGGTGGTTGATAAACAGCATTTTGCATATCAAAATGCCACACGCCGCCGTCATTTTGGCGCCAATCATTGTCAATGATTGGCGCCGATTATTAATGGACTTAAAAATTTAAAAAAATAATCATAACTTTTAAAATTCATAGTAAATTCTTTTCTCCACCGAATTAAGTGTTTTTAGGCTCGTTGGAAAGATAATTTAGCCTAGTATTTATTAAAATTAATTTTGAGTTGATTTGATTACTGGATTATGAGATATTTTGGTTTCTTTGAAATTGTTTTTTTGTGATTTTCTCACAATCCAGTAGTCAATTGAGCCGCAAATTTTGGTGGAATGTATTTGGGTATCTTAGGCATGCACTATAATTTTCTTAGGTTCAGATACCCATTGAATTGCTATGATGTGAATTTTTAAGGTAATTGGTCCATTTTGGACCCAAAACTTTGAAAATTCATAACTCCATTTTTCTTTAGAATTAGGCTGCATAACTTTTGTGGTGTGATTGCATATGTGTAAGGTTAGACAAACTAAATTTCAAGCCTATTTGAATTGTAGAGACATCTAGGAAAAATAATTAAGGAAAAGTCTAGAAAATTTAGAAAATTCCTAGGGGATTTTACGCACACCCAATAGGGGTGAAACTTGAACATTGGAAACTTAGTGACATCATGTACATTAGGTTAAAATTTCATTGAATTTTGAGGTCATTAGGTTAAAAAATTAATTACCCAAAGTTTCAGCCTTTTTAAGGACCCAAAAAATGCAAAAAATTGTAATAAATCTAAATTAACTCTAAAAAATAAAACTAATATCTCAAACTGACCAAAACTTATCCCTCTACCTAGGAAAAATAAAAACCCCTTGACTAGACTCCTAATTCAACTTTAATTTGACTTTTAATGAAAATTCATATTTAATTAAATTAATTAATTTAAAATTATTAAAAATCCAAAAAAATTTCCAAACACTTGTAAACACTCCCATGGGTCATTACTGACCTTTGGGATTGATTCTATGCAGTTTGGGATGAGTTTGGATCAAAATTATCAAAACCTTCCTAATTAGGCAATTTTAAAAATTTAATAATTAGTGAAAATTTGAAAATTCATAACTAATTACAGAAAAATCCAAATTGAACAAACTTAGTGTCAATCAACTCCAATTAAGGTCTAGTATTTTTTAAAAATATCAAACCTCCAAAATCTGGTCAAAGTCAAAGAGTCAACTTTTCGGTCAACCGTAGTTCAAATCTAGGCCTAAACTTCAAAAAATCATAACTTTTCATAGAAAACTCCAAATTGAGTGTGCTAGTAATCTAACAACTCATCATAAGGTCTAATATTTATTAAAAATCTGAAACTTACAAAATTAACTCTAAATTAAAAAGTTAACTTTTGACCCCTTAATTAACTGATTAAAATAATCCAGAAAATTCTAAAATTCAATAAATCATTCAAAATTCTAGAAAACATCAATTTTATTTTAAAACCAGCAACCAATCAATTTAATTAAAAGTTAATCAATCTTCAAATCTTAATCAAACTCAAATCACTTAATTATATCGGGTACTATTGGGTAACCGAAGCCTACGAGGCTATTAACTTAGCCCTAAGGAAGGTGAAATAAACTTCATGGCCTCGGTGTGCAACAAAGGTGGTATTCAACAAATAATTAAAATTAATTTTAAAATAAAATTTGAACCATTAAGACTTAAACTTCAATTAAAATCTCTCTTAAGCCTTTCAACCAATCAGAACATCAAACAACTTCAATCAAATTACCCATCCTAGGATCTACCCCAGCCACACGACCTACTACACATACTTTAGATAGTTTACTAGGACAACTGAATCTAGATCTAGGCTAGGCCGGTGTTTTCTTTTTTGCTGCATGCCAGGTTTTTTGAGTTTTCATTACATGTTGTGATTGAAATTGATTGATGTGTTTGTTTACTTTTACCGCACTCTGTGGATTGATGTGATGGGCGACCAGATTACCCTTAGGTTAGGAACGATCTGGATGCTCACTAAATTTTTTGCAGGTGGCCACGCTTGTGGAGGGAAATAAAGGGGGTTAAATAAATAATAAATATAAATACTATAGGTACTTCAGCTGCTTAGCCCCCAAATAAAAAAGTGTGGCCAAGTGTGTTTACTTTTCTGCACGTATATACATATAACTGCTTGGGATGTATTTTAATATTTAAATGTTTAGGATAACCTTGCAGGATCGAGTCTAGAATTTTATTTTTACATTCATGTAATTTATTTAAGTATTGAGTTGTGAAAGTAGCACTTTGAGTTTGGGATACATAGATCCAAAGGTTGGATTCCAAAGAGGAAAGGATACCCCTCTGGGGGATAGTCCTTATCCATTTGGAACTCCAAATTTGGATCACTTTACTACCCAAAGTGGAAAGGGTAACCTTCCCCTCAAAAGAAGAGTTCTCTTTTTCATTTGGGTTTCCGATCACAAAGAATCCAAGGAGCTCGAGGAGGAGAAGACCGAGAAGTTGAAGACATAGAGTATCCCACTCAAAGTCACTTGCGTCTGTATTAGGATTAGAATCCGGGTTGTTGTCAGTGGTGCCTAGCCACTTTTAATTTATGTAAATATGGGTTGTAATAAGCAAGGCAATTTGCCTATGGAGATTTACTTAATTAATTTGATTATTTAATGTGTTGTGATTTAATTTGATTGCGTATAGAATTGCCTATTTTTCCTAGTTCTTTGGCGCTTGCATGTCTTTTTTGTTTTAGCCTGGACTTCGTTAGGCTCTTTATGGACGAAAAGTATTTTTACTCATAGCTAATACTTAAAATTTTAAGATTTAAATAACATAGAAACTTAACGACCTAGGGAATAGTCAGAATCATCTAGGGTCGCATGCATATTACTGCATCTCTCTCCCTCCTTGCTATAAGCAACTTCCCCGCCTGCGGGTAGAGTCCAGATAATCTGACCTATGAGGATGAGGTGCTGGATCTGGGGAAGTCTAGTCTTTTCAAAAAAATTATTTTATAAGCCTTTTTTTTTGAAAATTTCATGCATACCAGATTTGGATACTTTAACCAACATGCATCACATTAGAAACTAATTAAATTAAAATTTTAATTGTATTTTAGTCTAAGCATTCCACCCGACATAATTCTAGGGGTCAATTAGGAATCTGCTCTAGATGTCGACCCCAACTTCTTAAACTAATCTTAAATAACATCCCTGATCACTCTGCATCAAAAGACCAGACTCATGGTTTTGAAGTGTTTAGGTTGTTTAGCTGGCTCCCTAATCTAGGTCGGGATAAGCTCAGATTTTGTACTGCATTAGTTAGGTTCGGATCACTGTGGTCTTGTGTCCAAATTTAGATCTAGGATCCGGGACAGGCTATGAGTTATAAGACCCTAACCTCCGGGAATATAATCCCAAATTTCTAATAAAATGCTCAACTTGAATTAAACATTCTTTCAATCCAAAATTTAAAGCCTAACACTTAGCTTAGGTTGGGGCACTTCTGAATTGTTTCAGAATCCTAAAGTGTCTACCCTTCCTCATTTAATTCCAAAATAAGTGTTCAATCTTGCTCCAATCCCATTTGAAATTCCAATTTCATCTCTTTGATATCATTCCTAGAAAATCTCTAAACAAAATTTCTGCCATTATTTTAATCGAAAGTTTTCGTAGGGGACTCCGATCCCCCACGATGTAATTAACTACGAGGGCTTATGCTCGTAGGAGATTTAGAACTCACAATTAATTTTCAAAATTGATTTTCAAAATTCAATTAGCCTTCATTAAGAAAATTAAATTACTAATGATCATTATCGTTATGTTCGAACGATCATTTGCAAATATTATCTTCTCCCTTCAAGAAGATATATCTTTTGTTAAAATGAATTTGAATATAAAATTAATGGTCGCTCCTCTTGATTATCATAGACCGATATTTGACTGAACTTTACTTTGACCCTTCGAGGCCATGTGAGGTCCTCTCTTGAACCCAGTTACGATATTCAAGATGAGATTCTTAATTCTAAATCTGAATCCATCCTAAAATTTTATTTCCACCTCCCGATGTGGCATAATATTTTTGATGGGACGTTTGATTTTAGAATTAAATTTTAATTTCAATTCTGAATTCCTCAAAGAAGACTAATTTTTTTAAAACCCTCTTTCAAACTACAAACAAGGTTGACCAAATAATTATAAAATTTTAGAGTGTTTGTTCTTGCATTTTACCTTTACTATTTTGCATTTATTTTTTCTTGCATTTTACTTATTACAAATTTGTGATCTATGAGTACTTCATTTCTTATAAATATAATATCTTGCTTTTGCACAAAAAAATATTCATAAATCAAAACCAAAAGAAAAAATTCTTCCTTGCAAGTGTTGCTTAAATTCAAAAATAATGTTTTGCTTATATTAGTGTTATCACATTGTAGTTAAATCAAAATATTTTAAAAAGGATAATTTTTAAAGGGAATTTTTAAATACAAATTTACCACCACCCCCCCCCCCCCACGCCACCTCTTGGTGCATTTGTAGTTCAAATCTGTTTAACAACCCAAACAGAACATTTAATTGGCATAAGAGAGGGTCTCGGATTTAATGTTTTAAAAATCCTTGAGAAAAATATCCATGGCACACCTCAAGAATAGAAATACTGGGGAGGGTTATTCAATAATCCGCCCACCTTTATTTGATCCTTTTATTTTTGGAAAATTTGTGTGTCTATATTTTTACAATCGAATGACTTTCGCATGTAGAATATAACACAAGAAGGTTATTCTACACCATTTAGATTTATGAATGATATCAAAGGTAAAACACATTTCAGCGAATGGAGCAATGTGTATAGAGATCTTGCACAACTTAATGCTAATTGCTTAAACTATTTTTTCTATGCACTTAAATTAGAAGACTATATGAGAGTCTCTTCATGTGCTATTGGCAAAGAAATTTAGGATATGTTATGTATTACTTATGGGGGTATTAATGAATTTAAATTGTCTTGGTAATATTTTGTTGTAAGATTATGAATTATTTCACATGAAACCTAATGAGACTATCACTTACAAGTACACAAGATTTACTCAGATAGTGACATTCATGCATGCTTTAGGTAGAGAACTATCAAACTCTTAAAAAGTGAATAAAATACTATGTTTTTTACCTGATAGCTTTGATGCAAACATTACTACTATATATGAATCAAAATATCTAAATGTTTATTCAATTGATAACTTTCTTTGCTCACTAATTGCATCTGAACAAAATGTAAACCATAGAATGCAGGATACATGAGAGAAAAGGAATGAGAAGACTATGGCATTGAAGGCTGATAACTTAGATAGCAATAGCTCAATTTCATATAACAATGGAGATATAGCCCTTATGAAAAGGTAGTTCAAAACCTTCTTGAAGAGAAAATTGAAGCGACATTTTGAAAAGGGTTAAGGTAAACAAAATAAATTTAATAAAAGCTCATATGAAGTGATCAATTTTAAATGTAGGAAGCTAGGAGACTTAAGATCTGACTACCATAATTGAAAAACTCACCCTACCAAGGACAAGGATGAAGAAAAGACAAATTTCAAAAGGGTGTGTGAAAGACACAAAAGGCCTTCTGGGTAGACTTAGCTTCAGACTCTTTAAAACACAAACCAGAGGAGAAGGACGTAACGAATCTATGTTTAATGGGTAATAATTTTTTTGTTAACTCTTACTAGGAAGAGATATGTGAACTTACCTATAATGAGTTGTTTTCTATTTCTAAATAAAATGCCTGATTTATATAGTAAATTAAAGAAATTATATGATAATTTAAATTTGAAACTTTCTGAATTAGAAAAGGAGCATGATAGTCTTAGAACTGAGCACATTTCATTAGATAAATAGCATTCTTCTTTAATTGATAAATATGATGAACTAAATAAGAAGCATCTTAAATTAAATAAATCTCATGAATCCCTAAAAATTGAGCATGTTTAGTTAGAGGATGCATTAAATGAATTACAAACACTTATAACCAAATTAAACCTTAGTGAGTTTGCATTGAAAGGTGACGTTGAGAGCTATGAGAAGGCAAATGAGTTTTTGAAAGAGAAAATTCATGCAATTAAAAAAAAAATAAACCACCTCCTAAACAAGCATAATGGTATAATCCCAAAACATAGCATGCATCTTATATCCCTAGAAGGAGGCACTGCCACACACATAGGTTAGTGAATCCATTTTCAGGTGTTAGGTGTGATTCTTATGGCATGGTAGGACACCTAGCCCGCACTTGCACTATACATTATAGAACACATCTTGTGTGGAGGCCTAAATTAATTCTATTATAACATAACATGCATGTCATTCATTTAAAAATGTATAAGGTGGAACCAAAACTTATTTGGGTTCCCAAATCTAGCCTTTGATTAATATTACAGGGATGCTGTCACAAAAGACCTAGAAGAGCATGTGGTACCTATATAGTGGATGGTCATGGCACATGACTAGAGATTTAAAGAAATTCATCATGCTAAAAGCATGGGTAGAAAGCAAGGTAATATTGGGAGATAACACCACCAAGAAATTAGTGGGTTCAAGTATGATTGATAATTCCAAACTTTATCATTGAAAATGTTTTGCTAGTAGATAGATTGAAACATAATTTTCTTATTATTAGTTAGCTCTATGACATTGGCTTTGATATAAAGTTTCTATCTATAAAATACATAATTAGTTTGAATGGAAATCTTTTCTTAGAAGAAAAAAGAGTGAATAAAATTTTATGCTTGACTTGACTTGTATTAATAATTAAATTCTTTATGTTTGAAAATTGTTGTTGATGAATCCTAGCTATGGCATAAGTGACTATATCATGGAAGAAAAAAAAAACTCTTAGGAAAATAACTCAAAAAGACCTAGTTAGAGAAATACCCATGTTAGATTTCTCTAAGGACCACCTATGTAATGCCTGCCAATTAGGAAAATAAATTAAATCATCTTTTCATTCTGTTAAGGACATCACCACCATTAGACCATAAGAAATCTTATATATGGACTTATTTGGTCATGTTAGTACAACCAACTTAGGTGGGAAAACCTTTAGGTATGTGATTATTGATGACTATTCAAGATTCACATGGGTTTGATTTTTATCTCTTAAAAGGTAATCATTTGAGAAGTTTAGAATGTTCTCTACTTGGATTCAACAAAATTAAGATGTGAGATCTCTACTATCTATAGTGATCATAGTGGAGAATTTGAGAATGTTAAGTTTGAATCTTCATGCAAGGAGTTAGGAATTGAACATAACTTTTTTGCCCCTAGAACCCCTCAATAGAGCGGGATAGCTAAAAAAAAGAATAGAATATTAATGGATGCTACTAGGGATATGTTAGCTAAATATTCTTTCCCTATATATTTTTGGGTAGAAGCAGTGAATATTGCTTGTTATGTTTTGAATATGGAAAATGTTAGGTTAAAACTCAAAATGATACCTTATGAGCTTCTTAAGGATAGGAAACCTAATCTTTCACATCTTTATATCTTTGATTGTAAATTCTTTATCCTTATCAATGGAAATATCCTCATAAAAGTTTGATCCTAAGTCTAATGAAGGACTCTACTTAGGTTATTCCTCTATAAGTAAAGCCTATAGAATCATTAACAAGAGGAACTTAGTTGTGGAGGAGTCCACTCATGTTGTATTTGATGAATTTGATAAATTTGGTGAGCCTAAATTGGAAGAAGAAAAAGTGGTAGAGGTTACCCAAGGAGTAGAATATATTCACCTAGGAGATCGAGAAGAGCCTCAGGAGTTATTGCCTAAAGAATGGAGATACTCATCCAGTCATCCTAGGGAGCTCATCCTAGAAGATCCATCCATATGAGTTAGAACTAGGCATGGCCTTCGAAAGTAAGTTAGTTATTTAACATTCAGCTCTATGGTAGAACCCACAAATATAGATTAAGCGTTATCTAATTAATTCTAGATCATATTTCTATAAGAAGACTTAAATCAATTTATTAGAAATGATGTATGAGAGTTGGTTAGCAGACCTAAGGACTAGAGTGCAGTAGGTACCAAGTGGGTATTCAAAAATAAGATGAATAATTTTAGAGTAGTAATTAGAAATAAGGCCAAATTAGTAGCCAAGGGGTACAATCAAATTAAAAGCAATAATTTTGAGGAGACCTTTGCCCCTATAGCTAGATTAGAAGCTAATGAGTACTGTTAGCCTTTTCATATTTTAGAGGAATTAAGTTATATCAAATTGATATAGAGAGTGCTTTCTTAAATGGGGTTTTCAAGGAAGATGTTTATATTGAATAACCCCCTGAATTATATGTGTTAAAGAATGCACCTAGAGCATGGTACGAAAGGCTTCATACATTTCTCCTATATAGATCCTTTGTTAAGCATAGTGTACATACCACCATTTCCTAAAGAAAGTAGGAGATTAGTTTCTGATTGTTTAAATATATGTAGATGATATATTTTTTGGATTAACAAATGAACATCTTTGTAATGATTTTTTAGAAACTATGACTAGAGAGTTTAAGATGAGTAAGATAGGCGAGCTTATATATTTTTTTGGATTTAGTATAAAGTGAAGGGATGATGTTACCTTTCTTAGTCAAAGTAAGTATATCAAGGAATTTTTAAAGAAATGTGAGATGAAAAGCGCTAAAATAATTAATATACCCATGAGCTCTATACCATTCAATTACACAAGAATGCAAATGGAAAATCAGTAGATTAGAAAAAGTATATGTTAATAATAGGATCTTTTCTATATTTGACTGCTAGTAGACTAGATATATTGTTTAGGATTTGTCTCTGTACTAGATTCTAAGCTAATCTAAAAGAAGAAGTAAAAAAATCCTTAAATACCTTTTAGGCATCCAAAACATAGGTATCTGGTATCCTAGACATAGCTTATCATTGGAAATCATAGGATATTCAGACTTAAACTTTATAGGGTGTCGAATAGATAGAAAAAGTTCTTTTGGAACGTATCAATTCATAGGGAAATCATTAATTTCTACGTCCAGTTGGAAGCAAAACTCAGTAGCCCTTATTGACCTCATTTTTGCTCGCATTCTTCTCAAACGTGTTTAATTTATTTAATTGAGCCTTGTCGAGCCCAATTTGCATTTAAGGTGACTCGTGTTGAGTTGAATAGGACCCAACAAAGTTCAGTTAAGTTTGATTGATGCTCGTTAACCTCTTCAAACATAATTTGAGTCAAATCAATGTCAATTTGGGATAGATTCCACCAAATTACTTAATCAAATCAAATCAAACTTGAATCGACTCAATGTGAGTTAAATTGAATTCGATTCAAACCAAAATTTGACCCAAATCAGCTTAATTTCTTTAAAGATGGCTTAATTTGTTTTTTCCAGGTAATTTCCCACCCCTCCATTGATAGAGTGCATGTGATTTCCTCAATTAGAGGTGATATTTGGGTGGTAGTGACGAAGCTTGAGGCGTTAAGCTGAATACGAGAAGACAACTTTACCTCTTCAAGTTTTATGATCTCCTCATGCTAAGGCCAGAGCCCCTCTTGGTCTCTTTCCATTCACACTCCTGCTCTCTCTCTCTCTCTCATGACTCTTCCCATTCACTCTCAAGAATTTCTACCTCCCTCTCCCTCTCCCATCTCTTTTCTATTTCCGAGACACTGGATGCCAACCCCTCTTCCTCCCTATTCACCATCTTTCATTCAAAAAATCTTAGGAGCAAGCCGAACCCATTGGGCCTGTTCGCCATCCTAGGTTCATGGAAAAATTATTCTGTTCAGACACCAGATGCATTCAGACTCCAATGAAAATGCACCACATCAGATACCGAGTTCAGTACCGAGCCATAGTCGGTACCATTTGTACCACTCGGTACCACTAAAATACTGAGCATACCGGATGGTATTACCATCCGATGTCCTAACAGAATAATTTTTCAGGTTTGTGAGTCCTAGTTTCCAGTCTCTTCTTGCAAGCAGGTGATTCCTCCTCCCTCTTCTTCATCTTCTTCTTCTTCTTCTTCTTCTTCTTCTTCTTCTTCTTCTTCTTCTCCTTTTTCAAAATTTTCTCTTCCACTCCTCTTCCTCCTCCTCCTCCCCCCCATCCTCCTCCTTCTTCTTCTTCTTCTACTTCTTCTTTTCTATTTTCTTTTTCATCTTTCCTTTCACCTCCATTTCCTTTTTCCTATTTCTTCTTCATGGTGCAAGAAGCTATAGCTATAATGTTTGTTTCTCTAATTAGAAGATTCATGTGTAAACGATTTATTTGTCGATATAGATTATTTGTAAATGAATAGTTGGTATATGAAATTTGCATTTGTTTATGATTCATGTCATGTGATTCAAAGTCTTATGTATAGGTTATGAAAATTTATGAGGAGTCATGTTAATCTTTATTTAAAAAAAAATATGTATACAAGGTGTTTGTGTAATTGTTTGTTAAGAGGTGGTACAAGTTCTTTTATTTGATTCAAAGAAAAAGATGTTTGTGTATTTACAAAGCATATTTGGAGGTGCATGTGTTGTTGGAATTCTCACTAATCATGAGCAAGTTGGAATGTTTGATTATGAATATCCCATGCTTGAAGACTTTGATTTAACATTTGTAAATGTATTTGATGTGAGGGTTTCATGTTTCATTTCCCTCCTGTAATTGTTTTGTTTGATACAATTCATTTGCTAAATCTCATCATGATACAAGCATCTAAATGTATACTTGAGAGTATGATTTCTATATATTTTAGAATAAAATCACAAACATGTTTTGCTCACCAATTTTTGTTGTTCTTCTATTGGTGGATTAATTATCATGATATGGATCAATGTGGCAATGAAGGTTTGTTAGTTTTTTTGTAGTTGATGATTGACTCGAATGTTGAGACAATATGTTGAATGCCAAGGGTTCGATTACTATTATGAAAAGTGCTTGAAAGTTTAAATATGAGACATCTCTACTAAGTTTTGTGGATAATTGAAATAAGGTCTCAAAGTAGTTTCATATGTAGTAGATTCACATTCTCATTTTTCACACATGCATCTCAATAGAATTGAATGTCGATATGCTTTCATTTAGCTTTGATACTGGGTAGAAATGGTGAGAGTAATAAGTGGTATTACAAGTAGTATTTATTGTGGAGAGTTTTGGTTGTGTTGGAAGACTATTTTGTTTTAATTTCATATGATTCACATGCTCTACATGCTTTATGATTAGAAAGATATAACCCAAATTGATTCATAAATTACTTTATAGCTGAATTGTAGAAATTCTTGTATACACTGATGTTTTGATCATTCTATAGATGATAATGGAATATGGAATATACATGTAGTTTCACTACAAGGTGGTTTAGGATTGATTGGAAGAATATTTACAAGAAGGATACTCAAATAAACATGTGCATTCATGCCATAGTTTCATGTTTGGTTCTTAGCACTCCATATCCTAGCATTTAGGTCAGATTTGTTTACATGCTCTCATTCTTCATAACCGGTTGGAATTCCTCAAACATTAAATATAAAATTAAATAGATGAGGAAGGGTTGAGATTTATCATATGCATGTGTATGCAAATTTTTGCAATCAAACCACATTCATTAGCTTCAAAAAAATTTGTGAGAATCATATGTGACTTGTTATTCTCACACTCATGAATAATCAAATGATTGTATTTCCTCTATTGTGTCTTGGTCAAAAAGTAATATGCTTATGATGTGTTTGTTATGCTCATATACAACTTTATCATTATATGATTCGTAATTGATTGAAGATATTTGTGCATGGATGTGTATACTTCGAATCTCAATGACACATGAACACTCAATATGAACAAATTGATATAGAATAATTCATATATAGTTGTTAGAAGAGTCTATTATGAATTATAATAACATGAGTTTATGATTTGAGTGAAAATGTGTATACTTATACTATTGGCTGCAAATGTTACATTTGTATGTTTGTTAAAAATTTTGATATTATTTGTAAAGGCTATATCTTTGCACTTGGTTGTATGAATGTCTTTATCTCATCATCTTTTTCTCATAAACCTATATATGCATAGCAAAGTTTGACATGTAGAAATGCTTATATTTAGAGATTGTGTTCCAATAACATATATTCCTTTGATTGGATTAGAAGCTCCCATATGCATTTTTTATGTTTGGACATTAATGAATACAATCATCTCACCCATTCAATTCAAAGATACTCAGCCTTATCAAAATATATGTATATTACTCCGCCCCCTTTCATGTTATCTCCATTCATTTAATAGAGAGCTTGTATACTAGTTATGTTAGAAAAGTCCTCATGTGAATATTTTGCATTATGATAATTATTTTATATGTAATCAAACCATGTGGTTGCTAATTATTTATTGTGTTAAATCTCACTATACATGCTATACCAATTATCACTTATAAGATTGAACTTTGAGGTTATGTAAATACTTAATATAAAAATGGAACTAGTAAATTAATGGATTAGCTACTATTGTATGTTTGAGACCGCATTTTATAAAGATTAATTCGTGTGTTAGTAGACCTTTATGTGTTTCATGTCTAGCTTGTTTCTTTGTTCTCTTTCTCCAAGTATCTTAGTGAGCACTCACATGTTTTATGTATGATTTTCCATGTATTCAAAAATAATGAATTTCTATGTTGTTAGATTCTCAAATGATTCATATGTAGTTATCCTTCATGCTTCATGTCAGAAAACTCTTTTAAAGCTTTATGATCTATGGTGATATGTATATGATAGATAAGTGCAAATATTGAATTGTTTATTATTTAAATTCTTGTTTATTTTCATTTCTCTTTGAATAGCTTCTACCCTCACTTTATTTTTTTCTTTCTTTCTATTATTTACAAGGTACCTATTATTTTTCATAGTCAGTTGTTAGCAGGTCGTTTTGCTTGGGAGCTCTTGAGAGGGCACGCCACGATCAAGTACAACTTGATAGTCATGTAGAGACTTCTCATTGCATTGTCGAATGGCTACACCTAGGCACACTAGACTGCTATTTATTCTCCACCCAAATATATATGGTAGGATGTTAGTTAGCTGGCCATAGGTTAGCGCACTAACGAAGCTTTGGCCTTGTGGGGAAAAGCTTACCCCTTTCTTTAAACCTAGAGACCCTTAGGGTCATTTTAGGCCTATAGTGTAGGCCACCTATTTGTGCAATATGCATCACTTTTCCAACACAAAGTTGGCACTGCTATGATGGTTTCTCTTGGAATTTTAAAACTTGTAAATAATTCTAAAATTTACTTCTTAATGATTTTTTTTTTGCCGTTAAATGTGTCTTTCATAAGCATGTTAATATATATATATATATATATATATATATATATATATATATATATATATATATATATATATATATATATATACACACACACATAAGTAATAAAATATAAGCTCTAACATATTTAGGTAGATCAGAAGCTAGTATTGTAGATGGGATTTCCTTGTAAATGATATGTGTAAATTTTCTCATTTTGATCTTAGTGTATCACCTTATTTCCTTTTTAAGTTCATTTGCTCCAAATAATATAAAGAACCTTTAAAAAGATATAAAACTAAATAATAGAACATATCTAATGAACTTATAACAAATTTTAAAAAATTTGTAATACATCAACCATAAGGATAACCTCCACTAAAGATTACTAAAAAACAAACATAAAATCCAACTTAATAATAACGAGGTGGTTACCTAATAACCCGGGTTAACAAGGCTCTTAAGTTAACCCCAAGGAGGGTGAAATAAACCTCATGGCCTTGGTTTAACAAGTGTACTCATCATATAACCTAAATAATCAGTGATAAATCATCAATAAACTAAAGCATATAAGTTATACTACAATTAATTTGAAAAATATAAGAAATGCATGTCAAATTTAAAACTCTAAGGATTAAAAATAACTAATAAAACATAAAAAATATGCACACCCTCAAATGAATCCATAAAAAATCTATAAAAAAACTAAAATCCCTTAACCAATCTACTGCACCTAAAACTTTCTAATTAATCGACAACTCTAAAGAGTTTTAACCAATCAAAATGAAATCCATAAACACATAAAACACATCATTTTCAACTCCTAAATAATTATAAATCATAATCTACATTAATTAAAGTGAAACTAAATCAAAACTATAAAAAAAATCATCCCATAAACTCTTTAATGTTTAATAAAAAGACATTAAAATACTCAAACTTAAATTTGAACTAAAATACATTAACTTTAAGTAATAAATGAACTTATTAAAGGAGAAAATGAACTTCAGGTCATACTTTAGAGCCTTAACTAATGTCAGGTTTATGTTTATCTTTGTATGTTTTCCCTTGATATGCATACGATATATAGGCTGGACTACCTCGAGCTGTGGGGCTACGTGTCGTAAGGAGGCCTTGGTCCTTATACCCGTTGTTACAATTCCACATACCTTTTAATTTAATAGATAAATGTCTAAAGATATACATAAAGTATCTCTTTTAAAAATTTAAAATCACCCTTAGGAACCTAAGCTAATTTTCTTAACCACCCAAATGTTAAACCTTAGGTCAGGTAGAACCTATACACATCTATAGGTATAGAGTCTTTATATTCTTATGTCAGCTTCTAAAAATAAATATATCTTAGATATAATAAGTCTAAGATTTTTTTTGGTGGGTAATAAGCCCATCTTTGTGGTGTCACCTATCAGCATCCCATCGAGTCTTAGATTATCAAGGAAAGATTAATCAACCCTTGCCACCTTATAACTTTTTTAGCCTTGAAAAAAGAGTAGGATTGAGGATTAGCCACTTGCCCCTCAATTCTTTATAACCTTAGCATATGTTAGGGCTTATATCTTTGGGCTCTTCATAACTTAATAATTAGAATTATAATCTTATATTTTAATTGTTAATTAATCCACCATAAATCATTAATCACTTAAAAAGAAACTTGAGGGTTAATAAATTAAACAAAAAGAATTTGACCTTATAACTTAAACTTTTCACCTTATATGGGGTAGTTAAGTAAACTAACTTTTGCACACACTTAGGTGCTGGATAGGACACTTTATCATAAGCATCCTTGGGTCGGGTGTAGCTAAGATAATATTTTATAATTTTTTTCTTTTTTTATTTTGCATGTGTGATGATGTGGTAATTATTTTTAGCTTGTCTAGTTTCTTGGTTGCTATTTTATGGATTGATGTGTGGCACTTGCCCTTAAGTTGCTAGAATGTTTATAGAAATATCTTATGTAGGTGGCCATATTCCTAAAGAGAAAATAAGAAAAAAAATGCTCTCATAATTATTATAAATGTGCTCATTAATAGGTACTATGAGGAATGCTAAGCCCTTAGGAATATGGCCCTACGGACTAGGTTCTGGATAATGTGTGATTTTCTATTATAACTATGCTAACATTATTTTTTGTAATGTGATTTTTTTTTTCAAATATAATTTTTTTAGTTAGGAAAACCTGGTAGGTGTGTGGGAATTTCAGAATGTAGAAGGCCAAAAAGGTGGAGACTGATTAAGAACCCACACACCATTTTATTTATGCATAGATTTAGGCTGAGTTGTACATATATGGTAAAGCTTAGCTACCTTTTTTTCATTTTCCTAGGGTGTATAACAAAACCTAGCTTCAATTACGGACATTACGTATTATTGACTGTTGTGTTTATTTTTCTTGTGCAATAGAATCGCATGTTTTTTCCTAGGTTTCTTAAGTTACTTTGGTTGGGGGTGGCTCAGATGGAGTCAATGTTAGGCACTTAGGATGTTAAATCTTTTATAAAGCTAAATTTTTATAAAGATAAATAAAAAAAACATAGGGTTTAAAATTAACTAATTTTTTTTGAAACTAATATATGATCCCTTGAGGTTCACTTTAAAATTTATTTAATATGTTAAGCCCTGTTCACTTTATAGTGACTACTGGCCAGTCCTTAGTGGCTCTACCCATGCATGCGTAGCCTTGAGTCAAAAGGATATAGATTTTCTTTTTTACAATATATAGAGATAGTTAATTTCATATAAGCATAGTACCATTCATGGTTCGGCTTAGTGCCCATTTCCCTTTCTGTGCTTCCCACCACTTTTGCATTTACATAGGATAGGATATCATGGATTTAATACGCTAGATGGAGTTTAGTTGGTACCCCTTTCCAAGCAGGGTGAAAAATACAGGTCGTGGCTGCCTAGATCCCTTATGGGATTTAGGTTATAAGTCCCCTCGCAGCATCTCACATTAGTTAGGTCATAGGCATTAGTACCGAATGTAGGATACGTCCCTTATAGATCTAGGATCAAAGGTAGGTAGCATTGGTGTACCATTGTATGCCTTATCGGTGGGTATGCTCTCTATTCTTTGGAGGCTATAAATCCTACCCATTCGCCTCACTTTGATGGTGCTGCTTCCATCCTTCTCTCATACATATTGGATATGAAATGATTTCTTTTCTAGTTTTTCTTATTTTGACCGACCGACTCCTTATGTGATCTATGTAAGTTAAAGTAACTAGTTGAGCCCATCTTCATTTGTATTAAGAGAGCCTAGAAATTTTCTTATGCACCAAATCCTCAGAGATAATAATATAACATCCTTAATAAAGAGTTTTCTTAGGTTGAGGCCTAAGATATAATTAACCACATGGGCTTGCACCCATGGGAAATAGACACCCACATCAAATAAACCCCATTGAAGCTGATGTATTGAATGGGGGAAATCTCACGAGTTGATTGGGTAATATATATTATTATCCATCGAGGTGTGTAGGTGAAAGCCGCTATCATCCATAATTAATCATATATATGATCCCATCTTCTCTCCCATTGGTTTGCATGTGTAGAGTGTAAATGCTTATGATTATTTTGTCCTACAGGATAGTGCGATCATACCTTTTGCATTCTGAACCTCACAAGCAGCATTATTTTGGAGACCCACTGCCCCATCCATCATTGAGGTGCAATACATTATTGAATAAAGTTGGGTTGCTCAAGTTTTATGAGTAAAATAACAATTTTTTGACCTTGGACTCTCTGTAGGCACTATAACAATCTTGTGTGGCAACACTAGTGTCATATGCATTTCCAAGAATCTAATTTAACACTCCTAAACTAAGAATATAAGCATCAAATATCATTTCCTTAGAGATCATGTAGCCAAGGGAGATGTAGAACTGCATCATATCATAACTAAGGATCAACTCGAAGATATTTTCACTAAACCCCTAAATTATGACACCTTTAGCACACTGAGGACTAGACTAGGTGTCATTGTCAGTCATGCTTAATTCAAATTAGAAGTGAAATCAATAACTTATGTAGCTATATGCTTTGTGTATTTTTATGTTTGTTATAATTATTTACTTATTTTTTATTTTTACTTTTATCTGTTTGTTTGATAATGCTTGTTAGTAAAAGTTCTTTAATCATCACACAAAAAATATTTAAAATCACAAAAAAAATATTCATATCATACTGTATAAACCTCATCGCTCGAGAAATCAACAGTCTAGATCTAACTAATAATTGATGATTATAATGTACTACCACTTATTAATACTATATGATCCACGTGTCAGTAATGGTTGGACAAATTTAGTTGGCTAGTATGAAAGTTGAATCATCTTCGTATAGTATAAATTCCTATTTATACTATATAAACCTTTAGTCAAAGTACATACTAGTTGACTCCAAGGGATGAATGCATTTTATAAATATTATCTAGTATGATATTGATCATACTGTATGATTTGACTAGTTTTTTTACAGATCATCTAGACAAATTAACCTCTTCTTATCATCTAGTATGATCCTTAATATCAACCATTTATATTTCTAGCTTTAGCTTTCCATATGGCCGGTAGTAAGAGAACACGTTTCCTTTAAGGAAGCTCCTCTAATTATACTGTTGATGAAAGATTTCAAATAATTAAGGAAGAATCTGTATGACACTGATTCAAAGAATCCCACATCATACCTTCCTGTATCTTGAACCAAGTAGTTATAAATTATTAAGTTATGGACCTCTTTACATCCACCACTTTGTCATTTATCTTAACCCTTGCTTTTCCCTTCTACTCTGAACTACTCTTTGAATATTTTACAAGCCTTAGAGTGTAAAGCTATTTTTTCCTCTATGACCTCCTATATTTGTAGGCGTCCTATAGAAATAACCAAATAAGACATTGTTGAATACCTACATCTATCCACTTAATAGGTACACTAATATAACTTAGCCTCTAAAAGTGATTATAATTGAACCATTGTCAATCTAAACCTTAGGAATACTTATTTAAGTCAACACCAGCCTCTCATTCAATCACTTAACCAGAATGCCTGAATCAACCAGCATGTTCTATACACTTCTATTCTTTCTAAGGCTTGAGATAGAGTTAATATCACCCCACTTTTGCTTATCAATACCTTTTTAATCATATTTGTCACTGCATTTGATGAATCCTACATAATCATTTATTATTTGTAAAATCTTACTTCCCTTCACCTATAATCAACCTAACATAACCATAACCTCATGTTAGGATATCTAGTTGTCTATATCTTAGATAAGAAGTATTAACTTTTATATCATGCACCAGCAGACATGTTCCTAATCTTATACTCCAATGGTTCCTTTCACATTTTTTTTCATCGACACCACGAGGATGAGCCCAATGAAGAGCACAAGTTTGATGAGGAAGGGGAGAAGCACCTCCACCACCACCTCCAACACTAGAACCAGAGACAACACCTGCTCACCAATTTCATGCCTATGTCTCAATCATAGAATGACTTGATCACCAAGAATTAGAACCAGCCACGTAATATCAGGAGATTACTCATCATTGGGCATGGCTTCACTAGCAACACAAGCTTTTCCAAATGCAGCATGAGCTACATAAGCAGTAGTGTAGGGAGATATAGTAGATGTAAAAGTAGTAGCACAACCAACTTTAATAGCACCATCAACAGATCTATTAACAACATGATGAAGATTGAGCCTGGTTTAGTTTTAGTTTTCTATCATTCACCAATATTTCTAGCTTCCACCACCACCTTTGCTTCTAGTTTGTGTGCTCTATTATAGTTTTCGTATTTTCTTTTTGTTTGCTCCAGTTTATACTTTATTTTTTATTTGGTTGTCCCTCCTTTTTGGTGATGTTAAATGGGGGAGTAGGTATTTTATTGTACTTATTGATATTTTACATAGCTTAGTTTTATTTTTTTTATGTTTGTGCTTTTTTTGTCTTATTTTATTGCTCTATATTTAAAAATTAAACAATTTTAATTAAAAAAATAAAAAAAGTTTCCTAATTTTTAAATAATTCACATAGTGTGGGGGAGATTAGAACAAAATATAACCAATTTGTAAATCCAGTCAATAATGTTTACCATCATCAGAAAAGGGAAGATTATTGTAATCTAGGAACATGAGTTTATGATTTTGATGATAACAAACACTATTGATTGTCTCTTTATTTCTTTTAGTACCTATATTATATATTACTTTTATGTGTACTAAGATTTCAGATACATCATACATCTGTTGACCTTATTTTTATATGAGGTCATCAAGACCTATCCAAATACAATCCTATTGATCGGATGGTTAATAACCATCCAATTGTCAATCATCTAGATTTCAATTCAATCTTCAATCTAGACTTCAATTCAAATCTCAATCTAGACTTTAATTAAGAATCATATAATCATTAAAAAAAACTTCAATTAAAATAGAATCGCTTCAGTTGATATCAATCTTCAATTATTTATAGCTATAACACTGCATTTTAGTTTGGTGACTTAGTGCATTGCCCAATTCAGTACACTAGCACCTAGTTACCACCACCTGATCTCCCCTATTCAATCACCATTAATCATCTAATTGATTATCAATAGTATGGATAATTCTGTTGCAAATCTAGATTCAAGATTTTGATGATAACAAATATTTTTGCACATTTATTTTAGTTGCCCTGTATACTAACCTTTCAGGTTCATAATATCAATTGCAACAAGCCAGCTCAAGATCAAGTCAGTCTATTTTTTTCAATTCCAATGTAATTTTTCACCTTTTTTGAGTCAAATGTTATGTATTGGATCCCCAAGCTAAGTAACCTTACACACACACACTTAGGGGGAGATTTTTGGTGAGTTAGAGTTTCTGTTCTATTTTGTTCATATCGTCTTGGACGATAGTAATATTGTCCTTAATGATCCATTGAAAATAGAAACCCTAATTTGGGAAACCAAGCTAAGTCAATCTGATTAAGCAGATCATCCTGGATGATCCACGCATCATCCGGGATGATATGCACAAATTAAAACCTCTCAGACGCCAGACTCTTTTAGGCAGGTTTTATTTTTAGGAATTCTGTCTAATCATATAGGACAATACACTCATCGTCCTGGATGATTCATTACAATCATGCCTAAAATAGTTAAATGATTAAGGAGAGTAATTAAGATTTGATTGATTGATTATATCATCATGGATGATCACGAAATCATCCTGGATGATACTCCTCAATCAGCTAGACGTCTAGAACTATCTGCTGGATGATTTATTCCTTTTTGTACTAATCATATAGGATGATATCAACATTATCCTAGACAATCAGTAATTTTTTAAGTCATCCAGGATTCATCTGGAACAATCAGAATAAACCTTGTTTTCTAGATGATCAAGTCATTTTCTTTAGATCATCCAGACTTTTCTCCTGGACGTCCCAAAATATGTGCTAGATGATATTCATGATTTAGAACTAATCAGTGATGATGATCGCAGGATCATCTGGAACAATCAGAATAAACCTTATTTTCTAATTGTCCAGAAGAACTAGATCATCTAGGCTGATGTGCATATTTTTGTACTGATCGTACAGAACAATCGACAGATCATCCTTGATGATCTTTGATGGTAAGTTAAAATTTAGGGTAATTTTTGAGCCCTTTTATTTAAGATCTCTTGTTTGATATTGCTGAGATCTTTTGCCGCTGTTCTCACCTGAGAGAGTCTAAAGAGGGAGAGGGAGATCTTGGGAGGAAGAGAGAATCTTATGAGGTGTTCACAAAGGTTGCTCCAAGCAAAGATTCGAGTCTTCTTCTCCAATCCTCATCCCTTGTCCTTTTGGTGGCTCTGTGGGAAGGATCGTCAACAAGAAGATCAAGGTTCTCTGCCTGCTTTCGGAGGAAGTGAAAGGAGGTAAAGTTCTCTGCCTACTTCAGGAGGAAGCAAAAGAAGTTTGGGTTCTCTGCCTGCTTTAAGAGGAAGCAAAAGGAGTTTCGGTTCTCTACCTCATTGGGGTTGGTAAAAAGGAGTTTTTGTAAAGGCTTCTCCGCCTTGCTATGGGAGCAGAAGGAGAGTCACTGAGTTTTAGTTCATTACCTGGAGGGGAGGCCCTGGGGAGTGGATGTAGGTCAAGTTGATTAAACCACTATAAAATCTGGTTTGTTCGTTCTTTTACTGTTCTGCTTTTAATTTCTACACTTTACATTTTTATGGATGATCATGAGATTAAAGGTATTATTTTGGTTGATTAATCATCTCCACATCAAACATACTATTATAATTATTTTAAAACATTCAAAAAGGTTTTCAAAATCATTTCTGCTTAAAATTTTTTAAAACTATCAATTCACCCCCCCCCCCCCCTCTTGGTTAGCCTCGGGCTAGTTCATAAGGGCTTAACATCCCTAACAAACATTCAAGTGGTATTAAAGAGGGATTCATAAATTCAAGTTTTGAAAAACTTTTGAATTTAATCTATGGCTAACTTTGGTAATAAAAACACCGTTGAAGGATATTCAACCATATGAGCACCTTTATTTGATAATATACCTTTTGATTTTTAGAAAACTCACATGTCCACCTTTTTACAATCTATAGATTATCGCATGTGGATGCTTGTTAAAGATGAATACTCTACACCATTTAGATTAGTTGATGGCATTAAAACTAAACTTCCTTTTATTGAATGGATGTTTGATGATCGAGATTTAGCACAACTGAATACAAAATGCTTAAACTATTTTTTCTGAGCATTAAAATATGAGGATTACATGCGTATCTCTACTTGCATAACTGGTAAAGAAATCTGGGATAGATTATGCAATCTAGGTTGAATATCTTACTTCATGACTAAGAACTCTTTCACATGAAATCTTGTGAGTCAATATCTAAAGTATATACTAGGTTTATACAAATTGTTACCTCTGTGCATGCCTTAGGAAGAGAACTCACTAACTGTGAGAAAGTTAACAAAATTCTTAGATGCTTGCCCTCTTCCTATGATGCTAAGATAACTGCAATCACTAAATAAAAGGATTTGAACACTTATTCTATTGATAACTTACTTGGATCACTCATTGCTTATGAGCAAGAAGTGAACCAAAGATAATTTGATGCAGGTGAGAAAAAAAGGAGAAAACTATGGCACTGAAGGCTAACGATACGGAGACTAACTCTTTTTGGGTTTGAAAGTGATGATGCTTCCTTAAGCACTAGGTAATTCAAAAGATTTCTAAGAAAGAGATAAAAGCACCATCAGAAATGGAATAAAGTTAAGAATATCAAAAATTCTAATGGTTCTTCTAATATGGTTTGCTTTGAATGCAGGAAGCCAGGACATATGAAAGTTGATTACCCTACACTTAAGACTCACGCAAGCAAGGAGAAGGGTGAGGAGAAGCCCAAGTTCAGGAAGCACAAGAAACAAATTCAAAAGACTTTTTGGACAGATTCTGCATCTGACTCCTTTGAGACTGAAGCTGAAGAGGAGACTACAAACTTATGTTTGATGGCAGATGAACATCTTGGTCATTCTGACCAAGAAGAGGTATGTGTACTAACCTACAATCAATTACTTGATGTTTTTGAGAAAATCTATTCATCACATAGGAAACTTAAGAAATTGCATGCTAGCTTGAAATTGGAACTCTTGAACCTACAAAAAGAGCATGAAGTTTTACTTAAAGATCATTCTTCACTTGATAGCAATCATTTACCATTACTTGATGAATTTTATGAGTTAAATAAAAAGCATTTGGATTTATTTATTGAGCATGATTCATTGAAAGCATCACACATTGAATTAGAAATTGCATTCAAGGAATTAGAAACTCATGTATTTGATGTAGAGAGTAGGGAGCATGCATTAAGAGTGGAAAATTTAATTCTGGAGAGTTCAAAAAAAATTTTTGATGCTGAATTAATCGCTCTTATAAAAATTAAATAAACTCCATCACTTGATTAATTTTATACACAATCATTAAAGCATGCATCATCCAAACCTAGGAAGAGGCACTATCACCCACGTAGATTAGTTAACCCTTTTCTTAGCATTAGATGTTTTTCTTATGGCATGTTAGGACATATCTCACACCTACACTGTTCACCATAGTACAAATTAGGTGTGGAGGCCCAAATTGCATGATTCATAGCATAACAAACATGCATTACATTCTTCTTTCCATAAGAGGGAATCCAAGCTTGTTTGAGTTCCTAAATATGACATTTGATGATTTTATAGGGCTGCTCTCACAAAAGATCTCATGAGAGCATATGGTACCTGGATAGTGGATGTTCAAGGCATATGACTAGAAATACAAATCAATTCATTTCGCTGGAAGCCAAGACCGAAGGCAAGGTCACTCTTAGAGATAACACCACCAGGAAAGTGGTGGGTGCAGGTATAATCCGAAACTCCAAGAACCTTTTAATTGAAAATGCTTTGCTTACAGATGGACTAAAACATAACCTACTCAGCATCAGTCAACTCTGTGATAAAGGGTTCAGCATAAAGTTCATGGCAAATACTTGTATTATCAGCTTAAATAATAACATTATTTTGCATGGAAAGATGATCAACAATGTCTACATACTCGATTTTAATAATATTGAGTTTGTTGCTTTATTTTGTTTAAAACTTGCTGCTGATGAGTGTTGGTTGTAGCATAGGAGATTATGTCATGCCAGTATGAAAACTCTTAGAAGAGTAACCCAAAAGGACTTAGGTAGAGGTGTTCCCAAACTTAAGTTCACTATGGACCACCTGTGTGATGCCTGTCAACTAGGGAAACAAGTCCAATCCTCTTTCCACTGCATCAAGGATAGCAATACTTCTAGACCTTTAGAAGTCCTTCACATCGATATATTTGGACCCATTAGCACTGCCAGCTTAGGGGGAAAAGTCTATGGATTTGTGATTGTCAATGACTACTCAAGGTTCACTTGGATTAGATTTCTGTCACATAAAACTGAGTTATTTGATGAATTTAAAACCTTTTCGACTTAAATTCAGAAGAAGCTAGGTTTTGAGATTTTAACCATTCATAGTGATCATGGTGGAGAGTTTGAGAATATGAGATTTGGAACTTTCTATGAGGAGCAAGGGATTAGTCATAACTTTTTAGTTGCTAGGACCCCTCAATAGAATGGGATAGATAAAAGAAAGAATAGGACCTTAGTGGAAGCTGCTAGAGCCATACTTGCTAAGTATTCACTTCCAAAATACTTTTGGGTAGAAGCTGTGAACACATCTTGTTATGTATTGAATAGGGTGAATGTTAGATCCAATTTGAATAAGACATCCTATGAGATCATTAAGGGTAGAACACTAAATCTATCTCACCTCTATGTCTTTGGATGTAAGGTCTTCATTCTTAACAATGGGAAATCATCCTTAGGAAAATTTGACCCAAAATCTGATGAAGGAGTGTTCTTAGGATATTTAAGTGTAGGAAAATCCTTTAGAGTGTTTAACAAGAGGATATTGGTTATGGAGAAGATTACTCATATAGTGTTTGATGAATCTAATCCTAAGGAGTTTATAGCTGAGGGAGAAGATTAAATAGGAGAGATTGCCCAAGGAAAAGAAACTATAAATCTGGAGGAAAGGGTCGAACCTGAAAACACTTTATCTAAAGAATGGAGATATTCTTTGAGTCATCCTAAAGAACTGATCATAGGTGACCCTTTTGAAGGTGTTAGAATTAGGCATAGACTTAGAAAGGAAGTGAACCACTCTACCTTTATCTTAATGATTGAACCCACCAACATCAATCATGCCCTTTCTGATGAATTTGAGATCTTAGCTATACAAGAAGAACTTAACCAATTTGTGAGGAATGATTTCTAGGAGTTGGTAGAAAGACCTAAGGATCAAAGTGTAGCAGGAACCAAATGGGACTTTAAGAATAAAATGAATGATTCTGGTATGGTGGTTAGGAATAAGGCAAGATTGGTGGCTAAGGAGTACAACCAAGTTAAAGGGATTGATTTTGAGGTGACCTTTACCCCTGTAACTAAATTAGAAGCCATTAGAGTACTACTAGCCTTTACCTATTATAAGGGATTTAAGCTTTTCCAAATGGATGTAACGAGTACCTTTTTAAATGGGATAAGAAAGGAAGATGTGTTTGTAGAGCAACCTTTAGGTTTAGAGAGTTCCCAATTTCTAAATCATGTTTACAAATTAAAAAAGGCATTGTATGGATTAAAATAGGCACCTAGAGCTTAGTATGAGAGGCTTAGCACATTCCTACTGGAAAGGAAGTTTGTTAAGGGGAGCATAGACACCACCCTTTTTCTAAGAAAAGTAGGAGATGATTTACTCATTATCCAGATTTATATTTATGATATACTTTTTGGGTCTGCTGATCAAAATTTATGTGATATTTTTTCTAAAATAATGAGTAAAGAGTTTGAGATGAGTATAATGGGAGAAGTATCCAACTTTTTTGGATTTAGTATAAGATAAATGGATGAGGGAATGTTTCTTAATCAATCAAAGTACACTAAGGACATCTTGAGGAAATATGGAATGGATAAAGCCAAGCCAATAAACACTCTCATGAGCTCCATTGTCCAGTTAGATAAGGATTCAAATGAAAAATCTATTGATCAAAAGAAGTACAGAGGAATAATTGGATCACTAGTTTACTTGACTGCTAGCCGACCTAATATAATGTTTAGTGTTTATCATTGTGCTAGATTTCGAGCTAATCCTAAAGAATCTCACCTAACTATAATTAAGAGAATCCTTAGATATCTCTTAGGAACCCCAAACTTAGGAATCTGGTATCCTAGACACAGCATTTCTTTTGAAATTATCGGATATTCTAATTCTAATTTTGTAGGATATAGGGTGGATAGAAAGAGCACTTCTAGAACTTGCCAATTCATAGGATAATCCTTAGTCTCCTGGTGTAGTAGAAAATAAAACTCTATTGTACTTTCCACTGCTAAAGCTGACTACATTGCCTTAAGAAGTTTTAGGGCCCAAGTACTTTGGTTGAAGCAGCAAATCTTGGATTTAGGATTACCTGTTGGCATAATTTTAGTTTTATGTGATAACACTAGTGCCATCTGCATCTCCAAAAATCCTATCCAACACTCAAGGACCAAGCACATTAACATAAGGCATCACTTCATTAAGGACCATATTACTAAAGGATACATTGAGTTACACCATGTAGCAACTAAAAACCAACTGGCTGACATCTTTACTAAACCATTGGCCTTTGACACATTCAACATCTTAAGAACTAGATTGGGTGTGATTGACATCAATGCATGAATTTGCTAATTACTGATTTTTGAATTTTTTATTTTTTATTTTTCTTTTATTTTTGTTTTATTTGATTATCTATTTCTTTTTTGGTTTTTATTCTCCGTTGACTTTTTTTGTTGTTATTGTTTACCTAATTTGGTTATTCATTTTTATGCGCTTTCCTCTTATTTTTTATTTACTGTTTATTTTTTTTAGAATCAGATCACTGCTCACTACTACTGATAAACTTGATTTCTAAATGAGTGTTTTGCCTTATTTTTGTTTGGAAGCTTATAAGCAGTAATTGACTCCTCTAAAATAATTAAAGGGAAGAAATATTGATGACTGTTTTCTCTTCTTCTAACTCCTTTAATGGTGTATTTTTCTTTTTGAATAGAAATCTTTTTTCAAATTAAAAAGCTAGGCTTTGAAATAGAGATCTTTTTTTTCTTCCTATAGTAATCTATCTCATATGAGTAGTGTTCCAAATCATTGAATCATTTTCATATTTTCTTAATCAAGTGGTTATATTTATCATATGAGAATGATTATATTTTATGGATTACTATTTCTTATCTAAAAGAGTGAGTCTTCTTTTCTTTGCTTATATCTGGAAGATAATCTTACAACTGAGAGCCTTTTAGAGATTTTGAAAGAATGGAAGCTTTCCAAAAGATGTGCAAAGTGTGCCAATCAGCTAAAAAAAGTGGCCCAAAATGAGCCTAACACTGAAAAGATGTGTAATGCTCGCCAATAAAATTGAAAAGATACACAAAGTGTATCAAAATCAAAAGATGTGCAAAGTGTGCCAAATAATTAAAAAAGAGGCACAAAATGTGCCCACAAAGAAATAAGCTTACTTCTCTTTCAAATCTTTAAAAATCTTAGAAGAATTCATGTACCACTTAGTATATTCAAACTCTTAAGAGTGAAAATCTTAATTTTTGATTCTCTAATTTGCAATACTATTTTATCAGATATTTTTTAGGAACATCGTATGAAAGGATCACATTTCTTATCTAACTTTTTGAATTAGATATTTATTTCAAAGGAATTCGAACCTATAAGGTGTCCGAGGTAGGAGTTACAAAAATTGATTTTAGCCCGTCAATTTCTTCTTATTAGCTTTGGAATTGAAAATTAAGGAAAAATTCTGATTTACTGGATCAGATCAATTCAAAAACAAAAAAGGGGGAGTTCTGTTGCTTTATTTTTGTTGTGTTTCTTTATTTAGTTTTTCTTCCTCCTTTTTATGATGTCAAAAGGGGGAGTTGATTGTGTTGGTACTATTTTGTGTTATTTGTGTTTAAGTATCATTTGTGTTTAGTGTCATTGTATTATTTGCCTGTATTAGTAGAATTTGCATTTCTTAGTTTTATATGTACTATGTTTTATATGTTTTATGTGCTTACTTGAAAATTAACCAGCAAATATTTGTTATCATCAAAAAGGAGAGATTATTACGAATTTGGATTCAAGATTTTGATAATAACAAACATTTCTACACATTTGTTTTAGTTTCCCTGCATACTAACCTTTCAGATTCACAAGATCAATTGTAATTCATGCCAGCTCAAGATCGAGTCAGTCTATTTTTTTAATTTTAATGTAATTTCTCACCTTTCTTAAGTCAAGTGTAATGTAATGGATCCCTAAGCTAAGTAACCTTATGCACACACACTCAGGGCGAGATTTTTAGTGAGTTAGAGTTTCTGTTCTATTTTGTTCATACCATCCTGGATGATAGTAATATCATCCTAGATGATCCATTGAAAATAGAAACCTTAATTAGGGTAGTCATGTTAAGTCAGTCTGATTAAACAGATCATCTTGGATGATCCTAATATCATCTGAGATGATATGCTCAAATCAAAACCTCTTAGCCACTAGACTCTTTTAGGCAGGTTTTATTTTTAGGAATTCTATCTAATCGTACAGGACGATACACTCACTGTTCTGGATGATTGATTACAATCATGCCTAGAATAGTCAGATGATTAAGGAGAGTAATTAAGATTGGATTGTTCGATCATATCATCCTAGACGATCACAAAATTGTCCCGGACGATACTCCTCATTCAGCTGGATGTCTAGAACTATCTGCTAGATGATATGTTCCTTTTTGTACTAATCGTACAGGATGATACCAACATCATTCTGGATGATCAGTTATTTTTGAAGTCATCCAGGATTCATGTGCTAGATGTCCAAAACTATGTGCTGGATGTTATTGGGAGTTTTTGAATAAATCATACAAGATAATAAAGATATCATCCTGGACAATCAAGTAATTTTCTTTAGATCGTCCAGACTTTTCTTTTGGACGTCCCAAACTACGTGCTGGTTAATATTCCTTATTTAGAACTAATCGGCTAGGATGATCGCAGGATCATCTGGGATGATAAGAACAAACCTTATCTTCTAATCATCCAGAAGAACCAGATCGTCCAGGCTGATTTGTTTGTTTTTGTACCAGTCTTACAAGACGATCGATAGATCATCCTGGACGATCTTTGATGGTAAGTTGAAATTTAAGGCAATTTTTTATCCCTTCTATTTATGATCTCTTGTTTGCTACTGTTCAGATCTTTTGTTGTTGTCCTCACCTGAGAGAGTTAGAGAGGGAGAGGGAGAGTTTGGGAGGGAGAGAGAGAATCTTGTGAGGGTGAGTTTATGTGGGGTTCACAAAGGTTGCTCCAAGTAAGGATTTGAGTCATCTTCTCTAGTCGTCATCCCTTATCCTTTAGTGGCCCTGTGGGAAGGATCGTCAGCAAGAAGATCAAGGTTATCTTCCTGCTTCAAGGGGAAGTGAAAGAAGGTAAGGTTCTCTGCCTGCTTCAGAAGGAAGCAAAAAGAGTTTGGGTCTAGGGTTGGTGAAAAGGAGTTTTTGTAAAGGCTTCTCCACCTTGCTGTGGGTACAGAAGGAGAGTCACTCAGTTTTAGTGCAATACCTAGAGGGGAGGCTTCAGGAAGTGGATGTAAATCAAGTTGACAGAACCACTATAAAATCTGGTGTATTCGTTCTTTTACTATTCTATTTTTAATTTTTGCACTTTACTTTTCTAAGGATGATCGTGTGATTAAAGTTATTATTTTGGTTGATTAATCATCTCCACATCAACATGCTATTGCAATTATTTTAAAACATTCAAAAAGGTTTTCAAAATTATTTTTGCTTAAGAATTTTTAAAACTACCAATTCACCCCCCTCTTGTTTAGCCTTAGGCTGGTTCATAAGGGCTTAACATCCCTAACAAACTTTTAAATTTAAATTTAGTCAATAAAATCCAAAATTGCATTCAAATCCAGAATTCTAGACCAAAATCTAGGGCTAAGGGCCCTTATCCTGAAAGGTAATTTTTTCAATCACTTTAAAACCTAGTCAAATGACCTTTGATTCATAACATGTTAATTGCATGTAAATTAGGCATGTCCCTAGGGTTATCCATCCAAATTTTAGGCCAATCTAACACTTCTAACCCTAGAAATTGAATTGAAATCCAAAGGCTATAAACCTTCAAATATTTACAGCATATGCCACTAGACCTTCCACTTTGTGGAATTTGACCTTGGGACCTTCACCAAGACCTTTGACCATATCTATAGCCTTTGTTATGACATGTTGAGTAGAAAATTACATTTTGGTTGACCCAGTTTGTCCATCAGTTGACTAGGGATAAAAATGACCAAAATACCTTCTAAGGGCAAAATTGAAGTTTCATTCAAACTTCAATATGGCCCAATCAAATCAAATCTTGAAACATCCTCTAATGCATCTTAAACACCATTAGAAGTGCATTAGACTCAAATCTAGGCCTTGGTCAAGCATGGTTGACCAAGCTAACCCACTTTGACCAAATTACCCTTTAAGGGTTTAAATGGTCATTTCAACCCAAATAACTTCACCATTGCATGAGACCACTACTGTTCGATCCAAAATGTCATTATAAACATATTGGGCCAAAACCCAAACTTTGATCTAACCTGGTTGACCAAGCCAACCATGGTTGATTTGATTGATTATAAAAGGCTCATTTTAATTTAAAAGGTCCTTCCAGTGCAGGAGACCAAATCCATTGGTCTGAAATGATCAAATCAAACTTGTTAAGCCCAAACCCAACCCTGGCTTGGCTTGGTTGATCAAGCCAGTCATGGTTGACTAGATCAACCATTAACCCTTATTCATAGTTAATCAAGTTTTAAATTCACCCTAAACTTCATTCAAACCTCCTTATCACCTCTCCTACTGATTTGGATCTAACTAGTCACTTTGACCCAATATGTAGTTGATTTGGTCAACTAGACCCAAGATTGGTAAAAGTTACTCCATATAGCTCAACTCAATGTATTTAATCAAATTCATCAAGCCAAACTTCACTAGACCTCTCCAACCACTTCCCTTAGTGATTTGACTCTCATTGACCATTTTAACCAAGCTCATTGTTGACTTGGTCAATTGGACCAATGATTGGTCAAACATGACCCATATGAGTCAACCCTTTCATAATCAATCAAATTAACCTACATAAACCTCATTGAACTTCTAACCTTATTCCACTACATGTGTTGAACATATTTAAATCATTAATGAGTAAGTCATACTGAGTTTGACCAAGTCAATCACTAAAATTTGGTCAAACACACATTTGTACCCCTTTTACTTGTCTAACATTCAATATCATAATTTCAAACCCTTTATGCTTCACTAAATCAGCATTCATAATTCCCCATGTCCACCTCACTAGTCAAGTTGACTTGTTGACTGGTCAAATTGTCAACAAGTCACCTAAACTAGTTCAAAGCTATCAAATTACTTAATCATTTGAGTTTTCCTCCAAACCAACTCAGTCCAGCTGCTTGAATACTCTCTAGAAGCTTCTTAAACCTTATTTAAACTCAACTTAACCTACAGAGTAGTTAGAAAATGGCTAGATGATCCCTTATTCCCATGTGAGGATAAATGAACCTTTCCAAGTCATTATCTTTACTTTGCCCTTTCCTCCAGCCTTCTAACTACCCTAGGACACTTGGCAAACATCCTTGCTACATGCCAAATTAATACTAGCCGTCTAAATGTATTAGGCATTTGAATTAAGCTTATAAGATAAAAAGTCCTCAGTCCAACTTGAAGTCTCTCTCACTACACTTAGCTTCCTAGAACCATTTAAGTTTTCATTTGAGCTCCCAATAGCCCCCTCTACACTTCCCAAGTCTAATCTAATCGACAAAAGTCACCGGTGGCAGCTTTCTGTCAACATTGGCTAGGAATCCATCCAACTCAAAGAGCTCGTAATAGAGTGCATTTTAGATAATGCTTTCTTCTAGGGAATTGAGTATGGACAATCTACAAGTTCAACCATCCATTAAATGGTTTAAACCATCCATTAAATTAAGCTAAAATATAAACCCTAGTTTAGGACACTTAGATTTAAATATCTTTCAAATAAGTGAAAAAAATAAAATAAAAAAATAAAAAAATAATATATATATATATATATATATATATATATATATATCGAATAAGTGCTTTTTAAATTGTAAAATCAAATCCAAGTGATTTCTTTTCATGCATGCAATCTCTATTTAAATTTTTATTCAAAATGATTGCTTAATCTCCAAGAATGAATGATTTTTCGTTCTTAGGTTTTAATCCATAGCCTGCTTAAGCTGTACAAAATTTCAACCATTGATCTTTTAATCAATGGCTGAGATCTCATTGTTCTGTGCTTCAATCTGACCATGGAAGGGCTCTGATCATTTAGATCTCCCCCTACTCGATCTGAGCCATCCATTCAAAACCATGTTAGATCAAACTGCTGATGGTGCATGCTAATACTGATAAGCCATCTTCTAATGACTGACATTTAATGCCACACTGTGCCACCATCGTCGTGGTTACTTAGTATCAATGATTGCATGATAGCAGAATCATTGATATCCAATGCTGCCATTGGCAATGATTATCGGGATTTTGCCTCTACAAATTTGAGGCTGGCATGCATCCCAGCACTGCAGCCCATTTAGGGTTCATTAGTTTTAATTAATTTTAAAGCTTTTAATTAACATTTGTTTCCAAAAATTACATAAAATTAATTTTTTTTTCCAAAAATTAAGTATAATATATCATTTTGCTCAGAATTTTAAGTACTTTAATTTAAAGATAGAATTAAGCAGAAATATTTTATACTTTTTAAATAATTTCAAATATTATTTATTTGGTATTTAATTAATATTTTATTAAATATAAATCCACATAGTTTTAAATTTTGAGAAAATTTATTTTTAACTTATTTTGGGTCTCCAATGATTTTTCAAGATTTATTTAAATTATATTTTTGGACTATTTTGAATTTAGAAAATTATATGTTATGTTTTATTCTTTAAAGATTTCAAAATCTATTTTCATTGCACTTTTAAATTCCATTTGCATGCATTTAAATGGAATTTGAAAATTTAAATAGAGTTTCATCATTATTTAATGGACTTAATTGGGAGTGATTAATGAACATTTATGTCCTAATTGCTCTTTCATTAAGTTTCTAATTATTTCAGTTATCCTTTAATTCAATGTTTAGGAATACACATGCACCTAGTTCTAGGTCTCTTGATTAATGTGGTGTGATTATCTATGATTGTGTCAAGGGTTAGTGACATTGATTTACAAACCTACATGACTCAGTGACACCTAAGGACAATAATTAAGGGCATGTCTTAGAAATGTAAGAAAATCATAGAAAATTAAATAGGCATCCAATATGGATGAGATTTAAGACATATGAACTTAGTGACATCTTCTACCTTAGGGTGAATTCTCCCAAAATTTAAAAATCATTTGGCCAAAATTTTAATTAACTCAAAATTAACTCTTTAATTAAGCCCAAAAATTTTAAAAATTATAATAAATTCAAATTAAATCCAAAAATCATAAATAATATATCAAATTCATCAAAATTAAACCCTTCACTTAAGAAAATTAAAATCCCCTTGGTTGGACTTCAATTTTGAGCTTAATTTAATTTTTAAGAAAAATTAATATTTAATTAATTTAATTAATTAAAATTATTTAAAAATTCCAAATAATTCTCAAATACTTGAGACCACTCTTATAGGTCATTCCTGACCTTTCGAAGTGATTTTAAAAAGTTTGGAATCAATTTAGATCCAAATCAATAAAACCCCTTTCAATTAACAATTTAAAAATTAATTAAATACTCAAACTTCAAAAAATCATAATTAATTTCAAAAAATTTTAAATTAAACAAACTCAAATTCATTAGACTCAATTAAGGGTCTAATATTTATTAAAACTGTCAAACCACCAGAAATAAGTTAAACCACCAGAAATAAGTTCAAGTCAAAAAGTCAATATTTTGGTCAATTATAGTTTACAGTTGAGTGAAAACTTCAAAAATTCATAACTTAATGTAAAAAAATTCAAATCCAACAAACATAGTATCTAATTACTCACCTTAACGTCTAGTATTTAGAAAAATATCAAAATTCTAGAATTCACTTTAATTAAAAAAGTCAAATTTTAACCCCTTAATAAAATATATTTAATAATTCCCAAAAATTCTAGAATATAATAAATAGCTTAAATTCCAAAAAACATCAAGATCAATCTTTAAGACCAGTAATCAATTAGTTTAATTTAAAATTATCAATCCTTAATCTCTAACTAATTAAACCAATTAAATTAATTAATTTATACCAATTAGAAAATTCTTCGATCCTTGGGAGCATTCTGCATTCACAGCTAACTTGTGGTTCTGAAAAGTTAGTCTCCTTGTCATTTGAAGTGGAGCTACCCTTTCTCTACAGTATTGAGGTTCAACTTGATTGGCTATCACCCCTTTCACATCCTTATAGAATTCAGTCATTGACTGTCCGTAGCTTGCTGAGCACTCATAAACTAAATCATCCAGTAATGATTTAAACTCCCTCTTATTCATAAATAAGGAGGGTGTTGCAAATATGGGCCCAAGTACAGTGATTTTGGTGATAACAAACATTACTTATTATTTACTTCTACTATTCTTTGACATATATTTTTATTTTCCTTGCTTACTAACCTGTCAGGTCTACAGGTTCACTTGGAACATCAATCAGCTCAAGATCATGTAGACTAGGATTGAGTCAATCTGTAATTTCTTTTTCAATGTATCCTTTACCTTTTCTTGAGTCAAATTTACAGTGATGGATCCTGAAGCTAAGTAACCTTACACACGCACACACTCAAGGGAACAAATTTTGTGAGTTAGAGAGTTTTCTAGTTTTTGATCATATCGTATAGGATGATTCTAAATCATCCTGGATGATCAATTAAAAACAAAAACCCTAATTAGGGCATCCCTGATTATTAAGTTAATTTAATTAATCATAAAAATCTTAAACCCTAATTCTCCCTCAAGCTCAGTGTAATGTCTCTCTACTCTGGCATCTAAGGTGATTCCCAGGCAATCTTTGTTTCTTTCACTCACATGGTTGATTTTGCCCTCCAGGTTTGGTTTGATTATGTTTTTCATTCATTTTCTTTCTCTTTGTTTACTCCATTTTCCTTCCTTCACCAATTTTGTCATTTTTTTAGGTTTTTGGGTGTTGGGAGATGACGACTCCATCATCATCTAACCCATCGATACCTACCCTTTTTGAAGGGAAATCTCATTCTTTCAAAGATGTATTAGCTAGTTCTTCAGCATCTTCGTCTAAGCTTAATTTTGTTCATTCTTTGTGAAAAGGTTGTCCGGCCTTATTGTTTGAGGACTCCGTGGTTGCACAATTGGCTTCTCCTTATGCTTTAATGCTGGTAGGTAAATTTCTTCTAAGGCGACCAAACCTTGATGTTATACGAAAATTTTTTCTTAACCTAAAACTATCGAGATCATTTCACATCGGCTGGCTAGATCAAAGGCATGTTGCTATCCAAATATCTAATGATCTTGATTACAACCATATATTTGCTAGGAGATCTTACTATATACAAGCTTATCAAATGCGTTTGCTTAAATGGACTCCGAATTTTGATGTTAGGGAGGAATCCCCTATTGCATCGGTGTGGATTTCCTTCCCAATTTTGAGACTTCATTTCTTCAATACTCAAATATTATTTGGTTTGTCTTCAATCTTTGGAAGGCCATTGCAAACGGACCAAGCCACTGCTTCGATTTCGCTCCCTTCCATAGCTCGGGTTTTGGTTGAATTGGATGTTTCTAAGAAACATCCAACTGAGATTTGGATTGGATCAGAGGTGAAGGGTTATTTCCAAAAAGTAGAATTTAAAAATTTACCCATCATTTGTTCTCATTGCAAAATGCATGGTCATGGTATTAATGAATATTTTTGGAAGCATCCTTACCTTTGCAAAGATAAGGACTCGTCCAAACAATCGCTAAAGGTTGAAGTTTCTCATGAAGTTACTACCCCTATCCCTGAGATCTTAGAGGGCAACATCTCTAAACCGATTCAAAATATTAAGGAGCCTATGCAATTAGCTGGTGGTGATCATGATTCAATGGTTACTAATGTGGTTTGTTCGAATTATGATCAGGGAGTTAATGTTAAAACATATTTCACTCCACCTTCTATTAGTTAGAATAGGGTGGAGCAAACTTTGCCTATTAATGTTGTCCAAAATTCTGCTTTTGTCAATTCAATTAGTCCTTGTTTGATTAACAAAAATTTGTCGTAAGTGAATGGCAATATGTTATCTAACACAGTTTCTAATCCTTTGATTTTGAATGAGCAGGTCAATGCGATACAAGTTATTGAGGTGAGTGAGTTACCACATATAGAAAGTGATGGGATTGGCAACCCATTGGAGAAGGGAGAATTAGTTTTGGTAGAGGTTAGCCTTCCTCTTCCTCTTCGGGAATCCATTGATGGCCTGGAGGGGAGAAGTAAAGCTAATTTGTAGAATGATGGTATGTTTATGGAGGTTGAATGTCCTCAAGGTTAGTCAGGGAGTCCAACAAAATGATAGTAAGCTCCCTTCAGCTTCTCATTATAATAGTGATGCGTTTACTGATACTAAGGAAATGGGAATTATCACTAAATGTTTTGTTAAAGATGATATTGACACTAGTTTTATTAAAATTCATAGCAAGAGAGGTAGGAAAAGCAAAAACATCATTATTCAATCTTTTAGAACCACTCGTCGCTCACATACTGGTCACTAAATGTTGCTTATGTTTAAACTTATTATTTGGAATGTTAGGGGTATTGGTTTCCCCTCCTCTAGGTTAAGAGTTAAGAATTTATGTCATATTCACAATGTTTCTATTCTTATTTTGCTTGAGCCGTTTATTAATGTCTCTAAATTACAGTTCACTGCTAGAATATTGGGTTTTAAATATTGTGTTTCTAATTCAGCAAATAAAATTTGGGTTTTTTGGAAAGATCCTGCTAGGTTAGATGTTATTGGTGATTTTACTCAAGTTTTACATTATAGCATTGAATTTTTAAATGAGAATTATTATGCCTCTTTTATCTATGTTGCTTCTTCTCGTAATATAAGAAAAATTAATTGGGAATAACTTATTAATTTTCATGGTATAGCCAACTTACCTTGGATTGTTGGTGGTGATTTTAATACAATTTCCAATCCTTCTAAGCATTTGGGGGGTTCTACTCCTAACTATCATTCTATGGATGATTTTAACAACATGAGTATGAAATTTAATTTGATTGACATTAGTTTTTTTGGTAATAGATTCATGTGGAATCATGGTCATCTTTGGCAACATTTGGATCGTGTTCTTTTTAATGACTATTGGCTTAACTCTTTTAGTTCTATTTCTGTTGAACATCTTAGTAGAACTATGCCTGGCCACTCTCCTCTTTCGATTATGCTTAAAGTTAGATAGATGAACTCAATGCCTCATTTTAGATTTTAGAATATGTGGCTACTTCATGATTCCTTCCTGGTGATTGTTTAGGAAAATTGGGATGCTCCTATGCATCCTGATAATTCGATCTAGGGCATGAAGAGGTTTTGGCACAAACTTAAAAGATTAAAATAGATCATTAATTTGTGGAATCACAATATTTTTAAAAATATATTTACCATTATTTTGATTGTTGAACACAATGTTAATTCTCTTGAGGCTAACTGTCAAGTTTTTCCTTCTGATGCTAATATTAATTTGCTAAAAGAGGCAAAAGTCTGTCTGTTTACTTTACAAGCGCAGGAGGAAGCTTTCTAGAAACAAAAAGTTGCTGCCAAACATTTGGTTGAGGAGGATAATAATACCAAATGTTTTCATGCTTTGCTTAAGAGAAAAAGAGCCAAAAACTCCATTAATAAAACCAATATGGATGATGGTTCTACTACTGAAGATGGGGAGGAAATTGCTAATTTAGCTATTTAACATTTTCATAATCGCCTTAATAAAGGTTTTAACCCTACTAATCTTGTTAACTCTGACATAATCCCTAATCTTATATCCCATGAGGATAATGATTTACTTGTTAAACCCCCCTCTTTGGTGGAATTAAAAGGTATTATTGAGGACATGAATGGTGATTCTGTTGCTGGCCTATATGGCTTTACTACTAAGTATTTTCAGAAAGCTTGGAATATTGTTTGCTCTGATCTTCTCGCTGCTGTTTTGAATTTTTTTGCTGGGAATTCCATTCCTAAATTCTTTACTTCTACCTCTATTATGCTTATTCCCAAGAGTAACTCAATTAGTAGTTGGAATGATTTTCGACCCATTAGTCTTTGTACCTTTTTTAGTAAACTAATTTCTAAAATTTTTATGAGTAGGTTAAACTATATTTTGCCTAAAATCATATCCCCTTATCAAATGGGTTTTGTTAAAGTCCGTGCTATTGATGATAATATCCTCTTGGCACAAGAATTTTGTCATGACCTGAATGTCAGGGTGAGAGGCAGCAATATTATTTTGAAGCTTGACATTGCCAAGGCCTATGACAACACTGATTGGATCTTCTTTATAAGATTCTACATTTGTTTGGTTTTAACTTGGTTTTTATTAATGTTATTAGAAATTGCATCGAAGGTTCCTATTTTTCCATTATTGTCAATGGCATGAGCAATGGTTTTTTTAAGTCTTCGCATGGTCTTAGACAGGGAGACCATATTTCTCCCACTCTTTTCATTATTGCTATGGATTATTTGTTTAGAGGCATTACGAATCTCTTTGAGAATCACCCAACCCTTTATTTTAAAACCTTAGGTGGTTTCCTGATTTCTCACTTGTGTTTTCCTGATGATTTTTTTCATTTTACGAATGGTTCCTTAAATTGTATCAAAAAACTTTTAGATTTTCTTCAACAATTTGAAAAGGTTAGTAGGCTTACTTTAAACAATAAAAAATGTTACTTTATTGCTCCCAAAAATATGCCTAATGAGCGTATTATGACTATCAAGGCTTTGTCTAGCTTTATGCAAGCTCATATGCCTATTAAGTATCTTGGAGTCCCTCTTTTTAAAGGGCATAAGAAGACTTTTCTTTTTGATGATTTAATTTCTTCAATCCAAAACAAGTTTTTTGTCTTGGGATTCTAACTTTTTGAGTTTTGGAGGTAGACCTACTCTCAATAGAAGTGTTATGTGCTCTCTTCTTATTTATATATTTCAAACTCTTCAACCTACTCAAACTGTGTGCAATAGGATTGATAAACTTATCAATAAGTTTTTTTTGAAAGGGGTTAACATTAATTCTAAAATCATTTGGTCCTCTTGGGGTAAATGTTGTGGGGTGTTAAGTGAGGGTGCTTTGGGTTGTAAGAGCATGTCGGACTTAGCCTATGCTTTTTCTTTCAAGTTATGGTATACCTTTCGTGTTAATAGAAGCCTTTGGGCTAAGTTTATGGTTGCTAAATACTGTGTGGATAAACATCCTACTATATACACTTATAACCAAGGTGACTCTAATGTTTGGAAGAGGCTTTGTAAGGTCAAATGGATGGTTGAACCTCATCTTTCCTGCTGGCCAGGTGGTGGCAATATTTTCTTCTTGCAAGATCATTGGTTAGGCCAGTAGTCTATTGATTCTATCACTAATAGTTCTTCTACAGTGGCGGTCAAGGTGAATTTTTTCATTACTGATAACTGTTGGGATTATGAAAAACTTGCAAAAGTGATTCCTGATTCTATTATTCATCAAATTTTAAATCTTCCTCTGAACACTGGTTTGGAGGATTTACTTTTATGTAATCTATCCAAGGATGGTACTTTAAACTTATGGATGGTTGGAATGCTTTTAAAAATAAGAAGGATACTTCCTCTATTTGGTCTATGATTTGGCATAACAGCATTCCTTCTACTATTGTTATCTTTATTTTGAGAATTTTGCATAAGTTCATTCCTACTGAAGATAATTTAATAAAAAAGGGTTTTATTATGGCATCCAAATGCCAATGTTGTTTTCATATGGAGAATGCATCTTGTTTTCCTTTCTGGCCCTTTAGCGATTAAAACTTTGACTTATTTTTATGATATTTTTAAACTTAATTGTTTTAATGCAAAGCTTTCTATTAATACTTATCTTAATTCTTGGTTTGTTAAGTCTAAAGGGCATATTAGAAATGTTATTCCATCGCTTGTGCTTTTGTTTTTATGGTTGGATTGGAACAACTCTTATTTTAATGGTGTTGGCATGAACCATCATAGAATTATTAATAATGTGAAAGACAAAATCTTGAATCTTTTTTCTGTTAAGCTATTTTCTTGTAAGAGTTTTAAAAACTTTAGTTTTGTGGCTGATGCATTAGGTATTAATTTGAATAGTTTTCTACAACATGCTGGTTCGAAAATTATCGATTTGGTTAGGCCTCTAGTTAACATTTATAAGTTGAATGTCAAGGGTATTTGTAATCAACTTATTGCGAGCTGTGGTGGGATGCTCAGGGACAGTGATGGTAACATGGTTATGGCTTTTGCTGGGCCCTTACCGCTGTGTGATAAGATGTTCATTGAGCTCTCAGCAATTCTGTATGGGATTAAAATGTGCATTTCTTTGGATATTGTCACTATATGTATTGAAGTGAATTCTATCCCTATTATCCATTATTTAAATACTTTGGAGGACTCTATTTGCAATGCTAATATTTTCTATGTTTTGAGAGATATCAAATTGTTCGACTCTTATTAAAGCCTCCTTCTCTCATGACTTTAGGGAAGGGAATTCATGTGCGATTTGGCTTGCTAATTAGGGATACAAGTTGGAGCACCTTACTAATTTTACTGCGAATAACTTACCTGCCCAGGTTAAAGGGCTTATTAGATTGGATAAAATTAATACTCCTTATGTTAGAATTTAATCTTGCGGGGTTTTTGGTTTTTGGTTCTTTCTTTGGGCTTGGTGGTTCCCTATTTTTTTGCTGTCATTATTATTTTGGTTGGTATGGTTTTGCTATTACTGGTCTCTCCCTACCTCTTTGTTCTATTGTTCTTCTTTCCAGGTGGGTATCCTGGCTGGTTGGGGGTTTGCCTATTTGTTTGGTGGTGTCCTTTATTCCTGACTACTATTTTGTTTTGGAGCTTTTATTAGCTCAGTTTGATGTTGTGGTTGATTTGGTATACTGTTGTTACTTGTTTAGGGCTATTTGCTGCTCCAGCCCTTCTTAGTTTTGCTGTTACCTGGTTGGCACTAAGAGTGAGCCTTTATGCATGTGTTTTTTGTTGGTTGTTGTGGTTTTGTTGGTCCTTTTGGTCTTTGGATTTCAGCTATTTTAGTTGCTGTGCATTTTTGCTCGGGAGCTAAGTAATGATTGTTATCTTAAAGATCCTGAATTAAAACCCCTTTGTTGCTCTTGTATTCCCAGCTGTATTTTCTTGTCATCTCGTGGTTGTTACCTAGGGTTCTATATTTTGGATTGGCCCAGCTATTATGATTTCCTGGAGCTTTTAGTTTTCTGTTTTGGGTGGCTATTGGATGGGGTGTTCAGGAGCCTTGCTTGCTGTGTTTGCTGGCCCGTCTGATTTCTCCTGGGGCTGTCGGGTCTCCTTAATGAGTGGTGGCTGGACTGTGTCTTTGTTGATTACAATGTGGGGGTGCTATAGCTAGTTGTGCTGGATGTGGAAGGTTATTGTACTATAGTGGGTTTGGTCTATTAATTTACTATTATTGAGGTTGGATCGGTTACCTCTTCTTAATTATTTCTGCTGCCTGGGCTTTTATGGGTTTGGAATTGAGTGGCATTGGGGTTTTAATCATGAAGGTGGTGGCTATATGCTGAGCTTAGTATTTTGGATCCCCTTTGCTCTGGCTAGTTTTGCGAACAGTCTGTTTAACTTTTCTCCATATTTTCCTTTGACCATTTTATTAGAGGTGAACACTTGTGGTGTTCATTCTTGTCTCAATTTTGGCTTTGTTATAATTATTTATAAGGAATCGTCTCTTGCCTCAGGTTATTCTACTGACAATGTTTAGATTCGGGGTTTCATTCCCTTCTGGCATAATTATATCTACAATAAGTATATTTGGTGGTATTATATTCCTTTTATAGATTATCATTTCCTATGTTATTGTTCTTGTGGTCTTCACCATTCTTTGCAGGTTTTAAATAGTGCAGGAGATCGAGGTATTGATTTTTTGGATAGGAAGCGGGAGCTCGTTGCTATTTTTTGTCATCTTCCTTCTTTTTGGATGCTCTTACTTGTGCACCGTAAAATGTACCTAGGTGTCTTTGTACTTTTTCCTAGTAGGGGACTTGAGCTCATAGGTTTTATTGGTTTTTATCTTATAGCTCAATTGAGCATTAGAGAGCTTGAGGCCCCTTTAAGGACTTTATACTTTTTTCCTATAATTAATGCGAAGGCCCCTCTATGGGTTTCCCCTTAAAAAAATTAATTAATCATCCTAGATGATTTATATCCTACAGGATGATCAGTATAAATTAAAATAAATAGCCGACAATCATAATTTAGGCAAGATTTCATAATTCAAAATTTATTCTAATCGTACAGGACGATCCATATCGTCCTAGATGATCCTTGACAATCATGCCTAAAAAATCCCTTGATTAGGGGATTAATTATAGATAAATTGATTGATCAAATCATATAAGATAATTGGAAACCATCATCCTGGACGATCAGAACACTGCATGGTACGATAATTAATCACCACCTATCAAATAGGATTAAAACTTTAACTTTTCAACTAATCATCCTGAACGATACCTTTACATCATACTAGATGAATCATGTGATGCATGGGATGATAATTAATCGCCAGCCATCGTACTAGATGATCAATAGCCTTGCATGAACTAATCATCCAAGATGATAAAAATATCCTATGGGACGATTTGTTTAAATTCTTGAACTGATCGTACAGACCAATGTTGATCGTACTGGGTAAAAGGGCTATTTTGTACTAATCATACATGATGATATTTGAATCATCCTAGACGATCTTGGCCACAAAATTATTAATTAGGGCTATTTTTTAGGCCTCCTATTTAAGCTCTCCTAATTACTGCTAAGCAAGTCTTTTGATACTGTGCTAACCTGAGGGAGCTTAGAGAAGGAGAAGGAGAGTTTGGGAGAGAGAGAGAGAATAGGATCTTTTGAGGGGGATTTTATAAGGGGATTGACAAAGGTTACTCAAAGAAAGGATTCTTCCTTCTTCATCTTTGGTTCCTTAGTGGCTCTGGGGAGACGATCATCAGCATCAGATCCAGGTTCTCTACCTAATCCAGTAGGGAGTAAAAGGATTGCCAGGTTCTCTACCTACTCATGGAGGGAGTAAAAAGATTTTAGGTTCTCTGCCTTCACCATGAGAGTGAAAAAGGATTCAAGGTTCTCTACCTCACCGGGTCGGTGGAAAGATTTTATGCGGGCTTCTCCACCTTGCTATGAGAGGAAAAGGAGAGACACTAACTGATTAATGCAATGCCTGGAATAGGAGGTTCTGGGGAGTGGACGTAGGTTAAGTTGACTGAACCACTATAAATCTACTGTATTTTTTCTACTTATTTTATGCATTTATTTTCAATGTTTCTGTGATCTGATCTGTGATTAAAATCTCTTATCTTGGTTATCTGCTTTTGCTTTAATTATTTGTGTTTAAGATATTTAAAAAGATTAAAAGATTTTTCATTTTTGTTTAAGAATTTTTAAAACACCAATTCACCCCCCCCCCCCCCCCTCTTAGTTAGCCTCGGGCTAGTTCTACAGGGTTTAACACCCCTCACGAACTTTCAAGTGATATCAGAGAGAGATTCATAAAATTAAGTTTTAGATAATTTTTGAATTTAAATGGCTAACTTTGGTAATTATAATACTGCAGAAGGTTATTCAATCACAAGACCACCTCTATTTGATAATATACCTTTTGATTTTTGGAAAACTTGCATGTCCACCTGTTTACAATCAATTGATTATCTCATATAGATGCTAGTTAAGGAAGGTTATTCTTCACCTTTTAGATTAATCAATAGCATTAAAACTAAATTACCTTTTTCTTAATGAACTTTAGATGATAGAGATTTAGTATAACTGAATGTCAAATATCTGAACTGTTTCTTTTGTGTATTAAAATCTGAAGATTACATGCATGTCTCCACTTGTTCTACTGGAAAAGAAATTTGGGATAAATTATACATACCTTATGAATGAACAACTGAAGTTAAATAATCTAGGCTGAATATTTTTCTTCATGACTACAAACTCTTTTACATGAAACTTAGTGAATCAATTTTTGAAATGTATACTAAGTTTACTCAGATTGTTACTTCTTTACATGCCTTAGGAAGAGAACTTATAAACTATTAAAAAGTGAACAAAATTTTGAGATATTTACCTTCTTCCTATGATGCAAAAATTACTACCAATACTAAATCTAAGGACTTGAATGTTTATTCAATTGATAACTTACTTAGATCACTAATTTCTTACGAGCGAGGCATGAACCAAAGGCATCTTTATGTAGGTGACAAGAAAAAGGAGAAAACTGTAGCCTTGAAGGCTAATAATTTTGATACAGATCCTTCTGGTTTTGATGATGATGACTTTGCTCTAATAATAAGACAATTTAAAAGCTACTTAAGGAAAAAACAAAAGCATCATCAGAAGTGAAATAAAGGTAATAATAATAAATATTCTAAAGTTTCTTCTGATGTTATCTATTTTGAATGCAAGAAGTCAGGGTATCTAAAGTCTAATTGCCCAACTCTGAAGGCTCACCAAGCAAGGAGAAGGGTGAGGAAAAATCTAAGTTCAAGAAGGATAAGAAAAGGATCCAAAAGGCTTTGTGGGCGGACTCAGCATCAGACTCCTCTGAAATTAAAGCAGAAGAGAAGGTAACAAACCTGTGTTTAATGCCTGATGATCACCTTAATCACTCTGATCAAGAAGAGGTATGTAAGCTTACATATGATCAATTATTTAAAGTTTTTGAATGAATTCATTCTTCATATAGGAAGCTCTAGAAAGCACATGCTAGCCTCAAAGTCAAATTTTTAAATATGCAGAAATAGCATGAAATTCTAAGGAAAGATCATTTCACTCTGGATAGCAATCACATGGCTTTACTAGATGAATTTGATTCTTTAAATAAAAAGCATCTTGATTTAACTGCTGAACATGATTCCTTGAAAATATTAAATGTTGATTTAGAAAAAGCTTTCAAAGAATTAGAAACTATTGCATGGAATTTAGACAATAATGAGCATAAATTGAAACTAGAAGTATCTAGCTAGGAAAAGGCAAATGAGTTTCTAAGAGAAAAAATTATTGCATTAGAACAAAATAAAACAACAACTTTACTTGAAGAATTTTATAACCCATCAACAAAGCATATATCATTTAAACTAAGGAAGAGGCACCATAACCCAAATAGATTTGTAAACCCTTTTCCTGGTGTTAGATTTTTTTCTTGTGGCATGCTAGGACAAATCTCCCACACATGCAGCATTCAACGTAGAACACATTTGGTGTGAAGATCAAAATTACAAAATTTACAACATAGCATGCATGCATCTCATTCTTCTTTTAATAATAAGGGACCTAAGTCTATTTGGGTTCCCAAATCTGACTTCTGATAATTTTGTTGGAGTACTCTCACAAAAGATCTCATGAGAGCATGTGGTACATGGATAGCAGATGTTCAAGGCATATGGATAGACATGCAAATCAATTAATTTCATTGGAGGCCAGGGTAAGAGGCAAGATAACACTTGGAGATAACACTACCAGGAGAGTGGTGGGCTCAGGTATAATTAGTGATTAAAAAAATTTCATCATTAAAAGTATTTTTCTTGTAGATGGATTGAAACACAACCTACTCTGCATCAATTAGCTCTATGATAAAGGCATCAGCATAAAATTTCTACCAACCAGCTGCATTATAAGCTTAAAAGACAAAATTATTTTACAGAAAAAAAGGATCAATAATATTTATATGCTGGATCTAAATTACTTTAAAGCTGATATTGCTCTATGCTTAAAAATAATTACTGATGAATCATCGTTGTGGAATAGGAGATTGTGGCATGCAAGCATGAAAATCCTTAGGAAGATCACCCAAAAAGACTTAATAAGATGTGTCCCAAAACCTGAGTTCACTAAGGACCACCTGTGTAATGCATGTCGGTTAAAAAAGTAAGTCAAATCCTCCTTTCACTCAATCAAAGACATTAACACTAGCAAACCCCTAGAAGTCCTTCACATGGATCTCTTTGGAACTATCAGCACTTCAAACCTAGGAGGGAAAGTCTTTAGGTATGTGATAGTTGATGATTAATCAAGATTTACTTGGGTTAGATTTTGTTCTCATAAAAGTAAATCATTTGAGGAGTTTAGATCTTTTTCCACTTAGATTCAGAGAAAACTAAGTTGTGAAATCTTAACCATTCATAGCGACCATGATGGAGAATTTGAGAATGAAAAATTTGAATCTTTCTATAAGGATTAAGGGATAGATCATAGTTTTTTAGCTCTTAGGACCCCTTAATAAAATGGGGTAGCTGAAAGGAAGAACAGGACCCAAGTAGAAGCTGCTAGAGCCTTGTTAGCTGAATACTCACTTCCTAAAAAATTCTGGGTAGAAGAAGTGAATACAGCATGTTATGTTCTAAATAGGGTAAATCATAGATCTAAGTTGAATAAGATACCCTATGTAATTCTTAAGGGTAGGACACCTAACCTCTCTCACCTTCGTGTCTTGGAATGTAAAGTATTCATTCTGAATAGTGGAAAGTATCAACTAGGGAAGTTTGATCCAGAATTTGATGAAGGAGTCTTCCTAGGTTACTCAAGTGTTGGGAAATTTTATAAAGTCTTTAATAAAAGAACACTAGTAATTGGGAAGACCACTCATATTGTATTTGATGAATCTGATAATTCTGGAGGGTCTAGGGTAGAAGAAGAAGAGGTTGTAGAAGTCACCCAAGGATTAGAATCTATAAATCTAGAGGAAAGGGAAGAACATAAAATCACACTACCTAGAGAATAAAGATATTCTTCAAGTCATCCTAAAGAACTGATCTTAGGAGACCCATCTGAAGATGTTAGAACTAGGCATGGACTTAGAAAAGAAGTAAACCACTCTGCCATCATTTCAATGAATGAACCCATCAACCTAAATCAAGCCTTATCTAATGAATTCTGGATCCCAGCCATGTAGGAAGAATTTAATTAATTTACATAGAATGATGTTTGGGAGCTAGTTAGAAGACCTGAGGACTAGAGTGTGGCTGGAACTAAGTGGGTTTTCAAAAATAAAATGAATGACTCTGGTATAGTGATTAGAAATAAGGCAAGATTGGTGGCTAAGGGATATAATCAGATTAAAGGGATTGACTTTGAGTAGACTTTTTCCCCTGTAGTTAGATTAGAAGCTAATATGGTGCTACAAGCATTTGCCTATTTTAAGGGATTCAAACTATTTCAAATGGATGATAAGAGTGCCTTTCTGAATAGAGTGATAAAAGAAGATATGTATGTAAAATAACCCCCAGGCTTTGAAAATTTATAATTTCCTAATCATGTGTTCAAATTAAAAAAGACTTTATATAGACTAAATCAAGCACCCAGGGCATGGTATGAAAGACTTAGCACTTTTCTACTAGAAAGAACCTTTGTTAAGCAGAGCATAGACACCACCCTATTTCTAAAAAAGGTAGGAGATGAATTATTAATTGTCAAAATCTATGTTGATGATATTCTGTTTAGATCTTCTGATGAAAAACTATGTGATAAATTTTCAAAAATAATGAGTAAAGAATTTGAGAAAAGTATGATGGGAGAACTGACTTACTTTTTGGGGTTTAGCATTAAGTAGAAGGATGTTGGAACTTTCCTTAGTTAATCAAAATACATTAAGGACATCTTTTAAGAAAAATGAGATGCATAAAGCCAAGCCACTCAACACTCCCATGAGTTCCAATGTTCAGTTAGATAAGGATTCAAATGAAAAATTTTTTGATCAAAAGAAATACAGAGGAATAATTGGATCACTTCTCTACTTGACTACTAGCAGACTCGATATTATGTTTAATGTTTATTTTTATGCTAGATTTCAGGTTGATCCAAAGGAGTCCCACCTGACTACTGTCAAGAGAATCCTTAGATACCTCTAAGGGACCCAAGACTTAGGAATTTTGTATCCTAGGAATAACACCTCTTTTGAAATCATAGGATATTCTGATTCAGATTTTGCAGGATACCGAATTGATAGGAAAAGTATCTCTGAAACATGTCAATTCATAGGACAATCCTTAGTCTCTTGGTCCAGTAGAAAGTAAAATTTAGTTACCCTGTCCACTACTGAAGCTGAATATATTACCTTAGGAAGTTGTGTGGCCCAAGTCCTTTGGTTAAAGTAACAAATTTTGAATTTAGGATTGTCTGTAGGTATAATTTCAATCATATGTGATAACACTAGTGCCATCTGTATTTTAAAGAATTTAATCCAACACTTCAGGACTAAATACATTCACATAAGGCACCATTTTATTAGGGATCTTGTTACTAAGGGAGACATAGAGTTACAACATTTAGCCACTGAAAAATAGCTTGCATATATCTTCACAAAATACCTAGCCTTTGAAACTTTCAGCACCTTCCTTGATTGAAAAAGTGTATGTGGTTTTGAAAATGATTTAATTTTCTTTAAAAAATGTTTAATTTCTAGAATTTTTAATTTTGAAATTAAACACATCATCATAAATGATAAGTAATCTCAGAAGGTGAACATATCGTTCCCTTATGGGTTCAAATTTCAAAACTTTGGATTTACTTCGATTATCGTAATCAAATATAAGGAATGACAACATACGATCTAGAAGGATCAAAGTGATGTTTAATCTAATATTCAACTATGCTAATATGAATAGATGGATCATTAATTTCATAATCAAAGTTATGATTGTAATTGGCATATCTATCCAAGGACAGAAGATATCAACCACTATCGATCATTTGAATATGATGATAATGATCGTCAGGTTTGAATTTCCCAAAGATAATTAATTAAAATTTTGACAAGCTTGATTTTTTAAAATTAGATCTGGATTTCTAAATCTCCTACAAGCGCAAGCCCTCGTAGTTAATTACATTGTAAGAAACTAAAACTTTCCTATGAATACTCTCGATTAAAATAGAAATATGAATTTTATTTAAGATTTTCAAAGCTTGATGTCAAAGGAAGTGAAGGTTGAAAATTCAATAGGGATTGGTTCAAGGTTGAGTAGTTTTTTTGGAGTCAAAGGAGGAGAAGTAAGAGGTACGTGGGATTCTAAAAATAATTCAAAAGTGCCCTAGTCTATCCTATGTATTGGGCTTGAATTTGATTGAGAGAGGTATTTAATTTAAATGATCAATTTTATTAGAAAGTTGGGATTTAAATCACGAAATTTGAGGACTTAAGATTAAAAATCTACCACATAACCTAAGTCTAAATTAGGTACTAAAAATTAATGACCAACAACCTAGCTAATACAACGCAGGATCTGGAATTACCCCAGCCTAGATTAGGGAGCCAGCTAAACTACATAAATGCTTCAAAACCATGAATCAGGTATTTTATATGAGAGTGGTTAGGGACATTATTTAAGATGAGTTTAAGGAGAATGGAGCTGACATCTAGAGCAGATTCCTAAATGGCCCCTTGACTTAAGTTGGATGAAATGCTTAAGTAAAATGCAATTAAATTTTAGACTCGATTTTAATCAGTTATCAATGCAATACATGCTAGTTGACTCGAATACTTTAAATCAGAATGAAACAATTTTAAAATGGCATAAAAATAGATTTTTCCCTAAAGTGCACAGATCCTCTTGACAGAACTACACCCTCATAGGCCAGGTGGTCTGCTAGAACCCGCAGGCAGGGAGGTGCCTAATAAGTGCAAAGAAAATATAGCAAATATGTTATAAAAAACTCTTGGTGGTCCCAGGCTTCTTAAAATGTTAGATTTTTTAAGTGAGCTTAAATGTTTTAATTTTATTTAAATAGAAAAAAATTTATTCATATCGTCACGAGCTTCTGATCAGGTTCCAGGCTAAATCAAAATAGAACATGCAAGATCATCAAAAAACTAATAAAGCATGTAAATCCTAATCACAATTAACATTAATCGATCATTAAATTAAATCAATTAAATTAAAATTCAAGTTGAAAGTCTATGTGGCAAGTGCCACTTAATTATATAACCCAAGGTCTGAAGGAAAAGTAAAGTTGCCGGGTATCACTGACTACAACCCGGATTCTACCCCTAGGACTCAAGTGACTTTGATAATGGGCCTTCTCTTCATTCTTTACTTCTTCATCCTTCTGTGAGGCTCCTTGGATCGTTGGGTCCGGATATCCAAATGAAAAGAAACTCCCCCTTGAAAGGGGTGTTATCATTCCTCTTTGGATATTTTAAGATCATCCTTATTTAGATCTCCAAATGAAGAGGAACTCTCTCCTAAGGGATGTCCCTTCCTCTTTGGATTCCAAATTGGATATTTAAACATCCCATTCTCAAAATACTTTAAAAATACAACTCAATTACAAATAAAATTACATTGAATTTAAAAGGGAAAAAACTAGACTCGGACTACCTATAGGGTTATCCTAATAATCGGCATTTAATTAAACATCTCAAGTAGTTAATATTTTAAAATTTAAAATGCTCAAACCAGCCACACTTTTTGCCATGCTCTTTTAATTTAAAGGGGCACTTAAGCATTCTGGAGCACTTGCAAAAAATATCGTTAATTTTGAAAGTTTAATTATTTAATTGACCCTTTAATTTTAAATGCCCTATACGAGCATGACCACCTGCATAAGATTGAATTAGTATAAATCATCCCTAACCTAGGGGTAGATCTAACGCATAATTAAATCAAAACACAGAGTGCATGAAGTAAATAAATAATCAATCAATTATTTAAATCTAACAACCAGCATGCAGTGGAAATCATAGAAAACCTGGTACATGTAAGTAGCAGAAAAGTAAACACCAAACTAGCCTAATACTAGAGTTAGTTATCCTAGAAAATCATTTAAAGTGTGTGTAAAGGTCTGTGGTTTGGATATGTCCTATATAGGGTATTTAGTTAAAGTTTTTTGACGTTCTGGTTGGTTGAAAGGCTTAAGGGATTTTAGTTTGAGTTTAAGTCTTAATGATTTGAAATTCATTTTAAAATTGATTTTAATAATTTGTTGGATTCCACCTTTGTTTCTCATCGAGGCCGTGAAGTTTATTTCACTTTTCTTTGGGCAAATTTAATAGCCTCGTAGGCCTGGGTTACCTAGTGGTACCCGGTATGATTAAGTTATTTGAATTTGATTAAAGTTTGAAAATTAATGGATTTAAATTAAGTTTGATTGGTTACTAATTTTAAGATTTGAATTTTTATTCAAGTCTGTTATCAATTAGTTCGTGGCATTGTGCCATCAGGCTCAAGGAATAAAGCCTCCTTAGGACACATAGTCCTGCAGTCCGGAGTAGTCCAGCCTATAAACTTGACTGATATAATTTGATTAAGAGTTTTAATTTTAGTTAGATCATTAATAATCAATTAATTTTAAATTTTTAACACTCCATCATATCCATTCGCGGTGTTGTGCCACCAGGCTCGAGGAATAAAACCTCCTTAAGACATATAGCCCCGCAGTCCGGAGTAGTCTAGCCTAAAAACTTCAACTTTGAAGTGGTTGTTATGTATTAAGGGATTCGTTGAGTAATTTAAACATCAATTTAATATTTTTTGGAATTTGAAATTAATTATTAAATTTTGAAATTTTCTGGATTATTTTAATCATTTAATTAAGGGGTCAAAAATTAACTTTTTTTGTTAAGATTAAATTCTAGAAAGATAGCATTTTACTAAAATATTAGATTTTAATATGATCAGTTAGACTGTAAGTATGCTGGAATTGGATTTTTCGATATTTCATTATGAAGATTTGAAGTTTTGACTTGATTTTGATTTAGGTTTGAATAAGCTGTTAACTTTTTTACTTTGACGAATTTTTGAAGGTTTGATATTTTTGATAAATATTAGACCTTAGTATGAGTTGAATGCCTTTGAGTTTGCTCAAATTTAAGTTTTCTAGAATTTGTTATGATTTTTTAAAGTTTGATGAATTAATTGAATTATTTAATTAACTTAATTAGGAGGCTTTTAATGATTTGAACCTAAATTGATTCCAAACTTCTTGAAATCACCTCCAAAGATAAGAAATGATCTAAGGATGGATTATCAAGTGTTTGAGAATTTTTTGAAATTATTTATTATTTATATTAATTAATTTAATTTAATATTTAATTTCACTTAAAATTAAATTATTCTTAAAATTGATGTCAAATTATAGTGATTTTAATTTTCATTGATTAACGGTTAAATTATGGTCAGTTTGAGATATTATGTGTAATTCATGGGTTTAATTTTGATTTATTAGAATTTTTAGAACTTTTTAGGATTAATTTAAGGGTTAATTTTGACTTGATTAATTTTCTAACCTAATGGGCTCCAAATTTGGTGAAATTTGAACCTAAGGTATTAAATGTCACTAGGTTTAATGTTTTCAAGTTTCCCCCCTGTTGGGTGTGCGTAAAATTTTTTAGGAATTTTATAAGTTATTTATCCCTTATCCTTAATTATTTTTCCTAGGTGACACTAGTATTCCAATGGATTTGAAATCAAGGGTATCTAACCCTTACACTGAATTAAACATACCACAGAAAAATTCAAGTCAAATTTTAAGTGGTGTGTGAGTTATAAATTTTTAAAGCTTTGGGTCAAAATTTGACCCACAACTTTAAAAATTCCATTAACCATATCTAGCCATTAAACATAGCTAAAACTTTTATGGCATATAGTTATCACATCTTAATTTATCTTGCCCAAATTTGAGCTGAATCACATCACTGGATTGGGAGTTATTAAATAAATTTAGTTTTCATTAAAACCTTAATAACTCTATATACAATGATTTAAATCATTCAAATTAAATTCTAAAATTAACTTGGGCTCAAGATGGTTCCAATGAGCTCAAGAACCTCAAATATGGACATCAAATGATTTTTTGGTGAATTTTGGAAGTTCTAGCTATTTAATCTAATTTTTAATTCAATTTCAGATAAATTCGGATAGCGTGCCACATGGAAGATTCAAGATGCGACACGTGGAATGCGCGGTAGCTCGACGGTGCTATAGGACATATCACAAATAATGATAGTGACATGTGTCAAGCTATCTGAAGTTCACTTAAACATGTAAGCAGTCGATTTCGACTGTTGGATCAACCGCGGGTTAAATAGATGGTCCAGACTTGGCCACGTCATCACCTGAGGTCTTGATTCTTATTTGTTGTTTAATTTGTCAGATGATTCATGCCGTCTAACTCTTTCTGGACTGTTTGATCGCATGTGTATCGCGATCGGACGATTCTGCTAAAAAATAAGCAATTTAGTTCATTTTGAACTAAAAATTGAAATGGCCATAACTTTTGATTCGGCTGTCTAAATTTGATGAAATTTGAAATGTAGGATCTAGATATCCTAATCTTTCAATCCATGGAGTTTCATGGCCTCATGCATTGAGATTTGGGATAAATTATGGTTTAATCATAGAAATTAAAATGTGAATAACTTTCTAATTTGTGGTCGGATTTTGGCGATCTTAGGCTCGTTGGAAGGCTGCTAAGATCCTCTTCAACTTTGTAGAAGACCTAAAAAATAGTTTTTAATAGGATTAAAAGTTATGATTGAATCTCCTGATTCTCTCTCTAGACTCTCTCTCTCTCTTCACCAGAACATGGTTTGGAGGCTAGATTTTCATGGGGAAAAGCTTGGGGAGCCTATAAAAGTTACAGGAGGGTCTTGAGGAGAAATTTTGAGGGCTAGAAAAATTCTAGAAAAGAGGGATTGAGTGAGAGAGTGTATTGGCTAGAATGATGCTTGATTTGGGCATTTTACCCTATTCAAATGTCCTTTAATTAAATGGATGGCTAGGATTCACTTGATAGTTTTCTAGGATTCACTTGAAATCTATGGTTGATCTTTTCATTTCTGTGTTTACTTATTTCCGCTGTAAATTATCGAAAGATTTTTCCTGTTGCTCATGAATTTTTTTAAATAACCAATTTACCCCCCCCCCCTCCTTTTAGTTAGCCTCGGGACTAGTTCATCAGGGCTTAACATCCCTATCTAACTTTTAAGTGGTATCAGAGCGGGATTCAAAAATTAAGTTTAAAAACTTTTGAATTTAATCCATGGCTAACTTTGGTAATCGTAATACTGTTGAAGGTTATTCAATTACACGACCGCCTTTGTTTGATAACATACCTTTTGATTTTTGGAAAACTCACATGTCCACTTTTCTTCAATCAATTAATTATCGTATGTGGATGCTTGTTAAGGATGGCTATGAGCCACCTTTTAGAATGATTAATAATGTTAAAACTGAACTGCCTTTCACTGATTGGACTTTTGATGATCGTGACTTAGCCCAACTGAATACCAAATATTTGAACTATTTTTTTTGTGCCTTAAAATTTGAGGATTACATGGGTGTTTCTACTTGTACAACTGGTAAAGAAATTTGGGATAGATTGTGCATTACTTATGAAGGTACAACTGAAGTCAAACAGTCTAGGTTAAACATATTGCTGCATGACTACAAACGTTTTTGCATAAAGCCTACTTAATCTATTTCTGAAATGTATATGAGTTTCACTCAGATAGTCACTTCTTTACATACTTTAGGAAGAGAACTTACAAACTATAAAAAAGTGAATAAGATTTTGAGATGTTTGCCTTCTTCATTTGATGCTAAGATAACTGTAATTATTGAATCGAAAGATTTGAATAATTATTCTATTGACAACTTACTTGGGTCACTCATTGCTTACGAGCAAGGGGTGAACCAAAGATAGCTTAATGAAGGTGAGAAGAAGAAGGAGAAAACTGTGGCGCTGAAGGCCAACGATACTAAAACTGATTCTTTCAAGTCTAATAGCGATGATGTTGCCTTAATCACTAGGCAATTCAAAAGCTTTCTAAGAAAGAAATATAAGAACTTTCAGAAGTGGAACAAGGGTAAGTTCAGTAAAATTTTAAAGGTTCATCTAATATTGTTTATTTTGAATACGGTAAGCTTGGACACATTAAGGCTGATTGTCTTACACTTAAAGCTCACCCAAGCAAGGAAAAGGGTGAGGAGAAACCCAAATTTAGGAAGGACAAGAAGAGGATTCAAAAGGCATTCTGGGCAGATTCTGAATCTGACTCCTCTGAGACAGAAGCTGAAGAGGAGGAAACCAACTTGTGTTTGATGGCAGATGATCATCCTGGTTAGTCTGACCAGGAAGAGATATGTGAGCTTACTTACGATCAATTATTTGAAGTGTTTGAAAGAATTCACTCATCTTATAGGAAACTTAAGAAATTACATGCTACTCTGAAATTGGATTTCTTAACCTTGTAAAAAGAGCATGATTTTGTAGTTAAAGATCATTCCACACTTGACAGCAATCACATATCTTTACTTGATGAATTTGATGAGCTGAACAAAAAGAATTCTGATTTAATTATTAAACATGATTTACAGAAAACCTTGCATGTTAATTTAGAAAAAGTTTTTAAAGAATTAGACAATCTGGCATGTGACGTGGAGAGTAATAGGGAGCATTAAACTTTGAAATTATAAGTTTGAAGAAAGAAAATGAATTTCTAAAAGTTAAAATAAGTTCTTTTGAGAAAAATGAAACACCTCCTACTTTTGTACAGTTTTATACACCTCTTCCTTTTGAAGAATCTGTTTCAAAATCATCAAAGAATGTTTCATTCAAACCTAGGAAGAGGCACTATCACCCATGTAGATTAGTTAACCCTTTTCCTGGTGTTAGATGTTTTTCTTGTGGCATGTTAGGACACATCTCCCACACCTGCACTGTTCATCATAGTACATATTGGGTGTGGAGGCCCAAATTGCCTGTTTCACACCACAGCACACATGCTTTGCATTCTTCTTTTCATAAGAAGGAACCCAAACCTGTTTGGGTTCCTAAATCTGAGATTTGATAATTTTATAGGTGTGCTCTCACATAAGACCTCATGAGAGCATGTGGTACCTGGACAGCGGATGTTCAAGACACATGACTAGAGATGCAAATTAGTTTATTTCGCTGGAGGCAAGGTTACACTTGGAAATAACACCACCAGGAGGGTGGTAGGTTCAGGTATAATTAGTGATTCAAAGAATTTTATAATTGACAATGTTTTGCTTGTAGATGGATTGAAACACAACCAGTTGAGCATCAGTCAACTCTATGACAAAGGATACAACATCAAATTCCTACCCACTTACTGTATTTTAATCTTAAATGATAAAATTATTTTGCAGGGACGAAGGATTAATAATGTCTATATGCTGGATATAAGTTGCTTTAAAGATAATGTTACAATTTGCTTAAAAACTGCTACTGATGTGTCTTGGTTGTGGCACAGGAGATTATGTCATGCCAGTATGAAAACCCTTATGAGAGTCACCCAAAATGACTTAGTTAGAGGTGTCCCCAAGCTTAAGTTCACTAAGGATCACCTGTGTGATGCCTGTCAATTAGGGAAGCGACTCCAGTCCTCCTTTCACTCTTTTAAGGATATTAGCACCTCTAGACCTTTAGAAGTCCTTCACATGGATCTCTTTGGACCCATTAGCACTGCCAGCTTAGGGGGGAAAGTCTATGGTTTTGTGATTGTTGCGAAGTTCACTTGGATTAATTTTTTGTCACATAAATCTGAGTCATTTGATGAATTTAAGTCCTTTTCCACTTGGATTCAGAGGAAGTTAGGTTGTGAGATCTTGACTATTCATAATGATCATGGTGGAGAGTTTTAAACTATGAAGTTTGGAACTTTCTATGAGGAGCAAGGGATTAGTTACAATCTTTTGGCTCCTAGGACCCCTCAGCAGAACGAGATAACTGAAAGGAAGAACAGGACCTTAGTGGAAGCCGCTAGAGCTATGCTTGCTGAGTATTCACTTCTAAAATACTTTTGGGCTGAAGCGGTGAACACTGTCTGTTATGTGCTGAATAGGGTGAATGTTAGATCCAATCTGAACAAGACACCTTATGAGATCATTAAGGGAAGAACTCCAAACCTGTCTCACCTCCATGTCTTTGGCTGTAAGGTTTTCATTCTGAACAACGGGAAATCATCCTTAGGAAAGTTTGACCCCAAATCTGATGAAGGAGTATTCTTAGGCTGTTCTAGTGTGGGGAAATCCTTTAGGGTGTTTAATAAGAGGACTTTGGTGGTAGAAGAGATAACTCATGTGGTGTTTGATGAATCTGATCCTAAGGTGACTAGAGTTGAGGAAGAAGAAGAGGTAGGGGAGATTACCCAAGGGGTTGAAACTGCAAATCTGGAGGGAAGGGTAGAACCTCAAAACACTTTACATAAAGATTGGAGATATTCTTCGAGTCATCCTAAAGAACTGATCTTAGGAGACCCTTCTGAAGGTGTTATAACTAGGCATGGACTTAGGAAGGAAGTAAACCACTCTGCCTTTATCTCAATGACTGAACCCATAAAAATCAATCAAGCCCTTTCTGATTCATTTTGGATTTTAGCTATGCAAGGGGAACTAAATCAATTTGTAAGAAATGATGTTTGGGAGCTAGTAGAAAGACCTAGGAATCAAAGTATAGTGGGAACCAAGTGGGTCTTTAAGAATAAGATGAATGATTCTGGGGTGGTGGTTAGGAATAAGGCAAGATTGGTGGCTAAGGGGTATAATCAGATTGAAGAGATTGATTTTGAGGAGACCTTTGCCCCTGTAGCTAGATTCGAAGCCATTAGGGTGCTACTAGCCTTTGCCTATTATAAGGGATTTAAGCTGTTTCAAATGGATGTCAAGAGTGTCTTTTTAAATGGGGTAATAAAAGAGGATATTTTTGTAGAACAGCCCGCAAGTTTTGAGAGTTCCCAATATCCAAATCATGTTTACAAATTAAAAAAGGCCTTATATGGATTGAAATAGGCACCCAGAGCTTGGTATGAGAGGCTTAGCACATTCCTGTTAGAAAGAGAGTTTGCTAAGGGAGCGTAGACACCACCCTCTTTCTGAGGAGAGTAGGGGATGATTTACTCATTGTCGAGATCTATGTTGATGATATAATTTTTGGATCTTCTGATAAATATTTATGTGATGAGTTTTCTAAAATAATGAGTAAGGAGTTTGAGATGAGTATGATGGGAGAATTGTCCTACTTTTTAGGATTTAGCATAAGGAAAATGGATGATGGAACATTTCTCAATCAATCTAAATACACTAAGGACATTTTGAAGAAATATAAAATGGACAAAGCCAAGCCAATCAACACTCCAATGAGCTCCTCTGTTCAGTTAGATAAGGATTCAAGTGGAAAATCTGTTGATCAGAAGAAGTATAGAGGAATAATTGGATCACTACTTTACCTGACTGCTAGCCGACCTGATATTATGTTTAGTGTTTGTCTTTGTGCTAGATTTCAAGCTAATCCTAAAGAGTCCCACCTGACTGCTGTTAAGAGAATTCTTAGATATCTTTTAGGGACCCCAAACCTAGGAATCCTTTTACCCTAGGCACAGTATCTCTTTTGAGATTATTGGATATTCTGATTCTGACTTTGCAGGGTATAGGGTAGATAGAAAGAGCACTTCTGGAACTTATCAATTCATTGGACAGTCTTTAGTCTCCTGGTCCAGTAGAAAATAGAACTCAGTTACACTTTCTACTGCTGAAGCTGAGTACATTTCCTTAGGAAGTTATGTGGCCCAAGTTCTTTGGTTGAAGCAACAAGTCTTAAATTTAGGATTACCTGTGGGCACAAATTCTGTTCTGTGTGATAATACTAGTGACATCTGTATTTTTAAGAATCATATCCAACATTCCATAACCAAACACATTGATAATAGGTATCACTTTATTAGGGATTATATTACAAAAGGGGACATTGAGCTACATCATGTAGCAACTGAAAATTAGCAGGATGACATATTTACTAAACTACTGGCCTTTGACTCATTCAGCATTTTGAGGACCAGATTAGGTGTGATTGATATAAATGCTTGATTTTGATGACTACTGATTTCTGATTTGTCTATTTTTCATTCTATTTCTGTTAGATAGTTGTTTGATTTGATTATCTATTTTCTGCTGATTTTTGTTTTTCTGCTGATTTTCATTTTAATCTTGTTGTTAGTTTGATTCGAATATTTATTTTGATGCGAGTTCCTACTTGGTTTTTACTTACTATTTTATGTTTTTCAAAATCTAATAACTGCTCCCTACTGCTGATAAACTTGATTTGTGACTGAAAATTTTGCCTTGGTTTTTGGTTTGGAAGCTTGTAAGCAGTGATTGATTCCACTGGATCTGTTAAAGGGAAGAAACATTGATGATTGTTTCTCTTCCTCTAACTCCTTTAATGGTGTATTGTTTCTTTTGGATAAAAATCTTCTTCAAAATTAAAAAGTTGGTTTTTGAAATAGAGATCTATTTTATCTTCCTACAGTAATCTACCTCATATGAATAGTATTTTTAAAGTTTTGAGTCATTGTTATGATTTTCTGAACCAAGTGATTGCACTTATCATATGATGTATAGTTTTTATTTTATGAATTACTCTTCCTTATTATAGAGGGTGAGCTTTATCATCTCTTATGTCTGGAAGGTAATTTTACAGCTAAGATTCTTTAACGATTTTGAGAGGGAGAAAGCCTACAAAAGATGCGCAAAGAGTGCCAAAATAAAAAGAGGCACAAAATTAGACCATAAATAAAAGACACACAATGTCGCCAAAAATTGAAAGAATTGGATTTTTGTTTTGAAAGAAATTTGCATCTATAAGGTGTCCGAGGTGGGAGTTACGAAAGTCAATTTTCCAACTTTTCTGGATTCCAGCTCTGTCGATCGTCTTCTTATTGGTTTTTAAATACAAAATCAAGAGAAAATTCTGATTCACTGGAGCGGATCGATTCAAAAAAAAACTTCATTATTTTGTGTTTTTGTGTTTATCATTTCTAGTTTTATTTCTTCTATTTTTAATTTTTATTTTATTGTATATATTTTTGGGATCCTTGATCTTTCCTCTCCATCCTCCATCTTTTCCACTTGCTCTTTACATCGACCTGGACGATCCCAAAATCATCTTTGATGATCGTATTCATCCTCGATGATTCATACATCATCCTAGACGATCCATTCAAATCATCCCCACTCTGATCAAACGGCTGAGATACATCAATTATTGGTGATCGTCCTAGACGATCCTTACATCATCCTGGATGATATGATCCATATTTCCTGATCCTGATCAAACAGCTGTAAATACACCAATTATTGTTCATCATCCTGGACAATCCAGCTCATCATCCTGGATGATCCACGTGTCAGCAGTTGGACGATTCAAATTCAGCCCGTCCTATGCATTTATTCTATATCATCCTGGATGATCCACCTCATCATCCTGGAGGATACTTTTCGTCAATGGTCGTCCGAATGGACTCCTCGGGATGATCTCCTGTCTCTAATCATCCTGGATGATCTCTGATCATCCTGGATGATCTGACCGCCTTTTTGACCAATCATCCTGGCCATCATAATTACTCATATCGTCCTGGACGATCCTGCGATTGTATGGGATGATCTGGCTGACTTCTTCTTAAATAGCTAGTTTTCTTCACCCTTCTTCCTTCCAAACCTCCTCTCTTGTGATTCTAATGGCTGGTGGAAAGAGATCTAGGCATCAAGGTGCAAGCTCCGCATGGGGAAATATCGATCCCCGCTTTTCAAATGCGGCCAATCAGGCTGCCTTCCAACGATATCTTGAAGTTGGAATCATACAATCCAAGATCATCAACCCCCACACTCTTTCCTACCCTATCCTGGATCTGTTTGCGCATACCTCCCTCACATTCATCCTCACCTTGGCCTTCCCCTTTAGCACTGAACTTCTCAAGTCTTTTTCATAAATCTTCGCATCACCGCTGACTACTCCACCCTTCACTCCTTCGTTAATCAGCGACCTGTAGAACTCATCGCCCAAGATTTTCACCATATCCTTCAACTCCCCGTCACTGGTGATAAACTCCACACCCTAGTTTCTGGTCCTGATTATGATTGGAGTGTCACCAATCACTTCCTTAAAAATACCAATGCCCCCTACCACGACAACACTTGCTCTTCACTACTTAAGGATGCCCGTACCATTCAATATGTCCTTCATTTATCCATCATCCCAAAGGCTAGGGATTGCATTCACATCACCCCTTTACTTTCCCTAACTACCTACTACATCATGGCCCACCCGGACTTCAATGCTATTGATCTCCTTTTCTGCTATATCGAGCATCTCACCACCATTAGGGATGCCCAAATCTAGCTCTAGGACACATCATTACATATGCTCTAGAGACCAAATACGATCTGTAATATCCAATCCCTGCCAATATCCCTCCTTCCTACTTCACAAATAATTCCTTCCATGTACTCCACAGTACCCAACTACATCTAGAGCCCACCCCGGATCTTGAGGAGGAAGAGGAAGAAGCTATTCCTATTCTTGCTACACCTGATGCACCTGCTCCACTTCGTATTGCATCCCCTTTTGATCATCTGGTGCAGCAGTTCGACCAGTGGGAGGCCTAATTTGAGTCTTATATGGCTGCCCAGGAGCAACATCACACTGAGGATCTACAGCGCTTCAATGACTATGCTGCTCAGTAGTAATAGTAGCACGACCAGGACATTGCCTAGTTTGCACACATTTCACCGCAATTCATAGTTACTTTCAACCACCAGCTCCTCCTCCTTCTGATCAGGATCAGCCTCCATTTTAGCTTTATGTTTTGTGTTGTTTTCTGCTTGTAGTGTTGTGTCTGTACCTCCTCTTTTTTGTGATATCAAAAGGGGGAGTTAGTGTTTTGAGTGACTAGTAGTTTCTTATACTGTTCTAATCTTATACTGTTTTAGTTGTTTCTTGTATTGCTCTTATTTTGTAGTTTTTTTCCTTATTGTATTTTGTGTTTAGTAAAATTTTAAATGAAATGTTTTCTTTCGTACGTGTATTGGTTACTCTTGTCTATTTTATTTGAAACTACTACATCAATATTTACCATCATCAAAAAGGGGGATATTGTTATAAATCTGGATTCAAGAAGTATAGTTTTGATGATGATAAACATCTTTGTATTCTATTTTGCTTGGCTAATCATTTTAGGTATAAAAGATCAAACGCAATTGAAGCCAACTCAAAATCGGGTCCAAGTATGTCTAAATGTAATTTTTCCCTTTCTTGAGTCAAATGTAATGTAATTGATCCCCTAGCCAAGTAACCTTGCACACAGACACTCAGGGGGAGAGTTTTAGAGAATTAGAATTTCTGTTAAATTTTTATTCTCATCGTCCCGGACGATATACACATCATCCTGAATAATCAAGTGAAAATATAAAAACTCTAATTAGGGCGATCAAGTTAAGTCTGTCTGATTAAGCCGATCATCCTAGATGATCCATCCATCGTACAGGATGATAGGCTCAAATTAGAAATTCTCTGTCGCTAGATCAAGTTAGGCAAGTTTTATTTTTAGAGATTTGATCTGATCGTCCTGGACGATACGTGTATTAACCTAGACGATCCATTACAATCATGCCTAAATTAGTCTGGTGATTAAGAAAAGTAATCAAGGTCTGATTGATTCGATCATATCATCATGGACGATCGCAGGATCGTACGGGACGATATGTTAAAAATCCTGACCGTCCAGCATGTTTCACCTGTACGTCCAGAGTAGTGATCAGGATGATTTTGGCACTTTTTGAACTAATCGTACAGGACAATAGAAATATCATCCTGGATGATCAAGTCATTTTGAGGTCGTCCAACATAAGCTCCTCTGGATAACCAGAGCGATCTTCTGGACAAAATTCCTGATTTACACTAATCATCCCAAACGATCGAAGAATCGTACGGGACGATCAGAACAACTTTTTCTACTAATCGTTCAGAAGAGCTAGATCGTCTTGGCTGAAATATGTGATTTTGATCTGATCGTACATGACGATCTAGAGATCATCCTGGATGATATTGGCCGACCAGTTGAGATTTAGGGTAAATTTTGAGCCCTCCTATAAAAAATCTTTTTCTTCCAACAAGAAAAATCTTTTACCACTTTCCTTTTCGGAGAAACCTTGAGAGAGAGAGCGTGGGAGAGAGAGAAAGAGAGGATCTTATGAGGGGGAGTTTATGAGGGATTCAAAAAGGTTTCTCCAAGCAAGGACCAGAGTCATCTTCTCTGTTCGTCGTCTCTCATCTTGTCGATGTTATATATGGGAGGATCGTTCGCAAGAAGATCTAGGTTCTCTGCCCGCTTCAGAAGAAAGTGAAAGGAGTTCAGGTTCTCTGCCTCACCGGGTTGGTGGAAAGGAGATTTGTATTGGCTTCTCTACCTTGCTGTGGGAGCAAAAGGAGAGTCACTTTCGTATTAGTGCAATACCCGGAGGGGAGGCTCCGGGGTGTGGACGTAGGTCAAGTTGAGCAAACCACTATAAAATCTGGTGTGCTCTTTTTGATTATTTTTTGTATTTTATTTTTCTATTATTTTCTGCTTAGGTGAAATCTGTGGTTGATTTTTTCATTTTTGTGTTTACTTGTTTCCGCTGTAAATTATCGAAAAAAAATTTCCTGTTGCTCACAAATTTTTTTAAATAACCAATTCACCCCCCCTGTTGGTTAGTCTCGGGACTAGTTCATCAGGGCTTAACATCCCTATCAAACTTTCAGTTAACCCAGGGGTGGGTCTAGGCTCAACAAGTTTGAAATAATATTTTGAGTATGTGGGAGGTGGTTTCGGGGATTAGAGAGGTCATCCAGGTTAAATCATCGATTTGGGCCCTTAATGGATCATTTGGGTCAACCCTGGTTGACTTGGTCAATCAGGTTGACCCAGGGTCTAGGAATGGGCTCAACAAATTTGGTTTGATGATTTGAGTTGATTGGGATGTGTCTCAGAGTTTTAAATGGCCATTTGAGTTGAAATGACTATTCAAACCCGTGAGGGGTATTTTGGTTATTTTAACCCCTAGTCAACTAGGGGTCAAAGTGGATCCAATAAAATGTAGTTTACTACTCATCATAGCATAATCAAGGGTTTGGAAGTGATTGGATGCTTTAAAGAAAGCTCTAAGGTCAAAATTCACTGGGTGGTAAGTCCAGTGGCATAAGCTATAAGTATTTGAAGGTTTTACAGCTTTTGGAAATCAATTCAATTTCTAGTGTTAGAGACCTCAGATTGAGCTCAAATTTAGAGGGTTACCTCTAGAGACATTTCTTATCAATATGCAATTGATAGATTCTAAATCAGAGGTCATTTGATTTGATTTTGAGGTGTTTGAAAAGTTACTGGAAAAGGCTTTCAAGATAGGGTCTTTAAGCCTCAAATTTGAGTCTGGAAAATTGGATTTAATCTGGATTTTAGATTTGAATGCTAGAATTTAAATTATCCAAGTTAATTATAATCATTGGGATGATCATAAATAATTAGATAAGGTTAAAGCTAGATTAGAAGGCTAGATCAAAGTTTGAACTAGGCTTGAAGTCATGATAGGCCTGGAATCTTGATAGGTTTGAAGTCTAGGCTGATTTTAAGGATTAAATAAATCTAAGGACCATATAGATCCTATGGTCTAGATTAATCTAGGGTCTTATTAGATCTAAGGTCTAAGTAGGTCCTAAGGCCTAAGAAGATCCTAGGATCTGGAGTCTAAAAGAATCATGGGGGCTAAGAGGGTCTTATGGTCTAAACTCTAGAAGGATCCTAAGGTCTAGAAGGATCCTAAGGTCTAGAAATCCTAAGGTCTGGGCTCTAGAAAAATCCTAGGACCTAAGTAGATCATAAGGTCTAGATTTTAAAAGGATCCTAGTGTCTAGAATAGGTCTTAAAGTCCTGGATAGGTCTAGAGATTGAATCTAGATTGAAGTAAGATCTAGATTAATCATAGGCTAAAATTATCTTGAGATCTAGATTGATTTGAGTTTTGAATAAGTTGATTTAAGGTCTAGGTAGATCTGGAAGTTGAATAGATATAAAGTCAGGATTAATTTAAATCTAGAATGATCTAGGGCCTGGAATGCTCTAAGATCTGAACTGATCGTAGAGTCTAAATTGATCTGGAGTCTGGGTAGATCCTAGAGTTTGAAATCTTGGGGAATCCTATAGTCTAGAATTCCTAGGGTCTGGGGTTTAGAAGAATCCTAGGCTCTAGATAGATCTTATTGTTTGGATTGACCTAGGGTCTAGAATAATCTAGAATCTAGATTGATCCTAGGGTCAAGATTAATCTAGAGTCTGGGTTGGGTCCTTATGACCCCATACAAAAATGAGGTTAACAAATGGACCCCCAATATATGTAATAGAATGAAGTTCTATTGCACATATTGGCGTTGACCAAACTAAAAATTTAAGTCTAAAATTTTGATCCTAAGGGAAAAAAAAGTTTATCCCTAGGGAATCGGGGTTTGAATTGATTCTAGGGAAATGCCATGGAGGGCGTACTCTACCACTAGTGAGTCTAATCCTAAGGGTAGGAGAATCCTAATCTTAAAGGAAAAGAAACCCTGGGTCACCGTGTAGGGAGGAAGGATTCCTAACTACAGAGGGTTGAGTTTAAGTTTTGATTTCCAAGGGAAACGAAAACCTAACCCAAGTGGATTGATTTTGAAATTTAAACTAAGATAGTGCCACTAAGGGCATTCTCTACCACTAGTGGGTTTAATCCTAGGGGAGGGAAAACCTAAACACGAAGGCAGAGAAGATTGAATAATCATACATGAAGGAAGAATTCCTAACTATAGAAGATCGAGTTAGAATTTTAATACTAGGGCGTAGCATACTCTACCTCTAGTGGGTCTGATCCTAAGGGAAAGGAAAGCCTAAACCTTGAAGAAAGAAGATGGAATGATCATATAGGAAGGAAGAACTCCTAACTACAGAGAATCGAGTTTGAATTTAATACTAGGGTTGTTCCACGAAGGGTGTACTCTACCACTAGTAGATCAAATCCTAAGTGAAGTAAGAAGCCTAAACCCAAAGGAAATACAGAGTGAATTTGAGAATTTGAAGTTGAAACAAGGATTGTGCCACGGAGGCATACTCCATCATTGAGGAGCCTAATCCTAAGGGAAAGGGAACACTTAACCCTAAGGAGAAGAAAACTGGATAATCTCATGGGAAAGAAGCATTACTTCCCATAGAAGATCAAGCTTGAAATTTTGCATTTTGAGACTAGGATGGTTCCGTAAAGGGCATTATCCACAACTAGAAGATTTAATCCTAAGGATAAAAAGTATGATGACTCACATCTATCCTTAAGAAAGAGGAAACTGGAAGATCTTGTGGGAAGAAAGCATTGCTTTCCATAGAATATTGAACTTGAAATTTGAAACTAGGATGGGGTTACAAAGAGTGTACTCCATTGCTAGGAGATCTAATCCTAAGGATAAAAAGCATGAAGACTCACATCTATCCTTAAAGAAAAGAAGACTGGAGGACCCTGTGGGAAGAAAGCATTACTTCCCACAGTAGGTTAGATCTAGATTTTGAAACTAGGATTGTGCCATAGAGGGCGTGCTCCATCACTAGAAGATCTAATCCTAAGGAGAGAAAGTATGATGACTCACATCTATCCTTAAGGAAGAGGAGATTAGAGGACCCTGTGGGAAAGAAGCATTACTTCTCACAACAGGTCAGATTTGGATTTTGAAACTTGGATGGTGCCATAAAGGGCATGCTCCATCATTAGAAGATTTAATCCTAAGGAGAGAAAGCATAATGACTCACATATGTCCTTAAGGAAGAGGAAGCTAGATGATCTTTTGAGAAGATAGCACCGGAACTCACAGAAGATCGAGTCTGGAGTGATCATATGTGAAGGAAATTTGCTTCACACAGAGGATCAGATTTGGAATGATCATGTATAGAGGAAACTTGCTCTACATAGACGATCGAGTTTGGAATGATCGTATATAGAGGAAACTTACTCCATATAGAAGATCAGATTTAAAATTTAAAAGTAGGATGGTGCCATAGAGGGCATGCGCCATCACTGAAGGATGATCTTATGGAGAGGAAACTTGCTCTACACGAAAGATCAGGTCTTGATGATCATGTATAGAGAAAACTTGCTCTACATAGAGGATCGAGTCTGGAATGATAATGTGTAGATGAAACTTGCTCTACATAGAGGATTAGATCTGGAATGATTGTATGTGAAGGAAACTTGCTTTACATAGAGGATCGAGTTTGGATGATCGTATGTGAAGGAAACTTGCTCCACACAGAGGATCGAATTTAGATAATCAAATATAGAGAAAATTTACTCCATATAGAGGAACAAATTTGAATTCTAGAACTTAAGATTTAAATAATTTTTTGGAATTTTGAATTAATTTAGTTTTGAATTTGAAGATTTTTGAATTTGAAACTTGATTTGATGAATTTAAATTTAAATAGGTTTTTAATTTGTGGTGTGTTTTGAATTTGAGGAATTCAAATTTGAATTTCATTTGATTTTAATTGATCTTGAATTTGATTTTGAATTTTGAAATTTGATTTTGATTTATTTGAATTTGAAATGTTTTAAAACTGATTTAATTTTAGTTTGAATTTGGACATGTTTTGAATTTGATTGGATTTGATTTTTGATTTTAAAAGTTTTTAAAATTTGATCTTAAATTTGATTTTGAATTTAAAGTGTTTTGAATTTGATTTTATGTTTGACACTCATCTGGCATGATACTTCCTGAAGAGCCTCCCCAATGTTTGAAAATATTGGGTGGCATTCTTCAGGGTTGATAATTTAATATTTGAATTTTTCTCAAAGATCGCCTCAACAATGAAGAGACATTCTTGTATTAGTTTGAACTCCTCCACCGATCTCTCGGTTGGCTAAGATAGGCATCCGAAGAACCTGGACCAAGTCTGCCACTTGGGAGGTTCTAGGTTGCATTATCTTATCACAAGCTTGAACTACTTGGGCTTTATACTACTCTAAGTTTTATTGAGCATTAAATATGATGCTCTGCAAGGCCTCAAATAACTCCAATTGGAGTCAAGCACTCTGCTCAACTGTGATTTGACTTTTAATAATAATTTCCTGTATTATAAAATACTCCTCTAATGGGATTGATCTTGGACCCCACATAGAGTATAATTTTATAGAGAAGGCATTAAAGGAAAGATGCCTATGTGGAAGGACTTACACACACTCCTCAAGGATAAAATTTAAATTCTTACCAGGAGTAGAAGATTCATTCTTCTTATTAGAAAATTTTCTCTATTTATTTGGATTGTATCAGAACGATAAATGGGAACAAATTTAGAAGTGCAGTAAAAAGTTGATCAACTCCAACAAACCTAAAAAGGTTTCAAGATTAAGCTTTTATTGACCCAAACCAAGTTTCATAGAAACTGAACTGAAGTCTCCCTTTAATTCTTTGAATTAAAATCAATTCTAAAGGGTTTAAGTTGAATAAAGAAATTTTGTCTTTTCAATTCTCTTACACAACAGATTTTTATATCTTTATAGATTATCGATGCACGGTGAAAATTCTGGATTCAAGATTTGTCAATGTTAAGTAATTAATATTGATTGGGTTTTTCTGAGATTTCAAAAATTTAGGAAGAATGAAGCCTCTTTCTTTCTTTCTTTCTTTTTTGGTGGAGCACATTGCGCATCTTTTGATTTCTAGAGCACTTCGTGCATTTCTTGATTTTTGGTGCACTTTGCACATCTTTTGACTTTTTTATTGATTTTGAGAAAAGTCTTCAATTCTTTCAAAACCTTAAAATGGTTGTTCCTCTTTTTCTGAATGCTGGGATTATATCTCAAGTATAAGAGAAAAATGTTGATTTTCTGATACAAGGAAGAGTAATCCTCAAGGCAGCACCCAATCCTTTTGAAAAGAGTATCTGCTTAACTTTTGAAAATTGTTGAACAGATTTTAAGCACACAAAATACATCTATTGAGATAGAAAAGTGCGAGAAGATTGAGAAGATTTTGATTTCTAGATTTAACTTAAGTTTGATATTGATTTTAGTTCAACAGTAAAATCATCCCACTAGAGCGGTGGGAGGGAGGGACATTTAAACATTTGATGGAGTCAAATATAACTCTCTCCTGCTTAAGACTTAAAATAGAGGTCAATTTTCATTAAAAAGATAATTCAATTATCTTGAAAATTTAAACTCAATACACTTGAGAAATTGATAATTTTTCCTTAAAAGTTACAAATCTAGGTTGTAAAATCCCAGCAGTATGGAATTAGATTCCTATAATCTCCTCGGAGGGAGAAACTGTTATAGGATTTGCACTATCCTTAGAACATGTTGCATCACTTTAATCAAAAGATTTATCTTGATAGGATCCCGTTGAAAGTTGAATTTTAATGGTATCACTATTTGTTATAATCTTCGATTATTTCCCCTCTCTCATTACTGGTGGTCTAGTAATTAGGAGAGTGGCACCCCGAGTGGTTTTTACACCTCCTCCACTGTAGGTAATATAGTGGGACACATATAGAAATGTGACCTAACATCTTCTAGTAGAGTGGGCAAATCATAACCTTCAACTAGGGGCCTATGTCTTAGTGCTAGTATTTATTCAGTTCTGGCTTTATTGATTCTTGTTGTGTAGTAGTCGAGAAGGTGTATTAAAGATTATGCTCTCATTTCTGCAACCTCCCTCCTTTGAGTAACACGAGAAGGGTGGAAATAATTTCCATCAAGGAACGGGTATATAGAAGGAGCAACAAACTCTTGATAAGCCTTAAATTTGTCTTGATTTAAGGCTTTCGACTCAGCAACCTTTCTAGCCCTAAGAACCTTCTTCTCACTCTTCGAAGGTAGTTCTTCCTCTTATTTTTGTTGATGATAGGGGTGCTAGAACTTGAACCAATCTCAAATTTAGATGGTAATGCCTTTGTTTTTATTAACTTCTGGTTCTTATCCACCTGAGTAGAGGGTATAGTGGGTAAAGGAGCAACAGTGACGTCCATCTTGGAAATGGGGGAGTCAACTCCTGACCCTAAAGTAATCTCAACTACAGGGATATCCCTTTATATTCCAGCAGACAAATTAATCATTTCTTCACCATCGACTGATAATTTGAAGTTTTGGAATTCCATTTCAAACTAGATTAAATTACTAGAAGTGATTCCTTCTACTATCAAGTTTTATCCATGGAGAAGATGAGTATCCTAGCCATTTAAATGCTCGATTTCCTGGAATTAAGAAATTGTATTTTGAATTAGTTAATTTTTAAATTGAATTTGAATTTTAGATTTGATTAATTTTATTCAAAATTTTATAATTCAATCTTGTCAAGTTTACATTCAACATGATGGTTCATAAAATTGACGAGGAGAACTTAAGAGTTGAACTTGACTCTCTCGCTACACCAATTAATTTGGGACAAAATGTCAACGCAAGAATTTGAATTTGAAATTAAAATTAAAGTTAAATTTGAAGTTAAAATTAAACTTGAATTTAATATAGAAGTTGAATTTGGGCTAAAGGTTGAAAGTGAATGGATTTTCTTTAAAATTTCTTTAAAATTTGAAACTCAACACATTGAGTTTCACTCAAATGTGTAGGTTTACAAAATTTGTTTAGAAGATCTCAAGAATTGGCTCGACTTTTCGATCCCGCTAAGTAACTTGGGGGAGAAATGTCAGAGCCCAGGGAATTAGATTTAAAGTTGTATTACCAATATTAGACTACGAGTAACCAACAAGCATATGGTAATGATAATAGAATCTGGCTGATTTTGAAAAGATTTGAATGTTTGAAAATTCGACAATATCTCCCCTAATTTTTGAAACTCAATATGTTGAACTTGCATTCAATGTTTACAATTTTTTTTTGGGAGATTTCAAGAAGTAGACTCGACTCTTTCACCCTGATGAAATGTTTAGAAATAAAATGTCAAAGCTTAACTTTCCCAGAAGGATTGAAGTTTTGAATGGAATTTGAAAAGGTAAAATTTTATTGGAGGCTTGAAACTTTAATTTTGAGATTGAAGAATCTTCTGTAAATAATGAAACTTAGCATGTTGTGATTTATTTGCATGTGAGTTTACAACATATATAGGAGGATCTAAAAGGATTTGGCTTGACTCTTTTGCTCTTACCAATTAACTTGGAGGTAAAATGTCAAAACTAAGACTTTAGAAGAGGTCTCTTACACTTACCTCTCTTTTCATATGTCTTAATTGAGTTGGCCGCACTCACCCAAGGGAGAAATGGGTAGAGGGACCAACGAAAGGAAGAGTAGTCAAAACTATCAATGTAATAAATTTTGTATCGCTATTAAATAGGAGAGAAAGATTTTTCCCATCGAGGTCATCATTTTTTGTTTGATTAAAAAAGTATATGTAGTTTTGAAAAAGATTTAATTTTCTTTAGGAAATGTTTAATTTTTAGAATTTTTAATTTTGAAATCAAACACATCATTATGAATGATAAGTCACCTAAGAAGGTGAACATATCATTCCCTAATGGGTTCAAATTTCAAAACTTTGGATTTACTTCGATTATCGTAGTCAAACAAAAGGAGAGACAATATATGATCCCAAAGGATCAAAGTGATGTTTAATCCAATATTCAATTATGCTAATATAAATAGATGGATCATTAATTTTATAATCAAAGTTATAATTATAATTGACATATCTATCCGAGGAAAGAAGATATCAATCACTATCGATCATTTGAATATGACGATAATAAACGTCAGGTTTGAATTTCTCAAAGATAATTAATTAAAGTTTTGAAAAGCTTGATTTTTGAAACTTAGATCGGGATTTCTAAATCTCCTATGAGTGCAAGCCCTCATAGTTAATTATATCGTAGGTAACCAGAACTTTCCTATAAATACTCTCGATTAAAATAGTGATACAAATTTTATTTAAGATTTTCAAAGCTTGATGTCAAAGGAAGTGAAGGTAGAAAATTCAACAGAGATTGGCTCAAGGTTGAGCAGTTCTTTCTGGAGTCAAAGGAGGAGAAGTAAGAGGCACCTGGGATTCTAAAAATAATTCAAAAGTGCCTCATTCTATTCTATGTGTTGGGCTTGAATTTAATTGAGAGAGGTATTTAATTTGAATGATCAATTTTATTAGAAAGTTAGGATTCAAATCCTAGAAGTTGAGGACTTAATATTAAAAATCTACCTCATAACCTAAGTCTAAATTGGGTACTAAAAATTAGTGACCTAGAACCTAGCTAATGCAATACATAATCTGGACTTACCTTAGCTTAGATTAGGGAGCCAGCTAAACCACCTAAACGCTTCAAAACTATGAATCAGGACTTTTATGTGAGAGTGGTTAGGAATATTATTTATGATGAGTTTAAGGTGAATGGCACTGACATCTATAGAAGATTCCTAATTGGCCCCTTGACTTATATTGGGTGAAATGCTTAAGTAGAATGCAATTAAATTTTAGACTCAATTTTAATCTGTTACTAATACAATGCATGCTAGGTGACTCGAATGCTTTAAATAAAAATAAAGAAATTTTAAAAAGGCATAAAAATAGATTTTTTCCTAAAGTGCACAGATCCCCTTAACAGAACTGCACCCTCATAGGCCAGGTGGTCTACTAGAAGTCACAGGCGGGGATGTGCCTAACAAGTGGAAAGAAAATACAGCAAATATGTTATAAAAAACTCCCGACAGTCCCAGGCTTACTTCTTAAAATGTTAGAGTTTCTATGTGAGCTTAAATATTTTAATTTTATTTAAATAGAAAAAGTTTTATTCGTACCCTCACGAGCCTCCGATCGGGTTCCAGGCTAAATCAAAATATGACATGTAAGATCGCCAAAAAATTGAGAAAAGCAGGCAAATCCTAATCACAATCAACATCAATCGATCATTAAATTAAATCAATTAAATTAAAATTCAAGTTGAAAGTCTATGTGGCAAGTGCCACTTAATTATAAAACCCAAGATCTATAGAAAAATTAAAGTGGCTAAGTACCACTGACTACAACCCAAATTCTACTCCTAGGACTCAAGTGACTTTAAGAATGGGTCTTCTCTTTATTCTTCACTTCTTTATCCTTCTGTGAGGCTCCTTGGATTGTTCGGTCTGAATATTCAAATGAAAATAAACTCCCCCTTGAAAGGGGTATTATTTTTCATCTTTGGATATTTTAAGATCATCCTAATTTGAATCTCCAAACGGAGAGGAACACTCCCCTAAGGGATGTCCCTTCCTCTCTGGATTCCAAAATGGATGTTTAAACAGACCATTCTCAAAACACTTTAAAAATACAACTCAATTACAAATCAAATTACATTGAATTTAAAAGAAAAAAAATTAGACTCGGACTACCTACAGGGTTATCCTTATAATCAGTAATTAATTAAACATCTCAAACAATTAATATTTTAAAATTTAAAATGCTCAAACCAGCCACACTTTTGGCCATGCTCTTTTAATTTAAAGGGGGTCTTAAGTATTCTAGAGCACCTACAAAAAATATTGTTAATTTTGAAAGTTTAATTATTTAATTAACCCCTTTAATTTTAAATGCCCTATACGAGCATGACCACCTGCTTAAGATTGAATTAGTACTAATCATCCCTAACGTAGGGGTAGATCAAATGCACAATCAAATCAAAACACAGAGTGCATGAAGTAAATAAATAATCAATTATTTAAATCTAACAACCAGCATACAGTGAAAACCACCGAAAACCTGACAAACGCAAGTAGCAAAAAAGTAAATACTGCCCTAGCCTAATACTAGAGTTAGTTGTCTTAAAAAACTATCTAAAGTGTGTGTAAAGGTCGTGTGGTTTGGATATGTCCTATATAGGGCATTTAGTTAAAGTTGTTTGACGTTCTGGTTTGTTGAAAGGCTTAAGAGATTTTAGTTTGAGTTTAAGTCTTATTGATTTGAAATTAATTTTAAAATTAATTTTAATTATTTGTTCAATTCTACCTTTATTGCTCACCTAGGCCGTGAAGTTTATTTCGCCTTCCTTTGGGTTAATTTAATAGCCTCGTAGGCCTGGGTTACGTAGTGACGTGGTACCCGGTATAATTAAGTGATTTTAATTTGATTAAAGTTTGAAAACTAATGAATTTAAATTAAGTTTGATTGGTTACTGATTTTAAGATTTTAATTTTTATTTAAGTTTATTATCATTCAGTTCGTGGCATTGTGCCACCGAGCTCGAGGAATAAAGCCTCATTAGGACACGTAGCACCGCAGCCCGGAGTAGTCCAGCCTATAAACTTGACTGATATAATTTGATTAAGAGTTCTAATTTTAGTTAGATCTTTTATAATTAATTAATTTTAAAGTGTTAACACTCCATTGAATCCATTCGTGGTGTTGTGCCACCAGGCTCGAGGAACAAAGCTTCTTTATGACATGTAGCCCTGCAGCCCGGAGTAGTCCAGCCTATAAACTTGACTGATATAATTTGATTAAGAGTTTTAATTTTAATTAGATCATTATTAATCAATTAATTTTAAATTTTTAACACTCCATTGAATCCATTCGTAGCGTTGTGCCACCAAGCTCGAGGAACAAAGGCTCCTTAGGACACGTAACCCCGCAGCTCGGAGTAATCCAGCCTAAAAACTTCCTCTTTGAAGTGGTTGTTATTTATTAAGAGGTTTATTGAGTAATTTAAACATCAATTTAATATTTTCTGAAATTTGAAAGTAATTTTTAAATTTTAAAATTTTCTAGATTATTTTAATATTTTAATTAAGGAGTTAAAAATTAACTTTTTTATTAAGATTAAATTCTAGAAAGTTAGCATTTTATTAAAATATTAGACCTTAATATGATTAGTTAGACTATAAGTATGATGGATTTGGATTTTTCTATATTTCATTATTAAGATTTGAAGTATTGACTTAATTTTGACTTAGCTTTGACCAAACTATTGACTTTTTAACTTTGTTTGGTTTTTGAAGGTTTGATATTTTTAATAAATATTAGACCTTAGTATGAGTTGAATACCTTTGATTTTGCTCAATTTCAATTTTTCTTGAAATTAGTTATGAATTTTTAAAGTTTGATAAATTAATTGAATTATTTAATTAACTTAATTAGGAAGCTTTTAATGATTTGAATCTAAATTGATTCCAAACTTCTTGAAATCACCTCCAAAGATTAGAAATGATCTAAGGAGGGATTATCAAGTGTTTAATAATTTTTAATGATTTTTAATTAATTAATTAATTTAATATTCAATTTTATTTAAAATTAGATTATTCTTAAAATTTTTGTCAAATTATAGTGATTTTAATTTTCATTGATTAAGGGTTAAATTATGGTTAGTTTGAGGTATTATGTGTAATTCTTGGGTTTAATTTTGATTTATTCAAATTTTTAGAATTTTCTAGGCTTAATTTAAGGGTTAATTTTGACTTTATTTGTTTTCTAACCTAATGGGCTCCAAATTGGGTGAAAGCTGAACCTAAGGTATTAAATTTTACTTGGTTTAATGTTCTCAAGTTTCACCCCTATTGGGTGTGCGTATAATTTCCTAAGAGTTTTCTAAGTTATCTAACTCTTATCATTAATTATTTTTCCTAGGTGACACTAGTATTCCAATGGGTTTGAAATCAAGTGTATCTAACTCTTACACTAAATTACACATACCATAGAAAATTACAAGCCTAATTCTAAGTGGTGTGTGACTTACAAATTTTCAAAACATCCGAGAAATTTTTAAAATTATGAATTCACCCCCCTCTTGGTTAGCCTAGGAACATAATCAATAGATTTAACAACCTATTCGCACTTTCAAGTAGTATCAGAGCCTATTTCAAAAATTATTATTTAAATTACTTTTTGAAATTCAATCATGGCTAATTTTTGAAATCAAAACACACCTGTGGGTTATTCAATCACTAGACCTCCACTATTTGATAATATCATGTTTGATTTTTGGAAAATTAGCATATCTACTTTTCTGAAATCACTTGACTATTGCATGTGGATTTTAGTACATGAAGGTTATATAGAACCTACTAGACTTGTAGATGGAATTAGAATTCAAACACCTTTTACTGATTGGACTGTTGAAGAACATGAATTAGCTAAATTGAATGCTAAGTATTTGAATAGTTTCTTTTATGCATTAAAATCGGAAGACTACATGTGTTTTTTACTTGTAAATTTGAAAAAGAGATTTTGGATAGGCTTTGCATTACATATGAAGGAACCAATGAAGTGAAATAATCTAGATTGAACATTCTACTAAATGATTATAAACTTTTTTGCATGAAATTGAATGAGTCAATCTCTGACATGTATACTCATTTTATATAGATAGTAACTTCATTGCATGCTTTAAGTAGGGAACTAACTAATTCTGAAAAAGTAAATAAGATATTACATTGTTTGCCTACTTCTTACAATACAAAGATTACTACTATAACGGAGTCGAAAGACTTAAATGTTTACTCTATTGACAATCTTCTTGGATCACTAATTGCTTATGAATAAGGAGTGACTCAAAGACAGATTAATGTAGGTGACAGACAGAAAGATACGAATATTGCTCTAAAAGTGGATGACTCTGAGAGTGATCAGTCCTAGCCTGAGGATGAAGAGGATAATGCCCTAATGACATGACAGTTCAAAAGTTTCCTAAGGAGGAAGCAGAGGAGACTCCAACAGTGGAACAAAGGTATGTTTCATAAAAATGTTAAGGCTTCTAATGATATTATTTACTATGAGTGCAGGAAGCCAGGACACATAAAGATTGATTGCCCTAATCTCAAAGCCAATCCTAGTAAGGAGAAAGCCGAGGAGAAACCAAAGGATAGAAGGGGTAAGAAGAGACTATAGTGAACTTTTTGGGGGGACTCAGCTTCAGATTTCTCAGAAATAGCACCTGAAGAGCAAGTTACTAATTTATACTTAATGGCTGACAATCTTGATCATTCAGATCAAGAGGAGGTATGTGACTTAAGTTATGATGAATTATTTAAAGTTTTTGAGTGCATTCATTCTACATATAAGAAACTAAAGAAACTGCATGCTAAGTTGAATTTAGATTACTTAGAGTTGCAAAAAGAATATGAAATTCTTAGGAAAGACTATGCATTAATTGATAGCAATAACATGACCTTGTTGGATTAATTTGATGATTTGAATAAACAGCATGAACTTTTGAAATCATCACACACTGAACTTGAAAATGATTTCAAAACTTTAATGGTTGAATCAAATAATAGAGAGCATAATTTGAAGATTGAAAATTTAATTCTAGAGAGTGCTAACTCATATCTTGAAGTTAAATTGAAAGCACTTACGGAAAATAGGATTCCACCCAAACTTGAAGATTTTCACAAATCTGATCACAAGTCAATTAGTTTAAAATCTAAGAAAAAATCTTACAGTGCACATAGATTGATAAATCCTTTCCCTGGAGTAAAATATTTTTCTTGTGATATGATTGGGCATATTTCCCACACCTGTACTATTCATCGTAGAACACATTTAGTGTGAAAATCTAAGGTGAATAAAACACATACACCTAGTTTTAAATTGCCAAGAGGTGAACCCAAACTTGTTTGGGTTCCCAAGTTTAATATTTAATGATTTTATAGGAACCCTCTCATACAAGATCTGGTGAGAGCATTTGGTACCTGGACAGTGGCTGTTCAAAGTATATGACTAGATATGCCAATCAATTTATATCGCTAGAAGCCATGAATGGAGGCAAAGTTACACTTAGAGATAATACCACCAAGAGAGTGGTAGGTACAGGTATGATTAAAAATTTAAAGAATTTTGTGATTGAAAATGTTATGTTAGTAGAAGCCTTAAAATACAATCTATTGAGTATAAGTCAATTGTGCGATAAAGGTTATCATATTAAATTTTTTCCTACTAGCTGTGTTATTAGTCAAAATAGAATTATTATTTTGAATGGTGATAGAGTAAATAATGTGTACATGCTTGATTTGAATTCTGTAAAATCTTCTACTATTTTTTATTTAAAAATTATATCTGATGAGTCATGGTTATGGCATAGAAGACTTTGTCATGCTAGCATGAGAAATCTTAAGAAAATCACCCAAAAAGAGTTAGTTAGAGGTATACCCAAATTAGACTTGACCAAAGATCACTTATGTGATGCATGTCAATTAGGAAAATAAGCCAAATCCTCTTTCAATTTAATCAAGGAAGTTAGAACTAGCAAGCCCTTAGAAATTCTTCACATGAATCTCTTTGGACCTTTTAATACCTTAAGTCTAGGAGGAAAAAGGTTTGGGTATGTAATTATGGATGATTTTTCCAGATTCACATAGATTAGATTTTTGTATCATAAGAGTGAATCATTTGATTTTAGAGACTTTGCCACTTGGATTCAGAGAAAATTAGAGTTTGAAATTGTTACTATCCAAAGTGATCATAGGGGAGAATTTAAAAATAAATTATTTGATGATTTTTATAAATCCCATGGAATAGACCATAACTTCTCAGAATCTAGGACACCTCAATATAATGGAGTAGTTGAGAGAAATAATAGGATATTAATTGAAGCTGCTAGAGCCATGTTAGCAGAATATTCACTTCCAAGATATTTTTGGGCTGAAGCAGTTAGTACCGCATGTTATGTATTGAATACAGTGAATATTAGATCAAAATTAAATAAGACACCCTATGAACTTCTTAAAGGTAGTATTCCCAACCTCTCACACCTACATATTTTTGGATGTAAAGTGTTCATACATAATAATAAAAAAACTCTCTTAGGAAAATTTAATCTTAAATCTGATAAAGAAATTTTTCTAGGATATTCAAGTGTTGGAAAATCCTATTGAGTTTTTAATAGAAGGATATTGGTAGTTGAGGAGACCACTCATATTATTTTTGATGAATCTGATAATATTGGAGGGTCTAGGTTGGATGAAGATGAAGTTGAGGAAATAACCCAAGTACTTGAAAATATAAAAGAGGAAGAAAAGGTTGAAAATGAAGAAGAAAATAATTTGCCTAGGGAATGGAATTATCCCAAGAGTCATCCTAAGGAGTTGATTTAGGAGACCCAAGTGAAGGAGTTAAGACTAGGCATGGATTGAGGAAAGAAGTGAATCACTCCGCTTTTACTTCAATGATTAAACCCACTAGTGTAAATCAAGCACTTTTGGATGAGTTTTGGATTCTAGCTATGCATGATGAGTTAATTCAATTTACTAGAAATGATATTTGGGAATTGGTAGAAAGACCAAAAGATCAAAGTATAGTTGGAATAAAGTGGGTATTTTAAAATAAGATGAATGATTCTAGAGTGATTATAAGAAACAAAGCAAGGTTATGGCTAAGGGGTATAATCAAATTGATAGAATTGATTTGAGGAGACATTTTCCCTGGTAGTCAGACTTGAGGCAGTTAGAGTGCTTTTAGCCTATGCCTATTTTAAAGGTTTTAAGTTATATCAAATGGATGTAAAGAGTGCCTTTCTAAATGGGATGATAAAAGAGGATGTTCATGTTGAGCAACCTCCAATTTTTAAAAGTGCACAATTTCTTAATCATATTTTCAAATTAAAAAAGGCTTTGTATGGACTTAAACAGGCACCTAGAGCTTGGTATGAAAGGCTAAGCACATTCCTACTTGAACGGTCATTTGTAAAAGGGAGTGTGGACACCACTCTCTTTATAAAAAGAGTAGGATATGAAATACTCATTGTTCAAATTTATGTGGATGATATTTTATTTGAATCTGCTGATAGAAATCTTTGTGATGAATTTTTAAAAAATAATGAGTAAGGAATTTGAGATGAGCTTAATTGGAGACTTGAGTTACTTTTTAGGTTTTAGCATTAAGCAGGATGAGGATGGAACCTTTCTAAGCTAGTCAAAATATGTTATGGATATCCTTAAGTAGTATGAAATGGATAAGGCTAAACCATTGAATACACCCATGAGTTTCTTAGTGCAGTTAAATAAGGATCCTAAAGGAAAATTAGTTTATTAAAAGAAGTTTAGAGGAATGATTGAATCTTTACTTTATTTGACAGCTAGCAGACCAGATATCATGTTTAGTATTTATTTGTGTGCTAGATTTCAAGCAGATCCTAAAGAGTCACATCTGATTGCAGTTAAGAGAATTATGAGATATCTTTTGGGGACTCAAAATTTAGGAATTTGGTATACTAAGAATAGCACTGCATTTGAAATTATTGGATACTCTGATTCAGATTTTATTGGTTATAGGGTTGATAGAAAAAGAACTTCTGGAACTTGTCACTTTATAGGAAACTCCTTAGTTTCTTGGTCTAGTAGAAAATAGAACTCAGTAACCCTTTCAACTACATAAGCTGAATATATTGCCTTATGAAGTTATGTTGCACAAGGGCATTGGTTAAAACAACAGTTAATTGACATAGGATTTTCTTTTGGCACAATTCCAATCTTTTTTGATAACTCTAGTGACATATGCATTTCAAAGAATTCTATTCAGCATTCTAGAACCAAGTATATCGATATAAAGCATCATTTTATAAGAGATTATGTCGCAAAAGGGAAAATTGAATTACATCATGTTGCTACTAAGGATCAACTTATAGATATTTTCACAAAACCATTAGCTTTTGACACATTTAGCATTTTAAGGACAAGGCTAGGTGTGATTGATCTTAATGCATAATTGAAATTTCTATAAACTTATTTTGTGTATGATTGTGTGTCTGTTTATGTCAAGTTTGTACAGCATAAGATGTATGTTTTTATTTTCTTTTTTATTATATTTAGTTTCTTTGTCTTTTTATTATTTGGTACTTTAATAAAAAATAAAAAAATGTTTTGCTTTGAAAAGTTTTTGAGTATTTCCATGTATTGTCTTTTTGTTATGTTTGTACTATATGAAATTATTTCGTTCAATATAATTTCTGTAGCTTGTGCATGATATTTTCTAAAGTCGAGAAGATAGAACTATATTTTTATGAGTTTTCATACTGTACGATGATGTCATCATACGGGACGATTAGAGGAATTTCGTCTGTACGAATGTAGACAATTTTCTGGATATTGTCAGTTATTATTACTGATCGTACGCACGAATTGGCAGTTCATCTGTACGATCCTTACTGTTAATTTTGGATAAGGATGAACCCAACTATCAAGGAATGATCTTTAATTTTTTTGATAGTATCGGATGAACAGATCATTTGTATGATCAGTTAGTCAAAAAGCATATACAAAAGGATACCTTGGGAAGGGCAATTTACGAAAAGCCGTTACATTTTTGGTAGTTTCTATTCGTCTGTATGAAATATTATTCATCCCGTATAATTTTGATTTCATACGTATTATATAAAATTTATATTGTACGATCTACATTTTGTTTTAAATAGAGAGGCATTTGATGGTTTTCAATTACAGTCACTTTTATAACAAAATCTTCCTGAGTTTAGACAGTGAAATGGCTAGTGGAAAAGCAAACATGGATGGTTCTCTAGGGGTTCTTCATCTAGAACTATACGGGATGACAATTTTTTCAGTAGGGAAAATGAAGAAGCAGATGAGAGGTTTAGGTTTTCCAAGATAACTTCATCTCAAGTCCTTATTCAATGTGATTTAAATTTTTCTATCATGCCTCTTTTTTATTGTACCAAACTATCTTTCATTCTTACTCTAATTCATGCCTACAATCGTGAAACTTTTTATCACTTCTTAGCCAACATGAAAATGAACCAGGACCGCACCATAGTTTCTTCCTATGTCCTCAAATAATGTGTAGAGATTACTGAAGAGGATCTAGGGAATTATTTCATCTTAGGACTCTTGGTGTTAGAGCCCACACAATGACTTCAAGGGCTGACTATGATTGGATAGATGTGAACCAAACCCTTAAAGGTGTAGAACAAGTGAGTCACCTTCCACGAGTTTATACTTTAAATCAAAATGCTAGAATCATTCAGCATGTTTTGAGAACCTCTATAATTCCTAAGGTTGGTGATCGAGTAAATATGACTCCTCTTTTATCTACTATCACAAATCTTATCATGATTGAGACTCCTATAGATGAAGCCCAACTAATAATGAATTATCTTTATACACTTTTTGACATTGGAAGTCCTCATAACAAGAGAAAGAAAAATATGGCATTAGGACATTTGGTGACTTAAGTTTTGGAGAAGAAGTATAACCTGGTCCATCCTGATCCTCCCACTGAATTACCTATTTTCTTTACCAATGCTTCCTTTAGAGCACTTTTTAGTCAGGATTAAGACTCAGGGGGAGATGATACTGAGGGAGAAGGAGCCCCTACTCCACCACCAGCACCTGCACAGTTTGGATTTTCTCAGGCAACTCCTTACGGAAAAAGGGAACCGCAAAAATCGGCGAAGTTGACTCGTTGACAAAACTTCGTCTTTTTATCAAAACTTTAATCAAGAAATGGTCCAATGATCTGATAGTATGGAATCTCATTTTGATCAATGATTTGATCAAATTGAGACCAAGATAAACCAGTAGGATGCACGATACACTGAAGATATGGGGTGGATTCATGAACAATCTGATACAGTAAATGCAAATATAGATAACATAAATAGCTACTTCATAATGTTCAGTCCTTCACCACCTCCAGATTAGGGTCCCTCAGGATTTTAGATATTTGTACTTCTATTTTGATTTGGTTGTCTATGTTATTTCTTTAGGCTTGGATGCTTGCTGACTTAGTGTTTATTCTGATTGTACTTGTGGTATCTGATTGTACTAGTTATTTATTCTGATTGGTCTACTGAATGATGCTATGTGATGTACCTGGCTGGATATTTAATGAAATGAACAAATCATGTTTGGATGCATTTTTCATTGTGACTTGAATTTTTTATCAAACATATTTGAGTGTCTTCATGAAATGTTAGTCGAATCTATTTTATAATAGTAATCACTATGCATAATTTAATCTCTCAATATATATATATATATATATATATATATATATATATATATATATATATATATATATATATATATTATTTTTGAGCGATCATTGTGAATGGTAAGAGCCACCAGTTTTCACGCTAGAGAGAGAAACTAACTGAAAATTCAAATTTTCATCTTCCCGGTTCTTGATCGCCACCACCGCCGCTTCACCGGCGATGGCGGGTGATAGCCGCCGACAACCTGTGGTAGCTACTACATCTGTTGGTCATCAATTTGCGGGAATGAGTGGACGTCTTTGAGATGACGGACATCGACGACGTCCCAGTCCTCTGTTAGGTTCACATGTTTCGGCAATGCAGGTTACAGCACGTCCTCTGGTTATCAAAGAACCTTCTGATTCTGTTTCTTTAAAGAAGATTGAGTTTGGTGATGGTAAGGGAAAAGGTATTCTGAATGCACCTACTTGTTTGACTCCTAAGATTTTAAAGTCTTCAATTGAATCTACCCGTTATGATTGCGAAGCATCTTCGTCAGAAATGAAAATTTATGTTAACAAGTTTGGATGTTCAAATGCAATCCATGGCCCATGGTCAAGGATAAATGCGAATGTCTCAGAAAAGGATAACATTGATCTTCATTGTAATGATGAGAGTCTTCCTCAGTGTGATAATATAGATTCGAATGTTCCTATCATTGGTTTGGAGAATGCTGCAGGAAGCAATGTAGTTGTAGCAGGTAATCTGCACGGTGCCCAGATAATTGATGAAATTCCTAAGAAGGATGCTGCTGAAGGTCTGAAAGATAACTTCTTGAATGCTTGGAGTAAGACTCAACATATTAAATTAAACTATGATGTGAAATCAACCCAGATTAGTAAAGATGGGGTTGTTGTTGTCTTAAACTCTGAAATGGAAAAATCTAACTCTTTGGTTCTGAAGAAGTCGTTGGTAATTAAGGTGCTTGGATTTAATATTCCTTTTTCAGTTTGTAGCAGGGAGCTTCGGAGACAATGGTCAAAGTATGGCACGTTCCACCTAACTTCTTTGGGCATGAACTGGATTCTCTGTTCTTTTAACAATTCTGAAGCTTTGGAGGAAGCCTTAGATGGTGGTCCCTGGTTTATTGGTGATCATATTATTGGAATGGATAAATGGTCACCAGCGTTCTCCCCTGAATCTTTAAAATGCCTTACTGCCCCGGTTTGGATCCGAATGCCTTGTTTACCATTGCATTGTTGGGATGAACAAAATATTTCTATAATTGCTTCTATGATTGGACAACCTTTGTATATAGATGGAAATTCATTCGGATGGGGCAACAGGGAATATGCCTGAGTTTGTGTTTGAATTGAATTGGACAAACAGCTGCCTAAAGGTGTTTGGATTGAAGGAATCCATGGTAGATCATTCCAAAAAGTTGAATATGAGAAAATCTCACCCCTATGTTATTAGTGTGGGAAAATTAGCCATATGAAGAATAAATGTCCTTCTAGTTCTCATGTAGTAATAGCACAAGAATGTGGAGGTCCTGCACAAGATGATAACAACGTAGAGAAGCCTGATGTGGCTAAGGAGGTGATTTCTAAACCTCCCTTGATCAGTGAAGAATATGGGCCTTGGATGCAAGTTAAGTTTAAAAATAGACCATATAGAAGTGGAAAGTTTGAGAGGGATTTCAGGAGTGGAAGAACAATAGATATGAATCACAAGTCTAGTGAAGATGTCGTTCAGGAAAATATGCAGATTGATAATGATGGAATGAAAAAATTGGATGCAGGAAAGAAGAGGTTGATTGATGATGCTTGTTGTGATAAGGTAAGTTTTGTTCATACCTGAGATAAGCCTTTTGTGGTTGCCAACAAATTTGATGTTCTAAATTGTGAGATTGAATAGGGGGAAATTGAAGTCCCGCCTCAGGTTGATATAAATTCTGCTAATAAAAATTCAGTTGGTGATCAGGAAATCTATGCTTCTTTAAACTCTACGGTTGCTCCAGAAAAGAGAATGACTGTTGATTCTCCAATGGAAAATTCTGTCAAGATCAAATTGGCTAAGGAGTTGAAATCTTTAGGCCCTGTGGAGCCGGAGCATAGGAAGAAAAGGCGTGACGATAAGGGAAATACTATTGGCGGGGACGGTTCCCCTTTAAAAATTAAATGTCTTCCTTGGTGTTTTGGAATTGTAGGGGGGCTAGGAAGAAGGAAGCCTCTTTGTTCCTTAGGGAGATTGTAAGAGATTATGATGTTTTTTTTATTGGGCTGTGTGAGACTAAGCTTATGAGTATTGATAGGAAGGATGTGGACTGGATTATTGGATGTGATTGGGATTATTTCTACCATCCTGCTGATGGTACTGCTGGTGGCATTCTTATTGTTTGGAATAGGAAGATGGTGAATTTTGAGGTTTTGGACCATTCTTCCCAGATGGTGGTTGGTGTCCTCTCCACTCCATCTATGGGGCAGTGGAATGTTGCTACTGTCTATGGGGATAAATGCTATCAAGAAAGAAGGAAATTGTGGGATGGGCTTAGAAAGTGCATGATGAGTGACGTTCCTTCCATTGTGGGGGGGGGGGGGGGTGAAAGTTCGATAGGGATGTTAAGCCCTAGTGAACTAGTCCCGAGGCTAACCAAGAGGGGGGGTGAATTGGTTATTTAAAAATTTCATGATAACCATGAAAATCTTTTCGATACGTAGCAGCGGAAACACATAAATAAGAACGAAAAGATCAACCACAGATATTCACCCAAGCAGTTAATATCAGAAAAGTAAAGTGCAAAACTGAATCAGAAGAGTAAACCAGATTTTATAGTGGTTCAGTCAACTTGACCTACGTCCACTCCCCGGAGCCTCCCCTCCGGGTATTGCACTAAACAAAAAGTGTCTCTCCTTTTGCTCCCACAGCAAGGCGGAGAAGCCTGTACAAACACCTCCTTTTCACCACACGGTGAGGCAGAGAACCCGACCTCCTTTCGCTTCCTCCTGAAGCAGGCAGAGAACCTTCGAACTCCTTTTGCTTCCACCTGAAGCGGGCAGAGAACCCCGGATGTTCTTGCGAACGATCCTCCCACGACGAACACTGACTAGACGAAAGACGACGAGCGGAGAAGATGACTCTGATCCGTGCTTGGAGCAACCTTAGTGAATCCCTCACTAACTCCCCCTCACAAGATCTTCTCTCTCTCTCCCAACTCGCTCTCTCTCTCTAGGGTTTCTCAAGGATGGAAGGCAGCAAAAAGATATTTCCAAATTTTGGAAAAAGTTCTTTTAAAGGAGGGCTTAAAATTTGCCCTAAATCTCAACTAGTCGGCCAAGATCGTCCAGGACGATCGGTAGATCATCCTGTACGATCAGTTCAAATTCAGCTATTTCAGCCTGGACGATCTGGCTCTTCTGGACGATCAGTAGAAAAAATTATTCATATCATCCCGTACGATCCTGCGATCGTCCGGGATGATTAGTGCAAATTGAGGAAAATCATCCAGAAGACAGTTCGGGTCGTCCAGAGAAATCTGTGCTGGACGACCAAAAAATGACTTGATCGTCCAGGACGATAGGGTCATCATCCTGTACGATTAGTTCAAAAAGGCCCCAAATCATCCTGAACACAGTTCGGGTCATACAGCTGAAATGCACTAAACGATCATGATCGTCTGGGACGATCCTGCGATCGTCCAGGATGATATGATCGTATCAACCAAAAATAAATTGCTTTCCTTAATTACTAGATTAAATTAGGCATGATTGTACTGAATCGTCCGGGACGATACACGTATCTTCCGGGACTATCAGACCAAGTATCTAAAAATAAGAACTTGCCTAACTTGATCTGGCGGCTGAGAATTTCTGATTTGGGCATATCGTCTCGTACGATCAGGAGATCATCCAGGACGATCTGCTTAATCAGACCCTCTTAACTTAGTCGCCCTAATTAGGGTTTCTATTTTGGCTGGATCGTCCAGGATGATGTGGAAATTGTCCAGGACGATCTAAACAAAATTTGAACAGAAACTCTAATTCACTCAAGCTCTCCCCCTGAGTGTGTGTGTGCAAGGTTACCTAGCTAGGGGATCAGTTACATTACAATTGACTAAATAAAAGGAAAAATCATACATTTGACACACTTGGACCCGATCTTAAGTTGACTTGAGTGGCTCGTGGTCTTTTGTGCCTGAAACAGATTAGCCAAACAAAACACACTAGAAACATATTTGTCATCATCAAAACCAGATTTGCAACAATCTCCCTCTTTTTGATGATGGCAAACATTTGTAAAGTAGTTTGAAAATAAAAGTAAACTAGGAGATCAAAACAAAAACATTTTTTTCAAATTTTCATTTAATAACTAAAACAATACAGGAAACATGACTCATAAAACAGAAACAGACATGACTACAACTGACTCCCCCTTTTGACATCACAAAAAGGAGGAGGAAAAATAGCACACAGAAATAAGACATAAATAGGACAACTACACAACAGAAAACTAAAACTGACAGCGCTAAAATCCAGAAAAGGTTGGAAATAATCAACTTTCGTAACTCCGACCCCAGGCAGCTTATCGATGCAAACCTTTTTCAAAACAAAAATCCGATTCAGAAGAAAAGACATTAGATTTGAAAAGAGATCCTTTCAAGCCTCGTTCCAGAAAAATATCTGATATAATAGTATTACAAAGTAAAAAATCAGAAATCGGGATTTTCAAAACTCAAGCTTTTAAAAATATTAAGTGGCGCACAGATTTCTCTAAGACATTTAACAATCTGAAAGGGAAGAAAGCTTGGTTTGGGCTCATTTTGTACCTCTTTTTCAAATTGGTTGGCGCTTTATGCATCTTTTGATTTTTGGTGCACTTTGTGTATCCAATTTGGCAATTTCACATCTTTTCAATTTTGGGCTCATTTTATGCCTTTTTTTCAAATTATCTGGCGCACTGCGCATCTTTTATAAGCTTTCTCCTTTTCATAATCATTAAAGAGTCTCAGCTGTGAGATTATCTTCCAGACATAGGAGATGACTCTCCATAGTAAGGAAAAATGATTCACAAAACAAAAGTCATACAACATGTGATAAATGCAATCACTTGGTTTAGAAAATCAAACTAATGACTCAAGACTTTGAAAAATACTTTTGATATGAGGCAGATTACCGTAGGAAGATAAAATAATCTCTATTTCAAAAACTAACATTTTAATTTTGAAGAGGATTTTTATTCAAAAGAACCTATACACCAGTAAAGGAGTTAGAGGAAGAGAAACAATCATCAATGTTTCTTCCCTTTAACAGATTCAGCGAAATCAATCACTGCTTACTAGCTTCCAAACTAAAACAAGGTAAAAACTCCCAGTCAAAAATTCAGATCATCAGAAGTAGTAAACGGTGATCAGATCTGGAAAAGCATAAAATAGTAAGTGCAAGATATGAACCAGTAAATAGATAAAAACTGGTAGAAAATCATAGCAAAGTAAATACTCAAATCAAACTAATAGTAAGGCTAACACAGAAATCAACAGAAGAAATAAAATCAACTGAAAGCAAATAATCAAACCTAAACTAACTAACAAAAATCAGAAATCAGAATACCAAAACTAACTAACAGAAATCAGAAATCAGAATACCAAAACTAACTAACAGAAATTAGAAATCAGAATACGAAAACTAACTAACAGAAATCAGAATACCAATCAGAACAATCATAAATCAGCAGTCATCAGAATCAAGCATTTATATCAATCATTCCTAATATGATTCTCAAAATGCTGAATGAGTCAAAGGCCAGTGGTTTAGTGAATATGTCAGCCAGCTGATTTTCAGTTGCTACGTTATGTAGCTCAATGTCCCCTTTTGTAACATGGTCCCTAATGAAGTGATGCCTAATATCAATATGTTTGGTCCTAGAATATTGGATTGGATTCTTAGAGATACAGATGGCACTAGTATTATCACACAGAATAGAAATTGTGCCAACAGGTACTCCTAAATCCAAGACTTGTTGCTTCAACCAAAGAACTTGGGCCATACAACTCCCTAAGGTAATGTACTCAGCTTCAGCAGTGGAAAGTGCAACTGAGTTCTATTTTCTACTGGACCAGGAGACTAACGACTGTCCTATGAATTGACAAGTCCCAGAAGTACTCTTCCTATCCACCCTACACACTGCAAAATCAGAATCAGAATATCCAATGATCTCAAAAGAGGTGATGTGCCTAGGGTACCAAATTCCTAGGTTTGGGGTTCCTAAAAGATATCTAAGAATTCTCTTAACAGCAGTCAGGTGGGACTCTTTAGGATCAGCCTGAAACCTAGCACAAAGACAAACACTAAACATGATATCAGGTCGGCTAGCAGTCAGGTAAAGCAGTGAACCTATTATCCCTCTATACTTCTTCTGATCAATAATTTTCCATTTGAATCCTTATCTAAATGAACTGAAGAGGGCATGCGAGTATTGATTGGCTTGGCTTTGTCCATTTCATATTTCTTCAAAATGTCCTTAGTGTATTTTGATTGATTGAGAAAGGTTCCATCATCCGTTTGCCTTATGCTAAACCCCAAAAAGTAGGACAATTCTCCCATCATACTCATCTCAAACTCCTTACTCATTATTTTAGAAAACTCCTCACATAAATATTTTTCAGAAGATCCAAAAATTATATCATCAACATAGATCTGGATAATGAGTAAGTCATCTCCTAATCTCCTCAGAAAAAGGGTGGTGTCTACGCTCCCCTTAACAAACTCTCTTTCTAATAGGAATGTACTAAGCCTCTCATACCAAGCTCTGGGTGCCTGTTTCAATCCATATAAGGCCTTTTTTAATTTATAGACATGACTTGGATATTGAGAACTCTCAAAACCTGGGGGTTGTTCTACAAAAACATCTTCTTTAATTACCCCATTTAAAAATGCACTCTTAACATCCATTTGAAACAGCTTAAATCCCTTATAACAGGCAAAGGCTAGTAGCACTCTAATGGCTTCCAATCTAGCTACAGGGGCAAAATTCTCCTCAAAATCAATCCCTTCTATCTGATTATACCCCTTAGCCACCAATCTTGCCTTATTTCTCACCACCACACCAGAATCATTCATCTTATTCTTAAAGACCCACTTGGTTCCCATAATACTTTGATTTTTAGGTCTTTCTACTAACTCCCAAACATCATTCCTTACAAATTGATTCAATTCTTCCTGCATAGCTAAAATCCAAAATTCATCTGATAAGGCTTGATTGATGTTGGTGGGTTCAGTCATTAAGATAAAGGCAGAATGGTTTACTTCCTTCCTAAGTCCATGCCTAGTCCTAACACCTTCAGAAGGGTCTCCTAAGATCAGTTCTTTAGGATGACTCGAAGAATATCTCCAATCTCTAGGCAACTCAGTTTGAGGTTCTACCCTTTTCTCCAAATTTGTATTTCCAACTCCTTGGGTAACCTCAACAATCTCTTCATCTTCTACTTCAGATCTAGACTCCTTAGGATCAGATTCATCAAACAATACATGAGTTGTTTCTTCCACCACCAAAGTCCTCCTATTGAACACCCTAAAGGATTTCCCCACACTTGAATATCCTAAGAACACTCCTTCATCAGATTTGGGGTCAAATTTTCCTAAGGGTGACTTCCCGTTGTTCAGAATGAAAACCTTACAGCCAAAGACATGGAGGTGGGATAGATTTGGAGTTCTACCCTTAATGATCTCATAAGGTGTCTTGTTCAGTTTGACTCTCACATTCACCCTATTCAGCACATAACAGGCAGTGTTCACCGCTTTAGCCCAAAAGTATTTTGGAAGTGAATACTCGGCAAGCATGGCTCTAGGGGCTTCCACTAAGGTCCTGTTCTTCCTTTCAGCTACCCCGTTCTGCTGAGGGGGTCCTAGGAGCTGAAAAATTGTGACTAATCCCATGATTCTCACAAAAACTTCCAAATCTTTCATTTTCAAACTCCCCTCCGTGATCACTATGGATGGTAATAATCTCACATCCTAACTTATTCTGAATCCAAGTAGAGAAGGATCTAAACTCATCAAATGACTCAGATTTATGTAACAAAAACTTAACCCAAGTGAACCTCGAATAATCATCTACAATCACAAAACCATAGACTCTCTCCCCTAAGATGGCAGTGCTAATGGGTCCAAAGAGGTCCATGTGAAGAACTTCTAAAGGTCTAGAGGTGCTAATGTCCTTAACAGAGTAAAAAGAGGACTGGACTTGCTTCCCTAACTGACAGGCATCACACAGGTGATCATTAGTTAACTTAAGCTTGGGCACACCTCTAACTAAGTCCTTTTGGGTGACTCTCCTAAGGGTTTTCATACTGGCATGACACAATCTCCTATGCCATAACCAAGACTCATCAGCAGCAGTTTTTAAGCAAATTGAATTATCAGATTTAATACTACTTACATCCAGCTTGTAGATGTTGTTGATCCTTTGCCCCTACAAAACAACTTCATCATTTAAGCTTAAAATGCAGCCAGTGGGCAGGAATTTGATGTTGTATCCCTTGTCACAGAGTTGACTGATGCTCAGCAAGTTGTGTTTCAGTCCATCTACAAGCAAAATATTATCAATCATAAAATTCTTTGAATCACCAATTATACCTGTGCCTACCACCTTCCTGGTGGTGTTATCTCCAAGTGTAACCTTGCCTCCAGCTCTGGCCTCCATTGAAATGAACTGATTTGCATCTCCAGTCATATGTCTAGAACATCCGCCGTCCAGGTACCACATGCTCTCACGAGGTCTAGTGTGAGAGCACTCCTACAAAAGTATCAAACGTCAGTCTTAGGAACCCAAACAGGTTTGGCTTCCTTCTTATGAAAAGAAGAATGCAATGCATGCGTACTGTGCTGTGAAACAGGCAGTTTGGGTTTCCACACCCAATGTGTACTACGGTGAACAGTGCAGGTGTGAGAAATATGTCCTAACATGCCACATGAAAAACATTTAACACCAGGAAAAGGGTTAACTAATCTACGTGGATGATAATGCCTCTTCGTAGATGTATATGAAACATGCTTTGAAGAACTTGCAACAAATTTTTCAAAAGGTGGCGGTGCATAAAACTGTTCAAAAGTAGGCGGTGTTTTGTTCTTTTCAAAAGCACTGATCTTTACCTTCAAAAACTCATTTTCTTTCTTTAAACTTGCAATTTCAAATTTCAAGGTTCCCCTGCTTCTTTCTACTTCACATGCCATTATATCTAACTCTTTAAAAGCTCTTTCTAAGTCCACATGCATAGTTTTCAATGAATCATGCTCAGAAACTAAATCAGAATATTTTTTATTCAACTCATCGAATTCATCAAGCAAAGACATGTTATTGGAATCAAGTGTGGAATGATCTTTAACTACAGAATCATGCTCTTTTTACAAAGTTAAGTAATCTAATTTCAAACTAGCATGAGTTTTCTTAAGCTTCCTATACGATGTATGAATTCTTTCAGAAACTTCAAATAATTGATCGTAAGTCAGCTAACATACCTCTTCCTGGTCCGACTGACCAGGGTGATCATCAGCCATCAGACATAAGTTTGTTTCCTCCTCTTCAGCTTCAGTCTCAGAAGAGTCGGATGTAGAGTCTGCCCAGAACACCTTCTGAATCTGCTTCTTATCCTTTCTGAACTTTGGTTTCTCCTCACCCTTCTCCTTGCTTGGGTGAGCTTTAAGTGTAGGACAATCAGCCTTAATGTGTCCAGGCTTCCTGCATTCAAAACAAACAGATTCAGATGAACCCTTAAAATTTTTATTGGACTTACCCTTGTTCCACTTCTGATAGTTCTTATGTTTCTTCCTTAGAAAGCTTTTGAATTTCCTTGTGATTAAGGCAACATCATCGCTATTAGACCTGGAAGTGCTAGCATCTGAATCTTTGGCCTTTAGTGCCACTGTCTTCTCTTTCTTGCATTCACCTGCATCAAGTTGCCTTTGGTTCACCCCTTGCTCGTAAGCAATGAGTGATCCAGTAAGCTGTCAATAGAGTAAGTATTTAAATCTTTAGATTCAGTAATAGCAGTAATCTTAGCATCATAGGAAGTAGGCAAACATCTAAGAATTTTGTTCACTCTTTCGTAGTTAGTAAGTTCTCTACCTAGAGCATGCAAAGAGGTAACAATCTGAGTGAACCTTGTGTACATTTCTGAAATAGTCTCACTAGGTTTCATGCGAAAAAGTTTGTAATCATGTAACAAGATGTTTAACCTAGACTGTTTGACTTCAGTTGTACCTTCGTATGTTATGCATAATCTATCCCAGATTTCCTTTCCCGTTGTACAAGTAGAAACACGCATATAGTCTTCAGATTTTAAAGCACAAAAGAAACAGTTCAAGCATTTTGCATTTAACTGTGCTAAATCACGATCATCAAATGTCCAATCAGCAAAAGGCAATTCAGTTTTCACATTGTTAATCAATCCAAAAGGTGGTTCGTATCCGTCCTTAACTAACATCCACATGCGATAATCAATATATTGCAGAAAAGTAGACATGCGTGTTTTCCAAAAATCAAAGGGAATATTATCAAACAACGGTGGTCTTGTAATAGAATATCCTTCAGCAGTATTACGATTGTTATAGTTAGCCATGGATCAAATTCAAAAGTTTTTAAACTTAAATTTTGAATCCCGCTCTAATACCACTTGAAAGTTCGATAGGGATGTTAAGCCCTAGTGAACTAGTCCCGAGGCTAACCAAGAGGGGGGGTGAATTGGTTATTTAAAAATTTCACGATAACAATGAAAATCTTTCCGATACGTAGCAGCGGAAACACATAAATAAGAACGAAAAGATCAACCACAGATATTCACCCAAGCAGTTAATATCAGAAAAGTAAAGTGCAAAACTGAATCAGAAGAGCAAACCAGATTTTATAGTGGTTCGGTCAACTTGACCTACGTCCACTCCCCGGAGCCTCCCCTCTGGGTATTGCACTAAACAAAAAGTGTCTCTCCTTTTGCTCCCACAGCAAGGCGGAGAAGCCTGTACAAACACCTCATTTTCACCACACGGTTAGGCAGAGAACCCGACCTCCTTTCGCTTCCTCCTGAAGCAGGCAGAGAACCTTCGAACTCCTTTTTCTTCCACCTGAAGCGGGCAGAGAACCCCGGATGTTCTTGCGAATGATCCTCCCACGACGAACACCGACTAGACGAAAGACGACGAGCGGAGAAGACGACTCTGATCCGTGCTTGGAGCAACCTTAGTGAATCCCTCACTAACTCCCCCTCACAAGATCTTCTCTCTCTCCCAACTCTCTCTCTAGGGTTTCTCAGGGAAGGAAGGCAGCAAAAAGATATTTCCAAATTTTGGAAAAAGTTCTTTTAAAGGAGGGCTTAAAACTTGCCCTAAATCTCAACTGGTCGGCCAAGATCGTCCAGGATGATCGGTAGATCATCCTGTACGATCAGTTCAAATTCAGCTGTTTCAGCCTGGACGATCTGGCTCTTCTGGACGATCAGTAGAAAAAATTGTTCATATCGTCCCGTACGATCCTGCGATCGTCCGGGACGATTAGTGTAAATTGAGGAAAATCGTTAAGAAGACAGTTCAGGTCGTCCAGAGAAATCTGTGCTGGACGACCAAAAAATGACTTGATCGTCCAGGACGATAGGGTCATCGTTCTGCACGATTAGTTCAAAAAGGCCCCAAATCATCCTGAACACAGTTCGGGTCGTACAGCTGAAATGCACTAAACGATCATGATCGTCTGGGACGATCCTGCGATCGTCCAGGATGATATGATCGTATCAACCAAAAATAAATTGCTTTCCTTAATTACCAGATTAAATTAGGCATGATTGTACTGAATCATTCGGGATGATACACGTATCATCCGGGACTATCAGACCAAGTATCTAAAAATAAGAACTTGCCTAACTTGATCTGGCGGCTGAGAATTTCTGATTTGGGCATATCGTCCCGTACGATCAGGAGATCGTCCAGGACGATCTGCTTAATCAGACCCTCTTAACTTAGTCACCCTAATTAGGGTTTCTGTTTTGGCTGGATCATCCAGGACGATGTGGAAATCGTCCAGGACGATCTGAACAAAATTTGAACAGAAACACTAATTCACTCAAGCTCTCCCCCTGAGTGTGTGTGTGCAAGGTTACCATGCTAGGGGATCAGTTACATTACAATTGACTCAATAAAAGGAAAAATCATACATTTGACACACTTGGACCCAATCTTAAGTTTACTTGAGTGGCTCGTGGTCTTTTGTGCCTGAAACAGATTAGCCAAACAAAACACACTGGAAACATGTTTGTCATCATCAAAACCAGATTTGCAACAGGGGGGGGATTTTAATTGCATTCTGAGGAAGGAGGAGAAGAAGGGTGGGAAGAGATTCATTTTCTCTAGGGGGCCTAGAGAGATGAGAGATTTTATGACTAACAATGATTTTCATGATGTAGGTTTTGTTGGACCAAGTTATACCTGGTGCAATAATAAAGATGGTACTTCTAGAATTTGGGAGAGGCTTGATAGATGCCTGGTGAACTCTGCTACCTTACAGTTGATTCCTTCAGCAAGTATTAGACATCTAGCTAGGGTGGCTTCTAATCATAGTCCTATTGTTTTCAAATTGGAAGCAGATCGGCCAATTAAATTCAGGTATATCAGATTTGAAGATACTTGGAGATCCTATCCTGCTGCATAGCGTATTGTCCTTAATTCTTGGAGGAAGAATGATTATGGCAATGAGGGAGATGTGCTTCATATAAAGCTACGGAGAACTTTAAGGTCTCTTTATTTTTGGAATAAGAACAAATGCAAAGACTTATGCAAGGCTAAGGAAGACTTGAAGGGGGAAAATTTGGAATTACAAATGAAGGAGTCTTCTGATGGCGGCTTGTCTAAAGAGGATCTTCTGCTTTTAAGGAGCAAGGTACATGATCTCAATGTTACTTTGAGGAGGCTATCTACTTTGTGGAATCAAAGGGCAAAAGTTAGGTGGAAAAATAAAGGTGACACTAACTCTAACTTTTTCCATAACTATGCTTCTGCAAGAAGGAATGGAAATTGGATTAGACAAATCAAAGATAGCAATGATAAGATGGTGGAGGATAAGGATCGGATTGAAGAGGTTTTCCTTATGTTCTTTATGAATAAATGGAAGCCTAGAGAATGTTCAATCTCTGACTGGCCGTTGATATCAGAGAGTCAGAAATTAGCAAATCATGAAGTTAATATGTTGAGTGCTGATTTCACAATAGAGGAATGCAGGGATTCGGTTTTCCAGCAAGGCAACAACAAGTCTCCTGGTTCGGATGGCGTAACTTCCTCCTTTTTTAAATTTTATTGGACAATTGTTAAGGAGACCACTTGGAATGCTATTAATGTGTTTTTTAAAGCTGTTATGCATAAGGAATGGAAAGATACTCTGATTGTATTAATCCCTAAAGTGAAAAATCCTACCACCCCATCTAACTATAGGCCTATTAGCCTTTGTCAAACTACTTACAAGATTGTTGCTACTATGTTGGTTAATAGACTGAAGAGGTGTATGTACAAAATGATCTCTGAGGAACAGGTGGCTTTTATACCTGGGAGATCTATGTCGGAGCATTGTTTACTTTCTCAGGAGATCTTTAACAAGTTTAGGCTATCAAAAAGCAAGAAAGGTTTGATGGTTGTTAAATTGGATATGGAACAGGCTTATGACAGTATGGGATGGCCAACTCTGCAACAAATTCTTAAATGGTATGGCTTCCCGTCTATGTTCTCCAATCTCATTATGGAATGTGTGGTGGATGCAAGGTTTTCGGTTGTCTTAAATGGGAAGAACTATAGATGGATTAGTGCACATAGTGGATTTGGCCAGGGATGCCCACTATCTCCTTATTTATTTATTATGTGCTCTCAACTTCTTTCCAATTCTTTTCAGCAAAAAGGACATAAATTGGGCATTCAATTATCTCCTAGAGGTCCAAGAATTACACACCTCCTTTATGCAGATGATGTAATTATTTTCTCTCAGGCTACGACTATTATGGCCCGTTTATTGAAGAACATTGTGGCGGATTTCTGCAGATGGACAGGTCAAAGTGTAAACTTATGTAAATCTCAAGTGATCTTTGGTAAGTTTGTTAGACGTTCCACTATAAACAAGATTTCTAGAAGACTTGGCTATAAAGTGGTCAAGGAGGTATATTATTTGGGAATAAAAATTGCTTTGAGAAGATTGAGGATGAGTGATTATCAAGATTTACTATCTAAAGTGGTGGAGAAGCTGAATGTGTGGGGAAAGAAGTCACTTTCTTTGGGTGGTTGAGTTACTCTTCTTAACTCGTCTTTGTTAACAATGCCAAACTTCTTAATAATGCATTCATTGGTACCTAGAAGACTAATGTCTGAAGTGGAGAAGGTGTGTAGAGATTTTGTGTGGCACAACTCAAATGGGAGGCAAGGAATGCATTATGTTGCTTGGGAGGAAATGTGTAAACCGAAGTCTGTTGGGGGGGCTGGGTTTATATTCTTTATTGCTTAGAAGCGGACCCCTTCGAGTAAGACTAGCATGGCAATTTGTTCATAACACAGATTCATTATTACACCGCACTTTGAGTATGAAATATGGTGAGAACATCTTCAATGGGGTTTATAAAAAGAATGCTTCTAATGCTTGGAAAATCTTGATTGATGGGGGAAACCATTTGAAGAACTTAGTTAGATGGAGAGTGGGAAGAGGAGATAAGATCAATGTGTTAAATGACATTTGGTTGCTTGACAAATGTCTTAACAGGTGGCCTACGTTAGCTGATTGTGGGGCGTTGGATTGCATGATGATTCAACATTTCATTTCTTATGATGGCACTTGGGATAGGCATGAACTGCAGAAATTCTTTCATAATGAGCTTGTCCTTATGATTATGCAAATTCAATTAGATCTAATCTGTCATGATGATCAGGTGGAATCTCTGTTCCAGCACTCGGGCAGAAGTTTTTCATGACTTGGTTATGCAAGGTAGAAGCACAGAAGATGATAATGGATTCCTTAATTGGCCGAGGACACTTAAACTCAATTTGCGAGTGGAGCTTTTTTGGTGGCACTTAAGCAAAAATGCAATCCCTACCAATCAGTTTCTCAGGTATCGTAGGCTTTCTAATGATGAACTGTGTCCAAGGGGATGCCATATGATTGAAAGCTACGAACATATTGTAGTACATTGTGAATGTCTTGTGGACATTTTGTTAAAATTCAGAGATTGGGGCTTCGCCATTCCTATTTTCCATTCTTTGGACAGCTGTTTGGATGGTATGAGAAGGTTGGCTTTTCGGAATCCCAATATGGTGAAATTATATTGTGTTGTTGTCTACCTGTCATGGAAGAACCGCAATTTGGTGAAGCATGGTAAGGTAGCTACTTCTACTACTATGGTTGCTACTAATGCATTATCGTTAGCATTTGCAAGATCTAGTCCTCTTCTAGACAGCTGGGGTGCTAATCTCCGTTAGGAGTCTCAAAGAACCTGGCACCCCCCACAGCTAGAGTGGATTAAGATCAATGTGGATGCTGTAGTTTTGGAGACGAATCTGGCAGGGATTGGGGGAGTTTTTCGTGATGATAAGGGTAGACTCCTTTCATCTTTTGGGAAGAATAAAATTCATTGGGATGTGGCTCAACTTGAGATGGAAGCGGTCATAACCACAAGGGAATTCATTCAAAGGTGGATGCTTGATAGCAAAGGTGTGATCATTGAAAGTGATAATCTAAACATTATTACCTTCATACAAGACTCTTTGAAGAAGGCAAAGTGGCAATTGAATAATTGGGCAAACAAGGAGCTCTTCTTTTTGAATGACTTCAACAAAGTTGTCTTTCATCATGTCAATAGAGAATGTAATAAAGTAGCGGATTTATGTGCTACTTTGCCTTCAGAAAATAGCTTCTTTTTTTATAGCTTTTCATTTGATGACATTCCTTCCTCTTTGGTCAATCTCTTAAAGGAGGAATGTGTTTTGTTTGCCAATTGTAATTAGCTTTTTTTTCTTAATAATAATGCATATTGCTTTCTTCAAAAAAAAAAAAAAATATTTATATTACTTTGTGAATGGGTGTAGATTAGAAGATCTTTTTATTATTTTATTTTTAGACATGTATTACTTAGCTTAAATTATTACATATTTGATATCTTAATATTGCTCCTGTTTTTATTTTGAAGTGTTTATTATTGTATTTGTGTTAAAAGATTGTGGTTTTGGAAAGAACTTTTTTTAAGTAGGCACAAAATGAGCCTAAAAATTAAAAAAAAATTGCACAAAGTGTGCCAAGAATACAAAAGTTGTGCAATATTTGCCAAATTATAAAGAGGCATAAAATTAGCCCAAAATTGACAAGATGCATAAAGTGTGCCATGCAAATTTAAAAGATGCGCAATGTCGCCAATCATTCTTTCCTTTATCATTTTCTCAATTACACTAATCAATAATTGTTACTGCTGAATTAGAAAATTATTAATTTTATATCATCATTTTTGCAACAGTTATAGTTACATAATATATCTATTACATTATTGACAGATTAATTTTTCTTATCCCTGTTATTCTGTGATTTAAAACATTTGAGTCCTTACTTTTTGCATCCGATTTTAATATTGTAGTTACAATTCTTCTAACATTATCTTAATCATCAGCTAGTTTGATAATTACCCTTTTTATTATTGTTAAAAGGGGGAGTTTATTGTTTATTTGTATGTTTATGACATGTGTTTATATGTATTTTTTTATATGTGTTTGTTTCATGTTGCATGTTGTGTGTGTAGTAATTGTGTTTGTTTGTGTCCCTTGTATCTAATAGATCATTCCTTTAGAGGGAGCTTACTTTTAGGGGGAGCTTATAAATTTTGCGTTTACTTGTTAACGCGTTTGCTTGTTAACTCAAATAATAGTTATTTTACCATCATCAAAAAGGGGGAGATTATTGAGAATAGTACAAATCTAATTATTCAAGTGAGTTTTTTATATGAGTTTTTTTTTAGGATTACAAAATCTTATTGTTTGATCTTATTGCTTATTTATTATTTCTCCTAATAAATATTAAAAATTATGTTTTGTGTGTACTAACTTGTCTTTCAAGAAATTCACACTCTAGACTGTTGAAGACTTCAAATTATTTTGTTAGAGTTTTTTGTAAGTGAAGTCTGTAATTTTTTACTTTTCTTGAGTCTGAGAGAGTGTGATTGTAAGTTAGATAACTGTGCACACACACACACTAGTGGAGTGAGATAAAACTTAATTTTTAAAACTAATCGTACTGTATGATGTATGATCGTATGGGATGATTTGTCTTATTTCTCCTCTAATATGAACCTGCCTGGTTAAAAATTTTTCGAAGTATAAATCACACATCACGAAATATTTTTGTATATCATTTTCTAGAGTACGAAACAGGAGTTTTATGGTTCGTACAAGATATTGTCCGGGATGAACTGTTCATTTTTGAGCTGTTCATACAGGACAAAATATTTTCGTGCATTATTTTCTATAGTACAAAATAGGGCTTCCATGGTTCGTACGAGGTATCGTACTGAATGAACTGTTCATTTTTTAATTATTCATACAGGATAAAATATTTTTGTATATCATTTTTTAGAGTATGAAATAGGGCTTCCATGGTTCGTACAAGGTACCATATGGGACAAATTATTCATTTTGAATTGTTCTTACAGTATAAAATATTTTTGTATATCATTTTCTAGAGTATGAAATAGGATTTTCATGGTTCATACGAGGCATCGTACGGGACAAACTGTTCATTTTTGAACTATTTGTATAGTATAATTTGGTTTCATATTTCATTTTCTAGAGTATGAAATGGGACTTATATGGTTCGTACGGGATATCGTATGGGACGAATCATTTTATTATTTGAACTATTCGTACATATGAATGGTGATTATACGGAATAATTAGACTTCATAAAACTTGAATTTTTTAGTTTTAGGATAGTTTTTCTTGTCCTTTGAATATAAGGTTCTTAAAAATTGACTTTACAATGAATCTTCTACGAATTTCTTCTTGGGAGGAAGGGAGAGTGATTGAGGAGAGTGTTTGGGAGTGAGTGTGGTGAGATCTTTGAAGAGGAAATTGTGAGGGGATTCACAAGGTTGCCCAAAGATGAGGATCTCATTGTTTGTATTTTAAGTCTCTTCCATATCTCTTTGAAGACTCTTGAGAGAAGATCTTTGAAGAAGTTTCAGTTCTCTACCATCACCAGGAAGGTGAAAAAAGATGCTTGGTTCGCTGCCGACACCTGGAGGGGGTGAAAGGATAAGTGGGTTCTCTGCCTTCACCAGGAGGGTGAAAAAGGATGATGGTTCTCTACTGCACTGAGGTTTTGTGGAAGAGAGTTTTGTAAGGGCTTCTCCGCCTTGCTGTGGGGGTAAAAGGAGAGTCACTTCTGTTTAGTGCAATACCTAGAGAATGAGTCTCTAGGGAGTGGATGTAGGTTGTGTTTGACCGAACCACTATAAATCTGGTGTTCTCTATTCTATTTTTATTTATTGCATTTTTATTTTCAGCATTGCACTTTATTTTTTCTGTGATTGAAAAAGTTTAATTTTCTTAATTATTTGTACTATACGAAAGTAATCGTACTGTATGATATAGATAATTTTGTTATCAAATAAGGTTTTTCAAAACATCCAAGAGATTTTTAAAATTACTAATTCACCCCCCTCTTGGTTAGCCTAGGGACATAATCAATAGGTCTAACAACCTATTCGCAGTTTCAATATTTTCAAATAAAGGTGGTCGGGTGATTGAATATCCTTCTGCAACATAACGATTACAAAAATTAGCCATTGATCGAAATTCAAAATTTTTTCAAAGCTTAATTTTTTGAATCCTGCTCTGATACCACTTGAAAGTTCGTTAGGGGTGTTAAGCCCTTATGAACTAGTCCCGAGACTAACCAAAAGGGGGGTGACTTGGATATTTAAAAACTTCTTTAACAAAAAGAAATATCTTTTTATATATTATAGTAGAAATGAATTAAATCAATAATAAAAAGATCAATCATAGATTTCACTCAAGTAGTTAATCGCAATAAAATAAAATACAAAAAATAATCAGAAAGAACACACCATATTTATAGTGGTTCGGTCCAACCTGAACTACATCCACTCCTCGGTGGCACCCTTCGATTATAGCACTACACCTTCAGTGACTCTCCTTTAGCCCCCACAGCTAAGCAAAGAAGCCCTTACATAATCACTTCCACCTTCCCTGGTGCGGTAGAGTAGCCAGGTCCTTTGACATAAAAGAGATCTTCTTCTTCCCAAAACTTTCCTTGAGATGACCCTTGAATCTGATGGTACTTAGGTGCAAGCTTGCCGGAGCAACCATGTGAACCCCCTCACACTCCCTTGAAAATCCCCCTTCCAAGGCTCTTCTCCCTCTCAAACTCCACCCTTCCCTCTCTCCCTTTTAAGCTCTCTCTTCAAGTTTCTTTAGAAGAAATGAAGCCTCAATGGCTGCCAAAGGCACTTTCAAAGTCATTGGTAAGCCTTAAATAAAGGGCTTTAAAAACCCTTCCAAATTAGTTCTGGTGGTAAAGATCGTATAGGATGATCGCAGGATCATCCAGGACGATGTGCTCCAAAAGATGGCTTAAAAAAACCCCAAAAACTCAATTCTGCTACCAAAGATCATCCAGGATGATGTGCAGAATTTGACCTGATAGTCCTGGACGATCTCAAGATAATCCAGGATGATCAGTACAAATTTTGAACAAATCATCCAGTATGAAATACAAATTGTCCAGGATGATCAGAATATCAAATTAAGCATATTTGATTGATTAATCACTGGATTAATTTAGGTATGATTTTCATAGATCATCCAGGATGATTAGAACAAAATTTGAATCTTAAATCCTTACCTAAATTATCATTAGCGGTTAGGGTTTTGAGATCATAATGGATCATCCAGGATGATATAAATATCATCCAGGATGATTAGTTCAATGAACAGATTATCCTGGATGATCAAAATCATCCAGTATGATTTGTTCAAAAGTTGAACTTCTGGTTTTGACAAGATCTCACTCCCCTTGAGTTTGTTGGTACATGGTCACAAGTAAGCATACACCCTTACAGGACTTGACTCAAGAAATCAAAAAGTATATTAATGAATATTATAAATATCATCACATCATAACCTATTCTACTCATTCTTGAGCCTTAAATCTTTGTTGGATGATGTATGATATTCTCAAAATTTTAGTATACATACAAATGAATATACATTACAAATACTGGAAGATGTGAGCCATAATATTTGTTATCATCAAAAATAAGAACTCATGAGCCTGAGTTATAATAACATTGAGGGGGATACTCTTTGTTTTCAACTTCTCGATCTTCTCTTCTTCTGGCTCCTTGGTCTTCTTTTCTTCAAGCTCTTTGGATTTATTGTAGCTGGATACCCAATATGGAGAAGAAAAACTCTCCCCCAAAGGGGAGGTTATCCCTTCCACCTTGGGTAGTAAAATGATCCAAATTTGGACTTCCAAATAGAAATGAACTATCCTTATAATGGGTGTCATTTTCACTTTGGAATCTAACCTTTGGATCAGTGTATCCCCACTCAAACATACACTTTTACAATTCTTAACAATGTTACAAATGAATTACATTAAGATGAAATAAAAATTCTAGACTCTCCTGTAAGGTTATCCTAAGCAGTTAAATAAAATAGAACATCCCAAACAGTTATAAATATATAGAAATAAAATACTTATGCCAGCCACACTTGGCCATGCTCTTTAATTCATTTGGGGGCTAAGCATCTAGAGTACCTCTAGCAGTTATATTTATGATTTATTTTTAGCTCTTATTTATACTTGGGGGGAAAGCAGCTGAAGCACCTGTAACAAGCATTTATATAATTCAATATTTATTATTTTAGCCCCCCCCCCCCCCCCTCCGCCTTTTTATTAGCACTACATGAGCATGGCCACCTGCAGAAGATATTATAAGTATCAAAAATTGCTCCTAACCTATGGGTAATCTATCGCCATCACATCAATCCACGGAATGCAATAAAAGTAAATAAACATATCAATCAATTTTTAATCACAATATATGGTGAAAACCTGAAAAACTTGGCACACAATAGTAAAGTAAGCACTTGCATAGCCTAGGGCTAGAAGTGATGCCCTAGCAAATACTTCTATGTGTGTGTAAAAGGTTGTGTAGTTGAGGTGGATCCTAAGCTGGGTAGTTAGTTGAAGTTATCTAATATTCAAGTTTGTTGAAAGTATGAGGGAGAGGTTTAGGTTTGAGTTTAAATATTAATTCGTTAAAGATTAAATTAGGTGTGTTTTAATGATTAGGTGATTACTACTTTTATTTCTCACCGAGGCCATAAAATTTATTTCACCTTCCTTGGGGCTAAGTTAATAGTCTCGTAGGCTGGGGTTACCCCATAGCAATTGAAATTGATTAAATTAATTTAGTTGGTTATAGGTTAAATAAATAGCCTCGTAGGCTTGATTAAGTTAACGAATTTTAGAATGTTCAAGGTCAACCTACCCGCTAAGTCGAAGGGGGCCAAAAGCTGCCTTTTTTATTAAGAGTGATTAATGAATAGTTAGCATTTTTATAAAATAATAGATCTTAACATGATTAGTTAGACTGTAAGCATGATATATTTGGATTTTTCTACATTAAGTTATGAAGATCCGAAGTTTTGACCTGATTTTTTTTAGTTAAGTTTGACCGGATTGTTGACTATTTTTATTTAAGTTGGTTTCAAGAATTCTAATATTTTTAATAAATACTATATTTTAATATGAGTTGAATGCCTTTTTGTTTGCCTAATTTGGAATTTTTCTAGAATTAGTTATGAATTTTCAAATCTTGGGTGATTAATAAATTATTAAAATTATTTAATTAAGGGCTGTTTTAGGGGTTTTGATCCAAATCAGCTCCAAACCTCTTGGAATCACCTCCAAAGGTCAGGAATGACCCAAGGAGATGTTCCCTAGTGTTTGGGAAAAAATTGGAATTTTTAATTATTTAATTTAATTTAAAAAGGTAATTTTTAATCAAAATTAAATTAAGGTTTAAATTAAAGTCCAATTAAGAGGGTTTTAATTTTCTAAGATTAAGGATTGAATTTTGAAGAGTTTAATATATTACGGGTAATTTTTAGATTTAGTTTGGATTTATTATAATTTTTTGATGTTGTCGGGTCCTATTTAGAGGGCAATTTAGAGTTCATTAATTAAGGGGTTTAAAGGGCTCTAAAAATTCCTAGAAAATTCTGGGAGGTTTAGGATGTAATTTCAAAAAATGTAATTTTAAAATACTTAAAATATATATATTAAATATAGAAGTAAATATACAAGTTTAAAAATAATATGGTTAAAAAATTTCAATTTGTATTTATGAGAGATCCACTAGCCATCCAAGGAGGTTCCAAAATAATTTTTAATTTTAAAATAATTGACATATTAATTACTTAAATAATAATTAAATGATTAGATAAATAATAGATAAATAATAACAAAAAATAATTTTTGGCTCTTGAAAATAATTTTAAATTAAAATTCATAATTTTTTGAAAACTTTAAGGTATTATACGTTGAAATTCGATTTTAAATGAATTAGATAGGAATTTTTGAAGCTTAATATATTTAAAAGAATTTTCAAATAACTTAAAATAATTATTATTTAAAAAATAATCAATAAATTAAAATAAATTAATTATCCAAGTTTTTGAATTTAAAATAATTTAAAATGACTTTACTTGAATAAAATTATTTAAAATAGTAACATAGTGAAATTATTAATTTTAATTTTAAATTATATAATAAAATAAAATAAGAATTCTCATTTTAAAGTGAATAAATATATTTTATAAATAATAATAATAAAATAATAATAATAAAAGTTTAAAATAATAATAATAATAATCATTATAATCATAATCACAATCATAATAATATTAATGAGAATAATAATAAATAATAATAACTTAAAAGTAATAATAATAATAATAATAATTTTAAAATAGTAATAATAATAATTAAAATAATAGTAATAATAATGATAATAATAATAAGAGAATAAATAATAATAATAATAATAATAACAAAAATATTAATAATAATAATAATAATAATATAAAAAATAACAATAATAATATTAATAATAATAATCAACATAATATTTCTTTATTTTTTTTAAATAGTTTTAATTTTTTTTTTTGAATTTTTTTTTTTTTAAATAGCATTTAAAAATAAGTTTTAAAATTAATTTTAATTAAAAAAACGTCAGCGGGCCATGTGGCGGCTTCCAGTTTGCTCTCGCAACTGCGGGCAATCATTGCCTGGTGGTGCGATGATTGCGCCACCGGCAATGATTACCACATGATTGCGGCAATCAAACCCGCGAACGCTCAAAACCCTAACATGTGTTTCACTTCGTTCTCTAGATCGGGTGAACCAAATCAAATGAAATTTCAAACGTAGGTCCTAGGAGTGAAGAGTATTCATGGGGACCAAAATCGTGGTCTAAAACACAGTATATAAAAAGCTATTTATATCAAAGTGTTGTGACCTAGGTTAAGGGTTTTTGAAAGATTATATCATTGGATCTTCAGGATTTAAGTTCAATTGAGCTTGTAGATTGTCCACGTATGTTTATCTAGTTGAAACCACAACCAAACGAGCTCTCGATGGAACAAAATCCTCCTTTGGGCATTTGTAACCTTAGTTGGCCGAAAACTCACTGCCGACGGGTGTTTGACGGTGGGGTTTGACTTAGAAATAGTGGAGGAAGGTTGTGGGAGCTCTCACACTAAATCTCACGGCTTGGGAGACATAGAGAGAGGGAAAGAGCAAAAGGTCCCTAACACAAACCCTAAACTCCTTATTTATAACCCTAGGCTATAGATGAACGGCCAAGATCAACTCTAGGGATAATTAGGATGGAAAACAAGCCTCCTTGGCTGTGGGTTGCATTAGAGATCATTAGGAAGGAGTTAATTACATTAAATAGGATTTAAATACACTTAAATGGGTCAAATTAACCCATTAAGACTTGGGTTGACCAAGTCAAAGCTTGTCTTGGTCAACTTGGTCAATTAGGTCAAGGATGGTGAAGGATTGGGCCAAGGATCAGATTTGAAATGATTTAGAATTGATTTAGACCCATTTGGGCTTGATGGGTGAACCTGGGCTGACCTGGTCAACCAGGTTGATCCAAGGCATGAGTCTGAGCTCAAGAGACCTAGTCTAGCTCATGACACCTAATGGAGGTGGGGAATTGAGTCCAAGAAGGGCCTGAATTAGTTAGGATTAGATCTAGGCTCATTAGGGCTTAATGGGTCAACCTAGGTTAACTTGGTCAACTAGGTTGACCTAGGGTATGGGTTTGAGCCCAATGGGTGAGATCTGACCCACTGAGTCCAAAGGAGGCATGATTTGAGCCTGAGAAGTCTTGGATTTGATTTGAAATCAAAAGGAAGGGAATTGGGTCACTTTGGGTCAACCCAGGTTGACATGGTTAACCAGGTTGACTCAGGGCCTGAGTCTAGGCTCAACAGACTAGGTTTGACCCATTGAATTGATTGGGAGCGGTCTTGGGGTCTGGCCTGGTCAATTTATCTAAGTCAACTCCTTTGACCAGGTCTGGGTGAAAACCAAGGTCAACAAACAGACCCCCAATAGGGGTGGCAAATAAACTAGTGAATCGCTCATGTTGATGTTGACTGAATGTGACAAGAGAAGTATAGTGAAGAACCAAGTGAAAGAGCACAAAAAGTGAAAGAAAGTAAGGATGAATCATCTCCTTTTATTATCCCATAGCAAGGGTAAAGTCGAGGGGAGAACAAAGAGCAGAGCAGTAAAGAAAACTAACCACCTGCTTGACCATATCGAGACGGTGAGGTAAAAGGTGTCAGGTGGAGAGGTATGCCTTCCAGAGACTCTATTGGGCACTCTCAACTAGGTAAAATCTGATGTCTTCTAGAAACAACAAGACGATCAGGGTAAAGGGCGGTGAGATATGCCTCCCAGGGACTCTATCGGGCACTCTCCACTAGGTAAAATCTAATGTCCACTAGAAACCGCAAGATGATTAAGGTAAAGGGGTGGTGAGATATGCCCCCTAGGAACTCTGTTTGCTATCTCAACCTAGTAAAATCTGATGTCCACTAGAAACAGTAAGACTATTAGGGTAAAGGGTAGTGAGATATGCCTCCCAAGAACTCTGTCAGGCACTCTCAACCGAGCAAAATCTGATGTCTGCTAGAAACATCAAGACGATCAGGGTAAAGGGTAGTGATATATGCCTCCCAGGGACTCTGTCGAGAACTCTCAACCAAATAAAGTCTGATGTCCACTAGAAACAGCAAGACAGTCAGGGTAAAGGGTTGTGAGGTAAGCCTCCCAGGGACTTTGTCGGGCACTCTCAACCATATAAACTCTAATGTCCGCTAGAAATAGTAAGACGATCAGGGTAAAGGGTGGTGAGATATGCTTTCCAGGGACTCTATCGGGAACTCTCAACCGAGTAAATTTTGATATCCACTAGAAACATCAAGATTATTAGGGTAAAGGGTGGTGAGATATGCCTCCCAGGGACTCTATCGGGCACTCTCAATCGAGTAAAGTCTGATGTCCGCTAGAAATAGCAAGACAGTCAGGGTAAAGGGTGGTGAGATATGCCTCCTAGGGACTCTATCGGGCACTCTCAACTGAGTAAAGTTTGATGTCTGCCAGAAACAGTAAGACGATCAGGGTAAAGGGCGGTGAGATATTCCTCCCAGGGACTCTGTCGGGAACTCTCAACTGAGTAAAGTTTGATATCCACTAGAAATAGCAAGATGATCAGCATAAAAGGTGATGAGATATTCCTCCCAGGGACTCTATTGGGCACTCTCAATTAATTAAAGTCTGATGTCTACTAGAAATAGTAAGACGATCAGGGTAAAGGGCGGTAAGATATACCTCCTAGGGACTTTATCGGGCACTCTCTACCAGATAAAATTTAATGTCCGCTTGAAATAGTAAGATGATCGTGGTAAAGGGTGGTTATATGTGCCTCTCAGGGACTCTATCAGGCACTCTCCACCAGGTAAAATTTGATGTCCGCTAGAAATAACAAGATGATCAGGGTAAAGGGTGGTAAGATGTGCCTCTCAGGGGCTCTGTCGGGCACTCTCCACCAGGTAAAATCTAATGTCTTCTAGAAACATCAAGACAGTAAGGGAGAAGCAAGTGGATGATCCCATGCGAAGGACTATCTAAGAAATCCCAAATTCAAATTTAGTCACCACATGGTAGAGGACAAATTGTCGAGGCCATGAGCATCTAAACATAAGTAGAATACCTTAGGCAAAACTAAAATTGTGTACGACAAGAAGTAATACATCGAAGAAACATACAAATAATAGAGTGAAACAGTGATCTCTTACTTAAGGAGAGGGCAACTAAAGTGGCAAGGGGACATGCCTGCTATAAAGATCAAAACCATATCCAAGATGAGCAATCATCAAGGAACTACAGTGGTGGACCCATACTAACTGATGGGGACCCTGTAAGAAGTGGAAATAACATCAACACATCCTAGGGACCTCTCTGGCAGCCCAGAGTCGGGTCCTAATAGGCAAATATATGGATAAAGGAACTAGGGTATGAATTGTCTGCTATAAATCAACGCTCAGAAAGCAGTGATGATAGCACCTGAGATTAGGTGTACTACATCACTCGTGGGATAAGAACTCGAGGTAGCAAGGGGGAACACTTGCCACCGAAGATAATAACTACGAGTAGAATTAATGGTCATCAAAAGCTCACAGTGGTAACATCTACACCAACTAGTGGGAGCCTATGAAAAGTGAAAGCAATATTACCGCATCCGTAAAATCGCTCTAGCATCCGGGAGCAGGCTATGAATGGGAAAGTGAGTGTTGTGAATCTGGATTCAAGGATTATGATTTTGATGATAACAAATATTTATGTTTCTATTTGATTGTCTAACCTTTCAGGTCTGCAAAATCAAGTGTAAATCAAGTCAGCTCAAGATCGAGTCTATGTATGTTCAAATGTAATTTTTCTCCTTTCTTGAGTCAAATATAATATAAAGGATCTCCCAGCTAAGTAACCTTGCACACATACACTAGGGGGGAGATTTTTATGAGTTAGAGCTTCTATTCTAGTTTTATTCATATCATCCTGGATAATAGTAATATCATCCTAGATGATCCAATGAAAATAGAAACTCTAATTAGGGTAACCATGTTAAGTTGGTCTGATTAAGCAGATCGTCCTGGACGATATACCCATCGTACAGGATGATATGCTCAAATCAAAAATTCTTAGCCACCAGACTAAGTTAGGTAAGTTTTTATTTTTAGCTTTTGATCTGATCTTCCTGGACGATATGTGTATCATCCTAGATGATTCATTATAATTATGCCTAAATTAGTTAGGTTATTAAGGAAAGTAATTAAGGTTTGATTGATTCGATCATATCATCCTGGATGATCAATTAGAAATCTTGACCATCCAGTGCTTTTCACCAGGATGACCCGAACAGTGTGCTAGATGATATTCCCATTTTTTAACTAATTGTACAGGATAATATTAATATCATCCTGGACGATCAAGTCATTTTAAGATCGTCTAACACAAGTTGCCCTGGATGACCTGAATAGTGTGCAGGATGATATTGGCATTTTTGAACTAATCAAATAGGATGATATATATATCATCCTAGACGATCAAGTCATTTTAAGACCATCCAGTATAAGTTTCCCTGGACGACCTGAACTATCCTCTGGACGATATTCTTGATTTACACTAATCAGCCAGGATAATGGTAGAATCATCCCAGATGATCTGAATAAATTTTGTCTTCTAATCATCCAAAGGAACCAGATTATCCAGTATGATATGAGTGATTTTGTACTAATCGTATAAGATAATCATTGATGGTAAGTTAAAATTTAGGGAAATTTTTTAGCCTTTATATTTTTTCTCTTATCTTCTATCATTGAGATCTTTTGCCACCTTCCTTACCCGAGAGAGCCTTGAGAGAGAGAGGGAGAGCTTGGGAGAGAGAGAGGATCTTGTGAGGGGGAGTTTGTGAGGTGTTCACAAAGGTTGCTCCAAGTAAGGATCTGCGTCGTCTTCTTCGGTCATCATCTCTTGTCTTTTGTGTCTCCGTGGAAGGATCATATGTAAGAAGATCAAGGTTCTTTGCCTCCTTTAGGAGGAACCAAAAGGAGTCTAGGTTCTCTGCCTCACCAGATTGGTGGAAAAGAGTTGTTGTAAAGGCTTCTTTGCCTTGCTGTGGGAGCAGAAGGAGAGTCACTTAGTGTAATGCAATACCCGGAGGGGAGGCTCTAGGGAGTGGACGTAGGTCAAGTTGACAGAACCACTATAAAATTTGGTGTGTTCTTTGTGATTTTTTTCACCATTTATTTTACTGTTGATGATAATGTGATTGTAGTTATTATTTTGTTATTTTTAAACATCTGCACATCATCGTAAAATTGTAATCATTTTAAAACATTCAAAAAGATTTTCTAAATTATTTTTGCTCTTGAATTTTTAAAAATACCAATTCATCCCCCTCCCTCTTGGTTAGCCTCGGGATAGTTCATAAGGGCTTAACATCCCTAACAAACTTTCAAGTGGTATTAGAGCGGGATTCATAAAATCTAGTTTTAAAAAACTTTTGAATTTGATCCATGGCTAACTTTGGTAATAGAAATACTACTTAAGGATATTTTGTTACCCTTCCACCCTGATTTGATAACATACCTTTTGATTTTCGGAAAACACACATGTCCATGTTTTTACAATCTATTGATTTTCGCATGTGGATACTTGTTAAAGATGGTTATGAAGCACCTTTTAGACTTGTTAATTATATTAAAACTGAACTTTCTTTTGCCAAATGGACCTTTGATAATTGTGATTTAGCACAACTGAATGTAAAATGCTTGAACTATTTTTTCTATGATTTAAAACCTAAGGATTACATGCGTGTCTCTACTTACTCAACTGGTAAAGAAATTTAGGATAGATTATGCATTACCTATGAAGCTACATCTGAAGTTAAACAGTCTAGGTTAAACATACTGCTTCATGACTATAAACTCTTTCGCATGAAATCTAGTGAGTCCATATCTAAAATGTACACTAGGTTCACTCAAATTGTCACCTCCCTACATGCCTTAGGAAGAGAGCTTACTAATAATGAGACAGTTAATAAGATTTTGAGATATTTGCCTTCTTCCTATGATGCCAAGATAACTACGATCACTGAATCTAAGGATTTGAAAGCTTATTCTTTTAATAACTTACTTGGATCACTCATTGCTTATGAGCAAGGGGTGAACCAAAGACATCTTGATGCAGGTGAGAAAAAGAAAGAGAAAACTGTTGCTCTAAAGGCCAACGATACGAAGACTAATTCTTCTGGGTCTAAATGTGATGATGTTGTCTTAATCACTAGGAAATTTAAAATCTTTCTAAGGAAGAAACACAAGAAATATCAAAAATGGAATAAACATAAGTCAAGTAAAAATTATAAAGGTTCTTCTGATATAGTTTGTTTTGAATGTAGGAAGCCAAGACATATAAAAGCTGATTGTCTTACACTTCAAGCTCACCGAAGCAAGGAGAATGGTAAAGAGAAACCCAAGTTCAGGAAGGACAAGATTCGGATTCAAAAGGTATTCTAGGCAAATTTTGAATTCGATTCCTCTGAGACTGAAGCTGAAGAGGAGACTACAAACTTATGTCTGATGGTAGATGATCATCTTATTTAGTCTGAATAAGAAGAGGTATGTGATCTAACCTACGATCAATTATTTGATATTTCTAAAAAAATTCACTCATTATATAGGAAACTAAAGAACACTCATGCTAGCTTGAAATTGGAATTCTTGAACCTGTAAAAAGAGCATGAAGTGTTGCATAAGGATCATTTTACACTTAATAGCAATCACATGTCATTACTTGATAAATTTTATGTGTTAAATAAAAAGCATTCTGAATTGATTTTGGAGCATGATTTATTGAAAGCAGCGCATGTTGACTTAGAAAGAGCTTTTAAAGAACTAGACATAATGGCATGTGATTTAAATAGTAATGAGCATTATTTGGAATTAGAAATTGTAAGTTTCAAAAAAGAAAATGAATTTCTAAGTGTAAAAATTAGTGCATTTGAGAAAAATGAAACACCTCCTATATTTGTATAATTTTATAAACCTCCATAACTTGAAGAAGTTCACTCAAAATCATCAAAACATTTATCATTCAAACCTAGGAAGAGGCACTATCACCCATGTAGATTGGTTAACCCTTTCTTGGCATTAGATGTTTCTCTTATGGCATGTTAGGACACATCTCCCATACCAGCACTGTTCACCGTATTATACATTGGGTGTGGAGGCCCAAAATGCATGATTCATAATATAGCACTCATGTATTGCATTCTTGTTTTCATAAGAAGGAACCCAAACTTGTTTGGGTTTCTAAATCTAACATTTGATGATTTTACATGGGTCCTCTCACACAAGACCTCGTGAGAGCATGTGATACCTAGACAGTGGATGCTCAAGACATATGACTGGAGATGTAAGTCAATTCATTTTGCTGGAGGCCAGGGCTGGAGGTAAGGTCACACTTGGAGACAACACCACCAGGAAAGTAGTGGGAGCGGGTATAATTAGAAATTCCAAGAACCTTTTGATTGAAAATATTTTGCTTGTAGATGGACTAAAACACAACCTGCTCAGCATTAGTCAGCTTTGTGACAAAGGGTTCAACATCAAGTTCCTGAAAAACACTTATATTATAAGCTTAAATAATAACACTATTTTGCAGGGAAAAAGGATCAACAACATCTATATTCTTGATTTAAATAACATTGAATGTACTACTTTATTTTGCTTAAAAACTACGGCTGATGAGTCTTGGTTATGGCATAGGAGATTATGTCATGCCAGTATGAAAACCCTTAGAAGAGTCACCTAGAAGGACTTAGTTAGAGGTGTCCCCAAGCTTAAGTTCACTAAGGACCACCTATGTAATGCATGTCAACTAGGGAAGCAAGTCCAATCCTCTTTCCACTCCATTAAGGACATCAGCACCTCTAGACCTTTAAAATTCCTTTATATAGATCTCTTTGGACCCATTAGCACTACCAACTTAGGGGGAAAATTTTATGGATTTATGATTGTCGATGATTACTCGAGGTTCACTTGGATTAGATTTATGTCACATAAATCGGAGTCATTTGATGAATTTAAATCTTTCTCGACTTCGAATCAAGAGAAGTTAGGTTGTGAGATCTTGACCATCCATAGTGATCATGGTGGGGAGTTTGAAAATATGAAATTTAGAACATTCTATAAGGAGAAAGGGATTAGCCATAACCTTTTAGCTCTTAGGACTCCTCAGCAGAATGGGGTAGCTGAACGAAAGAATAGGACCTCAGTGGATGCCGCTAGAGCTATACTTGCTAAGTATTCACTTCCAAAATACCTTTGGGTAGAACAGGTGAACATAGCCTATTATGCGTTGAATAGGGCGAATGTTAGATCCAATCTGAATAAGATATCCTATGAGATCATTAAGGGTAGAACTCCAAACTTGTCCCAGCTCCATGTCTTTGGCTGTAAGGTTTTCATTCTTAACAATGGGAAATCATCCTAAGAAAAATTTGACCCAAAATATGATGAAGGAGTGTTCTTAGGATATTCAAGTGTGGGGAAATCCTTTAGGGTGTTTAACAAGAGGATATTGGTGGTGGAGGAGACTACTCATGTGGTGTTTGATGAATCTGATCCTAAAGAGTCTAGAGTTGAGGAAGAAGAAGAGGTAGGAGGGATTACCCAAGGAATTAAAAATATAAATATATAGGAATGGGTAGAACCTCAAAATACTTTGCCTAGAGATTTGAGTTATTTTTCAAGTCATCCTAAAAAATGGATCTCAAGAAATCATTTCGAAGGTGTTAGAACTAGGCATGGACTTATGAAGGAAGTAAACTATTCTATCTTTATCTCAATGACTGAATCCACCAACATCAATCAAGCCCTTTCTGATAAATTTTGTGTCTTAGCTATGCAAGAAGAACTTAACCAATTAGTGAGGAATGGTATTTGGGAGTTGTTAGAAAGACCTAAGGATCAAAGTGTAGTGGGAACCAAATGGGCCTTTAAGAATACAATGAATGATTCTATAGTGGTGGTTAGGAATAAGGCAAGATTGGTGGCTAAGGGATACAACCAAATATAAGGGATTAATTTTGAGGAGACCTTTGCCTAGTAGCTAGATTCAAAGCCATTAGAGTGCTACTAGCATTTGCCTGTTATAAAGGAATTAAGCTTTTTCAAATGGATGTCAAGAGTGCCTTTTTAAATGGGATAATAAAGGAAGATGTCTTTGTAGAGTAACCCCCAGGGTTTGTGAGTTCCCAATATCCAAATTATATTTTTAATTTAAAAAAAGCCTAATATGGATTGAAACAGGCACCCAGAGCTTGGTACGAGAGGCATAGCACATTCCTACTAGAAAGAGAGTTTGTTAAGGGGAGCATAGAAACCACCCTTTTTCTGAGGAAAATAGGAGATGATTTACTCATTATATAAATCTATGTTAATGATATACTGTTTGGATATTCTGATCAAAAGATATGTGATAATTTTTCTAAAATAATAAGTAAGGAGTTTGAGATGAGTATGATGGGAGAATTATCCTACTTTTTGGGGTTTACCTTAAGGCAAATGAATGATGGAACTTTTATCAATCAATCAAAATACATTAAGGACAATTTGAAGAAATATGAAATCGATAAAGCCAAGCTAATAAACACTCGCATGAGCTCTACTACTCAGTTAGATAAGGATTCAAATGGAAAATCTGTTAATCAAAAGAAGTACATAGGAGCAATTGGTTCACTACTTTACCTAACTACTAGCCGACCTGATATCATGTTTAGTATTTGTCTTTGTACTAGATTTCAAGCTGATCCTAAGAAATCCCACCTGATTGTAGTTAAGAGAATTCTTATATATCTCTTAGGGACCTCAAACTTAGGAATACGGTATCCTAGATACAACACTTCTTTTGAGATTATTGGATATTCTGATTCTGATTTTGTAATGTGTAGGGTGGATAGAAAGAGCACTTCTGGAACTTGCCAATTCATAGGATAGTCCTTAGTCTCCTGGTCCAGTAGAAAATAAAACTCTGTTGCACTTTCCACTGCTGAAGTTGAGTATATTGCCTTAAGAAATTGTGTGGCCCAAGTTCTTTGGTTGAAGCAATAGATCTTGAATTTAGGATTACCTGCTAGCACAATTTCAGTTCTGTGTGATAACACTAGTGCCATCTACATCTCTAAGAATCCTATCTAACATTCAAGAACTAAACACATTGATATAAAACATCACTTTATTAGGGACCATGTTACCAAAGGGGAAAGGGGACATTGTGCTACACCATGTAGCAACTGAAAATCAACTGGCTGACATCTTTACTAAACCACTAGCCTTTGACTCATTCAGCATTTTAAGATCCAAATTGGGTGTGATTGATATAGAAGCATGAATTTGATGATCGATGATTTTTGAAGTTTTTGTTTTTTAGTTTTCCTTTGTTTTTATTTGATTTGATTGTTCTATTTTCTTTCTATTTTTTATTTTCTATAGATTTTCCTTTCAGCACTGTTGTTTTTTAGATTTAATTATTTCTCTTCATGTATTTTTCCTTCTTCCTTTATTAATTTACTATTTATTTTCTTCAGAATCAGATCACTACTCACTACTACTGATAAACTGGATTTCCAACTGAGAGTTTTTATCTTATTTTTGTTTGAAAGCATGTAAGCAGTGATTAACTCCTCTGAAATAGTTTTTTTTTTTTTGAGAAGAATGCAAATTTGCATTAAAAATAAAGCCTATTACAACCAACTCAAAGAGAACCTAAAGCATCACATTCCTCCTTCGAACAAAACAGGAATGAAGGAGGAATTTACACATCAGTAAGATCAAACCAAATAAAAGAAGTTTCCACACCCAAATTAGCATAAACATCCACTAATTTGTTACACCCTCTATTACAAAAAGAAAACAATACTTGGTTGAAATCCTATAAAAAAGACAATTTATCATCTATTCTTCATTTATTCTTCCAATCCTTCAAAGCTACTTGAAGAGTTTTAATAATATTGAGGTTATCACCTTCTATCATCACACCTTGAGATTCGACCATCCAATCTTGCATAAAATTCTTCAAGCAATAAACAGCCATCAACTCCACTTGAGCAATATCTCAATGCACGTATTAAGCACCAAATGCTAACAAAAACTATCCTTTGTCATCCCTAACCACTCCTCCAATCCCAGCAATGTAGTTACTTTTTAGTGCAGCATCTACATTAATCTTTATCCCCCCGGGTGAAGGAGGGTGCCAAGAATACGACAGCTTGCACTGGTTGACATCCCAGTTGTCTGAGGAAAGATTAATAAAGTTGCTCACCATAGTCATAGAAACTGAGTTAGCTGCTATGGTAATATTCGAATCCTCCACTCCTTCATGAACCAGCTTACATATACTTTTCCAAACAAGCAAAACAGATATATAATAGAAATTTGCAATAAAGGATCTGTAACCTGCATACATCTTTAGCCCATCCAAGCAAGTTTTGAAATCTTTAAACATATGAATTTGAATGCCCCATCCATTGAGCAAGGTGATCACGTTCTGAAGCTTAACACATCTCCCCGCTATATGACAGCAGTCCTCATCCTCGTGACAACCTCTCATGCAAGCAGCAACCACACTTAATCTTCTTTTCACCAAAAATGCATTCAAAGAAATAGCTTCATTATAAAGCCTCCACCAAAAAAGTTCAACTCTCGGTCTCAGTTTTAATTTCTTCATCCATGACCAATGATTAAGATCAGTATTACGTTCCATCAGAGCTTTAAAGGACATAGCCGCAATTGATTTTCCAGAATTCTTTATTTTCAATTCCATTTCATCACTCTCACTATTAACAGCAGTCAGAATTTGACTGATAAGATCCACCAGCCGTTCTCCGAAGAACACCTGCAGCTGGTTCAAATTCCAAACTCCATCCAAAATAAACTTGCTTAAATTGAAGTTGGAATACCCAAGGTTATTTACAAAGGTCGGCCACTTAGAGAAGCTTCTGTCAAGAACCCAAGAGTCAAGCATCCAATTAATAGATTTACCATTAGAAACATTCCATCTAACAATGTTCCTAAGATAGAGAGCCCCCATGGTAATAATCTTCCAAGTAGGAGAGCAAGCACTCCTCACCGGTTCATTCCAAATATCATCTCCATATTTGTTTCTAAGAACGTTATAGAGCAATGAATCAGACTTCATGAAGAAATCCCAAGCAAACTTCGCTCGAAGAGGTCCAATCTTGGAAACTATAGAAAACAGGCCACATCCCCCTTCATTTTTGGCTTGCAAAGCAACTCCCAAGAAGCATAGTGCAGCCTAGCACTACCATTCTTTTTATTCCACAAGAATCCTATACACAACTTGTCAAACTCTTTAAGAATACTCAAAGGAACCAATGTAAGGGAGGATAAAAACATTGGAATAGAAAGAAATGCTGATTTAATGAGAATTAACTTCCCTTCCAATGAAATACAATGCTTCCCCCAAGTGTTAAGTTTATTAGATGCAACCTCCAGCAAATTTTGAAAGTCAGAAGCAACCATTTTCCTTAATGTTAGCTTCACACCAAGAAAAGTAATCTCATTAACAACTTTGTACTTGAGTAGTCTACCAATCTTCTTCTTCAAATAGAGTTTGGTATGCTTGCCAAACAGTTTCATAGATTTGGATTGATTAACACATTGTCCAGTCCATTTGCAATATTGGAAAATAATGCTCTTCAATTTCTTAATCTTCCTCCGAGAAGATTAAAACATCATCGGCATAAAGCAAGTGTGATATTTTGGGAGCACTAGGAGTAATAGAAATACCAAAATAGTTCTTCTTCTTGTTTATAACATCCCAAAAAACCTGGGAACAAAGGATAAACAAATATAGAGACAAGGGACAACCTTGTCTAAATCCACACTTACCTACGATCCAATTCGACTTCTTTCCATTAATCAAAATGCAATATTTAGGATCACAAATGCATTTCATTAAAAGATCCCTAAATTTGGTAGGAAAATTAAAATGACTAAGAACTCTCCTTAGAGCTTGCCACCCCATGCTATCATAAGCTTGCTCCATGTCCAACTTAATAGCCAAGAGCCCTTTCTTAGCTTTAGAATACCAGAATTTTTTGAAGACTTCCTGAGCAAGTAGCACATGCTCAGACAAGGATCTACCTCTAATAAATACAGCGTGATCTGCTGAAATGATCTTGTGAACAGCCCTCTCCATCCTGTTCAATAGCATTTTTGCAATGACTTTATAAATAGTCATACAATGACTAATTGCCCTAAAGTTAGAAACCACCTGAGGATTTTTTATCTTAGGGATTAAAACAATCATTGTTTCCTTCCAAGAATGATGCATAACTCCAGAAGAAAGAAAATGACTAACTGCTTGCCAAACATCATTCTTAACAATCTTCCAAAAATCTTTGACAAAGGAGAATGTAACCCCATCCAAATTGGGTGAGATGTTTGAACCGGCCTTGTCCACCACCTCCTGCAGTTCGTCCAGAGTTAATTCTGCATCCAGCATGCTACGATCCTCTTCCCCAATCACATTAGAAGGAGTCGGCTAGCCATCCAATAAGCACTCCCTATACTTCCATTCTTTAATGAAAAAATCCGTAAAAGTTTTCTGAATTTCAGCAATATCTTCAGTAACCGACCCACCATGTGCTTTGATATGACTAATCCAATTATGATTTCTCCTAGCTTTAGCAAAAGCATGAAAAAAGGAAGAATTGGTGTCTCCATGTTCCATCCACTTAGCTTTAGCTCGTTGCCTCCAACAAGAATTGAGCCGTGCCAATGTAACATTGAGCTCATTGACTTTAAATCTAAGGAGCTACAGTTTCTCTAAAGATAAATCCCCTTCGGCTTCCTCCATTTGAATTTCCAAAATCTCTTCCTTCAACTTATCCCGTACTAAGTTCAGTTTTTTATACTTAGCTCTACTCCAAAAGAAAAGTGCTCTTAGAGTTCTTTTAAATTTCAGGCTGAGAGACGAGGCCAGGTCATTCCCACTGTCCTTCTTCCACATTTTCTCCACAAAAGCAGCAGCCCCGTGGTAAGATGACCACACATCTTCATAACGTATCCCTCTATTACAAATCTCCACAGGTTTAAAAATTTCCAAAAGAATAGGACAATGGTCCGAGGCTATCCTTGAAAGGTGTTTCACCAGTGTAAGATGAATGGAATTCAAAGCATGGGAATTAATAAGATATCTATCGAATTTCTCTAAAATCCGAGCACCTCCCGATTTATTATTGCACCAAGTGTACTTGGGACTCATAGACCCTACCTCATGAAGATCATTATGAATCATGAAATTCTTCATATCCATAGAACCTTGAGACATGATGAATCTTTTCTCGCCTCTTTTTTCCTCCTGAGACAATACACAGTTAAAATCTCCACCAACCACCATAGGACAATCAATAGAACAATGTCTCTCCAAACATTCCCATAATCCTTTCCTAATTACAGCTTTCAGACTTGCATAAACCGACGCCACCTTCCAATAACCCTTATTAAGGATTTCTAAACTCCCAATAATCACTTGAGCAGAATGTTCAATCACCGAGAACACAGCTAGATCCTTTCTTCATAACACCATCAAACCTCCAGAGAGACCTTCAGAAGGAATAATATATGAATCCCAATTACTTCCCAACAATTTTAAAATGTGAGAGTTATCCACCGAACTCAATTTTGTTTCCAGCAAGCCCACAAAAATAACATTGTTATCTTTCACCAACTCCTGGAGATATAGAGCGGCCTCCACTTTCTTGGCCCCTCTACAATTCCAAAAATCCAAGGAAGTCATTTTTTAAGAGTGAGGCTAGCACCCCCATTCTTCTTAGCTTTTCCACCTTCCAACTTCCTAATATTAGTTAAATGGAAGAAATATTAATGATTATTTCTCTTCCTCTAACCCTTTTAATGGTATATTGTTCCTTTTGGATAAAAATTATTTTCAAAATTAAAAATTTAGTTTTTAAAATTGAGATCTATTTTATCTTTCTATAGTAATCTATCTCATATGAATAGTGTTTTCAAAGCATTGAATCAGTGTTATATTTTTTCTTAATCAGGTAATTGTACTTATCATATGGAGTATGATTTTTGTTCTGTGAATTACTCTTCCTTACTATAGAGAGTGAGTTTTTTTTGTACTCTAATGCCTGGAAGGTAATCTCACAACTGAGATTATTTAGATATTATGAAAGGAAGCAAGCTTGCAAAAGAAATAAAAAGAGGTACAAAATGGGCCAAAAATGAAAAGAAGCGCAATGTCGCCAAAATTTGGAAAGATACACAAAGTGTATCCAAAATTAAAAGATGCGTAAAGTGTGCCAAAAAAAGGCACAAAATGAGCCCACAAACAAATAAGCTTTTTTCCCTTTCAGATTCTTAAATATCTTATAAAAAATCCATGCGCCACTTATTACTTTCAAAAGCTTAAGATTGAAAATCGTAATTTCTGATTCCTTACTTTGTAATACTATTTTATCAGATATTTCTCTAAAATGAGCATTAAAAGGATCTCTTTTCAAATCTAATTTCATTTCTTCTGAATTGGACTTTTGTTTGAAAGAAATTTTAACTTGAAAGGTGTCCGAGATAGGAGTTACGAAAATTAGTATTCCAACTTTTTTAGATTTTAGCATCGTCACTTTTTTTCTTATTAGCTTTTTGAATTGAAAATCAAGAAAAAATTCTAATTTATTGGAGCTGATCGATTCAAAAAAACTGTGTTTTATTATTATTTTCTCATCTTTTATTGTTGTTTCTCTTTATTTTGGTTTGATCTTGGATTTTTTGTATTTTGGGATCCCTGATCATTCCTCTCCATCCTTCATTTTTTTTGGTCACACCATCCTAGATGATTGATACATTATCCTGGATGATATGATCAAATCATCCCTATCTTGATCCAATGGCCGATCTGAACCAATTATTGGTGATCATCCTGGATGATTCACCTCATCATCCTGGACGATCCACTTAGTAGTAGCTAGACGATTCAAATTCGGTCCGTCTGATTTATTTATTGTATATCATCCTTAATGATCCAACTAATCATCTTAGACAATACTTTTCATCAATGGTCGTCCAGCTTGACTCCTCAGGACGATCGCATGAGTCTAATCATCCTGGATGATATCTGATCATCCTGGACGATCCGAACACCTTTTTGACCAATCATCCTGGATGTCATTATTGCTCCTATCATCCTGGATAATCCTACGATCATCCTGGATAATATGCACGAATTCTATTTAGACATTAATTTTTCACCTCTTTTTTCACTACAACTTCCTTCCCTCCTTACTAAAATCATCTTCTCATGGCTGGTGGCAAACGTTCTAGGCAATAAGGTGCTAGTTCCTCCCAAAGAAATATTGATCCCCGCTTTCCTGAAGCAGCCGATCAGGCTGCCTTCCAGTGCTACCTTGAAGTGGGGGTCACTCAATCCAAAATCTTCAACCCCTGTATCATCACATATCGGATACTTGATCTTTTCGCACACACCTCCCTCACTTTTATTCTAACTCTTGCATTTCCATTTAACACTGAGCTTCTTTGTATTTTCTTTGGGAACCTTCGCATCGATTCTTCTTACTCCACTCTTCTCTCCTATGTTAATCGCTGCCCTATAAAATTAACCACTCAGGACTTTCACAATATTCTCCACTTATTCATTACTGGCGATAAACTACATCACTTGTCCTCTGACCCTGATTTCAACTTCAGTCTCACTAATCACTTTCTTAGGAACACTAATGCCCCATACGACGATAATGCCTGCTCTTCCTTAGTCAAAGATGCTTGGATAATCCAGCATATCCTTCACTCCTCGATCATTCCAAAGGCTGGGGACCGAATCCACATTACCCCTTGCTCTCAATGACTACCTACTACATCATGGCCCGCCATGATTTCAATGATACCGATATCCTTTTTTGCTACATCAAACACCTCACTAGTATTAGGGATTCGGGCCACAAGAGTGTTACGACTCGGGCTCACAAGTTTCTGTTTTGATGATAACATACATTATGGCTCACATCTTCTAATATTTGGAATGTATATTTATTTGTGTGCGTACTAACATTTCAGGAACAGCATGCATCAATACAAGAAAGATTCAAGACTCAAGAATGAGTAGAATAGGCTTTATTGTATTTCTCATTGATGTACTTTTTAATTCCTTGAGTCAAGTCCTGTAATGGTATAGGTTTATTTATGACCATGTGTATACATACTTAGGGGGATTGAGATCCTGTCAAAACCAAAAGTTCAACTTTTGAACAAATCGTACTGGATGATTTCTGATCGTCCAGGACGATCTGTTCATTGAACTAATCATCCTGGACGATATTTATATCATCCTGGATGATCCAATATGATCTCAAAACCCTAGCCACCACGACAATTTAGGCAAGGATTTAAGAGTCAAAATTTGTTCTAATCATCCTGGACGATCTATATATCGTACTGGACGATTTGTGCAAAATTTGTTCTGATCGTCCTGGACTATCCCAGGATCATACGGGACTATCAGGTCAAATTCTGCACGTCGTCCTGGACGATCTTGCGATCGTCCTGGATGATTTTTGGCAGCAGAATTGAGTTTTTAGGGTTTTTTGAAGCCATTTTTTGGAGCAAATCATCCTGGACGATCCTGCGATCGTCCTAGACGATATTTGCCACCAGAACTGATTTGGAAGGGTTTTTGGAGCTTTTTATTTAAGCTTTCTCAAGGCACTTGATAGGTGTCTTTGGCAGCCACTGAAGCTTCGTTCTTTTGGAGAAAACTTGAAGAGAGAGCTTGAAAGGGAGAGAGGAAAGGGTGGAGTTTGAGAGGGAGAAGAGCCTGGGAAGGGGGTTTCTCGAGGGAGTGTGAGGGGGTTCACACGGTTGCTCCGGAAGGCTTGAACCTAAGTACCGTCGGATTCAAGGCTTATCTCGAAGGAAGTTTTGGGAAGAAGAAGTGCTCTTTGGTGTCAAAGGACCCGGCTACTCCGCCGCACCGGGGAAGGTGGAAGTGATTTTGTAAGGGCTTCTCCGCCTAGCTGTGGGGGCTGAAGGAGAGACACTTTTGGTTTAGTGCAATACTTGGAGGGTGCCTCCGAGGAGTGGACGTAGGTCAGGTTGGATCAAACCACTATAAATTCGGTGTGTTCTTTCTTATTATTTTTCTGCACTTTATTTTGTTGCGATTATCTGCTTGGGTGATATCTGTGATTGATCTTTTTATCGTTGTTTTAATTCGTTTCCGCTGCACGTTATAAAAAGATTTTTGTTTTGTTTCAAATATCCAATTCACCCCCCTCTTGGTTAGCCTCGGGACTAGTTCACTAGGGCTTAACATCCCTATCGAACTTTCAAGTGGTATCAGAGCGGGATTCAAAATTTAAGTTTAAAAACTTTTGAATTCGATCCATGGCTAATTTTTGTAATCGTAATATTGCGGAAGGATATTCAATCACCCGGCCACCTTTATTTGAAAATATTACTTTTGATTTTTGGAAAATCTGTATGTCTACTTTCTTGAAATCTATTGATTATCGCATGTGGCATATGATTCAAATTGGTTATTCTGCACCGTCACGTATTGTAAATGAAATTAAAATTGATATTCCCTTTTCTGAATGGAGTAGAACAGATCATATCAATGCTCAATTAAATGCTAAATGTTTAAATTATTTTTTCTGTGCTTTGAATTCTGATGATTTTATGTTAATATCTGCATGCACTTCTGGCAAAGAAATCTGGGATAAATTATGCACTAGATATGAAGGTACTTGTGAAATCAAGCAATCTAGGCTAAATATGTTAATGCATGATTATGAATTTTTTAGCATGAAACCTTATGAAACGATCTTGGACATGTTTACTAGGTTTTCTCAAATTGTGACATCATTATATGCTTTAGGAAAAGAACTTTCAAATTTTGAAAAAGTTAATAAAATCCTACGTTCTCTACTTGCTAAATTTGATGCCAAAGTCATTGCAATTTCTGAATCAAAAAATTTGAATGAATATTCTATTGATAATTTGATTGGCTCACTCATTGCCTACGAGCAAGGTTTGGGTCAAAAGTTTTTGGATGCAGATAAAATGATAGTGCTGAAAACTGAAGACATTGGAAAAAACAACTCAGAAAGTGATGAAAGTGAAAAGTTAGCATCAGCAACAAACAAATTGAAAAATCTACTAAGGTACAAACATCAACATCAAAAGTGGAACAAAGATAAAAATGGTAAGAATGTAAAGTTTTCTTCTGATGTTATTTGTTTTGGATGTAGGAAGCCTGGACATCTGAAAAATCAGTGCCCGAACTTAAGAACCCTTCCTAAAAAGGAAAAGGTAAAGCTAAGCAAATTATAATAAGGGCTGATAATGCAAAACGAAAAATGTCCTGGGCAGATCTAGCTTCTGAATCATCAGATCAGGAGCAAGCTGATGTAAATTAATGTTCTTTTTGTGTGTTTATATTTTTTGTTTTGTTTTTTTGTTACTATTATTTTATTCATTGTGTTTTCTGTGTTTTAGTATTTTTGTTTTTCCTTTTAAAAATTTTTTTTTGATGTTTTTTATTATTCCTCTGATCAAGCACACACATAACCTCTCTTATTTTAAATTATTTTTTTTAAGATCTTCTTTTCTAAAAATGGAAAATTTACCTCCTGTATTTTCTAAATACTTTGTTAGTTGTGGTTGATTTCTCTAAAATCAAGTAAATGAAGAAAACTCATGATTTTGTCTCTCTATCTCATTTTTTTGAATAAGGCTATCTTACTTTTGAGTCAAATCTGTTTCAGATTATAAATTGATTTTTGAAATTAAAACTTTTTTCATCTCCCAACATTTTTTCTATCTCATAGGAATCTTTTGCAAATTATTGAACCAACTTCAAGATTATCTTATTCAGGTTGTTCGCCTATATCATAAGAATAAGGTTTGCTGATTTTAAAGATTTAGAAAGGAGGCAATCAAAAGATGCGCAATGCGCCAAACAAATTGAAAAGAGGCACAAAATGAGCCCAAAACTGAAAAGATGCGAAATTGTCAAATTGAATACACAAAGTGTATCAAAAATTGAAAGATGCGCAAAGCGCCAAACAAATTGAAAAAGAGGCACAAAATTAGCTCATAAAAGCTGCTTCCATTCTTGTAAATCTCTAAAGTTTAGAAAACTCTTATGACTTTTTGATAGATTCGTTACTTGAGTTTGAAAATCAAGATTTTTTGATTCATTACTTTGCATCAATCTTCTATTAGATGTATTTCATGAAAAGGGTTTTGAAAGATTTTTTTTTTCCTTATCTAATTTGTTCCTTGATTTAGATATTGGCTTAAAAAGTTTTTTCGCCTTTTTAAAAAAAAAACCTGAGTTTGGATTTACATTTTCTGATTCTCTAACCTTTCTGGGTTCAAAGAAGTCAATTCATGTCTTACTAAGTTTTGGAGAACCTTAAGAGGTGACTTTTCAAATTTTTGCTCCTCCTCTTTTTGATAATGTCAAAGGGGGAGAACGTACTGTTGTATTTGGGATGTTTTTTATGTACTGTTGTATTTGTGATATTTATTTTTGTGTTGTTTGTTTTACATCATATTATTATTGTAGTTATTTTAAAAATTTTAAAAAAAAGAGAAGAAAGTATTTCTCCCTGTTTTTAAAAGACTTTTTCTTAGTGAGGGGGAGATTAGGAGAAAATATCTTTTTTGTAAATTCAACCAGTAATATTTGCCATCATCAAAAAGGGGGAGATTATTACGACTCGGGCTCACAAGTTTCTATTTTGATGATAACAAACATTATGGCTCATATCTTCTAATATTTGGAATGTATATTTATTTGTGTGTGTACTAACATTTCAGGAATAGCATGCATCAATACAAGAAAGATTCAAGACTCAAGAATGAGTAGAATAGGCTTTATTGTATTTCTCATTGATGTACTTTTTAATTCCTTGAGTCAAGTCCTCTAATGGTATATGTTTATTTATGACCATGTGTACACATACTTAGGGGGAGTGAGATCCTGTCAAAACCAAAAGTTCAACTTTTGAACAAATCGTACTGGATGATTTCTGATCGTCCAGGATGATCTGTTCATTGAACTAATCATCCTGGATGATATTTATATCGTCCTGGACGATCCAATATGATCTCAAAACCCTAGCTGCCACGACAATTTAGGCAAGGATTTAAGAGTCAAAATTTGTTCTAATCGTCCTGGCCGATCTATATATCGTACTGGACGATTTGTGCAAAATTTGTTCTGATCGTCCTGGACTATCCCAGGATCATACGGGACTATCAGGTCAAATTCTGCACATCGTCCTGGACGATCCTGCGATCATCCTGGACGATTTTTGGCAGCAGAATTGAGTTTTTAGGGTTTTCTGAAGCCATTTTTTGGAGCAAATCGTCCTGGACGATCCTGCGATCGTCCTGGATGATATTTGCTGCCAGAACTAATTTGGAAGGGTTTTTGGAGCTCTTTATTTAAGCTTTCTCAAGGCACTTGATAGGTGTCTTTGGCAGCCACTGAGGCTTCGTTCTTTTGGAGAAAACTTGAAGAGAGAGCTTGAAAGGGAGAGAGGAAAGGGTGGAGTTTGAGAGGGAGAAGAGCCTGGGAAGGGGGTTTTTCGAGGGAGTGTGAGGGGGTTCACACGGTTGCTCCGGCAGGCTTGAACCTAAGTACCGTCGAATTCAAGGCTTATCTCGAAGGAAGTTTTGGGAAGAAGAAGTGCTCTTTGGTGTCAAAGGACCCGGCTACTCCGCCGCACCGGGGAAGGTGGAAGTGATTTTGTAAGGGCTTCTCCACCTAGCTGTGGGGGCTGAAGGAGAGACACTTTTGGTTTAGTGCAATACTTGGAGGGTGCCTCCGAGGAGTGGACGTAGGTCAGGTTGGACCGAACCACTATAAATCTGGTGTGTTCTTTCTTATTATTTTTCCGCACTTTATTTTATTGTGATTATCTGCTTGGGTGATATCTGTGATTGATCTTTTTATCGTTATTTTAATTCGTTTCTGCTGCACGTTATAAAAAGATTTTTGTTTTGTTTCAAATATCCAATTCACCCCCCTCTTGGTTAGCCTTGGGACTAGTTCACTAGGGCTTAACATCCCTATCGAACTTTCAAAGAGATGCCTAAATCTAGCCTTAGGACACCTTATTGCCTATTTTCTTGAGACAAAATATAATCTATAATATCATATTCTAGCTGATATCCATCCTTCCTTCTACTCCAATAACTCCTTTCATGTTCTTCACAGTACTAGACTTCATTCAGAGCCCAGTACGGATGTTGAGGGAGAAGAGGAAGGAGCTACTCCTGAACCTGCTGCACCTGTTCCTCTCTGTATCAAATCCTCGATAGATCACCTGGTGTACAGGTTTGACTAATGGGAGGCATGCTTTGACTCCTACGTAGTTACCCAGGAGCAGCAGCACACTGAGGATGTCCATCGATTTAATACCTATATAGCCCAGCAGTAGCAGCAACACGACTAGGATATGGCCTGGTTTGGCGAATAGTTTTCCTCCATCCACAGTCTATTTCAGCCACCTCCGCCTCCATCTGATTAGGATCCCCCTTTATACTAGTTTATTTTCTTTTGTTTTTTTTTCATGTTTTTATTTTTGTACTATTTTTTTATGTGTCTATGTGATATTTTCCCCTTTTTGTGATGTTAAAAGGGGGAGTAGTTTGTGTTTCTGGGTCATTGTATGCTCTTGAATTATTAATGTTCAAATGTTCGGTGTTTTTGAATTATCAATGTTCAATGTTTATTTACTGAATTTGAAATTACTAACCACTGTTTGCCATCATCAAAAATGGGGAGATTATTGCGAATCTGGATTCAAGGATTATGATTTTGATTATAACAAATATTTCTATTTCTGTTTGATTGTCTAGCCTTTCAGGTCTACAAGATGAAGTGCAAATCAAGTCAACTCAAGATTAAGTCTCTGTGTATTCAAATGTAATTTTTTTTCCTTTTTTGAGCCAAATATAATGTAAAGGATCCCTAACTAAGTAACCTTGCACACACACACTCAGGGGGATATTTTTCTGAGTCAGAGCTTCTATTTTAGTTTTGTTCATATCATCCTGGATGATCTAAAGAAAATAAAAACTCTAATTTGGGTAACCATGTTAAATCAATCGGATTAAGCAGATCATCCTGCATGATACACCCATCGTATAGGATGATATACTCAAATTATAAATTCTCAGCCGCCAGACTAAATTAGGCAAGTTTTTCTTTTTAGTTTTTTGATCTGATCCTCGTAGATGATACATGTATCATCCTGAATGATTCATTACGATCATTCCTACATTAGTCAGGTGATTAAGAAAAGTAATTATGGTTTGATTGATTCGATCATATCATCCTAGATGATCATAAGATCATCCTGGATGATTAAATAAAAATCCTGACTGTCCAGTGCTTTTCACCTGGACGACCCAAACAGTGTGCTAGATGATAATCCCATTTTTGAACTAATCATATGGAATGATATAATATCATCCCGGATGATCAAGTCATTTTGAGACCGTCCAGCACAAGTTGCCCTAGATGACCCGAATAGTGTGTAGGATGACATTGACATTTTTGACTAATCGTGCAGGATGATATATATATCATCCTAGATGATCAAGTTATTTTGAGACTGTCCAGCATAAGTTGCCCTGGATGACCCGAACTGTCCTCTAGATGATAATCCTAATTTACACTAATTAGCCAGGATGATTACAGAATAATCCCAGATGATCTGAACAAATTTTTTCTTCTAATCATCGAGAGGAACCAAATCATCCAGGATGATATGAGTGATTTTGTACTGATTATACATGATGATCTATCGATTATCCTTGATGATCTTTGACAGTAAGTTGAAATTTAGTGTAATTTTTTAGCCTTTGTATTTTTTATCTCTTGTCTTCTATCCTTGAGATCTTTTGCCACCTTCCTTATCTGAGAGAGCCTTGAGAGAGAGAGAGAGAGGGAGAGCTTCAGAGAGAGAGAGGATCTTATGAGGGAGAGTTTGTGAGGTGTTCATAAAGGTTTCTCTAACCAAGGATCTGAGTCATCTTCTCCGGTCATCGTCTCTTATCCTTGGTGTCTCCGTAGAAGGATCATCTGCAAGAAGATCAAGGTTCTCTGCCTCCTTTAGGAGAAACCAAAAGGAGTCTGGGTTCTTTACCTCACCGGGTTGGTGGAATGAAATTATTATAAAGGCTTCTCTGCCTTGCTGTGGGAGCAGAAGGAGAGTCACTTAGTATTAGTGCAATACCTGGAGGGGAGGCTCTAGTGAGTGGACGTAGGTCAAGTTGAACGAACCACTAAAAAATCTAGTGTATTCTTTTTTATTATTTTCTGTATTTATTTTACTGTTGATGATCATGTGATTGTAGTTATTATTTTGTTATTGTTAAACATCTGCATATCATCATGAATTTGTAATCATTTTAAAATATTCAAAAAGATTTTCTAAATCACCAATTCACCCCCCCCCCCCCCCCCCCCACCCTCTTGGTTACCCTCGGGCTAGTTCATAAGGGCTTAACATTCCTAATGAACTTTCAAGTGGCATCAAAGCAGGATTCATAAAATCTAGTTTTGAAAAACTTTTTAATTTGATCCATGGCCAACTTTAGTAATAGAAACTACTAAAGGTTATTCCATTACTCATCCACCCTTATTTAATAATATACCTTTTGATTTTTAGAAAACTCGCATGTCTATATTTTTACAATCTATTGATTATTGCATGTGGATGCTTGTTAAAGATGGTTATGAACACCTTTTAGACTTATTAATGGTATAAAAATTGAACTTCCTTTTGCTAAATAGACCTTTGATGATCGTGATTTAGTACAATTGAATGCAAAATACTTGAACTATTTTTTCTGTGCTTTAAAATCTAAGGATTACATGCGTGTCTCTACTTGCACAACTAGTAAAGAAATTTTGGATAGATTATACATTACCTATAAAGGTACATCTGAAGTTAAACAGTCTAGGTTAAATATACTGCTTCATGTCTATGAACTCTTTCGCATGAAACCTAGTGAGTCCATATCTAAAATGTACACTAGGTTTACTCAAACTGTCACCTCCCTACATGCCTTAGGAAGAGAGCTTACTAATTATGAGAAAGTTAACAAGATTTTAAGATGTTTGCCTTCTTCCTATGATGCCAAGATAACTACGATCACTGAATCTAAGGTTTTGAATGATTATTCTATTAATAACTTACTTGGATCACTCATTGGTTATGAGCAAGGGGTGAACCAAAGATAACTTGATGCTGGTGAGAAAAAGAAAAAGAAAACTATGGCGCTGAAGGCCAATAATATAGAGACTGATTCTTTTAGGTCTGAAAGCAATGATGTTGCCTTAATCACTATGCAATTCAAAGCTTTCTACGGAAGAAACACAAGAACTATCAGAAATGGAACAAAGGTAAATCGAGCAAAAATTGTAAAGGTTCTTTTGATTCAATTTATTTTGAATGTAGGAAGTCAAGACATATAAAAGCTAATTTTCCTACACTTAAGCCTCACCCAAACAAGGAGAAGGGTGAGGAGAACCCCAGGTTTAGAAAGGATAAGAAGCGGATTCAAAAGGTATTCTTGGCAGATTCTGCATTTGATTCCTTTGAGACTAAAGCTGAAGAGGTGACTACAAACTTATGTTTGATGACAGATGATCATCCTGGCAGTCTGAATAAGAAGAGGTATGTGATCTACCTAAGATTAATTATTTGATGTTTTCGAGAAAATTCTCTCATGATATAGGAAACTTAAGAAAACTCATGCTAGCCTGAAATTGGAATTCTTCAACCTACAAAAAGAGCAAGAAGTGTTGCATAAGGATCTTTCTTCACTTGATAGCAATTACATGTCATTACTTGATGAATTTGATGAGTTAAATAAAAAGCATTCTGAATTGATTGTTAAGCATGATTCATTGAAAGCATCGCATGTTGACTTAGAAAGAGCTTTTAAAGAACTAGACACCATGGCATGTGATTTAGTTAGTAATGAGCATCATTTGAAATTCAAAATTGCTAGTCTCAAAAAGAAAAATAAATTTCTAAGGGTAAAAATTAGTGCATTTGAGAAAAATGAAGCACCTCCTACATTTGCACAATTTTATAAACCTCCATCACTTTAAGAAGTTCATTCAAAATCAACAAAATATGCATCATTCAAAACTAGGAAGAGGCACTATCACCCACGTAGATTAGTTAACCCTTTTCCTGGCATTAGATGTTTCTCTTGTGGAATGTTAGGACACATCTCCCACACCTGTACTGTTCACCATAGTACATATTGGGTGTGGAGGACCAAAATATATGATTCATAGCATAACACACATGCATTATATTCTTCTTTTCATAAGAAGGAATCCAAACATATTTGGGTTCCTAAATCTGACATTTGATGATTTTGTAAGGGTACTCTCACATACTTCATGAGAGTATGTGGTACTTGGATAGCGGATGCTCAAGATATATGATTAGAGATGCAAATCCTATCATTTTGCTGGAGGCCAGGCCTAGAGGCAAGGTCACTCTTGGAGACAACACTGCCAAGAAAGTGGTGGGAGCAGGTATAATTAGAAATTCAAAGAACCTTTTGATTGAAAATGTTTTACTTGTAGATGGATTGAAACATAACCTGCTCAGCATCAACCAGCTTTATGACAAAGGGTTCGACATCAAGTTCCTGGAAAACACTTACATTATAAGCTTAAATAATAACACTATTTTACAAAGTTAGAGGATCAATAATGTCTACATGCTTGATTTAAATAACATTGAATGTGCTGATTCATTTTGCTTAAAAACTGCTATTGATGAGTCTTGGTATTGGCACAGGAGATTATGTCATGCCAGTATGAAAACCCTTAGAAGAGTCACCCAAAAGGACTTAGTTAGAGGTGTCCCCAATCTTAAGTTCACTAAGGACCACCTGTGTGATGCCTGTCAGCTAGGGAAGTAAGTTTAATCCTCTTTCCACTCCATTAAGGATATCAACACCTCTAAACCTTTAGAAGTCCTTCACATGGATCTCCTTGGACCCCTGAGCACTGCCAGCTTAGAAAGAAAAGTCTATGGATTTGTGATTATCGATGATTACTCGAGCTTCACTTGGATTAGATTTCTGTCATATAAATCTGAGTCATTTAATAAATTTAAATCTTTCTCCAATTGGATTTAGAAGAAGTAAGGTTGTGAGATCTTGACCATCCATAGTGATCATAGTGGGGAGTTTAAAATATGAAATTTAGAACATTCTATTAGGAGTAAGTGTTTAGCCATAACTTTTCAGCTCTTAGGACCCCTCAGCAAAATGGGGTAGCTGAACGGAAGAACAGGACCTTAGTGGAAGCCAATAGAGCCATGCTTGTTAAGTATTCACCTTCAAAATACTTTTGAGCAGAAGCGATGAACACAGCCTGTTATATGTTGAATAGGGTGAATGTTAGATCTAATCTGAATAAGACTCCAAATGAGATTATTAAGGGTAGAACTCCAAACCTGTCCCTCCTCCATGTCTTTGGTTGTAAGGTTTTCATTCTTAATAATGGGAAATCATCCTTAGGAAAATTTGACCCAAAATTTAATGAAGGAGTGTTCTCAGGATATTCAAGTATGGGGAAATCCTTTAGGGTGTTTAACAAGAGGATATTGGTGGTGGAGGAGACTACTCATGTGGTGTTTAATGAATCTAATCCTAAGGAGTCTAGAGTTGAGGAAGAAGAAGAGGTAGGAGGATTACCCAAGGTGTTAAAAATATAAATCTAGAAGGAAGGGTAGAACCTCAAAACACTTTGGCTAGAGATTGGAGATATTCTTTGAGTCATCCCAAAGAACTATTCTTAGGAGACCCTTCTGAAGGTGTTAGAATTAGGCATGGACTTAGGAAGGAAGTAAACCATTCTATCTTTATCTCAATGACTGAACCCACCAACATCAATCAATCCCTTTCTGATGAATTTTGGATCATAACTATGTAAGAAGAACTTAACCAATTTATGAGGAATCATGTTTGAGAGTTGGTAGAAAGACCTAAGGATCATAGTATATTGGGAACCAAATGAGTTTTCAAGAATAAAATGAATGATTCTAGAGTGATGGTTAGGAATAAGGCAAGATTGGTGGCTAAGGGGTACAACCAAATGGAAGAGATTGATTTTGATGAGACCTTTGCCTCTGTAGCTAGATTAGAAGCCATTAGAGTGCTACTATCCTTTTCCTATTATAAAGGATTTAAGCTTTTTCAAATGGATATCAAGAGTGCATTTTTAAATGAGGTAATAAAGAAAGATATCTTTGTAGAGCAACCCCCAGGGTTTAAGAGTTCTCAATATCCAAATCTTATTTTTAAATTACAAAGGCCTTATATGGATTGAAATAAGCACCTAGAGTTTGGTACGAGAGGCTTAACACATTCCTACTAGAAAGAGAGTTTGTTAAGGGGAGCATAGACACCACCCTTTTCTGAGGAAAGTAGGAGATGATTTACTCATTGTACAGATCTATATTAAAGATATACTATTTTGATCTTCTGATCAAAAGTTATGTGATGATTTTCCTAAAATAATAAGTAAGGTGTTTGAGATGAGTATGATGGGAAAATTGTCCTACTTTTTAGGGTTTAGCATAAGGTAATTGAATGATGAAACTTTTATCAATCAACCAAAGTACATTAAGGACATTTTAAAGAAATATGAAATAGATAAAGCCAAGCCAATAAACACTCCCATGAGCTCCACTGTTCAGTTAGATTAGGATTCAAATGGAAAATCTATTGATCAAAAGAAGTATAGAGGAATTATTGGTTCACTGCTTTACCTGACTGCTAGCTGACCTGATATCATGTTTAGTGTTTATTTTTGTGCTAGATTTCAAGCTGATCCTAAGAAATCTCACCTAATTGTAGTTAAGAGAATTCTTAGATATTTCTTAGGGTACCCAAATTTAGGAATCTGGTATCCTAGACACCGCACTTCTTTTAAGATTATTGGATATTCTAATTCTGATTTTGTAGGGTGTAGGGTGGATAGAAAGAGCACTTCTGGAACTTGCCAATTCATAGGACAGTCCTTAGTCTCGTGGTCCAGTAGAAAATAAAACTCTATTACACTTTTCACTGTTGAAGCTGAGTATATTACCTTATGAAGTTCTGTGGCCCAAGTTTTTTGGTTGAAGCAACAGATCGTGGATTTAGGATTACCTGTTGGCATAATTTTAGTCCTGTGAGATAACACTAGTGCCATCTGCATCTTTAAGAAACCTATCTAACATTCAAGAATCAAACACATGGACATAAGACATCACTTTATTAGGGACCATGTTACCAAAGGGGACATTGAGCTACACACTGTAGCAACTAAAAACTAACTGTCTGACATCTTTACTAAACCACTAGCCTTTGACTCATTCAATATTTTAAGGTCCAGATTGGGTGTGATTGACATAGATGCATGAATTTGATGATCGCTAATTTTTGAAGTTTTTATTTTTTATTTTTTTCTTTATTTTTATTTGATTTGATTGTTCTATTTTCTTCCTATTTTTTATTTTCTACAGATTTTCCTTTTGTCGTTCTTATTTTTCAAATTTGATTATTTCTCTTACTATATTTTTCCTTCTTCCTTTATTAATTTACTATTTATTTTCTTCAGAATCAGATCACTGCTCACTACTATTGATAAACTAGATTTCTAACTGAGAGTTTTTGCCTTATTTTTGTTTGAAAGCTTGTAAGCAGTGATTGAATCCTCTGAAACATTTAAAGGAAAGAAATATTGATGATGGCTTCTCTTCCTCTAACCCCTTTAATGGTGTATTATTTCTTTTGGATAAAAATTATTTTCAAAATTAAAAAGTTGGTTTTTGAAATAGAGATCTATTTTATCTTCCTACAATAATCTATCTCATATGAATAGTATTTTTAAAGTATTGAATCAGTGTTATATTTTTTCTTAATCAGGTGATTGCACTTATCATATGGAGCATGATTTTTATTCTATAAATTACTCTTCCTTACTGTAGAGAGTGAGTTTTTTTCTTCTCTAATGCTTGGAAGGTAATCTCACAATTGAGATTATTTAGAGATTATGAAAGGAAGCAAGCTTGCAAAAGAAATAAAAAGAGGCACAAAATGGGCCACAAATAAAAAGATGCGTAATGCTGCCAAAAATTAGAAAGATACACAAAGTATATCAAAAAATAAAAGATGCGTAAAGTGCGTCAAATAAAAAAAAGCACAAAATGAGCCCACAAAGAAATAAGCTTTCTTCCCTTTCAGATCCTTAAATATCTTAGAAAAAATTCATGCGCCACTTAATAATTTCAAAAGCTTGAGATTGAAAATCATGATTTCTGAATCCTTACTTTATAATACTATTTTATCATATATTTCTCTGGAACAAAGCTCGAAAGGATCTCTTTTCAAATCAAATTTCATTTCTTTTAAATTGGACTTTTTTTAAAGGAATTTGAACCTGTAAGGTGTCCGAGGTAGGAGTTACGAAAATCAGTTTTCCAACTTTTCTAGATTTTAACATCGTCGCTTTTCTTCTTATTAGCTTTTTGAATTGAAAATCAAGAAAAAATTCTAATTTACTAAAGCTGATCGATTAAAAAAAAACTATATATTGTTGATGTTTTCTCGTCTTTTATTTTTGTTTCTCTTTATTTTTGTTTGATTTTGATTTTTTTTGTATTTTGGGATCCATGATCATTCCTCTACATCCTTTATATATATATATATATATATATATATATATATATATATATATATATATATATTGTCACATCATCCTAGATGATCCATATATCATCCTGGATGATATGATCAAATTAACCCCATCTTGATCGAACGGCTGATCTGAACTAATTATTAGTGATCATCCTGGATGATCCACCTCATCATCCTGGATGATCCACTTGGTAGTAGCTGGATGATTCAAATTTGGCCCGTATGATTCATTTATTGCATATCATACTGGATGATCCACCTAATCATCCTAGATGATACTTTTCATCAATGATCGTCTAGCTTGACTCCTCAGGATGATCACCTGAGTCTAATCATCTTGGATGATATCTGATCATCCTGGATGATCCGACTACCTTTTTGACCAATCATCCTTGATGCCATTATTGCTCCTATCATTTTGGACAATCTTGTGATCCTCCTAGATGATATGCATGAATTCTATTTGAACAGCCATTTTCCACCATTTTTTCACCATACCTTCCTTCCCTCCTTACTCAAATCATCTTCTCATAGCTAGTGGCAAACATTCTAGGCAATAGGGTGCTAGTTCCTCCTGGGAAAATGTCGATCCCCACTTTCCTGAAGCAGTCGATCAGGCTGCCTTCCAGTGCTACTTTGAAGTGGGGGTCACTCAATTCAATATTGTCAACCCCAGCATCATCACAAATCTGGTACTTGATCTTTTCACACACACCTCCCTCACTTTTATTTTGACTCTTATATTTCCATTTAGCACTAAGCTTCTCTACATTTTCTTTGCGAACCTTCGCATCAATTCTTCTTACTCTACTCTCCGCTCCTATGTTAATCACCGCCCTATAGAATTAACCACTCAAGACTTTCACGATATTCCCCACTTATCCATTACTGATGATAAACTCCATCACTTGTCCTCTGACCCTAATTTTAATGGGAGTCTTACTGATCACTTTCTTAGGAACACTAATGCCCTACACCACGATAATGCCTACTCTTCCTTAGTCAAGGATGCTCGGACAATCCAGTATGTCCTTCACTCCTCGATCATTCCAAAGGCTAGGGACTGAATCTACATTACCCCCTTTCTCTCAATGACTACCTACTACATCATGACCCACCATGACTTCAATGCTACCGATCTCCTTTTTCACTACATTAAATGCCTCACTAGCATTAGGGATCCGGGCCACAGGAGATGCCCAAATCTAGCCTTAGGACACCTCATTGCCTATATTCTTGAGAAAAAATATAATCTGTAATATCCCATTCCAGCTGATATCCATCCTTCCTTCTACTCGAACAACTCCTTCCATGTTCTTCAAAGTACTAGACTTCATCCAGAGCCCAGCACGGATATTGAGGGAGAAGAGGAAGGAGTTGTGCATGAACCTGCTGCACCTGTTCCTCTTCGTATTGAATCATCGATATATCACCTGGTGTACAAGTTTGACCAATGGGAGGCACACTTTGACTCCTACATGGTTGCCCAGGAGCAGCAGCACGTTGAGGATATCCACTGATTCAATACCTACATAGCCCAGCAGCAGCAACACGACCAGGAAATGGCCTGGTTTGGCGAACAGTTTGCCTCCATCCATAGTCTGTTTCAGCCACCTCTGCCTCCATCTGGTCAGGATCCCCCTTTGTACTAGTTTATTTGCTTTTATTATTTTTTCTTGTGTTAGTTATTGTACTTTTTTTTATGTGTATATGTGATGTTTTCCCCTTTTTGTGATGTCAAAAGGGGGAGTAGTTTATGTTTCTGGCTCATTGTACACTCTTGAATTATCAATATTTAAATGTTCAGTGTTTTTGAATTATCAATGTTCAATATTTATTTATTGAATTTAGAATTACTAATAAATATTTTCCATCATAAAAAAGGGGGAGATTGTTGTGAATCTGGATTCAAGGATTATAATTTTGATGATAACAATCATTTCTGTTTCTATTTGATTGTCTAACCTTTCAGGTCCGCAGGATCAAGTGCAAATCTAGTCAGCTCAAGATCGGGTCTGTGTGTTCAAATGTAATTTTTTTCCCTTTCTTGAGTCAAATGTAATGTAAAGGATCCCCCAGCTAAGTAACCTTGCACACACACACTCGAGGGGAGATTTTTGTGAGTTAGAGCTTTTATTCTAGTTTTATTCATATCGTCATGGATGATAGTAATATTGTCCTGGATAATCCAATGAAAATAAAAACTCTAATTAAGGTGACCATATTAAGTCGGCCTGATTAAGCAGATTATCCTGGATTATACACCCATTGTATAGGATGATATGCTTAAATCAAAAATTCTCAGCCACCAAAATAAATTAGGCTAGTTTTTATTTTTAGCTTTTTGATCTGATCATCCTCGATGATATGTGTATCATCCTTAATGATTCATTACAATCATGCCTAAATTAGTCTGGTGATTAAGGAAATTAATTAAGATTTGATTGATCCGAGACGATCGTAATATCATCCTAGACAATTAATTAGAAATCCTGACCGTCCAGTACTTTTCATATGGATGACTCTAGAACAGTGTACTGAATAATATTTCCATTTTTGAACTAATTGTACGGGATGATATCAATATCATCCCAGATGTTCAAGTCATTTTGAGAACTGTCCAGCACAAGTTGCCTTGGACGACCCGAATAGTGTCCAGGATGATATTGGCATTTTTGAACTAATTGTACATGATGATATATATATCTTCCTAAACGATCAAGTCATTTTGAGACCATCCAACATATGTTGCCCTCGATGACCCGAACTATCCTCAGGATGATATTCCTAATTTACACTAATCAGCCAAGACGATCGCAGAATCATTACGAATGATCACAGAATCATCCCGGACAATCTGAACAAATTTTATCTTCTAATTATTTAGAGGAACCAGATCATCCTGGATGATATGAGTGATTTTGTACTGATCGTACAGGATGATTAATGGCAAGTTAAAATTTAGGGTAATTTTTAAACCTTTGTATTTTTTATCTCTTATCTTTTATCCTTGATATCTTTTGCCACCTTCCTTACCTGAGAGAGCCTTGAGAGAGAGAGGGAGAGCTTGGGAGAGAGAGTGGATCTTGTGAGGGAAATTTATTAGGTGTTCACAAAGGTTACTCCAAGAAAGGATCTGAGTCGTCTTCTCTGATCGTCGTCTTGTCTTTGGTGTCTCCATGGATGGATCATCTGTAAGAAGATTTAGGATCTCTGCCTACTTCAGGAGGAACCAAAAAAAGTTTGGGTTCTCTGCCTCATCGGGTTGGTGAAAAGGAGTTATTATAAAAGCTTCTCCACCTTGCTGTGGGAGCAGAAGGAGAGTCACTTAGTGTAAGTACAATACCCGGAGGGGAGGCTCCGGTGAGTGGACGTAGGTCAAGTTGACCAAACCACTATAAAAATCTGGTGTGTTCTTCCTAATTATTTTCTGCATTTATTTTACTATTGATGATCATGTTATTATAGTTATTATTTTGTTATTGTTAAACATCTGCACATCATCGCGAAATTGTAATCATTTTAAAACATTCAAAAAGATTTTCTAAATCATTTTTGCTTGTGAATTTTTAAAAATGCAAATTCACACCCCTCCCCCTCTTGGTTAGCCTCGGGCTAGTTCATAAGGGTTTAACATCCCTAACGAACTTTTAGTGAGTTGTAGAGAGAGAGTAGAAGTTTGATCTTTCCTTAGAAAAATCCTAGCTTACAAAGAAGTGATGTTAACATCTAGAATAAGATATACCACATCACTAATGAAGACTATTGCAACCATAAAGAATCATAACAATAAAGGTGCAGCATCATCCTTGAAGTAATCTCCTAAATACTTTGAAGGAGAAGAAAAAAAAAGCTTGGGGAACTTGAGCTCTTAGAGAGTATTGTTGGGTTCCACCTGTGACAAGGACAACAAGTTTTGCTCTGCTAAGAGCTTCCCTCTTTTTTTATTTTATAATCACATTTTTTTTGGATATTATATATATATATATATATATATATATATATAATGTTCATAATCATAGATTGGGCTTACCCCATACTGTCAAAGATGACACATGGTAGAGGGAATGTTTACCATATCCACGAGTTACTCATAGTATGAAATATCCTCTAATGATCAGAATATGAAGAGAGGGTGATATGGTTGGCTTTGATAACCCAGGCCATATTTACAACATGAATAAAACTGGGGAGAGAGAGAGATTATACAGGATCTTGTAAGGAAGTGGAGCATTGGCTTTGATAACCCAGGCCACATTGAACTACTTTGAACAAACTGGGGAGCATAATCATAACAAAATTAGTGTATGAATAAAATTTGAGCTAGGGTGGTGGATCGACATTACCCTTCCTGACTAGCATAGGTTGGTTTGAACCTAACATCACATCCCTTAAGGGTCTAAATCAATGGTTTTGGTATCCCAGACCACATTCACCTCGTATGAATGAATAGGGTACTACAACTATCATAGCAAGACTGGTAGAGAAAAGAAATCCACATAGAGATAGAGGGTTCAACATCACCATACCTGACTCATATAGGTTAGGTCTCGATCTAGTATCCCATTCAATAAAGGAGTTTTGAATTAGTGGCTTTGATATCCCATATCACACTCAGGGTGACAAGTGAAACTAGAGAACTAGAACTTACAGAGAACTCAAAGGCGTATGAGTTCTATAAGCCTACACTAAGCTAGGCAAATTATAGAGTTTAATTATATATGAATTATATGTTTTACACTAGAAGGACAAGAGGAGTCTTAAAAAATAATATACATTAGTTTTAATAACCCAGACCATACTTAGGGGTGCCAAGTGAAACTGGGGGACTAAGTCCTCATAAGGGGAGGATGAATCAAGGGTTCTATGCACTAACACTAGTGTGACTGGTGTGCACAGACAAAAGCACAAACATCCCTACAACATATCAGTGTATCACCTTTGAGGATAGCCTCATACTCTTCATAACAAACATCGTGAGGTAGAGGACAAATCGTCATGGCCACATAGACTGCCAAATAGTAAGGAAGATCCTTTTAGGAGGTACATATATAGAGGGACATTTACAGGCGATAGGGAGACTCCCCCTGCAACATGCAAAACACAAGCATAGTACTTTTTCAAGTACTGCCCATTGATGACAGGCATAGGGTGAATACTATTTGCTTTAATGAAAAAGTAGGCACCACCTTCATAAACTTGCTCTACAGTGAAGGGGCCTTCTCAAATAGGCTCAAACTTACCACTTTAGTGACGATGTGAAATGATAGGCCTATGCAAGAAAAGGACTAGATCGCCAACCCAAAAAGCACCAGGTCGTACGAGGCGATCATGTGATCAAGCCATACAAGCTTGATAAAATTTGAGGTTCTAATAAGCTTATAATTAGAGATCTTCTAAACCATTAAGCTCTTCTAACCATAGTTGCACATTATCTTCTTGAGAAAGATTGTGATTGACTACTACATGCAGCGAGGGGAGCTCGACCTCAAGTGGGAGGACTGCTTCAACCCCAAAAGCCAAAGCATATGGGTAGATTGGGTAGGAGTATGGTATGTAGTCCTGTAGGCCGATAATGCCTTGGGTAATCTATCATGCCATTCTTATTTATTTACAATAAGGATTTTCCTTATCAGCTGTATAAGAGTTTTATTAAATGCCTCTGTCAATCCATTAGCTCTTGGGTAGTAAATTGATGAATATTGCCATTTAATATTATGGCGGCAGACAAATCTAGCAATCTTAGAGCTTCTAAATAATGGGCTGTTATCTAAAATTATATGACAAAGAACACCAAAATAATACATAATATGATCACGAAAGAAATGCATCACATCTTCTGATTTGACTTCCTTAAGTGGGATGGCTTCCGCCCACTTAGAGATGTAATCAGTGGCAGCTAAAATGAACCTATGACCCTAAGAGGAAGAAGGGTCGATATAACCCACTACATCCATGCCCCAACCTTCGAATGGATAAGATGACATAGTAGGGTGCAATAGATTAGGGGGTTGGTAAATTACCATGCTATGAATCTGGCACTGGTGACACTTCCAGGCGTGCTCTAAATAATCATAGATCGTAGTCAGCCAATAGTAACAAAGGCGTTTAATTCTACCTTTCATTTTTGGTATGGACTGATGAGCACTACAAAGACCTTCGTGTATCTCACCCATGACCTTATGAGCCTCATCATTGTTGAGGCAACACAACCATATTTGGTCGAAAGAGTGTCTATACAAGATGTCATTTATATAGGTGAATGATAAAGCTCTCTTTCTTATTTGAGCAGCAAGAGTTTGAACATCCGGAAGCCTTCCATACTTCAAATATTCGATAAAGGGGACCCTCTAATCTGACTCTTCCTTAACAGTAAACACTATGAGGATCTGATCGGGAGAAGACAAATCTGTCGGGCACATGGCTTGACGATACTGGACAATAATAGATACTGGATTTCTAGTAGGGTCAACTAGTTCTGTTGCTAACTTGGCCAAGGCATCTGTTTTACCATTTTTAGATTGAGGGATTTTAGCCAAAGTTACTTCAGGGATTAAGCACAAAAGCTCCATTACTTTGTTATGATAGGGCAAGAGCTCGGGCTTAAGTACTTTTTAGACTCCTGTTACTTAATTTATAATTAGTTGGGAGTCTCCAATGATTTTCACCCGCATGATATTCATCTGAATGGCCAACTCTAGACCCAAAATTAGAGCTTCGTACTTAGCTTTGTTATTAGTATGAGATTCTAAAAGACTATAGGAATACCTCAGATTGTAACCTTCAGGGGATATAAAAATAAGGCCCAAACCTACCATAAATATAGGAGTTTCGCTTCGATTTGAGGCTTTAACAGATGACACACCGTCAAAGTAGAACTCCTAAGTAAGGGACTCTTGCTCATCCATATTCATGATTAGTTCATCAGGTAGATCATCATTGAGTGGGGAATATGGAGGGATCAGGTGAGCAGTAAGAAACTCAGCTAGAGCTTGTTCTTTAATGACCCATTGAGGGATAAAAGTAATGTCAAACTATAGTAGGATCATGGACAAGCGTGCTAAGCAACCTGAGAGGGTTGGACAGGTCATCAAATATTATAAGGAGTTGACCCGAGAAATCAAGTTAACCTTGTGTAAAAGTATATAATGTCTAAGTTTCTGTACAGTGAAGATCAAAGCTAAACATTACTTTTCTATCATTGGGTACTCATCTCTACGGGTATCAACCTTCTACTAAGGTAGTACATGGCATTTTTCATACCTTCCTCATTCTCTTGAGCCAACAGTGCACCCAAGGATTCATCCAGGGCAGTAGTGTAGAGAATTAACAGCCTCCCTAGAATGGGTGCAGCTAACCCTAGGGGATTTATCAGGTAGACTTTATACTCTCAAAGGCTTCCTAACAATGCTCATCCCAATAGAAATGAGCATCCATCTTCATAAGGGCAGTGAAGGGATGACATCTACCAGAAAGATTGGAGATAAATCTCCACAGGAGAGAGAGTTTACCTTGAAAAGACCTCAATTGGGTAAGACTCTTAGGGGGTTTCAAGTCCCTTATAACTTTGATCATGGAAGGATCAATCTCAATGCTACGGTAGCAGACTATAAATCCTAGGAACTTTCATGCACTAACTCTAAATGTGCATTTTAAAGGGTTTATCTTTAAATCATATTTATGTAGGCGTTCAAAAATGATTCACTGATCTCGAATATGATATCAAAGAACCTTGCTTTTGACCAACAGATCATCCACATAATAGTCAACTTACTCGTGTATCATCTCATCGAAGATAATAGTCATAGTATGCTGATAGGTGGCTCCAATATTCTTGAGACTAAAGGGTATCACCTTGTAATAGAATACACCTATCAGTGTATGAAATGTGGTGTATTTCTCCTCCTTGGAGTCCATTTTTATTTTATTGTAACCAGATGAATCATCCATAAAGGAGAAAATGCTATGGGACGAAGTTATATCCACCATAAGCTTGGGGATAGGAAGAAGGAAATCATTCTTAGGGCATTCCTTATTTAAATCATGGAAATCAATACAGATACGAATCTGCCCACTCTTCTTCCAGACTTGAACAATGTTAGCAAGCTAGGTAGGATACTTCTCTTCATGAATATATATCCAGCTTCTATAAGCTTCTTAGTTTCAACGATCACCTATTGTTCGTGAAAGTTTGATAGGAATGTTAAGCCCGTAAGAACTAGCCCGGGGCTAACCAAGAGGGAGGGTGAATTGGTAATTTTAAAAATTCTTAAGCAAAAAATTTTTTGAAAATCTTTTAGAATGTTTTAAAATAATTTTAGTTTTGCGATGATGTATAGATGTTTAACAAAACAAACCAATAACCACAATCACATGATCATCAATAGAAAAATAAAGTGCAGAAAATAATAAGAAAGAACACACTAGATTTTGTAGTGGTTTGGTCAACTTGACCTACGTCCACTCTTCGGAGCCTCCCCTCCAGGTTTTGCACTAAAATAAAGTGACTCTCCTTCTGCTCCCACGGTAAGGTGGAGAAGCCTTTAATAAACTCCTTTTCACTAACTCGGTGAGGCAAAAAACCCGGACTCTTTCTGCTTCCTCCTAAAGTAGGCAGAGAACCTTACCTCCTTTTGCTTCCTCCTGAAGCAGGCAGAGAACCTTGATCTTCTTGTAAATGATCCTTCCACAGAGACGCCAAAAAGGATAAGGGATGACGATCGAAGAAGATGACTCAGATCTTTACTTGAAGCAACCTTTATGAACACCTCACAAACTCCCTCTCAAAAGATCATCTCTCTCTCTCTCTCTCAAGCACTCCCTCTCTCCCTCATGGCTCTCTCAGGCAAGGAAGGTGGCAAAAGATCCCAATGATAGAAGATAAGAGATCTTAAATATAAAGGCTTAAAAATTGCCCTAAATTTTAACTTATCGCCAAAGATCATCCAGGACGATCAGGTGATAGTCCTATATGATTAGTACAAAATCACTTATATCAACCTGGATGATCTGGTTCCTCTAGATTATTAGAAGAAAATATTTATTTTGATCATCCAGGGAAATTTTGTGATCGTCCAGGACGATTAGTATAAAATAAGAATATCATCTAGAGGATAGCTCGGGTCATCCAGGGCAACTTATGCTGGATGGTCTCAAAATGACTTGATCATCCCGGACGATATCTATATCATCCAGTATGATTAGTTTAAAAAAGCCAATATCATCCTGCACATTATTCAGGTCATACAAATAAACCATGCTAGATGATGTCAAAATGATCTGATCATTTGGGATGATTTTTATATCATCCAGTATGATTAGTGCAAAATGAGGAATATCATCCAGAGGATTATTTGGGTCATCCAGGTGAAATACACTGGATGGTCAGGATTTTTAATTGATCGTCCTAGACAATCTTGCAAACATACAGAATGATATGATCGAATCAATCTGACTTTAATTACTTTCCTTAATCACCAAACTGATTTAGGTATGATTGTAATGGATCATCCAGGATGATACACATATCGTTCAAGATGATCAGGCCAAAAATCTAAAATAAAAACTTGCCTAACTTAGTTTGGCGGCTAAGAATTTTTTATTTGAGCATATCGTCCTATACGATGGGTGTATCATCCATGATGATCTGCTTAATCAGACCAACTTAACATTGTCGGCCTAATTAGAGTTTTTGTTTTCATTGGATCATCTAGGATGAATTTACTATCATTCAGGATGATATGAATAAAATAAGAACATAAGCTCTAACTCACAAAAATCTGCCCCCGAGTGTGTGTGTGTGTAAGGTTACTTAGCTGGGCGATCCTTTACATTACATTTGACTCAGGAAAGGGAAAAATTACATTTAAACACACACAGACCCAATCTTGAGCTGACTTGATTTGCACTTGATCTTGCAAACCTAAAAGGTTAGATAATTAAATAGTAATAAAAATATTTGTTATCATCAAAATCATAATCTTTGAATCCAGATTTGTAACAATCTCCCCATTTTTGATGATGGCAAATATTTGTTAGTCATTTCAAAGTCAGTAAATAAACATTAGACATTGGTAATTCAAAATACTGAATATTTGAACATTGATAATTCAAGACCGTACAATGACCCAAAATACAAACTACTCCCCCTTTTGACATCACAAAAAGGGGAAAACATCATATAGACACAAAAGGAAAGACAGTATAAAAACTAACACAAGAAAAAAACATCAAAAAGAAAATAAACTAGTACAAAGGGGGATCCTGATCAGATGGAGGTGGAGGTGGCTGGAATAGACTATGGATGGAGGCAAACTGCTCACCAAACTAGGCCATGTCTTGGTCGTGCTGCTGCTACTGATGGGCTAGATAGGTATTGAATCAGTGGACGTCCTCAGCATGCTGCTGCTCCTAGGCAACCACGTAAGAGTCAAAGCATGCCTCCCACTAGTCAAACCTATGCACCAGGTGCTTTATCGGTGATTTGATATAAAGAGGAACAGGTGTAACAGGTTCAAGAGCAGCTCCTTCCTCTTCTCCCTCAACATCCGTGCTAGGCTCCAGATGAAGTCTAGTACTGTGAAGAATATGAAAGGAGTTATTGGAGAAGAATGAAGGATGGATATCAACTGGAATGGGATATTACATATTGTATTTTGTCTCAAGGACATAGGTAATAAGGTGTCCTAAAGCTAGATTTGGGCGTCTCCTGTGGCCCAGATCCCTAATGCTAGTGAGGTGTTCGATGTAGCGAAAATGAAGATCGGTAGCATTAAAATTATGGTGGGCCATGATGTAGTAGGTAGTCATAGAGATCAAGGGGGTTATATGGATTTGGTCCCCATCCTTTGAAATGATCGAGGAGCGAAGGACATGCTAGATTATCCGAGCATCCTTGACTAAGGAAGAGCAGGCATTATCGTGGTATGGGGCATTAGTGTTCATAAGAAAGTGATTAGCGAGACTCTAGTTAAAATCAGGGTCAGAGGACAAGTGATAGAGTTTATCACCAGTAAAGGATAAGTGGAAAATATCATAAAATTCCTGAGTGATTAATTCTACAGGGTGGCGATTAACCTAAGAGCGGAGAGCGGAGTAAGAAGAATCAATGCAAAGGTTTGCAAAGAAAATATGGAGAAGCTCGGTGCTAAATGGAAATACCAGAGTCAGAATAAAGGTGAGGGAGGTGCGTGTGAAAAGATCAAGTATTGGGTATGTGATGATGATGGGGTTGATGATTTCGGATTGAGTGACCCCCACTTCTAGGTAGCGCTGGAAGGAAGCCTGATCGGCTGCCTCAGGAAAGTGGGGATCAATATTTCCATGGGGGAAACTAGCACCATGATGCCTAGAACGTTTTCCACCAGCCATGAGAAGATTATTTAAGTAAGGAGGGAAGGAAGGTGTAGTGAAAAAAATGGAGCAATTTGGTTGTTTAAATAGAATTGGCCAGATCATCCAGGAATATCCAGGATGATTGGGGTAATAATGGCATCCAGGATGATTGGTCAAAAAGGCGGTTGGATCATCCAGGATGATCAGATATCATCTAGGACAATTAGACACAGACGATCATCCCGAGGAGACAAGTTGGATGACTTTTGACTATAAGTATTGTCCCGGACGATTAGGGGGATCACCCAAGACGATATGTAATAAATGAATTGGACGGACTGAATTTGAATCATCCAACTACTGCCAAGGGGATCGTCAAGGATGATAAGGTGGATCGTCCAGGATGATCACCAATAATTGGTGCAGATCATATGTTGGATCAAGATGGGGATGATTTGATCACATCATCCGGGATAATGTAGGCATCGTCCAGGATGATATGACCAAAAATTGAAAAATAATGAAGGATGGAGAGGAATGATCAGGGATCCTAAAAATATCAAAAAAAATATCAAAATTAAACCAAAACAAAGAGAAACAAAAATAAAAGGTGAGAAAACATCAACAAATTCCAAATCCAAGAAGAAGAAAATCGATGACACTGAAATCTAGAAAAGTTAAAAAATTGATTTTTGTAACTCCTACCTCAGAAGCCTTACAGGTTTAAAATGCCTTTCAAACAAAAGTCTAGTTCAGAAAAAAAGAAATTGGATTTGAAATGAGATCCTTTCAAGCCTTGTTCCAGAAAAATATCTTATAAAATAGTATTATAAAGTAACGAATCAGAAATCTTAATTTTTAATCTCAAGTTTTTGAAAATATTAAGCAGCGTTAAGGATTTTTCTAAGACATTTAAGGATATGAAAGGAAAGAAAGCTTATTTCTTTGTGGGCTCATTTTGTACCTTTTTTCAATTTATTTTGCGCACTTTGCGCATCTTTTGATTTTTGATACACTTTATGTATCTTTCTAATTTTTGGTGTCATTGCGCATCTTTTTATTTTTGACCCATTTGGTGCCTCTTTTTATTTCTTATTATAATCTTGCTTCCTATTGACCCCATTTTTGTATGAGGTCACTAGGACCCAATCCAAACTCCATATGAATCCAGGCCTTAGGATCCTTTCAGTCCTTATGATCAATCTTGACCCTAGGATCAATCTGATCTTAGATCAATCCATACTTTAAGATCAATCCAGATTCAAATCAATCATGACCCCAGATCAATCTAGCTTATAGACCATCCAAGATCATAGGATCATTCTAGAATAAAAAAAAAACCCTAGGATCTTCCTAGATTTCAGACTTTAGGATCTACTATAGATCCTAGGTTTTTCTAGACCCTAGATCCTAGGATTCTTAGACTCTAGAGACCTCCTAGATCCTAGACCTTAGGATCCTTCCAGACTTCAGGTCTTAAGATCTACCCATGTCCTAGATCTACCCAGACTCTAGGATCTTCCTAGAGTTCAGTCCCTAGGATCTACTTTAGACCCCAGGATGCCTTTAAGCTGATCTAGACTATAGAATCTACTCTAAACCCTAGGATCCCTCTAGATCAATCTAGATTTCAATTCAATCTAGACTTAATTCAAATCCAGATGTTTAAACCTAAAATCTAGATCAAATCCAGATTTCCAGACTCAAATCCAAGGCCAAAGGTCTAAGTCCTGAAAGCCTTTTCTAACAAATCTTTAAACACTTCAAAACCTAATTAAATGACTTCTAATTTAGAGTCCGTCAGTTGCATACTGATGTGACATGTCTCTAGAGGAAACCCTTTAAATTTGAGCTCATTCTGAGGTCTCTAACCCCAAAAATTGAATTGATTTCCAAAGGCTATAAAACCTTTTAAATATTTATAGCCTATGCCACTATACCTGCCACCTAGTGGATTTTGACCTTGGAGCATTCTCTAAAGCCTCTAATCACTTCTAGACCCTTGATTATGACTTATTGAACATTAAAATGCATTTTAATGGACTCATTTTGACCTTTAATTGATCAGAGTCCAAAATGACCAAAATACCCCTATGGGGTGTGAATAGTCATTCTGGATTAAATGAGTCCCAAATCAAATGCAACTACCTCCAGCAGGTTTTAAATATCAAACCAAACTTGTTAGACCCAAAATAAGACATTGGGTCAATCTGGTTTACCAAGTCAACCTAGGTTGACCGAAAGGCCCATTAAGGGACTAAACAGGTCATTTTGACCTGATGACCTTCCTAGACCTTGAGACCACCACCAGTAGACTCAAAATATTATTTGAACTAATTGAACCCAATCCCTGACTTTGGGTCAACTTGGTTGACCAAGTCAACCTAGTCGACTCATTAGGCCCATTGAGGGCCTAAATAAGTCATTTGATCCAGATGATTATTTTAATCCTCTAGATTACTTTCAAAACACTCAAAATATCAAAACAAATTGGTTGAACCCAATTCTAGCTTTTGGGTTAACCTGGTTGACCCAATCAACCTAGCTTGACCAAATAACCCCTTAAGGGTTTTAATAGGTTATTCCAACCCATTTGATCAAATCAAACCCTACAAACTCTCAAACCTATTTCAAAAGATGATTCAAACATGCTCAATTTTATTTGGAGTCAAATCATGTATGTTTGACTTGCTCAAACATTGACCCATGATAAAGCCATATGTTTCATAAGTCTTTTCATTCAAATTTAAAACCCCTTCACTTTGAGAACCATTGAAATCATTTCATTTAAATTTCTTGAACACCTCTTAACCCAACCCAAGTCAAATCATGGTCAAGTTGACCAAGTCAACTATAAGATTTGGTAAAATCATTTCAAACTCTCCTTTCAAACTTTAAGTAAAAACCTATTAAAGCCTTGAGATCTAATTAATTAACCCCTAAGCCCTACCCCTTATTTATATAGGCTTAGGTTGACTGTTTGACCAATCAAATAGTCAACAAGGAGTCTATATGGGGTAAGTCATGTTCAAACCTTCTTTAAAATCCCTCTAACTCATTCTAACTTCAACCCTCAAACATTAAACCTCTCTAACATATCAATTTAGCACTCAATACATCTGTTTTTGCCACATCACTAATCCACATGGCATGTGAATTGGTCAAATGGTCAATTTCTAGGCATTAGGTTGGTCAAAGTTAGTCAAACTAACTCAAAACACCCTCCTCTCCATGCCAACTCAGCTCCAACCTTTGGAAGGTCTTTTAGAACCCTCCTAAAGCTCTCCCTAGCCATTAGATCAGAATCAAATAGTTTCTACCCAACCCACATGCTCACTAGAGGACATAGGACACTTTCCACATAGGATGTCCTTTTATCCTTGATTCCCCTACCTCCCACCTACTCCCTGGACAGATGGCACTCATCCAGGAGCTAACCTAGTTGATCTCAGCCCTCTATTCAATCTGGAATGGATTGAACAGGGCAAAAGGAGGAAATCAGCTCTCATTCAACTCCTAGCCATCTCTCTCCTCCTAAGCCACTCCAAACCAAAAACTCCTGCACTATTGAGCTCCAGACTTCTTCTACATTCATTCCCAACCAAAAGCCACCGTTAAGACCCCGCCGGCGATGATCCTCCAGCAAGCTCAAGCCTCAATCCGTCTAAGGCTCAAGATAGATAATCTAGGGTGTTTCAGACTGTGGATTCAAGAGAGGAAATATACAAGGACAGTCTACAAGCTCAACTAAATTGAAACCCTCAAGATCTAACAATAAAAACTCCTAAAACCCTTAACCCTAGGTCATAGTAATTAGGTTTAATTAGCTTTTTATTAAGCCTGTTTTAAGATAAATTAAATCTCCCACATGATTTATGTTCATAGTGCAAACCTAGGTTTAAAATTTTATTAATTTTGATTAATCGGATCGGATGAACGAGCCAAAATACATGTTCTAGGGCTCATTTGTAAGCTTCGTTAATGGTACATTTTTTGGACCGTTTATCTCATAATCAATGGTCCAAATCACGTTGTCCTGCGCAATCATCCAGTCGTGTTTCCGCCCAAATGGTTTGATTACCTGTTTAGCGGTATCTGGACCGTCTGTTCCAACCACAGACGATCCAACGATCCGTGCGGGCTGCTGACTCAGATTAGTGAACCGCGTTCGTGGTTCATTATTGGGCAATGATTGGCGGTGGCATAATGATTACACTGCCAGCCAATGATTGCCCGGTGATTTGGATGGGTGAATCATGGGCCGCCACGTGGCACCCGCTGCCGCTACACTGCCAGAACCTTTAAATAGATTTAAAATTTAGTTTTAAATCATTTTTTTAACTTATTTTTGTTAGAAAAATTATATAAAATTAAATATTAATTTAAAATTTTAATATTATATATATATATATATATATATATATATATATATATATATATATATATATATATATTTACAAAAATATTATAAAAATAATTAAAAATGTTCATGTAAAATTAATATTAAAATTAAAATATTAAATATATTTAAAGTATCTCAAATATTGAATTTTAATTATCTTAAGTTAATATGTAATTAAAATAACTTTTTAAATTTAAATAAAATTATTTAAAATATATTTTAAAATTACAGATAAATATTTAAGATATTTTATTTTTTAAAAAAATTTAGTTTTAAAACTTGAATTTAATTTAAAATTTTTTAATTATCTTGAGTAAGTTTAATATATAAATATCTTATGAACATTTAGTTAATATTAATTTAGATATTTTTAAATATTTAATATTATGTATATATATATATACATATAAATGAGGAAATTATTTTAAGAAATAATTTTATTTGAAATGATATTAATTTAGTGTATTTTCAATATATTTCAAACTATATTTGAGTAATTAAAAATTTAAATATTAATGGATATTTAATTAAAATTGAACTTGAATAATTTTGAAAATTTAAATAAATTTATATTTCTTTAATAATTTCAATTTTTCAGAAAGCACTCAAGACTTAATTTAAATTAATTTGAGAAGTATTTCAACTATTAACTAATTTTAAATAAACTTAAATACTTTAACTGACCTTTAAATTTTAAAAATTCATAAGAAATTCAAATTAAGCCAAAACATTATAAATAATATCTTAAAATATTCAGAAAATTGAGTTCTTTAATTTCAAATTAATTTCAGAGATCAAAAACATAATTTATTCTAATTAACATTAATTATCTAATTATTTTATCATTTAATAAATATTTAATTCAATATTATATTTAGTATTTTCAAAATTAAATATTTATTTTCAAATTATTTCATTAAACCGAAGGATCTCTCATTTAAAGTATCAAACTTATTTTTAATATTATTCTAAGCATTTTTAATTTAAATTTTATATTTATATATATATATATATATAGGTTTATATATATTACTATTCATATTTTAAAATTCATTTTAAATTTATATAGATATATTAAATCTTTAATATATTTGAGAGATTCTTTCTGAAATTTTAGACATAAGTTAAGCATGTTCGAAAATAAATTATGTTGGAAGACTAGTGGATGGTTATATCTTAATCATCCACTAATCAAATTATTAATTATAATTAGTTTTTAATACTTGCATGCTTAGGGTGCACACACCACTTAGTTTAGGATTCTCCTAGATCTAGGAATTGATTGTGATGAATGCATATATGTTTATATGTGCTTGTTAAAGGGTTAGGAATATTAATTCAAACCAAATTAAACTTAGTGACATCATTAAGGACAATAATTAAGGACATTGATTAGAAAACTTAGAGAAATTATAGAAATTAGGATACACATCCTCTTGACTTGGAACTTGAACCAATCAAGCATAGAGACATCCTCAGCCCATAGAAAAATTTTCACTGAATTTTAAAGCCATTAAGCCCCTTAATTAACTTAATTAAAATTAAATCTTAATTAAACCTTAAAACTTTCTAGAAAATGTAATAAATTCAATTTAAATTTATAAATTACAAATAATACCTTAAACTGATCAGAATTAAACTCTTAATCAATAAAAAATAAAAGCCCTTTTACCGGACATCAAATTTGATCTTAATTTAATTTTAATTGAAATTGAATATTTAATTAATTTAATTAATTAAAAATAATTAAAAATTCTAAAAATTTCTCAAATACTTGATAATCACTCCTTAGATCATTACTGATCTTTGGAGGTGATTTCAAGAAGTTTGGAGGTCATTTGGATTCAAACCATCAAAAGGCCTCTAATTGAACAAATTAAAAAAATTCAACAAATATCCAAAACTTCAAAAATTAATAACTAATTCAAATGAACTCCAAATTGAGCAAACTCAAAGGCATACAACTCATGCTAAGGTCTAATATATATAAAAAATATCAAATTTCTAGAAATCATTCAAATTTTAAAAAGTCAACTTTCGGTCAAACATATTTTAAAATCAAGTCAAAACTTCAAACCATCATAATAAAATATAAAAAATTCTAATTCCAGCATACTTATAGTCTAACTGATCATATTAAGGTCTAGTATTTTAATAAAATATTAACTTTTCAAAAACACTTTTAATCAAAAAGTTAACTTTTGTTCCCTTTATCAAATGATTAAAATGATCCAAAAAATTCCAAAATTCAATAAATCATCAAAAATTTCAAAAAATATCAATTTAACTTTAAAATCAGCAATCAATCAATATTGATTAAAAATTAATTAACTTTTAAACTTAATCAAACTCAAATCACCTAATTATATCGGGTACCACTGGGTAACTCAGGCTTACGAGGCTATTAAATTAGCCCCAAGGAAGGCGAAATAAACTTCACGGCCTCGATGAGCAACAAAGGTGGTATCCAACAAATAATTAAAATCAAGTTTAAAATAAAATTCAAATCATTAAGATTTAAACTTTAATTAAAATCTCTTTGAAGCCTTTTCAACCAACTAGAACCTTTAACAACTTCAATCAAATGATCCTACTTAGGACATATCAAACCCACACAGCCTAATACACACACTTTAGATAGTTTGCTAGGATAACCAACTCTAGTCTTAGGCTAGGCCGGTATTTACTTTTCTACTGTGTGCTGGGTTTTTGAGCTTTCGGTGCATGTTATTTGCTAGTAATAGAATTACTGTGCTTGTTTATTTATTTACCACACTCTGTGATATAATTGATTGTGCGTTAGATTTACCCCTAGGCTAGGGACAATTTGAACTAATTTAATCTTATACAGGTGGTCATGCTTACACAGGGCAATTAAATTAAAATGGGGTAATTAATAAAGCTTTAAAATTGATAATATTTTCTGCAGGTGCTCCAGAACGCTTAAGTCCCCCTTTAAAATTAAAAGAGCATAGCCAAGTATGGCTGATTCGAGCATTTTAAATTTTACTTATATAACTGCTTGAGATTTATTATAACTACTTGGGATGTTATATTAAATATTAATTATTAGGATAATCCTACAGGATCGAGTCTAAATTTTTAATTTTTAATTGATGTAATTTGAATGTATTTGAGTTGTAAATTGTTTAAAGTGATTTGAGAATTTGATATTTATATCCTACTTAGATTCCAAAGAGGAGAGGACATCCTTTAGGGGAGAGTTCTCCTCCATTTGGAAGCCTAAGTTAGGATACTTTTAAAGTATCCAAAGAGAAAAGATAACACCCTTATCCAAGGGGAGTTTCTTTTCATTTGGATATCCAGACCTGACAATCCAAGGAGTTCTAAGACAACGAAGAAGTGGAAAATGAGAAGAATCTCAATTCTCAAAGTCACTTGAGTCTTTTAGGAGCAGAATCGAGGTTGTAGTCAGTGGCACCCGGCCACTTTACTTTTCCTGTAGACCCCGGGTTGTAATATTAAAAGCCACTTACCTATGGACTTTTAATTTGAGTATTATATTTAATTAATTTGATTAATTATTGATGTGTTTGATTACGATTTGGGATTTACCTACTTTTTATAATTTTTTTGGCAATCTTGCATGTCATATTTGATTTAGCCTGAAATTCGATCAGAGGCTCGTAAGGACACGTTTAAAACTATTTCTACTTAAACAAAACTTAAAATATTTAGTCTCAGATAGTAACTCTAACGCTTTTAAAAAGTAATCCCGGGACCACCGGGGGTTTTTCATGTATATATATTAAAACTTCTCTTCCGTGTTAGGCACCTCCCTGCCTGTGGGTTTTGGCAGACCACCTGACCTATTAGGGTGCAGTTCTGTCCAAGGGGATGTTGTGAAATCTCCAGGATAAAATCTATTTTTTAAGCCTGATTTTAAAATTGCTTCATTTTGATTTTAAAGTATTCGAGTCAACTAGCATGCATTGTATTAGATACAAATTAAAATTGACTCAAATTCTTAATTATATTTCTAGCTTAAGCATTTCACCAAACATATGTCATGGGGCCAATTAAGAATCTGCTCTAGATGTCAGCCCCGCTCTCCTTAAACCAATCTTAAACAACATCCCTACCCATTCTTTCATTAAAGATCAGACACATGGTTTTGAAATGTTTAGGTGGTTTAACTGGCTCCCCAATCCAGGCTGGGGTAAGTCCAGGATTATATTGCATTAGTTAGGATCCGGGTCACTGATTTTTAGTACCCATTTTAGACTTAGGATCTAAGGAAGATTTTTTTAATCTTAAGACCTCAACCTCTGGGAATCTAATTCCCAACTTCTAATAAAATTGATAATTCAAACATTAAATCTCTTTCAATCTAATTCAAGCCCAACACTTAGAATAAGTTGGGGTGTTTCTGAAGTAATTCAGAATCTCAAGATAACTCCTACCCTTCTTCCTTTGACTCCAAAAATAACTGGTCAACCTTAAACCAATTCATATTGAATTTTCAGTCCCGATCTCCTATGAAATCAAACTTTAAATTCTTAAATAAAATTCGTATTGCTATTTTAATCGAGAGTATTCGTAGGAACTTTTTGGTTTCCTACGATGTAATTAACTATGAGGGCTTGCACTCATAGAAGATTTAAAAACCCAGACTTAATTTCAAAATTAAGCTTTTCAAAACTTTAATTAATTATCTTTGGGAAAATCAAATATAATGATCATTATCATCATTTTCAAATAATTAATAATAAGCGATATTTTCACTCTCCTGATAGATATGTTGTTATATTATTATAACTTTGATCATGAAATTAATGATCTCTTTGCAAGATTATCATAGTTAAACATTGGATAAAATATCATTTTGACCCTTCGGGATCATATATTGTTTCTCCTTGAGTTTGATTATAATAATCAGGGTAAATTCAAGGATTTGAAATTTGAACCCATTAGGGAATGATATGTTCGCCTTTCGAGGTGATTTATCATTCATAATGAGCGTTCAATTTCAAAATTAAAAATTTCAAAAATTATGCATTTCCCAAAGAAAATTAAATCTTTTTCAAAACCATATTTTTTCAATCACATCAAAAAATGATGACTGCGCTGGGGATAATCTCTCTCTCCATCTTTAATAGAGCTACGAATTTTATTGCATCGGTAGTTTTGACTACCCTTCCTTCTGTTGGTCTCTCTCTCATTTCTCCCTTGGGTGAGTGTAGCCAACTCAATTAAGACATGTGAAAAGAGAGGTGAGTGTAGGAAACCTCCCTCAATGTTGGGCTTTGACATTTTGCCTCCAAGTTAATTGGTAGAGCAAAAAAGTCAAGCCAAAAACCGTTTAAACCTTTCTATAAATGTTAGAAACTTGCATGTTCAGATTAATTAACTGCATGCTAAGTTATATAACTTACATAAGGTTCCTCAACTTTAAAAATCAAAATCTCAAAATCTTTATCAAAGTCTAAATTTCATTCAAAATTTAAATGACATATACTCTATATAATTATATATTAGATATTAACCTTTACAATCCAATATATGTGAGTAAATGGATAAGTTAGTTCCAAATTCAAGTTAAGATTTGATCCTTCTAGTGAAGTTTACCTTCAACATTTCAATCTCGAATCATTCGTCAGGGTGAAAGAGTTCAACACAAGTTCAACACCTTGAGTTTCAAAAATAAGGGGAGATGCTGCCGGAATTTCAAATTTTTCTAATATTCATCTCAAAATCATTCAATTCTAATAGTCACTATAAGTATATTCTTTTATAACAATCGTTGTAGTTGTATATAGGCAATGCACTTTCAATCCCTCCAGTTCTTTCAATCTTTGATATTTCATTCCGAACCGTTTATCGGGATGAAAGAATCAGGTTGATCTTTTAAGATCTCCTTCTTGGAGTTTTGTAAACTCTTATGTTAAATACGCGTCCAACACCTCGAGTTTCAAAAATAAGGAGAGATGTTGCCAAAATTTTGAGTCACTAAAATTCCTTTCAAATCAAAATTTAATCTATGTTGTCACATGCACTACTACAACACTCTTTTGTAGTATGACATGTATAGTACAAATTCAATCATTTCTAAATTCAGATTCAAAGATCTAATCTTTCTATCAAATCCAATCTCTGATATCTTATCCCTAGCATACTCAATAGGGTAAGAGAATCGAGTTGAAATTCCCTGATTTCCCTTGAAATTTGTTAACTATTAAGTTGAAATCATACTCAACTTATTAGTTTCAAATACTCAAGGAAAATTCTTCAATTTTCAAAACTTCAAATCTCCAGTCAAATCCATTCAAATCAAATCCAGATCATCGTTGATATATGTCTCTCTATAACATTCTCTTGTAGCTGAACATATACAGCAAAAATTCAAATTTTCTTCAAGTCAAAGTTGATTTTTTTATATTTTATCAATGTATATCGGATTATAGTTCTTGTAATTCGATTCATATGATAAAACATAGAAATTTTCTTGTCAAATTCAAATTCAAAGTTTTGATTCAAGTCTTCTCTTTCAAATTTTAGATAAACAAATTATCTACAATGGCTGGAAAACTTCTGTTCTCTATTGACCGAGGCCTTCAAGTAGAAGAATTAATTCACAGCAGTGCCATTCAGTTTGGAATGGGCTTTAAGACTTTGAAATTATCTATGAATGGTGGGACAATCATTAACCTCACTGCTGAGGGCGAGAATGGTCCAGTAGTTGAGTTAGCAGTGGGGGCAACAAGTGACCTTCCCCCCATATTATCACTCCATAGCAAAGGGTACTTATTTATAATAGTGACTTTGCTCAACTCCTTATAGTCAATGTATATGTGTATCATACCATCTTTTTTCTTCATAAATAGAATGGGTGATCCCCATGGAGACACACTAGGATGGATAAATCCCCTTCCTATTAACTCCTGAATCTCCTTAGGTGCCATCCTATACAGAGCTTTGGAAATCAGGCTATACCCAAAAATATATCAATACATAACTCTATTTCTCTATTTAGAGGAAAATTGACTAACCTTTTGAGAAATATATTAAAACTTAACTACCAAGATACCAGTAAGAAGACCAGAATCTATACTCCTTCTCTCGAATGATGCCAGAAATTCCATGCAATCCTTTTTCCATAATTTATCTACTTTCATAGTAAAAATCAAACAGGATAGAACTCCTCTAAGTTCTCGAAATGCATAATTCTCACTATCCAAAAATAATATAACTCGCTTCTTCAAGTAATCAATCTGAGCCTCATACCGACTCAACCAGTCCATACTCAAGAAGGTGCTACCCTCATACCTTCTGTACCCTCAGTTCAGAGTGAGGACAAGAAGTCTGAGGTTAAGTCTACTGTTGAGAAAGGGTCTTCTAGCTCAAGAGCACTGTTTGGCACTAAGAATGGCAGGAAGAACTATTTAAGAAGGGTGAGAAAGAAAATCACTAAGTCCAGAAAGATTGCTGAGCAGAAGGCTTTAAGTTTAGTTGAGCCTGAGGCTGGTGAGGAGCTGCCTATCCTTACCTCTTCTCCACTCCTAAAAGGGAGTCATTTTCACCCCCTCGCAGCTGCTACAGGGGAGGAGATGGTTGCAAGGATTGCTAGCTCTCCACCTAGCTCGGTCGACTATTCTATCAAGAAGACCACAAAATAGAAGCATACTCTAAGAACTAGGATGTTAAGGAACATCATCCACACCTGTACTGTTGAGATAGGTCAGACTAAAGAACAGTATGTGAGACACCTGAAGAGGGTGATCTCACATAAACTTGAAAAAGAAGTGTTAAAGGAAGAAAGGTTTGAAGCAAAGAACCTGACTCCTCAACCAATGAAGAGAAACAAAAAGTTTGTTAAACAACTTGTTGCCTCAGTCTTAGTGGATGAATATCATTGGGTGCCTCACCTCCCATTTGCAAAGACAAAAAAAATAGTCTTAATTACATCTGGTAGGAGTCACCCTCTCAACGATAGACCTCTAGTTTCCCCTTCAAGGTTTTCAAAGTTAGCCCCTGTGATAGCTAAGATAAGAGAGATTATCAAGGATCTGAAGCCAGTTGATGTTAAGGGCAAGAGGCTCATGCTTTTGGATGAGCCGTATGTACCGATGAAGATAAGTAGATTTGTTGGGATCCAGATAAGAGATACTCTAGTCCAGTTACCTGTTGGTATTCCCCAACTCCTCACCCAGGGATGTGAGGATTCTCCTCAGACTGATGTTGGAGTTCCTACCTATCAAACTCCTTCATCGCTTGTTAAGTTAGATATCCCTCACCTTATTGAGGATGTTACCCTCGTAACTACCGACCCCGGGATAGTCAGAGGGGAGGGGATAGAGCCTGATGATGATCAAGAAATGCTGGATCAGTTGATAGCAAAACCTACTGCTGATGATTTGAAAGTCCAAGAAGTCCTCGCCAAGCTAGGAGCAGAGGAGTTTGAAGAAATAATTAACTAAAAAGGGTACCTACCCATCAATATTGAATCAATTAAGGGTAGACCAGTCGATGAGGTGGTACAGGAGATAAAATATATTCTTAAGAAGAAGGCAATTGAAGCCTTTGATCCAGAAGCTGATGATTTAATAGAAGAGGACGTAGCTAGAAATATTTGCATGGTTGAAACTCGAGCATCAAATAAAGATGCTGAGCCTTCAAGACACTGATCTGGCAAAGAAGAGGCCTCTGCAGCTGTAGATTCAGACTCTGATGGATCAATCAAGTTGAATGAGAAAGATGAATACATCAAGAGTCTGGAGAATAAGATTGAATAGATGATGCTCAAAATGGAACAAATGAAGAATCAGATGATTAAAGCTCAACAGTCTCAGTCTGAGCAGTTGCAACCTACAACACATACAGTGGGTGAGCATAGTTGGAAGATAGAATTAAGCCCCAGAACTCTAGATGTTTCTTCCCCAACCTCTCTAGCCGATAAAGATATCCGTCAGATGATTGAGACCCAGCTAAGGGAGGCCTTAGCCCACTCTCAAGGGACTGCATCTATTCCAAATGGTAGACCCTACCCTAAAGAATATGATTTAGTCTCTTGTCCTAAAGGCTTCGTGCCACCTTTATTCAAAGTTTTTAGTGGTTTAGAAAACCCAAGACAGCACTTGGCCCACTTCCGAGCGAGCTGTTGCAACATAGGAGGGTCAGATGCTCTGCTCTTTTGCCAGTTTGTGAGTAGTCTATCAGGCATTACTTTTGATTGGTATATAGATCTACCTAATGGTTTAGTAAAAATATTCACAGAGCTTGAGAGTCTATTCTTAAAGAGATTCTCAGGAGCTCAACAGCTTGTAACCGTTGGTGATCTCGTCAGTGAAAGCAAAAGTCAGGAAAGTCTGTGGTAGAGTATATCTTGAGGTGGTGAAACCTCTCGATGATGTGTGAACCCTAGTTGTAAGAGCAACATACAATGGATATTCTTTTAAAGAACATCCACAGGCCTATTACTTTTCCTCTGAAGGGTTTCACTATCAAAACCTTCAAAAACTTTTGAATAAGGCTAGCAATCTACAGGAAGAGGCTTCCAAAATACTATTCTTAAAGAATTTTATTGAAGAAAAAAAGCCAGTAAACCATTGAAGTCCTTTGAAAAGAGAACAGTAATAGTTTAAGCTGCCGATAAGGGGAAGAAATTAATGAATATTCAGTCCAGTAATCCTCCAGTTCAACAAACTCAGAAATCTCCACCTTTTTAGGTAACCTCTCAACCTACAAGAGATTCTCACACAATTTTTTTTAAAGAGAGATTGGCTTATACAGATATTTAAAAGGGAGTCGATGAGAAAGATCTTTAAGAGTCTTCAGAAGAACCCAAATTTTTGATTGCTAGAGGCCAAGAAGCCGGAAGAGGCAAATAAGAAGGATGATCCAACTTTTTGCCCCTACCATCACATGTTAGGCCACATAATGAAGACTGTATTATCTTCAAGGATTGGCTCGAAAAGAATTTTCGTCAAGGTAATATCATAATTCCAAAGGGGTACCTGGTCAATCTAGATCAGGGGTCTATCAAATCCATTTCAGGTAAGAATTCTAACTCTTCTCTGTCCATTGAAGATGGTTGGGATATAGCACTATCCCGAGCATTTAAAAAGTCGATTAATAAGTCTTTTCATCTTTCTCAATAGTTACCGATGAGAGCCCAGGACCCGATCTGGGAGGTTGACCTCGAGGCTTCGTAGGAGGATGTTGGGACAATTTCCTCTCTAGTAGTCTTAGAAACTCTTGTATTAAATAAAAAAGAAAGAGTGAACCTTCTATAGAGAGGAAATTTGTTGGTGAGAGATTTGTACAAGTGATGGATGGTGGCTCAAAACCACTGTCTCCACTAAAATTATCTGACTTTTACTTAGCCCCATCAAAGGTAAAGGGTCAAAAATTAAATAAAAAGTTTGATCCTTCTACAAATATTTTGATGATTAATGTTGAGAATGTAAATCAAAATCACTCTTCTATTGAAAATAATCAAGAATAAGTTGATATCAATCAAGAAATTCAAACACTTAGCTCCCCAGATTTTAATCTTCAAGAGAGAAACAAATCTGATGTCTTATCAGATGGTGAAACCCCTAAAATTAACTTTCAAGGGAGCCCCATTATGATAGACTTTTTAGATTCGAACTCTCGCTCGGATAATGACAATCAATTATCTAAGGAGAGTGTAGATCTCCCTATAGTTAATACTTCTGATGAAATCATGCAAGTACAACTACGTGGTGGCAAGGTCTTACCCCCTAGGCTACCTCCTTAAGATAAAGGAAAATAAGTTATTTCTGATGATCCGATTCAAATCCCTGCTCAACAATCAACTCCACTTTCTTCAAATCCATCATGTCTTGATATTAACGTTCCAAGTGTTGATTATAATGTCTTAGCTCATCTTAGAAAGTTACATGCTAAGTTGAGCATTTATGATGCCCTTTTCCGTTCAAAAGAGATGAGGGAGACTCTAATTAAAGCACTTCTTGACCTAGAGATTTTCTTAGCTCAATTAGCTTCAACTTCTAAGAAAAAAGCTTTGTACTTCAAGGAAATCCCAGGAGTTACCTTCTCTGATGAAGATTTACTCATCAAAACTGCCGAGCATAATCGTCCACTTTACATCACCATAAATATGGGCAAGTTTAAATTATCAAGAGTTCTCATTTATCTAGGTGCATCGGTCAACGTGATGAACATAAAGACTCTCGCATACCTTAGAGTTGATACTAGCAAGCTCTCAACTAACAAGTTAGTGCTTCGTGGGTTCAATGAAAAGGGTGAGAAGGCTTTAGGTTCAGTTACCCTTCTTCTAGAGATAGGAGAATTAAAAGTTGAAGAAAATTTTCATATAATTGATTCGGCGATATCCTTTAACGCACTCCTATATAGGCACTGGATCCATGAGTATAGGATGGTTCCTTCTACCCTATATCAATGCATTAAGTACCAATGAGATGGCATTGAGTTCGAAATTAAGGGTGATCTGCAACAATTCTCTATTCACGGGATCGGGATCTATGAGGATGCGGCGTACTACATACCTAAAGGGTTCACTACCTATTCTAAGGTAGAGATCAATATTAAGGAGGAAAAAGCAAAAAGTCAAAGTTCAAAAGCAATTCAACAATTGAGAAAAGAAAAAGTCAAGAATCAAAAGAGACAGAATTCAAGTAGTGAAGACGACATCGAGTGTGTGAACTTTAGGCCTCCAAATAGTTTACCTCAAAGAGGTGGGAGGATGGCCCAAAGAGCACGCGGTCGAGGCCGCCCTTCAGTTAAAAAAAGAAATCCCCCAATCTACATCAAACTTGAAACAAGTTTAGATGAAGAACCAAGAAAAAGAGGTACCAGAATTGCTTTTGACTATACAAAAATTAATCCTCCTTTGAAGTTTGATCTCACTTTAGAATCGAATAGTGACTAGGAGGGTACAAAATCTAAAATTCAAAGTGACGAGCCTGAATTGAGTCTATATGAAAAGCTCAATAGGGCAGTTGAATCCTTGACCTTAACCCCACTGTCTGCTGATAGGGTCTCAGGGTTAGTGACTAAGGATGCCCTTAACATAGATGGAGAAGTAAGAAAAGTCCAGAAGTTCTTCCCTGGCTCTTCCTCCTCAATTAATGAAGATGATGTAATCCTTGAGGAGGCAAATTTCAACGAATTAATGGAATTACCTTTTGGCTAATTTCCTGCTGGTGTTAAATCTCTTATCTCTAAAAGTTTTATTCCGAGTCAATGGACTAAGGGTCAAGCTAGATACCACAAAAGTCTTTGGAATTCAAAATTTATTAAACATTAGACCAGTGGTGTCGGCTTTGCTACCGTTGGTCAGTTGACAATAATGAATTCTTTCTAATGATAACTAGTCATCCTGAATTTAAAAATATCCCTACTAAAGTCATCGATTCTCTCGATGGACTTTATTTGGAGACTTTAGATGATTATGATGAATTTTAGGTTCGAGATGCACCCCCTGAATTCGAAGAAGAAATTAAATCAACAGTCGATGAACTTAAAGAAATCAACCTTGAAATAGAGGATGACCCTCTCCCCACCTTCATAAGTTCTTTGTTGAGTGAGGATGAGTCTAAAGATATAATTCAACTTATATTTGAGTTTATGGATTACTTTCCCTAGACATATGATGAAATGCTGGGGTTGTCCGCTGATGTAGCAGTCCATAAACTTGGAATCCGGCATGATGTCATTCCTGTTAAGCAAGCTCCACGACGCATGCGTCTGGAGATCGAACAACAAGTCATTTTTGAAGTCAAGAAGTTGGCTGAAGCTAGATTTATTTGAGGGGAATAATATCCCTCTTGGGTTGCTAGCATCGTGCCAGCTCGAAAGAAGAACGGTCAAATCCGAGTCTGTGTTGACTATATAGACCTGAACAAGGTATATCCTAAGGATGAATTTTCTTTGCCAATCCTAGAACTCATGGTGGACATTGCCTCTTCGCACGTTGTTTTTTCCTTTATGGATGGCTCATCTGGTTATAACCAAATCAAGATGGCCCTAGAAAATGAGAGAAACACTACATTCAGAAGTCTTATAGGGATCTTTTGTAATAAAGTGATGCCCTTTGGCCTTAAAAACACCAATGCAACCTACTAGCGAGCCATGACTCATATCTTCGATGACTTAATTCAAATCAAGTCAAGTGCTACATCGATAATTTAGTTGTCAAGGGTAGAGTAAAAGAAGCTCATCTTTATGACTTAAGAACTATCTTTGAGCGGTTGCGTCGCTACGACCTGAAAATGAATCCTTTGAAGTGCATTTTTGATGTCACGTCAGGGAAATTCTTAGGTTTCATAGTCAGGCACCGCGGAATTGAAATTGATCCTACCAAAATCGAAGCTATCTTAAATATGCCACCTCCTAAGAGTCTCACTCAACTGAGATCTCTTCAGGGCAGGCTGGCATATATAAGAAGATTCATTTCTAATCTTTCTGGAAGATGTCAACCATTCTCTGTCCTGGCTAAAAAGGATGTCAAATTCATTTGGGATAAGAAGTGTCAAAATGCTTTTGAAAATATCAAACAATACCTGATAAATTCACCAGTTCTAGCAGCCCCCATTCTGAGGAGACCCTTAATCCCTTACACTACAGCCCTTGATGAATATCTCGGGGCCCTCTTAGCTCAAGTCAATGATGATGGGAAAGAGAATGCTCTCTATTACCTGAGTCGAAGACTCCTTCCAATAGAAATCTGTTATCTTACAATCGAGACATATTATCTTACTCTAGTCTTTGCAACACAAAAACTAAGGCATTACATGCTTTCTCATCAAGTTAATTTGATTTCCAATGTCAACCCCCTACAATATCTTATGACCCAACCCATACTATCAAGATATTTGGCTCATTGGTCTATCATATTGCTTCAATTTAAAATCACTTTTATTCTCCTGCGTGCTGTGAAAGGGCAGGCTGTCGTCGACTTCCTTGCAGCACACCCGCTGCCAGCGGAATCTCCTCTAAATGATGATTTACCTGATGAGCAAATCATGAGTTTTGAGGAATCCAACATTCAAACCTGGGAAATGTATTTTAATGGTGCAGCATTCTCTCAGCTGGGCAAAACACCTCAATCTACTATTCTTGGAAAAGCCGAAGTTGGCCTGGTTTTCATAACACCGAATAAGGGAATGATACATTTTTCCTACCACTTATCAAAACCTTATACAAATAATGAGGCTGAGTACGAAGCTTTAATAACTGGTATGAAACTTGTAATCCTGATGGAGATTAAATAGATTAAGATTTATGTTGACTCTCAACTGGTGATTAACCAGATTACAGGGACCTATAAGGTCTTGAATCCTAAACTCCTTAAATATCACCAGTACACAATGCACCTTCTCAAGAAAATTCTCATTGTAACTATGTATAGGGTTCCTTGTGGAAGCAATTCCTCAGTGGATACCCTAGCAAAGCTTGCAAAAGAATTTGCCTGTCCAAAAGAAAACTCTATCCCTATAGAAGTTCAGGGTTGTCAAGTCCTATCTCCTATTGATATGGAGTACCTCAACAAACAATCTCTCCAGGTCCTTTCCACCTCTTCAGCAGTCGATGAAGAAGAAGATTGGAGACAACCAATAGTCAAGTACCTTTAAAAAGGAAAGCTTCCTCACGATAGGTCTCTTGCCAATCAAATCAAGAAACATGCCCTATCATATGCACTAGTCAACGATATGTTGTACTAACAATCGTTCGATCAGATGTGGCTCTGTTGTTTAAACCAACAAGAGGCCCTGAAGATCATTAATGAAGTTCATGCCGGACTGTATGGTGCTCATCAATCGGGTCCTAAGACGAAGATAAAAATCAAAAGACTTGGTTACTACTGGCCTACGATAATTGACGCTTTGCATGAAAACTACAAAATGTTATTATCAGTGTCAGGTTCATGGTGTGGTCTTACATCCGCCACCTAACGTGTTGCACCTTATGATAGCCTCATGGCCCTTCAAAAGTTGGGGCATATTACTTTTCAAAGTAGGTAGCAGCAGTTCCACTGAGAAACATAACATCACACCATATAATGAAATTCTTTCATGACCATATCGTATATCGATTTGGTATACCCGATAGAATCATATCCAATAATGGTTTCGCATTTAAGTCTACAAAGATCAGTAACTATGTAAGTTTTCATGGTATTGATTGGAGATACTCAACGATCTATTACCCTCGTGCTAATGGATTGGCTGAGGCCTTCAAGAAAACCCTGGTTCAAATCATCAAAAAGAACCTAGATGACAATAAATATCAGTGGGATGAGAGGTTGGTGGAAGCTTTATGGGCCTACCGAACCACATATCAAACCTCGACCCAATCCATACTATTTGCACTAGTGTATGGGTCCGAGGCCATACTCCCTCTGGAAATTCAAATCTCTTCGCTCAGAACTGCAGTCCAGAATCACATTACAACAGAACATAATGCACAACTTTAACTAGAAGAACTTGAGGGTCTTGAAGAACGTTGTCTCCAAGCCCAGCAAAATTTAGAACTCTATAAAGCCATAATGGTTCAAGCTTAGGATAAGTTAGTGAGACCTAGAACCTTCCGAGTATGTGACTTGGTCTTGGTTCTTCGGAGCCCTATCTTAGCCCACCGAAAGCTCAGCATGAAGTTTGAACCAACTTGGAAAGGACCCTTCGTAGAAGAAATAATTTATGAAGGAGGCTCATATCAGCTAGTGGATTGTAAAGGAAATCACCCAATGCATCCTGTAAATGGGCGATTCCTGAAAAAATATTATGCTTGATGTAGCTCGAATTTCAAATCAATAAAATTTTTAATTTTTGAATTAAAGTAACTTAATCTTATTTATGTTTTCAAATTTCAAAATCCTATTTCTCTTTTCTTAAGGGAAGATTTCAACCACCATGCTTTCTTACTTTAAGATAAGATCGTTTAGTGATGGATAACGCTCTTTATGGCACCATCCTAATTTCAAAATTTAAAATTTAATCTGATCCTCTATATAGAGCAAGTTTCCTCTACATACGATCATCCTGATCTGATCCTCTATATGAAGCAAGTTTCCTTCACATATGATCATTCCAGACCCAATCCTCTATATAGAGCATGTTTCCTTCATATATGACCATTCCAGACTCGATCCTCTATATAGAGCAAATGTCTCTTATATATGATCATCCAGACTCGATCCTCTGTGTAGAGTAAGTTTTCTCTATATATGATCATCCAAACTCGATCCTTTGTGTAGAGCAAGTTTTCTCTATACATGATCATCTAGACTCGATCCTCTATGTAGAGCAAGTTTCCTCTATATATGATCATCAAGACTCAATCCTCTGTATAGAGCAAGTTTTCTCTATACATGATCATCCAGATCCGATCCTCTATATAGAGCAAGTTTCCTCTATATACGATAACCCTGACCAAATCCTCTATGTAGAGCAAGTTTCCTCTATATATGATCACCCAGATTCAATCCTTTGTGTGAAGCAAGTTTCCTTCACATATGATCACTCCAGACTCGATTCTGTACAAAGCAATGCTTCCTTCTCACAGGATCTTCCAGTCTTCTTTTCCTTAAGGATAGATGTGAGTCATCGTGCTTTTTTTCTTTAGGATTAGATCTACTAGTGATGGAGCATGCCCTTTGTGGCACTATCTTAATTTTAAAATCCATATCCGATCTTCTAGGGAAGCAATGCTTCCTTCCCTCAGGGTCTTCTAGTTTTCTTTTCCTTAAAGTTAGATGTGAGTCATCATACTTTCTTTCCTTAGAATTCGATCTTCTAGTGATGGAGCATGCCCTCCGTGGCACCATCCTAGTTTCAAAATTCAGATTTAACCTTCTGTGAGAAGCAATGCTTCCTTCTCACAGGATCCTCCAGTTTTCTATTCCTTAAGGATAGATGTGAGTCATCGTTCTTTCTTTCCTTAGGATTTGATCTTCTAGTGATGGAGCATGTCCTCTATGGCACCATCTTAGGTTTAAAATCTAGATATGATCCTCTGTGGTTAGGTGTGAGTCACAGTGGTTCTTTCTCATATGATCATCCGGTTTTCTTTTCCTTAAGGTTAGATGTGAGTCATTGTGCTTTCTTTCCTTAGGATTAGATCTTCTAGTGATGGAACACGCCCTCTGTGGCACCATCCTAGGTTTAAAATTCAGATCTAATCTTCTATGGGAAGCAATGCTTCCTTCCCACAAGGTCCTCCAATTTTCTTTTCCTTCATGATAGATGTGAGTCATCGTGCTTTCTCTCCTTAGGATTAGATATATTAGTGATGGATAATGCCATCTGTGGTATCATTATAATTTTAAAATTTAAAACTTTAATCCTGATCTCCTTTAAGAAGTAATACTCCCTTCACATGAGATCATCCAGTTCTCTTTTCCTTAGAGTAAGTATTCTCCTTCCCTTGGGATTAGACTTTCCAGTGATGGAATAAGTCCCCTATGGCACCACCCTGGATTCAATTTCAAATTCTAAAATTAGACTTTCTTCTCCTCAAGGTTAGGCTTTTCTCCTTCCCTTAGGATTACACTCCCCAGTGATGGAATAAGTCCCCTGTGGCACCATCCTGGATTCAATTTCAAACTCCAAAATCAAACGTTCTTTTCTTTAGGGCTAGGTTCTTCTTCCTTCCCTTAGGATTAGATCTACTAGTGGTAGAGTACATCCTTCGTGGCATTGCCCTAGTATCAAATTCAAAACTAGATCCTTTATAGTTAGAAGTTCCTTCTTCCTATAGGATCATCCAGGTTCTCTTCTCCTTAGGGTTAAGTATTCTCTTTCCTGTAGGATTAGACTCCTCAATTTCAATTTTATGAATTCACTCATCTTTTCCTTAAGGACAGGTATTCCTCCCATCCCTTAGGATTAGATTTACTAGTTGTGGAGTACGCCCCTCATGGCACTACCCTAATATCAAATTCTAATTCGACCCTCTGTAGTTAAGAATTCATCCTTCCTCTATAGTGGCCCAAGTCTTCTTTTCCTATAAGGATAGGTTTTCTTCCCTTCCTTAGGATTAGATTTACTAGTGGTAGAGCACGCCCCTCATGGCACTACCCTAATTTCAATTTTAAACTCAATCTTCTAGGGTTAGGATTTCCTTCCCCTTATAATCAAATCCAGATTCAATCCTCTATAGTTAGGAGTTCTTCCTTCGTATACAATACCCTAGACTTTCTTCCCCTTTAGGGATAGACTCTTCCTTTCCCTTAGGACGAGACCCACTAGTGGTAGAGTACGCCCTCCGTGGCACTACCCTAGAATCAATTCAAACCCTGATTCCCTAGGGATAAATTTTTTCTTTCCCTAAGGATCAAAATTCTAAATTTGACTATTTTATTCAGTCAACGCCAATATGTGTAATAGAATTTTATTCTATTACACATATTGGGGGTCCATTTATTGACCTCATTTTTGTATGAGGTTATTAGGACCCAATCGAAACTCTATATGAATCCAAGCCTTAGGATCTTTTCAGTCCTTAGGATCAATCTTGACCCTAGGATCAATCTGATCATAGATCAATCCAGACTTTAGAATCAATCCGATTCAAATCAATTATTACCCCAGATTAGTCTAGCTTATAGACCATCCTAGATAATAGGATCATTCTAGAATCAAAAAAAGCCCTTGGATCTTCCTAGATTTCAGACTTTAGGATCTACAATAGATCCTAAGATTCTTCTGGACCCTAGATCCTAGGATTCTTAGACTCTAGAGACCTCCTAGATCCTAGACCTTAGGATCCTTCCAGACTTCAAGCCTTAGGATCTACCCATATCCTAGATCTAACCAGACTCTAGGATCTTCCTAGACTTCAGTCCCTAGGATCTACTTTAGACCCTAAGATGCCTTTAAGCTGATATAGACCATAGGATCAACTCTAAATCCTAGGATCCCTCTAGATCAATCTAGATTTCAATTCAATCTAGACTTAATTCAAATCCAGATGTTCAAACCCAAAATCTAGATCAAATCCCAATTTCCAGACTCAAATCCAAGGCCAAAGATCTAAGTCCTGAAAGCTTTTTCCAGCAAATATTTAAACACTTCAAAACCTAATCAAATGACTTTTGATTTAGAGTCTATCAGTTGCATAGTGATGTGACATGTCTCTAGAGGAAACCCTTTAAATTTGAGCTCATTCTGAGGTCTCTAACCCCATAAATTGAATTAATTTTCAAAGGCTGTAAAACCTTCAAATATTTATAGTCTATGCCACTAGACCTGCCAACCAGTGGATTTTGACCTTGGAGCTTTCTCCAAAGCCTCCAATCACTTCCAGACCCTTGATTATGACTTATTGAACATTAAACTACATTTTATTGGACTCATTTTGACCTCCAATTGACCAGAGTTCAAAATGACCAAAATACCCCTATGGGTGTAAATAGTCATTTTAAACTAAATGAGCCCCAAATCAAATGCAACCACCTCCAGCAGGTTTCAAATATCAAACCAAACTTGTTGGATCCAAAATCAGACCTTGGGTCAACCTGGTTGACCTAAAGGCCTATTAAGGGCCTAAACAGGTCATTTTGACCAGATGACCTCCCCAGACCTTGAGACCACCACCAGCAGACTCAAAATGTTATTTTAAACTGATTGAACCCAATCCCTGACCTTGGGTTAACTTGGTTGACCAAGTCAACCTAGTCGACTAATTATGCCCATAAAGGGCCTAAATAGGTCATTTGACCTAGATGATCATTTTAATCCTTCAAATCACTTTCAAAACACACAAAATATAAAAACAAATTGATTGAACCGAATTCCAACTTTTGGGTTAACTTGGTTGACCCAATACCCCTAGCATGACCCAATAAGCCCGTAAGGGTTTTAATGGGTTATTCCAACCCATTTAATCAAATCAAACCCTACAAACTCTCAAACCTATTTCAAAAGATGATTCAAACATGCTTGATTTTATTTGGAGTCAAATCATGTATGTTTGACTTGGTCAAACATTGACCCCTGATTAAGCTATATGTTTCATATGTCTTTTCATTCAAATTTAAAACCCCTTCACTTTAAGAACCATTGAAATAATTTCATTTAAATTTCTTGAACACCTCTTCACCCAACCCAAGTCAAATCATGGTCAAGTTTACCAAGTCAACTATAATAATTGGTAATATCATTTTAAACACTCCTTCCATACTTTAAGTAAAAACCGATTAAAGCCTTAAGATCTAATTAATTAACCCCTAAGTCCTACCCCTTATTTATATAAGCTTAGGTTGACTGTTTGACCAATCAAATAGTCAACAAGGAGTCTATATGGGGTAAGTCATGTTCAAACCTTCTTTAAAATCCCTCTAACTCATTCTAACTTCAACCCTCAAACATTAAACCTCTCTAACATATCAATTCAATACTCAATACATTTGTTTTTTCCACATCACTAATCCACATGGCATGTGAATTGGTCAAATGGTCAATTTCAAGGCATTAGGTTGGCCAAAGTTAGTCAAACTAACTCAAAACACCCTCCTCTCCATGCCAACTCAGCTCTAGCCTTTGGAAGGTCTTCTAGAACCCTCCTAAAGCTCTCCCTAGCAATTAGATCAAAATTAAATGATTTCTACCCAACCCACATGCTCACTAGAGGACAAAGGACACTTTTCACATAGGATGTCCTTTTATCCTTGATTCCCCTGCCTCCCACCTACTCCCTAGACAGATGGCACTCATCCAGGAGCTACCCTAGATGATCTCAACCCTCCATTCAATCTAGAATGGATTGAATAGGGAAAAAGGAGGAAAACATCCCTCATTCAACTCCTAGCCATCTCTCTCCTCCCAAGCCACTCCAGATCAAAAACTCCTGCACTATTGAGCTCCAGACTTCTTCTATATTCATTCCCAACCAAAAGCCACCGTTAAAACCCCGCCGGCAATGATCCTCTGGTAGCTTAAGCCTCAATCCGTCCAAGGCTCGAGATAGATAATCTAGGGTGTTTCAGACCATGGATTTAAGAAAGGAAATATACGAGGACAGTCTACAAGCTCACTCGAATCAAAACCCTCAAGATCTAACGGTAAAAACTCTTAAAACCCTTAACCCTAGGCCACTGTAATTAGGTTTAATTAGCTTTTTATTAAACCTATTTTAAGACAAATTAAATCTCCCACATGATTTCTGTTCATAATACAAACCTAGGTTTAAAATTTATTGATTTTGATTAACTGGATCAGACGAACGAGCCAAAATACATGTTCTAAGGCTCATTCATAAGCTCCGTTAATGGTACAATTTTTTTACCGTTGATCTCACAATCAATGGTCCAGATCACATTGTCCCGCGCAATCATCCGGCCGTGTATCCACCTAAATGGTTTGATTACCTGTTTGGTAGCATCTGGACCGTCCGTTCCAACCACAGATGATCTAATGATCCCCGCGGGCTGCTGACTCAGATTAGTGAACCACGTCCGTGGTTCATTATTGGGTAATAATTGGTTGGGGCATAATGATTGTGCCACCAGCCAATGATTACCCCGTGGTTTGGATGGGCGAATCATGGGCCGCCATGTGGCACTCGCCGCCGCCGCACCGAATTTAGTTTTAAATCATTTTTTTAACTTATTTTTATTAGAAAATTTATATAAAATTAAATATTAATTTAAAATTTTAATATAATATATATATTTATTTTTACACAAATATTATAAAAATAAATAAAAAATGTTAATGTAAAATTAATATTAAAATTAAAATATTAAATATATTTAAAATATCTCAAATATTGAATTTTAATTATCTTAAGTTAATATGTAATTAAAATAACTTTTTAAATTTAAATAAAATTATTTAAAATATATTTTAAAATTCTAGATAAGTATTTAAGATATTTTATTTTAAAAAATTAATTTAGTTTTAAAACTAGAATTTAATTTAAAAATTTTTTTATTATCTTAAGTAATTTTAATATATTAATATCTAATGATCGTTTAATTAATATTATTTTAGATATTTTTAGATATTTAATATTATATATATATATATATATATATATATATATATATACATATGAATCAGGGAATTATTTTAAGAAATAATTTTATTTGAACTGATATTAATTTAGTGTATTTTCAATTTATTTCAAACTATATTTGAGTAATTAAATATTTAAATATTAATGGATATTTAATTAAAATTGAAGTTGAATAATTTTGAAAATTTAAATAAATTTATTTTTCTTTAATAATTTCAAAATTTTAGAAAGCACTCAAGACTTAATTTAAATTAATTTGAGAATTATTTCAACTATTAACTAATTTTAAATAAACTTAAATACTTTAATTGACCTTTAAATTTTAAAAATTCATAAGAAATTCAAATTAAGCCAAAAAATTATAAATAATACCTTACAATTTTCAGAAAATTGAGTACTTTAATTTCAAATTAATTGTAGAGATCAAAAACATAATTTATTCTAATTAACATTAATTATCTAATTATTTTAACATTTAATCAATTTTAATTCAATATTATATTGAGTATTTTCAAAATTAAATATTTATTTTCAAATTATTTCATTCAACCAAAGGATCTCTCATTTAAAGTATCAAACTTATTTTAAATATTATTTTATGTATTTTTAATTTAAATTTTATATATATATATATATATATATATATATATATATATATATATATATATATATATATATATATATATATATATATATATATATATATATATATATATATATATATATATATATATATGTTTATATATATAAATATTCATATTTTAAAATTCATTTTAAATTTATATAGATATATTAAATCTTTAATATATTTGAGAGATTCTTTCTGAAATTTTAGATATAATTTAAGCATGTTTGAATAGAAATTATGTGGGAAGACTAGTGGATGGTTATATCTTAATCATCCACTAATCAAATTATTAATTATAGTTAGTTTTTAATACTTGCATGCTTAGGGTACACAAACCACTTAGTTTAGGGTTCTCCTAGATCTAGGAATTGATTGTGATGAATGTATATATGTTTATATGTGCTTGTTCAAGGGTTAGGAACATTGATTCAAACCCAATTAAATTTAGTGGCATTATTAAGGACAATAATTAAGGATATTGATTAAAAAACTTAGAGAAATTATAGAAATTAGGATACACATCCTCTTGACTTGGAACATGAACCAATCAAACATAGAGACATTCTTAACCCATAGAAAATTTTTCACTGAATTTTAAAGCCATTATGCCCCTTAATTAACTTAATTAAAATTAAATCTTAATTAAACCTTAAAACTTTCTAGAAAATGTAATAAATTCAATTTAAATTTATAAATTACAAATAATACCTTAAACTGATCAGAATTAAACCCTTAATCAATAAAAAATAAAATCCCTTTTACCGAACATCAAATTTGATCTTAATTTAATTTTAATTGAATTTGAATATTTAATTAATTTAATTAATTAAAAATAATTTCAAATTCCAAAAATCTCTCAAATACTTGATAATCACTCCTTAGATCATTCCTGATATTTGGAGGTGATTTCAAGAAGTTTGGAGGTCATTTGGATTCAAACCATCAAAAGGCCTCTAATTGAACAAATTAAAAAAATTTAATAAATATCCAAAACTTCAAAAATTCATAACTAATTCAAATGAACTCCAAATTGAGCAAACTCAAAGTCATACAACTCATGTTAAGGTCTAATATTTATTAAAAATATCAAAATTTTAGAAATCAATCAAATTTAAAAAAGTCAACTTTCGGTCAAACCTAGATCAAAATCAAGTCAAAACTTCAAACCTTCATAATAAAATGTAAAAAAATCTATTTCTAGTATACTTATAGTCTAACTGATCCTATTAAGTTCTAGTATTTTAATAAAATATTAACTTTCCAGAAAACACTTTTAATGAAAAAGTTAACTTTTGACCCCTTAATCAAATGATTAAAATGATCCAGAAAATTCCAAAATTCCAAAATTCAATAAATCATCAAAAATTCTAAAAAATATTAATTTAACTTTAAAATCAGCAATCAATCAATATTGATTAAAAATTAATTAACTTTTAAACTTAATCAAACTCAAATCACCTAATTATATCGGGTACCACTAGGTGACCCAAGCCTACGAGGCTATTAAATTAGCCCCAAGGAAGGTGAAATAAACTTCATAGCCTCGGTGTGTAACAAAGGTGGTATACAACAAATAATCAAAATCAAGTTTAAAATAAAATTCAAATCATTAAGATTTAAACTTTAATTAAAATCTCCTTGAAGCCTTTTCAACCAATCAGAACCTTTAACAACTTCAATCAAATGATCCTACTTAGAACATATCAAACCCACACAGCCTCATACACACACTTTAGATGATTTTCTAGGATAACCAACTCTAGTCTTAGGCTAGGCCGGTGTTTACTTTTCTGCTGTGTGCCGAGTTTTCGAGCTTTCACTACATGTTGTTTGCTAGTAATAGAATTGCTATGATTGTTTATTTATTTACCGCACTCTATGAGATGATTGATTATGCGTTAGATCTACCCCTAGGCTAGGGATGATTTGTACTAATTCAATCTTATGAAGATGGTCATGCTTGCACAGGGCAATTAAATTAAAAGGGGGGCAATTATTAAAGCTTTAAAATTGATAATATTTTCTACAGGTACTCCAGAATGCTTAAGTCCCCCTTTAAAATTAAAAGAGCATGGCCAAGTATGGCTGATTTGAGCATTTTAAATTTTACTTATATAACTGCTTGAGATTGATTATGACTTCTTGGGATGTTATATTAAATATTGATTATTAGGATAAACCTGTAGGATCGAGTGTAGATTTTTAATTTTAATTGATGTAATTTGAATGTATTTGAGTTGTAAATTATTTAAAGTGATTTGAGAATGGGATATTTATATCCTACTTAGATTCCAAGCGAGTTCTCCTCCATTTGGAAGCCTAAGTTAGGATACTTTTAAAGTATCCAAAGAGAAAAGATAACACCCTTATCCAAGGAGAGTTTCTTTTCATTTAGATATCCAGACCCGATAATCCAAGGAATTCCAAGATGACTAAGAAGTGGAAAACGAGAAGAATCCCAATTCTCAAATTCACTTAAGTCTTTTAGGAGTAGAATCTAGGTTGTAGTTAGTGGTACCCGGCCACTTTATTTTTCCTGCAGACCCTGGGTTGTAATATTAAAAGGCACTTGCCTGTGGACTTTTAATTTGAGTATTATATTTAATTAATTTGATTAATTGTTGATGTTTTTGATTGCGATTAGAGATTTTCCTGCTTTTTATAATTTTTTTAGCGATCTTGCATGTCGTATTTTATTTAGCCTGGAATCCGATCGGAGGCTCGTGAGGACACATTTAAAACTATTTTGACTTAAACAAAACTTAAAATATTTAGGCTCAGATAGTAACTCTAACGCTTTTAAGAAGTAAGCCCGGAACCGTCGAGGTTTTTCATGTATACATATTAAAACTTCTCTTCCGTGTTAGGCACCTCCCCGCCTGCAGGTTTTGGCAGACCACCTGACCTATTAGGGTGCAGTTCTGTCCAAGGGGATATTGTGCAATCTCTAGGATAAAACCATTTTTTTAAGTCTAATTTTAAAATTGCTTCATTTTGATTTTAAAGCATTCGAGTCAACTAGCATTCATTACATTACATACAAATTAAAATTGAGTCTAATTCGTAATTATATTTCTAGCTTAAGCATTTCACCCAACATATGTCAAGGGGCCATTTAGGAATCTACTCTAGATGTCGGCTCCGCTCTCCTTAAACAAATCTTAAACAACGTCCCTACCCATTCTTTCATTAAAGATCAGACACATGGTTTTGAAGTGTTTAGGTGGTTTAGCTGGCTCCCAATTCTAGGCCGGGGTAAGTCCAAAATTGCATTGCATTAGTTATGATCCGGGTCACTGATTTTTAGTACCCATTTTAGACTTAGGATCTGAGGCAGATTTTTTAATCTTAAGACCTCAGCCTTCGGGAATCTAATTCCCATCTTCTAATAAAATTAACCATTCAAATATTAAATCTCTTTCAATCTAATTCAAGCCCAACACTTAGAATAAGTTGGGGTGTTTCTGAAGTAATTCAGAATCTTAAGACACCTCCTACCCTTCTTTCTTAGACTCCAGAAATAACTATTCAACCTTGAACCAATCCCTATTGAATTTCTAGTCCCGATCTCCTTTGACATCAAACTTTGAATTCTTAAATAAAATTTGTATCGCTATTTTAATCGAGAGTATTCATAAGAAATTTTTTGATTTCTTACGATGTAATTAACTATGAGGGCTTCCGCTCGTAGGAGATTTAAAAACCCAGACCTGATTTCAAAATCAAGCTTTTCAAAACTTTAATTAATTATCATTGGGAAAATCAAATATAATGATCATTATCATCATTTTCAAATAATTAATAATAAGTGATATTTTCTCTCTCCGGATAGATATGTCATTATGTTATTATAACTTTGATCATAACATTAATGATCTCTTTGCCATATTATCATAGTCGAACATTGGATAAAACATCAGTTTGACCCTTCAGGATCATATGTTATTTCTTCTTATGTTTGATTATGATAATCAGGGTAAATTCAAGGATTTGAAATTTGAACCAATTAGGGAATGATATGTTCGCCTCTCAAGGTGATTTATCATTCATAATAAGCGTTCAATTTCAAAATTAAAAATTTTAGAAATTAAGCATTTCCCTAAGAAAATTAAATCTTTTTCAAAACCATATTTTTTCAATCACATCACTTCCTTTTATAATCATTAAAGAATCTTAATTGTGAAATTACCCTTCAGACATAAAAGAAGATAAAACTCACTCTCTACAATAAGGAGTAATTCACAGAATAAAATCATACTACATATGATAAGTGCAATCACCTGATTAAGAACAATATAACAATGATTCAAGACTTTGAAAATACTATTTATATGAGGTAGATTATTGTAGAAAGATAAAATAGATATCTATTTCAAAAACCAACTTTTTAATTTAGAAAAAGATTTTTATCCAAAAGAAATAATACACCATTAAAGGAGTTAGAGAAAGAGAAACAATCATCAATATTTCTTCCCTTTAACAGATTCAGAGGAGTCAATCACTGCTTACAAGCTTCTAAACAAAAAACAACAAGGTAAAACTCTTAGTCAGAAATCTAGTTTATCAGCAGTAGTGAGCAATGATCTGATTCTTAAGAAAATAAACATTAAATAAATAAAAACAAGAGAAAAGGATGTAAAAAGAAAGAACCAAATTCAAAAATTAAATCAAATAAACTAAAAATCAGCAGGAAAATAAACGATCTAAAAAGAAACAAACACTTAAATCAAACAAAAACTAATAGAAACAAAATAAAAAATAGGAAATTCAAAAACCAACAGTTATCAGATTGATGCATTTATGTTAATCACACCCAATCTGGTCCTCAAAAAATTGAATGAGTCAACGGCTAGTAGTTTAGTAAAGATGTCAGCCAGTTAATTTTCAGTTGCTACATGATGTAGGTCAATGTCCCCTTTTGTAACATGGTCCCTAATGAAGTGATGCCTTATGTTAATGTGTTTGGTTCTTGAATGTTAGATAGGATTCTTAGAGATGCAAATGGCACTAGTGTTATTACACAGAACTGAAATTATGCCAACATGTAATCCTAAATCCATGATCTATTAATTTAACCAAAGAACTTAGGCCACACAACTTCCTAAGTTAATATACTCAGCTTCAACAGTAGAAAGTGCAACAGAGTTTTGTTTTTTACTAAACCAGGAGACTAAGGATTGTCTTATAAATTGGTAAGTTCCAGAAGTGCTCTTTCTATCCACTCTACACCCTATAAAATTAGAACCAGAATATCCAATAATCTCAAAATAAGTGCTGTGTCTAGGATACCAGATTCCTAAGTTTGGAGTCCCTAAGAGAAATCTAAGAATTCTCTTAACTCTAGTCAGGTGGGATTCCTTAGGATCAACTTGAAATCTAGTATAAAGAAAAACACTAAACATGATATCAGGTCGGCTAGCAGTCAGGTCAAGTAGTGGTCCAATTATTCCTCTGTACTTCTTTTGATCAAAAGATTTTCCATTTGAATTTTTATCTAACAGAATAGTGGAACTCATGGGAGTGTTAATTAGCTTAGCTTTTTCCATTTCATATTTCTTCAAGATATTCTAAGTGTATTTTGATTGATTGAGAAAGGTTTCATCATTCATTAGCCTTATATTAAACCCCAAAAAGTAGGATAATTCTCCCATCATACTCATCTCAAACTCCTTACTCATTGTCTTAGAAAAATCATCACATAAAATTTTATCAGAAGATCCAAAAAGTATATCATCAACATAGATCTGGACAATGAGTAGATCATCTCCTACTTTCCTCAAAAAAAAGGATGGTGTCTATGCTCCCCTTAACAAACTCTCTTTCTAGTAGGAATGTGCTAAGCCTCTCATACCAAGCTCTAGGTGTTTGTTTCAATCCATATAAGGCCTTTTTTAATTTAAAAATATGATTTAGATATTAGGAATTCTTAAAACCTGGGGTTACTCTACAAAGACATCTTCTTTTATTACCCCATTTAAAAGTCACTCTTAACATCCATTTGAAAAGCTTAAATCCCTTATAACAGGAACAAGCTAGTAGCACTCTAATGGCTTCTAATCTAGCTACAGGAGCAAAGGTCTCCTCAAAATCAATCCCTTCAATTTAGTTGTACCCCTTAGCCACCAATCTTGCCTTATTCCTAACCACCACACCAGAATCATTCATTTTATTCTTAAAGACTCATTTGGTTCCCACTACACTTTGATCCTTAGGTCTTTCTACCAACTCCCAAACATCATTTCTCACAAATTGGTTAAATTCTTCTTGCATAGCTAAAATCTAGAATTCATCAGAAAGGGTTTAATTGATGTTGGTGGGTTCAGTCATTGAGATAAAGGTAGAGTGGTTTACTTCCTTCCTAAGTCCATGCCTAGTGCTAACACCTTCAGAAGGGTCTTCTAAGATCAGTTCTTTAGGATGACTCAAAAAATATCTCCAATCTCTAGGCAAAGTGTTTTGAGGTTCTACCCTTTCCTCCAGATTTGCATTTTTAACTCCTTGGGTAATCTCTCCTACCTCTTCTTCTTCCTCAACTCTAGACTCCTTAGGATCAGATTCATAAAACACCACATGAGCAGTCTCCTCCACCACCAATGTCTTTTTATTAAACACCCTAAAGGATTTCCCCACACTTGAATATCCTAAGAACACTCCTTCATTAGATTTTGGGTCAAATTTTTTTAAGGATGATTTCCCATTATTAAGAATAAAAACCTTACAGCCAAAGACATAGAGGTGGGACAGGTTTGGAGTTCTACCCTTAATGATCTCATAGGATGCCTTACTTAGATTGAATCTAACATTCACCCTATTCAACACATAACAGGCTGTGTTCATCGCTTCTGCCCAAAAGTATTTTGAAAGTGAATACTCAGCAGGCATAGCTCTACCAGCTTTCACTAAGGTCCTATTCTTTCGTTCAGCTACCCTATTCTGCTGAGGGGTCCTAGGAGCTAAAAGGTTGTGGCCAATCCCTTACTCCTCATAGAATATTCCAAATTTTACATTTATAAACTCCCCATAATGATCACTATGGATGGTCAAGATCTCACAACCTAACTTCTTCTGAATCCAAATGGAGAAAGATTTAAATTCATTAAATGACTCAGATTTATGTGACAAAAATCTAATCTAAGTGAACCTCAAGTAATCATTGACAATCATAAATCCATAGACTTTTCCCCTTAAGTTGACAGTGCTAGTGGGTCCAAAAAGATCCATGTGAAGGACTTCTAAAGGTCTAGAGGTGTTGATGTCCTTAATGGAGTGAAAAGAGGATTGGACATACTTCCCTAGCTGATAGGCATCATAAAGGTGGTGCTTAGTGAACTTAAGCTTGGGGCCACCTCTAACTAAGTCCTTTTGGGTGACTATTCTAAGGGTTTTCATGATGGCATGACATAATCTTCTGTGTCACAACCAAGACTCATCAGTAGCAATTTTTAAGTAGAATGAAGTAGCACATTCAATATTATTTAAATCAAGTATGTAGATGTTATTGATCCTCTTTCCCTACAAAATAGTATTATTATTTAAGCTTATAATGCATGTGTTTTCTAAAAACTTGATGCTGAACCCTTTATCACAGAGTTGACTGATGCTGAGCAGGTTGTGTTTCAGCCCATCTACAAGCAAAATATTTTTCAAAAGGTTCTTGGAGTTTTTGATTACACCTGTGCCCATCACTTTCATATTGGTGTTATCTCCAAGAGTGACCTTGCCTCCAACCCTGGCCTCCAATGAAATGAATTGATTTACATCTCTAGTTATATGTCTTGAGCATCTTTTGTCTAGGTACCATATGCCCTCATGAGGTCTTGTGTGAGAGCACACCTATAAAATCATCAAATATTAGATTTAGGAACCCAAGCAAGTTTAGGTTCCTTCTTATGAAAAGAAGAATGCAATGTATGTGTGTTATGCTGTGAATCATGCATTTTGGGCCTCCATACCAATTGTGTACTATGGTGAATAGTGTAGGTGTGGGAGATGTGTCCTAACATGCCACAAGAGGAACATCTAATACCAGGAAAAGGGTTAACTAATCTACGTGGGTGACAGTGCCTCTTTCTAGGTCTGAATTATGCATGTTTGGATGATTTTGAATGAACTTCTTCAAGTGATGGAGGTTTATAAAATTATACAAATATGGGAGGTGTTTCATTTTTCTCAAATGCACTAATTTTTACATTAAGAAATTTATTTTTCATTTTAGGACTTGTAATTTTAAATTTCAAATGATGCTCATTACTATCTAAATCATATGCCATGGTGTCTATTTCCTTAAAAGCTCTTTCTAAGTCAACATGTGATGCCTTTAAGGAATCATGCTCAACAATCAATTCAGAATGCTTTTTATTTAACTCATCAAATTCATTAAGTAATGACATGTAATTACTATCAAGTATAGAATGATCCTTATGCAACACTTCATGCTCTTTTTGTAGGTTCAAGAATTCCAATTTCAGGCTAGTATGAGTTTTGTTAAGTTTTCTATATGATGAGTGAATTTTCTCAGAAATATCAAATAATTGATTGTAGGTTAGCTCACATATCTCTTATTATTCAGACTAACCAGGATGATCATCTGCCATCAGACACAAATTTGTAGTCTCCTCTTCAGCTTCAGTCTCAAAGAAATCAGATGTAGAATTTGCCCAGAATGACTTTTGAATCTGCTTCTTATCCTTCCTAAACTTAGGTTTCTCCTCACCTTTCTCCTTGCTTGGGTAAGACTTAAGTGTAGGACAATCAACTTTTATATGTCCTAGCTTCCTACTTTCAAAACAAACTATATCAGAAGAACCTTTATAATTTTTTCTCGACTTACCTTTGTTCCATTTCTGATAGTTCTTGTGTTTCTTTCTTAGAAAGCTTTTGAATTGCCTAGTGATTAAGGCAACATCATCGCTTTCAGACCCGAAAGAATAAGTCTCTGTATCGTTGGCCTTGAGCGCCATAGATTTCTCTTTCTTTTTCTCACATGCATCAAGCTGTCTTTGGTTCACCCCTTACTCGTAAGCAATGAGTGATCCAAGTAAGTTATCAATAGAGTAAGCATTTAAATCATTAAATTCAGTGATCACAGTTATCTTGGCATCATAGGAAGAAGAAAAATATCTCAAAATCTTATTAACTTTCTCATAATTAGTAAGCTCTCTTCCTAAGACATGCAAGGAGATCATAATTTGAGTGAACCTAGTGTACAATTCAGATATAGACACACTAGGTTTCATGCGAAAGAGTTCATAGTCATGAAGTAGTATATTTAACCTAGACTATTTAACATCAGATATACCTTCATAGATAATGTAAAATCTATCCCAAATTTCTTTTCCAGTTGTGTAGGTAGAGACACGCATGTAATTTTTAGATTTTAAAGCACAAAAAAAATAGTTTAAGTATTTTGCATTCAGTTGTGCTAAATCACCATCATCAAAGGTCCATTTGATAAAAGGAAGTTCAATTTTAATGCCATTAACAAGTCTAAAAGGTGCTTCATAACCATCTTTAACAAGCATTCACATGCGAAAACCAATAGAGTTTAACAACTACGACATGCGAGTTTTCCAAAAATCAAAAGGTATGTTATCAAATAATAGTGGTCATGTGATTGAATATCCTTCAGTGGTGTTTCTATTACCAAAGTTAGCCATAGATCAAATTCAAAAGTTTTTTAAAACTTAATTTTATGAATCCCGCTCTGATACCACTTAAAAGTTTGATAGGGATGTTAAGCCCTTAAGAACTAGCCCAAGGTTAACCAACAGGGGGGTGAATTGGTAATTTTAAAATTTCTTAAGCAAAAATGATTTTGAAAATCTTTTCAAATGTTTTAAAATAATTTCAATTTTGCGATGATGTGCAGATGTTTAACAAAACAAACCAATAACCATAATCACACGATCATCAATAGAAAAATAAAGTGCTAAAAATAATAAGAAAGAACACACCAGATTTTATAGTGATTCAGTCAACATGACCTACGTCCATTCCCCGGAGCCTCCCCTCTAGCTATTACACTAAAATAAAGTGACTCTCCTTCTGCTCCCACATCAAGGTGGAGAAGCCTTTACAAAACTCCTTTTCACCAACCCGGTGAGGCATACAACCTGGACTCCTTTTGCTTCTTCCTAAAGTAGGCAGAGAACCTTACCTCCTTTACTTCCTCCTGAAGCAGGCAGAGAATCTTGATCTTTTTGCAAATAATCCTTCCACAGAGTCACCAAAAAGGACAAGGGATGACGACCAGAGAAGATGACTCAGATCCTTACTTGGAGCAATCTTTGTGAACACCTCATAAACTCCCCCTCATAAGATCCTCTCTCTCTCTCTCTCAAGGCTCTCTCAGGTAACGAATATGGAAAAAGATCTCAATGATAGAAGACAAGACATCTTAAATACAAAGGCTTAAAAATTGCCCTAAATTTAACTTGCCGTAAAAGATCATCCAGGATGATCGGGTCCTGTACGATTAGTACAAAATCACTCATATTAGTATGGATGACCTGGTTCCTCTGGATGATTAGAAGATAAAATTTGTTCTAATCATCCGGGATGATTCTATGATCGTCCGGGATGATTAGTGTAAAATAGGAATATCATCCAGAGGATAGTTTATGTCATCCAGGGCAACTTATGCTGGACGGTCTCAAAATCACTTGATCTCCTTGGATGATATCTATATCATCTTGTATGATTAAGTCAAAAATGCCAAAATCAACCTGCACATTGTTTGAGTCGTACAACCAAACCATGCTAGACAATGTCAAAATGACCTCATCATCCGGGATGATTTTTATATTGTCTCGTACGATTAGTGCAAAATTGGGAATATCATTTAGAGGATTATTCGGGTCGTCCAAGTGAAATACATTGGATGGTCTGAATTTTTAATTGATCATCCTGGATGATCTTACAATCATCTAGGATGATATGATCAAATCAATCTAACCTTAATTACTTTTCTTAATCACCAAACTGATTTAGGCATGATTATAATAGATTATCCAGGATGATACATGTATCATCCAAGACGATCAGACCAAAAATCTAAAAATAAAAACTTGCCTAATTTAGTCTAGTGGCTGAGAATTTTTGATTTGAGCATATCATCCTATACGATGGGTGTATTATCCAGGATGATCTATTTAATCAGACTGACTTAGCATAGTCGCCCTAATTAAAGTTTCTATTTTCATTAGATCACCCAGGATAATATTACTATCATCCAGGATGATATGAACAAAATAAAATAGAATTCCTAACTCATAAAAATCTCTCCTCGAATGTGTGTGTGCAAGGTTACTTAGCTGGGGGATCCTTTACATTACATTTGACTTAAGAAAGAAAAAACTTACATTTGAACACGCATAGACCCGATCTTGAGCTAACTTGATTTGCACTTGATCTTGCAGACCTGAAATGTTAGACAATCAAATAGAAATAGAAATGTTTATTATCATCAAAATTTTAATCCTTGAATCCAGATTCGCAACAGTTTGATCTCCAACCTCATCCTGCAAGGGGATTTTTTAACAGGGACTATATCAGGCTTAATAGCTAGCTTGTGGACTGTTACCTTTGGGTTTAAACTAGGCATCTCAACATAATTCAAAGCAAAGTAGTCTTTAAACTCTAATAGTAACTTGATATATTCTTGAGCCTCTGAATCTGATAATAAGGCACTATAAAAGATAGGCCTAGGCTCTGATTCAGTGCCTAAGTTAACCTCATACAGTTCATCTATGGCAAAAGTGGTGCCATCTTCGAACTCACCTGGAACACCAAGGACACTATCCTGAATATCTTCTAGGTCTTCTTCATCAGTAAGAGAAATAACAGGATATGAGTGAGGACAGCATGAATATTGGCATGAGTGAACAGATCCTTCTTAATATAACCCAAGCCTTGCTGGGTTTGAGGTATGTCAGTTTACCAAACATGGGCCTACTATAAAGCTCGTTCATCAGACCAAGTCAAAGAAATGACACCCCGCTCTATATAGCCTTCCATAATAGAAGAAAAGTAATGAGGGATATTTATAATCTCCTCACCTATAGCAGTCTCTATAGGACCCTAACTCTAAGGACCTAGTGGGCCACCTACACTGTGGGATAAAGAGGCACACTCACTAGCTCATGGAGCCATGAAGGATTTGTATAATGGAGGTACAGAAGGTTTGCTAGTCTGTAGCGAGCCACCAACACTAGTGGAAGGAGTAACAATAGATCCTTAACAAGACTCTTCGATTCTTATTCCACATATCTGATGGGAAGGAGATTTCGTGGTAGTAGTCTGACGTCAGGAGTCTACTTACTCATCTGAGCTACTATCAATAACTAAACCACCCTCAGGTATTAAGTTCCTACAAAAGGTAGGGAGCAAACTATAATCAATGAAATCTGGGGCTAGCAAGGGAATTGAATGATGAGGAACATCAATCATCTTGTCATCGAAAGAGTCAGACTCGACAGTCAATGAGGAAGTGTATAGGTGCGAGGGAGGAGGGATTTGAGTGTCGTAGTTTTGAAGTGAGCGAGTCAACTCTCTACCTCTACCTGTACCTCATCCTCCCCTACCTCTACTAGGGGAAACATTGTTCCTAACTACAAACTGAAAAGGAGATCTAACAGGATCTGTAGCTGAAATATCTACCTCAATACCAACCTGTGATGGACCCTACACTAGTAGTTGTATAGGACCCTGTATAGGTGACTATATAGGATCCTGTATAATACTAGAAGGTATCACTAGTGACTGGGTAGGAGGAGGTCTATGAGTCTTTTGAGGCATGTAATGCTTGGCATCATCATAAATAGAGAACTCGTGCATGATAAAGGGTTAAGTATCCCCAGGAATGGAATACTCCACATCATTCTTCATATATTTTATATATTGGTGTAAGGTAGAGGGCATCATTTCGTACTCATGAATCTAAGGCCTTCCTAAAAGGGCCCTGTATGAAGTATCAGCTTCAATAATATGAAACTTTACCTCAGTTAAGAAACTTCCAAACTTTAAAGGTAAGGTGATGGACCATAGAGCCAGTTGGCCTTGGTCATTAAAGCCTTTCAACATGATATTATCAAAAGCGAGCTTCAGATGACCTAGGGAGAGGCTCTTCAAAGTTTTAAAGCTAAGGATGTTAACTGAAGCCCCTTGGTCAATGAAGACACTATTCAACTCATAACCACTGATTTCAACGGTGACATACAAGAGATGATTGTGCTTGAAAGTTCCTAGGAGAAGATCCCATTCTGAAAAAGTAATGCATGGTATCTCTCTCAAATAGCATGCATCCCCAATAGACTCAGAAGCAAAGAAGGCTTGATAAGACTCTGGCTCAAGCAGCGCCTTCACTAGGGTCTCTCTCAAGTCAGGAGACATCATCAAAGCATCACAGATGCTGAGGAGGGAAGGAATTTTCCTTAAATGAGCTAACACATTATAATCAACCTCCATCTGAGGGCCTTTTCCTTTCTCCTTAAACTGCTCTTGGGAGGAAGGGATAAGATTATCCTGCTAGGTTATAATATTTTTATCTTTTTCTTCAGCATTCTTAGCTATCCTAGGTGAAAGGTCCTTCCCTGAATGTAAGTGAACTTCCTATATTTAATCATCCTTAATAGGAGATTTACTTGGTTCAGCGGTGATGGCTTGTGCTGGCTTTAAGGAGAGTGACTGGAGTTGGTTCTTAGATTTATCTCCTGAATCTATGTAACAATCACCCTTTGGGATATTAAATACAGGTTCTTCATCATACTCAAACTCATCATCACATACATAATCATTAACATTATAGGAAATATGTAAGACATCAGAAGATTGAGTGCTAAAAGAACTAAAATTAGAAGGAACATAACACTAAATGTAGCCAGAATCACCTTCTTCTATTATTTCATTATCAGTCAAAGGGAGAATAAAATCCTTCAGCATAAGTGCTTGAACGCATCCCATCTTCCCCTCGAAAGTTATAATAATCTTTTCTCTTTTATATATTTTCTGATTACATAAAGTAGAAAAAGAAATATGCTCAGTAGGCACTATAATATAAGAAGAAGAAGAAAAGGGCACTAGCGAAGTAACTGGGCGGGCAATTATCAACTTAGACTGGGAAGGTCTCCTCTTAACTACCTCAAAACACTGAACTACTTGCTTAATCATCTACTTTGTCTTCCAAGAGAGTGCTAGCTACCACTCTCCCTTCTAACTTCTGGGTGATCTGCTACCACTACTCTGACTGTCAATCTAACTATCACTAGAACCTGAAATCATCTAAACTATCTGAGTAGTCTTGCCCAGGGGCTGCACCAAATCACTATCCTGAAGGTGTATCTTCCCACTAGCCACGAGTCTCTGAACTCTATCCTTGAACACAGAGTAGTCCTCTATGACATGCCCAATATGTCTATAAAATGGATAATATAGTGGGTGGTCTGTCTATCCCTTCTCCTCCACTCTATTGTTTTTCGGGAATGTCAGGATGTTCTTCTTAACAAGAAATTTAAAAATCATCTGTACATTCTCCCTCTTAAAGGGGTATTCCTTACTAAGCTTCTTCTATAGGTACTGTTGACTCTCTGGAGTCCTACAGGAGGGTCTAGGCTATGCCACTGATTGACTAGGTGTGTACGACTACTATGGCGGTGCTGAACTGACCATAGGCCTCTTACCCTTATCTTGTGGCTCAAAAGTACTGTGTACTTCCCCCCTCCTAGATGGAGGTGCCCCTGAAGACTCTTACCGCTGAAGTCTATACAAAGGTTGACTCTAAACCTTAGGAGGGACTGCATCGAGTATGCTTTCCTATAAACTATTCACCTTCATCAATAACTTCTAGAAGGTTCTAATGCTAAAATCCTTCAAGTAGGGTGTTATGGGACCATTTATTTTTTTCAATAAGATCTCAACTATGTGCTGCTTCTATAACTGAGGGTCGCACTACAAACTGAGGTTCTTCCATCTGATTATATAATCTGGTAGAGTCTCATAGGGATGATGCCTGGCCACAACTAACTCTCCCACTATAACTCTATGCTCAGCACTGACAAATCTCTGAACAAATAATTGCTCTAACTCTACAAAGGTGCAGACTGAATCATTGGGGAGGTCGGCGTACCATACAAATACCACCCAAATTAAACTATTGATGAAAAACCTCAACATCAGAGTGTTGTTCCCTCCTATATTATAATATATGGCCCAATACTGAGCCATATGTTGCCTTGGGTTCCCAAACCTATCAAAGACTCTGAAATATGGAGGGAAAAAACTAGGGGGTAGGAATCCCGCTCATACTTAATTGGGTAAGGTCGCCCCCTGCTAACTACCTCTCCAGACTTCTTAGAGGAAATTGCCTGCTCAACTTTCTATGTAATCAAATCCTGAATCTACCCAACTGATAATTGCACTAACTTACTCTGGGCTAAAGTAGTGAAGGTAGTTGTTGTAGGTGCCACTGGAACTCCTCTCTGGACCCTTTCCACTCCTACAGGGTTTGGTGCTACTACAGGTGGTGCAATTGGCTCATCCCTAGACATAGTAGGAGTACCTATGCCTATAACTTTGGGCATGACCCCCAAGACTGTCAATTGAGCCATCATCGCTGTCAGGGCCCTAGCCATCTCTGCCATCTGAGTCTGTAACTATAAAACTATGCCATCTATCTCAATTAATTGGGGAGATCCACCAACTTCAGCCTCCCCTTGCTCATCATCATCATCTACCTCTCTCTGCTCATCTAAGTAGCCTTATCTAGTAATCACACACACTCGATGTATTGGTACATCTCCATCTGACTCCTTAAGTGTGTCATCCTTAAAGAGAGTCTGATAAAATGCCTCTATATATGGATCCATAGGGGAAGAGACCCTATGGGGGCTAGGAGCTGGAACTACTTCCCCTTTGATTGGTGAACCATCGAGAGGAACTATAATATCAACCTCTGCCACTATATCACAAACTATCAGAACTGCCTCTAATCCGGAGGGAACAACTATCTCTAATTGTCCAACTACCTGAACTGACTATACTGCCTCAATAGGAGAGTCTGTCTATCATCATCTCCTCACCCATCTACTACGACGAGACCCGATATGGGCAACTGACTGTTGAGGGGCCACCATAACTAAACTGAGCATGGGTCTAGGAGACTCTAATTGCTATCTCTTCCCATGATGATGTGGGCATCGTCCAATAACTATAGTAATTGTCTGAGGTCTAACTATCAGAACTGAACTGATAGGCTGCTTGGCTGGCTATCCACTCAGTCACCTATATCTCTTCCTCAAGGTTTACCTCTATCACTGAACAATTGCCTGAGAAATCTAACAGAGTAACCTCTCTCTACTGACAGGTCCTCTACCTCGCACTAAGCGGATAATGCTTTGAATCCTCTGAGAGAGGGCTCGAGCACCATCATCCATGGGGACCTTAACACATGGTAAAGCAATAGAAATTAGAGGGGCCACCATAATACGAGTGGCATCCTCCTCATCACCACTGTATGCTAGAGGAGAGAAGCATCCTCCCTGGACTACTTCTATCTCAGGAGCGACTATGACCACCGGGATAGGTATAACTGAAATTGGTTATGGTGCCCATAGCTCACGGACCACACTCCTCTGAACAGGCTCCTGGTGAGCCACTTACTCTGTCATCCACTGTCTATCTACCTCAGATATAACTAATCAGAGTCTTCTATTTCTATTCCTCTTGGCCCTTCTCCCAAGGCTGGAGGTGGAGGATGAAGGAACATCTGAACCCACTACCTGAGGGGTAGGGGGAACATGAGCTAAGGGAAGTGTCGGGGTCTGCTCAGTAGCCTCAGGGTGAGAGAATCAAGAAAAAAAAAGAAATCTAATGGGAGGAGGGCGAAGGGGCCTCGGTCTGGGCACCCCTTCCTAGAGGAAGGGGAAGGAGGGGGAACCCGAACACGAGCGACCTTCACTAGAGTAATGAAAGGAACAACTACTGCTTGCCGATGTTGAGAGGTCAGAGAAGTCTAAACAACTGGCATGGTGGGTGCTTGTCCCTGAACCACTGGATGAGTAGGTTGAACAGTGAGTGGTCTAGACACTGGCTGCCTAACCATAGGGTGCACTAGCTACACATGAATAGGAGTAGGACAAGCAGGTACTCGAGCTGTCCATTGAGTAATAGGATATCCAAAAGGGTGTATGGTTGTGCAACCTCTCCTCTGGGGAGGAGAAAAGGTGGCAGCCTCGGCAGGGGTCAGCCCGCCAAGAGTGACGAAGGCCGAGTAAATGAAGGAACCAAAAGTAATTCCTCCAGTAGGAGGACTAGTTAACGGGAACTCAGGGAGTGTCACCTATACATCCAAACTGAAGCTGAAAGTAACATAAGGAATGAAGGGATCCATGGCACTATCTGCCAAGAAAGAGAAAAAATAGAAATTTAGAAGATTAGTATGAGAAGAAATGTTGGATAAGGGACGGAATGACCTAGATGGCCAGAAGGAAAAGAAGAAGACTTGGGAGAACCCTTAGCTAAGAAGAAAGAATGATCCTAACATAGGAAGAACCCTAACTAAGAGTGTAATGGACCTAATCTAAGGAGTACTAATCTCGGAGTACACACGAGATAGGATAATATATAATCCAAAGATAGAGAGAGAAACCTATCCCACCGTAGTTGCCAAATACCTATGAACCTCTAAAAGGACACTGTCGTACAGGGGATAAAATATAGAGGGTATGATCGCACTATCCCAGGGGATAAAATGATCGCAGGCCTCTGCGCTCTTCACAAGCGGGCCAATGGGAGGGCAGATTAGATTGTACATACGATTAACCATTGAAGATAGCAGCTTTCGCATACGCACCTCAATGGATAATAATATGCATAACCTGATTAGAACAACGGGTTTCCCCCACCCAATATATCAGCCCAAGTGGGGTTTATTTGATGGTGGAATTTGGTTTCCCACGGGCGTATGCCCCCTTGGTTAATTATATCTCAAGCTGAGGCTAGAGAAGACTCTCGATTAAGGATCCTACATTATTCTTTCAAATGGAATTAGCATATTGAGAGAAGACTACGAAATCCTACTCAAAGGGGTAGAAAGATTTAACTTGGCTTAGTCAATACACACAGCTCAAATTAGCATCTGGAGGGCCTAACGTAATGAGAAGAAATTAGAGAAAAGAAAATCTAGCACACAAAGCATACATGAGAGAAGGATGGAGGTGGCATCAACTATGTGATGTGGATAGGTAGGATTTATAACCCTAAAGAATAGGGAACTTACCCATCGATTAGGCGTACTACAAGACACCGAGTATACCAGCATTGGGGAGCCAGCTAACCACTTGTCAATTTAAAACCATGAATCCAGTCATTTTTTATGAAAAAGTGGTAGGGTGGCTTAATTTTGGAATCGAAGGCCAACATCTAAAGAAGTTCCTAAGTGACCTTGTATATATATAGGGTGAAAATGCTAAATCCAATACAATTAAAGTTTTAAACTCTTTTAAATTAATTTCTAATGCAATGCATGCTGATCGACTTGATTAAATTCTTAAAATGTCTATGAAGCAGTTTTAAAAAGGTTTAAAAATAGGTTTTATCCTAAAGTGCTCAGACTCCCCTTTATAAATCTACACCCTCATAGGCCAGGTGGTCTGCCAAAACCCGTAGGTAGGGAGCAGCCTAATAAATGGAAAGAATAATGCAACAAGCATGATATGAGAACTCTCGGTGGTTCTGGGCTTACTTTTTAAAAGCGTTAGAGTTTCTATGTTATCTTAAAAATTTTATTTTAATTTAAGTTGAAGAATTTTTGTGTGTACTAATGAGCCTCCAATCGAATCCAAGCTAAACAAAATAATGACATACAATCGCTAAGAAACTAAGAAAAAGTAGGCAATCCTATAGGTAATCAGTTTAAATCAAACACATCAGATAATTAAATTAATTAGTTAAATATCTATAGGCCAACTACCCTTTATTACAAACCAGGGTCTATAAAAAAGTAAAGTGGCCAGGCACCACTGACAACAACCAAGATTTCTAATCCTAGGACAGACGCAAGTGACTTTGAGTGGGATACTCTTTATCTTCAACTTCTCGGTCTTCTCTTCTTCAAGCTCCTCGGTCTTCTTTTCTTCAGGCTCCTTGAATTTGTTGTAGCTGGATACCCATTGTGGAGAAGAAAAACTCTCCCCCAAAGGGGAGGTTATCCCTTCCACCTTGGGTAGTAAAATGATCTAAATTTAGACTTCCAAATAGAAAAGGACTATCCTAATAATAGGTGTCCTTTTCACTTTGGAATCTAACGTTTGGATCCATGTATCCCCACTCAAATGTACACTTTCATAACTCTTAATAATGTTACAAATGAATTATATTAAAATGAAATAAAAATTTTAGACTCTCCTGCAAGGTTATCCTAAGCAGTTAAATAAAATAGAACATCCCAAGTAGTTATAAATATATGGAAATAATATACTCATGCCAGCCATACTTGACCATGCTCTTTAATTCATTTAAGTGCAAAACATTTGGAGCACCTGTAGCAGTTATATTTATGATTTATTTTTAACCCTCATTTATGTTGAGGGGTAAGGAGCTGAAGCACCTATAACAAGCATTTTTATAATTCTATATTTATTATTTTAGCCCCCCCTTTTTATTAGTGCTACATAAGTATGCCACCTGCAGAAGACACTGTACGTATCAAAAATTGCTCATAACCTATGGATAATCTATCTCCCATCACATCAATCCATGGAATGCAATAAAAGTAAACAAACACATCAATTAATTTTTAATCACAGCATGCAGTGAAAACCCAGAAAACTCGGCACACAGCTGTAAGGTAAATACCAGCCTAGCCTAGGGCTAGAAGTGGTGCCCTAGCAAATAATTCTATGTGTGTGTAAAAGGCTGTGTAGCTGAGGTGGATCCTAAGCTAGGTAGTTAGTTGAAGTTTTCTAATGTTCGAGTTTGTTGAAGGTCTAAGGGAGAGGTTTAGGTTTGAGTTTAAATATTAATGTGTTAAAGATTAAATTAGGTGTGTTTTAATAATTAGGTGATTACTACCTGTGTTTCTCACTGAGGCCATGGAGTTTATTTCATTTTCTTTGGGGCTAAGTCAATAGCCTCGTAGGCCTTGGTTACCCAATAGTAATCGGGATTGATTAAATTAATTTAGTTAGTTAGAGGTTAAATAAGAGAGTGTATTAAATGATTTATTATCAGTTTAGGAGGTCAACATAATTCTTAGAGTGATGTTATCTGATGTTTAGGTTGAGTTAATGAGTTTTAGAAGGTTCAGCGCCAACCTACCCGCTAAGTCGAAGGGGGTTAAAAGTTGACTTTTTGATTAAAAGTGATTCATAAATAGTTAGCATTTTTATAAAATAATATACCTTAACCCAATCAATTAGACTATAAGCATGCTCAATTTGGATTTTTCTACATTAAGTTATGAATTTTTGAAGTTTTGTCCTGATTTTTTTGACTTAAGTTTGATCGGATTGTTGATTTTTTTATTTAAGTAAGTTTCTAGAATCCTAATATTTTTAATAAATATTGGATTTTAATATGAGTTGAATTCCTTTTAGTTTTCCCAATTTGTAAATTTTCTAGAATTAGTTATGAATTTTCAAATCTTGTGTGATTAATGAATTTTTAAAATTATTTAATTAAGGGCTCTTTTAGGGGGTTCGCTCCAAATCACCTCCAAACCTCTTGGAATCACCTCCAAAGGTCAGGAATGACCCAAGGAGATGTTCCCAAGTGTTTGGGGAAATATAGAATTTTAATAATTTTTAATTATTAGAATTTTTTGAAGTTGTTGGGTCCTATTTAGGGGGGAAATTAGGGTTCATTAATTAAGGGGCTTAAAGGTCCCTAAAATTTCAAGAAAATTTTGGGAGGTTTAAGATGTCACTAAGTTTGATTTTTTCAAGTTTCAAGTCAATTAGGGTTCTACCCTATCTCCTAGAATTTTTCTAAGTTCACTAGACAGGTCTTTAAATATTGTCCTTAGGGTGTCACTACGTTAAGTAGGTTTAAATCAGATTTGAGACTAACCCTTAGGATAACATAGAGGGGAAATGTAGGAAACATAAACACACCAAGTCCTTAGATCTAGGAGAGCCTAAGCTAAGTGCTCATGCGTCCTACACATGCAAAAGATAACTAAATAACGACTAAGTATGATTATCGATGTGATTAATAGATGATTAGAGCCTAATTATCTACTAATCCTTCCCACATGAATGCTATTCACATGCTTTATCCATGTTTAAAATTCCACTAGTGAATCTCTCAAAATTAAGATATTTATTAACATATGTAATTTCAAAATACTTAAAATATATATATATTAAATATAGATGTAAATATACAAGTTTAAAAATAATATGGTTAAAAATATTTCAATTTGTATTTATGAGAGATCCACTAGCCATCCAAGGAGGTTTCAAAATAATATTTAATTTAAAAATAATTTTTAATTTTAAAATAATTAACATATATATTAATAACTTAAATAATAATTAAATAGTTAAGTAAATAATAGATAAATAATAATAGAAAAATAAGTTTTGACTCCTAAAATCAATCTTAAATTAAAATTTATAATTTTTTGAAAATTTTGAGGTATTATACGTCAAAATCCGATTTCAAAATGAATTAGATATGAATTTTTGAAGTTTAATGTATTTAAAAGAATTTTCAAATAACTTAAAATAATTATTAATTAAAAAAATCATTAAATTAAAATAAATTAATTATCCAAGTTTTTGAATTTAAAATATTTTAAAATGACTTTACTTGAATAAAATTATTTAAATTTAATTTAATTTAATAGTAATTTAAATATTTAAATATATATAATTAATAAGAAAAAGAAAATTATTTAAAATAATAACATGTTAAATTATTAATTTTAATTTAAAATTATATAATAAAGTAAAATAAGATTTCTAAGTTTAAAGTGAATAAATATATTTTATAAATAATAATAATAATAATAATAATAATTTAAAATAATAATAATCATCATCATAATCATAATAATATTAATGATAATAATAATAAATAATAATAACTTAAAAGTAATAATAATAATAATAATAATAATAATAATTTAAAAATAATAACAATAAGAATAATTAAAATAATAGTAAAGATAATGATAATAATAATAAGAGAGTAAAAATAATAATAATAATAACAAAAATATTAAGAAGAAGAATAATAATAATAATAATAATAATAATATAAAAAATAAAAATATTATTAATAATAATAATCAACATAATATTTTTTATATTTTTTAAATAATTTTAAATTAATTTTCTGAATTTTTTTATTTAAAAAAACATTTAAAAATAAGTTTTAAAATTAATTTTAATTAAGAAAACATTGGCGAGCCACGTGGTGGCTTCTAGTTGGCTCCCGCAACCGTGGGCAATCATTGCCTGGCGGCACGATGATTGCACCGTCAGCAATGATTGCTGTATGATTGTAGAAATCAAACCCACTGACGTGACATCCACTTAGCCACGTTAGCGGCCGCGGAGCGCCGTCTGATCTCTCGTGGTTTCGAGTGGACGGTCGTGATGAAGCCATACATAGTGGAAGCCGTAGGATCGGATCCGCGGTCGATCTGAACTGCGGAGCGGCGGGATCTTGATCGTTGCTTGTAAGATCAACGGTCTTGATTTCACATAGTTACATGCGGACATAACCTGAAACCCCAACATATTTTTCACTTTGTTCTCTCGATCGAGTGAACCAAATTAAATGAAATTTCAAACGTAGGCCCTAGGAGTGAAGAGCATTCGTGTGGGACCAAAATTGTGATCTAAAATGTGGTGTATGAAAAGCTATTTAGATCTAGGTTTTGTGACCTAGGTTAAGGGTTTTTGAGAGATTATACCATTGGATCTTTAGGATTTAAGTTTGGTTGAGCTTGTAGATTGTCCACATATGTTTCTCTAGTTAAAACTGCAACCAAATGAGCTCTCGATTGAACAAAATCCTTCTTGGGGCATTTATAACCTCGGTTGGTTGGAAACTCGACGCCAGCAGGTGTTTGACGGTGGGGTTTCACTTAGGAATAGTGGAGTAAGGCTGTGGGAGCTCTCACACTAAATCTGCCAAGGTTGTGGGAGCTTGGGGAGACTTAGAGAGAGGGAAAGAGCAAAAGTTTCCTAACACAAACCCTAAACTCCCTATTTATAACCCTAGGCTATAGATGAACAGCCAAGATCGACTCTAGGGATAATTAGGAGGGAAAATAAGCCTCCTTGGCCGTGGGTTGCATTAGGGATCATTAGGAAGGAATTAATTACATTAAATAGGGTTTAAATACACTTAAATGGGTCAAATTGACCCATTAAGACTTGGGTTGACTAAGTCAAAGCTTGACTTGATCAACTTGATTAATTAGGTCAGGGATGGTGAAGGATTGTGTTACGACTCGGGCTCACAAGTTTCTGTTTTGATGATAACAAACATTATGGCTCACATCTTCTAATATTTGGAATGTATATTTATTTGTGTGTGTACTAACATTTCAGGAACAGCATGCATCAATACAAGAAAGATTCAAGACTCAAGAATGAGTAGAATAGGCTTTATTGTATTTCTCATTGGTGTATTTTTGAATTCCTTGAGTCAAGTCCTGTAATGGTATATGTTTATTTATGACCATGTGTACACATACTTAGGGGGAGTGAGATCCTGTCAAAACCAGAAGTTCAACTTTTGAACAAATCATACTGGACGATTTTTGATCGTCCAGGATGATCTGTTCATTAAACTAATCATCCTGGACGATCCAATATGATCTCAAAACCCTAGCCGCCACAATAATTTAGGCAAGGATTTAAGAGTCAAAATTTATTCTAATCATCCTGGACGATCTATATATCGTACTGGACGATTTGAGCAAAATTTGTTCTGATCGTCCTGGACTATCCCAGGATCGTACGGGACTATCAGGTCAAATTCTGCACATCGTCCTGGACGATCCTGCGATTGTCTTGGACGATTTTTGGCGACAGAATTGAGTTTCTAGGGTTTTCTGAAGCCGTCTTTTGGAGCACATCGTCCTGGACGATACTGCGATCGTCCTGGATGATTTTTGGCAGCAGAATTGAGTTTTTAGGGTTTTCTGAAGCCGTCTTTTGGAGCACATCGTCCTGGACGATCTTTGCCGCCAAAACTAATTTGGAAGGGTTTTTAGAGCTCTTTATTTAAGCTTTCTCAAGGCACTTGATAGGTGTCTTTGGCAGCCATTGAGGCTTCATTCTTTTGGAGAAAACTTGAAGAGAGAGCTTGAAAGGGAGAGAGGAAAGGGTGGAGTTTGAGAGGGAGAAGAGCCTGGGAAGGGGGTTTCTCGAGGGAGTGTGAGGGGGTTCACACGGTTGCTCTGGCAGGCTTGCACCTAAGTACCATCGGATTCAAGGCTTGTCTCGAAGGAAGTTTTGGGAAGAAGAAGTGCTCTTTGGTGTCAAAGGACCCGGCTACTCCGCCGCACCGGGGAAGGTGGAAGTGATTTTGTAAGGGCTTCTCCGCCTAGCTGTGGGGGCTGAATGAGAGACACTTTTGGTTTAGTGCAATACTTGGAGGGTGCCTCCGAGGAGTGGACGTAGGTCAGGTTGGACCGAACCACTATAAATCCGGTGTGTTCTTTCTTATTATTTTTCTGCACTTTATTTTGTTGTGATTATCTGCTTGGGTGATATCTGTGATTGGTCTTTTTATCGTTGTTTTAATTCGTTTCCGTTGCACGTTATAAAAAGATTTTTGTTTTGTTTCAAATATCCAATTCACCCCCCCTCTTGGTTAGTCTCGGGACTAGTTCACTAGGGCTTAACATCCCTATCGAACTTTCAAGTGGTATCAGAGCGGGATTCAAAATTTAAGTTTAAAAACTTTTGAATTCGATCTATAGCTAATTTTTGTAATCGTAATATAGTGGAAGGATATTCAATCACCCGGCCACCTTTATTTGAAAATATTACTTTTGATTTTTGGAAAATCCGTATGTCTACTTTCTTGAAATCTATTGATTATTGCATGTGGCATATGATTCAAATTAGTTATTCTGCACCGTCACGTATTGTAAATGAAATTAAAATTGATATTCCCTTTTCTGAATGGAGTAGAACAGATTAGATCAATGCTCAATTAAATGCTAAATGTTTAAATTGTTTTTTCTGTGCTTTGAATTCTGATGATTGTATGTTAATATCTGCATGCACTTCTGGCAAAGAAATCTGGGATAAATTATGCACTAGATATGAAGGTACTTGCGAAATCAAGCAATCTAGGCTAAATATGTTAATGCATGATTATGAACTTTTTAGCATGAAACCTTATGAAACGATCTTGGACATGTTTACTAGGTTTTCTCAAATTGTGACATCATTATATGCTTTAGGAAAAGAACTTTCAAATTTTGAAAAAGTTAATAAAATCCTACGTTCTCTACTTGCTAAATTTAATGCCAAAGTTATTTCAATTTCTGAATCAAAAAATTTGAATGAATATTCTATTGATAATTTGATTGGCTTACTCATTGCCTACGAGCAAGGTTTGGGTCAAAAGCTTTTGGATGCAGATAAAACGATAGTGCTGAAAACTGAAGACATTGGAAAAAACAACTCAGAAAGTGATGAAAGTGAAGAGTTAGCATCAGCAACAAACAAATTGAAAAATCTACTAAGGCACAAACATCAACACCAAAAGTGGAACAAAGATAAAAATGGTAAGAATGTAAAGTTTTCTTCTGATGTTATTTATTTTGGATGTAGGAAGCCTGGACATATGAAAAATCAGTGCCCGAACTTAAGAACCCTTCCTAAAAAGGAAAAGGGTAAAGCTAAGCAAATTATAATAAGGGCTGATAATGCAAAATGAAAAATGTCCTGGGCAGATCTAGCTTCTGAATCATCAGATCAGGAGCAAGCTGATGTAAATTAATGTTCTTTTTTTGTGTTTATATTTTTTGTTTTATTTTTTTTTTGTTACTATTATTTTATTCATTGTGTTTTCTATGTTTTAGTATTTTTGTTTTTCCTTTTAAAAATTTTTTTTTGATGTTTTTTATTATTCCTCTGATCAAGCACACACATAACCCCTCTTGTTTTAAATCATTTTTTTTAAGATCTTATTTTCTAAAAATAGAAAATTTACCTCCTGTATTTTCTAAAGACTTTGTTAGTTGTGGTTGATTTCTCTAAAATCAAGTAAAGGAAGGAAACTCTTGATTTTGTCTCTCTATCTCATTTCTTTGAATAAGGCTATCTTACTTTTGAGTCAAAATCTGTTTCAGATTATAAATTGATTTTTGAAATTAAAACTTTTTTCATCTCCTAACATTTTTTCTATCTCATAGGAATCTTTTGCAAATTATTGAACCAACTTCAAGATTATCTTATTCAGGTTGTTCGCCTTTATCATAAGAATAAAGTTTGCTGATTTTAAAGATTTAGAAAGGAGGCAATCAAAAGATGCGTAGTGCGCCAAACAAATTAAAAAGAGGCACAAAATGAGCCCAAAACTGAAAAGATGCAAAATTGCTAAATTGAATACACAAAGTGTATCAAAAATTAAAAGATGCGCAAAGCGCCAAACAAATTAAAAAAGAGGCACAAAATTAGCCCATAAAAGCTGCTTCCATTCTTATAAATCTCTAAAGTTTATAAAACTCTTATGACTTTTTGATAGATTCGTTACTTGAGTTTAAAAATCAAGATTTTTTTATTCATTACTTTGCATCAATCTTCTATTAGATGTATTTCATGAAAGGAGTTTTGAAAGATTTTTGTTTCCTTATCTAATTTGTTCCTTGATTTAGATATTGACTTAAAAAGTTTTTTCGCCTTTTTAAAAAAAAACCTGAGTTTGGATTCACATTTTCTTATTCTCTAACCTTTCTGGGTTCAAAGAAGTCAATTCATGTCTTACTAAGTTTTGGAGAACCTTAAGAGGTGACTTTTCAAATTTTTGCTCCTCCTCTTTTTGATAATGTCAAAGGGGGAGAACGTACTGTTGTATTTATGATGTTTTTTATGTACTGTTGTATTTGTGATATTTATTTTTGTGTTGTTTGTTTTACATCATATTGTTGTTGCAGTTATTTTAAAAATTAAAAAAAAAGAAGAAAGTATTTCTCCCTGTTTTTAAAAGACTTTTTCTTAGTGAGGGGGAGATTAGGAGAAAATATCTTTTTTGCAAATTCAACCAGTAATGTTTGCCATCATCAAAAAGGGGGAGATTGTTACGACTCGGGCTCATAAGTTTCTATTTTGATGATAACAAACATTATGGCTCACATCTTCTAATATTTGGAATGTATATTTATTTGTGTGTGTACTAACATTTCAGGAAAAGCATGCATCAATACAAGAAAGATTCAAGACTCAAGAATGAGTAGAATAGGATTTATTGTATTTCTCATTGGTGTACTTTTTAATTCCTTGAGTCAAGTCCTGTAATGGTATATGTTTATTTATGACCATGTGTACACATACTTAGGGGGAGTGAGATCCTGTCAAAACCAGAAGTTCAACTTTTAAACAAATCGTACTGGATGATTTTTGATCGTCCAGGATGATCTGTTCATTAAACTAATCACCCTGGACGATCCAATATGATCTCAAAACCCTAGCCGCCACAATAATTTAGGCAAGGATTTAAGAGTCAAAATTTGTTCTACTCGTCCTGGACGATCTATATATCGTACTGGACGATTTGTGCAAAATTTTTTCTGATCGTCCTGGACTATCCCAGGATCGTACGGGACTATCAGGTCAAATTCTGCACATCGTCCTGGATGATTTTTGGCGATAGAATTGAGTTTCTAGGGTTTTCTGAAGCCGTCTTTTGGAGCACATCGTCCTGGACGATATTGCGATCGTCCTGGACGATCTTTGGCAGCAGAATTGAGTTTTTAGAGTTTTCTGAAGCCGTCTTTTGGAGCACATCATCCTGGACGTTCTTTGCCGCCAAAACTAATTTGGAATGGTTTTTAGAGCTCTTTATTTAACATTTCTCAAGGCACTTGATAGGTGTCTTTGGCAACCATTGAGGCTTCGTTCTTTTGGAGAAAACTTGAAGAGAGAGCTTGAAAGGGAGAGAGAAAAGGGTGGAGTTTGAGAGGGAGAAGAGCCTGGGAAGGGGGTTTCTCGAGGGAGTGTGAGGGGGTTCACACGGTTGCTCCGGCAGGCTTGCACCTAAGTACCATCGGATTCAAGGCTTGTCTCGAAGGAAGTTTTGGGAAGAAGAAGTGCTCTTTGGTGTCAAAGGACCCGGCTACTCCGCCGCACCGGGGAAGGTGGAAGTGATTTTGTAAGGGCTTCTCCGCCTAGCTGTGGGGGCTGAAGGAGAGACACTTTTGGTTTAGTGCAATACTTGGAGGGTGCCTCCGAGGAGTGGACGTAGGTCAGGTTGGACCGAACCACTATAAATCCGGTGTGTTCTTTCTTATTATTTTTCCGCACTTTATTTTGTTGCGATTATCTGCTTGGGTGATCTCTGTGATTGGTCTTTTTATCGTTGTTTTAATTCGTTTCCGCTGCACGTTATAAAAAGATTTTTATTTTGTTTCAAATATCCAATTCACCCCCCCTCTTGGTTAGTCTCGGGACTAGTTCACTAGGGCTTAACATCCCTATCGAACTTTCAAGTGGTATCAGAGCGGGATTCAAAATTTAAGTTTAAAAACTTTTGAATTCGATCTATGGCTAATTTTTGTAATCGTAATATAGCGGAAGCATATTCAATCACCCGGCCACCTTTATTTGAAAATATTACTTTTGCTTTTTGGAAAATTCGTATGTCTACTTTCTTGAAATCTATTGATTATCGCATGTGGCATATGATTCAAATTGGTTATTCTGCACCGTCACGTATTGTAAATGAAATTAAAATTGATATTCCCTTTTCTGAATGGAGTAGAACAGATCAGATCAATGCTCAATTAAATGCTAAATGTTTAAATTGTTTTTTCTGTGCTTTGAATTCTGATGATTGTATGTTAATATCTGCATGCACTTCTGGCAAAGAAATCTGGGATAAATTATGCACTAGATATGAAGGTACTTGTGAAATCAAGCAATCTAGGCTAAATATGTTAATGCATGATTATGAACTTTTTAGCATGAAACCTTATGAAACGATCTTGGACATGTTTACTAGGTTTTCTCAAATTGTGACATCATTATATGCTTTAGGAAAAGAACTTTCAAATTTTGAAAAAGTTAATAAAATCCTATGTTCTCTACTTGCTAAATTTAATGCCAAAGTCATTGCAATTTCTGAATCAAACAATTTGAATGAATATTCTATTGATAATTTGATTGGCTTACTCATTGCCTACGAGCAAGGTTTGGGTCAAAAGCTTTTGGATGCAGATAAAACGATAGTGCTGAAAACTGAAGACATTGAAAAAAACAACTCAGAAAGTGATGAAAGTGAAGAGTTAGCATCAGCAACAAACAAATTGAAAAATCTACTAAGGCACAAACATCAACATCAAAAGTGGAACAAAGATAAAAATGGTAAGAATGTAAAGTTTTCTTCTGATGTTATTTGTTTTGGATGTAGAAAGCCTGGACATATGAAAAATCAGTGCCCGAACTTAAGAACCCTTCCTAAAAAGGAAAAGGGTAAAGCTAAGCAAATTATAATAAGGGCTGATAATACAAAACGAAAAATGTCCTGGGCAGATCTAGCTTCTGAATCCTCAGATCAGGAGCAAGCTGATGTAAATTAATGTTCTTTTTTTGTGTTTATATTTTTTGTTTTATTTTTTTTTTGTTACTATTATTTTATTCATTGTGTTTTCTGTGTTTTAGTATTTTTGTTTTTCCTTTTAAAAAAATTTTTTTGATGTTTTTTATTATTCCTCTGATCAAGCACACACATAACCCCTCTTGTTTTAAATCATTTTTTTTTAAGATCTTATTTTCTAAAAATAAAAAATTTACCTCCTGTATTTTCTAAATACTTTGTTAGTTGTGGTTGATTTCTCTAAAATCAAGTAAAGGAAGGAAACTCATGATTTTGTCTCTCTATCTCATTTCTTTGAATAAGGCTATCTTACTTTTGAGTCAAAATCTATTTTAGATTATAAATTGATTTTTGAAATTAAAACTTTTTTCATCTCCTAACATTTTTTCTATCTCATAGGAATCTTTTGCAAATTATTGAACCAACTTCAAGATTATCTTATTCAGGTTGTTCGCCTTTATCATAAGAATAAGGTTTACTGATTTTAAAGATTTAGAAAGGAGGCAATCAAAAGATGCAGAGTGCACCAAACAAATTGAAAAGAGGCACAAAATGAGCTCAAAACTGAAAAGATGCAAAATTGCCAAATTGAATACACAAAGTGTATCAAAAATTAAAAGATGCGCAAAGCGCCAAACAAATTGAAAAAGAGGCACAAAATTAGCCCATAAAAGCTGCTTCCATTCTTATAAATCTCTAAAGTTTAAAAAACTCTTATGACTTTTTGATAGATTCATTACTTGAGTTTAAAAATCAAGATTTTTTTATTCATTACTTTGCATCAATCTTCTATTAGATGTATTTCATGAAAGGAGTTTTGAAAGATTTTTGTTTCCTTATCTAATTTGTTCCTTGATTTAGATATTGACTTAAAAAGTTTTTTCGCCTTTTTAAAAAAAACCTGAGTTTGGATTCACATTTTCTGATTCTCTAACCTTTCTGGGTTCAAAGAAGTCAATTCATGTCTTACTAAGTTTTGGAGAACCTTAAGAGGTGACTTTTCAAATTTTTGCTCCTCCTCTTTTTGATAATGTCAAAGGGGGAGAACGTACTGTTGTATTTATGATGTTTTTTACGTACTGTTGTATTTGTGATATTTATTTTTGTGTTGTTTGTTTTACATCATATTGTTGTTGTAGTTATTTTAAAAATTAAAAAAAAAGAAGAAAGTATTTCTCCCTATTTTTAAAAGACTTTTTCTTAGTGAGGGGGAGATTAGGAGAAAATATCTTTTTTACAAATTCAACCAGTAATGTTTGCCATCATCAAAAAGGGGGAGATTGTTACGACTCGGGCTCACAAGTTTCTGTTTTGATGATAACAAACATTATGGCTCACATCTTCTAATATTTGGAATGTATATTTATTTGTGTGTGTACTAACATTTCAGGAACAGCATGCATCAATACAAGAAAGATTCAAGACTCAAGAATGAGTAGAATAGGCTTTATTATATTTCTCATTGGTGTACTTTTTAATTCCTTGAGTCAAGTCCTGTAATGGTATATGTTTATTTATGACCATGTGTACACATACTTAGGGGGAGTGAGATCCTGTCAAAACCAGAAGTTCAACTTTTAAACAAATCGTACTGGACGATTTTTGATCGTCCAGGACGATCTGTTCATTAAACTAATCATCCTGGATGATCCAATATGATCTCAAAACCCTAGCCGCCACAATAATTTAGGCAAAGATTTAAGAGTCAAAATTTGTTCTAATCGTCCTGGACGATCTATATATCATACTGGATGATTTGTGCAAAATTTGTTCTGATCGTCCTGGACTATCCCAGGATCGTACGGGACTATCAGGTCAAATTCTGCAAATCGTCCTGGACGATCCTACGATCGTCCTAGATGATTTTTGGCGACAGAATTGAGTTTCTAGGGTTTTCTGAAGCTGTCTTTTGGAGCACATCATCCTGGACGATACTGCGATCGTCCTAGACAATCTTTGGCGGCAGAATTGAGTTTTTAGGTTTTTCTGAAGCCGCCTTTTGGACCACATCGTCCTGGACGATCTTTGCCGCCAAAACTAATTTGGAAGGGTTTTTAGAGCTCTTTATTTAAGCTTTCTCAAGGCACTTGATAGGTGTCTTTGGCAACCATTGAGGCTTCGTTCTTTTGGAGAAAACTTGAAGAGAGAGCTTGAAAGGGAGAGAGGAAAGGGTGGAGTTTGAGAGGGAGAAGAGCCTGGGAAGGGGGTTTCTCGAGGGAGTGTGAGGGGGTTCACACGGTTGCTCCGGCAGGCTTGCACCTAAGTACCATCCGATTCAAGGCTTGTCTCGAAGGAAGTTTTGGGAAGAAGAAGTGCTCTTTGGTGTCAAAGGACCCGGCTACTCCGCCGCACCGGGGAAGGTGGAAGTGATTTTGTAAGGGCTTCTCCGCCTAGCTGTGGGGGCTGAATGAGAGACACTTTTGGTTTAGTGCAATACTTGGAGGGTGCCTCCGAGGAGTGGACGTAGGTTAGGTTGGACCGAACCACTATAAATCCGGTGTGTTTTTTCTTATTATTTTTCCGCACTTTATTTTGTTGTGATTATCTGCTTGGGTGATATCTGTGATTTGTCTTTTTATCGTTGTTTTAATTCGTTTCTGCTGCACGTTATAAAAAAATTTTTGTTTTGTTTCAAATATCCAATTCACCCCCCCTCTTGGTTAGTCTCGGGACTAGTTCACTAGGGATTAACATCCCTATCGAACTTTCAGATTGGGCAAAGGATCATATTTGAAATAATTTAGAATTAATTTGGAACCATTTGGGCTTGATGGGTCAACCTGGGTTGACCTGGTCAACCAGGTTGATCCAAGGCATGAGTCTGAGCTCAGGAGACCAAGTATGGCTTATGACACCCAATGGAGGTAGGGAATTGAGTCCAAGAAGGGCCTAAATTGGTTAGGATTGGATCTAGGCTCATTAGGGATTAATGGGTCAGCCTAGGTTGACCTGGTACAGTGGCTAAAGGGGCGACAGTGACCTCCATCTTAGAGATGGGGGAGTTAACTCCTAACCCTAAAGCAATCTCAACTAAGGGGAAATCCCTTTGTATTCCGACAGACAGATCAATCATTTCTTCTCCATCGACTGATAACTTTAAGTTTTGGAATTCCATTTCAAATTGGATTAAATTACTATAAGTGATTCCTTCTACTATCTATGGAGAAGATGAGTTTCCTAGCCATTTAAATGCTCGATTTCCTGGAATTAAGAAAATGTATTTTGAATTAGTTAATTTTAAAATCAAATTTGAATTTTGGATTTGATTAATTTTATTCAAAATTTTATAATTCAATCTTGTCAAGTTTACATTCAACACGGTGGTTCATAAAATTGACGAGGAGAACTTAAGAGTTGAACTTGACTATCTCGCTACACCAATTGACTTGGAGCAAAATGTCAAAGCTAGAATTTGAATTTGAAATTAAAGTTAAATTTGAAGTTAAAATCAAACTTGAATTCAATGTAGAAGTTGAATTTGGCTAAAGGTTGAAAGTGAACTGATTTCCTTTAAATTTTGAAACTCAACACATTGAGTTTCACTCAAATGTGCAGGTTTACAAAATTTGATTAGAAGATCTCAAGAATTGGCTCAACTTTTTGATCCCCCCAAGTAACTTGGGGGAGAAATGTCAGAGCCCAGGGAATTAGATTTAAAGTTGCAATAACTATATTAGACTACGAGTGAGCAACAAGTATATGGTAATGATGATTGAATCTGGATGATTTTGAAAAGATTTGAAAGTTTGAAAATCCGACAGTATCTCCCTTAATTTTTGAAAATTAATAGGTTGAACTTGCATTCAACGTAAAGGTTTACAACTTTTTTTTAGAGAGATTTCAAGAAGTAGACTTGACTCTTTCACCCTGACGAAATGTTTAGGAATAAAATGTCAAAGCTTGACTTTACCAAAAGGATTGAAGTTTTGAACCAAATTTGAAAAGGTAAAATTTTATTGGAGGCTTGAAACTTTGATTTTGAGATTGAAGAATCTTCTGTAAATTATGAAACTTAGCATGTTGTCATTTATTTGCATACAAGTTTACAACATATACAAGAGGATCTTAATAGATTTGGCTTGACTCTTTTTCTCTTACCAATTAACTTGGAGGCGAAATGTCAAAGCAAAAACTTTGAAAGAGGTCTCCTACACTCACCTCTCTTTTCACATGTATTAATTGAGTTGGCCGCACTCACCCAAGGGATAAATGGGTAGAGGGACCAACGGAAGGAAGAGTAGTCAAAATTATCAATGCAATAAAATTTGTATCGCTATTAAAGATGGAGAGAGAGATTTTCCCCTGCGAAGTTGCCATTTTTGATTTGATTAAAAAAGTGTATGAAGTTTTGAAAAAGATTTAATTTTTTTTGGAAAATGTTTAATTTTTGGAATTTTTAATTTTGAAATCGAACATGTCATTATGAATAATAAGTCACCTCGGAAGGTGAACATATCGTTCCCTAATGGGTTTAAATTTCAAAACTTTGTATTTATTTCGATTATCATAGTCAAACATAAGGAGAAACAATATATGATCCCGAAGGATCAAAGTGATTTTTAATCCAATGTACGACTATAATAATCTGAATAGATTGATCATTAATTTCATAATCAAAGTTACGATTGTAATTGACATATCTATCCAAGGAAAGAAGATATCAATCACTATCGATCATTTGAATATGATGATAATGATCATCAGGTTTGAATTTCCCAAAGATAATTAATTAAAGTTTTGAAAATCTTAATTTTTGAAAATTAGATCTGGGTTTCTAAATCTCCTACGAGCGCAAGCCCTCAAAGTTAATTACATCATAGGAAACTATAACTTTCCTATGAATACTCTCGATTAAAATAGCGATACAAATTTTATTTAAGATTTTCAAAGCTTGATGTCAAGGAAAGTGAAGGTCAAAAATTTAATAGGGATTGGTTCAAGGTTGAGCAGTTCTTTCTGGAGTCAAAGGAGGAGGAGTAGGAGGCACCTAGGATTCTGAAAATAATTCAGAAGTGCCCTAGTCTATCTTATATGTTGGGCTTGAATTTGATTGAGAGAGGTATTTAATTTGAATGATCAATTTTATTAGAAAGTTAGGATTCAAATCCTGGAAGCTGAGGACTTAAGATTAAAAATCTATCTCAGAACCTAAGTCTAAATTAGAAACTAAAAATCAGTGACCCAAAACCTAGCTAATATAATGCAGGATCTAGACTTACCCCAGCCTGGATTAGGGAGCCAGCTAAACCATCTAAATGCTTCAAAATTATGAATCAGGTCCTTTATGTGAGAGTGGTTAGGGACATTATTTAAGATGAGTTTAAGGAGAATGGGGCTGACATCTAGAGCAGATTCCTAATTGGCCCCTTGACTTATATTGAGTGAAATGCTTAAGTAGAATGCAATTAAATTTTAGACTCAATTTTAATCTGTTACTAATGTAATGCATGCTAGTTGACTCGAATGCTATAAATCAGAATGAAGAAATTTTAAAAAGGCATAAAAATATATTTTTCTCTAAAGTGTATAGATCCCCTTGATAGAACTGCACCCTCACAGGCCAGGCGGTCTGCCAGAACCCATAGGCGGGGAGGTGCCTAACTAGTGGAAAGAAAATATAGTAAATATGTTATGAAAAACTCCCAGTGGTCTCAGGCTTACTTCTTAAAATGTTAGAGTTTTTATGTGATCTTAATTATTTTAATTTTATTTAAATAAAAAAAGTTTTTATCGTACCCTCACGAGCCTCCGATCAGATTCCAGGCTAAATCAAAACATGACATGCAAGATCGCCAAAAAACTAAGAAAAATAGATAAATCCTAATTGCAATCAACATCAATCGATCATTAAATTAAATCAATTAAATTAAAATTCAAGTTAAAAGTCCATGTGGCAAGTGCCACTTAATTATATAATACAATATCTGTAGCAAAAGTAAAGTGGTCGGGTACCACTGACTACAACCCAGATTCTACTCCTATGACTCAAGTGACTTTGAGAATGGGTCTTCTCTTCATTCTTCACTTATTCATTCTTCTGCAAGGCTTCTTGGATCATCGGGTCCGGATATCCAAATGAAAAGAAACCCCCCCTTGAAATGGGTGTTATCTTTCCTCTTTGGATATTTTAAGATCATCCTGATTTAGATCTCCAAATAGAGAGGAACTCTCCCCTAAGGGATGACCCTTCCTCTTTGGATTCTAAATTAGATGTTTAAATATCCCATTCTCAAAATACTTTAAAAATACAACTCAATTACAAATCAAATTACATTGAATTTGAAAGAAAAAAAAAATTAGACTTAGACTACCTACAGGGTTATCCTTATAATCAGCAGCTAATTAAATATCTCAAGCAGTTAATATTTTAAAATTTAAAATGCTCAAACTAGCCATACTTTTGGCCATGCTCATTTAATTTAAAGGGGGACTTAAGCATTCTGGAGCACCTGCAAAAATATTATTAATTTTGAAAGTTTAATTATTTAATTGCCCCCTTTAATTTTAAAAGCCCTCTACAAGCATAACCACCTGCATAAGATTGAATTAGTACAGATTATCCCTAACCTAGGGGTAGATCTAACACATAATCAAATCAAAATACAGAGTGGATGAAGTAAATAAATAATCAATCAATTATTTAAATCGAACAACCTGCATGCAGTGAAAACCACAGAAAATTTGGCACATGCAAGTAGCAGAAACGTAAATACCACCCTAGCCTAATACTAGAGTTAGCTATCCTAAAAAACCATTTAAAGTGTGTGTAAAGGTTGTGTGGTTTGGATATATCCTATATAGGGCACTTAGTTAATGTTGTTTGACATTCTGGTTCGTTGAAAGCCTTAAGGGATTTTAGTTTGAATTTAAGTCTTAATGATTTGAAATTTATTTTAAATTTGATTTTAATTATTTTTTGGAATCCACCTATATTGTTCACTAAGGCCATGAAGTTTATTTCACCTTTCTTGGGCTAATTTAATAGCCTCATAGGCCTGGCTTACCCAATGGTACCTAGTATGATTAAGTGATTTAAATTTGATTAAAGTTTAAAATTTAATGGATTTAAATTAAGTTTGATTGGTTACTGATTTTAAGATTTGAATTTTTATTTAAGTTTGCTATCAATCAGTTTGTGGCGTTGTGCCACCAAACTCGTGGAATAAAGCCTCCTTAGGACACATAGCCCCGCAGCCCAAAGTAGTCCAGCCTATAAACTTGACTGATATAATTTGATTAAGAGTTTTAATTTTATTTAGATCATTAATAATTAATTAATTTTAATTTTTTAACACTCCATTGAATCCATTCGTGGCGTTGTGCCCCCAGGCTCGAGGAATAAAGCCTTCTTAGGACACGTAGCCCCACCGCCCTGAGTAGTCCAGCCTAAAAACTTCATCTATGAAGTGGTTGTTATGTATTAAGGGGTTTGTTAAGTAATTTAAACATCAATTTAATATTTTCTGGAATTTGAAATTAATTATTAAATTTTGGAATTTTTTGGAATATTCTAATCATTTAATTAAGGGTCAAAAATTAACTTTTTTTATTAAGATTAAATTTTAGAAAGTTAGCATTTTATTAAAATATTAGACCTTAATACGATCAGTTAGACTATAAGTATGCTGGATTTAGATTTTTCTACATTTCAATATGAAGATTTGAAGTTTTGACTTGATTTTGACTTAGGTTTGACCAAACTGTTGACTTTTTCAATTTGATTGATTTTTGAAGGTTTGACATTTTTGATAAATATTAGACCTTAGTATGAGTTGAATGCCTTTGAGTTTGCTCAATTTAGAGTTTTCTAGAACTAGTTATGATTTTTTAAATATTGATGAATTAATTGAATTATTTAATTAACTTTATTAGGAGGCTTTTGATGATTTGAATATAAATTGATTCCAAACTTCTTGAAATCACCTTCAAATATCAGAAATGATCTAAGGAGAGATTATCAAGTGTTTGAGAATTTTTAGAATTTTTAATTATTTTTTAATTAATTAATTTAATTTAATATTTAATTTCACTTAAAATTAGATTATTCTTAAAATTGATGTCAAATTATAGTGATTTTAATTTTTGTTGATTAAGGGTTGAATTATGGTCATTTTGAGGTATTATATATAATTCTTGGGTTTAATTTTGATTTATTAGAATTTTTGGAAATTTCCATGCTTAATTTAAGATTTAATTTTGACTTGATTAATTTTCTAACCTAATGGGCTCCAAATTGGGTGAAATTTGAACCTAAGGTATTAAATGTCACTAGGTTTAATGTTCTCAAGTTTCACCCCTATTGGGTATGCATAGAATTTCCTAAGAATTTTCTAAGTTATATAGTCCTTATCCATAATTATTTTTCTTAGGTGACATTAGTGCTCCAATGGGTTCGAAATTAAGTGTATCTAACCCTTACACTAAATTACACATACTACAGAAAAATACAAGCCCAATTCTAAGTTGTGTGTGAGTTATAAATTTTCAAAGTTTTGGGTCAAAATTTAACCCACAACTTTGAAAATTTTATTAACCATAATCCAGCCATTAAATAGAGCTGAATCATGTCTTAATTTATCTTGTCCAAATTTGAGCTAAATCTAATCACTGGATTGGGAGTTATTAAATAAATTCAAGTTTCATTAAAACCTTCATAACTCTATATACAGTGATTTAAATCATTCAAATTAAATTTTAAAATAAACTTGGGCTTGAGACGGTTCCAACGAGCCTAGGAATGTTAAATTTGGACATCAAATGAATTTTTGGTAAATTTTGGAAGTTCTAGCTATTTAATCTGATTTTTAATTCAATTTTAGAGAAATTCAAATTACATGCCACGTGGCAGGTTCATGGTGCAACACGTGGCATACGCGGTGGCTCGACGGCGCTGTAGGACATGTGGCGAATCAGGATAGTGACACGTGTCATGCTATCCGGAGTTCACTTAAATACATAAGCGGTCAGTTTCGACCGTTGGATCGACCACGGGTTAAATGGACGGTCTAGACTTGGCCACGTCATCATCCACGGTCTTGATTCTGATCCACTATTTGCTTCGTCAGACAAGTCATGCCGTCTAACGCTTTTTGGACTGTCCAATCACGTGTGTATCGCGATCGAATGGTTCTGCTCGAAAGTGAGTAATTTAGTTAATTTTGAACTAAAAATTGAAATGGCCATAACTTTCGATCTAACCATCCAAATTTGACAAAATTTGAAATGTAGGATCTAGATATCCTAATCTTTCAATCCATGGAGTTTCATGGCTCCATGCAATGAGATTAGGGAGAAATCATGGTTTAATCATAGAAATTAAAACATGAATAACGTTTTAACCTGTGGTCGAATTTTTACAATCTTGGACTTGTTCGAAAGCTACTAAGATCTTCTTCAACATTGTAGAAGACATCAAAACCTAATTCTAGCTGGATTGGAAGTTATGCTTGAATCGCTTGATTCTCTCTCTAGACTCTCTCTCTTCACCAAAACATGGTTTGGAGGCTAGATTTTGGTGGAGAAAAGCTTAGGGAGGCTATAAAAGTTACTGGAGGGTCTTGAGGAGAAATTTTGAGAGCTAGAAAATATTTGGAGAAGAGGGATTGAGTGAGAGAGTGTATTGGTTAGAATGATGCTTTATTTGGGCCTTTTGCCCTATTCAAATGTCCTTAAATTAAATAGATGGTTATATTCACTTGATAGGTTTTTGGGATGCTATCATGTGGTCTAGATTTTGATAGAAGCAGGAGAATAAAAGGACAAGGTAAGGGCATGCCATGTGGAAAGGGGTTTAGTCCTCATACATGCATGTGGAGACAACTAAGGCCATTAGATCTTGATCCAATGGTTAGGAAATGTCTTAAGAAGTTTCTAGAAACTGATTGAGAGTGCTAGAGTGGTTTAGTTATGGAAAGGATTAGCTTAAGAGGTCATTTGACCAAGTTTGACCCTCCTAAAGTCCTAGTTTAATTGTTTGACTGGTCAACCAGTCAAACCATGCTGAGGTGGAGTCTAGGGAGGTTTAATGAATCAATGGGATGATTTGATAAGGGCTTAAAGTCATGGATCTAATGCTTGAAGGCAAGGTTGACCATTTAAGAGGATTTTAAAGTTACATTGACTGAGTTTCACCAGTCAATGGCTCCAACCTGATGAGGTGGACTTCAAAGTATTGTATGCTTGTTATTTGGGTAGGTTTTCAAAGACTTAAAAAATTAAGTTTGATGCATAAAGAAATAGATCCATGAAAGATGATATTTGACTACACATGGTGGATTGACCAAGTTAAAACCACCGTGATGTGACTCATGGTTAATTTGAGTATGTTTGAATCTTGTATTTGAGATAAATTTGACAGCTTGAAAGGCTCAAATTGGTTAAATGGGTTTAAATTTTGAATGTATATTCATAAATAAAGGGGGTATGACCATGTTGCTTGAGTGACCAAGTCAACTTGACTTGGGTTTGATTAACCAATGATTAGGGTAAGCCTAGGTCATGATTAGAGGTTAATTTGATGCTTAAAAGGGGTTGGGTCGGTTAAATGGGTTAAAATAACCTATTTAAAGCCTTAAGGGGTATTATGGTCAACCAGGTTGACCCAAGGGGTGGGTCTAGGTTCAACAAGTTTGAAATAATATTTTGAGTATGTGGGAGGTGGTTTCAAGGATCAGGGAGGTCATCTAGGTCAAATTACCTATTTGGGCCTTTAATGGGTCATTTAGGTCAACCCTAGTTGACTTGGTCAGCCAAGTTGACCTAGGGTCTGAGAATGGGCTCAACAAATTTGGTTTGATGATTTGAGTTGATTGAGATTGGTCTCAGAGGTTTAAATGGCCATTTGAGTTGAAATGACTATTCAAACCCTTGAGGGGTATTTTGGTCATTTTGACCCCTGGTCAACTAGGGGTCTAAGTGGGTCCAATAAAATGCATTTTATTGCTCATCATAGCATAATCAAGGGTTTGGAAGTGATTGGAGGCTTTGAAGAAAGCTCCAAGGTCAAAATCCACTAGGTGGTAAGTCCAGTGGCATATGCCATAAATATTTGAAGGTTTTTTAGTATTTAGAAATCAATTCAGTTTCTGGGGTTAGAGACCTCAGATTGGGCTCAAATTTGGTGGGTTGCCTCTAGAGACATGTCTTATCAATATGTAATTAATAGATTCTAAATAAAATGTCATTTGACTGAGTTTTAAAGTGTTTGAAAATTTATTGAAAAAGGCTTTCAGGACAGGGTCTTTAAGCCTTAGATTTGAGTCTGCAAATTTGGATTTAATCTGGATTTTAGATTCGAATGCTAGAATTTGAATTATACAAGTCAATTATAATCATTGGGATGATCATAAATGATTGGATAAGGTTAAAGCTGAATTATAAGGCTAGATCAAAGTTTGAACTTGGCTTGAAGTCTGTATAGGCCTAGAATCTAGATAGGTTTAAAGTTTGGGCTGATCTGAAGGATTAAATAAATCTAAGGACTAGATATTTCCTAAGGTCTAGATTAATCTAGGGTCTGAATAGATTTAAGGTCGAAGTAGGACCTAAGGCCTAAGAAGATCATAGGATCTGGAGTCTAAAAGTATCTTGGGGTCTGGGAAGGTCTTAGGGTCTAAACTCTGGAAGGATCCAAAGGTCTAGAAATCCTAAGGTCTAGGCTCTAAAAAAATCCTAAGACCTAAGTAGATCATAAGGTCAAGATTTTAAAACTATCCTAGTGTCTATAATAGGTCCTAAGGTCCAAAATAGGTCTAGAGATTGAATCTAGATTGAACTAAGATCTAGATTAATTAGAGGCTAAAATTATCTTGAGATCTAGATTGTTTTGAGTTTTGAATAGGTTGATTTAAGGTCTGGGTTAATCTAGAACTTGAATAGATATAGAGTCAGGATTGATTTGAATCTGGACTGATCTAGGGCCTGGAATTATCTAAGATTTGAATTGATCATAGAGTCTAGATTAATCTAGAGTCTGGGTAGATCGTAGGGTTTAAAATCTAGGGGAATTCTAAATTCTAGAAGTCCTAGGGTCTAGGGTCTAGAAGATTTCTAAGGTCTAGATAGATCTTATGGTTTGGATAGACCTAGGGTCTAGAATAATCTTGGATCTAGATTGATCCTAGGGTCAAGATTAATCTGGAGTCTGGGTTAGGTCCTTTTGACCTCATACAAAAATGAGGTCAACACACCTTAAGAACCAGATTAAGTGTGATAGATATTCATGCTTGAAAATGATGTCTTCTATCTATGTTTTTTATCTTCTTATTTTTTATTATTTGTTTATTTATTTTTATATGTTTCATTTTATGTGTCTTTCGTGCTAGGCTTTACTTGTTTATTGATTTCCTTTTTGAATTTTTGCTTTTTTTCTTTTATTCCCTATTGTTATTTTTAGTCTTATTTAAAAAAATCAGATCACTGCTCCTTTCTACTGATGAACTTGCTTTTTAAATGAGATTTTTTTCTTATTTTTGTTTAGAGGCCTGTAAGTAGTTATTGACTCATTTAAAATAGTTAAAGGAAGAAACATTGATGATTGGTTCTCTTATTCTAACTCCTTTAATGGTATTTTTTTTTTGAATCAAAATCTATTTCAAAATTAAAAAAATTATATTTTGAAATAGAGATCTATTTTATCTTCATATAGTAATCTATATCATATGAATAGTGTTCCAAATCATTGAATCACTTTTGTATTTTCTTAAGCATGTAGTTACATTTATCATATGGGTATGACTCTATTTTGTGGCTTACTCTTCCTTTTCTAAGAGAGTGAATTTTTCTTCTCTTATATCTAGAAGATAATCTCACAACTGAGAGTCTTTAGAGATTATGAAAGAAAGCAAGCTCACAAAAGAAATAAAAAGAGGCACAAAATGAGCCCAACACTAAAAAGATGCACAATGTTCGCTAAGTAATTATATCAAAAATTAAAAGATGCATAAAGTGCGCCAAATAATTGAAAAAGAGGTATAAAATGAGCCCCCAAAGAAATAAGCTTCCTTCTCTTTCCAATCTTTAAAGATCTTAGAAGAATTCATGTGCCACTTAATATCTTCAAACGCTTGAGATTGAAAATCATGATTCCTGATTTTTTACTTTGCAAATACTATTTTATCAGATATTTTTTCTTAAATGAAGTTTGAAATGATCACTTTTCTTATTTAATTTCTTATTTTTGAATTAGATTTTTGATTAAAAGGAATTTTAACCTGTAAGGTGTACGAGGTAGGGTTTATAAAATCAATTTTCTAATTTTTTCTAGATTTTAGCATCTCATTTCATTCTTATTGGTTTTTAAATCCAAAAATTAAGGGAAATTTCTCATTTACTCGAGAATAATCGATTAAAAAAAACTCTCTACTTTGGATTTCTATTTAGTGTTATTTGGTTTTTTGTGTTATTTTTCCTGTATTTTTATGTTTTATTTTGTGTTGAAATCCTCTTGATCGTCATTTTCCATTCTTGTTTTCATATGTCTTAGTGTTTTTCTTTTTTCCTCATTTTTATGATGTCAAAAGGGGGAGTAGTATGTTAGGTGTATGTCATTTTCTTGTGTTGTAGAAAAACTTATTTTGTTTTATTTTTGTTCTTCTTTTTTATGTCTCATTGAACAAAAACAAAAATTCTCCTGGCTTTGAAATTTTTTATAGCAATGTTTGCCATCATTAAAAAGGGGGAGATTGTTGCAAATCTGGGCCTAAGTGTAGTGATTTTGATGATAACAAATATTACTGGTTATTTACTTCTACCATTCTTTGATATCTACTTTTGTTTGCCTCACTTGCTAATCTGTTAAGTCCACAGGTTCACTTGGAACATCAATCAGCTTAAGATTAGGTAGACTAGGATTGAGTCAGCCTATAATTTCTATTCCAATGCATCCTTTACCTTTTCTTGAGTTAAATGTACTGTGATGGATCCTGAAGCTAAGTAACCTTGTACACACACACTTAGGAAGAGAAATTTTGAGAGAGAGTTTTCTGGTTTTTGATTATATCATATAGGATAATTCTAAAACATCCTAGACAATCGGTTAAAAATAAAAACCCTAATTAGAGCATCCCTGATTATTAAGTTAGTTTAACTAATTAACCTTAATAATTTATATCGTACAGGATGAATAGTATAAGTTAAAACAAGCAACCTCTAATCGTAATTTAGGCAAGATTTCATAATTCAAAATTTATTCTAATCATACAGGATGATCCATATCATCTTGGACGATCCTTGATAATCATGCCTAAAATAATCCCTTGATTAGGGGATTAATTATAGTTAAATTGATCGATCAAATCATACAAGATGATTGGAAACCATCATCCTGGATGATCAGAGCACTTCATGGTACGATAATTAATCGCCACCTATCGTACAGGATGAAAACTTTAACTTTTCAACTAATCATCTTAGATGATACCTCTACATCATACTAGATGAACTGTGTGCTGCATGGGATGATAATTAATTGCCAGCCATCATACTGGACGATTAATAGCCTTTCATGAACTAATCATCCAGGATGATAGAAATATCATACATGATGATTCATTCAAATACTTAAACTGATCGTACAAAGCAATACGGATCGTACTGGCTGAAAGGGCTATTTTGTACTAATCATACAGGATAATATTTAAATCATCCTGGATGATCATCGCTGCCAAATTGTAAATTAGGGCTATTTTTGAAGCCTCCTATTTAAGCTCTTCTATTTACTGCTAAGTAAGTCTTTTGCTACTATTCTAACCTGAGGGAGCTTAGATAAGGAGGAGAGTTTGGCAGAGAGAGAGAGAGAGGATCTTGTAAGGGGGAGTTTGTGAGGGGATTCACAAAGGTTATTCTTGTTGACCTCATTTTTATATGAGGTCACTAGGACCCATCAGGGTTTTCTTTTGGTGACCTACTGATCGACAGGTGCTCACTTGTCAATCTTATTGGTCCCAATCAAACCCCAATTCAATTCTTAATCAAATTCTAATCCAACTATCAATCAACCTTCAATCATTGTCCAATCAAATTTTGATCACACCCCAATCCTCCGTAATCTACACTTCAATCAAATTTTTAATCACACTTCAATCTAGTTTTTATTTAAACTTCAAACATCCAGTTTTCAATTTATCATCAATCAAACTTTAAATTAAATTCAATGAGTATCACTAAGTTAGTTTGAATCAATTCTAGTGAATTTTAACCTTGATGGCTTCAATAGATTTAATTTAATGCGTCCCATTTTGACTCAAGTGCAAATCAATTTTATTAGTTTCAATCGGCTCGATTTAAGTCCTTTCAAGTCAGATTAACTTTGATGGATGCAAATTTGCTATTCCAATTTAAATTAAAATGTTATATAATTAATTTGGCTTGTGTAATCATGCTTGTCTTCTCGAATTTATCTCTTTAAATTTGTTCAATTTTAGCATTTTAATAGCAACCCTTAAATTAAGTTTTAAGGGCATGATGTCCTTTTGATTTTTCATATAACTAGGGCAAGCCGTCACTTGCTCTAATTCAATAACTCTAAGCCCTAGCCATCATTTTTGATCTCATCCCACGACTCCATTCTTCCACAAGCAGGCACCCCTTGGATGAAACTCCTTCTTCATATTTTTGGAGCTGCTAGAGCTGGCCAGCTACAAAGCCTCCTTCATGTCATCCCCTTGATCCCTTCTCTATCCATTAAAGCAAGAAGAAGAAGGCTAGGGCCAGCATCTTGTAAGGGTGATAGATAGGCAACTTGTGTGCAATCTATAGAGGAGGAGAGGAGCTTTGGGCCAGCAAAAAAAAATATGCTGCTCTTTACTCAGCTAAGAAGAGGAAGGAGAATCTGCTACCATCCACTCGGTCCCCTTTGCTTGTTCGTATGATTCAGCATAAGATGGAGCAGTGTGCTATCCTATCGAGCAAGAAGGGAAGCTGGATATGCCTTGAATGTACTTCATCAAATAGGTAAATTATTTTTGAAACACTTTGTATTATGATAGAGTCATTTATTATTAAAGATTTCTTTTTTTACCATGTTTTCATAACCTTTTCTGATGCATTCAACATTAGAAGAATTTTTGTTTATGTTTGTGACATTTTCCTCACTAAATATTTGTGGACATCTAGATCTACTGATGAATTTCCACTTTGATTAATGCAAATACAGATGATGCTTCCAATTAGCCATTTCATGTTAAAAATTGCACTTCCAGATAAAATTTCTGGATCACCATGAGTAACTTTAGCACTCACTCCTCTTGAAGGTAGCATTTCATCCTTGGATGAGACATATGAACGAATCAACTCTTGTTTTCTTATGTTTCGAAGCAGTTCTAGATGATGGGATTGCTTTGTAATTGATGAGAACATATCCTATCTTTAAGTTTTGTAGTAGCCAATGAGCTTTGTTATTACTTACATAGGTATCTTTACTTATTTAACATATTTTTTTCATGTAAAAAAATATATGAGATAAATGTAATTTTTTTTTACATGAACCCATGGTTGATATATAAAGGGCTTGAATACTAGATTCTTTTGTTTAAAAAAAAATCTGAGACTGAGCTATTTATTCAACTTCGCTAAATATTTTTCATGGATTTTTGGCAATAAGTGTAGAGTGATTTTGTTGTGAAGTTTCTTTCTACTAATCACTAGGTTAAATCTAATATTCATCAATTTATTTATCTCTAAAGTTATGAGATAGACTGCTATTGTTTACATAAAATGCATTATTGCTATCAAAATGTAAGAACATTTTTTTTGCTAATATAGTTTAGGAAGATTAATACATTGTTTAATCAATATCTCTCTCTATTTTTGTTAGGATTGAATACACATTTCTATCATGTAAATGCACTAAAATTAAGTGAGATTTCTCACTTTTATTTTTTTGTAAAAATCTTTACAGATTTTTAAGACTTCTCACTATTTTTGTATACAAATCCCTCTAGATTTTGAGTAATTTCTCACTGTTTTAGTGTGAAAATCATGGCAGATTTTGGATTCATTACTCATTGCTTTCGCGAGGAATTTATACAAATTTTTATAAGTAATTACACCTTATTTTGTAGTGTTTTCTCACTGATTTTGTGAGGGATTGGTACAGATTTTTATCAAGTAACTTCTTCTTGTTTTATTCGTGTGATTTGTAAAAGAAAAATGAACAATTATTTGTCGATTTTACATACTTACAGCTATATATATTTGTTCACTACTTTCTTCATACCCATTCTTGAAATTTGTGTCAATTGGATGAATAATAGAGATTGTTGTGTTATTTGATTTCAGTCTTGAGATGATTTAATGAATAAAATGCTGAACTCGTTCTCATGAGGTAATATACTTGTGAAAATTTTCTTTTGTTAATCATATTGACTATATGCAAGTTAAGCATCTTTTAAGATTTTTATCAAGAGAATTAGCTGACACCTACAAACTTGATTCTTTGAATACTGATGTAATCCTCGGCACAAAAAAAAGAAGTTAGTTGATCATAGAGATCTCATTGTTCTAATAAAAGAAAGAGTTCATTTATTCATACCAATATCTTCTCAGTGTTTGTCAGTATATATGATGCTATGTTTACTTGTAAACTTATTTCTGTTTTCATTGCCCTTAAAGATCTATTGTTGTCTTAAGCCTATGATGAATATAAGGCAATGCAAAGCAACATATATATTGATGTATACAATTATTTATTTTTGTATTTTCTAAGTTGACAAATCAAGGTAGTAGATATTTGATACATATTGAAGTTGTTTGGTTTGAGTTGAGCTAGAACATTGTCAAGCAAGTTCCAAATTTAGTTGGCGTTGAATATAACTTTATATATATAGATAGATTCTATTTAAGATAAGTTACATATGGTTAATTGTTCTTGTACGATAGTATATGAGCTGATTTTCTCTCCTACATATCATTACATGTGCAGAAATTTTTCCTATAAGATGATATATGAGCTACAATTCCTATTTACATACAAGTATATATTCTAAAAATTATTCTTGTAAGATATCACATACATTGAAATTATTTCTTGTAAAGTAACACATATTTTGAAATTACCTTAATGATTTGATTTGATTTATACTTTTCACATATTCATTTACATGTTAATTCATACGAGCTTCTATATTCACATATATGATATTTTGACACCTCTTTCCCTCATCACCTTTTTGCGAGGTACTGACGGAGCTGATTGGAGGATAGAGCCAAGGAGCTTCAGTTGCCCCCATTTCTTCTAAATGGGGGTGCTACGGCCGGAGCCACCGAACATTAGCTCATATGAGGTAAGCTTTCTTAAGACTTAGATGACCTTAAGGCCTTTAGATCTCTTCGTTATGCCACTCCTCCAACCTTAGGTCCATGTAGTAACCCATGTATCTAACATATACTTATTTTTTAGCAAACCCAAAACCCATCAACGTCGTTTGTTTACACCCATGTGCATATTCAAGGGTTAGAAACATTGATTGTAAATCCCATTACAACACTAGTGTCATTTAAGGATAATAATTAAGGACGAGTCTTAGAGAACTTAGACAAACTCTAGGATTCACACATATATCCTTTAGGGATAAAATATCAAACATACATAACTTAGCGACATTACACCCGAGAATTAATATATAGAGTTGATTTGATCCCTTATAATAATTAATCATTAATTTTTCTTTAAGATTCAAAAACTCAAATATTTAATAATAACTCAAATAAGATTTATAAAAATTTCAAACCTTTCTGAATCAACCCCATCTAACATATACAATCATTGAAAGATAATATTCAAACCCAAATTTCATTAATTCTTAATTAATGCTCTAGTTACTCCTTAATTGAATATTAATCAAATGAATTCATTAAAAATAGAACAAAATGCAAAGACATAAAACACATTTAACTATGAACAAAGTGAATATAAGAAAATCCTAATTTTAATTTAAATAAAATATTTCAATTAAACTTTTATTTTAATTTATTAAATAATCAAATTCATCTACAGTTAATTAAAAAAAATACTTCAAAAACACATTAAAAATTGAATAAATTAAATGAATCTTAGAGATTAATAATTCAAATTAAAATGAAATTTTTGAATGAAATTTAATTAATAATTCATTGATGATTAATCAAAATTAATTTGAGAAGATTTGAGAAATTATTTAAAAATTTTAAGTAATTCAATAATCAACTCAAATTCTAGAAAACTCTAACTTGATTAATAAAAACCTCAACCAACATTCTAATACACAACAACCACTCCAGAGATGAAGTTTTTAGGCTGGACTACTCTAGGCTGCGGGGCTACGTGTCCTGAGGAGGCCTGGTTCCTCGAGCCTAGTGGCACAATGCTATAAATTAATTTAATGGAGTGTAAAACATTAAAATTAAGGGACTTTTAATTATTAAACTAAAATCCTTAATCCAACTACATCAATCAGGTTTTTAGGATAGACTACTCCAGACTGCGGGGCTATGTGTCCTAAGGAGGCCTAGTTCCTCGAGCCTAGTGGCACAGCGCCACGAATTATTTGATAAAAAATCTAAATTAATTTAATCCTAAAAATTAGCAAACAATCAAATTAATTAAAATTTATTGATCCCTTAATCTTCAACTAATTAAATCCACTTGATTAATCAATCCTTAAAATGCATCTTAAACTAAACTTTAATATATTAATATTTGAACTCTAACCAAATTTATCCTTCAACCTTCAACAAACTCAAACATTAAACAACCTCAACAAATCACCTATTCTAGGACATATCCCAGCCACACAGCCTGCTACGCACACTTAGATTGGTTCGTTGGGACACAAATTCTAGCGTTAGGATAGGCTGGTGTTTCTTTTCATTTCTAAGATGTATTAATTTGCATGTATAGTGAGTGTTGATTAATTATTGCTTACAATGTTGAATTCCTATGGTGATTATTTTTAATACTTGTGGTGGCATCCTAGGTTAGATAATATAGATATAGGTTCACTTTCCACAGACCTGTGCACTTCCTTTTTGTCAGCCTAGGATTAGGTCCCCAACCCCTTAGCCTACAAGGTCCACTTGAATGAGGTAACCCATGGTTACTAACAAGGATTCTCTGGTTAGTACTCGACTAAGTAGGCTAAGGACACCGATGAACCCGGGATGATGGTAAACCATGGGATCTTAACTAGGGACGTCATACCCACTTGGTAGGTTAGTCTCCACCCTCACCTCCTGGGTATTCTCCTGACCTAATGATCAGAAATATAAGTCTGAACTATCTAATAAAATTTCAACTCGAACATAAAGATTTCTCTCTCCAAAATACTAAAGCCCAATACATAGGGTAGGCTGGGGTGTTTCTGAAATATTTTAGAATCTCAAGACACCTCTTACTTTTCCATCTTTGATCTCTAGAAATAAGTGCTCCAATTTGATCTAATCCCAATTGGAATTCAAGCCTCACTCCCTTGATATCACTCCTCAAAAATCCCTTATATAGAATTTTTGCTGTTATTTTAATCGAGTTTTCATATGGAATTCAACCTCCATATAATGTAATTAACTATGAGACCTTGCGCTTGTATGAGATTTAGAACCCCCAACTGATTTTCAAAACTAATTTTCAAAACTCAGTTAGTCTTCTTTGGGGAAAATTACAATCAATGACTATCATTATTATCACATTAAGACGATCAATTAGTAAATGATATTTTCTTCCTGCGGGAAGATATATTATTTTGTATCGAGACTTTGAATATGAAATTAATGATCTCTCATCCAGATTTTTAATAGTTAAATACAAATAGAATGTCATTTTAACCCTTCAGGGTTAAATGTAGTCCTTCCTTGAATTTGACTATTACATCATGGATAAAATTCTTAGTTTCATTATTTGAACCTACTAAGGAATGATATCTTCACCTCTCGAGGTGATATATCGTTCATAGTGATGTGTTCAATGCTGAGACAGAAATCCTGAATTAAAATTCCCAAAGAAAATTAAATTTTTTCAAAACCCGCTTTTAAACACTAACAAAAAATGGCGACTACGGTGGGACCAAATTTCTCTCTCCATTTTTAATAATGGCATAATTTTTATTGCATCGGTAGTTTTAACTACCATTCTTCCATTGGTCTCTCTACCCATTTCACTCTTGGGTGAGTGTGGCCAACATCAAAAGGAAAAAGACATGTTAAATAGAGAGGTGAGCGAGGAAACTTCTGTCTAAGTTGAGCTTTAGCATTTTGCCTCCAAGTGAGTTGATAAAGAAAAAGAGTCAAGCCAAATCTTTTTAATATCCCTATTTAGGTTTTGTAAACCTGCATATTTGAGCGAAGCTCAGTAAGCTAAGTTTCAGAACTTATAAAAGATCTTTGAACATGCAGGCTTAAAAAAAGATGTCATCTGATCTGTGATTAAAATCTCTGATCTTGGTTATCCACTTCTACTTAAATTATTTTTGTTTAAAGTATTTAAAAAGATAAAAAGATTTTTTATTTTTATTTAAGAATTTTTAAAACACCAATTCACCACCCTCCCAACCTCTTGGTTAGCCTCGGGCTAGTTCTTTAGGGTTTAACACCCCACACGAACTTGCAGAGGGTAAAATTGGTTATTTGTATGGGGCAAGAAGTGGAGAATTTATAATCTGAGTTATGCTCTCTTCTCCAGCAGTAATTGATAATATTTGAAATCTACTAGTTGCTAGATGTGGAGAATTAATGTATACTATAGGAACTTTAGAATTTTCTTCCTTTCTTATTTTAGTTGCAGCAATAATCAGATTATTCTCTTCTACCAACTTGGTGTTTTTAGCCCTCCACCTCATTCGTTGATTCATGTTCTGACATTGAGACTTAGTCATCTCATTGATTCTAGAAGATGACCCCATCTCAAAAATTTTGAACATACATTCCTCAAAAATGATTGTAGACTATCCCTTATCACTGATATCTGATTGTGGGAATGTCAAGTGAGAAATGATTGAAGGTTTAGTAGTTACAGGGGTAGCTACAGACCCACCCATAATGTTGATCTATGTTGGAACTAACATTGTAGAGACTTTTGCATATTTTACCACTTCAGTTTATGGTCAAGAGAAAATGAACTATAGATTGTCAAAACCTGAACCAATTGAATCTGGGAGCCCTCTGCAAACTGAGCTGGGCTGATGTTGAAGTTGAAGATCAACTTGCTTAACATTTTTTTATAATTTAATAGGAAATATATATCAATGGCTGAACATGTTGAACTCACATTAGATGTTGAATCAGAATATCACACTAAACTGAATTTATCCACTCTCTATGGCAAATTCATGATAATTAATAATGGGAGTGAGTTGATTTTGATGATAGACCCATAACAAAAGAAGAACTTGATTGTGAAGTGTGGATTTGGAATGAGGACTGATTGAGAATTAAACTTGAACTTGATGATTGAAGGAATGATTGAAATAGGATTTTGAATATAATGATTAAAATTAAATTTTGATTATAATGATTGAAAATAGGCAACTCACTCACATGAATGATTATATTATAATTTTAGAGTTTAATCTCCTCTAAAGATGTAAAGTAAACCAAATCCCTAGCGGAGACTCTAGAAAAATCTATGGGCAAATTAAATGATATGAACATTGATTTGAGATTTAGTATTTATTTAGAAAAATCTGTATAATTAGCATTAATTACCTCAAAAGAAAAACTAACACCATATTATCGACATGAGAAAAGAAATAATTTATTTTTTTATTTAAATTTGGCATAGGGGACATGAAATTTATTCCAAATGAAAGTATTCACATACACCTATGATTTCAAATATAAAACTAACCCTTGATTAACTTTAGTTGATATCCAAAATATTTTTCCCCTATCTTAGCAAACTAAGATAGGGTTTACTTATATTAGGATCTTGGGTTTCTATAGAGGCAAGACCCTACAAGTAATTAAAACATTGAAGCTAAAACTTTCGATTAAAGTGGAGACTAGACGCATTCTAGATTTAAAATATGTGATAGTTTCCTTACATATTTTTAAAATATTAATCATTCAAAAAAAATAACTTAAATTTTTAAAAAATATCCTTCAATTCTTCATACTTTTTCTGAAAAAGGAATTCAAGGTGTGCAAATACCACTAGGCTTATGCTTGCTTGGAATGCACTGCTAGCTAATAACCTAATACATAAGCAATTGCCTTAAATGTAATGCATGATAAGATCAACTCTATCCTAAGAGATCAAAGGATGAATAAGACTCTAAATCAGTGACTTAATATGAATCATTTTAACTTTACGTTCAAATGATTCTATGAGATGACTCGCTAACAACTCTGTATTTTATCTTATTTAATTATCCTAACTAAGTTTTCTAACTCCCAAAATTTCTAAGAAATCTTGGTAGCATAACGACTCTAACCATAGGTGAACTACAGCAGCCCTGATGCTTAGGTCCCTCATACCTTGCCATTGGCTCAAGTGTTGGGCAAGTGTATGTTGCAGAAAATACCCAATACCATATCATCCTAGAGCTAGTATACATGTTCCTACAAATTTAAAAACATGTACACTGAGGAATGCCTAAAATAATTTCTACCCACTAATGCAAACTATCACCTATATGATGTAATATATGATGCAATCCGACAAATAAAAGACTTGTTTGTAGAAGAATTTTTTTTTATTTATTGATCCAAATGTGTACAAAAAGACTTAGACTGGACAGGCAAGTAATGTGTCTAAACTCCAACATAACATACCTGGATTTCTTAGTCTATCACATGTATAGATTCAAAAACGTCTACTTAAGATCTTTGAGCTCCAAGTCTTCTATGAAATTCCAAAGGAGATTATCCTCCAAAGGAGCGGATATTATCTTTTGGAGCCCCATTTGCTTATATAAGAAGATGTTTTTAACCCTTTTATAATTCAAGACACTGTATAACTCTATCTATATATAACATATAATTTATAGGGACTCATACAAGTATGTCATTCTTGGTGCATTCAACTTTGACATGCAAGAAATGTAAAGCAGTGGAAAAGTATTAGCATATAAAAATAAAGTGCAGGAGTAGTTGTGTAATAACCTAATGCTTCAAATACAGTCCTTAAAGAGTCTAAGTGCACCAACAAGAGTTAAAATGTATAGCATTCAGAGTTGCAGAAAAAAAAAATAAACAAACACAGTGTGCTCTCCAAGCAAAGAACCCCTCAAGAAATTCAAACCACTGACTTAACCTAGGCTAAAGTCGGTTATCCTAGCGAACCATTTGAGTGTGTGAAGAAGACTCTGTGGCTTTGATATGTTCTATAAAAGTTTAATATTTAAATTATATAAGGTTAATTTTTTTTATTTATAAAGGCCAAAAGGGATTATTTAATGGAAGTTTACCTTATAAGGATTTAGATTTTATTATTTGAATTTTGAATGGTTGAAGTTCATTATTTATTTTTTAAGAATTTGTAAGTTAATAACTCCAAGTGTGAGAGCTACTAACCTATAAATCTTATATCTTGTAATCAAAATATAATCATTCCATATATATGATAGATGATTACATAAAGCCTTTAGAGATTTATTGGTGATTTATTATGGGATAGAATAGGGACTTTTCAAATCAATACACATACCCTCCAAGTGGGATCAAACAAGATGTATAAGTTCAATGGTCTAATCATGTTTGATTAAGGGTTATGAATTTTATACAACTATGCCTTCCATAAGTGGAGGCTAGCATAGTACATGAAACCCATAATTGGTTATTCACATTTATTAAAATTTCTTAATCAAATATGTGTGTGCTCTCTTGAAAGAAATCAAGCAACACATAAGAGAATTATTGACTGATTTAAGGTGTATTAAAGACCTTAAAAATTAATGCTAAATTACCTTCAAAAGGAAGCAAGCTTTAAGTAAAAGGTCTTGTTATTTAATTAATATTAATTCTCAAATTATAATCAAATAAATTATATGACTAATTTTTTTTTATGTTTTAAATTTTATTTTTTATGTTTAAATTTTATTGAATTTCAATGAATTATTAATGTAGTGTTATTAAATTGTATTCAAAAATTTTATATAAATTCAATTAATGATCTCTAAATTTTATTTTATTTTATTTAAATTAAGAATGTATATTTGAATTATATTTATTAATTTTATTTAATTATATATTAAATTGGATAATTATTAAATTATTTAAATGGCCTAATTATTTACATAAATTTAGGCTATTTAGTATTGATATCAAACTAACTCCAGAATTTATGAAATTGGTAACATTGGTTAAGAATAACCAATGGATCAATCCCTAAAATTTTTGGATTAATTTTTTTTGTGTTTTATTTTTAATGAATTTAATTGATTAATTTTTAATTAAAGATTAATTAATTATTAATTAATTTTTATGAAAATTGGTTCTAAATTTTATTTTTCTTTGATTGTAGAGGTTAATTAGCATTGATTAAAATTAATTTTGTATTTTTATGAATTTTGTTTGTATTATTACATTTTTTGAAAGAATTAACCCTTAATTAAGGGCTGATATTTATTTAATTTTATTTATAGTCAATTAATGTCAAATCAAGGTACATTTAATTCTTAGGGTGTTTGATGAGTTTAAGTTTACTAGGTCTAAGTTTCACCTCTATTGGGTGTATGTATGAATTCCTAAAAATTTTCTAAGTTAACTAGACCTTGTCCATAATTATTGACCATGGATGTCACTAAGGTTCAAATGGGCTTAATAATCATTATAACTAACCCTTGCTTATATATACAATCACACCACAACATGAAAGTTTGTGAGAGTGGTTACACCCTATAGAACTAGTCCTGAGGCTAACCAAGAGGGGGGTGAATTAAATATTTAAAAAAACTTCTTTAATGAAAGAAAAATATTTTTCTATCTTGCAATGGAAATGAAGTAAATCAATAATAAAAAGATAAATCATAGATTTCACCCAAGCAGTTAACCGTAGTAAAAATAAAGTGTGGAAAATAATCAAAAAGAACACTGCAGATTTATAGTGGTTCGGTCAAATCTGACCTACGTCCACTCCCCCGAACCTACTATTCCACGTATTTCACTAATCAGTTAGTGTCTCTCCTTTTGCTCCCATAGTAAGGTGGAGAAGCTCTTACAAAATCTTTCCACCGATTGAGTGAGGCAGAGAATCGTGAATCCTTTTTTACCCTCCAGGTGATGGAAGAGAACCTAGTAATCCTTTTACTCCCTCCTGGAGTTGGCAATGAATCACAGAATCTTTTTACTCCATCCTGGAGTAGGCAGAGAACCTGATAATCTTTTTACTCCCACCTGGAGTAGGCAAAGAACCTTGATCTGATGCTGATGATCATCTCCCTAGAGCCACTAAGGAACCAAGGTTAAAGAATGAAGAAGATGGTCGAATCCTTGCTTGGACCAACCTTTGTGAATATCCTCACAAACTCCCCCTCACAATATCCTCTCTCTCTCTCTCTCCCAAACTCTCCCTCTCCTCTAAGCTCTCTTGGATTAGAAAATAGCAAAAGATTTTTTGAAGAGATAATTATAGAGTTTAAATAAAGAGGCTTTGAAAAGTGCCCTAATTTACACTTGCTAACAATATCATCCAGGACGATCATATAATCAGTACAAAAATAGCCTTTAGGCCAGGATGATTGCCAGTGTTCTGGATGATTAGAATAACTAATTTTTACATATCATCCAGGATGATTACACGATCATTTGGGACAATCAGTTCAAATTGAGTGGCAATCAATAAATCATCCTGCAAACATCTCGGGACATCCAGGACGATACCTTGGATGATCAGAAGAAAATCATGGTTTTCATCTTGGATGATTGGAGATCATCCCACGAAATATAATGGATCATCTGAGTTGATCAGGGAGATCATCCAATATAATGTGATTGATTAATTTTGAAAGTGTGAATAAGTTGTTAGACCTATTGATTATGTCCCTAGGCTAACCAAGAGGGGGGGTGAATTGGTATTTTAAAAAATCTCTTAGAATTTTGGAAGATTTTTAATTAAAAACTTTATAAAAATAATACTGTACGATCCTGTTCAAACAGTACTAATAGTTATAAACTTTGTACTTTTTCAACCACAGAAAAATAAAGTGCATAAAATAACAATACAGAAAAATAAAAGAGACAGGAACAGAGAACACCAAATTTATAGTGGTTCGGTCAAACATGACCTACATCCACTCCCTAGAGACTCCTTCTCTAGGTATTACACTAAACTAAAGTGACTCTCCTTTAGCCCCCACAGCAAGGTAGAGAAGCCCTTATAAAACTCTCTTCCACCAAATCCCGATGCGGTAGAGAATCGTCATCCTTTTTCACCCTCTTGGTCAAGGCAGAGTACCACTCATCCTTTCTCACCCACCTTGGTGATGGCTGATAACCGCTCCTCCTTTCTCACCCTCCTTGATGACGGCAGAGTATCAAGCCTCCTTTGACAAATCTCTTCCAAGAGCTTTCTAAGGAAGTTGGGAAGAACTATGAAGAACTAGAAGTAGATCCTCACTGTTGGACAACCTTATGAATCCCCTCACAATTTCCTTACACAATATCTCTCACTCTTCTCTCTCAAAATACTCTCTCAAACACACTCCTCAAGCCCACTCAAGAGAAATTCATGGAAGACACACTGGATAGTCCGTTTTTAGGACCCTTATATCCAAAGGATAAGAAAAACCGTCCATAAATTGAAAATATCAAGTTTGACAAAGTCAGATCGTACTGTATGATCGAATATCGTCATGTACGAACAGTTCAAATTATGGAATGTTCGCCTGATATGATTATGTATGAACCTATAGGACCCAGATTTCATACTCTAGAAAATGGTATATGAAACAATTTCGTATTATATGAACAGTTTAAAAAATTGAACTATTTATCCCGTACGATTCTGTATGAACCTGTGAACCCCATATTTCATACTCTATAAAATGATATACAAAATAATTTCATACTGTACGAACATGTCAAAAAATTGAACGGTTCATCCCGTATGATGTTGTATGAACCTATGAGCCCCATATTTCATACTCTAGAAAATGGTATACAAAACAATTTTGTACTATACGAACAGTTCAAAAAATTGAACAGTTCATCCTGTACGATGATGTACGAACCTATGAACCTCATATTTTATACTTTGGAAAATGATATACGAACAATAATCGTACTGTACGATTAGTTCAAAAATATTAAACTGTTCGTCCTGTATGATCCAATACGATCAGTATGAGCTCCTATTTCATACTCTAGAAAATGATGTATAAAAATATTTTGTACTGTACAATTCATACTTTGAAAAAATTTTCAACCAGGCAGGTTCATATTAGAGGAGAAATAATGCCAATCATCCTGTACGATCATATATCATATAGTACGATTAGTTAAAAAAAGTAAATTTTATCTCACTCCCCTAGTGTATGTGTGCACAGTTATCCAACTTACAATCACACTCTCTCTGACTTAAGAAAAGTAAAAATTACAGACTTCACTTACAATAAACTTTAACAAATTAACTTGAAGTCTTCAGCAGTCTAGAGTGTAAATTTCTTGAAAGACATATTAGTACACACAAAATAAAAATTCTAATATTTATTAGGAGAAAAGTTAAATAAGCAATAAGCTTTTGTAATCATCAAAACAACCCAAATCAAAAACTCAATTAAATAAATAAAATCGAACAATTCTCAACATTCTCCCCCTTTTTTATGATGGCAAAATAATTATTATTTGAGTTAACAAGTAAACACAAATTTTCTCCTCAGCTCCCCCTAAATAAATGATCTATTTGAAACAAGGCGTAAGATAAGAAAAGAAAAAAAAAAGAGAGATGAAGATAAGATAAAACAAACACATACAAATACACACATAACATGCATATCAAAATAAAAACAAACACACACATGACAAATACAACAAAAACATAAAATAGAACAAACAATACAAATATACCAAACTCCCCCTTTTGACAACAACAAAAAGGGAAACAATCAAAATAGATTAAAATAATGTTAAATGAAAGTTAACTACAATATTAAAATCAGATGCAAAAAAGTAATGACTCAAAATGTTTTAAATCACATAATAACAAGGATAAGAGAAGTTGATCTATGTTAGTAATGTAATAGACATATTATATAACCACAATTATTACAAAAATGATGAAATAAAATTACTACTTTTCTAATTCAATAGTGATAATTATTGATTAGTGTGATTAAAAAAATGTTAAAGGAAAGAACGATTGGCGATATTGCGCATCCTTTCAAATTGAATGGCACATTTTGTGCATCTTGTCAATTTTGGGCTTATTTTGTGCCTTTTTATAATTTGGCGACATTACGCATCTTTTCAAATTTGTGGCACAGTTTATGCATCTTTTCATTTTTAGGCTCATTTTGTGCCTACAAAAAAGAATTCGTTCCATAAACACAATCTCTTAAACACAAATACAATAATGAACACTTTGAGATAGAAATAAGAGCAATATTAAGACATCAAATATGCAATAATTTAAGCTAAGTAATATATGTCTAAAAATAATATAAAAGAAAGATCTTCCAATCTACACCAAGTCACAATATAATCTAAATATTTTGAGAAACAAGATTATGCACAGAAATTACTATTTTAGACTAAATTTAGTCAACATTTTATAAAGTTAATAAACTATGTTTGAGTGATAAAAATTAAAATATTTCTAGTCACAATCACAATCATATAGCAATATGCATAGAAATATAACTTTTTCAATTCCATTAAACATATCATGTAGTAAGCTTACATTCAAGTCAACTCACAAACTATCAAAGCCTGTGAGTACAATAGTAATACAACCAAAGCACTGATAAAACATAACCAACAACAACAACAATAACCATAACAAATAAGCCTAGAAGAACAACAAAGACTACTAAATATCAAACCAAACAAACAAAAATTGATCACTAGTAATCCGAAGGACCCTGACCTGGAGGTGGTGGTGGAGCAGTGAACATAGCAAAATAGCTATTGATAGTGGCAATATTGGTGTTCACTGACTCAAACTGGTCTCGAATCCACCCTCTGTCTTTATTATATCTATCATTCTTCATCTTTAAATGACCCTCTAAATTATCAAACCTTTAATCAAGATGATCAAAATGCTAGACCATATCCTGATAAAAGTTTTGATCAGGTCCAGGTGCAGGAGCTCCCCCTTCTTCCTCAGAATCTTCTTCTCTTAAATCTTGGTGAAATAATGATCGAAAGGAGGCATTGGTGAAGAAGATGAGAAACTTAGTGGGAGGTTCAGGAGGAATGAGATTGTATTTCTTTTCAAGTACATAGGTGATCAGATTACCTAATGCCACATTTTTCTTCCTCTTACTACTAGGATGCCTAATATCAGGAAGATTATGAATGTAGTCCATAATGAGTTGGGCTTCATCAAATGGTTATTCAGTCAAAATGAGATACGTTACAGTCGATAAAAGAGGGGTCATGTTGACTCGATCACCAGCTTTAGGAATTATTGAGGTTCTCAAAACATGATGTATAATCCTAGCATTTTGATTTAGGGTGTATACTCGAGGTAAATGAGTGACTTGATGAACTCCTCTCAGAGTTTGGTTCACTTCACTCCAGTCATAATCAGTTCTAGAAGATAAGGTATGCTCTCTAACCCCTTGGGATCTAAGATGCAGAAAAGATCCTAAGTCTTCTTTTGTTATTTAAACTCTTTGCTCAAAGATATAAGAACTAATTCACAAATGATCCTCACCAAATCTCATATTTGATAGAAAGATTTGAAAAGTTTCCTTATTATAGGCATGGATCAGAGTTAAAATGAAGGACAACTGGGTTGCAGCAAAAAGGGGCATGACAGAAAAATTTAGATCAAATTGAATTAAGACCCTAGAAGCTGTAATCTTTGCTACACAATACCTATTTAATGGTTCTTCATTTTCCTTTGATAGGAAATCATCATCTCTCTCAGCTCTAGATGAGGAAGCCCTAGACCCTTATGCATGCTTGCTACTGCTAGCCATTCTTTAGAGTTGAAGGTTTGAAGGTTAGAAAATATGAAGAAAATGACAGTTAAACCTCTCCAATTTAAAGAATAATGATCAATTATACACTACGAAAAAATGATGGTACGTACAATTATCGATCGTACGGTACGAAGGTGAATTCATACAGGCTTTTTGACTGACGATCGTATAGATGATGATGTATTCGTCTGGGAACGGTTTGGGTCATCCACGTGAAAAGATAACACGTCGATCGTACAGATAATGACGTGTTCATCTGGGATGATCAGGATATTAAAGATTGTTCAGCGATGGTTAGGTTCATCATTATCCAAATCAGATATAATGATCATACAGATGAATGATGTGTTCGTACGTATGATCATCAATAATAACTGACACTAATCAAAAATATATCCCCATGCATACATATGAACCTATACATATCGTACGGTATGATAACATCATCGTACAATATGAATAGACTATGCAAACACAGTTTCATCTCCGCAACTCTATAGATTCTCATGCATATGCTACAAAATTCATATCATACGAAATAATTTTGTACTGTACGAAAATAACAGAAACCCAAACTACATGGAATTAACTCAAAAACCTTTTAAAGTGAAATATTTTTCATTTTTTACATAAAATACAAATAATAAAAAGATAATGCAACTTGTATAATCAAAAATACAACAAAATAAAAACTTACAACCTATACTACACACACTTGATATAAACAAACCCACAATGACATACAAAATAAATTTGTAAAATTTTCAATCATGCATTAAGATCAATCACACCTAGCCTTATCCTTAACATGCTAAAAGTGTCAAAAGCTAGTGGTTTTATGAAAATGTCTGCAAGTTGATCTTTAGTAGCGACATGATGTAATTCAATTATGCCTCTCGCTACATGATCTCTTATAAAATGATGCCTTACATCAATATGCTTGGTTCTAGAGTGTTGAATAGGATTCTTTGAGATGTATATGGCACTAGTGTTATCACAAAAGATTAGAATTATGCCAATAGAAAGTCCTCAGTCAACCAATTATTATTTTAACAAAAGTACCTGTGCCACACAACTACCTAAGGTAATATATTATGCTTCTGCTGTAGAAAGTGCTGCTGAATTATATTTCCTACTAGACCAAGATACTAAAGAATTTCTAATGAATTGATAAGTTCTAGATGTACTTTTCCGTTCAACCCTATAGCCTACAAAATCTGAATCTGAATATCCAATTATTTCAAATAAAGAGCTGTGCTTAGGATACCAAATCCCTAAGTTTTGAGTTCCCAAAAGATATCTCAAATATTCTTTTCATTGCTGTCAAATATGATTCCTTTGGATCAGATTAAAATCTAGCATATAAGTAAACACTAAATATAATGTCTGGTCTGCTAGCTGTCAAGTAAAGTAATGATCCAATTATTCCTCTAAACTTCTTTTGATCAATAGATTTTTCCTTAGGGTCCTTATCTAACTGTACTGAGGAACTCATGGGTGTAGTAACTGGTTTAGCATTATCCATTTCATACTTTTTGAGGATATCCTTAACATACTTAGACTGACTAAGAAAAGTTCCTTTCTCATTTTATTTTATGCTAAAACTAATAAAATAACTCAAGTCTCCCATTAAACTCATCTCAAATTCACTACTTATTATTTTTGAAAATTCATCACATAGATTTTTATCAGTTGATCTAAAAATGATATCATCCACATATATTTAAACAATGAGTATTTTATTTTCTATTCTTTTCAAAAAGAGAGTGGTGTTCACACTTCCTTTAACAAATGATCCTTTTAATAAAAAAATGCTTAACCTCTCATACCATGCCCTAGGTGCCTATTTTAGTCCATATAATGCCTTTTTTCAATTTGAAAATATGATTAGGAAATTTAGATTTTCAAAACCTGGAGGTTGCTCAACATAAACATTCTCTTCTATCACCCCATTAAAAAAGGCACTTTTAACATTCATTTGATACAATTTAAAACCTTAAAACAGGCAAAGGCTAACAAAACCCTAATTGCTTCAAGTCTTACTACAGGGGCAAATGTCTCCTCAAAATTAATACCTTCTATTTGATTATACCCCTTAGCTACCAATCTAGCCTTATTTCTAATCACAACCCCTAAATCATTCATTTTATTTTTTAACACCCACTTAGTCCCAATTTTACTTTGATCCTTTGGCCTTTCAATTAACTCCCAAATATCATTTTTTATAAATTGATTCAATTCTTCTTGCATGGAAAAAATCTAAAATTCATCCAAAAGTGCTTGATTTATATTAGTGGGTTCAAACATTGAAATAAAGGCTGAATGATTGACTTCTTTCCTCAAACCATGCCTAGTCCTAACTCCTTCACTTGGGTCGCCTAAAATCAACTCTTTAGGATGACCCTTGGGATAATTCTATTCTCTAGGCAAAGGGTTCTCAATTTCTATCTTTTCTTCCAGCTTTGTACTTTCAATTTCATGAGAGATATTTTTAATATTCTCTTTTTCCAATTTTGGCTCTTTTGAAATGCCAAATTCATCAAACACTATATGTGTTGTCTCCTCAACTACCAATGTCCTTCTATTAAAAACTCTATAAGATTTTCCAACACTTAAATATCCTAGAAAAATTCCTTCATCAGATTTAGGATCAAATTTTTCTAAGAGAGTTCTTCCATTATTATGTATGAACACCTTGCATCCAATAACATGCAAATGAGAGAGATTAGGTATTCTCCCCTTAAGAAGCTCATAGGGTGTTTTATTCAAATTTGATCTAATATTCACTCTATTCAGAATATAACTTATTATACTAACCGCTTCAGCCCAAAAATATTTTGGAAGTGAGTATTCTGCCAATATGGCTCTAGCGGCTTCAATTAATGTTCTGTTTTTCCTCTCAACTACCCCATTCTGCTGAGGGGTCCTAGGTGCTAAAAAATTATGATCAATTCCATCTTCCTTACAAAATTCTTTAAATTTTTCATTTTCAAATTCTCCTCCATGATCAAATTGAATTGATAGAATTTCACATCCTAGTTTTCTCTGAATCCATGTACCAAACACTTTAAACTCATCAAATAATTCACTCTTATGAGATGAAAATTTGACCCAAGTGAACCTTGAATAATCATCCACAATAACAAACCCAAAACTTTTTTCTCCTAAACTGACTGTGCTAACCGGTCTAAAAAGATCCATGTGAATGACTTCTAATGGTTTGCTAGTCCTAAGATCTTTGATGGAATGAAAAGAGGACTTCACTTATTTTCCTAGTTGGCATGCATCACACAAGTGATCCTTAGTGAAAGCTAATTTAGGTATTCCTCTAACTAAATCCTTTTGGGTGATTTTCTTAAGATTTCTCATGCTTGCATGACAAAGTCTTGTATATCATAACAATGATTCATCAAAAATAATTTTCAAACAAAAAGTAGTAGAAGATTTTATAGAATTTAAATCAAGTACGTATACATTTTTTACTCTATCACCAAATAACATATCAATTCCATCTTTCCTACTCACACAGTTGGTAGGCAAAAATTTTATATGAATGCCTTTATCACACAATTGACTAATACTTAATAGATTATGTTTCAAGCCATCTACCAACAGAACATTTTCTATCATAAAATTCTCTGAGTTTCCAATCATACCTGTACCTACCACTCTATTGGTGGTATTATCTCCAAGCATAACCTTGCCTCTATTCCTGGCTTCCAACATTATGAATTGATTTGCATCTCAAGTCATATGCTTTGAATAGCTACTATCCAGGTACCAAATGCTCTCATAAGGTCTTGTGTGAGAGCGTTCTTACAAAATTATCATATGTTAGACTTGGGAACCCAAACAAGTTTGGGTTCTCCTCTTGGCAATTTTAAAACAAATACATGTGTGATATGCTGTGTTTTATGCATCTTAGGTCTCCACACTAAATGTGTTCTATAATAAATAGTATAAGTTTGAGAAATATGTCCAATCATACCACAAGAAAAACACTTTACTCTAGGGAAAGGATTCACCAATCAATGTGCACTATAAGATCTTCTTTTAGATTTTAAATTAATTGACTTGTGGTAGATTTTGTGAAAATCTTCAAGTTTAGGTGGTATAAAATTTTCCTCAAGTACTTTTAACTTAACCTCAAGATATGTATTAGCACTTTCTAAAATTAAATTTTCAATCTTCAAGTTATGCTCTCTACTATCTGATTCATCCATAAAAGTTTTGAAATCATTTTTAATTTCAATGTGTGATGATTTTAAAAGTTCATGATGTTTATTTAAATCATCAAATTCATCCATTAAAGTCATGTAGTTGCTATCGATTAGTACATGGTCTTTCCTAAGGATTTCAAATTTATTTTGTAGCTCTAAGTGATCCAAATTCAACTTAGCATGTAGTTTCTTTAGTTTTCTATATACAGAATGAATGCGCTTAGAAACTTCAAATAATTCATCATAACTTAAGTCACATAACTCCTCTTGATCCGATTGATTAAGATTGTCAGCCATAAAGCACCAATTTTTTGACTTTCTCTTCAGGTGCTATTTCTGAGGAATCCGAAGCTAAGTCCGCCACAAATACTCATTGAAGCTTCTTTTTACCCCATCTATCCTTTGGTTTCTCCTGGCTTTCTCTTTGCTAGGATTGGTCTTGAGATTGGGGCAATCAATCTTGATGTGTCCAGGCTTCCTGTATTCATAGAAAATTATTTCATTAGGAGCCTTAGCATTTTTATGGAACTTACCTTTGTTCCACTGTTGGCATCTCTTCTGCTTCTTCCTTAGGAAACTTTTGAATTATCTTGTTATCAAGGCAATGTCTTCCTCATCCTCAGGTAGTGACTGATCACTTTTTGAATCATCAACCTTTAATTCTATATTCTTCTCCTTCTACTTGTCACCTGTATTAATCTGTCTTTGAGTCACAGATTGCTCGTAAGCAATTAGTGATCTAAGAAGATTGTCAATACAATACACATTTAAATCTTTCGATTCAGTTATGGCAGTTACCTTTGCATCATAAGCAGTAGGCAAGTAACAAAGTATTTTATTTACTTTTTTCACATTCGTTAATTCCTTACCAAAGGCATGTAATAAAGTGGCTATATGTGTAAATCGTATATACATGTCAGAGATTGATTCATTCAGTTTCATATAAAAAAGTTCATAATCATGCAAAAGAATATTCAATCTAGTTTGCTTCACTTCATTTGTACCTTCATACGTAATATAAAGTCTATCCCAGATTTACTTTCTAGATTTATAAGTAGAAACACGCATATAGTCTTCAGATTTAAGAGCACATAAAAAGCTATTCAAGCATTTTGCATTTAATTGTGCTAAGTCCTTTTCTTCTACAGTCCAATCAATAAATGGTGTTTCAACTCTAATGCCATTTATAAGTCTAGTAGGTGCATTATAACCATCTTGTACTAACATCCACATGCGATAGTCAAGTGATTATAGAAAAATAGACATGCAAGTTTTCCAGAAATCAAACGGAATATTGTCAAACAAAGGTGGTCTAGTGATCGAGTAACCTTTTAAAGTGTTCTGGTTTCCAAAATTAGCCATGATCGTATTTCAAAAAGTAATTTAAATAATAATTTTTGAAATAGGCTCTAATTCCACTTGAAAGTATGAATAGGTTGTTAGACCTATTGATTATGTCCCTAGGCTAACCAAGAGGGGGGGTGAATTGATATTTTAAAAAATCTCTTAGAATTTTAGAAGATTTTTAATTAAAAACTTTATGAAAATTATACTGTATAAAGGACAAGAAAAATTGTCCAAAACTAAAAATTTCAAGTTTGATGAAGTCAGATCATACCATACGATTGAATATCATCCCGTACAAATAGTTCAAATTATGGAATGTTCGTCCGATATGATTATATATGAACCTATAGGACCCAGATTTCATACTCTAGAAAATGGTATAGAAATAATTTTGTACTGTACGAACAATTCAAAAAATCAAACGGTTCGTCCCGTACGATTCTGTATGAACCTGTGAACCTCATATTTTGTACTCTAGCAAATGGTATACGAAACAATTTTGTACTGTACGAACAGGTCAAAAAATTGAACGGTTCATCCCGTACGATGCTGTATGAACTTGTGAACCCCATATTTCATACTCTGGAAAATGGTATATGAAACATTTTTATACTGTATAAACAGTTCAAAAAATTAAATGGTTTATCCCGTACGATGCTGTACGAACCTGTGAATCCCATATTTTGTACTCTGGAAAATGATATACGAATAATAATTATATTTTACGATCAGTTCAAAAATATTAAATTGTTCATCCTGTATGATCCAGTACGATCAGTATGAGCTCTTATTTCGTACTCTGGAAAATGATGTACAAAAATATTTCATACTGTACGATTCATACTTCAAAAAAAATTTGGACCAGGCAGGTTCATATTAGAGGAGAAATAATGCCAATCGTCCCGTACGATCACATATCGTACAGTATGATTAGTTAAAAAAAATAAATTTTATCTCACTCCCCCAGTGTGTATGTGCACAGTTATCCAACTTACAATCACACTCTCTCAGACTCAAGAAAAGTAAAAATTATAGACTTCACTTGCAATAAACACTAACAAATTAACTTGAAGTCTTCAGCAGTCTGGAGTATGAATTTATTGAAAGACATATTAGTACACACAAAACAAAAATTCTAATATTTGTTAGGAGAAACAATAAATAAATAATAAACTTTTGTAATCATCAAAATAACTCATATCGAAAACTCAATTGAATAAACAGATTTGCACAATTCTCAATAAATTTAACCATAATTGGTCTCCTTTTAAAGGGATCATTTTAGGCATGATTGTACTGAATTATCCAGCACGATCAAGATCATCTTATACAACTAGTGTAATATTTAAAAAATAAAATATTGCATAAAATGTAATTAGCGGTTGATTTTTAGATTTGTATTGATCGTCCTGTATAATAAAAAATGGTCTAGGATGATTAGTTAAGTAAAATTAATTATTTGGGATGCCCTAGTTAGGGTTTCTATTTTGAACTGATCGTCTAGGATGATTTTGGATCTTCCTGTATGATATGATAAAAAATAGATGAACTCTCTAACTTACCAAATTTCTCCTCCTGAGTGTGTGTATATAAAGTTACTTAGCATCAGGATCCACCTCATTACATTTAACTCAATAGAAGGTAAAACCATTGGAATTAAAATTACAGATTAACTTAGTCCTAATCTGCCTAATCCTAAGCTGGCTTGAATTGTAATTGATCTTATGGACTTGAAAAGTTAGTAGGTGGGGCAACTAAAATAGATGTGCAGTAGTAATAGTAATAGAGAAACAGGAATGTTTGTTATCATCAAAATTATAATACTTGAATCCAGATTTGCAACACAACAATCATGTGTCCTAAGTCTAAAAAGAATGAGTACTATTGAATTTCCAAATATTAAGGCTAAATTATAACCTAATTTTTTGGAAATTCAACCAACGAACAATTATTCATCAAATTAGTTCTACAAGGCTAAGTTATATTAATAACATGTTATCATCTAACCTAGACAAGAGTGAATATAGATAGTTAAATATGTAGAGACTAATTGAGGGAAGTCTTGAAATAATTATGATGTAATTACTCACTAAATACTCAACACACACCATTGGATCTATTTTTAAATGTTGAAGCTCTGTTTAATGCTTCCATGGAGGGTTAAAATGCATGCAATGAAGTTTAAATCTATTAATTATGAATTTTCAAAGGTATGAATAAAATAGTGACTCATATTCTTTAAAATTTCATGATTATCAAAATAAAGTTTAAATAAATATGAGAACATTATTGAATGTCACATAAATTCTCTAATTCATCCCACAAAATCAAATAATCTAAATTACTCTCTAAAGATAGAGCATATTGCATTAATTTTATTTTTGGATGAAAGGGAATTTAGTTTTGAGAAAAATGAGCTACTATTTGCTATTTTTGGTATAGTATTTAATTTTTAATGAATTTCCAATTTTTATTAATAAAATAAATTTAAATGATGTTTTTAAATCAAATAAGACAAATGGCTGATTATCAGTTATTATTTCATAGTGGCGCATTAATTACTAATGATTGTGCTATCGGTAATCATTGGCAATTAATGAAATCACAGCAATGGTGATGCTTTTGAGAGACACGATTTCACTTAGTCATGTCAGCTCAACTACCACTGGGTTATCTGTGGTTTGGGATGAACAATCGCAATGCCGTTAGATAGGAACTAGAATGAAAAGATGGCTTGAATGGCTTGAAAATAGGACGAAATGGTGAGATCTAGACCATTGATCTTAAGATCAACAGTTCAGATCTTGTACCGTTCAAACTATTTTTATTATTATTATTAAACCGTAAGATGAAGAGTGGCCATAACTTTGAAAATAATGGATCAAATGCCATGAAATTTCAAATGAAGCTAAAGCAAGATTAAATGAATAATGGGTACATGTTTTCATGGATTTAAATGTGATTTTGTAAAGCTATTTAAACCTAAAGATGTTTAGCTTGGTTTGATGGTTACCTTGATTGTCTAGATCTCATATGTTTTTTTTTTGGCTAAGTTTTCGCCTTGTAACTCCTAGCACACTTTTCTTGAGGAACCCGAGCGATGAAGAGCTTTGGACTAAGAGATACAAACCTTGGGCAAAATAAAAGCTTGGCGTGACCAGGATCCCATCGCCAGTAGCCCTTGACTAGTTGATTTAGCATTGGGAAATGTAGAGGGATGTGTAGAGAGACAAAATGAAAACATAGGGGGAACTAGGAGGTATTGAATTGAGAGGTGGTTTCGAATGAGAACTTTTATCTATTTAGCCCAATTCAAATCCTAGGACCATAGGGGATGGATAGGATCATTTGAAGGAGTGTTTAGATGCTTGACACCTATCCTTCATATGGTTAGGAGGCAAGGAATCAATCAATTAAGGGATAGAGTTGTAAAGGGAAATTTGTCCACACATAAGCACATGAGGCCGAATTTTGGCTTGCTTTGGTCAAGAAAGAAGGTTTAAGCTCTACTTAAGTGATGATTAGGAATGTATTAAAGTTGATTTGAATGGGCTAAGCAACTTAATTTGAAGTGAAATGGAGGATTAAGCTAGTTTGACCATATTAAGCTCATTTGAGCTTTTTGTTGACAGTTTGACTAGTCAAATAGTCAACCAATGCTTAGGTGGAGCTTGGCAGAGTTTGAAAACTGACTAAAGTGGCATCTAAATGGACTTGAGGCATTGGCTTTGGAATTTAAAAGAATGAAGAGTCTATGTGGGTATTTTACCACCCTTGATGGTTTGACCAAGTTAAACTAGCCATGGTTTCATTCATGGTTGGTTTAAGTTTGTTTACACCATGCAAGAAAGAAGCCTTAGAGGTTTAGATGTTTTGAGTTGATGGTATGCACTAGTTTGACCCAATTGGGTCAGATTTTATCAAACCCATATTTAATTGATAAAGTCAACTATTGATTGGGCCAAGGTGGTCAGTCAAGTCCAATCCACTACAAGTGATGTTTAGGGAAGTTTTATGAAATTTAAAAGTGATTTAGAGTTCAAATGGTGTTGATTTGTCTTGATGATCAATTAATCTAGCTTAGGCTAGCTCAACTAGGTCAAGTTGAGCAATCATTGGCTCAGGGACCTAGTGATGGATTATTTACCATATAAAACTCCTAGTGAAATGATTTGGATAAAGACTGAGGTCAAAGAGGTCAATGTACTATGCAAGGTAGTGCATTGGGAAAGTTAATTATAATGCAAGGTTGTAATTGCTCAGATGATTATAGTTTAGTGATTGTAATCAATGATTGTTGATTGTAGAAGATGATTAAAGTTTGATTGAATGCTGATTGTAGGATTGATTGATTACAACATGAATGATTTTGGACTGGATGAATGATAACTCAGTGATTCTTAAGCATAGGATTGACAATTAGGAGCTTGTGGATCAAGATGACATACATAAAAATGAGGTCAACAAACATCCTCTCAGGTGTGGTTAGCATGGATCAATGTCAAAGGTAAGAAAATCATCACGTACCATCCATCCTGAAGCCCCTAATAAATCAATGAATCTTAAGTATTTAACTTGCTATGAATTATAAGCTATGGAATAGCACTTCTTGAAGTCCATTCAGGACATTCTTGCCTCTGCTAACCATTTATCATGAGTAGTTAACTCACCCAAATGATTGTTTAATCATGATATTAGCCAGGAGCAGTCGGATGAAGCCATGACCTAGATCTATTCGCTAATCCCACTTACCTTCAGATAAAAGATGAGAGCTCTAGTCTAATAGCTAGAAAAACTAAACCTGGGCTGACCAACATCTTCTCCAGACTAATCATCAAAGTAAGTATGCCCCCAAAGTTTAAGGTACTTGACCTTAAATATTGTTTCAAAATTATCTAACTGAACTCTCTTACAAACATAACTATTACTATTTATAGGAAAACACATAGAAGGTATCTGGCACTACAGCGCTAGAAATATTAGCATCGTTGTGCTCAACAAATAAACTAACACCGCTGCATTGCTTTTCTAGTTTTTCTATGGTGCTTGCTGAAGTGGATCAGTTACATAGTGAACAGTCATGTTGTTTTGCTGATAAATTTTGTCCTTGGGAAGTTATAACTGCTACACCATGATGTTGCTAACTTTTGAATGTTGGGGCACCAAAAGAGTAATTTGGGCACCAAGGCATTATAGAGTGTGCCACTGCGATGCTGTCTGATAGAGAATATGGTGTTGCAAAGCTGAACTTCTGACACTGCAGTGCTGTCCATCAAAGAAGTTGGCACTATAATATTGATAATAAAGTGCTTCGATAGTGTCTTTGATGGCGCTGCGGCGTTGTTTGTTCTTATGCCGGGGTGCTATATGAAACTTAGAATTTTATGCCTTTTCTATATATTTCTTGTACAATACAACTAAAGTAAATATTTTCACTAAAATATAACACATAAAATAGCATATTATTTACACTTATTAATGACCTCCCTCATCGATAATGAATGTGCCCTTCATTTTCCTCTTTTATTCACAATTTTGAGGGAGTTGGACCTAATGTAGTTCGCTTGCCCACTTAGTGGGGTGATCACCTCCTTCTCCAAATTCAAGAGAATGTTCATTGCAAAATTCACTTGTGCACATAAACCTTCTAAAAGCTCATAGATCTTGTTAAAGGTGAGACAAGAACTTGTCAAGTCACTAAGAAGCTTCAAACTATGATTCCAAAAAAAAATGTTTGATGTGAAAGTCCTTGAACCCAAGTATCCCTCACTTAGGGACTGATAAAAGGTCCTTTATAATGCACATTTTTCCTACAATAGCCATGAACACTGGTAAAACTTTCGGAGCTCACCAACATCCATGTCAACATAGTAGAATACAATCATGTGTCAAACCCCATCACAACCACTTCATGCCATGATCTCATTGCAAGGAGAAACCCTCCTCCCATGAGGACCAAGAATGGAATCTGACCATAAAGGAAGAGGAATCAAGTTCTAGTTCTCACGCGCAATAGAAAGTATATTAATCGATATGATGTACCTCCACATCTTATATTCCTAAAAACCATAGCACCACCTATACCAAGATCTTAAGAGGTACAAAGAAAGGTTGCTCACTGACCTCAAGAATATTTGACTTATACTCCACTAAGGGTATCCATGACAAAGTTCATTGAGGCCATCCAAAATAAAGAGTTCTTTAGGCAGCCACCACCTATAAAGATTGTAGTACTCATGGAACATCCTGATACTACATATTCCAAAAGGATCACAAGCATGACACTAAGAAATGTCGACACCTAGGAAACCTAGTCCAAGAACTCATCAAGAAAGAAAAGCTCAAAAAATTCACGCTTGCTAATACGTAGTGACGACCAAAAAAGTATCCACTCGAAGAAGCTACTAATGAGCAAAGGCTAGCTTGATATATTCACATACAGGGGTAGTTCTCATAATCATGAGAGGTGATCGAAGAAGCAACCCTACAACTCCAAAGAAACCCCAAATCACTGAAGTTAACACTTATTCATGGTCACAATGGGTCGATGATGCATTACACATTCAACGGCAGAGATAAGCTAACTAGGGGCAACCCCTTAACAAAGCCATTACCTTTACATCCTTAATCGTCAACTAACAGATAAATGGCATCTTGGTAAATACAAGGAATTTAGTAAACATAATCTTTAAAGCTATCTTTAGTAAGATGGTCTTGTTCACCTCATGAATTGTTCCTACTATAGGACCCTTTTATGAATTCTAAGGAGAAAGTAGGGAGACAAAAGGAATAATCACCCAACCAGTCACCTGAGGTGAAGCAGATTGCTAGTGCACAACCATGGTAGACTTCATCATAGTTAATTCTCTAGCCACTTATAATGTTATATTTAGTAGGCTATTACTAAATACTTTTTAATAGAGGTATCAACATACCACATTGCCATTAAGTTTCCAATATAAGGAAAATAAATCACCATAAGAGGCGATCTAACTCAGTTGTGTGCTTGCTACCTATAGGACATAGGATTAGCTAAAACTTCTAAAGAAATCCTACAACAAGATGCAAAGCAAGGCCTAAGCCTTTAAAAATTGAATCCAGCAAAGAATTATCTACAACAAAATATTAACCATAAAGATCCTTCAGGATCAACACCTCTTTTAGCAAAAAGCATCGAGATGACCTATAGAAGCTCTTTGTGACAGCTTTAAAGCTTTTATATGGATAATAATAGAAATGCCAGGTATTAGTGAAAAATTAGCCTACCACTAACTCAACATTCAAAAGGGTGCTCACCCCATCAAATAGAATATCATAAAGACTACAACTTACCCATCGAGCCTGTCTAAAAGAAAGCAGGAAAACTACTTGTTGTTCACTTCATTTGGGGATGTCCAATAAATAGAGTAGATCTCTAATATAGTAATGATTCGAAAATTTATAGGCAAGTGAGGAATCTATGTAGATTTTACAAATCTAAACTTAGTGTATCCCAAGAATGATTATCCACTCCCAAGGATCTATGCCTTAGTCGACTCCATGGTTGTTTATCCTATTATGAGTTTCGTAGATGCCTTCTCATGCTACCACCAAATCAAGATGCATCCTGAACACTATGAAAAGATTGAATTCATCACCATAGAAGGCCTATACTGCTACAAGATTATGTCTTTAAGCCAAAAAAATACCAGGGAAACCTATCAAAGAATGATGGATAATATCTTTAAGGATAAAAGAGGAAGAAATATTGAGGTTTACATAAATGACCTCCTCATTAAAAGCAAATTTCATAATTAGCGCATCAAAGACTTGAGAGAGACCTTTTACACTCTCAAAAAAAAAACATGAGGCTAATCCTCTAAAATGTACATTAAGACCAAGGGTAGAAAAATTCTTAGTATTCCTTCTTATACTTGATGTATTCAAAGTAAATCCAAATAAAGTGCAAGCCATACATGACACAAAGATGATGAGAATAACCAAAAAAGTCTAACGACTTATTGGCTGGATCACCAGACTTAATAGATTCATCTCTTGATTGGGAGAGAGACGCCTCATTCTTCAAAACTCTCAGGAGAACAAATAAACTCTCATAGAGAGAAGATTGTGAGGCCACGATCTAGCAACTCAAAAGCCTCCCAACTTCACTGCTAATCCTTAAAGCCCTTGGCCAAATGAAAACCTACTACTATACGTCAGAGAAAGCGAAGATGTTGTCCTCATTGTACTTATATAAGAAGAAGGAAAGAAATAATGATAGTATATCACATCATCTGCACACTCTGAGGTGTAAAACAAAGGTAACCAAACACAAAAAAAGCTCATATAATTGCTAGTTATCTCTGCCTGAAAGCTATAGCCCTACTTTAAAGCTCATTCCATCTAAGTGGTGACAGACCAACCACTCAAAGCCAATATCACCATGCTTTATCATTCAGGCTGACTACTTAAATGGTCAATTGAAGTAAGCAAATTTGTAGTCACATATACACCGAGGACAACTATAAAGGTGCAAGTTCTAGAAAACTTTCTCGTTAATTGTAACCATCAAAGCACGAATTCTAAAATTACCTTTCCTCACTGGTCACTGAATATGGATGGTGCATCAGATGAGGGAAAAGTTTGTACATACGTGCTAGACATGTTCTTGTCATTGACATGATAAAGATGACTCATTCTAGTCATGATCGACCACTTCACTACGAGGATCGAAGCCAAAGCACTTGCTTGCATCACCTCCACTATAGTTTAAAATTTCATTTAAGTAGACATCATTTACTAACATAGAGTCCCTTTTACTATTATCACAAACAATGATCCAAAGTTCTAGGATAAGAGCATCTTAGAATTCTATAATGTCTAAGGCATCCATTTTATGTTTGCATCCATTCATTACCCACAAACTAACAGATAAGTTGAAGTCACAAATAAACTCATATTCAATAACCTCAAGATGAAGATTGAAGGTGATAAGGGGAAGTGGATCAAATTACTTCCTTAAATACTTTGGCCTCTTAGAATGACTCAAATAATAGCAATCAACAAACCCTTTTCTTGCCCTCACACAATATAGAGGTTATACTTCTGATAGGGCTCGAATAGTTTAATCAACAAGTACTGACCACAACCCAATCTATAATCGAGGAATGGGAATCATCAAACCAAGATGGCCTACAAATGGCTATCAACCTATTAGAATAACTCTAGGTGCAAGCAGCCCTCTGATAAGAGGAAATCAAATGAGGAATTGCCAAGTACTAAAATCTCCATGTCAAAGAAAAGAACATTTGACCAGAAGACCTAGTCCTAAAGAAGGTAGATGTATCCACTAGTCACATCACACTAAGAAAAATAGCCAGAACCCGGGAAGGAACCTATATCATAAAAAGACAAGCTAGTCTAGGAGCCCATCAATAACTGACTCATAACAGAACTAAAATACCCCGAACTAAAAGTGTTGATGACATCAAATTATTTTACCCATGAGGGATGTATCTATTTATATAAATTATTTTTATTTTCTTAAATAAAAAAATCATTGATTAATTAAAATCCCATATTGAAACATAATACATTCAAAAGCACCCGCCTGAATAAAGAACTTTCAAAATGATCAAGGAACTCAAAATGCTAAGTTCGAACCCCAATCTTTATAATGAGAACTCCTAAGGAATTCCTCTCTAAATGAAATCCTCAACATATTTATAAACCACCCATCTTATGTTCGGGGAACTGGGAATTAAGAGAGATTGGACCTTTTGATCATGTATAAGAACACTCGCTTCTTTTATAAGAACATAAACATGCCTTGAATGAAGCCTACAAAAGATCAAAACTTCATCATCAACTCTCCCATGAAAATAAAGGCCAATAATACTACCAAAAGGTCCTTCAACAAACTCTCCATCATACCATAGGGATAAGCGTGATCACCCAAGAAGTGTTAGATCATCCAATCCCCCTCTAAATCAAAATTGAAGAAAAGATTGGACTGCTACCTGAGGCACACTTAGGCCCCCATGTACTAATGACCTACATAAGTTCCAAATCCCCTAATGCAAAGCAAAGTCATCTTTCTAATGAGATCCATCACTGAAATTCTTACTGATTCCATAGAGCAACAATAGGTTATCAAACTCGCTCTCACTCATCGAATGAAAAATTACAACACAAAATGGCCAACAAGTGCTTGAAAATGTGAACATTTCACATATGACATTCTTAAATAAAAGTCGAAAGGTACCAAAAGGCCATCATTATTATCTCACAGGTATTATATGCAACCTCTTTTCACATGTCTCATATTATAGGCATTTACATATGATCGCCTTAGATGTATCACATTATAGACATTTACATGTAATCATCTTTCATGTCTCACATTATATGAATTTACATGAACTCACATGTAGAATCCATTCAACTTTTTCTTGTAATTCATGATGACAAAGTGAATATGCTCTCCATGAAAGTGCCCAAACTCTCTTGAATTAATCAGGTAAGATATCTCTTACCCTACTCGCATAAGGATAAAACTCATCCCTCTTTAGCCTCCTGATAAATAGAACATGTCTAGTTGCAACACCCACCTGAGCCATCAATTCTAGTTGTTGGGATAAAGCATCAAAAAAGAAAAAAAATGGCCAGTATGATTACTTGTACATCTACACTTAATCCAACTTTTCTCTTTATTATTTAAAGAAGATATAAGGTCTTGAGTATTCCCCTATGTAAATAAACCATTCACACTTAAGGGAAAATATTAGAAAGGGAGACACATTTCCTTTCTTTTCGTATTAATCTCAAAGGTCACAAAATGGAATGCCACAAAGCTGGCAAGTAGTAGACATGTTAGTCATCAAAAATTAGACTTTCCCATGAAAGAGGAAGAGCAGTCTTTCTCTTTAAAATATTAGCATATCCATCTGAACATTCTATAAACACAAACTTTTATTTATTAGTAGAAAAACATGAAGCATCTTGTTTGGTCGCCATAAATGGGAGCAGTGATAAATCAAATCTGTAAGATGTTAAAAAGATGCATTGGAATAAATACACTATGCGCCACCCGAGGTAAGATCTAATCCTTCAAAAAATATCAATTATTTTATGCGAACATGATAGATGATGCTCTACCAAGATCTTGGTCATCTCAACCACATCAGTCCAATAAATATTGTCATAGCCACTATTGGCCAACTCCCTTCTCTATGATGAGCTTCACATTGAGTAGCACATGTGTCCCCAATAAGTGGCAAGTCTTACATGCTCCATCACTATAGCTGACTATAAATATCAACACCATCATCCATAATGAATTCCATAACCACTGTTGGCTTACTCCACCCTTTATGATGAGCTTTGCATTGAGTAGCACGTGAGTCCCAAACGCACTACAAGTCTTACATTCTTTGGCACTATAGGCGGCTATAGGCAACAGAACCATCATTTGTGATAAATGCCTTAGCCATTATTGGCTAATTCCCCCCTTTTATTATAAGCTCCATTCCCAACTGGCAGCAAGTCTTATGTGCCCTCGTACTATTGGTGATTGCATGCACTATGCCACTATGGGAAACTCCTCCACCCTTAGGGTATGATCTTCATAAGTTGTGCTTGGTTCAAGGCCTTAAATTATGACTCCTAATGACTTAAGAATTTAACTCCCTCTCCTTCTAAATGATGAGCTCTGTGATGGAGGGAGAGTCATTCCTGAGGTTGATGGGACCTAAGGGTCACTCATTCAAGAGGATCATAACCTGGAGCCAGACATAACTCCCTTTCCAGCTACACTATGTGACCAATAATAGTCACATTCAATAATGGGATGGGTAAAGCCTCCAAAGGCTTAAGGTATATTCTTAGTGTATAGCAACTAACCAACACTGTAGCTCAAGTACATGAAAGTAAATGAAAAGAAGAAGAAGAATGAAGCAAATCTCAATGCATACAAACACCAAAAAGAATGAAGGATCACACTATTACAAAATGTTGATGCAACCTACTTATTGGTCACAGTCATGTTATCGATTCCTTCTTTACTATCATTCCGAGGAAACTTCTGAAAGAAGCAGGAAGGATCACTAAAATAAGTTTGCCCTTTGATATGAACTTCTTAATATAATCATTGATCTATCGAGGCAACTATCATCCAATATGTCCTTAAGATTTATTTTGTTAATTCCTTGAGGCACCTCATTCAATCTTGAAGTTAATCATCCAGCACAACCTCAGCCAGATCCTAACCCTCAATAATTGCTACATGATCAAAAGTAGCTTCCTTTACTCGATCCTTAGCTTACTCGACTGAGGCTCAGCTTCAGCCCTAGCCAACTCCAATTGAAATTAATTTAGTTCTTGCATCTCATCCATCTTAATCTCCAGCCACTTCACCTTAGCCATGGTCTCAGGAAGGACTATCTTATCCTCATCGAAAGTAAATTTGATGTGCCACCATATTTCCTCTATTCACCCTAACTTGGCATTCAACCCCAAAAACTGATGGTCCTGATAATGCATCTTATACCATGCATCCACCAGTGAGTTCATGGAGGAACAAGCCAAACTATATAGATACATTTTTGAGATATATTGCTCTACCTCAGAATTATGGATGATGTGACCACTGTCAAAAAATCAATTCGATTTAGGCTTAGCACCCTAGTCTTCATCCATGGATTCATCACCGCCAGGTGGTGCGTAGCCTCTAAAACCCTCAAGGGCTCTGCCACCTTCAATAGGCTCTTCTCTAAGAGCCAACTCTATAATAATGGACTCACCCTCTTATACTGGTGAGTTAATAATCAACACCTCCTCCCAAGAGGATCCAATAATCTCCTCAAACTTTATGGACAAAGCAGAACCACTCTACCCCTTAGACATCCAATCTCTTCAACACTGATGTCTTTAAACTCAAACTAGCTCTATTTTCCATTTACCTATTATAATAGACTTTTTTATGAGTCCTCTCAGTGCTAGAGATAGTCTCTCTTCTAGCCTCATAATCATCTCTATCACACTAGGTAATGGAACTAAACTTATTTTACATACACAACCAATAACATTCTTGAAAAGAAATTTGAAAGAAATAAAAACACACTCAACATATTAAGATATGTAAGCCACTCACCATAGAGGTTCTTGAAAATATTATAATAAGCCACATTATGAAGAACCACCAGCAGTTCATTCTTCACTGCAGCCAACAATGCTGCCTCTTCAGTAATTAATTTCAGAACAACAGTTGTTCCTTCTATAATGGGATAGGAGTGGTCAGCACCCTCCACCCAAAACTGCATTTAATAACCACAAACTTGACTTTCAAATCTTGCAACTTATTCCCCAGGCCACTTGTCCTACCCAATAAATGCAAAAATTAGAAAAAGCAATCTTGCAAGGCCTTCACCATAAAAACATGTCTAAAGATATTCAACAACCATGGAAAGTATAACTCTTATAGCAAAGTAGCAAAAGAAACTACTACCACCATTGAATTTGGCAATAGCTAAGAGAGAATTGCCTCATAAAAGTTTAAAACCTCCTTAATCTCTAAACACAAGGAGAACCTCATCATGAGCTTCAGATGATCAATTCAAACCACTAGTTCCCCATCAAACATAGAGTTAAGCCTCTCATCATCAATATCCACCCTGATGACAAACCCTCATGAGAAAAGTAGAATTCCTTAAACACATTGATGGCACTCTCCTCAGTCAACAAAGACTTGAACAAGTTCTCAGCAAAAAATGTTCTTGCACACTTACTTAAACCAGCCATCTTGACACTCAAAGAATAAGAGAAATAAAAGAAATAGGAGAAGAAAAAGTAAGAGATTCACCCACCGGACCCTACAACTTCTATTTATAGCTAAAAACTCAATGCATAAGGTTTCAGAAGATTTCAAATCAAAATTAATGTGTGAAGATATAGCCCTTCCCTTTCATCATTATGGTATCTAGCACAATGCACCTATTCCTAGTAGTCTCTCTCAACTATCTATAGCACAATCACCTTGCCACTCTATTCAAGAAAGAATAGAGTTTAGAAATCTAAATTTTACTCATATACAGACTGACGTGTCCTAGCTCATGGAAAAATATAGTACAAAAAGAAATTAAAAAAAAGAAAAATAAATTTGCCGATACGATGACCACACAAGGCATGCTCTAGTACGGGATCCTTCTCTATGCTTGACACTACTCCATGCATTCCATTAAGGGCCTCCATGATGTACTAAGCACCTCAATAAAAATATTTTTGCTTAACTTGACCAAGCAGTGCCAGTAACTTAGCCTCTAGCAAGTTCATACAACTCTATACGGCCTTAACTTCTCCTCTCATAGAGTTGATCTCTTCTCTCACACTAGCATCAATCATAACAACAACCATTCATTTAGCGGGACTAGGCTCATCAACACTCTTACTTTTGGCCACTAATTCAAGAGTCACCATCCTCATGATAATTTTCACCAATAAAATTTGTCTGAGGGGAACAATGGCATCAGTAAATTATTATGAATTTTAACTCGAGTCTTGTGATTTTGATGATAAAAAATATTATTAGATTCTTTATTATGCTATCTCCTATTCATGTTATTATCACATACATATCTTCTTGTGTATTAACATTTCAGGTCCACCGTACACTGTGCAAATTGATTAGCTCAAGACTAGGTAGAATAGGATTAAGTGTCTTGAAGAGTATATAATTTTGCTTTTTCTTATTTTAACATTTATTGAGAAATCATGTATTTTGGTGGATGCTAAACTTGGTGACCATGCACACACACATAAACTCAAGGGAGTGAGATAGTCAAAAAATTAGGAGTAAAATTTTTTGAACTAATCATACTATACGATTCATATTGTACTGTATGATCCATTATTAAGAAAATCATTAAAATGGCTTATTATGATAATTAAAGCCATTTGAACAAATTGTACTATACAATCTAGATCATACAGGATGATCAGTTGAAATCAAGATCCCAACCGCCAATCACAATTTAGGTAATATTTTGAAATTCAAAATTTGAACTAGTCATACCATACGATAGGTATCATATTATATGATATAAATAAATATTGCCTAAATTAATCCTATAATTAATGAAAGATTTTGGATTAATTGATCCAGTCATATCGTATAGGAAGATTATACCTAATCATACTGTACGACTCGATCTTTACATGGGATGATATTTTATCATCGTCAATCATATAGGATGATAATCTTAGTCATTTGATCTAATCATACTGGATGATTCTCAAATTGTATTGGATGATCAGCTCAAGTTATTAAATTGATCGTATAGCACCTTAATCTTCATACAATACTAATAGGGTTATTTGAACTAATCATTCCGTATGATCTTGGATTGTACTGTATGATCAGAGTTGCTATAATTAAATTCTAGGGCTTTTTTTGGAGCCCTGTATTTAGTCTCTCTTAATAGACTTATTCAAGTCTTTGGCCACTGAGTGTTCTGGAGAGAGATCATGGAGAATGGATATAGGAGAGCTTTGAGAAGAACAAAGGAGAGTGTGTGTGTGAGGGAGAAGTGATGTGAAGGGTTCACATGGTTACTCCAAGAAAGTATCTTGCCTTATTTCCTCCAGGTGTCTATTTAGGTTTTTTGGGTATCTCTGGGAAGAAGTTCTTCAGCTCAAATACCATTAAGGTTTTCTACCTTCACCATGAGGGTGAGAAAGGAGGTTCAGGTTCTCTTCCATCACCAGGAGGGTAAGAAATGAGGTTCAAGTTCTCTGCCATCACTAAGATTGTGAGAAAAGAGGTTCAAGTTCTCTGCCATCACTAGGATGGTGAGAAAGGATGTCAAGGTTCTTTGTCATCACTAGGAGGATGAGAAAGGAGGTCAAGGTTCTATGCCCCACCGAGTTTGTGAAAAGATTATAAGGGCTTCTCAACCTAGCTGTGGAGGCTAAAGGAGAGATACTAAAGTTTAGTGCAATACTCATAGAGGAGGACTTAAGGGAGTAGACATAGGTTATCGTTTGATAGAACCACTATAAAATTTTTTGTGTGTTCTTTTTTATTTTTAATTTTTGCACTTTATATTTTACATATTTTTTTTCTATAATAATTGATTGTTGAAAATATGTGATTGATGCTTCATTGTGTTTATTAGAATATTGTGCCTAGGGATAATTCACTTAGGCTTAACATCCTACATCGAACATTCAATTAGTATTAGAGTGGTTCACATAAATAGTGTTTTAGATAACCTAAAAACATGATCCATGGCACATCTTGGAAATAAAAACACCGCGGAGAGTTATTTTATAACTCATCCACCTATATTCAACAAAATACCATTTAGTTTTTAGAAAATTTACATGTCTATATTGTTGCAATCTATTGATTGTAGAATTTGACATATGATTCAAACTGGTTATTCACTTCTATATCGAATACTTAATGGAGTTAAAATTGATGTGTTGATTATTAAATGGTGTCATGAGGATTGAGTGTTAGCTCAATTGAATGAAAAATATTTGAATTACTTTTTCTGTGCTTTGAAATCTGAAGATTATACGAGAGTGTCTACATATGCTACGGGAAAGAAAGTATGGGATAGACTATGCATCACATATAAGGGAACTAGTAATGTCAAACAGTCTAGGTTAAATATTTTACTATATGACTATGAACTCTTCCACATGAAATCTTATGAGAGTATATCTAAAATGTACACTAGGTTCACTCAGATAGTGACATCCCTGCATGCATTAGGTGTAGAACTTTCTAATGCTTAAAAAGTTAACAATTTTTTATATTGCCTACCTGTGCTAAGGTCACTATAATTTCTGAATAAAAAGACTTGAATGTGTATTCAATTGACAACTTGCTTGGCTCGGTCTTTGCCTATGAGCAAGATGTGAGTTAAAGGTTACTTGATACAAGTGATAAAAAAAGGAGAATGTTGTGACCTTGAAAGCTAATGACATAGAAAGTGACATCTCTATAGCTAAGGAGGATGATGACATTGCTTTGATGATCCGTTAGTTCAAAATTTTTTTGAAAAGGAAGCAAAGGTGTCATCAACAATAATGGAGGAAGGTAAGAATGCTAAAAATTTTAAAACATCATCTAATACAATTTATTTTGAATGCAGGAAACCAGACCACCTACGAACTGACTTCCCCAACTTAAAGACTCACCCACTCAAGGAGAAGGGTGAAGAAAAGGGAAAGTTCAAAAAGGGGAAGCAACATATACAAAAAAAATTTGGGCTAACACTGCCTTAGAATCAACTGAATAAGAAGCGCAATAAAAGGTAACAAATATGTGTCTTAAGGCTAATAATAATCTTGATCAGGTAGATCAAGATGAGGTATATCAACTATCCTATGATGAACTTTTTATTATATCTAAAAAAATTCATGATTCATATAGGAAGCTTAAAAAGATATATGATAGCTTAAACACTAACTTTTCTAATCTATAAAAGGAGCATGACAGTCTGATAGTTGAGCATTCTAGTTTAGATAGTGATCACATATTTTTACTTATTGAATTTGATACATTAATTAAGAAGCATATCAATCTAACAAATATAAATGAATCCTTAAACTCAAAGCATCTTCAATTAGAAGATTCATTCAAATAATTAGAGACATGTCCATCTAAACTTGATGGGAATGAGCAGCGACGGATGCCGTGTGGGGGCTCTGGGGGCACGGGCTCCCATTGACTTTGGTAATAGCATGTAGTTAATATCATTTATGATGCATTAAGTATAGAATGAATCAAATAAATAATTTCTTTTTTCATCCTAATGCAAAAATTACTATCCCGCCTATCCAGTTATAATTGAAGAGAGAACTCTGAATGTTTCACACAGTCACGCGGAAGAAAGAACTCTGAATGATGTAACACTAGTCGTTGGTCGCCCTCTTCCACCTTTTGAGGCCAAACGTCACCTAGTTAGGGTCAGCAGGTCGCCCTCTTCTGACCTGGTAAGCTTCTTGCCTTCTTCTTTGTTTCTTTGTTTGATGTTGTATCTATGTTTTTTGTATTGTTTTTACTACTTGTAACTTGTTGATAAATTTTTTTTTAATCTTGGTTTATGGATATATATGGGTTATTTTTGTTGTTTTTTCAAAGGGTTTTGCTTATTGGTTGGATTTTTTCTATTTTTTTATGGCTGATGGGTATATTTTTATTTGTATTAACCTACCTTCTGTAAGAAGTAAGCTGATATCTAAGACACTAAATAGGGTTTAGTCAAAGATAAAAGAATAAGCCTTTATAAAAAGTTTGTTATTGGATATATAAATATAAAAGATTTTGTGATATGTCTGTAAATCCCCCGTTTTTTTTTTTTTTTCATTTTGGCTTAGACTGCTTAGAACTTTTTTAAGGAAGTTTTTCTTTTTAAGCATTATGATGCTCTGAATTTCTTATCTATGTTTATGGATGCTACATGGATTATCAGGGATAGCGATCTTACCTTTTTAGCTACATTGGCCCTTTAAAATATTTGACTATGTTAAAGCTTAGCCATTGCATTTGCTTGTGTCTTTTAATTCAAAAGCATTGGCATCTACTCTTATCATTTGTAAGACTAGTGAGATTTTGTTTTTAAAAGTTGAACTTATCGCTCCATAATTATTTCTTCTTAAAGGGGCATCTATTATTGAATTATGTACTCTAAATTTTTTATATATAGATAAACATATACTTCTGTTGTATGCATGAACATATAAATTGAACATTTTGTTATATATAATTGTTATTTGGATCAAATTGTTAATATTATTTTCATTCAATTTAGCATGGATAGATATTTCAAAAGAAAATATAAAGCAGATGATCACAATATGTTATGTGAAAAAACCAATACACAAATCAAACAAAGACATGTAGAAAAAAAATTTACAGATATCCACACCGATCCTGGATTGAGGAAAATTTTTTTGGATTATCCTTCTAATGAGAGGGATTGTGTCAGGAGACATTACTCGTTGAAAGGACCGTGTCAACCACGTGATTATGAATTTTTGTGTACATAATTCAGAGATAAAATTCACAGATTTAATCTTGCATGGATTGATAATCACAATGCTTTGTTAGAGTATAGTATAACTAAGGATGCATCGTACTATTTATTTTGTTATTTGTATAAACCTCAATTAGGAGAACAAGCTAGCGGTGATAATTTAGATACAAAGGATTTTAGAAATTAGAAAAAAAAGGATAGATTTAATATTCATGTGAGTAATAAGAACAATGCACATAACATTGCTAAGCAAAAATGTAAGGATTTAATGAATGAAGATAGGGATATCAAAATTTCTTTTAAAAGACCTTCTGAGAAGAATCACAAAGATTATCATACACGATTAAATGCAACTATCGATTGTGTACATTTTCTTTTACATCAAGGGTTAGCGTTCCATGGGCATGATGAATCAGAGGATTCTGATAATCAAGAAAATTTTCTTGAACTTCTATGCTTTCTTGCTAACCACAATGAAGACATAAGTAAAGTTTTTTTAGATAATGCTACTACAAATAATAAATTAATAGCTCTTAAAATCTAGAAAAAAAATTACATAAGCTACTGCAATTGAGGTTTCAAATGTTATAATCAATGAATTCAAAAATGATATATTCACAATTTTACTTGATGAATCTCATGATATATTAGTCAAAGAATCAGTTGTTGTTGCTTTACGTTATATTGATATCTTATGATGTATCATTGAGCATTTTATTGAGAATATTTATGTAGGAGATATAACAGCTTAGACACTAAAGTTGGCTATTGACACTCTTTTTTCAAAGTATGGGTTGAGTGTGGCACAACTACATGGATAAGGGTATGACGGAGCAAGAAACATGTGGGGTGAGTTTAATGGACTAAAAATATTGATTATGAACGAGAACTCTTTAGCTTATTATGTTCATTATTCTGCACACTTACTCCAACTAGCATTAGTTGCAGTCACAAAAAATCATGCCTAACTTGCATCCTTCTTTAATATTGTTACCATTTTATTAAATATTATTGGTAGTTTATGCAAAAGAAGAGATATATTAAGAGAAAATATTATGACAAAATTAATGAACAACTAGAAAGTGGAAAGATTACAAAAGGTCAAGGTTTAAATCAAGAAAATGCTCTTCAAAGGGTAGGAGACACTAGTTGGGGTTCCCATTATAATTCACTCATCAGTTTAATTCTTTTCTTCGGGCCTATTATAGAGGTTCTTGATGTAGTGACATGCGAGGGATCTAGTAGTGACCAAAAAGGTGAAGCATATTCCTTACTTGAATCTGTGCAAAGTTTTGAATTTGTTTTTAATTTGCATATGATGAAGGCTATATTAGGAGTTACAAATGAGTTATCACAAGTACTGCAAAGAAAGGATCAGGACATTATTAATGTTATGACTTTGATAAAAGTTTCTAAACAAAGGCTTCTAAATATGAGAAATGATGGGTGGGACACTTTATCTAAAGAAGTTGAATTATTTTGTGAGAAAAATAGCATAAACATTCCAAACATTACTGATTCGTTTGTTATGCGAGGAAGATCAAGACTTCATATTAAAAGTATAATAAATAGGCATCATTACCATATTGAATTATTTTACACTATTATAGATATACAACTTCAATAGCTCAATAACAAGTTTGATGAAATTAATACAGAATTACTTGAGTGTGTCACATGTTTGAATACATGTCATTCATTTTCAACTTTTGATAAGGAATGATGGCTCCGCCTAGCAAAATTTTATACATTTTTTCTCAAAAATGGATCTCATCATACTAGACAATCAAATTAAAAATTTTATTATTGATATGAGATCAAATGATGCATTTATGAATTTAAAAGGACTTGTAGAGCTTGCTTTGATATTGCCAATTACTACAGTAACAGTTGAACGGCTTTTTCTGCAATGAATATTATAAAGAATTATTTACGCAATCGTATGGGAGACTCTTAGATGAATGATTGTTTACTTATTTATATTTAAAAAGATATATTTAATAATATCAATAATGAATTGATTGTACAATAATTTTAAAAAATGAAGACTTGGTGGGAGAAATTATAGATGATATGTAAATTTTTTCTTTCTCATATATTCTTTTTTATAATGAATCTAACGATTAAAAAAAATTTAAAACCACCAATGCCGGTCCCAAGCCAAGATAAAAAAGGTTGAGGTTTTTTTAAATAATTTAATAATTTGTGCCCCCCACATAGAAAAAATCTTGGCTCCGCCCCTGGGAATGAGCATGCATTAAAATTAGAAGTTGTAAGCCTTAAAAGTGCCAATCAATTCTTAAGTGCAAAAATCCATGCATTTTACAAAATAGAACTCCACATACACTAGCACAATGGTACAACCCCACATCACTGCATGCATCATACATCCCTAAGAAGAGGCACATCCCCCAGAATAAATTAGTAAATCTATTCCCTGGGATTATGTGTCATTTTTGTGGCATGCTAGGTCACATAGTCTGCCCTTGCATGATACATCGTAGGGAATATTTAGTGTGGAGACCTAAATCACTTGCACCACAATATAGCATGCATGCAAGTCACTCATTAATGCATATGGTTCTCAAATCTAATATGTGATTGGCTTTATAAAAGTGCACTTATAAAAAGCCTAGTGAGAGCATGTAGTACCTAGACAGCGAATTTTTAAGGCACATGACTGGAGACATGAAATAATTCATCATGCTAGAGGCCATGGCAGGAGGCAAAGTAACACTTGGAGATAATACCATTAAAAATGTGATAGGTACATGTATAATTAGAAATTCTAAGAATTTTATTATTTAAAATGTTTTGCTAGTAGATGGCCTGAAATATAACTTATTTAGCATTAGTCAACTGTGTGATAAAGGCTTTAATATTAAATTCTTATCAACTAGTTAATGATTAGTTTAAATGGAAATGTTAATTTAGAAGAAAAAAGAAAAAATAATGTCAACATGCTTAATTTTAATTGTATTGAGTCTACTAATTCCTTTTGCTTGAAAATAGTAGCTAATGAATCATTGCTATGGCATAGGAGACTATATCATACAAGTATGAAAACTATTAGGAAGATAACCCAAAAGGACCTAAATAGAGGCATACCCAAACTAGAATTCTCTAAGGACCACCTTTATGATGCCTATTAACTAGGAAAGCAAATCAAAACCTTTATTCATTCAGTCAAGGACATCATCACCTCTAGGCCACTAGAAATTCTTCATATGAATCTATTTTGACCTATTAGTACAACCAGCCTAGGAGGGAAATCATATGGTTTTGTGATTATTGGTGACAATTCTAGATTCATCTGGGTTAGATTCCTAGCATAAAAGAGTGAATCATTTCAAAACCTTCTCCACCTGGATACTAAGGAAATTAGGATGTGAGATATCGACCATTCATAATGATTATGGTAGAGAGTTTAAAAATGATAAGTTTGAAATCTTTTGTCAAGAGATAGGAATATAAAATAATTTTTTAGCTCTTAGAACCCCTTAGCAATATGGCGTTGCTGAAAGGAAAAATGGGACATTAGTAGAAGATGATATTGCAATGCTAGCTGAGTATTCACTTCCTAAGTATTTCTAGGTAGAAGCAGTGAATATTGCTTGCTATGTACTTAATAGGGTTAATATCAGATCCAATCTAAATAAGTCACCCTCTAAGTTACTCAAAGGAAGGACACACATTCTCTCTCACCTTCATATTTTTGGATGTAAGGTGTTCATTCTAAAAATGGAAAATCTCTATTAAGAAAATTTGACTCTAAATCTGATGAATGAGTTTTCCTTGGATATTCAACTGTAGGTAAAGCCTATAAAGGTTTCACTAAGAGGACATTAGTTGTAAAGGAGACCACCCATATAGTGTTTGGTGAATTAGATAGAGTGGTTGAGCCAAGGTTATAAGAAGAATAAATGGTTGAGGTCACCCAAGGAATAGAATCTAGTCATCCTAAGGACCTCATCCTAGGAGACCTATCAGTAGGAGTAAGAACTAGGCATGGACTTAGAAAGGAAGTTAGCCACTCAGCTTTTATCTCTTTGGTAAAACCCTCAAATATAGATTAACTTTTATATGATGAATTATGGATCCTAGTTATGCAAGAAGAGTTGAATCAATTTATTAGGAATGATGTTTAGGAGTTAGTTAGTATAGCCAAAGACCATAGTGTTGTAGGAACCAAATGGGCTTTTAAGAATAAGATGAATGACTCTTGTATAGTAATTAGAAATAAGGCTAGATTAGTAGCTAAGGGGTACAATCAAATTAAAAGAATTAATTTTGAGGAGGCCTTTATCCCTGTAGCTAGACTGAAAGCCATTAAAGTGCTACTAGCCTTTGCTTGCAACCCCCAAGTTTTGAGAACTCTAAACTTCCCAATCATGTATTCAAACTAAAGAAGGCATTATATGGATTGAAGCAAGCACCTTGATCTTGGTATGAAAGGCTGAGCACTTTCCTCCTAGAAAGAACTGCTTGGTATGAAGGGCTAAGCACTTTCCTCCTAGATAGAGCTTTTATTATGGGTATGTGGACACCACCCTATTCCTAAAGAAAGAATGAGAAGATCTACTTATTATTCAATTTACATTGATGATATACTATTTGGATTTATAAATAAAAGTCTTTAGGATAAATTCTCAAAAATAATGAGTGAAGAGTTTGAGATGAGCAAGATGGGAGAGCTTGCCTATTTCCCTGGATTTAGTGTGGAGCAAAGGGATGATGAAACTTTCCTTAGACAATCAAAGTATATTAATGATATTCTTTAAAAATATGAGATGGATAATGCTAAGGCAATAAATACTCCCACGAGCTCCACTATTCAATTATATAAGGATCTAAATGTAAAATTAGTTGATTAGAAGAAGTATAGAGGGATAATTGGATCACTTCTTTACTTGACTGCCAGTAAACCTGATATCATGTTTAGTGTATATCTCTTTGCTAGGTTTTAGGCTAATCACAAAGAATCCCATATGAGTGTTATTAAGAGAATTCTTTGATATCTTCTACAAACCCAAAACCTAGGAATCTAGTATCGTAGTCATAGTACTTCTTTCAAAATCATAGGATATTCTGATTGAAACCTTATAAGGTGTAGAGTTGATAGGAAAATTACTTATGAAACTTATCAATTCATAGGACAATCTTTAGTCTTCTAGTCCAATAAAAAATAAAATTATGTAACACTATCTACTGCTGAAGTAGAATACATAGCTACATGTCCTATAGCTTAAACAATAAATTCTTAACCTTGAACTCCCTGTTGGCATTATTTCAATTATGTGTGATAAAACTAATGCCATCTATATTTCAAAAAATCTAATCCAACACTCTAGGACCAAACACATAAATATTAGTCACCATTTCATTAGAGATCATGTAACTAAGGGGGATATAGAGTTATATCATGTAGCTACTAAAACTTAATTAGCAGATATCTTTACTAAACCCCTAGCCTTTGAAACTTTTAGCACCTTAAGGACTAGACAAGGTGTAATATATATTCATGCTTGAGTCAAGATGATTTAGAAATTGGAAACATAAATGTTTTTGGGCGTAGTCTTCTGTAATTTGCATTGTGATTGTTCATGTTTTATTATTTATGTTTATGATCTAGATTTTGTGTAATTTTTTTTTATGAAGTTTTCCTAATCATCACACATAAACCAAAAATTATTAGGGCCATTCATATTTTTAAAGAAACTTGTTTTAAACTATGTCTCTATATTATTTTCTATTTATCATGTGCTTTCTATTTTGTTTTGGTATTTTTGTTTCATTATTCCTCCTTTTTATGATGTAAAGGGGAGTAGCTTATTGTTGGTTGTTTAACTTCTTGCTTTGTTATGATTAGTTCACTAGTTTTCCTTTATTTTCTTGCTCTTTTTTTTGTGTTCTTTCTATTCCTAATTTTTTTAAAAAAATTTAAAAAAAAGGCTCTCTCTATTTCCAATATTCAACTAGTAAGGGGGAGCTTAGGACATAGCAAAAATTTAACTTGGAATCAAAACAACAATATTTGTCATCTTCAAAAAGGGGGAGATTGTTGCAAATTTGTACTCGAGTCTTATGATTTTGATGATAATAAATATTATTGGATTCTTTACTATGCTTTCTCCTGTTCATGTTATTATTGGATATATGTTTTCTTATGTACTAACATTTTAGGTCCACCGTACACTGTGTAAATTGATCAGCTCAAGACTGGTAGAATAGGGTTAAGTATCTTGAAGAGTCTGTAATTTTACTTTTTCTTATTTCTATATTTCTTAAGTTAAATCATGTATTTTGATGGATGCAAAACTTGGTGACCGTGCACACACATACTCAAGGGAGTGAGATAATGAGAAAATTAGAAGTATAATTTTTTGAACTAATCATATTGTACGCTCCATATAGTACTATACAATCCATAATTCCAAAAATCATTAAAATGGCTAATTATGATAATTGAAGCTATTTAAACTAATCATACTGTACGATCCAGATCATACATGACGATCAGTTGAAATCACGATCCCAGTTGCCAATCACAATTTAGGTAATATTTTGAAATTTAAAATTTGAACTAATTATATCATACGATAGATATCATATTATATGACATAATTAAATTTTGCCTAAATTAATCATGTAATTAGGGAATAATTTTGGATTAATTGATCCAATCATATCGTACAGGACGATTGGACCCAATCGTACTGTATGACTCGATCTTTTTTTGGGATGATATTTTATCATCGTAAATCATACAAGATGATAATCCAAGTCATTTGAACTAGTCATACTAAATGATTCTCAAATCATACTGGATAATCAACTCAAGTCATTAAACTAATCGTATAGCACCTCATTCTTTATACAATACTAATAGGGTTATTTAATTTAATCATACCGTATGATATTGGATTATACTATATGATCAGAGTCACCAGAATTGAATTTTAGGGCTTTTAGAGGAGCCCTATATTTAATCTCTCTTAATAGACTTATTCAAGTCTTTGGCTGCTAAGTGTTCTAAAGAGAGAGCTTAGAGAAGGGATCTAGAAGAGCTTTGGTAAGAAGAAAGGGAAAGCGTATGTGTGAGGGAGAAGTAGTGTGAAGGGTTAACATGGTTGCTCTGAGCAAGTGTCTTGCCTTATTTCCTCCAAGCGTCTGCTTAGGTATCTTGGGTATCTCTAGCAAGAAGTTCTTCAGCTCAAAGACCATTGAGGTTTTCTTCCTTCACCAAGAGGGTGAGAAAAGAGGCTCAGGTTCTCTGCCATCACAAGGAGATTGAGAAAGGAGGTTCAAGTTCTCTGCCATCACCAAGAGAGTGAGAAAGGAGGTCAAAGTTCTCTACCACACTGGGTTGGTGAAAAGATTATAAGGGCTTATCTTCCTAGCTATAGAGGATAAAGGAGAGATAATATAGTTTAGTGCAATGCTCAGAGAGGAGGAGTCCAGGGAGTGGATACACTCCACTCTCCGGACTACTCGCTCAACATACATGCTAAAGAGCTAGAAGGATCTTTATGCTGGATCTTAGCTGATAAGGATTGGTCACAACCTCCAGTTAGTCGCCTCTTACTCGGGGAAGATCATACTTAGAAGTTCCTCTCTCAGCTGGATAATTCTTTATTATTATATGCCAGAACTAAGATTCTATGCTTGACACATATAGGAGCTACTGACACACATTATTCCTCTTAAAACCTTTCATCTAACATATATTAGAAGACCATACTTAAATGATACTTGCTCTTCCACCTCAGTCGATTACATCACTTTATCACCATCCATCTATATTAACTGGATGACACTCCCCCCCCCCCCCCCCCCCTCAATCTTAGTGAGCCAACTAATAACCATTATCTGGCCTCACATAGCTCACCTTCTCCAGTCGCCAACTAGCTCAGCACCTATACCCTACTACTATAGATTGATGGGACAACTATATACCAAGACTTAACTTCTGCTTTCCTCCAAACATTATAAAAGGGGGAGGAGGAAAGGAAGAAAAAAGGTTTTTTGGGAGGTGGGTTGAACTCTAAAGCTTTCCTTGAGAGACGATTATGCACTAGAATACAAAGAGAAAGAGGAAAAAGAAAGATAAATAACTATAAATCTCTGAAGATAATCCTCTAAAATATTATATTATTCCTCTTATATAACTCAAGCTCCATAGTTCAGAGCTCATATTTTCTCCATTCTTATACTTCTGGCTTAGATCATAAATATTTTTCAATTGTTCACACATCTCTCAAACTCATCTTCTTTTTCTACCTTTAAGACTTGAACTTTATTATATTTTCTCTAATAGCTCTCTACTATCATGTAATAATAAGTATGGCTTAACATCATCCACTAAAAAATCAGATTCAACACCATTAATAATAGATAAAAATAACCCTTATTTTAATACTTATAATCCAAGTTAGAAGATCCATCCTAATTTTTAAAGAAATAATAATCCCAATTTTAGTCAGGGGAATTCTAACCAAGCTAACCCTATAGAAAATTGGAACCCACCTCAATAGAATTATGGAAACCCAAGGCCTAATCATCCTCCCAGATTTAAGGCCAACAATCAGTTTAAGAATAACAAGCCTTCTCTAAAATATTTAATTTTATAAATGGGGACTCAATTATAAAGTCAAGCTGTAGCAATAAGGAACACTGAAAACCGCTAAAGGTAGTTAGCTAGTTGTTTCAATAATATACCCCAAGGTGTCTTTCATAGCAACACAAAGGTAAACCCTAAGAAAAAAACGGTAAAGAATATTACAAAGCTATTTAATTGAGGAGTGGGAGAAAACTAGAAGTAGTGGTTAAGAATAAGGATCAAATTAAAGTGGATATATCTAGAGAAGAGTCGCTAGAACCCACCAATCCTTAAGAATAATCTCAGCTTGATAAGTATATAGAAAAACTCATTAGAAAGGTTGTTGAGAGGCCATTGCCATTTCCTCAAAGTTTGTTAAAGAAAAACTTAGGTATGTAATTTTCTTGATTTTTTAAAATATTCAAAAATATGGATATTAACATTCTATTTTTTGAACCACTAGAATAGATGCCAACCTATGCTAAGTTCATGAAAGACATCTTGAGTGAGATGAGAAAACTATGAGACTTTGAAACTGTTACCCAAATTGAGGGATGTGGTGTAATCTTACAAAACAAAATCCCTCAAAAGCATAAGGATTGAGTAGTTATAACATTTTGATGGCCATAGGGGATATATTTTGCGGGAGAGAACTGTGTGACTTAAGAGATAGCATAAATTCCATACCCTAATTCATATTTAAGAGACTTGAGGAGAAGTCCGGCCAACCACTGTTATCCATCAATTAATAGACCATTTATTTACTTAACGAAGGGGATGATAGAGGATGTGTTAGTCAAGATAGATAAATTTAACTTTCTTATTAACTTCATTATACTAGATAGGGAGATATCTATAATCATGGATAAACCTTTTCTAGTAACTAGGAGGGCTATGATTGATGTGCAAAAAAGAGAGTTGAGCAAGAGGGTTCATGACCAAGAAGTTACTTATCCTAAAGTTTATAAAGTTTCCTAAGGATCATAGTGAGGATTATCATATATTAATTTAGTTGATGGTTGTGTATAGATTTTATGGTAGAATTATTGATTAATTGTTCTCTAAAAAGTTAATTGAGTGAGCACGATATAGGAGAAGTAGATGGTGAAGCCCATAGAGTGTTTAGGGAGAGGTTTGAAGTAATAGATACAACATCTCTAGGAAATCCCTTGAAACCACCTAGTGTAGAGACACCCATTTTGGAGTTAAAATTATTGCCTTCCCATTAAAAGTATGCCTTCTTAGAAGAGGAACAAACTTTACCTATCAATATTTTTGTTGAGCCAGGAGAAGATCAAGAAGGTAAGTTGATTAAGGTTCTTAGTACATATAAGAAAGCATTCGATTGGGCCATTTCTAATATTAAGGGAATTAGTCCATCCTTGTACATGCCTTGATATTTTAATGGAAGAAAACTCCCTTTCAAAAGCCAACCCCCAAAGAAAATTCAACCCTACAATGAAGGAAGTTATGAACAAGGAAATTTTAAAATGCTTGGAAGCAAATATCATTTATACATTTTCAGATAGTGATTAGGTGAATTCAATTCATTGTGTCCCAAATAAAGAAGGCTTCATTTGTGTTGCAAATATACATAGGATAGAGAATATGCATAAATTATAGGAAACTGAATAAGGTAACTTGGAAAGATGATTATTTGTTTCTCTTTATTAATCAGATGTTATATAGATAAGCTAAGCACCCTTTTTATTAATTCCTTAATGGATATTTTGGTAACCATTAGATTCTTATGGCATCGAAAGACCAAGATAAACCTATGTTCACCAATCCTTATGATATATTTGCATTTAGGAAGATAGCATATGGATTGTACAATGCCCCTGAAATATTTTAAAGATGCATGATGTCTATTTTTTGAATTTAATAGTACATGGCATTAAAATCTTTATGGATGATTTTTTTCTATTTTTGAAACAACATTTAAAGTGTCTTTAGGTCATTTAGAATTCATTTTGAAGATATGTGAGGAAATTAACCTTGTTCTAAATTGCAAAAAATGTTAGTTTATGGTTAAGGAAGGCATTATCCTTGAACATAAAATCAATACGAGGGATATGAAGGTCAATAAGGAAAAGATCCAGGTGATTGAGAATTTATCACCTCCTATTTCTATAAAAGAAGTTCAAATATTCTTAGGTCATGTCAATTTTAATAGAAAGTTTATTAAATATTTTTCTAAGATGATAAAACCCCTATGTCATTTATTAGATAAGGATGTTTCATTTTAATTCAATTTAGATTGCTTAGCTATGTTAAAAAAATTATGAAGTGTTTAGTTACTACTCCTATCATCATTTCAACTCAATAGTCTTTAAATTTCAAATTGATGTGTGATGCTAGTAACTATGCCATTGGACCAGTCTTAAGATAAAGACTAGACAAGAAATTTCATGTCATATATTACACAAGTAGAATATTGAATAATGCACAAATTAGTTATACAACTACTGAGAAAGAGTTGCTAGTAATAGTCTTCACATTTAAAATTTTAGATCTTATTTAATTTCCACCAAAGTTATTATTTCACTGATCACTCTACCATTAAATACTTGTTAACTAGAAAAGACACTAAACCTAGATTGATTAAATGGATTATATTGCTTAAAGAGTTTGATGTAAAGATTTTAGATGAAAAAGGTTATGAGAAAGTGGTTGATCATTTATTTATGCTAGAGATGGAGAATTCTGCACAAAATGATGTTAATATTAATGAATTCTTCAATGATAAAAAAATTGTTTTCATTGCATACATTGTTTGTGCCTTGGTTTGCTAGCATTGTGAACTACACTTTGAGTGGAGTGATTCCCTTTGATGTCATATTCCCAAATGCATAAATTTTTGCATGATACTAAATTTTATTTTGGGATGATTCATATTTGTTTAGAAGATATAAAGATTAAATCCTTAGGAGATGTGTCATACAAGAAGAGTTTGAAACTATCATTAAATGGTATTATGATTCTGAGTATGGAAAGCATTTTGAAGGTTTTAGAACTACTTCTAACATCCTTTAATTTGGGTTTTATTGGCCTAAAAACTTTAAAGGCATAAATGATTATGTCAAAATATGTGGAAGATGTCATAGGGTATAAAATATTTCAAAGAGATATGAAATACTCATTAAATACATGTTAGAAGAAGAGATTTTTTATGTTCGGGGACTTGACTTCATGTGTCATTTTGTTCAATCTTTTAGAAGTCAATATATATTGATAACAGTTGACTATGTCTCCAAGTTGATTAAGAGAGTGGCAACACCCAAAACTGATGTTCATGTAATGATAAAGTTTCTTAAAGAAAAATATCTTTTCAAGGTTTGGAGTACACTGATTAGGGGGTCATAATAATAAGAGAGTAAAGAATATAATTACAAAGTAAGGAATTAAATATAAAGTAGGAACTACTTATCATCCACAAACAAGTGGCTAAGCTGAAATAAGTAATATGGAGATTAAAAGAATTTTGGAAAAGACTATGAATCCAAATACGAAGGATTGAACATAGAGATTAGATGATGCACTTTGGGCTTACAGATTAGCATTCAAAACCCCAATTGGAATGTATCCCTATAGACTAACCTTTAGAAAAGCTTTTCATTTACCCTTAAGCTTTACCTTAAGTTAAAGCTTAAAGCATTTTTGGTGGTGAAAGAACTAAACTATATTCTTAAGGATGTTGAGGAGAAAAGACTGATACAATTGAATTAGTTAGAGAAATTTAGAAATGATGCTTATGAAAATGCCAAGTTATATATGGAGCAAATTAAAAAGTGGTATGGTTGTAAACTCTCTAGAAAAGAATTTGAGCCTAGATAGGAAGTACTTTTATATAATTCAAGTTTAAAATAATTTCCATGGAAGTTGAAGTCCAAGTACCAAGACCATTCATTGTTGTCAAGGTGTATCCTTCTAGTGTTGTAGATATTAAGGATAGAAAAACTACACAAATCTTCAAAGTTAATGGTTAGAAAAAACATACTTATAAGGAGACATAGATTGCCTTAGGAGTTCAGCAGAGTTGGTTCTTCCTAAAAAAGTTAGAAGGAAAGTATAAATTTAGCACTGCTTGGGAGGCAACCAAAATACTCATATCTATTTGTTACCTTAGCTAAGGTAGATTGCATGTGAATGGCCTTCATTTTGTGATTAGTAGTTACATTAATTAGGTGTTATTTGTGTTAATTTGGAAGCAATGAGTTATAAAGTAAACTTTATCTTTGTGTGTAGAACAAGTTTGAAAAATTAGCTTAGTGACACAGTGCTAAATCCTTGAAGCATCACAACACTATTTGAATTCTTGAATATATAACATTAAATAGTGCTACAATGCTAAATGAACTCAGCACCACAATGCGAAATTACCCATAGGGCATTATAACATTGAAGCTTTGGAATTTAGGTTACCAATAGAGTAGTGTAGTGTAAACATCGGCACTGTAGTGCCAATTTAAATTCATTATTAAGGTGGTTGAAGCACCACAAAGGTGATCTCCTTAAGCATAATAGTGGTAACAAGTGTCAAGGGCTGTTGTGGTGGGATGATAAAAAATCATTCTATCACATATTCCAAAGATTAACATTGTAGCACTTTCTAACTTCAGCGCAATAGCATTTATACAAGCTTTAACTAAATTTGACAAGCATCAAAGTGTTACTAAGGCTAGTGTCAATGCATCACTTAGTTTATATAAGTAAATTAGCTTATTATTACATTTCACCTTATAAGATCTTCTCTTATATGTGAGTTTTCAGGATCCCGTTTAAATGACCCCCCCTCCTCTCAAAACTAGTCATTGGTAGAAAAAAAGTAAGGATCAACCTCATAGGTTGTCAAGAGGTTTATAAGTGCAGTTGCAAAAAAGAGATACATTTACCTCATAGCCCATAAAACTATAATCCAATAGTGAGATTTCCTTAATCAGAAAGGTGTGGTATCAGCCCTCATAGTCAACAAAAATTAGGATATTCTAGTAAATTAACCCTAACTTATTATATCCCAATCATTCACTTTTACTACTATGAACCATGTGGTTACCTCATTTTTGTGTAAGGTCAAGAACATCAAATCAATATTGTGATGCTTATGATGTGATATCTGATGGGCTTTTAGATTTTTCAAGCATAGGAGTGATCTAGATTTTTATTATTAATCATATTTTCTATAAATGGTCATGATTATGTAGGAAAATAAAAAGGAAGCTAAAATTAATCATGATTTAGAGCTAACCAAACTTTCTGTAGGAACTTTTAATTGATTATCCCCTGAATCATTAAAAGCATGGAAAAGCTTACATGTTCAAAATGAGCAAATGAATATGTGATGTGACTTATGCTTATGACTTACCTATAAATTGTTTCATTACCATGTAGAGAGTTTGAGTCATTTTTATTTTAATAATATAATTCATTAAATAAAAAAGTTGTGAGTCTATAAAATGAAGCATTTTTTCCAAAAGATTAGGGGTCCAGAGATGATAGAACATCAGTTAATGGAGAGTTTTTTTCATTTAGCAACTCTAAGGGAAAAACACACAAAGAGCACGAAGAAAAGAACCAAGTAAAAGAAGAAATGAAGACTGAAATGAAAATTCCTTATTTTAAAAGACTTTCATCTTTTCATAGGAGTAGAATCAAGGTTGTTGTTAGTGGAGCCTGGCCACCTATACTTTCAGCAAGCCCAAGATTGTATATTAAGTAGCACTTACCAAATGGATATTTGATGCTTATATGCTTTTTAAGTGATGTGTTTACATTATTTGCACACTATAAATTGCTTATTTTTTAAGGTTTCTTTCTTGCATGTGTATGTGCATCTGGGGTTGCATGCATATTTTTTATATTTATATCCTTATTTTAGACACCTCCTTATCTGTGGGTGAATTCAGACCACCTGACCTATGAGGGTGTTGTTTTGCTTTAGAGGAAGTATGTTTTTTTTAAAATCTATTTTTATAGGCCTTCTTCAAAAACTTTAAGCATTCTAATTTCATATATATTCAATTAGCATGCATTATATTAGAAATAAACTAAAATTAATTAAAATTATATTCCATTAGCTCTGAAAGAAAAACACCATTCATAACTATAGGGCCAATTAGGATTTTCTCTAGCCTAAATTCCAAAAACTTAAATAATATCTTACCCATCTTTAATAAGATCGGATAACATAGTTTCGAGACGATTATGTGATTTAGCTCGCATTCCACTCTAAGCAAGATGTGAGTCCAAAACTACACCTAGAATATGTTTGGGTTATTATTGTATAGTGCCAAAATTAGATCTAAGTTTTGAGGTAGACCTCAAATCATAAGTCCTTATCCTTCGAGAATATAATCTCAAATATCTAATAAAATGCCAACTTAAATAAAAAAATATTCTCTCTAAAATATTAAAGCCCAACATAAGATAGATTGAAGTGCTTCAAGGAGATATCAAAATTTTAAAGTGCTCCCTACTCTTCAATCCTTTAGCTTCCAGAAAAACTATTCCAAATTAATCCAACCTCCTTTAAAAATTCTTTACCTCTCATCCTTATCTTAATCGTTGAAATCCAAGAAAATCTTTTCCACTACTTTAATCAAGAGTATTTTTAGGAGATTTAATTTTTCTAAGATGTGATTAACCATAAAGGCTTACTTTTACAGGGAACCTATAACTTCAGATTAAAATAAACCTATCTTATTCTAATAAGATAGGGGAAAAATCTCTAGGAACGTAGATGATTTCATAAAAAAATCCATTTTTATATTCAAATCACTTTGTAGAATATCATTTTCATATTTTGAGGTGATATGATATTATCGTTGTTATATTCGATAACAAAATTGGTGAATTTTCAAAACTCCACTTTCATCTTTAAATACTATTTTAGAATGGCACTTTTCTATCTTTTGAGATGGTGTGTAATTCTTCTATTTATATTTGCTAATGAAAGAGAATGATTTTCAAAATCCTATTTTTGTATTTTAATCCATTATAGAATAATTAGTATTTTACTCTCAAGATAGTATTTTACTCTCAATGTTGTATTCAATCACAAGAATAGGAGAACCATGAATCTACATGGATTTTAAACTCAAAATTTTATTTTCCCATCGATTTTTCTAGCTACTATACTGAAGAAGGGTTCCTCTCTCTATCTTTAGTAGTGACTAATTTTTTTCTTAAATCGATAGTATTTGAGACTGCCTTTCATCCATCAATTGCCTTATCCATTTCATTATTGGGTAAGCATGATCAGCATGTAAAAAGTTTAAGAGGTGAGTGAGGGAATTTTAAATAAAATTTTAGACTTGCATCGCTTGCCAAGTTGATTAATATAAGGAGAGTGCTAAACAAAGTTCTTTCAAGATTTTCATTGAGCATTTGTAGACTTTATGAACTTTGTACTAGATTAAATTCTAAAATCTAAAAATATCTCTAAAACAAAAAGCTAAAATTTTTCTTTCAAAATAATGTTTCCTTCCTCATTGCTATACATTGTGGTTATAATCCTTCATAACTCAACGGATGCCATGAGATTCAAAAATTTTTCAAAATTTAAAAATCAATTTCAAGTTACAAAAAAGACTATTTCTAAAGAAATTAATTGGGGATATTTTTCATTTGTCGAGAGCAATGGTCAATAAATTGATCTTTTCTTTTGATAAGACCCTCACTATTGAGAAAATGGAATCAGCCAATACTATTCAATTTTATATGAGGTTTTAATCCATTCTACTTTTAGTAAATGGTGAAAAGGTGGTTGATTTGATTGCTAATGAGAAGAAAGAGGCTCCCTTAGTAGAGTTAGTAATTGGGTCAAGGTTTGATTCCCTGATTCCATAAAAGAGGGTTTTTATTGCCCTTGTACCCAACACTCCTCTACTAAGGGAGGATAAGAAACTAAAATATGAGATTGTTTGTGCAGCATCCTCTATCTTTGAGATTGGGTCTACTTCCACATTTGAATTTTCATTTAAAAGCAAGTCCCATAAGAGAATTTACCTTAGGAGGGTAATAAAGAAGGTTATGAAAGAATGGAAAATGGTTGAGTTAGATATAATTGAGCAATGCAAGACTGAGGCTCGTGAGGAATTACATATTCATTTTACTTCTCCTTTCCTTAGTGGAATTCACTTTAAACCTCTTTCTTCTACAAAAGGGAAAGAGAATGTTTGTAGGATAGCTCATTATCCACCACTCCCACAAGATTATTATCTTAAAAAGAGTCCTAAGTAGGAGAGGATTCAAAGAAATAAAACTTTAAGGAATATTATTCACAGTTGTGCTGCACAAGTTGGTGAGACTAAGGAAGAATTTTTGAAGCACATAAAGGGCATGATTGCCCACAAGTTTGTAATGTAAATTTTAAAAGAAGAGAGACCTGATGTTAAGGTGTTGACTCCCCACTCTCATAAAAAACTAGGTGGTTTGTTAGGTAGCCAGTTACTTTAATATTAATGGATGGGTACCATTGGATCCCTAGGCATCCTTCTAAAAAATTTGAGGATAATATTTTGGTTCAATCTGGTGAGAACCAAAAGATTAGTGACAAACCTCCATTGCATCCAGTAAATTCTCAGAAACTACACTCTAATTTAGTTAGTTTGGCTAGCAAAGCTAATAGTAAGCGTTATTTGAAGAGGTCAAGAGATGTTAAGAAGGGGTTCATCCCAAAGATGATTAAAAATGAACAGTCATCTGCATAAAATAATAAGCCTCTTATTCTGAGTTATGACCCTTCCATTCTCTTGGATGGAACTAAGTTACCCTTATGTAACGGTCTACCATCAATAGAGGAGGAGGTGCATATACCCACAGAGAATGCAACCCTTGTGATTACTGAGGAAAAAGTAATCAAATAGGAGAAAGTAAAAGAAGAAAAAAATGAAGAAAACGAGATGTTGAATTATAAAATTATAGATGAGGTTTTTTAAGAATGTAATCAAGCTATTCAAAAGTTAAAAATTGAAAGAATAAAGGAGAAGTTGGATAAGGGGGATTGGGAGTTTCTTTCTATTGACCCAAAGTAGGTTGAAGGAAAATCCATTGATGATGTGGTATAGGATATCAAGGATTTCTTGAATAAGAAGAAGGAAGAGATGATTGAAGCATTTGACCTAAAGGAAGATTATTTTCTTATAGATTATGAGGGATATAACACTCTAGGTGTTGGCATTTTCATGGTAGACGCTAGAACCTCATCATTGAAGAGCAATTTAAGTAGGTAGAATGAGATGAAAGAAGATGAAGAAGTCAGTACTAATTCAGCTCCTGATTTGATGGATAAGTTAAAAGATAAAGATGATAATATTAACAAATAAGACAAAAAATAGAAGAGAAAATGATAGGGATGGCAGAAATGTACAGTCAGATTTTGAAAACTCGGCCAATAAATGATAATCATCCTCCAACAATAAATGTTTTAAATAAACCAGCATTAGAAGAAAAAGATAATGGGTCGAGCAGGAATACTGAAGCATCCTCAAGTTGATGATGATGTAAAATAGCTAATAGAGAGCCAGGTTAGGGAGGGCATAGCCCAATCCTAAGTGGCTTCATCCATTACGAAGGGTAAACCCTACTCAAAAGGGTTTGTGCCACCTACATTCAAAGTTTTTAGTGATTCGAGCGAGTTGTTGCAAAGCCCGTGCATATGCTTTATTGCTCAGGTAGTTTATTAGCAGTTTGGCTGGCATTACTTTTGATTGGTATGCAGAACTACCCAACAGATCAGTGAAATAGTTTGCAGAGTTAGAAAATTTGTTTCGGAAGAGGTTTGATGGAGCTCAACATCATATCACCATAGGAGACTTAGTGGTAGAGAAGAAAAAACCCAATGAGTCTTTGGTGAAGTATATTCTGAGGTAGAGGAATCTATCTATGAAGTATGTATCATAATTATAGGAACAACATGCAGTAGAGATCATTTTGAAGAACATTTATGGTAATATTGCATTTTTGTTGAAGGATTTCACTATTTTTTATATTTGAAAAGAAATTGAATAAGGGTAATAGTTTGCAAGAGGAGGTATCTTCTTTACCATTTTGGAAAGAGAAATTAGATGATAAGAAGATAATTAGATCTCAAAAGGCCTTTAAAAAGAAGTCGGCATCAGTATCAGCTGTGGATAAATGAAAGCAGTCAGTTAAAAGCTAATAAGAAGATCTACCTCCTCAAACTTCAAGTATCTTCTTATCCTTCTCGAGATCCTTTCAAGACACCTTTTAAAGATAAATTGAGTAAGGATTATTCAGTTAAAAGAGAGTTGGTTATAAATTTTTTTAAAAATTTAATTAAGAAATTATACTTCAAATTGTCACAGGTGAAGAAGCCAGAAGAGGCCAATAAAATGGATGACCCTAAGTTTTTCATGTACCATCACATGCTAGGCCACACAATTGAATATTGTTTTACTTTCAAAGATTAGTAGGAAGGAAACTACAAGCAGGGGAATGTGATCATCCCCAAGGAATATCTTCTAGATCCAAGTTAGGGGTCAGTTAAAATCATCTACTCCTTCTACTATGCTTATAAATTGTTGGGATATTACCTTATTCTAAACCTCTAAAAAGGTTATTAACAGGACTTTTCAACTTTCTCAATAGCTACCACTGAGAGCCTAGAGCCTAGTCCTGAAGATTAAGTTGGAAGCATCACAGTAGGACGCTGAGATGATTCCCTCTATAGTACTTTTATGAACTACTATAAATAAAAAGAAAAATCATATTATTAAGAGGGAAGAGAGAGTTTGATAGGATTATATTCAAATAGTTGATGGTGGGTTGAAATCCTTATCCCTGTTGACCTTGGTTTATGTTTTGCCCCACTAACAAAAAAGGGTAATAAAAAGATGAAATCTCCTTCTACATACATTCTAGTGATTTATGTTAAAAGCAAAATGGAAATACAAAATAGTGAAGATCATAATGATAGCACAAATCTAGCTGTGATCAATGAACATTCCTTGAAATCTAGTCCACCAATCATAATATCTAATAAGTGAATCTGAATTTTTATTAAATAGTGATACCTCTTAAGTTAACTTTCAAGGGAGTTATAGTGTGATAAATTTCTCAAATTCAAATTCCTTATCATAAAATGAGTCAAAGTCACCTAAGGGTGGTGTAGATCCTATAATAGATTATCATCTCAAGGAGATCATGGAAGTACAACTTTATAGTTGCAGAGTTTTAGCACCTAAGTTTACAACTATTGAGAAAGGAAAGCAGGTCATGTCTAGTGATCAAATTCATTCTTCTACTCAACAATTAAATCCTTCCTCAATTGCACTAAGTCCTAAACCTGATGTTCCAAAGGTTGATTATAATGTGCTATCTCATCTTAGGAAATAGCCAGCTAAGTTAAGTATTTGAGATGCCTTATTCTTCCAAAAAGAAATAAGGGAGTTCTTTAATTGTAAATTGTGTACTCTTTATTCTATTTCAATTTGAAAATGTGTTACTTTAGTTATATTTGTACAAGAAATGTTTAAAATTGGCCAAAAAAGTTACAAGTGTTAAGCATCATTGTGGTGCAAGATTATGTCACACCACAACGCTAAGTTCAATTACATCAAAGAGCCCATTTTTGATATTACAGCACCAGTCTTCTCTATTTTGTAAGCATCGAAGAAGTACCATAGTTAGCATCACTACATTACACTGCACCGTTATGCAAAACTTCAGCACTACAGCACCAGGTGTCTTGGGAAAATGAGTATTGCAGTGCCATGCCATTCCCCACCTTAGCATCAAATTCCTAATTCAAGCACCACAGCACTCACATTTTACAGCACCATGGTGGAACAATTGCTGAAGATAAAGAGCCACGCCGACTCAACAAAAAGACACACCATTTCAATTAGTAACCATGCCATGTTAGCCAGTGCCACAGTGGATCAAACTTTCAAGCTTCAAGGTGCTAGTTCATTTTTTATTGTTATGGTGCTAACTTGTCAAGCGCTACGGTGCTTGAACATTTTCCTATACTTTAAATAGTTTTTTAGTTCTTTTGTTTGGAGAGTTCTGTCACTTGAGAGAATTCTTGTAATTTTAGGTATGTTTCTTTAGTGTCCCCTTAGAGTAAAATTCAAGGTATGCTAGAGAAGTGCAAGATACTTTCCTTGAGAAGATCTTAGCCTACTTGTGTAAGCAACTCTATGGTTGGTGGAAGGAATGTGGAGAATATCATTTGATCCCTGATCGTATTATACGATCTCTAATTATACTTGATATTTTATTCATGTTGTTCGATCAAATAGTGCTTATAAATGGAGAGGAAAATTTTATTTCTAAGCACACCAATCTTATTCTACACTTCTTCCACTAAAACTTTCCTTGCCCCTAATAATCTCGATGGCTGGCAAGAAAGGTCAACTTCTGTTGATTTTGGTCATTGTACACCTTATGGTCCTCCGTGTTGTGGTGTTGGAGTCTTAGAGAAGAGCTCTATGAAGAGTCTTTAAGCAAAAGACTTAATAGCTGAGGAGGCTAGGGGATGGCATCTCCACCAAGCCTGGAGGAAAAAGAAGGGACATCATCTCCACCATAGTGAGGAGCTAAAAGATGGATGACATCTCTGCCATAGCAAGGAGTTGAAGGAGGGAGTGACATCTCTGTTGTAGCAAGGAGCTTAAGGAGGGACAGCATCTCCACTGAGTAGGGAGGCAAAAGGAGGGAGAATCTTTAGGGCCAAAAGAGTCTGTAAAGGTCATTATGTACCTGCTAAGGGAAAAGGATTTCTCCACCTGGCTAAATGTCAAAGGAGAATGAATTAGTGCAATACGCAAAGTTAATTACTTTTGGGGAGTGGATATATGTCAAATTGATTGAATCACTATGAATCTAGTTTGCATATTCTTACTTTCATGCACTTTCTTACATTTACTTTATGCACATTGGTTTACCTAGATGATCTTTGAAAAGTTATGATTTAATTTTTTCTTATTAAAATTTTAGTTAAAATCTAAAAATTAAAAAAAAAATTTCTAAAAGTTTAAAAATAAAAAAAAAAAATTTTTTTTTTTGAAAACTTTTCTTAAAGCTTCTACATGTTTCTTTGATCTTTTTTAAATTAAAAAAAACTATTTTTAAAATACTAATTCACCCTCCTCTTAGTGTCCATAGCACTTTCACGACTTTTCACCCCCAAATGGATAGGCAGTCTAAAAGGGTTTTTCAATTTTTGGAAGATCTATTAAGGCTCTTTGTTCTGAATTTTGGCAAAAGTTGGGAAGATCATATACCCTTGCTTGACTTTGTTTATAATAACAGCTTCCAAGCAAGCATGGTATAGCCCCTTACGAAGCTTTCAACGGAAGATGGTGCAGGACACCATTAACTTAGGTTGAGGCAGTAGAAAGAAGTCTAGTTGGTTCTGAGCTGGTGGACAGTGCTACTTATTCGGATTGTAAGTAACCAAGATTTGAGGTCTGAGAAGTAAAAAATCCAAGATATAAACATTTCTTAATGGGTGCCAAGGCACTAGGGTTGGTGGTTCCCCAGCTTCAAGCTTTCAAGTTTTTGGACAAAAAATGGAGTTCAGCGTGTGTTGTGGCATTAGGGAATTGTCGTCGTAGCACTGAGTCTTATGTGAGGATATTCTAGGAGAATCTAGAATTTTCTCTAGGAGCACAGCAACGCTAGGAAGTCTAGCACCATGATGCTGGGTCAAATTAATGGAATTTAAATATTAAAATATCTCAAAGCATGAAGCCATATTCCCATTCCACCTAACCATTGCTAGAGAAGAAGAGAGGAAAATGAGAAAAGGAAGGGAGAGAGATTCAGAGGCTGAAACTTAGGATATATCTGTCAGGTCGGTTCATGATATTGTAGTTTGAGCTAGATTCCATAAACCCTGTCTTTGATTTTCAATTTCATTAAGTTTATAAAAATATATATGAACAAAAATATATTTTTTAGGTTTTATGATGTTTTCACCGTATGATTTTTAATATATCATTATACTCCTTATTATGAATATTTTGACAATACAAAGTTGAGTTTTAAATGTTGATTTTTTCTGCATGATTTTCTAAATGTATTATCGAATCAAAACTTTTCTAGCCAATGTAGTAGTTATATAAAAGTCTTGAAATATTCATTTAGATTTTCCGCTGGAATTAGAAATTGAAAAGGAAAAATTCAGCAAGTATTCTACTTTTACAAGTAATGTGATTTTTATTAGTAATTCGTACACTTTCTGAATACGACATATAGTATTGTTGCATTGCAATTACATTCTGCATTATATGGCATTGGAGTATTCAATTTTAATATGTAGAAAAGTGCACTCTCTATTATGTTACAAGGGCCCTAAATAAACTCTTTTGGCCTCATCTTCCTGATGCAGATGTGGGAGGGATTCTAGCTTCACTTGCTGAAAGCAAGTGTGAAAGATTAAATAATACTACAAGTACTATTCTGACCCCATCTATTTGATGCAAATGTGAGAGAGATTTTAACCCCACTTGATATATACAAGTATGGAAGGTAAAGGGAGGCATGAATGGAAGTAAAGATATGAGCAAGCATTGGATTATTAGCATTATAATCATTGCATTTCATATATTAATATTTTAATGAATTAAATCGTAGTAATATTCTGAAATATGCATTAATAAACTTTGAATTTCTGCATGAATTCAATTGGGAAAATGAAAATGAAAGTGATATGCAAGTGAACCTATGAGGAAAAGAATTATATATGGCATCTACAGGCTTCTGTGAAAGTGATTGTGATTATAAAAATATAAATGCTTACTCTGAGATCAGATATATACTAATACTCTAATAAATTTAGGTTTTGCTTTATACTTTAGTTATTTCGCAAGTCTTTATGTTTTCCTTTTATTAACTATTCTTAAATATTTGTATGGGATATTAATACCAGTGAGGGGCGAAGAGAGAGTCTACTGAACTAGCTGAGCTCACTTTATTATTTTAAATATTTCCTTTAATTAATTATTCTTACGTATAAAGTATTGATTTTGTAATATAGTTTCACTATTTTAACGTATAGATATTTTTTAACTGGATTATTATATTTATGCTCTAACAAAATGATTGTTTATTATATTGCTTTTATGTTTTTGGAAAGTTAGAATCTCTAGTCATTTGTTATTAGTAGATGAGTTAATTAATTATAAGTTTAAGAACGTTCAATCATTCCATTAGGCCCTAGGGCATCACACAACATTTAAACCCAAAGCCTCTTAATTGGTGGCCAAAACTTCAAACCAATAAATCAAGTGAAGCTATAGGTATAGGGAGTTATGTAGCGTGGCATATATGATCTGTGTAGCATCGTACTTTTAAAAATTTTTTAAATGTACCCTTTCATATAGCTCTCATAACTCGATAAATAAGAGGTCATAAGAAACAATTTGAAGGATCTCCCTTTTCCTTTCTTTTGATAGTAGAAACTCTTCCATTTTAAAAACCCTAATTCGCTTGGCACTTTCTAAATTCTTTACTCCAATTCCATTCTGTACTCTCCATTCTCATATAAGTCTACTCATCCATTCTCTAGCAGGTTGCTAGTAAGGTCTATTATTATCCACAAATAATTCTAAATTCAACATAATACATTTATTCTTCGTTAATGTGGATCACAATCCCCTTGGCAACAAAGATTACAACTTCTATAAATCTATTGATAGTCATTCCCAATGATAGAAAATCAATACAAGATGGATCATTATAATATTGAGCAAAATTGGTGCTCAACCACCCTACACTTAAAACATGTTGAGGGTGTAAAAATCAGAATTAATCATAACTTATAAAAGAACCAATATCATGTTAATATCAGCCTTATCTATCTTAGGACGAACTGATTAGCCTACTAACTATCCATCCCTCTTGTGGGTGCATGGTACGTGCTTATTTGGTTTTTTAGCAAAGTCTGATTGAATTTAATTAAGCCGTGGGTAAGTTAAAATTAATTCTTTTTTTTTTTTTTTGAGCTAATTCAATCAATTTTTATTCAAGCCATCACAAACTTTAATTTAATTCAAAATCATTTTTAAACCAAACATGACTTTGAGTGAATTTATATATTATTTTAATTTAAAAAATCATATTTAAATAAGTTTTATTGTGAATTAGAAGCCACCCAAGACTCCTCACCAATTTAACTAAAATACCCATAATGAATTTTTTAGGGTGAAATTAAACATGCCTATATAAATTTGAATAATTCATTTAGCACCCCCACAATTTCATAGACTAAGACTTCATTTGGAACAATTTTTTGACCCTACTTTTTAACTATGAAAAAAATTTTGTACTTAAAAATTGTTATAAAAAACAATAAGAAAAATATCCCAAATAAAGCCTGTTTAACTATTTAATGTACTGTCAAGTTTCAAGTCATTTCTCTAAGATCAAATTAAAAAATATATAATCAAACAAATTGCCCCACCCCCTGATCCCCAAAACAAAATTGAAACACAAATATCAACAGTGATGATTTCATGAAATCTTTTAATTATCAAAATGGGCAAAGAAAAAAAAAGATACAAATTAGATCATAATATTTCAACTTAAATTTTGATTAGCATTAAGATGAGTATAATTCATAGCTAATCAATCAAAATTTATATTACACATTTCAAAATAAATTCTATAATTATGATATAAAAATTTATATCAAGATATCTGACCCAAATTTCTTTGAAAGAAAACATGCATCAAATCTAAAAAAGGTAAATTAAAAATATGAACAAATAATTCAGATAGACAAAAGCTAATTTTGGACATACTTAATAGGTGAAAATTGGTAATACAAAAGAGAAATATTCTTAGAACAGTTCAATAAAAAAGATTGCCAAGTGTTATTAATAAATTTAATAATCTTGGAGACGAAATCACTTCATCCCATTAGAGATTCGTGGTGTGTGTGACCTTCAAGTGACTAAAGCTGTTGTTTTACAGATAGGACACAAGTTCTTGAACATTAACCATTGCTTGATACAATCAGTGTGGAAGTCATGTCTGCAGTCCAGAGTGCCAATGCCTTCTCCTTCACTGTAATCTTCCTAAATTATGAGTTTAAGAAGAATATTAAATAGAAGATGATAACAAATATAGGTGGCTATAAACTGCTGAGTCAGGCAACATTTGATTGGTTAAAAAAGGATAATTGAATGACATTTTCAGTTTCCTTAAGAACACCAAAGAGTAAAACAGGATGAGTCATGAATGCATTAAATTTGCTTTGAAATGAATACAAAATTTATATTGTGTATAGCTCAAAAGTAAATCTAATAGTTTTAAAACTCATCTGACTAAATTTGGATCAAAGCAGCTTACCCGACAGATACAGCATGGCTCCTTTTCTGCTGATGCTACTTCAAGATTGCAAGGTGAGTATTTTCTTTGCCTTAGGGACGTCAAAATGGTTTCTTCATTGAGACCAGTGTTAACATAGCCAATCCTCTCTTCAAGTGCCAATAACTCCTGTAACAACTGATGATTAGATTGTGCGGAACCAGAAAAATAGTGATGAAGATTATATATGCAGGAAAATCACCTCATATGACATGTTGTCAACATCAAGCCGCATGTCTCTGTGTCTATCATACAAGTCAGCACGGCCATGAAACCCAGACTGGTCGAAAATGAATACATCCTGATCAGTTACGTCCACTATGAAAGTTAAATACCATGGAAAAGGAAACAAAGGTCTTCATAGTTGTCTGCTACACATTTCCTATCTAGTAACTTTTTTTTAAGTATTTTTTTGTATCGATTCTATCAGGTTGTTTTAAAAAGAATGTACTGCAAGTTCATGTGAGATAAATTTGGAATTAAAGAAGTAATTATATGCCAGTATTTAATAATAAAGGAGATCTTCAAAATAATGATAATAATCAAACAATCAAATTATAGGAGAGCAGAATGGAACATGGACTTAGCAAAAATTAACCATATAGGAAGGTTCATTATAGCAACAATAAGCCTTTATCCCACTACGTGAAGTTGGCTACATGTAGGGGTGTCAATTCGGGTCAATGGATCGGGTTCGGGTCCAACCCGAGTTGACTCGGGCATAACCGGGTTGACCCGAACCCGACCCGACTAGCTAAATGGGTCAAGATTTTCAACCCGAACCCGACCCGTGCAGGTTACTGGGTTGACCCGACCCGCGAACCCGATTAGCTAAAATGGCATAGGCGGAGGCCGGTGAGGACTACAGTAGTGAGGCCAAGTGGCCGACGATGACTAGTCGCATACTCGGCAAAGCGGAGACGCTGCAAACCTGCACTGCGACATCCTGCAGGCCGGCCGCCAGCAGATGCGGACAGGCCAGCTAACTGGCTGAGGCGATCTAGGACGACGCGCGGATGGGACTGCTGGCCTAAAGCAATGAGACTGAGACTAGACGTGTTGACATGGACGGGACAGCTGGCCTGACGTGCGGACGGCTGAGGCGCTGAGCTGACGCGAGCGAGGCAGTCATGTTCGCGGGTCAACCTAGGTTGACTTCGGGTTGTCGGGTCAACCCGAACCCAACCCGTTTTTTAAATACGGGTCGAAAACTTGAACCCGAATCCGAATTGTATAGCAAACAGGTTGTCCCGAGTGGGTCGGGTTTCAGGTCGGGTCAGATTTTGACACCCCTAGCTACATGATTCCTTTTTCTCCACTACGTTCAGTTAAAAGTCAAATTCTCATTTAAATTTAATAGAAAAATATCATTTCTAATATTTTCTAACCAAGTCATAAGACCAAATCTGATACATCTATTGTCTTCACCGGGTCATCGAAAGGCCGATGTTTTATGTGTCCAAACCATCTAAGGCGGCTCTCTCTAATCTTATTTGTCACTGGAGCTACTACAACCTTTCACGTAGATACTCGTTTCGCATTCTGTCTCTAAGCATGAAGCCACTCATCTAGCAGAGCGTCCTCATCTCTGCAACACTTGACTTAATATTATGCTTCTCTTTTAATGGCCAACATTCTACACCACAGAGTATTGCAGGTCATACTCCTAAAGTCAAACATTCAGAGAGTATTATTGGCACTAACTTTTAAACTCATTTGGCACCAATTTCTGCATCATTATTTTTGTTGGCAATAGGAGTTTTTGCGTTTCAAGTTTCTGATACATCTTATTAATAGCCTTGTCATCCCTCTTCTGATTTATTCACAAAGAACCTAGTTCAAAAAGGAAAAACCAAAAACAACAAATTGAGAAAGTTCTTAGTACTTCATTGTGAACTATATCAATGGGAGAGGGCAGTCGATGAATACTGATGAGATAACATCAGATTCACATACCTATTCATATGCAATTTAAACAAGGCCGTAAAATGTTAAGCGAATCAAAAAAACTATTTAAACACCTCACGGAAGCACAAATTGGAAGAGCAGGAGTCCCAGTACAAATCATCGTTAAGGCATGATATCCCAAGTAAAGCATGATATGGCTCGTATAATTATCCTTTAAGGATCTTAGGATACAGCTGAGGTGAAATTAGCTATCACTGGTGTATTTAATTTATGCCTTTACCTATGTAACCCTTCACCTTCTTGGCTCTAAAAGCAATGGGAGCACTAAATTTTAACTTTCAGCAGTTCATTTTTATAACTAGCATCAGAGAAATCCCCACAAAAAAGCATGCAGATGAAAGGCAGTTAGATGTTTAAAACTTGGACTGTCCTATTCTTCTACTGCTTTGCTTTGATGTAATATGCATTTCAGCTAGGTTAAATTACTTAAAAAGAAGAGTGAAATTTCAGGGTAGTCTTCATGAATTATATTAATGTGAACAACTAAAAGAAAGGGACATAAAAAGGTCAGCATCAAATTCAAAAGACTTTAGCCCATACATTTGCTGTCCAACCCTGATCCTCTCAACACGAATAAACTCAGGGTACAAACCTCACGCATACCGAAATTGGAAAACAGCAGTGCAGGCAATTATCATCTGGAACGTGGATTTAACCTGCTAAAGCTTGACCGGACCTGGAATAACTTATGTAGGCCCATAACTAAGGAAACCTCACCCTTTGGCAGTGATTATATTGAGAAAAATAAATAATTACATGGGCACGTACAAATTGCTAGAACTACTTGCAGAGCAACACCTAAAAAAGTTAAATTTGCTAACCCATAAAAAAGAATGTTTGGACCATACCTCAAATCGCAGATTCACCCCTCTGCGCATTAAATCCAGTGCACTGCGAATCTGCTGCAAAAATACAGCATACAAGATGGACGATCAACAAATTAGCACAATCTGCAACTAGGGTACATGATGTTTCCATTAAGAATGATAAAAGGGGAAAATAATAAAAAAAATTAAATCACAATAAAAAAGTCATGTTCTGTGGTCAATATTACTTGCATGCAGCACAAATATTTTTAGCCGGAGCATACTCCAAAAAAATAGTAATTTCAAATTCAAACCAAAGCTTTCAATTGGACATAACTGATACAAAGGGAGGGGGCCGGCCGGTCCAGCTGGATGGGTCGGACCAGCAAAGGGGCTGGAGCAGGAATTTCGGCCCCACTTGTGGGCCAAGCAACATTAAATTTCATTACGAGAAAAAGAGGAATAAGGGAAGATTAGGAAAGAAAATAATTGGAATTTGAAATTCAATTAGAAGAGGGAAATCAATTATGGAAAGGACTGTTTAGGGGAGAATTAGAGAGAGTTTAGGTTGTTTTTTATTATTATGTGATTTAATTTCTATTGTAATTTTCTTTCTTTGAGGGCTTCCTAACGACGTCTAGGTTGAGTGGGAAAGATGATCTACCTCTTTAAGTGTATATCATTGTATCTTTTTTTGGTGTTGAAGAATTAATACAAAAATCATCCATCGATTCTCAATTTCCTGCAGTTTTATTTTTGTTTTTTTCGTTGATTTCACATTCCAGACGTATACAAAAATCATCCATCGATTCTCAATTTCCTGATGTTTTATTGTTGGTTTTTCGTTGATTTCACAGTCATGGCGTATCAAATTGGAATCAGAGCTGTCCTAGACGAAAATCTCAGATATCCTTGCTAAAATCTATTGCATAATTCCTTCCCTTTGCTAATTTTACTGATTGAAGACCGTTCATCGCTATTATTTGCTATTTTTTGCAGTTTGTAACCTAAATCCGTGAATGACAGGAAAGAAGATGGAGGCTTTGGAATGAGAGATGGAACAACGTAAGGTCGGGATTGAGGAAAAATATGCCGGAATGGAAGGAAGCACGGCGGTGGAAGAAAGGCTATCGTCCATAGAAACCCGAATGAAAAACTGATTCGAGGACATGGAAGGCATGATGAGGAAATTAATCGAGATGCAGTCAAATATTTCACTGGCTAGTCCAAGGGTTGATCTAAAAGGAAAGAGACTTCAGAAGGACAATAATGAAGTCGAGATAGTTTTTCCTCAAGAGCCATCCCGAAGGGCTCCGATGGGAGGTGCATCGAGGCATTCGGAAGAAGGGGCTGCAAGGAGAGGGGAGACTGAAGCCTTTTAAAGACCACCAGGAAGGAGGGACGGTAGGTTGGAGGAAGTGACGGTTTGGTAAAACCATGGGATCTAAATCAGCCAAGGAAGGAAGGGAGAGAATCATACCATCACTTCATGGAGGGGATTAACGGAGAAAGAAACCATTGGGGTATGGAAGCCAGCTCAAAGAAGTTAAAAATGTCGGTCTTTGAAGGGGAAGATGCTCAGAGTTGGGTGTATCAAGTAGAGCGCTAATTTGCTATCAATGGGCTAACATAAGGGGAGAAACTCATGACGGTGGGTCTATGCTTGGAGGGAAAGTCTTTGCTTGGTTTCAATAGAGAGAGTCCACATATCCTATCTATTAGTGGGGAGAATTCAAAGATTGCTTATTGTAACATTTCCAAGCCATTCAGGAAGAAGACCTCCATGAGCAGTTCTATGCCTTAACACAAGAGGGGACCATTATGGAGTATCAAGAGAAATTTGAGCTACTGTCTGGAAGACTAAGGGAAACTTCTAAGGGTTGGAAGGAAATTTCATGAAAGGCCTTAAGAAAGACATACGAGCAGAGCTCAAGATGTTGAGGACAAGAGGTCTAAGAGAGATGATGGAGCTGGTGCGAAGAGTGGAGGAGAAACATCAAAGGGAGAAGGCCGGCCAGAGCAACACCATGGGAGGGGCTTACAAAGTACCTCCACGACTCTAATACCAAGGACCCAGAAGGAATCTTTTTAGAGGGAAGCCCCGAAGGAGAAGAGCACTAGAGTTCATCCTGGAGGCAGCGAGCAAAAGGATTATGCTTCAGGTGTGATGAGAGATTTGCACCATGGCATAAGTGCAAGAATCGAGCCCTTCAAGTCTTGATGGTCTATGAAGGGGAAGAGGAGAGCGAGGATGAGCTTGAGGATGTCATTGAGGAGGCGAAGCAGTTACATTTAAATGTGACAGAAGTGTCCTTGAATTCTGTGGTGGGATTCACCCCAATCACACCATGAAGGTACGGGGGTAAATTGGGGAGCAATCAGTGGTGATTTTGGTGAATAGTGGAGCTACACATAACTTCATCTCAAATTGGGTCATGGACGGATTGAGGTTGAAGTTAGTGAGGAGTGAAGGATGTGGGGTGATGATGGAAACGGACAAGATAGAGAGGAGTCAGGGGATCTGTAAAGTAGTGGTGATGACCTTGCAGGATATTCAGGTGATGGAAGACTTCCTTCCCTTGGGCTTGGAAAGTATAGATGTGATTCTAGGGATGAAATGGCTACAGACCATTGGGATATGAAGGTGAACTGGAAATCATTGACAATGGAGATACAAGTGGAGGGGAAGAAGGTGGTGCTTCAAGGGGATGCTAGCTTATGCATGACCATGGTATCACTTAAAACAATGCTCAGGACGATCCACGCTGCAGGCTTGGGGTTTTTGTGAAGTTACAAAGCATAGAAGGGGTCCAGGAGCAAGAAACAAGGGAGATTTTAGTGGGGGGTCCAGCAGATTCTGCAATAGTATCAGGACGAATTTCTGCCACCTATCGGGTTACCACCACCCCAAAAGCACAAGCATACCATAAACCTACAAGAGGGGACTTTAAGTGTCAGACTATAGCATTACCCCCAAATTCAAAAATATGAGATAATGAGGTTGATCATGGAGATGATAGAAGCAGGGATCATTAGACCTAATGTGAGTTCCTTCTCTAGTACAATCCTGTTGGTGAAAAAGAAGGATGATAACTGGAGGTTCTGTGTGGATTAGAGGGCTTTAAACAAGGAAACAGTGCTAGATAAGTTTCTCGTTCCAGTGATTGATGAACTCTTGGATGAGTTATTCGGAGCAGTAATCTTATCCAAGATTGATTTAAAATCAAGATACCATCAAATCATGATGAAGACAGCTGATGTGCACAAGATGACCTTCAGGACACGTGAAGGACACTACGAGCTCCAGGTGATGCCCTTTGGTCTCACCAATGCCCCTGCCACCTTCCAGTCACTTATGAATCAAGTGTTCCAGCCCCATCTCCAAATGTTTGTCTTGGTATTCTTTGATGACATCTTAATATACAGCAAGATAGAGGAAGAACAATGGGAGCACTTTAAGACAATAACGGAGACCTTCAGAGAGCATCTGTTATTTACCAACTGAAAAAAGTGAACATTTGCGCAATCACAGGTGGAGTTTTTAGGGCATATGATGTCTAGAGTGGGGGTGTCAGCTGACCAGTCCAAGATTCAGGCCATAGTGGACTGACCTCTTCCTAAGAACTTGAGGAAGCTGGGGGGTTCTTAGGGCTCATCAGTTACTACTAGAAGTTTGTGAAGGGATCAGTGTAGTCAATGAGGCAAAATAGCGCACGTTATTTGCGCCATGTGAGCACAATAGCGCATGGCACATGACGCAAAATAGCGCTCTATTTTATTTAAAAAATTTTAATATTATTATAAACATTTTTCAACATTTATATGTTTTATTTATAATTTAATATAATATTTAATTAAAATATGATTAAAATATTTGTTAAGTTTTATAATACCTTAAATAAACCCTAGTCCTCATGATACCTAAAACCCTAGCCCTCACGGTTCGCGTCTCTGGCAAATGAACGAACGAAGGTCCTCACGCAGCGAAGGGACGAATGAAGGTCCTCATGGAGTCCGCCGCCCTATCCTTCCGCTGATTCCTCCTCCCTCTCCTTCTTTTGCTGGTGCCCAACATATGCGAAGGAACGAACGAAGTGCGGCCCTCACACACGTGAAGGAACGAACGGAGTGCTCTGATTCCGCCACCCTCTCCTTCCTCTGTCAGTGCACAACGCACGCGAATGAACAAATGATTTGCGGCCACCACGTGAGCCCTTCGTCTACCATTTGAACCTTTTTTTTTTTTTGCATTTCATTTCTTCTACTTTTCCTTCGAAGATTCTAAGCTATTATTTTGTAACTGAATCATCTGATCTAGCTATTATTAGGTCCTCATTGCCATTTGGATCATATATGTGAACTGAAAGATTGTTCGATTTTATAGTGCTATTTCTTTTGAAAATAAATTGTCTATGAAAGGTATTATAGTATTCAGGAATCAAGATTCAGATTTTATAGCAAGGCATCTTTAAGTTGAAACATACTCTTTTAGAGCTAGGTTTTATGTGAGTATCCTTCCTGATTCTTTGGAAAAGTAGATAGCACGCTCAAAAAATTAATTTGTCATTCATCAGTGATCTTTTTTAATTGATATCAACTATATTTTGAATTTGTTTGCCTATAGGTCATCATAAAATGTCAGATTCAATACATTCTTTAAAAAGGATCAAGCATGAAAATATGCAGTATTGACTAATGAAGCTGATAAAAATACTGTAGCATATATTTTTTGTGACAAAATAACAAAAGGAAGAATAACACGCCACAAACAACACCTCGTTGGAGATTTCAGAAATGCTAGACCTTGTTCTAATTGCCCCAAGCATGTTAAGGCTGAGATTAAGGCATCCATGTTGAAGAAGAAGGATCTGAAAGAACATATTAATGACACTTCAAATGTCAACCTTGATGAAAGAGATGACTTTGATGCCATGGCATATGACGATATTCTAGATGCTAGTCCATCCAAAATGTTAAGGACAAGTAAATCCAATGCTTCTAGTCAGAGTTCAACATTAGCATCAATCCTCAAATCTCAAGAACCAAAGGACTATTAAATACTTATCTTACACCAAATTCGGAAGATGTAGTGAAGCGGAGAAAAGGTCAATTTAGTAAAGAGATGGATGCCGCTAAAAAGGAAATGAGGGAAAGGGCTATTCAACTTTTTGTAGATGGATATATAATGCTGGTATTCCATTTAATGCAGTGAGATATGACAGTTTCCCTACTATGGTCGAGGCACTTGGACAGTTTGGACATGGAATGAAACATCCTAGTTATCATGAGATATGAGTTACTTGTTTGAGAGGTTGGACATACACAAACTATTATGATATCATCTAGAAGATTGTGCACGATACGGTTGTTCTCTAATGGCGGATGGATGGACATCAAGGAATGGGAAAAGTTTAATAAATTTTCTTATGAATTATCCAAGAGGTCCTCATTTATAGAGTCAATGGATGCCAATTCTTTTCCAAAAATGTTGTGAAAATGTTTGTGCTATTTTGCAAGTATATTGAGATTATTGGACCACATAATGTGATCCAAGTTGTTACAGATAATGCAGCTGAAAATATTCTTGCAGGTTAGTCATAACCTAAACCTACATTATTTAATATAAACAATAAATTTTTTTGTGTTAACATAAATTTCAATGATATTAGAACAAAATTATTGATGGACAAATATCATCACATTTATCGGACTCCTTGTGTTGCTCACTATTTGGATTTAATAATGGAGGACATTTTCAAAATCCAAAAGCTCAGGCAATGCTTTGAAAAAGCGATGGCAGTACACAGTTTTATATACTCTAGACCTCGCTTACTTGATTTAATTAAAAGGTGCACAAACCAAAGAGCACTTGTCAAACCCGCCAAGACTCGACTCGCAACATCTTTCTTGATGTTACAACATTTTCATTAACAACTGAACGTGAAGAAAATGTTTACTTGTGAAGAGTTCATTTTTGGTCCTTATGCCAAAAGGGACTAAAGCAAAACAATCTCAACAAACAATCTTACAGCAATCATTTTGGAACACTATTGTGTATACCTTAAAAATAGCTAGGCCTTTATTGAAAGTTCTTAGCTTAGTTGATGGAGAGAAGAAGCCCCCAATGGCTTACATATATGAAGCAATGGATAGAGCAAAAGAGGCAATTGCTACAAGTTTTAGTAACATTGATAAATATGATCAAATTTTTGAAATTATTGATAGAAGATTGGAAGTACAATTATACCGACCACTACATGCAGCAGCACATTTTTTAAATCCTAAATATTTCTTCAATAATCCTAATATTGCCAAGAATAAGGAAATAGTTTATGGTCCTTATTCATGTATTAGAAGATTGTCTAAAGATGTAGATAAAGAAGATAAAATCAGTAATGAATTAAGTTTATACATTAGGGGTGAAGGACTATTTGATATTCCTCCTGCTGTACTACAAAGGACTACCCAATCTCCAGGTATCATTATTTGCATAAAATGAAGATTGATTAGCAAGTTTATAAAAATAAAAAAAAAAGTATTTCATTCATTTCAGCTGATTGGTGGTTGGCATATGACCAAGGAGCTCCCAATTTACAAAGTTTTGCTATCAAAGTCCTCAATCTTACGCGTAGTTCATCCAACTGCGAATGCAATTAGAGCATTTTTGAACATGTAAGTATTTATACCGAGAATGTGAAGCTTTTTAATATATGTTCATAGTATAGTAATGTAATAATGTTTCAATTGCAGCTTCATAGCAAACGAGAAGCAGATTGGATCATGGTCGCTTAAAAGATTTAGTTTATGTAAAATACAATAGAACATTGATTCAGAGATATAATCATCGTGATGTGAGTGATCCTATTTCTTTGAGTGAGATAGATGACGCAAATGAGTGGTTAACAGAAAAATTAGATGATGAGTCTGATGAAGAAATTGACTTTATTGCTGGAGAGGAAGATTTAACTTGGACAAGTGTTGCTAAGGCTAATAGTGTTTATGATAAAAGCTACAACATCTGGGAGAAATCTAAAGGCAAAGAAAAGGAATCTTTATCTACGCATGACATTGTTGCTATTAAGAATGAGGATGAGGAGGCTGATGAGGAAGAGTATGAAATAGAAGATAATGCTGATGAAAATAATGAAGCTTTTTTGAAATTTGCTGATGATGATGATTCCCAAGAAGAGTAGATTAAATTCCAATTAAATCATTATCTTTTGAAAAAAAGATTGTAATATTTTTAATTATGAGATATTTGAGGTGTTGTTTACTTGAACTTATGCATGACTACAAGACTACGATTGTCTTTCTATCTTTCATTATTATGATAGCTTTTATTTCAGTTTAATGATATTTCATATTCATGCTTAATTTTTATTATTATTGTATAGTTTGCTTCATTTTCAAAATGGCGAGCGTCGCACCATGTGCTATGCACCATAGCTCCAAAAAGACCTTTGCGCCGTGGTGCACCATACACCATTAACAAGTATGGGAAGGGATATGGCACCATAGCAGGATCTTTAACAGAGCAATTGAAAAAAGATAACTTCATGTGGGGGGAGGAAGCGACACGAGCCTTCCAGGAGTTGATGATCGCTATGACTAGTGTACAAGTACTGGTACTCCTTGATTTTGAAAGACCATTTGTGGTGGAGACAGATGCATCAGGTTATAGGCTAGGAGTAGTACTCATGCAAGACTAGAGACCTATTGCATACTTCAGCCAGGTGCATACACTCAGGGCAAGGCAAAAGTCAATGCATGAGCCAGAGCTGAAGGCAATCGTCTTGGCTATTCAAAAGTGGCGGTCGTATTTGCTGGGGAGATATTTCATAGTCAAGAAAGATCAGAGGAGCCTGAAGTATTTGTTAGAACAGTGGATGGTCACTGAGGAGCACCAAATATGGCTATCCAAGTTGCTCGGATATGACTTTGAGATCTAGTACCAGCCAGAACTAAAAAACAAGGCAGCAGACGTCTTGTCCAAAGGAGTTGGGGAACCTCAATTGGCGGTCTTGCAGTACCATTGATCTTTAGATTGGGAGGCATTGAGACGAGAGTGAGCAGAATGAAGAGTTGAGGAAGATCAAGGCGAAGCTGCTGAAGAATCCAGAAAGTCACCCAGGTTATGTTCTGAAGGGGGGACTGTTACTTTATCAAGGGCGATTTGTGTTATCCCAGACCTTCCCAAGCTATTGCAAGAGTTCTATGGTAGTACAATAGGGGGACACTCCAGAGTTTAGAAGACATATAGTTGACTTTCAACGAAGTTATATTGGGCGGGGATGCGTCGCGATGTAAAGGACTAGATAGCCAGATACGATGTGTGATAAAGGCATAAGTACCAAGCCATGACGCTAGTTGGGTTACAACAACCCTTAGCCCTACCGGAGAGAGTGTGGGAGGAGGTGACCATGGATTTCATCGAAGGGTTGCTACACGGTCATAAGGGTTTTCGGCATAGTTTAAAATTGCGCAATTAGAGGCGCGCCTTGAGGCGCACCTCTGCACAATTTATCCACCTGGCGCCTCATTTCTTAAGCAATTTCGGGTCCAGAAGAGGCGTACGCCTTGGTGAGCTTGAGGCGTACCTCAGAGGCGCAATTGCGCAATTTTGGGAGAGGCGTACGCCTCAAGTTCTCGGCTGATTTTTCGCCACCACTCCTGCCGGTGCCGCCTCTCATCGGTCGAACCCCGCTAGGGGGCAGCGCCCCCTGGGACCCCCGGCATATCTGCCCCTTAAATAACAATCTTTTCTTATGTGCTATTACATTTAAAATATATGCAATTAACAACACACTAATCATTCTTATTGAACAAGGAAGAGAAAAGTGGGTAGGATTGAGGATGATGAAGATTTGACATTCATAGATTAAATTGGAGATGAAGATGCCTCCACTGAAGACCCATTTAGTGATGGGACATGATTGAATTTTAGATGTTCTTTCTTATTTGTACTTTGGGAGTTCTGATAGACATCAATTTGTAGTTTTATACTTTGAATTATGCTATAAGATGTTTATATTGCATTTATTTTATTGTTTTTCACTAAGTTCACTTCTCATTTAGATATTCTAATTGTATCATAGGCTCTTACTATTTTTTACCTGCTGGAATATTTAAATTCGCATTTATGCAATTGTTTGTCCGTGAGGCTTACGCCTCACACCGACTCGAGGCTTATTTATGCAATTTTAAACTTTGGTTTTCGATGATACTGGTAGTAGTGGATCGTCTAAGCAAATATGTATATTTCATCCCTTGGAAGCACCCTTAACACCATTGTCACGGTGGTTGCTATTTTTATACGAGAAGTGGTACACTTCCAAGGGTTCCCAAAGCCATTGTGTCACACACAGACAATGTGTTCCTTAGCCATTTTTTATAAGGAGTTATTTCATTTATAGGGGGCAGTCTTGATGAGAAGTACAGCCTACCACCCTCAAACAAATGGACAGTCAAAGTGGTCAATTGAAGTGTAGAAACCTATTTCAGATGCTTTGTATCAGACATATTGAAGGGTGGGGAAAGGTGGATTGCATGGGCCGAATATTGGTACAGCACCTCATACCACTCAGCAGTAAAAATCACTCCTTTCAGGATTCTCTATGGTAGAGACCTACCCCATTTGATTCACTATGGGGACAACACTACACAAGAGTCTAGTATAGAGCAGTATTTAGAGGAGAGGGGCAGGGTACTATCTAAGCTCAAGGAGCATTTGTTGAGAGCCCAACAAATCATGAAAATGAAGGCTAATGAGCACAGAAGAGAAGTAAATTTTGAACTAGGAGATATAGTTTATTTAAAATTGAGACCTTACAGACAGAAAACACTAGCCATGAGGAGGAATGAAAAGTTATCCCCATGATACTTTGGACCTTATGAGGTCTTAGAGCGCATTGGGGTTGTAGCCTATCAATTGAGGTTACCACCATCATCAGCATTGCACCCAGTCTTTTATACCTCATAGCTGCAGAAGGCAATAGGAGAGCATACACCATCATCACTACTCCCGACTTTAACAAAGGACAAGGAGGTTATTTTGGAACCCCAAAAAGTAGCAGGTGTACGCAGAGGGGAGACAGAGGCACAGGAGGTGCTAATCAAATGGAAGGATCTGTCAGATCATGATGTCACATGGTAGCTATATGAAACTATCAATAGACAATTCCGAACCTTCCACCTTAAGGACAAGGTGCATTTTGGGGAGGAGAGTATTGATACAGAGGGAGGGGGCAAACCAATCCAGCTGGATGGGGCGAACTAGTAGAGGGGGCGGGAGCAAGAATTTCAGCCCCCCTTGTGGGGCCCAGCAACATTAAATTTCATTATGAGAGAAAGTGGAATAAGGGGGCATTAGGAAAGGAAAGAATTGGAATTTGATATTCAATTAGGGAAGGAAAAGTAATTATGAAAAGAAGGGCTGTTTGGAGGGAAAATTGAAGAGAGTATAATTAGGATTATCTAGGTAGTTTTTTATTATTATGTGATTTGATTTATGCTTTAGTTTTCTTTCTTTGAGGGCTTCCTAGCTGCGCCAAGATTGAGTGGGAGAGAAGATCTACCTCCCTAATTATAGATCATCATATCTTACTTTGGTATTGAAGAATTAATACAAAAATCATCTATCGATTCTCAATTTCCTGCAGTTTAATTGTTGGTTTTTTCCGCTGATTTCACATTCAAGGCATATACAAAAATCATCCATCGATTCTCAATTTCCTGCAATTTTATTATTGTTTTTTCATTGATTTAAAAGCGTATTAGGAACCAGGAAGAAAGTAATATCACTAGATATTAATATTAAAATTCTACCTCAGATGCCCATTCTTTTAGTAAAGAAGAAGCTTTGATATTAAACAGAAAATTCTTGAGAATAAACATTTCTAGCATACCTCAGATATCATCCTGCTTCTCCCATCTCTGCTTCTAGCAGACAAAGGCAAGCCTGAAACACCATCACGTTGTCGATCTATAGAAACTGTTGCCCTTGAATACAATGGAGAATGTCCTTGGCGTGCAGTTCTGGATAATTGATCAGGCTCCTGTATTGAAGCAGAACGAACAGATTGCCGTGAAGACAAATTATTACTTTGATATCCAGATTCAGACCCACCAGAGGGAAACAAAGAGCTGCATAGAACCTCAGAAAAGTTTCTGTGGTACTGTGCAGGAACTATCTCGCTTGGTGTCCTAATTGATCCTGGCGATGGCATGACGCCTAAACTACTGCTAGTTCTATTCCCTGGCACACTCGAGCTTGAATTAGGTGGATCCCAGTTTGGTGGATCCTGACCCAGATGACTAACAGCAGTTCTTGTAAGAAATGTTGATTGGTCAACAATGCCATTTCTTGGTAAGCTTGTAATATTTGCTTCCTCGGGAGATGCAACTAATCTCCGCTGTGGGTAGGCTGCAAGTGATGAACTACCAAATCTTGACGTAGAAGGAGAATTGTTAATGCCGTGAGACAAACCAGGAAGCAGTATGTGAGGCTGGCTTTGTTCTGCTGAGTGATTGAAAGGATTCAGAATAGAAGATGGATCACCAGATGACCAGATACTAGAAAGCCTATCGCTAGTCATAGCAGAATGTGAATGAAAAGGGAACATATCATGCTGGCATGCAGAATTAAGCCTCGCCCGAAAATTCCTCTGTGAGGTTTCAGCATTTCCTGAAATGCCAGAAGTTGGATTCCAATCGGAACAAACTCCTCTATGCATGGCGCTGAAACCTGAACTCTGATTGACTTCTAAGCCAGTAGATGCAGGCAGATACCTCGATGAACTTGGCATGTCCAATTCTGCAGAAATATTACCACTAGTTGAAGATTCTCCACTGACCCCTTCCATGACTTTCCTCTTACAAGCCATACGCTGTCTATCAACTGATCTTCTTGCTCTATCATCATCTTCTAAGACCTGCCCAACACCACTAGAGGAACTTGCATTAGGATTTGAGTAAGGAACATGCTCAGGTTCAAAGAATTCTAGTACAAAAGCACATGATGATACTTCCATAACCTCGCTATGAGGATCAGCCTGCACATTGTCCTCCATTCTCGGGTTCACATGACTTGAATTCAACCTTTGCGTAAATGCCTGACCATCATCAGCTGGAGTATTATTAAGATTCAAGTCTGCATAGTCGAATGACAGATTGCTATTTCCTTCGCACTGCCTTTCATCTGTTCTTCGGCCACCAGTGGAATTAATTGAAAGAGAAGTATTCCAGCCATGATCCGTTTTAGTCCCATGATTTTCTTGGTTTGTTATATACGCACTAGAGTCAGGGTCACGTGAATTCCAGATATTCAAACCATCAGTTTCTTGAGGGGCCATGTTCAGGTAATCCAAGTCCGTATCATTAGGAGATAATAAATAGTCCGCTAAGGTAGGGGTCTCCACAGAATTTAGAACCATGCTACGCCCAAAAAATGATTGATCCATACCAGCGCTATTTGAATCAGATCCACAGTCAATTTGAAGAGGTTCAGGAATTGATTCAACAGAATTTCTATGCCTTTGCATCTAAGGTAAGAGTATAACTGATTTTCCTCCTAGGATTGCATAGAAAAAGGTTATGGAGCCTCCAACACTAGATGTACTAATTACAGAAAAACTTCCAGTAGAAAAAGAAAACATGTGTTAAAACGCTATTTTTTAAATAAATCTAATTATAGAATATACAATGGTTCAAAAAAGCATAAAAGCTAATTCCAGTATAGACAAACATAAACTGATGAAAGATAGCCAATAAGACCCAAAAGGATAAGAAAGACGAGACTAAAATATTTATTAAAAAGCTTACAAAGGTGATCGTTAAGTACTAAAAGACAAAAATAACAATTAACGGTTTTATAAACTGTTTCTTCCTCAAAGATGACTGGCGTATTGTTTGAAGGAAATCCATTTTGGCAAACCAGAAATGTTAATTACTCATCTATAAATTAATAAATTTACTAAAAAAACAACCTTCTACTTAATTAACTAGGAGTATACTCATAACATTAATTATTTTGTATTTTTCATAAGTTGCATTAGTTTTTTGAAAGAAAGATCGATGGTAATCTATACCAAAATGATAACTTATTTTCAATAACTTATAAGAATTATATGAATTCTGAAAATTGAACAAAATGATTTTAAATCATCAAGAAGAGTAAACAGTTCCCTTTCCATCCAAATAAAATCCCCATTGATTATAAACAAAGTTCAAGCAGAAGTTAAAGAGCATAATTAAATTTCATGACCAGCAATGAAGCTGGTTACAATCTGTAATCTATCCAAAAATATACAATTATAGCAAGGCAGAGTCGTACAATAAAGAGATTCATCCAAAAAAACTTAGGATAGGCTGGTTAATGTTTAGGGCATACCTAGTGCACTAGGACCCAAATGCACATAGGTTAACTCGTGATGTTCCACGTCCCACTAAAGAAACCTAACCACTGCTCCAATCCTGCTCCTCGGGTCATTCAGAGAGTAGTGAAACCTGTTCAGATAAAGCAAACCTGGAGTATGATTACATAGCAAAAGAGAACATAATTGATGAAACCATACTTTTTTTTGTGTGTGTGTGGGGGGGGGGGGGGGGGGGGGGGGGGGGGGGGATGGGGGGAAGGGTTGCGTAGTTACATTTAGTGGAATAATAAAAAAATGATAGGATGAAGAAGCCACAATGAAAACACTGGACACCAGTAAATATTCATTCTTAGAACTATGAAGTTCAACCATATTAATTCATCTTCAGAAGTCACTTTCTAAAGTAAATAAGTAATTTCACAATTACTAATTCATTTTTGTTCATTTCTTGAGAGTTTCATGAAATTTTGTTGCAAGTAAATTTAATCCCCTCTCATGAAGACAAGGTTTTTTTTTTTATTTATTATAAATAATATAGTAACCTATCTCCATATATTATATAATAAAAGGATGCATAAGGCCTGTTACAAAGAGACAGAGAAAAGAACAAACCCCCTTTGATATAATAGACAATGGATAACATTCCTTGATTTTTTCCCAAAAAAATAACAATAGTTGGCTTTTCCAGCTAGAGAGAGAGAGTCCCCATTTAAAATTTTCAGTCACGGTTTTTTTCCGCTTTTCCAGCTGATTTCTAGGAGATGGCGGCAAATGGCCGCCGGCCTACGATGGTTTCATCTGCGGCAGTGCATCCCACTGGTGGTTCTTTGGTGCAGAATAGAGGTGGTATCAATCGTTCTGGTGCTGGAAGGGTCCCTGAGGAGGATGCGTTACTGATGAGATTGTCGAAGAGTTCGCCTTTGGTGATAAAGGAGAATGTTGGTGGTGTTACTAAGAAGGTTTCCCATGTCATAGGTAAGGGGAAGGTATAGCTCAAGAGGTTGAAGTTAAAAACCCTCGTTGGTCGAAGTCTCCAGCAAAATCGCCATTGAAATCGAATGATCTTGAAGCATCTTCGTCTGGTATGAATATCTTTGTAAACAGATTCGGAAATACAAATTCAATCCATGACGACATTGAGGTAAATAAGAAGTCCCTAATGTCAGGGAACAAGAATGTTATTGAAAATGTTGAAAAGTATTCGGATGGCGTCAGGGTGGACTCGGCTGCTTCGAAAATCTAGGAGGAAGTGTAGGTTAGTTCTGAGATTGGAGGCGGAGGAGGTAATCCTTGGTCCAAGAACCCTTACATTAAATTAAATTTTAAGGAGGAGGATTCTGTATTGACGGAGGATGGCATAGCGTTGAAGTTACATGCTCCCAGTGAAATTTTGAATTCAAAAAAGTTGGAATTCTCTTTGGTAGCCAAGTTGTTTGGTAGGGAGATCCCTTCTCATATTGTGGCTTGGGAATTAAGACGTCAATGGACTCAATATGGCTAGTTTCATTTTACTATCCTTGGGATGGGATGGTTCTTGTGTTCATTCAAATCAGGTGAAGCTTCGGAAGCTATTCTTACAGGTGGGTTGTGGTATGTGAATGGCCATATTATTGATATGGATAAATGGTCCCCTGAGTTTTCACCATTGTCTATGAAGGGTCTTACTTTGCCTATATGGATTAGAATGCCTCAATTGCCTTTGCAATGTTAGGATGAGGCTAATGTGGCGAGAATTGCTTCTATGGTGGGAGTACCATTAATGTTAGATGGTAACATGTTTCAATGGAGGAGGAGAGAGTTTGGAAGAGCTTGTGTTGGTGTAAAGCAAGATCAACGTCTTCCCTTGGGTGTTTGGGTGGAGAGTATGTCGAGGAGGTTTTTCTAAAAGGTTGAATATGAGAAGATCTCAACATTTTGTTTTGAATGTGGGATGATTGGACATGTTAAGAGGGATTGTAATAAGGGTGATACGGGAGATAATGATTTGGCTGAAGATGCTACTAGGCCAAGGCAAGTTAACTCTGAGAATTTGAAGCAAGGAGCTGAGAAGAATTCAACCTATGGACTGTGGGTACATATTAATTACAAAAGAAACAAGAGGGTAACCCAAGGGGTAGCTTTCGAGATGCAAAGGCAGATGAGATACTCTAAGAAGAATTAGATTAAGTCAGTTAATGTGGAGGCAGAGAAAGCTTTCGGTTTGGAAACTAAGGAGCTGGGTATCTCTTCGAATGCGGAATTGGAGAAGAATATTGAAGATAATGTGGTAGCTGAAGAAGGTGAACTAGTTCCGGAGCAGGCTTTTCGAGAGAAGAATTTGACAACCTGTGGAGCTATGGAGCAAAACAATTCGGCAGAAGATGTGTTGGGAAAACCTAGTGTTGAGCAGGGTATGGAATCTACACCTATTTCTTCTTTTATTAATGTAGCTGTGAATAAGTTTCAAGCTTTGAACAACTGTGGTGAAGAAGTGTTGGGGTTTGATAAAATTTCAAAAGGGAGGTCTAGGAGTGATATTAAAGTTGATTTGTCTTTAGGGAAAGAGGAGGCTATGGTGAATAAGGGTGGTATTGGTGAGGGGAGTAATGAAGTTTAGGGTGTTGTTAGTAGAGGAAACAAGGTTGGTGGTAGTGTTGAGGTGGCAAAGTTCAAGTTAGCAAAGGAATTTAAATCTCTTGGGCCGATTAAAATCCTTCCTCGCATTAGAAGTTCTGAAGTTATTTATAAAGGAGGGGGTGGGGGCTCAACCCCCTTGGGTGTTCAATGAGTTCAATTGCCTTTTGGAATTGTAGAGGGGCTAAGAAAAAGGAGGCCTCTCATTACCTAAAGGAGTTTGTAAAAGAATTTGATGTTTTTTTCATGAGATTGGTGGAGACTACAATTTCTGTCTAAGATAAAGTGGATTTTAACAAAATAATGGGGTCAGATTGGGATTACTTTCTGCTTCCGTCGGAGGGTTTGGTAGGAGGAATTATGGTTATGTGGAGATCATATTTGGCTTCTTTTTTGTGTTAAAGACTTCTGACCAATGTGTAATTGGTGATCTTAATGTCTTTAATAAAGGATTGTGGATGATTTCTACTGTTTATGCTAGTAAGAATGTTCAGAAAAGGAGGAATTTGTGGATTGTCTTCAGGTGTTTTCTCATAGGAAGGTCTCTGTTATGATAGATGGAGACTTTAACTGTATTCTGTCTCAAGAAGATAAGAGAGGTGGTAAGAAGTTTGTTTTTTCTCAAGGCCCTAAGGAGATGATGAACTTTATGAATACTAATGATTTTCATGAAGTGGGGCTGGTTGGACCAAAGTTCAGTTGGAGCAACAATAAAAATGGAGGTGGAAGAATTTTGGAAAGGTTGGATAGGTGCTTGCTAAATTTCATTGCTTTAGGGAAAATCCAAGTGGCAGTAGTGAGACATATTGCTAGAGTGGCTTCAGACCACTGTCCTATTGTTTTGAAGATTTTTGATTCAGCTATGAAGAGAAAAGGTATTCCGAAATTTGAAGATGTTTGGGCTTCTTTTCATGCCTCATCTATTATTGTTTCTAGAGTGTGGAAGAAAACTTATGAAGGAGATGAAATGCAAATTCTTAACAAGAAATGTAAAAGAACTATGAAGGAGCTTTTCTTTTGGAGCAAGGCGAAATTGAAGAATTTTTTGATGTTAAAAGAGGGCCTTAAGAAGGAGGTGCTGCAACTTCAAGAGGAGGAGGCTACGGTTGGGTGGTTGAATGAAGAAAAGTTGTGGCTTTTGAGGTCTAAAGTTAGAGAATTGAATGTACACCTATCTCGGTTGAATGCATGGTGGAAGCAAAGGGCCAAAGTAAGGTGGATAGAATAAGGGAATTCTAATTCCAAGTTTTTTCATGTGTTTGCGAATGCAAGGAAGAATGGTAATTGGATTAGCCAAGTCAGGAGGATGGATGGCATTTTGGTTGAGGATCTGAATGAGGTGGAAGAGCAGTTTATCAAATATTTTCAAGGGAAATGGAGGGATAGGAAGTGTTGTCTAAAGGATTGGCCATCGTCGTGGAAGGTCTTAGATGATGATGACAGAAGAATGCTGGAGGTTGAGTTCTCTATTTCAGAAATCATGGAGGTTATCAGGAGTTTAGGAGGAAATAAGTCTCCGGGTTGTGATGGAATAGCTTATTCTTTTTTTAAAGCTTATTGGGATATTATTGGCTATGATGTTTGTAGAGTAGTTAATAAATTCTTTTTGTCTGGTAAACTTTGCAAGGAATGGAACGAAACTCTTATTGTTTTGATTCCTAAAGTCAAGGATCCTTTATTGCCTTCTGGATATCATCCTATCAGCCTTTGCAAGTCTATTTACAAGATTGTGGCTAAAATTTTGTTGAATAGGCTGCTATTGGTGGTTCCTAAGATTATTTCGGAAGAACAAATGGCTTTCATAAAAGGGAGATCAATATCAGATCATCTTCTCTTAGCTCAAGAAGTGTTCAATAAAATCAGGTTTTCTAAATCAAGGAATGGGCTCTTGGCGATCAAGATTGATATGGAGCAAACGTATGACAGTATGTATTAGGTCTACATTAAGGCAGGTGTTGATTTACTTGGGATTTCCTATCAAATTTGCTAACTTGCTGATGGAATGTGTCATTGAACCAAGGTTTTCCATTATGATTAATGGTTGCAACTCAAAGTGGATTGAGGGAAAGAATGGGTTTCGGCAAGGATGCCTACTTTCTCCAGTACTTTTTATTATGTGCTCTCAACTACTTTCAAATGCTTTCTTTAGTAAAGGCATGAATCTTGGTATTAATATATCTTCAAATGGTCAGAAGATTTCTCACCTATTATATGCAGATAATATTTTATTATTTTCAGATGCTAAGATGAAGAATATCAAGAAGATGAAAAAGATTCTACTAGAATACTATAAGTGGACGGGTCAAGTGATAAATATCCAAAAATCTTCTATGTTGTTGGGTAAATCTATCAGAAGAAGGAAGAGTAAACAAATCTCAAAAGTGTTGGGCGTTAAGGTGGTGGAGGAGATGGAGTATCTGGGTATTAAAATTGCGTTAAGGCGATTGAGGAAATCAGATTTTCAACATCTGATGGACAAATCTTTGAAAAGATTGAATGCTTGGGGGAATAGGTTCATTTCTCTTGCAGGGAGGATGATCTTGGTGAAATCTGTTTTTCTTTCTCTTCCTTCATTTCTTTCAACACATTCATTGATTCCTTTGAGTATCTTGAAGGAGTTTGATAAGTTTTGCAGGAATTATATATGGGACAAACATGACGGTAGCCATGGGCTACATTTTGTAGCTTGGGAGGTCTTATACAAACCAAAGAAAATGGGTGGATGTGGGCTCTATTCGGCGATGTCTAAGGTGGGTCCTTTGAGGGCAAGGTTTACTTGGATTCTTATAAACAAACCGGATACTCTACTAAATAAAAATTTGTTGGCAAAATATGGGGGTAACTGGTGGAAAGGAGAGGGAAAGAAAAGTGGTTCGGCTTCAAGGAAAACCATTATGGATGGATGGAAGTCTCTTAAAAGTATTGTGAGATGGAAAGTTGCATCAGGATCTTCTATTAATATCCTGAAGGATGTGTGGATACTTGATAAAAGTATAGATAAACGGCCTACTTTTGTTGCGAAGTGGGATGAGGAAAGCATGACTCTGAACTTCTTCATTGAAAATGGGTCTTGGAACATCTCTCGACTGAATACTTTTTTGGAGAAGAACTTGTAAAGATGATCAGCCAAGTGTAAATTTGTCCAGAATTGATTGAAGACAAGCTGGAGTTAGAAGTTTAAAATGACTGGCAAGACTATTTCTGCTCTTATTACAGAGGCTCAGTGGGAGGATGATAAAGAATGTTATTATGCTTCATGGGTGGATAAATTAAAGCTCCTCGGGTAGAGCTTTTCTTGTGGCGTCTATGCAAAAATGCTATTCCAACAGCTGATTTCCTCATGCACAGAAGGTTAACGGAGAATAATTTATGTCCTAGAGGTTGCAATGAAGTTGAGAATGCTGATCATATATCTGCGACCTGTCCGAAGCTTATTCAAGTAATCAAGTTGTTGAACGCCTGGGGATTCATGGTTCCGGTTTTCAGTTCATTTCAAGAGTGTTTGGGGGACTTGGAAAGGTTATCTGTCATGAATTCTTTCATTGTCAAGTTGTATGTTACATTGTTATTATTTTCTTGGAATAGTAGAAATAAATTGAGGCATGGGGATGTGGAGGATAGTGCTGCTGTTAGTGCTGGGTTGTATCACATCAGGATAAAATCATCTCGGATTACTGGGGTGTTAATCAGTCTTCTTGGCTGTTTTCCAACTTTTGGCACCCTCCTCCTCCCGAGTGGTTTAAGATTAATATTGATGCTTCGTTATGGAAATCTAACAGAGCGGGGGTTAGTGGAGTGATTAGAGACAGTAAAGGGAGATTGTTTTTGGCCTTTGAGTTTGGTTGTGTTCATTGGGATATTGCTCAGTTGGAATTGCTAGCTTTTAAATCATTAAAGAATGTTATGCAAGGATGGATGCATGAGGCGGAAGGTATTATCATTGAAGGTGACAATCGAAATGTGATCAACTTTCTTCATGAAGTGTATAGCAAATCAGAGAAGTTGACTGTAGGACGTGAAGATGAAGATTTTTTATTCTTTAAGGAATTCAATAATGTGTTATTTCATTCTATTAGTCGTGGCGGTAATAAGTTAGTTGATTACTGTGCTAACTTAGCAATTTCGTATAATTTTATTTGGGATGTTTTTAGTGAGAATAATATTCCTCCTTTGTTTGTTTCTCTATTAAAGGAGGAATGTGATAGGTTGCCTTTCTTTTAACAGCTTGTATCTAGGTGTTCTTCTTTCAATGCTATTTGCATTTCTCAAAAAAAAAGAGAATAGAGAAGTAGGAGCACGAACCCATGACCTCAAAAGATAGAAGCCTAAATATAAACCACCAGGCCAAAGCACGATTCATAAATGTAGACAAAATTAAAATTGTTATAAATTTATTCCGATTAGGAAATTTTCTCAAATTACTTTGCATATTTGACTTTAAGATCTTAATAATGCTAGCACAATTACCATAGATAATTTCTTTTAACTATTTCTTGAAATGAACAAATCCAATACCTACCATGTTATAATTCCTAAAATAATTCATCAAGTGTCCTAATCAGATCCATTTCAGATAACCACTATGACCTTCTCTTTCCGTAACTACTTAGGGTGCATTTGGGACAGCTGCAGCTGTCGGTAAAGCAGGTTGTGAAATTATTGTACAGAAAGCTGTTTTCTGAAGTTAATGTACAGAAATCATTATATTTTGTTTGGATAGTATAACTGTAGAACTGCTATGCTGCAGCTGTTTAGGAACAAATTACCCTGATACCCTTATATATATTGAGATAAAAGAAAATTGTTTAAAAGATAAAATTTTAAAATGTATATGATAACCAACTAACAATTCTAAATCAAAATTGTATCTATTTTTACAAAATATTTTATGACTTTTAAATATAAACTCCTAATATTTTTTAAAATGAGTTTACTTTAAACAAAGTTTACAAGTTTTAGCTGTATTTTATACACCTTGTACGAATTTTCAAACAAAATTTGGAAAGTTTCAGCGATATATACAATTTGCTGCTTCAAACAAAGTTACTGAAAACTGCTTCAAAACAATTAAATTGATATCTGTAACGAAATCATGGCTTCTTTAAAAATAATATTTAAAATGACTAAATTTAAAATTTTCCATCATTTTTTTTACAATTTGGAGTGAATTTCCTTTTTGAATGATGGATTCTGCTGCATTGAGAAGTCCTTTTTTTTTTTTGTTACTAGTCGTAAAGGTGATTGTTGTAAGGTCTAGATATGTGAACTTCTATGATTACAAACCAAAATTCAAACAAATTAAATTGATATATGTAACGAAATCATGGCTTCTTTAAAAATAATATTTAAAATGACTAAATTTAAAGTTTTCCATCATTTTTTTTTACAATTTGGAGTGAATTTCCTTTTTGAATGATGGATTCTGCTGCATTGAGAAGACCTTTTTTTTTTGTTACTAGCAGTAAAGGTGATTATTGTAAGGTCTAGATATGTGAACTTCTATGATTACAAACCAAAATTCCTGCAGCTATGAACAAAACAGAATTATATACGAAACTGCAAACTCTTTGTTGGTTCAGATTTCACGGCATATTGGAATTATATTTATTTAACCTTTCCAGGTATAACTATAAACTATCTTAACTCAATACTAACGCTATAAAAAGAACTCTTTAGCTAACGATATATTCATGAGAATGCCCAATAAAATCACAAATACAACCAAACAGCTGCTAGGAGAAGAAGCTCTAGTAATCCAACGCGTCGTAGCAGAAACGAAACAAATTTGTGCAGAAAGACATAAAAAATCACAATTCAGTGAAAATATGACGAAGAGGAATGTAGCAGGGTAGAGTCGAAAGTTGAGAATCGGATGAATACCTAGGAACAGAGGATAGGCCCGATGGTAGAATGAAGTGATTTTTTTTTAAAGATCTCTAATGATCTTAAAGTAACATAAATATCCTCAGATGGATGTCAACAGAGTAAATGAAGTTATTCTTTGCAGTAAACTCAAAAGATGTATTCGCAATATAAGTTTCAGAAGTAGCCAAGAGTTTGAAGATTCAAACACTTTTCTGGTTATTCATAATAGTGTAATTCATTGGAACAGGCATACTCAGACAATGGGCAGGCCATCTCAAAAGCTTCCTACTCTTTGTGACAAAATTCGAACTCGTCAGTGAGTTAATATATGCACCCATCATAAGCATCCATCTCCTTGGGGCATGTCTGATGAAGTGATTTAAGTAGACTTAAGACGCAATGGGTGACTTCACAGCCATTGTCGAGACATTTTTCCAGGTTTGGATCCTTCTTCTTACACTTGATGAAAGCCATGTTCTCAGCTCGGCATTTATAGGCGATGTGCTTCGATGCCGCAATAAGAACTGATGAAGTAGGGATTGGATTTCCCGACTGATTGACGGTGGTACTTGACATCTGCTATTGTCCCTGCCTTTGGAGTGCTTCCACCAGAAATAATTGGAGTGGAAAAAAAATGGGAGCAGACCGAGAAAGTTCAATTTTTTCTCCTCCGGCGAGGTCACAACGAGAGATTATGAGTTCGGTCGATTGAAGCCTTGGTAGAATGAAGTGATGGCCTGCAAATGGCCCCGGCTTTAGGGCTTAAATAAACGAGGTCTCCTCCGCTCATTTTCTTCATAGGTAGGCCTCATATGAGCTGGCTGCGAACAACGACCAGCTTGCCCTCGCCGTTGCATTCTCCATCAGATGCGACAGGAAGTGCCCGGAGATCGGAGATACGAGGCTAGAGTGCAGAGCGGATTGGGTCCAGAGAGGAGGAAGATGCAATATACTTGACCCAGGAAGTCGCTGCACAGATAGCAAGGCCTATGCGTCGTCGCCGAACACCGCCACCCGCGCTACAGTAGCTGATGTGGCATGGTCACGATATGATATCGCCGACGATGAGGGAGATCGGAAATGATCGAACACTCTAGCACGAGTGGGCATTTATGACATTTTTGCCGTTCGAAACTGCGGAAAGCAGCGAACCGCGAGAGGCAATAAAAGGCCGCGGGAAGCAGTGATGGGCCGCAGGAATTTACGTAAATCGGTTCCGCCGCAATGTCCCAAACCATCATTTAACTGCTTTTTATACAGCAAAGCAGCAGTGAAGGCGTCCCAAATAGACCCTTAAATTATCCAACATTTATGTCCATAAAATGTAGTTACGAACCGTGCTCATAACTTCATTTACTCAATGCATCAAGACATGCATCCAACATTCACAAATCTTAAGGAAGGATTGCACTAATAGACGTCATTACACCAAACACTATTTCTAATGATAAAAGTGATCAAAATTAGGATGTAATGAGAATGGATGTATTGCCTACCTCCAAGTATGTCACATTCTTCAGCATGATTTCACTTCACACCATTGCTCCAAACTAAACAAACCCTAAAAATATGAATCATATTCACACCCGTGGAGAGGCACTAAGACTCATATGTTGAGCAGTTTATTTAATACCCTGCTGAAATGTTCTAGAAAAAGCTTAGAGAGCATTTGGGATCATTCTCTATTTTCGGAATTTTATTTTGTTTTTTAAAACAAAGCAAGTAATATTTTAAATACTAAAAACAAATATTATGTGCTTTTTAGTTGTTTCCATTTTCATAAAAATGAAAATCACCCCCAACATCGTTTATTGTTGCACACAACCATCGATGTAAGCCATCACGACCTTATGCAATAGGCAATCAAAATAAAAACACCTATTTAGGATATAAAATACATTTTTTAATTTAAAATATAAACAAAATAAAAGAAAAAGTATTAAAAAAAAGAATGTTATCCCAAATAGCCATTAAATTTTTATTGCAAACTAAAACCAAGAGGAGAGTGTTGTATTATATATATACCCAACAGCAAATTGAATTGATCTAAAAAGCTTTAACTCTATACTAAACATATTAGCGAAAGAAATACAGATAGAGGAGACTAATAAAGAGGGATGATAAAGTTTAGAATAAGCAAAATTATAATAACAGATAGGTTGTAAAGCACCCATCATCGTATCGCATGCATTTCTCATTAAATAGCCCCTAAATTGCATAGATGAGCTTGGTCGAAACAAGTTATCAATTTGGCTTCATTTTTCTTTACTTACAAGTAAAAGCTTTATTTTCTAGCAAAGTAACGTGTGCCAAATTTGGAAATGATTACAGTATTTGTTCACTAAATAAGTTTTAACGAAAGCAAGTTGCAATTCATCCTTGTAAAGCTCAATAGCAACTAAAGTTACCGAGACCAATTCACACCCTCAAGTCTCTTCTAGACCCTAAGTAATTATTTACCTCAGGCTTAGCCCCAGTAAAATTTGGTAAACCAACAAAGTTTCATAAAGCCAGCAGTCCACCGAATATATAAAACCCACAAACAACTTTGTGTAACTCTATTTTAGGCCATATTAGTTCAGTTGGACATCATGCAAAGCTCATATATTAATACTTCAAAATCATCATCAGCCCATGTCTCTTCAAGCTCTATAGGATAACTCACCTTTTCAAGCCTTTCCTAGTTTTTGCTAAAGCCTTCCTCCCATATCTTATATTCACCATAGCTGATGGGGACAAGATTCATGATATTATGCATTTCTTAGTTTGTTTTCTTGGTTATGTCATGTTCACAAAGATTTTGGCATAATAATCATAATACTGTGATTTTTTTAATTTACTAGGACCTTGATGACCTTATCTAGTTTAAGGGTATCGTATGTCTCTTTCAAATTTTCACCTATAATTTAAGGATGTTGCTATGAGCATTTTTCTTATTACATTCAGGTGAACGACTCCTATAGTTTTGGCACTTGACGCCTTTTTCATTCTCCTAATGTGTATAGCAAAAACTAGGGTTGACAGTCAAGATAGTCTTATATTGTGTGTTGACTTTTTTTTCTTCAAACTGCTTTTCCTTATTTTTTTCTCTCCATACTTCAACAATCTGATATGAGTGTCTGGCACTTGCTTCTTGTTTTTCACTAGAAAGAAGGTTTTTTGAAGGACTTTGTAATTTGATATCTGCTAGTATACTTTTTAATATGACCTCTTCTGTTTCCTTTAACTTGATTTGCCAAAAACCGATCACCCAGAGTTTTTTTCATAAGCAATTTTCCTCCCATTCACCGTTATAATCTCTTAACAGTACACTCTACTATGTTTTTAACATCAATAACAATTGACAGCTTTTGTACTACATTTTTACTCTCTTCCATCATATTCTTATTCCTCCTAACAAAAAATCACTTATCCTTCCTAAAAATTACCAACAGCCCTGTTCAAATTTGAGTTCAAATTTAAATTTTAAAATTTATAATCCAACCAAATCCTGAAATTCCATCATACTGCCTACCTAATGTAAATTATAACAAACCGCAACTAAAATTCAAAACAATGCAAGCCCTATTAAAAGTTTAAACCTAAGGTCCTAAACAAACCTACAACTGACCAAATTTCAAAATCAAACTTATTTCTACTCATCTCAGCAATTCAGCGCGCTATAGAGCTCACAATCCTTCCCTTGACTCACACACTTCACCTTGCAACCACAAGCAACCCCACCACTCAACTTCACGCACATGCTCGTAGCATTCCATCACTCAACATTGCACCCGCGTGTGACCTCACATGTACTCGCATGACCTCACATGTGTGACTCACACTACGCTTCCTCTCGACACTAGGACTATAGTTGCAATACACTCTCACCCTCTCTCTGCATTACAGTCCCACTCTTCATGCACACAGTTAGGGCTTTTGAGCTCAGTTCCTTCTTTAGCTAGGGCGGCCCTCTCATTGTTTTCTTCTACTTTTTTCTAGTCTATCATAAATTTTTGCACTTTTTCCAGATGGTGCCATGACTACTATTCTGGCTTCTGATTTGGAACCTTATCCCATCACCTTTCCTCCTTTGGCTACTCTTGGGGTTTTGGTTAAACCCATAATTTGGTCTCCATCACTACCACATATTTCAATGGCTTATCCCTCTGTGAAGGTTCTCCCACCTGCTTTCACACATTCAGTAACTGCACCTCATATTGCTCTCCCTTTTTGTTCCTTTGGAAAGATTGTTGGGTAAAATGATTCAAGGCTATACTCCTTTCCATCAAACTACTTTTTATTTTTTAAATAAGATTCAAACACTCCTAGACATTAGTAGTCATCCACATATCAAGGCATGTCAACGCTAACTTTTACTTAATATGAATCTAGGTGCTTGATAGATTCCTCTCTTATTCTACTAAGGGATAAATTCTCATTGGGTCGCCCCAGCCTAGAGGTTATTCACACATTCATGAAAGAGTACACTTGGTTAATGACTATTCCATCATGTTCGTTAATAATTCATCATATCATTATAAGATTATCCTTAGAAACAAATCATACCAAACTTTTCTCTCGACGATCCTAATATGTCAGTGACTATTTGTTACATATGCTAAAATGGTTTCCACATTTTGACTTCTATAGAGCGACCTATCACTCCCATTTATGTTAAATTCTCTCAACTTTGTCTACATTATTTCAATCAATCAACTTTATACTCTGTGTTCCATATATGATAAATCTTTGCAAGTAGATGCTACTACAGCTCATTTTCTAAGCCTTTTGTCGTCATATTTTTGGTTGAATGGATGTTACTTTCAATTTGAAAAAGATGCATGGATTGGCTCCTCATCTAATGGATATTGACAGATTATTGAATTTGAAGGCATACAATCCTATTGCTGCTCTTATAATTTTTTTAGACATACATTCCCTGAATGTTTCAAATATGAGAAAATCTAACCATCACGCAAAACAGGAACAAACCAATGTTCATAGCCAACATCCTATCACAATGGTGGTTGCTCCATCATCATCATATCAAGTTTGCATTCAAAACTTAAAAACAACATTAGAATCTCCTTTGGAAGAAGAGATTGTTGTGCATGCCCATGCTTGCCCCATAAAGCTTTTTATTGAATCATCTAAAAGTAATATAATTGATGTCGACCTCCTTATTCTTGAAAAATCTCGTCTTCTACTAATTTATGAAGATATAAATGATTATGATCCTCAACAATCTTATAATTTAGATGAGAGCACTTAGAATGTAGACAATCTGGTGGATAGAAAGTTCATATCCTATTTACCAAACAAGGTAGGAACAGAAAAATTTATAAACACTGTCATGCATTATACAGGCTTTAAATTAGTGTTCAAAATGAGGGTTTTTTTAAATTATTATGATCCATTGGATTTTCCCACTTGGCCGTCATGATTTCTTTTTCTTCTTTTTCTTAGTAATTGCCCTTGTTGTGCTCATATCATTTTCTAGTTCTTTTATTATTCTTTAAAAAAATTATAGCAAACCCTACATCAAGAATTAGAAGTTAATTATGAGTTCCTTTTAGCTTTTTCTCCACAAGGAATTGATATTTAGTTTTCTTAATACTCATAACATAAGTATCTTTGTATATTCTAGATTTCTTTTAAAATTTTGTGATGAGGACATCTGACAATGGAGGGTTTATCAGAGACGGGGCCGGAGATCGATGGCCACGATTGCATCCCTTTATTTCTGAGTTATTATTTGTATTTTTATTTATTATTGTATTGTGTCTAATTTTACCCCCACTTGAGGGAGTAGGTTCTTGTGACCCCTGAGGGGCACTTTTATCTTTTGATGTTTACTATTGTACTTGGCTATTTATATCCATTTTCTCTTCTTAAGAGGAGATGATAATTATTATGAGATTTCTTTCTCCACTTGTATTCTTGGAGAGCTTGTGAGCTTATGTGAGAGTTGAAGTCTCTAGGTGAGGGCAACGGAATACCCACCAACCGCAGGAAGCGTCCAGGCTCATGGTCTTCTTCCTCCACTTCTCTAACCGGCCCTCCCCTTCCTCCTCAAAGCCGCCGGCCTCACCCCAACTCCACCCAAAATAAGCCCCACCACCGTACCCGAGCACCTCGCCCACCCATCCTATCCCATAACCATTGGCCTCTTCCTCCCTACCCTAGCCGCCAGCCTCCACCTCTAAACCCTAGCCGCCGGCCACCATTTCCCCCATCCCGAGATCCCACAGTTACCCAAATTTACTACTTTCCTAATTTATCACAATATTAATTTAGAAGGTCTCTAATTCACATTCAAATGAATTTGAATTTCAAATCCTTCCTAATAGATATAAATCTATTTTAAAAAAGCCCCCAATTCTTGCAAATCTGAAATTAATTAGGATTTGAATTTAAATCCACATTCATCTCTCTCTCTCTCTCTCTCTCTCTCTCTCTCTCACACACACACACACATTGTTCCCTTCCCAATTGGGAGCTCCAATTAAGGAGACAATTGGCCCCCCTCCCCCTTATTCCCTCTTTCTCTCTTTCATTTTAGGAAAATTAAAATCAAGTTCCCTAATTATCTCCTCCCTTAAATCTGAATTTAATTTCAAATTTTTCCTTCCTTGATTCAAATACAAGTTCTACAACTCAATCCTCCCTTTCCCACCTCTATGGCCGACCCCTACCCCACCCCTCTACTTTGAATTAGCCTCCCTAACCTCCCTCCCACATGTACATCGATTATTACAGGGTTTCTCCTTCACCAAGACTATTGCCCTGCATCATGAAATCATCCTAGTTGCTGTACAGAATTGCTTGCATGCAATAGTTTGCTGCCTTGCTGTCTAGGACCTCCTAGCTCGCTGTCTAGAGCTTCCAACACGTGACCACTTGCTGTCCCGCCGTCTAGAGCTTGTCTAGTTCGCTATCTCGACTTGCGGGAACTATTTGATCATCATCCAAAATCCAGAATTGTTGTATTGCTGCCTAAAGCATGTGGGAAGGGTTGTGTAGCCATTTCTCCACATAACTAACCAAACGACTTCGCCATAGCTTCGAATCTTCTTCCTTGTTGGTAAACTCTTTCCCTTCCTTGTGCCTTTTAAATTCCATTCAATTGTGGCATCATAAAAATTGTGTAAACTTTCTCCACAAGCCAATTTATTAAGAGTGTGAGTGAGTGGACCCAACCACTGACTAGTCTAAATATTAATTTAAGGATTTCCTTTGAAAATCCCCCATGTTATACTAAGCTTGATTGAATTGGTTAATATTATGAAACTAAACGAGTTTCGTGTAATTTGGCCTAAGCTACATCATCCCTCTTATTGTATTTAGTCTCCATTTAATTCGCTATAAGTTAGAATAATTATTGTTGCTCTAATCTAATGCGTTTAATTTCAACATTAGATATTTGCATACGCATCTAGTTCTACATCAATGTGGTATCAGAGCATGGTTGCATTTAGGTGCCTATTAGGATTTTCTTCTTACATATCTTAGCATCTAAATTGCATCCTGCACGAATCAAAATTACTTGCTTGTTATCATATTAATTTTCTTTAAGTTTGCATAAGTCTGAGTTATCTTTAGATATAGGAATGGACCCAGAATAAATTCACAGAACTTTAGATCTGTTGGTAGGTCAAATGAACAAAATCAGTCAACAACTTAGGGAAAACCAAGCTGATTTAGCCAAGCTCCGCCATCAGACGACTGAACGATTTGATACCTTAGACCAAGGTAGGAACCATCACATACCTTACACACCGTCTAGGCCTCCTTCCATGTATGGGCATGACACCGTACCAGATGAGGGACACCCTCGTGCCCCTTATCGAGCTCCACAGTACGGTCACGACTTTCATAACGACCCTGATACACCTTTGCTGAAAAACATCAAAGTCGATGCCCCAACCTTTGACGGAACTCTCGATCCCCAGCTCTTTCTGGACTGGATCAAGGGCATGGATAGTTTCTTTAAGTGGTACAACATTTCGGAAGCTAGGAAGATTAGATTCGCTGAAATGAAACTCACGAGTAGAGCTAGCCAGTATTGAGCCAACTTAGAAAGCCTTAGGGAATCCCGTAACGAATACCCCATCACTGATTGGCCTTCAATAAAGCGCGAGCTCAAGCAGAAATACTTCCTCCTTCGTACTTCCCTAAGCTCCTCCTAGATAGGTGGAATAGGTTAACACAGGGCAACAAATCGGTGAAGAAATACATTGCATCTTTTGACGATTATCTGATTCGCTGCAAGGGGGAGACCTCTACGACCCCCGCTCAAATTCTGTCCATGTTTCGTACCGGGTTGCGCAAGGACCTGGGCAATGAACTGTTTGTCTGGAACATTACTACTCTTGAAAATGCCTACAGCCTAGTGTTAGACCTTGAGGAAACCTGTCCCCAACACTCTAGTCGACACCAAGACTCTAAACCTTCCTACCAACCCTCCAGTGGTTCGGCCCCTCACCACTCCACTACCCGCCGACCCATGAAAATACTACCCGACCACCTTCTGGTCCTCTCACACCCCGTCCTGACTTTAGAAGTAAGCCTCCCACCCCGGATACCCCTAGGTCCCACCCAGGGACCAAGTGCTTTCGATGCTAGGGGTATGAGCATATCTCCTCTGTGTTCTAGTCCTTACAAAGTTACTATTATTGAAGAGATCATTGAAGAAGAGCCTGAGCCCGAGGCTGACCAGATTCACCAGGTTGAAGATGATGGTGAATTCTTTGAGGACGACGACACTGTTGTCATCCACTATATACAGAAAATACACATCTCCCATCTGCGTGGTGAGATGCGCACTGTCACAACCTATTGCCACTGATAACTGGCGTAAGACTTCAATCTTTCACACCTACATCAAAATTAAGGATAAAAAACTTTAAAGTCATAATAGATAGTGGCAGTTGTATCAATGTTGTCTCCTCCAGCATGGTGTCTAAACTTAGTCTGTTTGTCGTTCCTTACCCTAACCCCTACAAGGTAGTCTGGGTCAACTCCACTGCCTTAGAGGTGAAGGAACGAAGCCTCATACCCATCTCCTTCGCTAACTATAAGGAGAACATGTGGTGTGATATTCTGGTGATGAATGTTGGACAACTCATCCTACGGCTAGCTCTTTGACAATGATGTCCACATCTATGGGCATTCAAACACCTGTATGTTTGAATATGCCGGCAAGAAGATCAAGCTCCTGCCTACGCAGCCCAGGGTTAGAGATGACCCCAAACCTAATCCAGTCAAGCCTAAGAAAGGGTTGAACCTTATGACAGCCAAGGCCCTGGATTCTGAGATTGCCCAAGGCGCACCCCTGTACGCCTTGGTTGGCCGTGAGACTCCCACTGAATCTGATGAGCCTATTCCTAAGGAGGTCCAACCCACACTGAGGGGCTTTACTGATGTCTTCCCTAATGATCTCCCTGATTAATTATCCCCGCTTAGAGACATCCGGCAAGCTATAGATCTTATCCTTGGAGTCACCCTTCCCAACCTACCCCACTATCGCATGAATCCCACAGAACATGCTGAGCTTAAGAAGCTGGTGGATGAGTTACTGCAGCGGGGCTATATCAAGGAAAATCTCAACCCTTGTGTTGTACCAGCCTTTCTTACACCGAAGATGGATGGTACATAGAGAATGTGCGTTGATAGCTGTGCTATCAACAAAATTACAGTTAAAAATCATTTTCTTATCTCGAGGTTAGACGATATGCTTGACATGATGACTGGAGCCACTCTTTTCTCCAAGATCGACCTTAAGAGTGGGTACCACCATATCCGGATCCGACTCGGTGATGAGTGAAAGACTGACTTTAAGACCAAGGATGGTCTATATGAGTGGATGGTCATGCTTTTCGGGTTGAGTAATGCCCTGAGTACATTCATGAGAGTCATGACCCAAGTGTTGCGCCCTTTCATGGGTAAGTTTGTCTTTGTCTACTTCGATAACATTCTTATCTATAGTTAGTCCGTGAGTCAGCATTTAGACCACTTAAGGCAGATTTGTGAAGTCTTAAGGAAGGAACAACTTTATGTTAATCCTAAGAAATGCACCTTCCTTATTGACCGAGTAGTTTTTCTATGCTTTATTGTGTCTGCCCAAGGGGTCTCTGCAGAACCCGAGAAGGTGAAAGCTATTGTAGAATGACCAATTCCTCAAAACATCCGGGAAGTCTGCAGCTTCTACGGTTTGGCCACCTTCTATAGGAGATTCATTAGAAACTTTAGCACCATTATGTCTCCTATCACTGATTGCCATAAGAAAGGCGATTTTCATTAGACCCCGACTGCCACCAAAGCCTTTAAGGAAATTAAGAAAAGAATGGTGGAAGCCCCAGTGGTTAGACTTCCTGACTTCTCCAAAATCTTCGAAGTTACCTGTGATGCTTCGAGGGTCGGAATTAGAGGAGTCTTGTCCCAGGAAGGTCACCCTGTTGCCTACTTTAGCGAAAAGCTAAATGACATCCGGCAGCGCTATTCCACGTACGACAAAGAGTTCTATGCTGTGATCCAATCCCTTCGATATTGGCGACACTACTTGCTCCTGCAAGAGTTCATCTTTTCGGATCACGAGGCTCTTCGTTACATCAACTCCCAAAAGAAGTTGAATGCACGCCATGGACATTGGGTAGAGTTCTTATAGGAATACACTCATACCTTTAGACACAAGGCAAGAGTTGAAAAAAAGGCTACTGATGCTCTCAGTTGTCGTATAAGGACAACCACCGAAATGAGAGCAGAAGTCGTAGGGTTTGAGCAAGTCAAGGAGGATTACTTGGAATGCCTCGATTTCAAGGAGACTTACTCCCTTTTGTCCACAGGCAGCAAGCGCCTTGTGGATAATTTTCTCCTTGAAGACGAATACCTTTTCAAAGCTCAGAAACTTTGTATCCCTAGCACTTCCCTACGAGAATTCCTCGTTTGGGAACTTCACGCCGGAAGCCTCACTGGACACTTTGGTAGTGATAGGACTGTTGAAACCGTAGAGTACCGCTTCTTTTGGCCTAGCCTGAAGAAGGATGTGGGTAAAATGGTGAGTGGGTGCCACACTTGCCAATTAGCCAAACAATGTAAGCAAAACACCAGTCTATATACTCCTTTACCAGTTCCCAGCTGTCCGTGGCAAGATGTCAGCATGGACTTCATTCTTGGCTTGCCTAAGACTTTTTATAGGAATGACACCAACTGTGTCGTAGTTGACCAATTCTCTAAAATAGCACATTTCCTACCATGTTCTAAGACATCTGATGCATCCCATATTGCCAAACTATACTTTAATGAGGTCGTCATATTACATGGTTTACCCAAGACCATTGTGTCTGACAGGAATGTTAAATTCACAAGCTATTTCTGGAAAACTCTCTGAATGAAAATGGGCACCAAACTTCAGTTCTCCATAGCCTTTCACCCTCAGACCGACAATCAAACAAAAGTGGTTAATAGAAGCCTAGGAAATTTATTAAGGTCTTTAGTAGGTAAACACATGAAGGGTTGGGATTCAAAACTCCCCACGACTGAATTTGCCTACAATAATTCTGTAAATCGCACCACTAGTTTAAGTCCTACTGAAATGTATATGGGTATAAACCTAGACAGCCTTCAGATATCATACCCATGTGTCCTAAGTATAGGATTTTTGAGTCTGCATCCTCATTTGCATCGTATTTGCATGAATTGCATAAAGAAATTGCATGCCAAATTGAACAGAGCAACATTAATTATAAACTTCATGCTGATCTTAAACGAAGATTTAAAACATTTGATATTGATGATTCGGTGATGGTGTTGATTTGTCCGAAACGGTTTCTGCAAGGAGCCGTTAAGAAATTACATGCTAAAAGTGCAGAACCATTCAAAATAATCAAGAAAATCAATGAAAATGCTTACGTGGTGGATCTACTTGCAAAATTCAATATTAATCCACCTTTTAACATTGAAGATTTAATAGCATATAAGGGTCCAGAGTTTAACCCACCAAATCCACTACAAACTGAACCTTGTGTGACCCACCCTGTGACCACCTTGTGAGAACCCAAGCCTTCCTCCACTTCCAAATATTCCCAAAACACCCATAGCGGAGAAAGTTGACATGATTTTAAGTGATAATATCATTTCCACAAAAGAGGGTGGATGAAGAAGGTATTTGGTAAGGTGGAGAGGTAAGCCAGAGTCAGAGGACACTTGGCTAGAGAGCGAGGAACTTCACCACATTCATCCAGATGCACTACAGATTTATGAGAGCACTCGGGATCCGTACTCGACGGAGTCGAGCTCTTTTTCATCCCAGGAGAATGATGAGGACATCCGACAGTGGAGGGTTTATCAGAGACGGGGCCGGAGATCGACGGACACGATTGAATCCCTTTATTTTTTGAGTTATTATTTGTATTTTTATTTATTATTGTATTGTATCTGATTTTACCCTCACTTGAGGGAGTAGGTTCTTGTGACCCCTGAGGAGAATTTTTTTCTTTTGATGTTTACTATTGTACTTAGCTATTTATACCTGTTTTCTCTTCTTGAGAGGGGATGATTATTATTATGAGATTTATTTTTCCACTTGTATTCTTGGAGAGCTTGTGAGCTTACGTGAGAGTTGAAGTCCCTAGGTGAGGGAAATGGAATACCCACCAGCCGCAGGAAGCATCCGGGCTCGTGGTCTTCTTCCTCCACCATCTTCTTCCTCCTCTTCTCTAACTGGCCCTCCTCTTCCTCTTCTAAGCCGCCAGCCACACCCCAACTCCACCCAAAATCAGCCCCACCACCAAACCCGAGCACCTCCCCCACCCATCCTATCCCATAATCGTTGGCCTCTTCCTCCCTACCCTAGCCGTCGGCCTCCACCTCTAAACCCTAGCCGCCGGCCACCATTTCCCCCATCTCGAGATCCCACAGTTACCCAAATTTACTACTTTCCTAATTTATCACTATTAATTTGGAAGGTCTCTAATTCGCATTCAAATGAATTTGAATTTCAAACTCTTTCTAATTGATATAAACCTATTTTAGGAAATCCCCCAATTCTTGCAAATCTGAAATTATTTAGGATTTGATTTTAAATCCACATTCATCGTACGTGGACACATTCATCATGTGGACACCTTCCTTTTTACCCCCCCTTTTGCCCGACCCCCCGCCTCTCTCTCTCTCTCTCTCTCTCTCTCTCTCTCTCTCTAATTGTTTCCTTCACAATTGGGAGCTCCAATTAATGAGACAATTGGCCCCCCTCCCCCTTATTCCCTCTTTCTCTCTTTCATTTTAAAAAAATTAAAATCAAGTTCCCTAATTATCTCCTCCCTTAAATCTGAATTTAATTTCAGATTTTTCCCTCCTTGATTCAAATACAATTTCTACAACTCAACCCTCCCTTTCCCACCTCTATGGCCGACCCCTACCCCACCCCTCTACTTTGAATTAGCCTCCCTAACCTCCCTCCCACATGTACATCGATTATTACAGGGTTTCTCCTTCACCAAGACTATTGCCCTGCATCTTGAAATCATCCTAGTTGTTGTCCAGAATTGCTTGCATGCAATAGTTTGCTGCCTTGCTGTCTAGGACCTCCTAGCTCGCTGTCCAGAGCTTCCAACACGTGATCGCTTGCTGTCCCGCCATCCAGAGCTTGTCTAGTTCGTTGTCCCGACTTTCGGGAACTGTTTGATCATCATCCAAACAGCCAGAATTGTTGTACTACTGCCTAAAGCATGTGGGAAGGATTGTGTAGCCATTTCTCCGCATGAGCAACCAAACGACTTCACCAGAGCTTTGAATCTTCTTCCTTGTTGGTAAACTCTTTCCCTTCCTTGTACCTTATAAATCCCCTTCAATTGTGGTATCATAAAGATTATGTAAACTTTCTCCGCAAGTCAATTTATTAAGAGTGTGAGTGAGTGGACCCAACCAGTGACTAGTCTAAATATTAATTTAGGAATTTCCTTTGAAAATCCCCCATGTTATGCTAAGCTTGATTGAATTGGTTAATGTAGGATCCTAAACGAGTATCATGTAATTTGGCCTAAGCTACATCATCCCTCTTATTGCATTTAATCTTCGTTTAATCTAAAGCGTTTAATTTCAAGATTGGATATTTACATACGCATCTAGTTCTACATCATTTTTCTTCATCAACTAATAAGCATTTATAAAAAGTGTTTATTGATGTTGAAATACATATTATAAAGCTAAATAAAAAATAACAAACATTAATCATCAACATGGTTTAAAATTATGCAATTAGAGGATCACCTCAAGGCTCTCTTCAACACAATTTGAAAAAAAAAAAGATAATGGGGCATATACCTTATACTTGCCATACGAGGCTTACGCCTCAGTTGGGGGAGACGTGCCTCAAGGCACGCCTTAGTTCAATTTTAATGCAACTTTCAAGAAGTGTAAGACTCAAAAATTACCGTCTAAGCAATTTTAAATTTATACATTTTCTATATATAATTAAATATATTTATTATACATAGACCAAAGAAAACCTACGAAAAACCACACCAAATTTAAGAAAAAACGCACAACCTCAGACTCCCAATCACACACCATAAAACCCTTACACCCGTACCTCCGATGCTATGTTGTCATCACTATTTCACAACCATTGCTGCTGCTCCAATGCCTCCCCTCTTGTTGTTGGAAGTCCACTTTTTTAGTTTTAGTATGAGCGCAGAGAAAAAACAATTAATTATAATGATAATTTTAATTAAGATCCTTTAAGTGATTAGTATAGGAATTTTAAAATTCATAAAATGTAACATAAGATTTCTTGTTTATATTGAATTGTATATGCGAGAGACTACTTATCTAGCATTGGTTGTAGCCTTGTATAAATTTTAATGGCCTTTGACTTTTATGATCATTATTGTATAAATTTTAATATCTTACTTTGATGTTAATATATTACTTATTATTTCATATTTTTATTAATTTAATGATTTAATTATAAAGCTTCAGCATCAAAATGCTTTGAGGCTTATGCCTTGCCTCATGAAAAAAAAAAATCAATTATTGATTGCACAATTTCAAACCTTGACTATCAGGGATCATAATATCCACGAGTATGATTAAGACATTTATGTTTTATTTCTTACCCTTCCCAACTCTTTTTGGGAGTCATTTTTTAATAATTCCATGCTAAGGCTCACTCAGACACTCTCGCAGTCCTCCCAAGTAAGTGACTTGCCTTAAGGAGCTAGATAGAAAGGTGTGTTAGGCCTTAAGGAGCCAAGAAATGAGGCAATTTTGGTCTTGATTTAAGGAATAGGTTATATTCTTCAAATGTTGAAAATGAGCTTTTTTTTTTTTAATTAGAACAAAACATTAGATGATGTGAAAAAATAAAGAATTGTGTAAACAAACATGTCTTTGAATAAACGAATCAAATATAAATGCAAGAAAATAAGTTTTATAGTAGCAAATATTCAATATTTAAAGGATGAGTTAAAAGAAAACTAATAAAACTGAAGGCCTAAAAATCAAATGATAAAGATGGATGATGATGGGAATGGATTAAATAATAGTGAATATTAAATTATTCGTATGTTATGCATGCCAAAAACAGAAGTATTTTAAATATATTGTTTAAAATAATTTATTCAATTATTCAATAAGACTTTCATACTTGAGATGTAATGAAAATTTAAATTTTAATTATTTTACACAACAACTCAATTGTGCTGAATTTCAATTTATATTTTGAAAGTATCCTATAATTAAAAATAAATTTCTATTTGCAATTCTTTTTTAGTTTACAACTACAATCACGTGAGCACCTATAGCCATGTATAGTGTCCCAGGTGTTAAACAAATCACATTACTTGGAGTTCGAATAACACATTTGACAATAGTCAAGTACCAACATTATATCATGTTAGGAAAAAAAAATAAGACCTAATATGTTTGGACTTAATTTGTTATTTATTATATGCAATGTTTTAAAAGGCGAAATCGGGAATCGAGGCGTTTTGTCTAAGTGAGGGGAGGCATAAGCCTCGAGTCAGATCGAGGCGTAAGCCTCAAAACGATAAAAATAAGAATTTAAAATTATGAATAATGACAAAAAATAATAAAATATTATGTCAATTATGAATTTGATGATTTATTCTAAGATAATATTACTGGAATACAAGATTTAAAATAAACTCACTTAAAAATAAAACATCTCCTTAGGATCAAGACCCAATGCAGGCTATCATCACTTTGATTGTCTTTAGAAGAATTCTTATAATTAATGTCAAAGTCATCCTCAAATTCTTCTTCATCTATAATATTTTTCCTTTATCCCCTATATCAGTTAATATTTCATTAGCTCTAGAATGAAACAATAATACCATAAAAAATAATTCATTATATTTAAGAATACCTTTGAATTTTTTTGAAGCTCCAATCTCAATTTGTTTCTTTCTTTTATATACTTGGGAGGTTGCTTCATTGTCTTCATTGACATGAGTTTCTTCTTCTGTTTCAACTTCAAGAACATCAACATTCTTAGGAGTAACCCATTCATCATCAGATTATAAATTATCAACAAGCAAAGGGTCAATTTCATTATCACTGTTTCCTTGCTTCTGCAATTTGAGATGTCTATCTTTCAATTTTTTGTTAAACATAACATAAACTAGTTTGTTCATTCGATCTGTCGCCAATCAATTTCTTCTATTTGTATGAATTTGATTGAAGGTGCTCCAATTACTCTCGCATACAAAAGTGAAAGCGCAGCAAAAGCGTGGTGAAAGCGAAGTGAAAGCGCAGCAAAAGCGTAGTGAATTACGAGAAGCAGGCGAAGAGAAATAGTCGTTACCATGGCGGAGATTAAGTCGAAGAAGAAAAAATAGGAAGAAAATCAGGCACGTCGAAGTCGGAGAGGCACGTCGGATAAAGGTCGAAGATGAAGCACGTCGAAGGCACGTCGAAGTCCAAGTCGAAGATGAAGCACCAACTAAAATGGGAAGAAAATCAGGCGAAGATGATGAAAAAGATGGGGGAAGAAAGATCGGGAACCTTACCTTTGCACACGAAGTCGTCGTCGAAGTCAGAGTCGGAGTCGAAGTCGGCAGAAGCAGTGTACACAAAGGATGATCAACTGAATGTGGCTGTCGAAGTCGACGAAAGCTTTGTACACGAACGAACGAAAGAGAGCAGAGAACGAGAGAATATGGAACGAGAGAGAACGAACGAGAGCGCGCGGCAGAAGTGCTTTGAAAAAGCAGTCATAAGTCTAATAAGGGCGCTCGATTGGCGCACACGCACGAGTCTGGCGAAATGAATCGAGCAAAATGAATCGAGGCAGCACCTTTGTCGCCTCGGCGCCTCACGCCTTCAGGCGTACGCCTCCATGGAAAAAGGCGTAGGCCTCGCTCGAGCGTTCGAGGCTTAAGCCTCAGTTTGCCCGACCTCCACCTCGATTCGAGGCCCGCCTCGAACGCTTTTTTAATGGATGATTATATGTAATACTCTTGATTTAATTTTTTGGAAGATTTCTTACCCTGTCAAGGCACCTACAAGTCTCAGTTCTTGTTTGCATACTAGAAGGCAATATTATCAAAGCTAGACACAGCTCACCTAATCAATAGAGTACCAAATCTAAACGTGCACCTCAAGCAGATGCCATTTAAAGCATTTAGTCATGCGAATGTTGAACCTTTGGTGTCAGCTGTGACGAAAGCGCCTTACATTGATTAAAGAGGTAAGCGTTTTGACGTGAGGTGATGCGAAAAGAGCATTAAGAGTTGGCAAACCAACAGAGACCACTAGAAAATAAGTTACAGCAAAAATGGTAGAGCTTCAAGTTCTAAAAGAATGACCCTTGAGGGGGGAGAAGATGAATCCAAAGGGCCAAAGAAAGAGATAGAGGTATTGAATTGAAGATGGAAAAGAGAGCATATATGGTGATAATGTAAAAAAAAAAAACAATGAAAATTAAATTAGCATAAGGCTATAAATACTACGAACTTAAGTAGTATGGGGTTCTTCCAGATGTATTGCCATTATCACTCTCCAATAAAACATGCTTGTTGGCTCAAAGTAGGTAAATAGTTTAAGCATTTTTTACTTTATTTTATTGTTTAAGTTGTGTTCATAAAGATTATGACATAATTAGTTTACTCCTTATGGTTATTTGGATTTATTAGAACCTTATTATCATTATCTAATTTATATATATTGTTCATTTTCCTCTAAATAAGGAGACTAATGTAACCATTTGTTTTAATATTTGGGTCAAAATTACCAGTAGTTTAAGTGCTTGATGCTTCTTTCTTTTCCCTACGTTATGTTCTAAGGAACGCAAGGTATCAGAGCAACCCAAGGATGAATGTTGGGTTTATCTTTCTATTGTTTTTAATTTTTTAGTATTTTTCCGTAATTCTCCTCTCTATCATGCATTAGCAGCTCGTGTCTCACTCAAAATTACAGTCAGCTAAAGAATCTACTCGTAAAGTTGACTCTTCTTCCACATTAACATGGGATTGCGACTATCAACCAAAGAAGCACACTCTTTAATGCCACAAGAAACCCAATGACACAATGCATGCTCTTATCAAAACATGCATTATGTTTTGATTTGTGAAATGTCATGGTATCTCAGTTTCCTTAAAAACATTATTTGCAATTTTTGGTTTTCTATCATAAATCAGGTGACTTGTCTTCTTTTTTTTTCAATGGATGCTAGTTTTCACTTGAAATATAATGCTAATGTTGTATAAATTTCATAATAGTATACTATTTTTGCATAATAAGTGTTTGTTAGTTCCCTTCAATGTTATCATGCTTTAAGCAGCACTTAATAATGAGAAATTCCAAGTTAATAGTTTTTCGATAAAATGTAACCAAAGACAGTTGTGTTATCCTTATTATACTTATACGGTGACTTGCGGTGAAGATAATTATATATCTTTCGAATTTGCCAATTGAATGATTTGAACGGTCTCACCTACTATATGGGTCTTGATAAATGCAGATGGGTTAAACAGTTACAAAGAAAAAAATAACAAAGAAAACAACATTTGGCTAACAACAATTGAACTTGGTATGTTTTATGTTGTCATGTATAGCAATTTCCAATGGAAGTGATATGCCTTGAATACCAAAAATCAACGAATAAGCAGTAAATTTCAACAAACCAATAGATTTTTATTGATAAGAAAAGAAATACGAACAAACAAGATACAATGGTCCTTTTTTGAGAAGAGGGCCTTCTCTCGCAAATTCTAAACGACGCTATAATCCCTCACAAAAACAGTGGACAACAAACACTCACAAAACTTATTAAAAGCATGAACCTAAAACACTAAACAACTCCCCCTTAAGTAGCCATAGAACATAATAATATAATTAGAACATTCTTAATCAGGATAAATATAATTTAAGAAATCTTTTTAAATAAAATGTCCTTCCTAATCAACATAACATAATTTAGAAAACCTTCCTAAATAATTAAACCTGATTTAAGAAACCTTCCTAAACAATTAAACATGATTTAGAAATTTTTCTAAACAATTAAACATATTTTATAAAACCTTCGTAAACAATTAAACACTTCCTAAATAGCATAAACATAATTAGGAAACTTTTCTAAACAACTCCCCCCTTGATTAGGAATATTCCTAAATAATTTCTCTTAATTAGAGAACTTTCCTAAACAACTCCCTCTTAATTATGAACATTCCTAACAGCTCCCCCTTCTTGTTTGTGCCCATCGTCCAACCCCCCCCACCCCCCCCCCCACCCACCCCCACACGCATATAAATACTCCCTCCCCAAAAATGCAACTTGTCCTCAAGGTTTACGGAATGGAACTGTCTCCTGATCATATGTTTTAACAACAAAATCTGCTTCTTGTCGAGAACCACTTAGCACATGATCCAGTTATATATCATTCATTATTTGCTCGTGCTTCACTCTAAAGAAAATACCATCTTTCAACAGTCTAAAATCTTTGCCAATGCCTTCACTTTTTATCCACTTGCTCCAGTCATCAACCATTTTTTTCCACTCAAAGCTAGAAAGGTTAACATAAGTTACAGACCTTTTATAAAATGACTTCTAAAGTACATCCTGTAGTTCTTTGCAAACTTTACATGTCGCCCAACGAATCCTCATCCAGTAGCTCTATATTTTGCTCCGCCTGTAGGATTGTTCGTCCAAAGTAATGGGATTTTGTTCCAAGCAAGAATGTAAAAAACACTAAGCACAATTGAAGTTGAATGATGATTATGTTGCTCAATGCAATTATGGATCCCCTTTTCAGCCCAATCTCCATGACCATGGGTAAGGCCATAAATAGACCAAGTTGAACAGCAGATTGACATGCCATAGCAGCCTTTAGAGGATTATTTCCTCTCATCAGTGCCTGCTTCATAATGGCAGCCTCAAGCCCACTTAATAACAAGGCTTGCTATAGAGGAAAAGGTGGACTATGATAACCATCATTGAGCAGACATAGAACCCTACAATAGTGAAGTAGTAAGAAAGCATGCATAAGAGTCAAACTGGTGGCCCAAGCAACAGATATCTCTGCTAAGTATCTGTTCTCCATTACTACAGACAACCTTTGCTTCAAACAGGGAGATTTGGTTGAGTCCAACATCACAACCCTTCCCAACCTAAATATACTCATGGTGGGTGATATTTCCTTGCCTTAATGTCAAATTGAATCCTGCAAAGATATACTCACTCAGGTTGATTACATGAGAAGCCTTGCTTATGCCACCTCTAATGATGTGAAAATTCCTATCATATACATCTGGATGCCTACATTTGAAGTAGACCTTCGGTGGACTAACCAGAACCCTTTGTCTAATTGTCACAAAACTTATTTTTTAGTTTGACATGAACTATCCCAAAGATGAAATACTTCTTGTAAAAATGTGCTCACGCACACCAAGAAACATTGGTGGGCACAGTCCATGGTCTTCATTGAATTCCTCCAAAAGATTCATCATTTTCAAAGCCTCTTCCAAATAGTTATCCTTATTCATATCAATTGTCTAAAAAGCCTCCCCTCTGGTAAAGACAACTGCATGGTTTTGATTTTCTTGCTTACCTTCACCAATCCTTGTTGCTCTAAATAATTTGATGCAGTAGATTTTCTGATTAGCATTATCAGCATGGTTTTGCAAGTTTATTTCCTTGCCCTCTTCTTTCACATTTTTCTCTTTGTCAATAAGTTTATCCTTGAAAGAAGCTTGTGTATCACTTATTGAACTCTCACTCTTTTTCTCCTCAATTATTCGCATCTTCAACTTCCTCACCCTAGGATCGCCACCGCCCCAACAATTTCTTCCTCCTCCAGTGTAACAGTTATTGTGATCCCTCCATGGTTTCCCATGTAACGAGGGTGGAACTCCACTTTTCTTCCATTCACCTCACCTGACCCATCCCCATGGCTCGATCAGTCCCCTCCTCCGAACATCCACTCCCCTTGCCCAAAAAGCCTCTCATAGTGATCGACCACTCTACCAACTCCACAATAAAACTCCCTTCCTGTTGTCCCCCCATCCGAAAACCCTATTTTCCCCCTTCTCGGAGCCCTAGAAGGTGGCTCTTAATGAAAGGAGCTCTTTTCGTCGAACTCATTGCGTCCGATCTCTCACCCTTTAGATTCGGCCAAGGAAATCCCGATTCAATTTTGATTAGGGTTAGCAATTGAAACTGTCGGTGGGGTTTTGGATCGCATCTCCATGAGCTTTCTCATCATCTCCTCCATAATTTCCTTTCCCTTTGGTTCAGCCGTAGGAATCACCGATGAAGTTTTCAATTGCATCTCAATTATTTTCATCATCATATCTTCCAAATTCTCAAGCCTTCCTTCCATCGCTGAAATACGTTCCTTCATCGATTCCACATCTGCTCATAGTTTCCCTGCTTACCCTTCCAACATTTCTTACAACGCCTCAACTCTTCTTCTGGCCATCAGTACTCGGATCAAGGATTTAACAGCAAAATTCAACAAATGGAGAGGAAAAACTCAATAGAAATCAGCAACGAAAGCTGATATTTCGGTCCAAGACACCGCTCTAATACCAATTTGATACGCCTTGAATACCAAAAATCAACGAATAAGCAGTAAATTTCAATAAACAAACAAATTTTTATTGATAAGAAAATAAATACGAACAAACAAGATACAATGGTCCTCTTTCGAGAGGAGGATCTTCTCTCCTAAATTCTAAACGCCTCAAAAATCCCTCACAAAAATAGTGGACAGCAAACACTCACAAAACTCATCAAAAGCATGAACCTAAAACCCCAGACAACTCCCCCTTAAGTAGCCCTAGAATACAATAACACAATTAGAACTTCCTAATCAGCATAAACATAATTTAAGAAACCTTTCTAAATAAATAGAACCTTCTTAATCAACATAAACATAATTTAGGAAACCTTCTTAAATAATTAAACATGATTTAGAAAACCTTCCTAAACAATTAAATATGATTTAGGAAACTTTCCTAAACAATTTCATATTGATTAGGAACCTTCCTAAACAGCTCCCCCTTCTTGACTGCCCACCCCCCCCCCCCCTCCCCTCCCCTCCCCTCCCCTCCCCTCCCCTCTTCTTCCCCACATATCAGGAAGGTATTATAATAATTTGATCTGTTATACATGTTGTTGATCAAATTTGTATTTCACTTCTAGCATAACAACAATAGTAGTGATGGTGAAATTTCCTCATCTCCCAAATAGAGAGAGGCATGGGGAGCAAGAGAGAAGAGATGCATTCGTCACATCCCCTCCATACCTTCTCTTCCTTTCTTATTATCTAACAAGGTTGCAAAACCCTTCTTCAATTTATCTTCTACTTCTCCTTAGCAACATTACATCATCCCCTCCTATTCCACCGAAATCACATCCACGACAGAGGTTAGGGTCCCATCCTTGATACTTTAATCACTTAAGAATCTTTCAGATTCTCATAACAATCATAAGGAAGTGATGTTTCCTTGGTCAAAGTTGTATTCTCCATCTCTTCCTACGCCTACGCCGTATCAAAGTCATGCCATTTTTGCCTTAATAAGTAGAAGCAACCTATTAGCATTCCATGCAAACTCATGCCATAACATTATAGATTCAACTTGTTTGATTGGCTAAACATCACCACATGAAAAATATTATTAGAATTACTCTTTGGGTGGGAGTGCTAGTTTTATTTTTAGTATTTTCTTTATTTCAGAAATTAGTTGGATGGAGTTTACAATTTTTAATACCTTTAGATTGCAGGTTTGAGTCCTACTCACCTGCCTACAAACTTGAGATGCTGGGGGAACCCCGCCGAACCAAAATGACTATAGGGGGGGGTGGTAAAAGAAGACTTTTCATCTCCAATCTCATCCGCCCTAACCCTATTTTCTGTGAGATAGTTCGGTAAGCTCCACTCCTATTAAGAGATAAATGGAGCCCCCAAGTAATTGGAAACCGGGTAAAAAAAAACCCTAGTGTTCAAAACCATTAAAGCCCGCCTATTGTCATTAAGGCGCTAGTTCATAATGCAAAGTAAAAAATGTTGATTTGCTTTTCCTGATGACTCAAAATGAGAAAAAGCAAGGATTGGAAGCATCTGAATTTGCTTCGCGGTGATGGTCATCTATTTGAGCTTGACTTTCCTTCCAAAAAAAAAACTTTAGCTAGCATCTGATGGAGGAAAGCCGACGATCTAGTTCATCCTACTTACAAGTAAAGGCATGTAGTCAAGAAGTTCTCTCTTAGGTTTTTGAATTCTAAGGCCTTGAATTAAGTCAGATTCTTTCTATCTATGTTCAGTAAAGCTAGCAAGAAGTAAGAATTCTAAAGAAACTCAATATATAATTATATATTCATGCAGAAGCATGTTTTGCTCTGGGTATGTGTTGCGGTAATGATCTCTCTGGTATTACAACCTTTACCACAATGATGTTGCCCATAGATTAAATTATTTCATGTATTAGATTTCACTTGACTATCTACGGCTTTATTTTGTGCTCGATGTAGAAGTTTTGTATAAATACATTGTTGTGTTATTAAGTCTTTTCCTTTTGAGTTTTTTTTTCTTTATAACAGGTGGGATAGAATAAACCAACTGAAGCATAATGATCATACATTTGTAATGCATTGTATGTCCCATCCTTCTACCCTTCCAAAGAAGTCAATGACAATTCATAGCTATTACCTTGACAATAAAGAAAAGTTTGACCTAGTACTTTATTTCTATCCTAGTTGATCGTGATTAGACATTAGAAGTATAGATACATTGCATGTATTTGCCTTAACAACGTTCTTAGTTTTCAAGTTTTAACTTATTACCTTTCTTTTTCATTTCACAAGGTTGTTTCAGTTTGTAGGATAGACTCCTATTAATTTGGTAATAAAATCAATTATTAAAATTGCTCATTATTTTAATATTACCATAATAAAATTAATTTCTAGTAATTCAAAACCAATTCATTTAGCAAAAACTCCAAGGTTGTACATTATGAGTTGGGATAAGACCATCTTGTCCCATGCTATTTGTCATACCACATGTTGAACACAACGCAGCAAGTATTTTGGAAGTTAAAGCACCCTTACATTTGAAAATGGATGCCTTTTTTGTTTCATTTTGCATGTTTTTTTAGTTTATAGGAGAAACTCTATTAGCATGTTTTTTTTAAATAAAATCAATTATTAAAATATCTTTTTATCGTAGAATTACCATAATAATTTATTGCACTGTAATGCAAAAATTTTTCATTTGGCCATAACTTCAAGCTTATGCATGTCCCATGCAATCAGGCATGCCACATTTTGAACCAAAGGTGTGATAGACATATTGGAAGTTAAAGCACCTTATATTGGAAAATGAATGTCTTTCTATTTTTCCTTTCTATGAACCCAATGTAAAATCGTGTGCCATCTATGTAGATTTTAAGGGTATTTTAACAGTAATCAAAAAATCTCACCCATAAAGATCTTCTTCACCTTTTAATAATATTATGTTGATAGGAATCTTTTTATTGAATTTACAAGTGCAAGTCTCCATTACATTGATGAGGATACTTGTTCCCAAGTGAGAAGCTTGAAGAAAATATATGAAATGGAAGTTTAAAGAGAATATATAGCACTTATCAAATTATCCATGATATATCACTACAAATTATCAAACCAAGCACACATATTGATGCAATTTTCATATCAAAAATGATTCTATGATAATTTAACTCTCTTTTCATCAACTTACAATAAGGAGTGTGATTTGATAAGATATGTCCAACATAACGAATCTAAAAACATCTATAATTGGGTCAAATTCGGCCTAAATAAAGTACTTGAAAGTATAATTAAAACTTCTTAAAATCATATAGGGGTCAAATGTCCTCTAAAGTTTGTGTACTTATAGTCAAAACAAACATCTTAATGAGACAAATCCAATAAGCCCAAGTTCACTCAATTTCAAGTTTATTTGAGTTCTGAAAAACACAACATAATCAATGGGGCTTTTTCGGAGCTCCGATAAAATACCCCAATTTTTTGCATAAATGACTAAACCCCCCTCCATAAATCTATACCGGTTCTACACGTTTAGAGGAGGATTTTCAATAAGATAAATCTGACATCCGAAAAAATTCAAAAGCTCTATCAATCACCCACCAATATCTAACACTATCCTTCTTGGTCGCCGAATCTCCCCTCCTACCAAAATAATGATCGATCCAACTAATAATGTCACCTCATTTCCAAATGTCCTTTGTTGATCGTTGTCTGACACATATTACTTATCAAAGTTCAACATTGGTTAGCCACCAAAGCCCAACTTTTGATGCTCGTCCTCCCAATTACCATTTCAAAAGAACTCCTAAGCACGATGCCCATTGGTAGTTGTTCGAATTCCTGGCATTGACATTACTTTCTGATTGTTTAGGCCCCTCCACCAATTAGGAGAACAACAAAACCTCCTGTCAACCACCCACCATCGTCCAACATCCAACATTCCCTATCAACTGACACAAAACAATTTCAAATGTCTATCTTCTCATCCACTCGACCTCTAACCAAGTTGGAAATCCAACATTGTACAATGACAACTCAAACATTTCAAGACTCTTAAGACCACCACAAGAGAAATCTTTCATAATTCATATTAAATTACATAATATTAATGCCCTTTCCAATCACGAAAAAGGGCACTCTTTGTAATCCTCAATTCACATTGGTAGAATGATTTCAACTAGGCTTGGCCCTATAGTTTTTCACCGTCCCATGTTTTCTACATAGAAACTTATATATTTTATGTATGTTGCTCTCAACATATCTCTATGCATGTAGGAATTTCATATAAGGCTAAGAATATAAAATCTCCCTCTATAACTATGAATATTCCTGCATGCCACAATTTAGCACATCATCTATGGGAAGCAAGTAACAATAAGGGCAACCTTAAATGCAAACATTCATATCAACATTTCGGGCACGATTATAGTCATGCAACTTCTTCCTTATTTGTCGTTTACATATCAATGCAACCCCACTTCACCCAAAATAGTGTAAAAATGCAATGGTAGTTGTTCTAGTTATCAATAAGTTGATTTAAGATCCCTATCAAGGATGCAGTCCTAAAGGATGTCCATGTTGATGCCCAAGAAATGGGTAAAGTTGAAAGGAATTTGGTCAAACTAATAATTTTGTAATGCATGCAATGTATAAGAGAAATTGTTATATAAGAAACTTCCAAGAGAATCACATCTTCGCATATAGCAGGGCTCCATAATCTAAAAGAATTGAACCATGCCAATTCAAAAACCCTAGAATGATACTTAAATTAGACAAAATCCTCACAAAAAAGTCCACAGGATGGTTTAGTAATATATGGACCTCCAGCAAGAAAGTGGCAAACAATGACCCTATTGACCTAAAAGACTAGAGGGCACATTAGTCAAGAGGCCTCGAAAGGTAACTAATAACGTACAAGCTCCTCAACAGAAATTCCCCAAGAGGGCTTCATAATATATGGACCCCAAAAAGAAATTGGAAGACACTCTAATTATCTAAAAGATCACGAGGGGATGTTGATTTTGAAGCCCCAAAGGACATGTCATGCTAAACATGATTCTTATTAAAATTTCTCCAACAAGACTCCACCATTCAAGGAACCCCCTTCCTTGAAGGCCAAGTTCCTGTCTTCCCACCACTCTTATCAGGAGAACAGCTAAGCAAACCGTTTCACAAATTCTACTGTTCATCATCAATAGGCATTCCACATCAGCCAATGACCAATATTCGACATCCATTAATGCTCTTCTCGGTTGACTAAACTTCTGTCCTACCAAAACGAAGACAAAACTGCCACCAATTGCTGCCTGAATTTCATCATTCCCCATCAATCATCGTCTAAAGCCTACCAACAACAAACATCTAGCATATATCAACCACTAATATCCGATGCTTGCATTCTCGGCACTCAATCTCTGCCTGATGACAACTCTGATACCTCAAAAATCCAATTACTACCACCACAAGCAATATCTTCCATGGTTCAAATCTATTACATTGTATTGATGCTCTCTCCATTTACTAACAAGTGTCACCTTTATCCTCAACTTACATGATTGGAATTAGTCCAAGTGGGCTACGTATTTCCCCTTGCTAGGTTTTCCATGTAAAAAAATATGTTTCTTGTGTATTGCTCTCAACTTATCTCACCACAGGAAAAATATAAGCTCCCTGTAAATTTTTAAGGAGATTATAGTTCAAAATTGCACATTAAAAATGCATTTTACCTTCTAAGAATTATGATTGGTGCATCATCATCATCATTATCATCTTCATCATTAATCTTATCTAAATTGGCCAATTGGTGCATTCACACAAGAATACAAATATTTAGAGTCTCTTAGTTTGGGTATTTTGACTGTGTGATATATGTAGCACACGTTGAAAATGGTATTTTGCTTTTTAAGTTTATTTATATTTGCTAACAGCCTATACAGCTTAAGCTTATTTATTTTTAAGAAAAGCATGATTTTAGTTGAAACCCTACTTATTAAATCCATTTTGGATGTGGCCAAGAGAAAAAAGAGCTTCATCAACATAAAAATAACCAAGTCTGAACAAGATGATCATTGATAATTATTAGCTCAACTTAAACAAGAATGGTGGCCTAAAAACTTATACAAAGCACAAAAAAGGATTCAGCTCACTCATTTTTGGATCATCATGCCCTTATTTTAAAGTTCATTTCAATTTTCATTCAAACTTGATAATCACATTTTTTGTATCAATGCATCAAATTACCTATTAAATTTTATCACATGAAAATAAATATTAAATCTCATGTCAAATTTTTCAAAACGATAATGTTATGTGGATGAAAATTAAATGAAGATGGTTTTTTATACCTAATGGATTTAAGCTATTCAATATACATTATAAAGGGAATTTTTAAATGTAAGTGATTTCTAAATAATCTAATTCACGCGGTCTTCCAACCGCACCAAGTAGCCCGGACAGAAAAGGAATGTTACTAAAATGAAATATCAGATCTTATCACAAGAAGATAAATATTAAATCTCATGTCAAATCTTTAAAAATAATAATATTATGTGGATAAAATTTAAGTGAGGATTGCTTTTTTATGCATAATAGATTTATGCTATTCGATATAAATTATATAAAAAGAAGTTTTCAAATATTAAATGATCTAATTCACGCAGTCTTCCAACTGCATCAAGTAGCCCTGACAAAAAAGCGAGGAATATCACCAACTTTTAAAATGAAATATCATGTAAAAGGGACACAATTGGCTAGCAAAAATTAACTTCCATGGCAACGAATAGGCAAATACAAGGTAGTTCTATCACAAATAAGATAATCAAAGAAAGAAAATTGGGCTTTAAGTATGAATTAACAAGTAAAAAAAAAGTTGAATATAAACAATGGAACCAATCCTCATAATAAACCATTGCCATTGTAGTTGTAACATTACAATCATGGTTAACAAAAGGCAGACCATAAAAACTTCTAGGGCATCTTTATCTAACATTATAATTTAAGAAAACAATAAAAGTATTTTCAAATTTCACATACAAAACTCTTGCTTGTCAAGAAAAAAATTATGATTTGAGAGATTCCCTTTGGAAAAGCAATCTCAATTTCTAGCACGCATAAGAAAACTAGTAAATATCTTAAAAAAATGTCATCAATCTTAAGAAAAACATTCTGCAATATCCATTCTTCCCTTGAAATTCAATTCCATGTTAGCATTGTTAGTACGCAAAAAACTTATCACTTGGGTAAAACAGAAGCCATAAATGAAACAGACAACAAAATAATATTTTTCCTTTAAGCGCAACGACATGTGATTGAAAAATATCGTGTGTGTTGTATCGGTACTATCATCCTCAACTATTTGCAATAAGCACTGCAGATACTTATTTTCGTTCAATTCTATGTAAAGTTGCACCAACAATTTGTTCTACTTTAGCAAACTTCTTTTAAGCAACATGAGGCCTTGTTAATTAAATTGCACAATATGAGATGCACCTCAACACAATTCCTAAGAAAAATACCTTGAGTTGAGGCTTTCCTTTTGAGGTGCACCTCGCCTCGCAGAATTGAGGCATGCGCCTCTTTATATTTTTTTCACTTAAAGTTTAAAACAAAGATAAAAAAACTATTCAACCCACTAGGCCATTGGTGCAGGTTCTAAAGATGGTAGATGCTAAGAAGAATTTTCATGTGTTTCACATATAATGCTATGGACGAAACAAAAAAGATCATTGCCCACAAATTAAGAGAAGAAGGCAGCTATAGAGAAAGTTGGGATATTATTGATGAAAGATAGGAGCTACAACTTCACCAGTACTTACATGCAACAAGCTATTATCTGAATCCTCAGTTCCAATATGCATAAAATAAGTCATTGAATCCTGAGATAAAATTAGGATTATTCTATTACATGGATAGGTTTGTAGCTGATTCATCTGAGAGAGCAAATATTGATATACAATTGGTACATTTCAAGAATAAAAAGAGCTTCTTTGGATTGCAGCAGGTGAAAGACACTATATCCAAGCAATCTCCTAGCAATTTGATTTTTTTTTTTTAATGCTGGATAAGAATTTATTTATCAAAATGATTCATTCAACTTACTATACTAATTTATTGGAACCTCAGTTGACTAATGGATACAATTTGGTAACAGCGCTTCAGACCTACAATATTTTGGTGTTAAGATTCTTTTATTAACGTGCGCTTCATCTAGATGTAAATGTAATTGAAGCACATATAATCAAGTGCACACAAAGAGAAGAAACCATTTGGCAACCCTAACGATGAATTTCTTGACATACATCATGTACAGCAAGAGACTCAAAGATAGAAACTTGAAGAAGAAATGATTAAAGGATGATGAGGACCCTTTGATTTGTAAGGACATGACATCAGATGATGAATAGTTTGTGGATGATGAAGTGGAGGTAAGATCATCTGAATTTACAAGCAGAAGTTTTGAACATTGATTTCTTTGATGGTGGTAGAAACAAAGCACATGCATCCACCACAAACAAACTACAAAATGAACAAAAAAAATCTATATAAAAAGAATTTGTTTTTTTAAGTTTCTTTAATTTGGAGTATTACTCTCATCTTTATGTTAATAACAAATATTTAGGAAAGAGAAAGATAATTGAAATAGATGAAGAAGAAGCATATTGGGAGGCATTTGACTCCATAGGTGATGAGGCGGTGCAACTCAAATAAAAACTCCCTCAATGATGACAACACAAATATCTTATGAGTTGTTATCACACTATTATTGTTTTCTTTAGGAATGAAATGTGGATGAGAAAGGAATTGGGAAAGAAAGAATTTTGAGTTAAACTTGATATTATAGGATACTTTTATACAATTCTTATATTTTATGTTGTTTTGCTATTATGATGTTTACATTTTAATTCTATTCAATGCAATTTATTACTTGTCACTTTATGTCATTCAATTTTTTTTATTTCATAAGTATATCAATCTATTACTTTATAGTTTAATAGAATGTTATTATGTCATTTTTTAATATATTATTTGGTTATTATACAAAACAATAACTTTTAACCTTCATTTTCACTTTACACAATTTTTTTGATTTTGAGGCTTATGCTTCAAAATACTTTGAGGCTTACACCTCACCTCATGAACGAAGAACGCCTCAATACCTAATTGTGTAACTTTAAACATTGATTAGCATTGGCCTACAACTTAATAATCCTAAGGTTTTCACATTAATAACAAAATCTGATCTTAGATGTGTTTTTCCGACTCTTAGTTGCACCACATCTCACTTCAACTTCCCTATTTTATCATAAGTGCTTCCATCCAAATCATTGTAATGAAGATATTTTGCATCATGCACTTCTAAGCTATATAGGAGATACATAAAATATTAGCTTGATTGCTAAGGTCTTTGTTCTTGCTCATTACTAGGATAAATTAACTTAGAAGCTACTATTTCCCACTCTTCAAATCTAAACTTCAAATGTTCCCTATCCATTTCCATAATCGATATCTCAAAGCACATAAATCATCATTTGCCTTTGACATACTAGATCAGACATATCACAAAATATTATATCCATTGATCGAGATCATTTTCATATTAACTTAACCAAAATACAATACATTCAGCTATTATCCAATCATACATTTAAGCCCCTCATCTCCTAAATACTTTACTCAGTTTCCCTGCTTATTCTACACCCAATCTAGTTAGTTGGTTAATTAGACTAACAACTGCATCATCATTAGTAGAACCCACTTCCACAATTTTTAGTTGTATGCAAAGCACATATCGTTTTTTTTATGTCAACCACTTACATATGACTCATGCCCTCATCTACCAAGTCTAATAGGTTGTTATTCTATTCATTATGTAAAGGTATAGCAATACTTATAGCAGTACTATGTGTTGATCTACAGATGTAGCATGTTCACATGCACTAGGTAAGAGCTACAAACAAGAACATATCGAGTTTAATTGTCCAACCTATATTACTGTAAGCTTTCCATCGTCCGTTTGTCAGCTAGAACTCATTGTCTAAGAAAAGAACTCAAAAAACCAAATACCTACATATTGCTACCTTATTAGAACTCACCAATCCATTTATATAGCAATGTATCACTCTTGGTATTCTTATGGATGAAGAACTGAAGGTTTTTCTTCATAAGAAATTAAGAATATCAATAATATAGTAGGCTCAAATTCACCCAAAAGGAATCCATTAATACAAGAATGCATTGATATCAAAGCCATTGTTTAGAAGCTGAAATATGGACTGGCTTTCCATATGTCCAAATAATTTATCTTTAGTATCAATCCAAGAAGTCCTGTTGGCATATAAGAAGAATAACAAAGCTTTAACGCTTTAGCAATAACTTGCCATACAGAAGAACAAAAATCCAACAAGACCCGCAAAATTTTAACCTACAAGCCTTTCAGATATACTGTTTTGATGGAAATTATAATCATACGTTTATTTCAAGCCCTACATGTCTTGATACGAAATAAAAAAGTCAGAAGTACGAACTCAGCCATTCAAAACAGAAAAGGTATCGTAAGCAAAAACTGCTGAATACCCATGAGAAAACGCTGATTCAAACTAAAATCAGGCTTCCTAGCTTCGTAAACAACAAAATTTCTCGAAAGCCATCATAGAAAAAAAAATAAAAAAAATTTCCCAAACATAAGACTTAGATGACCTTATCAGACAAAAGAATATGCTTCAATGACTTCTGAAACCATAAAGAGAAGACTTTGCCCCATCTCCGAACATCTGGTCATCCTAGACCTGATTTATCTTAAAACCCCATCATTTTAATATTTTTAAATACTAAAAAGAAAAAGGGGAACACAAAAGACATCACCAGACCACCAAAAAAGCATTATCTGCAAACCGAAAAGAGCAGCAAATCATCATCTTATCCTCATGAAGAGTAGATATACAGAAGTAAAATCACCATCGATCAACTTTCAGAGGGATCATCTGAAACACAAGTCGCAAATTGCTAAATCCAACGAAAAAAATAGACGATCGTACAAATTGATCACACCTTACAACCACCACAGATCTGGAAATCGGCAAGATCCGATAAGCCGCTTTATGAAGACGGCGAGAGAAGATTTCTACTCAACTATTCTTCCTCAGCCATCCGTCGCCAAGAGGAAACGACGAAAACGTAGAGCTCGGAAGCCAGCAACGAAGGACAGAGGCAAGGAAAAAAAAAGGAAAGGGATGCTTCCTTTGAGGCTTGTCTTCGGCTCTTTTCCTAACTCCGTGGCTATTTCTTCATTCCCGACCAAATAATTTAAGTTTTCAAATAATTTATTAAATATGCGTATTAGTATGTGATACAAACAAATTATTAAAAATCTAAGAAGTAATTGAGAATCAAAGATGCCTGTTTTTTTGCATTTTTTTAAGGTTTAAGTTTATTATAATAAATAATAATCATCATATATTTTGTATGAATTACCTAAATTATCTCTTTCTTAAAAACATCAATTTTTAACTTCTCCAACTCCATAGAGGCTATTATTATTATTATTATATATTAAAGTTACAGAAATAAAGATAATGTTATAGCTAAATAAAATATTGTAAAAAAAAGAGAGAAAAAGAATGCGAGTAGATTACTTAATGTTATACCCTAAGAAAATTTGACAAAAAAAATTTTATGAAATTAATTTAGGTAGATAGACCAATCAAGTCTATGCTACTATCATCCACTTTTGCTATGAATGGTATTTATTGGTTTTCCTCATTTAGAACTTATGTGAATATATTTTTTGTGCAGCTGTTCGATGATTGTCGTAATTTTTTGAAAATATATTAATGAGCAAGAATGATGTAGATAGCAAATAATATTTCAGAGAGAAAAGAGATAGTGCGTGAAGGATTGAGATAAGAAGGTTAATAATTGCTCTTATTAAAATTGAGTAAAGTTGATGTGGGTTCTGAAAGGAACTGATAAGCTCATTGCATTATTTATTTTTTCTCTCGCCCTTTTTAGGCAATGAAAAAAAGATAGTTTAGCAGCATAGAGATACAAAGGCAAACTAATACTTCGTGATGCAACATATCAGAAGAAATTCTATATATTTTTATGCTTTTTTCATTTTTTTTTTATAATTATTGTAATTCTTAGTGTTGAATTATTGTTGTACTTTATGATTAAAGTAGCATTAGTAGTTGATGAGTTCATGAACATCATCAAGTAGTGGGCCTTATCAAAGCCAAAAGCAAGCTAATTGCATGGATATGATCCTTGATGAATGTGCAAGCAAGGTAATAATGAGATTGACTTCATGTAAGGAACCACATCTGCCATTAGTTGATCCATGCAATGAACATCCTGAAATAATTCAAGTTCGAAGTATTTAAATTATTCCAACCATTAATCACCACCTCCTCATAAAATTAAGGAGCCATTTTTCCCCCACTTTCACTAACATTTAGAATTACCTACCTCCATCACATGCCTTTAGAGTTTTCATATTTGTGATATTACGTCTTAAAATGTGAAAAAATGATGTGTGATGTTCTTTTAATGAATTAAATTTTTTCAGGAGTGTTTATTTATTTGTTATATTTGTTTTAATGAATTAAATTTTTTCAGAAGTGTTTATTTGTTTTTTATATTGGTTTTAATGAACTAATTTTTTTCAGGAGTGCGCTTTAAATGCGCTTTAACTGTGCTTTCATTGTCATTTTACTACGCTTTAATTGTCCTTTTATTTCTTTTTTATTGTGCTTTTACTGCGTTTTTGCTACTAGTTTTCAATACTATATAAGAAATAATAAATACTTTCATATTTAATTTAAATGGTAATTACAAATGTCAATACGCACCTGCCTTTCCTTCATGTTTGCAAATAAATTGATACCCTCCTCTGCAGAATAAAAAATATCTGTATTGCCCCCCATCTGAGAAAGCGTGGTCTTAAATCTGGGTACTTTAATGTATTTACAACGAAGTGCTCTAGGAACCATATCTGCATTAAATAATGTCAAGTAATATTAGATTGTGAATTATAAAAAGATTTTATAATTATAATTAGACTTGAATGAATTTAGGACTCACCAATAGGAGAGATAAAAATCTATTTATGTAACCAAGTGACTTCTCCAAAAAAACTTGGTGGCAGTTTTATTAATTTCATGGATCAAAAATTCTTGAATACTCCCGGCCCAATTAATGGATGAGAATTCTTCTACATTAATAGCTATAGAAATGAGCCTTCTTAATATTTTAAAGTTGTTGAGGGGAAAAAATAAATTAGAGACAAGAAATATTATAAAATTTTTTAACATAACTGTTTGATCAGTTGATCTGTTTAGTTCTGTCATCTTAGCTTTAATTTCAGTTAATAAAACTCTAATAAGTGGCTCATTCTGTCATATGATCTCAACACCTCTGTTTGACAAACCTGTGATCAGTATTTGGTTAAATTGATTGAAGAAACTACATGGAGACTTTGAAGAATGCAGAAAATTTATTTTTAAAATCAAACCTATCAGTAGAGCCACCTTATCGGTAGTGAATTTAAGCAAATGACCTTTAATGATGAAGCCTTGTTTAGAGCTATCCCAGAATTTCAGCAGCTCGTATAACAGAGGCATATTTTAATGGAATGATGGGAACATCAAGAACTGATGGATGATAAGAGTCCTCAAAGTGTCCTCAACATCTTTGTGAATTATTTTGTGAAATGAGTCACAAATATTTATGATGGTTGAAACATAGCAATAAGAAGTAATTGGACGAGAATAAGAAGACATCTACAAAAAAATTAAAAAAACCCTCAGTGAATAAGATGGAAAATGAAAGAAAAGGAAAGCACAGCTAAAGCATAGTAAAAGCGCACTAAAAGCTGCACTTTATCTGTTTTTTAGCTGCGGTTTTACCGTGCATTTGCTTCGCCTTAGCTGCGCTTTCATAGATCTAGCCAAAGCACAATGAAAGCGCATGTAAAGCACATCATAGCGCAGAAGAAACTGAAAGATGAAATGAACTATCTACATAATTGATATAGGAAATGATACCATGAACGCTAAAACATAGTGAAATCGCACATAAAATGCAGGAAAAATTAGTAAAAAATAACAAAAATTATTAATACACAGTAAAAACATAACAAAGGCACAGCATTTTTTACCTGTTCTTAAAAGCAAAGTAGACGAACTTCTCCTGCCCCCAATAGGTCCTTAAGAATGAAAATGCCAAAGGTTTGGGAAAAAAAGAGATAAGAGAGTGTGAGTAGATTACTTAATGTTATACTCTAAGAAAATTTGACAAAAAATATTCTATGAAATCAATTTACATAGATAAATCAATCAAGCCTATGCTACTATCATCCACTTTTGCTATGAATGGCATTTATTGGTTTTCCTCATTTAGAGCTTATGTGAATGTATTTTTTGTGTAACTTTTTGATGGATAGCATAATTTTTTGAAAATGTATTAATGAGCAAGAATGATGTAGATAGCAAATAATATTTGAGAGAGAAAAGAGATAGTGCGTGAAGGATTGAGATAAGAAGGTTAATAATTGCTCTTATTAAAATTGAGTAAAGTTGATGTGGGTTCTGAAAGGAACCGATAAGCTCATTGCATTATTTATTTTTTCACTTGCCCTTTTCAAGTAATCAAAAAAAGATAGTTGAGCAACGTAGAGATACAAAGGCAAACTAATACTTGGTGATGCAACATATCAAAAGAAATTCTAGATATTTGTATGCTATTTTCTTTTTATTTTTTATAATTATTGTAATTCTTAGTGTTGAATTATTGTTGTGCATTATGTTTAAAGTAGCATTAGTAGTTGATGAGTTCATGAACATCATCAAGTAGTGGGCCTTATCAAAGCCAAAAGCAAGCTAATTGCATGGATATGATCCTTGATGAATGTGCAAGCAAAGTAATGATGAGATTGACTTCTTCATGTAAGGAACCATGCAAGGCACGTCTGTCATTAGTTGCTCCAGGCAATGAACACCCTGAAATAATTCGAGTTTGAAGTATTTAAATTGTTCCAACCATTAGTCACCACATCCTCATAAAATTAAGGAGACATTTTCCCCCACTTTCACCACCATTTAGAATTACCTACCTCCATCACATGCCTCTGGAGTTTTCATAGTTGTGATATAATGTCTTAAAATGTGAAAAAATGATGTGTGATGATTTTTTGATGAATTAAATTTTTTGAGGAGTGTTTATTTGTTTTTTATATTGGTTTGATGGTCAGATTTTAGTTAGAAACTTGGTGACTAAAGACTACCTCAATACTTTGGTGAAGTTTGAGTTTGTGTTACACAATTTAACTCTATGCATCTCCATCTATATGCATCATCATCTATTATTTTTTTTTCTTTCTTATGCAAACCCTCGATCTATCTGGCTCTCATTTATGGGTTCTTCCTCCACTTCCCAATCTTATTCCTACATCCTTACGTCATCATCTACCCCCTTCAATCATGGAAGTATCCAATATGGAATTAGTTTCTGCATGCAAATCAAATGCATCATTGAATGCTCTTGACTTTCATCTCCATTCATAGGGCTTTATACACCCTAAAAACATTTGGCATATCATAAACAAACTATCTCCTCTCAACCTCATTCCAAATTACCCACACTTGAGCTCTCCCGCCATCCCATGGCCACAAAATAATTACCCTTTACACTCATATCTCTCACCAAATCCAAAATTACTCCTCCAAATCTCATATTAGTCACATTAAAAACATCTAAGTGCTAACCTCATCACCAACACCTCATAACCAATAAGATCTCACCATAGCACTCAATTTTGCCAATTACCAAGTGCCCCTACATAGTTCAAGTGACTTCCCCTTAATTATCTAAGGTTGATTAAGGTTACTTATAATTCTAACTAAGGTTTCCCATAGGCACAAGTCTCCTTGGTTAATCATATTATGATCCTGATGACTAGGAATAATCTCTATTAAGGATGTCACTATGTTACATATTATTGGTTGAATGTTATATTTAAATATTGGTGGAATGGATGAAAAAGCCTATCAAAATTTTATGATTTTTTCATCTTGGGTCTTGGTGGACCCAATCTATCAACAATAAGTGCTTGGATGGCAACCTCATATGGGGAGTTAGATTAACAATCATGAGTTCCCTTATGTAAGATATTTTAAGTAAGCTAAGGTGATTCTATATTTAAGAAAATATTCCTTAAAAGTGGAACCCAAGGTTTGTTTTGAGTGTAAAAAGGTCTACAATGATATGTTGTGGTTCACAAGAGCAAGGATGTCACTAACGAATATACAGTGTACCCAACTTCATCAACTCGCATTGAAATTAGCTCACAGGATTAGCACATCATTAAGTGCAGACATAGCTGTCAATATGTCACTATATTTGCTTGGTAGCATTAATATATCTAATTTGATTATCTGGGATGAAGGTAGGCTCATCCGAATTGAATAAACCCCAAGGTATATGAGGCAATAGTTATATGCTACAGGCACCTTCATGTGAAGCTTAATTCTTTAGCGTTCATTTATTATTTTAAAGGTTAGCATACAATAGCAAAATGGTTACCTTCATCAGAAGCACTAAGTTAAACAAAGCTGACTTATTTATAAAGCATGATCTTAAGGAAGTTTAAGCCCACTTTAATGATTATAGAATTCATTTATGCAAATAAATTTTATTATTATGGAGGCAATGTTTAATAATTCATAATAATAATAATTATATCATAATTCATATCCATATATTATAAAATAAATATTATAATAAAATATCATAAGTTAGTTATCATGACTTGTATGAGCTGTGATATAGTTAATTTATTTCTTATAAAGCATTTAGATGAAGAACTGAAGATTTTTCTATTGATTTTTAAAAAATTTAAAGTATTTAGCAAGCTAATTAAATAAAGTCATTAATATCAAAGTTACAAGAACTTTTATAAGTTTATATTATTATTATACTAACATTTAAAGGATCTTACATAATTTAGATGTAAGCATGAAGTCGTATGATGTGGTTACTACTTTTAACTTACATAGATTTGAGAAAAAATAACGAATCACGCAAAAATTCTTAAATTATGACTTAATATATTATGTCAATAATGTCATGCGCCTTATATATATATATATATATATATATATATTATGAATCATAAATTACTAAAATGTTAAAAGTAAATAATGAAAGAATAGCTAAATAAATGATCCATATCCTTGTAAGAGAGCAAACTAATGATTTTATCTAAAAAAATTGAAAGTGAACATATGAAGAGTTTGAAGGTTTAAATATCAATTGTTAGACCGACTTGAACTATAAGTGCACACTAAGAGGGGCGTGAATTGGTATTTTAAAAAATTTCATTCAAAAAATTATCCTTTTTAAAATATTATGATTTAGTGAAAAAATAATATGACAACACCGATCTCATAAAAACTTTGTTTATATTTTTATAAAAGAAACTTGCAAAGAAAAATATGTTTATCGTTTTTTATTTTTGATTTTTTTATTATTTTCTTTTGGACTAAAATCAAAATATACTTTACATCACAAATCATAGATTTAGTAATAAGTAAAATGCAAGAAATAAAGTATGAAAAGGTAAAAGCAAAGAACCAAGAAATAACACATCAAAGATTTATGGTGGTTCGATCAACCTTGACCTACGTCCACTCCCCAATATCCTCCACTCAAAGAATTACACTAAAAACTTGGTGACTCTCTTTTTGCCTCCATAGCAGGGCGGAGAAGTCCTTACAAATCACTTCCACCTCCTCGGTGCAGTCGAGAAGTCAAATCCCTTTCACCTCCTCGGTGAGGTGGAGTAGCCGAATTTCTTTCACCTCCTCAGTGCAGCTGAATAGCCAAATCCCTTTTACCTCCTTGGTGTGGTGAAGTTGAGTCCCTTTCCAAAAGTTCAGGAGAGGTTATAAGACCTTGTTGAACTATCCCTAGTCGCACTAAGAGGGGGGATGAATTGGTTATTTTAAAAATTATCCTTTGAAAAAACTTTTTCTTTTAGATTTAATCAATGCCACAGTTTATGAAAATTCTAACCAAGTCACAATATGCAAGTGGAAGCAAATACAAAATTCTTGATTTTCTTTTTCTAACATGAATTAGATCTAAGAAAACGAAATTTGTTAATCGACCACAAATTGCAATGAAATAAAAAATAATGTCATAAAGTAAAATGCAAAAAATAAAAGAGCAGAAAAAAATCAGAAAGAACACATCATAATTTTATAGTGGTTCGGTCAATCTTGACCTATGTTCACTCCCCAAAGTCCTCCTCTCCATGTATTACACTAACATTATAGTGACTCTCCTTTAGCCCACGGCAAAGCAAAGAAGCCCTTACAAATCACTTCCACCAAATTGTTTTTCCTTGAAATGATTTAAACATCCTTAACCATATTTTTTCCTTAGATTAAAATTGTTGCTATAAAATTCCGTTTTCATTATTATCTTTCTTTTCCTTTATGATGACCCCTTCATGTGATTAATGTAGAATCTTCTTCTATGTTTTTTGAATGAATCTTTTTTTTTCGAATTAGTGAGTTCTAATTCATTTTCCACTAGATATGGATAAGAGCTGGGTTACTAAAGCTAAATGGAATCGTGATTACATAAAAAGTATCAATAATTTTCCAGAGTTTGCAAGCCCAAGCAAGAATTCATCAGTAAAGATTTTATATCCACACAAATAATGCATTAATGATACTTCTATTCAATGAAAGATGTCAAATATCATTTAATCTCTAAAGGATTTTTTTGCGATATATGTTGTAAGGAATCAACTTGAGGAAGATCAATTACAATATAGGTGAAGGTGTAATAAGTGAAAAATATTTCTTGTTATATTCAATTTAGAGGAAGCTCTAGCTCATCGAAATCATGTAAATATAGAAGAAAGAATGATTATTAAGGGATACATGTTATCCAAATAATAAAACCATAAATATAGTGGATGAACATAATAAGCTCAATACAAAATAACTAAATGATGATGGTAAAAATTTTGCAAAATTAATGCAGGATACATGAGTAGAGTTATACCCTTGGTGTAAATCATTCTCAAATCTATCTTTCATTATTCACTTAAATCTATCTTTCATTATTCACTTATTTCATTTGAAGCATTTACATTCTTGGACTTTAAGTTCTTTCAACATGTTACTGGAGTTATTGATCGATGCTTGTAATTCCCAAAGGAGCATTATTGCCTAAGAATACGTACAAAGTGTAGAAGATAATGAAAGCCTTTGATCTTGGATATACAAAGATTGATGCATGTTCTAATGATTGCATTTCATTTTGGAAAGAAAGATCTAATCAATAGATATTTCACATATGTGGAGTATGAAGATGGTCATATAATAAGTTTGGAACTAAAGAAATAATGAAAAATCATATGAAGTCATATAAAATTATTCAATATTTTTCATTAATTCATAGACTACAAATGTTATACAAAGCAAGGAAATCTTCTGAAGAAATGCTTTCGCATGCAAAACACATAAATATAGATGGTTTACTACATCATCTAGTTGATGGAGAAGCATGGAAATCTTTTGACTCACGATACCCTAATTTTGTAAATGATCCACGTAATGTTTGTCTTGCTTCATAAATTAATGCTTTAATCCTCTCAAGATTATGAGTGGTACGCATAATATTTAGCCCATACTTCTAGTTCCATATAACTTACCGCATTGGATTGAAATGAAGCAAAATTATTTCATTCTATAAATTATTATACCTTGCGAGAAATGTCTAGGAAAAGCTATCGATATTAATCTTCAATTGCTGATTTTGGAGTTACGTAAATGATGGTATAGAGTTAAATGTTATGACGTTATAACAGGATAAACTTTTAATTTGCATGTTGTATTAATGTGGACTATTAATAATATGTTTGTATTAGACATGTTATTCGAGTGTAGCATGAAAGGGAGATTTGTTTGTTCTTGTTCTCTACGGTTATACAATGACAAGAAATTCTCTAACATGGGACATCATCGTTAGCTGCCAGATAATCATATTTTTTGCCGACATAAAAATCATTTTGATAGCACATAGGAAGTTCAAAAGGAGCCTAGAAGGAAAAGGGGAACTGAAGTTCTATTCAAGTTACAAAACATATAGTTTCCTATTACTAGATTTATTAAGGCTGGTTTGAAAGGAAGTCATAATGTATAGGTGCTCGATGGATTAAAGAATAAATCTATTTTCTTTGATTTTTATTATTGGGAGTATAACTTATTACCAGGCAATTTAAATGTTATGCATATTGAGAAAAATTTTTGTGATAATTTCCTTGGAACTTTGCTTAACCTTGAAAAGTCCAAAGATAACTGGCAAGCACGATAATGTTTGTTTGAAATTGGAATAAAGAGCGATCTTCATCCCCAAATTCTTAAGGATGGCAACTACATTTTGCCACCAACATATTTCTCAATGTGAAAGTTAGAAAAACTATTATTTTGTAAAGTTTTAAAAAATTTTAAAATGCCTAAATGTTATGCATCAAATATTCCAAGATGTGTTAACCTAATTGAATGTAAAGTTATGGGCCTTAAAAGTCTTGACTGTCATGTTCTCATAGAAGAACTTCTACCCATTGCTCTTAGATCATGTGTACCATCAGATAAGGTTATGCACATTATTGTGGAGACATCACATTTCATGAAATCAATTTGTGCAAAGGTTATAGCTCTACATGAATTAAAGATGTTACTACATAATATTATATGCCAAAAGGAAAAATCATTCTTTTTATCATTCTTCACGATCAAGGTTTATCTACTTATACACTTAGCAGAAGAAGTAAATTATGTGGTCCTATTTAATACTAAGGGGTGTACCAATTTGAAAGGTAACTTGTAATTTTCTATCACTTGTTAGTATAATGTGTCTAACCACTCATAGAGGGATTTCATAAGTTACAGATTCTTCATAGTCTTTAAGGACTATATTGGAAACAAAGAACAACCAAAGGGGTCCATTATAAAGGGATTTATTATTGAGGAAGGAATTTCTTTTTGCTCTAAATATTTGGAGGGGTTTAGGTAAAGTATGAGCACAATTTCAGAATCAATTGAAAATAATGTTGTATTTAAGTTCTCTAGTGGAAGATATCCTCTTAGAATAGTTATATCATTTGTACTAAATGATAAGTCTCTAGTCCAAGCTCATAGATATGTCCTCCATCATTGTGATAATCTGTTATAGAGAACATTTCAAAGATGGAGAAAATAAAAAGAGGCATAGACACACATCTTACACCTTCACATGTAATGAAACTTGTTAATGCGAGATTTCTTGAATGGTTACATCTAAAAGTAAGCTTAAAAGTTAATATTTTTATTGAATAATTTATAATTAATAATAACATATATATTTTTAATATAGGTTATATATAGTACTAATCCTGAAATAATATAATAAATTAAAGCTCTTGCCAAGGGTCCCAAAAAAGTTGCACAAAAAATACAAAGGATTTCTCATTAATGGATATACCTTTCACAAAAAAGCATGTGACGAGAATAAGAAAACTCAGAATCATGGTGTTGTTAAACGAACGAAGATAAAAATTTTCAATTATTACAGGAAAATAAATGATATCATTGAGACTAACTATTCTAACATATTTAGAGTGGTGTTATTCAAGTGTGATTAGGCTAATACTAGTACAACTGGTATTAAAAAAGAACAGTTTGGCTACCCTTTAGCAAACTTCTCACATATTATTCATACCAGAGATAAATAGGAACATGACCCATTTATATTCTCTTCACAAGTGGAGCCTTCCTTCTAAGATCAAGAACCCAAAAATACAAACTAGAATGTTATTGTTCATTTAAAACCTAGAGATGTCTTTCATTCAAGTATTGGTCATAACAATAAAGAAGGTGGGCACTCTTTTACTATATGCTTTTAATGTTTTCTTCACATAACTTCATTATTTATAATGTTTTAATACTTTTAAGTACTAATCAAGTCATCATAAACTTTAATTTTATTGATTGTTTTATTGCTTTTATCTCTTTTATTTTTTGTATTAAAAAATTTTACATATGTAGGACATGACATGAAGGAGTTATTCAAATAGGCCAAGAAGGTCATATCCAGAAGAAGATCCAATAGGAGAGAAAGTAGCAGGGCATCTGAAACCCCCCTACTCTTTTCCACACAAATTCATAAGAGGAAAATGGGTGTAGTGGCACACAAAAGTCCCCACATCGTTCCTATTATGGGAAAGCTTCTAGTTCAGATAATTGGATTTATGTTATAGGTATAAGCTTCACATTTATTTTATGAAGTTTAATTTACATTGTATAATATTTATAATTATGTTGAAAGTGTATATTTTATACATATGAACAAGGAACCCTTATGTGATTTAGGCGATATACCTCATGTGTTTATATATTGAATATGCTCCCAGGAATTTGTGTTCATATTGAGGTGAACATGAATAATAGCCCACGCAATATACCAAAGTCCATACTTTTGGGATCATATTTGGGTGTTATAGCTAGAGATCCTATGTTGTCAAGAATATCCTTTCAGCTTAAAGAAATAAGGTTATGGAGCTCTTCAAGAAGAGAATGTTGGCTGAAGTTGAGGTAAGTAAAATCTCATTTTAAATTACTATATATTTTTTTTGTTGATAATAATCATATATGCTCCCATGAATTTGTGTTCATATTGAGGTGAACATGAATAATAGCCAATGCAGTTTTATGATGTTTCAAACTATTTGTAAGTTCTATGCTGGAATGAAATATGAATATTATACTAGCATTCAAGTCCTTTTTTGTAATGCAATATGATCACTTTTTACAAACACCACATAAAAAATCTATTTGATAAGATTTTGGCTAAATCTTGCTTAAACCTATTTAACGTAAGATACCAAATAACCTCATATTTTTCTCTTTACAATGGAATTATTGGCCGTTTATTATAAAGTAATTGACATGGTCGATTAAGTGGCTTTAATGTGCTTAGATGATTAGTTTTAAAAAGTTCTTGTTCATTTGAGCATTAGGTTGATCATAGTGTGCACATCACAAAATAAACCGTGGTGTTCATTGATAGGCTATATGCGACAATTGGCTTGTTTCAATTTGATTATTGTCATCCTAATGCTTTGACTCTTCTAATTATAATTCCTGGTTTATGTATTAATTTATTTTACCTATGGCTATTAAGTTTAGTGTCTACTTTGACGAACATTTAGCTAGTGGGAAAGGAGCCATTCCGACAATGAATATTGTTCTTTCCAAATTGTTATTCAGATTATCTATGTTAGATTAAGTGTTTTGGGCTAGTCATCACATTTATGGAGGAAAAGTGGCAATGTAAATTTTGGGGTTATTTTTTTGCTACTTAGTCTTGGATATTAGAAGATATCACAATGAAATGGCCTTAGGAGCGAATGGTTGACATGGAGATAATTTTGGAGCAAAACATTTTGGGAGTTCAATCTTTTTCTTTTTAATTTGCAATTCTTAGAAACAATAACGCTCATATGGTAATGTTTTCTATTTTTTTCCTTTGCTACCTTGTATTCATATTAATAGAAGCACAACGAAATGAACTGTTTTAAAATGCTCATGCTAAATTGATGTAGGCTAATTGAATACTCGTTGATATAATTGTATTAAGTAACAGTGGCAATGCCACTATAAAATGTTTTAAAATGGTAATTGATAAGAAAATATTTTCTTAAAAAAATCTGTAAAATTAGTGGTCATTTTAACCACCACAAAACTAACGCATTTCAATTCTTTCCCGATGCTAATTGCTCTTTTAGTGGATACTAATCACAGTGGACATGCAACAATTGTGAAACCACTACAAACTATTTTGTTAAGGTTAAAACCGTCACGAAAGTCAATTTAATGTGCTACGAAAAGTATTTTTTTAGTAGTTTTATTTTTATAGCATTTGTGTCAACATATCTATAAACATTAAACATACCTCAAGATATGATGCACGCATGGCTTAGCTTGCTCTAGCTCCTAGAAGCTTAGTTAAACAAAAAATTAACACTTCAGCATCTAAATCATTATGAATCAATATATTTTTGGACTTTATATTTCTATGGAGCTCTTTTGGCTCAATAGCCTCATGTTAATATTTAAGCCTTGCAAGTATACAATTCACGTGTCTTATGATAAAATAATTTTTAATGGTAAACTTTGGCCATTTATGTTGTCTTTATTTTTAAAGAATTAATTCTTCAAATACATTGAAATAAAACCTCTATTCACCATCATTTAAAAAAGAAAAAAAAGCAAGCAGAGATGAAATTAATATTGATGTTGGAACTACTGGGATAATGGAACCTTCTAACGAACCAAAATAATCAAAACAATTAATAATTTGAATAAGCTCTCTGTTGAACATTAGTTAAGCTTCTTATAGTAAGAAGCTTATCATTTTGACTCGAGGTTTGAAAATTTGTTGCAACTCATAATTTTCAATTATTCACCAATTCATGTAAGTTGAATTTTATAACTATTTTTTTATTATGTTTGGATTTATACTTGGTTTGATCTCTATTGATGATGTAGAAATTTAGAAGTATTCTTCTTTAGTCTATGAAAGACTCAAGCAATTTGCAATATTTACTTTATATAATAAAAAATATATTTTATTGAAACGTTGAAGTAATTTTACTTTAGAATTGACTTTTTAACTTAAAAATAATTGTCATTGGGGAACACATCTCTAGATGGAGATGCAAGAAAGAGCTCAATGGGAAAAGAAATAATGAGATTGATTGAGCGTGAGGAGAGGAAGAGTTTACGGATGAACTAAAAGGTAGAGTTGTAAGTCTCACTTTTGATCCTTCATGTACCCATTATCAATGTTGGCAAAACTTCATGTCACTTGATCAACATCAAGTATTGACAAACCTAACCCTTGCCTATGCTTTTGCGGGGCAAGGATTTGTCAAGTTTGATAAGCAGATATTCCAAGTATTTTTTGCTTACCGCATGTCCACGCCACCAAATTCAATCCATAATGGATAAAGAAATAAAAAATAAATATAATCTTATCTTTCTATAATTTCTATAATTTTATTTATATTCCTCTCCTCATTTTTTTAGCTTTTTTACTTTCTTAATTTCTTTTATTTTTGGATTATGAATTCCATTATAAGTATCTTTTCCCAAAAAATAATTCCTCTTTTTTATTGGATCCTGTTTCTATTCTGTTATTTGATTGGGTTTATCTCAAAACAAGCGTTGCTTAAAAAAACTTACCTTCTTTTTTCACTTTTCTGTTGAATCTATAGAAATGTGAAAAGATTCCTACCCCAGTCACTAACTTTAAAATGCAAGGAAATTTAGAATTGAGCTCTTTATTTCGTTAACTATTTATATTAACTATTTACTTATTACTCTTTTTCTCCTACTTACTTTTCTTACTATGAATTATAGGATAACTTCTATTTTTTTTCCATTGTATTGTCTTAATTGATGCAAAATTAAATTGATTTATGACTAGCCATTATCAATTATAATTATAAGAAAAAATAGGTGTATATGCAAACCCTAGAATGGTGTAATCTCCAGAAAAAGCTCGGGAGACTTTATTGTTAGAGTAATTTTGGACAGCTTTGAATTCAAAATAGATAGAGATCAATATTAAGAAACAATCAGAAGGAGCTCTAGGTTTGAATGCTAGAGGGAGGCCATATAAGACTGAAAAGAATAAATAGAGATATAATTTAAGGACCAAATCTAAGACTAATTTCAAATATGTTTAGTACCATAAGAAATGACATTATAAGAAGAATAATCCTGATCTAAAAAAGAAGGATAAGGCAAAATTGGTTGAATTTGGAATGCTTATTGGGGAAGTAAACCATGTAGTAAACACAAATAAGAAAGAGAAAATGCAATGGAAAGAAAGAATACCATGATTTAATATGGAAAAACCCAAAACTGGGAAAAACCATGGAGCCACACCACACCAAGAAATTCACTATGAAATTTTGAGAGAAATAGTACATATCTCTCTTTTTTTCTCGCTCTCGCCTTATCTCTCTTTATCTCTCTTCACCCTTGCACCATTTTATAACAAGCAAACAATGAGAAACATACAAAAACCATCCATGGATGCAACCCTTCATGAAAAATAAGAATGATAACTATCCAACCCACTTCACAATACAAAATTTGGAGCATTGCAGTGCTTTAGTCTCTATTTTCAGTATTCCTAATAGTATCGTAGTAACACAACATCGTAGTGCTCCACTCTCTGTCTATCTCCAAACAAACTATTCAGTTATATAACATTGTATGGTTATATGAGAAAAATAGATTTTAGGTGCAAAGCACCTAAACCTAAGCAACGGGATGACACCTTGTAAATCTCTAATTTATGTTTTTTAGAAAGCAAAGTTTAAACCATTGAACTTCTCAATATTATACCTTATTTTATCATCCATTACTCCCACTTGAACTAAAGAACATGGATCTTATACCAATTGTTTGGGAAGTAAACCATGAAGTGAACACAAAAAAGAAAGAGAAAATGTAATGATAAGAAAGAACACCAAAATTTTATGTGGAAAAGCCTAAAATTAGGAGAAAACTACAGAGCCACACCTTACCAAGAAATTAACTATAAAAATTTTGGAGAAATAGTACATATATCTCTTCTCTCTCACTCTTTCCTTGTCTCCTTTCATCCTTGCACATTTCTATTACAAACAAATAAAAAGAAATATACAAAAACCACCAAGGGACATAACACTTCATGAAAAATGAGATAGAAAATTACCCAGCCTGCCTCATAGCACTGCAGTGCCAAGCTTGGAGCACCACAATGCTCCACTCTCTATCTTCAATTTACCCGATAGCATCATAGTGTCAGGGTTTGGAGCACTTCATTGCTCTCTAATAGAGCCAAGGTTTGGAGCACCACAACACTCTGCTCTTTATCTGTCTCTAAGCACACTATACAATGTTTTAATATTCAATTACAAAGTGTCGTAATATAGTATGGTTGTCCCCGTACAACCCCCGAATGAGCTCAATCCTTGGAATTGAGGTCTAAGGTAGTAGTACAACTTGATTGATAAACATTGTAAGATTCTACAAAAAACCAACAATACTTCAGTGATAATAGATATATATTTGGATTATGATATTTTGGATGTTATAATAGATTCTAACAAGGAAGATTAAATAATAAATTTAGGTTTTTCATTTCATATGACTCCAAAATAGGCATTGGTTTGATTCATTTAAAGAAGTAGATGGTGGAAAGGTTATTATGGGAAATGATGTAGCTTAATAAGTCCTTGGAATAAGAAATGTCAAAATTAAGATTAATGATAGATTGATTAAGAATCTTATTGAATTTAGATATGTGTCATACCTAAAAATAATTTTCTTGTCTCTCAAAACTCACGGTGAGTTGGGTTACACATTCATGAGGGAGAATGGTGCTCTTAAGTTGATTAAAGGTTCAATTGTAATTCTAAAGAGAAAGAGGAGGAATGGATTGTACTTTATACTAGGAAAAATAATGACTGATTTAATAGGCACTTTGAATGTTATAGGGACTGATCATACAAGTTTAAGTAATTTAGCCATTATCCGGGTTGTTGAAATCCTAGCGTATAATGGAATATGCCTTTGCTTAGGCCTTTTTTAGCGTATCCTTTGCAAAATGTATACTTAATTCCTTCAACTAGAGCACCTCTTTATTGAATTGAATAATAAAACTCTAGATTTGTTCATATAGATTTTGGCGCATCTTCAGAAGAGCATGCAAGCACTTAAGGCAAATCTAGGCACTTTGTAAAGTGAGTAATGAACATCCTCTTAAACTCCATGAAAGGGGTGATCACAACAAGGGATAGATGGGTGAAGCTTGTAGTAAGAAGTCTGTTGCTGATCAGCAAGTTAAGTTTGAGGATCAAGAGGTTGGAGCTATTACACCTGCAGTGCATCCTTCTTCAGGTCTGTCTCGGGAGGACAGTGAGAGTCTTGCTACACTTTTCATTCCTGGCTTAAAGGTGTAACAAATTTCAACAAAGGGTCAGCCCGTGGAAGCTTCAATTAAGGGGGTGGATGGGTTACTCTGTTGTAATGAAAGTAATTAGATGAATGGAAAACAATGTTCAGGTTCTCCTTGTAATCTGATGATTAGTTTTAAAGGTAATAAGAATAAATTCAATTCGTTGGAAGCTAGACCCAATGGGTCTAATGTAAGGCTATTTAAGGAGTTCCAGCCCTTAGGGCCAATTGAAAATTTACCTGGGGTAAATGGTAAAGTGTCAGGAGGATCTCTACACCTTTTATTAGTGTAATAATGGCTATTAGTAAAATGATGGAACATTGGATGAAAGAGGTGGCTTTAGGGCCACAGGGAAGTAAGACATTCATAAAAATTGTTTATTTGCATTATGAGATTTGGGTAATGGACTTTGGGATTCTTTTTAGTTCTCAGCTTAGATCTAACTGGGAACTCCGAGATAATAACTAACCAATTTGGTTGTTTTCAAACTATTGATATCCCCAACACCCCAATTGGTTCACTAAGAAGAATAGTGGATCTCATATCCATTACAACAATTTCTCATTTTGGATAATTGAAAGGAAGACTAGGCATCTTGATGGAGTCAATATGCAAGCTCGGTTCATATATTTGGTTATGGGCAATGTAGAGCCAAATTTTTCTTTATGCTTAGGTTTATTTTCAATAAGCCTTCCTCTCTCCTTGTTTAGAGAGGAGATGCAGTTAGCTTTAATTTGCTTATAGTTTGTAATAGCAAGGGATAAATCAAACACATGTAACCTTTGATTTATTTACATTTGATCCATTTATTAAAATTTGTTTAATTTGATTGGTTTAATAAATTTAAGTTTAATTTGATTTATTATTGAAGTTTATTTATTAAATTCAATTTATTTTTATTTATTAATCTCTGAATTTTATTTTTATTTATTTTAATTGATTGATTTTATTTTATTTTATTTTTAATTAATTTATTTAATTCATTTAAGTTGAATTATTAAATTTGATTAAAAAGTTTAACTATTAAATCTTATTAATTCTTTCTAACTTTTATTTTAATTATTTATTTTTTATTTATTAAAACTTTATTTAAACTTTATTTATTTTATTTAAAATTAATTAATTTGTTTATGTTTATTTATTTAACTTCTTGTTATTTATTTATTTTTTTATGTACTTACTTATTTATGTTTATATCTTTATTATTATTTTTACTTATTATTCAAATTTAAATTTCTTTATTTATTTATTATCTATCATTCATCTATTGTATGGTTTGATAAAGTTTGACTTTTTATTTTTTATTTTTTATGATTTCAAAGGTTTATTATTTTTATTAATTTTTTAAAATTTATTTAAAATTGAATGCAATGTAGTTTATATTTTTATGATTTTTATTTATTTATCCATGATTTTATAAAATGTGCCGAAATAATTGATTTACTTAATTAGGGTAATTAGGCTATTTTTTTATTATTGCACCAAATATATTCCAATCAACTTAAAATTATCAAAAGAGGTCATGAAGGACCTAAAATGATGTTTAAAAGAGTTTGGGAATCATTTGATATTTTATTAATATTTTTATTTATTGTATTTATTTGATTATTAATTTTCTTTTATTTTTAATTAAATTTTAATTTGACATGTTATGATAGAAATTTTATTTTTCCTTTAAATTATTATTGATTTAAAATGTTATGCAATTTATATTGTAAATGAAATTCCCTTTTTTTTTTATTAAAACTCACTAATGGGCTTACGTGCTAAAACCAAAAAAAATTGATTACAAGTTCTTAAAAGGGACCTGTAGCTCGCAACTGCTCAAAAGAGCTACAAACTAAAATGAAAGAAAACCTAAGAACCCAAGGTCCCCATTAAGCACAAATAAAAAAATGCCTTGTAACAATCTAGGGTGGCCAGGAGCCAACACCCAAAAAGAGGAGATCCAAAGGATACACATTCAGCCCAATCATCTTGCAAAAAGAATTACCCTGCAAAATTATATAGACAACCAGGCTACCTGCAAAGGGATATAACTGCAAAGCCAAATGGTAAAGCCAAAAATAATGGAGACTATATGAAGTAGTCATAATAATGAACCAGCAAGAATAGGTATAATCATCTAACAAATGAATGAACCTCAACATATAATAGCAGCCATGATAAAGATAATAGAAGAAATTAATGTTCAGGCTATCACATTTAAAACCAAGATTACCCAAAATATAGTAGAGGCCATTATGCACAGTTAAATCACTAACGTCCCCAGACCACATAAGGACCAAACTAAAGTCTAGAACATCCAGAATAGTAATCTCAACAGCAAAATCCTGAAGGAACCATACGGAGGGGTAGCAGAAACCCATAATAGCCAAAGAGACCCAGGAGATAGAAAGACCATAATAGTAGACCAGAGCAAAAACCATCCAGCAGAAGAAAACTACAGCAGCATATCTCCTATAGCACAACTGCACAGTGGGGTAAAATAAAGAAAAGGACCAGAGGACAAAGCTGCCAAGTGAAGATAGCAGCACCATCAACACAAACAAAAAATTACAAGAAAATCATAAACCAAGATGCATCGGCTTAGGACAGATGACAGCAAGAAGAAAACCGGCCCCCTGGAGAGAATATAAGGTTATACTATTGCAATGATACCCACAAGAACAAAACAGGACCACATAACACCAAGAAATGCAAGCAAAGCACCAATCGTGAAAAACCAACAACAAAACAAACCTAGAATTCCTCTAAGGTATAGAATCAACAAAGTTAAACGAAGAATAATTATTGTGAACAATACCACAATGGCTATAGTCAGTCGAAAAAGGCCAGCTCATGGAAGTAATGTGTAATAAGCAATCATGGTGTAAGCCCAAATGCCGCTCAGAACTACTCCCAAACCAACCCAGCCACAACAAACCATTAAAGCCATAGTAGGTAATAACAGCCCACCAAACATTCCAGCAAAAAGAGGTACAGAGGAGACCATTCACTGCTAAGTTAAAGGGCTGCAAAAGAGAGGAAAAAAAATACAAATACTTCCACGTGATCGAAATCAACCTAGCAAGGACATAGCCACTAAAGAAATGCAAACCGGTACTGATAGAGGACCTAAGAGGTGACAGCTTCAAAGAACTTAAGGCAGAGACACCATAATTGCACCCCCCACAATCCAAAGCCAACAACTGAACAGTGCATTCTTCTCAAGTTCAGAAGGGAGATAGTTGAGCAGCAAGCAAGATTAATGTTAGCCAAACATTTAAAATCATTGCTAGCACTAACCCAGCCAAAACAATCAAACTGAAAAATAGATGGAAAATAAAAAAAAGTCATACCAGAGAAAGGGAAATGTCAGGCCCAGCCAGTAGAAATAACCAGAAAGCATACAGTTCAGTGGAACAGAAACAAAAACACAAGAGAAATACTACAAGGCAAAGTAGTAATAAAAACACGACACTCACACCAACAGGACGCTCACACCAATACGATTAGCATCTAACATAAGGAAGACCCATTTTATCTAGCTTAATAAGACCTTTTAGAGGAATAGGTAAATTATAATGGGTGAAATCCGTGAGATATACCAAGAGATAAGCAAAGCCTAAGGCCATTATGAATCGTAGAAAGCTCAGCATAGATAACAGAACACATTGTCAGAGGACCCGCAAAAAGCCATGATAGTGTCGCCAAGGAAATCCCTGATAATCACCACAACCACAATTAGACAATTTAACAGAGCCATCAGTGTTCAGTTTGAAAAAAGGAGTTTTAGGCTTAATAAAAAAAACAAACTTAGGATCATCAATAGCTTTATCACTAAGGAGAACAATGCCCAAATCCTGAGCCTCAAAAGAGAAGCCCCTAAAATTCTTGACCTCCAAGAGATTAGTAACAAAAAGCTTTCTCACATTATCTTTGATTTTACGAATAATGTCTAAGTGATTCATGCTTTGATTGTTAAAAATAGATTCATTTCTGGCAAGCCAAAGAAACAATAAAATGAGAGAAGGGATGATATTCTTAATGTGGCCTTTAGAATTGACATACCAATTGTTGAGTATAGCAGATATACTCATATTGCCATAGAAATAATTAGTTCTAAAGATATTATCAAAGTAAATCCAAACTTTAACAGTAATAGGACTAGAAATAAAGATATGATTCATATTCCCCACATGATAACAACATTAACATCGAGATGGTAAAGCATAACCTTTAGCCATTACGTTATCATCAGTAGAGATATACCTATGCATAATTATCCAGATGAAAACAACAATGGAAGAAGGGATGCTTTTATGCCAAATCATAGAGTACACCATAGATACAAGCTTCTTGATTCTAAAATAATTCCATGCATCTTTAGTACTAAAATAAACCGTATTGGAAATCTTAAACAATAAACAATCCTCAGTATTAACATTAATGGGAATATTCACAATATGAGAAATCACAGACTGAGGGGTAACAGCCGTAAGTTTATTAATATCCCAACTATTGTTAGAGATAAAACTATTAACTTTAATAGCCGAAGTTGAGTTAGTGTTAAGAAAAGAATTAATAGAATAGGGGCGTAACCAATGATCTTGCCAAAAAAAAGATGTTGCGTTGATCCAAACCCCATTGAATCAAAGGCTTAACTTCTCATTTTATGTTGCAAAGTCTCTTCCAAATCCTAGTATCACCCTTTTTGTAAAAACACATATTAGGATGTTTGCCAAAACAATACTTGAAAGCCATAAATTTAGCCCACAAGCTTTGCTTAGCATGAAAATTAAACAAAAGTTTGATAAAGAAAGCATGAGCCAAATCAATCATTCTTTTAGACCCCAAACCTCATTCCTCAAGCACCCCACCATCGTTAGTCCTAGATTACCAGAGCATTTTAGAATGATAAGAAGTACTACCGCAAAAAATTTGTTAAATGGTCTCTCCAACCCGTTGCAAATAGAAAGAGTAGGTTGAATGCAGTGAATAGTATAAATGGTTAAGGAGCACAAAACATTCTTGATAAGAGTAAGTCTCCCCCCAAAGGTCAACAAATTGAACTCCCAAGAAGCTAACTAATTATGAATAGAAGTATTAATGCCATCAAAAAGAAAAGACCTCTTCTTACCTTTATAAAAAGGAACCCCCAAATACTTAATAGGAAGAGAACAATGCATAAAGCCAGTGATAGTATTAATATTATTAATCCGATCTTGAGGAATATTCTTAGAAGTAATAAAACAACACTTATTAGTATTAATAAACAGACCACTACTATTTTTAAAATTCTCTAGAAATCTCATAAGAATATTAACCATGTTTAAGGAACCATTAGCAAATATAATAATATCGTCAGCAAAGCTTAAATGAGAAATATAAGACCACCCAAAGTCCTATAAAGAAATTTAGGGCGGGTATCATACAAGTTTTGATTGCCTTTGGACAGATACTCAGCATATATAATAAATAAAGTAGGAGATAGGGGATCACCCTATCTTAAGCCCTTAAAAGCTTGGAAAAAACTAGAGCTCTTACCATTAAAAATCACAAAGAAATAGCTACCTTGAATACAATTTTTAATGAGCTGAATGTAAGCCAAGTTAAAACCAAATAACAAAAGGATATTATACAAAAAGTTCCAGTTGATGTTATCCTAAGCTTTAGTAATATCCAACTTGAAGATAACATTCCCCCCTTCTCACCTTGGTATTAATATCATGAAGCAACTCTTGAGCAAGCAAAATGTTATCAGAGATAGCTCTACCTTTGACGAAATTGATCTAATAACAAGAAATAATAGAAGGAAGGAAAGGAGCAAGGCGACCCATTAAAATCTTAGAAATAAGCTTACTAAAGAAAGAGAAAAGACTAATTGGTCTAAAGTCATCCCAGTAATTTGTAGCAGGTTTCTTAGGGATCAAAATAATGGAAGTAGAAGCAAAATATTTTGGGATCAATTTGCCAGCAAAAAATCCAAAACTGCCTCATGAAAATCACCACTAATATTGTTCCAAGCTTTCTGAAAAAACATTGTAGTGAAGCCATCAGGACTGGCCACAGAATCATAGTTCATGGAATTAATGACATTCAAAATCCCTTAGCAGAAGGGGGATGGGTAATGGTTGCATTATCTTCCTCCCTAATAATAGCAGGGATTAGATGGGGAAGATGAATAGGATTAGGACTGAAATCGCTATTCATAATCTTTTTAAAATGATTTACAACAGAATTGGCAATATCGTCAGCATCCTCTAAGCTAGTACCATCGAAAAGAAGGATCGTATGGATAAAGTTTTTCATTCTCTTCTTATTCACTAAAGCATGAAAATATTTAGTGTTATTGTCACCTTCCACAAGATGCTTAGAAGCAGCTTTCTGTTTTCAAAAAGCCTCTTCTTGGGCTTAAAGTTTGAAAAGGCAATTTTTGGCATCATTGAGAAGTTTAAAGTCCTCATCACTAACTTGATATTGGCATCTATTCTTAATGAAATTCACATTAGCTACAACAACCAAAATATTAGAGAAGATATTTTTAAGGATATACTTATTCTACCAATTCACTTTAAACTTTAACCTTCTAGGTTTCAACCAAAGTCTATTCATGCCTTGTATAGAATCATCAGGATGCAGAGGAGCTTGCCAATTATCTTGAAACATAGTTAAGAAGGAATCATCTAAAAGCCATATATTTTAAAATCTAAAATTAGAAGGGGAGTTATAATGTTGCATCTTAATACTAATAAGAAGGGGGGAATGATCATGACAAGTTCTACTAAAATGTTCAGCATGAGTACGGTTATAGGAATCAATCCAGTGGTTATTAAAAGCACATGATCAAGACGTTGCCATAAATTCCCATAAGTCCAAGTGAAGCTATTACCAAAAAAAACCAATACCAATCAAATTACAATCCAAAATCATGTTATTAAATTCCTCCATAGACTGATAGATAGGGTTAGCTCCACCAAGTCTTTTAGAGGGGACAAAAAATAGTGTTAAAATCACCACCAACAATCCAATGAAGTGACACCATGGAATGGAAAGTAGAAATTTGGCCCAAAGGGTTTTTCTAATAAACCTAGAAGAAGAAGCATAAACAAAGGAAGCAAGACATTTGAATTGATGGAGATCAATATGACAATGATAGACTTGAGAAAAATCACCAATAAAATCAATAACCACAGGATCCTTCAAAAAGACCCAAATTCCTATTTTTTTAATTAAAACCCTCAGTGGGCTAATGTGTTACTTAAAAAGGTAAATTACAAAGTCCTTAAGGGGGACCTTTAGCTCAAAACTACTCAGAAGATCTAAAAAATAAAATAAAATAAAATCTAAGAGCCTAAGGTTTCCACTAAGCACAATACAAAAAAAAACTAGCAACATTCTAGGGAAGCTAAGAGCCAGCACCCTAAAAAAAGAAAGAAGATCCCATGAATAACCTTCAGCACATTCTTCCCACCAAAAGAAAAATTAATATTTGTTATAATGCTTCGAGCCAAAAAACATGCATGAAAAATAACCTACAAAACCAAGTGAAGCAACATAGCATTGCACAGATGATGAGCAAAAAAAAAAAAAAGCTTAATATAAATATAAAGACAGTGTAATAGACTATGGAGCCAATGGAAGGAGAGCTATATGGTAAAATAGTGACTGTGATGCTTAGAGACATAGGTTAACATGTAAGGAAAAAAATGCAAAGATCCATCCATAAGATAGAGGGAAGATCAACAAGCTAAAATAACATCCTAAAAAATAGAAGAGTAGCACACATTTGAGTTATGTGCCAAAATCGACCAGTCAAAAAACTAAAATAGATACCTTGATAATGCGGGTACAAAGCACAAATCTCATAGAAGTGCCCTGCCACTGCATAAAGGAAATCAACATCATCAATAACCATATAAAATTTAACCATATAATAAGGAAAATAGACATAGGGAAAGCAGTGAAACCAGAATGAAGCTCATATAAATAAACAATCTCCAAACTAGCCAAACAAATATGACAACAATAATAAAGGGGAGTCCAAAAAAACCCACAGCAACCCCCCCCCCCCCCCCCCCCCAAAAAAAAAAAAAAAACAAAAACAAAAACAAAAAGTAGACACAAAAATAAAGTCACATTTCCCAAACCCAAGACACCAATAATTGATAACAAAAAAGGATATCACATGGTGACCCATAAATAAATTTCTAATCACAAAAATATAACCCCAGCCAAACACCAAAAACAGGTAAAGAAAACCCATTAGAAAGGCTAGGATTAACGGAAATAAAATTTGAGGTGGTAAGGCAACACCAGCTCAGGTGTGTAATATCAATAAAATCATCAAGAATATAATCCAGTTGTGGTTCAAATCTATTCCAAAACTAAACCCAAACACTAGGGGCATACACGGTACAAGGGGATAGTATAAAACCAAAATAAATGGCATAGGGGTAAGCTAATTCTACACAATTTGTAGAGCACTAGGAGAGCCTCACCAAACAAAAAGCGACTGTAATTGAGAGTTAAACCAAAAGATAGAGCGCAACACCCTAAACTAATGCCAAACCACTTATAGATGCAAGAAAATAGGTGCCTAAAAAAGAGCAAGATAGCAGACCCATTACCTCTCATCCACCAATTAGTAAAGAAATACACAGGTACGAAGGCAAATTCCACATTCAACAAAACAACCTTCCCATAAAATAGTGGCAATAGATTAGATGAACAACAACTGAATATAATCAAAATCCAAAGAGTTATAATCATTAATGAGGTCAACCGAATTCAGATGACGAGACATGAAGCAAATCACATAAGGAAAGAAATAAAACTAAGGCAAAGCCCAACCATTAATACCTAGAGACACAATACAATCTTTAGGAATTTTCCTAGAAGATCCTAAGGATAGCCAAATCCAAAAGCAAACCAAAACCCATAAGGAGAAGCTAACCAGGAGGGAGTCCAGAAGAACCAAAAAGTCAACCCCAAAAAACCCATAGAAAGGGTTCAATAAAAAATCAAAACCAACACCAGAAACTATCCCACAGGGAGTGAAAAACAAGACAACAAAATAACAAAACACCAGACCTAGAGGCTAACATAGGGCAGACCAATTTTATCCAATCTAATGGGGCCTTTCAAAAAGAGAGGCAAATTAATATAAGAAAGATCAATGAGGTACTCCATACTACAACCATAACTGGCTAACCAATCAGCACACAAGTTACCATCCTTAAGGATATGAAAGATGCTAAAATTAAAAAAGAGCCAACAGCTTCTTAATGTCCTGAATAAGATAAAAATAGTCAGGGCTACAAACATTATTACTAGACTCCTTCAAATAATAGATACTATAGGTAGCATCTACCTCAATCCAGATATCAGTGATACCTAAAGACAGATATAATTTAAGACCATGTAGAATATCGGAGAGCTCAACATAAATAACAAAATAAACATGTGAAGGGCAAGCATAAGCCATGATAGTATTACCAAAAGAATATCTAATGATACCACCACAACCACAATCAGATCTTTTAATAGAACCATCAGTGTTCAGTTTAAACATATGCATGTTGGGTTTAATCGAATAATCCATCTTGGGCTCATCAATGGTGTTATTAGGAGGCAAGAAAATGCCCAAGTTCTTAGCCACAAAATAGCAACCTCGAAAAATCTTAATGCTTAAAAGGCTAACAGGAAAAAGATTAAGCACTTTATCTTTGTTTTTGTTTATAATAATACCATGGTTCTTGCTAATATTATTAAAAAAGATTCATTTCTAGCAATTCATAAAAATAATAAAATAAGATAAGGAATAACTTTCTTAATATGGCCTTTAGAGTTGGTAAACCAAAGATTAAGCATATCTGAAATGCTAATATTACCACAAAAAAGATTAGAACAAAAAAATCATCATAGTAAATCCAAACTTTGGCACAATAGGGCCAGATATAAAACAATGTTAAAACAACATTGACACTTAAAAGATAAAATGAAACATCAAGATATCAAATTATCTTTAGTTGGGATATACCTGTGTATAACTCTCCAAATGAAGAAAGCAATTATAGAGGGAATGCTTTGTGCCATATCATTGATAACATCAAAGAAATAGACTTCTTCATTCTAAAACCATTCCAAGCTTCTTTCAATTTAAAGTTACAAGTGCTAGAAAGCTTAAATAATAAGTAATCATCAAAATCTAAATTAACAGGAATATTCATAATAGAACTAATCATAGACTCAGGGATCACCTTCAATAATTTATTGCAATCCCAAGTACTACCAGAATAAAAGAACATACTTTAGCAGTAGAAGTAGAATTAGTATTGAGCAGATAATCAATGGAAGAAGAATTTAACTTACGATCTTGCCAAAAAAAATTATTACCCCAACCCAAACACCATTGGATTAAGTTCTCAGCCTCTCATTTAATATTAGCCAATGTCCTCCAGATCTTGAAATCACCCTTTTTATGAAAGCATATATTATGATGCATACCAATAAAATATTTAGAAGTCATAAAAGTACTCCACACACTTTGGTTAGCCCGAAATTGAAACCACAATTTAATAGAAAAAGCATGAGATAGATCAATCATCCTTTTATAGCCTAGACCACCCTCATAAAGCACCCCACAATAATTACTCCAAGTAGACCAGAGTAATTTGAGGCGGTTGGGGGTACCCCTCCAGAAAAACTTATTGAAAAGTCTCTCCAAACAAGTACAAACTGCAAGAGTGGGTTCGATAGTTTGGAGAATATATATAGGTAAAGTGAAAGTCAGAAATGCGCCAAGAGGGGGGGAGGGTGAATTGGTATTTTAAAAACTTTAAACCTAAACAGGAGTTCCAATTTTTTTTTTTTGCGTTTTTAAAATAACAATTTAATAAGTAGAATGCGGAAGCTAGTAGTTCATTCACAACAACGATATTGGTGACACAATTGCAAATTTCACAACACAAGATCAAAATTAAATGTTTCACCAAATAATTAAAAGCAGTAAATAAAATGCGTGAAAAGTAAAGAGCGATAAAAATGGAAAAAACACACCTGAGATTTTTATAGTGGTTCGGTCACTTGACCTACGTCCACTCCCCAGAGTCCTCCACTCTGGGATTTGCAATACTAAAAGTTGACTCTCTTTTTGCTCCCACAGCAGGGCGGAGAAGCCTTTACAAGACTCACTTTCACCTTCCCTGGTGTGGCGGAAAACCAAACGCTATGTCACCCTCCTGGTGATGGCAGTGGACCTTCTCCTTTTTCTCCCTCCTGGAGACGGCAGAGTACCTTGACGATGTTGATCTTGAAGCCTCTCTTCCCTAGAGAACTTTCCCAAGACTCCCCAAAGCCTCAAGAGGAGCAAAGCATGCAGCTAGCTTGGAGCCACCGTGTGATCCCCTCACGCTCCTTCTCCCTCACGCTCAAGCTCACCTTCACCTTCCTCTAACAAGCCCTAGATCTCTCCAAAGAAAACTTCTCCCTCAAGAGTACCTTCCTCTCTCAATGCCTCTCACAGCAGGAAGACAGACCAATGACCTTCAATTGAAAAATTAAAGTTATTTTTAAATCAGGCTTTAGAAAAACCTAAAAATTTTAACTTTTTTGTCTCTGTTCGTACAATATGATCAGTTCAAATACAGCTTCATACAGTACGAGCACAGACGAACAGTTCTCAAATTCTATAAATATTGTACTATACGATATGTATATTGTACAGGACGATCATGATGTTTTCAACTATTCGTACAGGACGATCTGTGGGACGATCCCTGGGACTAGCAAATTCGTCTCTGACTATCATCCAGCACTGCACTATTCGTACAGTACGATTAGTTCATTTCAGGCTATCGTCCAGTACGATATGAATATCATCCAGGACAAATAGAACAAAAAACCTTGGTTTCGTCTGGTACGATCAAAGGGATGAATAAAATCGTCTCTGACTATCGTACGGTACGATATAACATCGTACAATACGATCTAATTTAATTAAGAAACCAAAGTTTATTTCTTGATTACGGGAGATAATTTTGGTAAGTATTCAATTAATCGTAATCGTACAGTACGATCTGGATCGTACAGTACGAATAGTTCAAAAAATCAAAATTATAAACTTACCGAACTTATTCTGGAGGCTAGGGTTTTTTCAATTGATCCTCATCGTATAGTATGATTACTATCATACAGTATGATTATGTTACAAAACAAATCATCTGGAAATAGCCGTTATCCTGAGTATTAATGATCCATCGTATAGTATGATAAGTTAAAAATTTTTTTAAACATGAAACAAATCTCCCCCTGTGTGTGTGCATGGTTGCTCCTTTTACATACATGCTTTTGTGGTAGACTCAAGAAAATAAAAATTACAAGATTTTCAACATCCTATTCTACCCAGTTTGAGTCTCCAGCAACCTTGAGCAGTGTGTATCTGACCTGAAATGTTAGTGCTCATAGACAAAAATAAACATTTGTAATCTTAAGAAAGTCCATATAAATTCAGTAAGTATTAGTTGTCACCATCAAAATTAAGTGCTCGGGATCCTGGATTTCAACATAAAGAGCACAAAACACTTTTGATATGTGTAAGTCTACTACCATAAGTAAGCTGATTGAACTCCCAAGAAGAAAGCCTATTTTGGACAGTAGAAATCAAACCATAAAAAATAAAAGACTTCTTCTTGCTTTTGTAAAGAGGGACCCCCAAATATTTAATAGGTAGAAAACTATGTGTAAAACCATTTATATGTTTAATGTTATTGATTCGATCCTGAGGCAAATTTTTAGAAGTAATAAAATAACTCGTATTATTATTAAGAAAGAGACCACTTTTATTCTCAAAATTATGAATAATTCTCATAAGAACATTAAGCATATTCAAAGAGCCATTAGTAAAGATAATGATATCATCAGCAAAGCTTAAATGAGAAATAAGAAAATCACCCAAAGTCATATATGATAGATTGGGGTATTTATCATAAAGATTAGTAATGCCTCTAAACATGTAATCAGCCTCTATGATAAATAAAGCAGGAGAAAGGGGGTCACCTTATCTCAAACCCAGAGAAGACTTGAAAAAACCATTGCTTTTATAATTAACAATCACAAAAAACTAATAACCTTCAATAAAATTCTTAATGAAGTTAATATAAGGCAAGTTAAAACTAAATAACTGAAGAATGTTATAGAGAAAATTCTAGTTAATGTTATCATAGGCTTTAGCAACATCGAGTTTAAGAATAATGTACCCCCCTCGCACCTTGGTATAAGATCTTGAAGCAACTCTTGAGCAAGCAAGATGTTATCAGAAATGGCTCTTCCCTTGACAAAACTAGTTTGACAAGGGGAAACAAGTTGGGGAAGAAAAGAAGCTAAATGATTCTTTAAAATTTAGGAAATCCGTTTATTAAAAAAGAGTAAATACTTATAGGCAGGAAATCATCCCAGAAATTGGTAGTATTCTTCTTAGGAATAAGAACAATGGAAGTGGAAGCAAAAAAAATGGAGATAGGATTGCCTAGGGAGAAATCTATAACATCCTTAATTAATCCTCCCTAATAATATTTCAACCTTTTTGAAACATTTTAGTCATGAAACCTTACGGCCTTGCCATAGAATTAGGATTCATAGAATTGATGATGTCAAAGATCTCTTTGCAGGTGGGTGGCTGAATAAGGATCATATTGTCCTCTTCCCTGATAGTAGTAGGTATAAGTTCAGGAAATTTAAAAGAGTTAGTGTTAAAGCTTTTATTAAGCAAATTTTTAAAATGCTCCACAATCGAATTGGCAATATCCTTAGCATCCTCTAGAGTGGACCCATCAGGTAGAGAAATCTTGTGAATGTAATTCTTAGCTCTTCTTTTATTAACTAAGGCATAGAAATATTTAGTGTTATTTTCACCCTCAACAAGATGTTTAGAAGCTGCTTTTTGGGCTTATAGTTGAAAAAGAAAAGTTTTGGAGGCATTTAAAACTTAAAATTCTCAACAATAGGGTCATTTTGACAATAAGTATCCCTTAAATTCACCATCTCTTCAGTAGCTAAAATATTAGTGAAAACATTATTAAAAATGTGCTTTTTCCACTAATTAATTTTGAACTTCAAGCTTTTAAATTTCAGCCAAAACCTATTCATGCCTTGAGCAGAATTATCAAGATGCAAAGAAGCTCGCTAATTGTCATGAATAATACTTAAAAAAGAGCTATCTAACAACCACATATTTTGAAATCTAAAGATAGGAGGAGAGTGTTGCAATCCAGGATCCCTAGTATCTTATTTTGATGATGACAAATAATATTGACTAGATTACTAGGCTCTTCCTTGATAAATATAGATGTTATTATTTGTCTGTGAGCACTAATATTTCAGGTAAGATACATACTGCTCAAGACAGTTGGAGACTCAAGACTGGGTAGAATAGGGTGCAAAAGAATTTATATTTTTTATATTTTCTTTATATTTTATTTTTTTTAGTCTTCCACAAAAGAGTGTATGCGAATTGGGTGACCATGCACACACACATAGGGGGAGAGTTTCTTTTTTGAAGATTAAACTTTTTTAAAGAAAATTATGCTGTATAATTTTTAATCGTACTGTACGATCTGTCATCAACACTTAGGCTTAACGGCTAATTTTGGATAATTAGTTTGTGAACTAATCATACTGTACAACTATGATCATACTGTACGATTTATTTCCATCCAAGAAATATAGTGGCTAGCATAATTTAAGTAAGATTTTAAATTTGATCTTTGAACTGATTGTACTATACGATATTAATCATACTGTACAATTACTTGAAATCTTACCAAAATTATTCCCTATAATCAGGCAATTAAATCATGGTTTATTAATGACTGCCATTCGTACTGTATGATATTCATCATATTGTATGAACTATAGGGACGAAATTTGGTCGTCCCAGAGATCATACTAGACGAAACCACAATTTTTTGAACTATTCATCTCGAATGATATTTATATCATACAGGACAATGGATTGAGTTGAACTATTCATATTGTACGAAGTGTATAGTGCGAGATGGATTACAGAGATGATTTTTTATCATCCTATAAGTCATCCCGTATGAACAGTGAAAAATAAAATGATCATCCAGTACGATCTTCTGATCGTACGGTATGATGTGCTTAAAATTTGTGAATTGTTCTTCTACCTTTGTACTGGATGAAACTGATTTTGAACCGATCGTACTGTATGATATTGGATCATTCTGCATAAATAGTGACAGCTAAATTGAATGATTAGGATTTTCTGAAGCCAAATATAAAAATAAGTTTTTTTTATTCTTTTGAAGTGTGTGAAGGAGAGGAATGTCATAACTGAAGAAACTCTTGAGAGGGAGCTTTTCATGAAAACCAGGGTTTGTGAGAGGAAGGCGAAGGTGAGCTTTAGCGTGAGGGAGAAATGTGAGGGGATCACATGGTTGCTCTAAGCTAGCTGCACGCTTGCTGCTCTTGTTGCCTTGGTGAGTCTTGTGGGAGCTCCCTAGGGAAAGAGGCTTCTAGGTCTAAGTCCTTGAAGTTCTCTGCTTTCTCCAAGAGGGAGAAAAAGGGGAATGTCTACTGCCATCACTAGGAGGGTAACATAGCGTCTGGCTCTCCACCACACTGGGGAAGGTGAAAGTGAGTTTTATAAAGGCTTCTGCGCCTTACTGTGGGAGCAGAAGGAGAGTCAACTTTTAATAGTGCAACTCTCGGAGTGGAGGACTCCAGGGAGTGGACGTAGGTCATGGTTGACCGAACCACTATAAACATTTTTGGGGTTCTTTTTTCTATTTTTCATATTTTACTTTTCTTGCATTTAATTTTTACTATAACTGCTTGGTAAAGTTTGATTTTAATATTTCATTATGAGATTTAAAATTTTACCACCATTGTTGTAATTGTGAATGAATCATTAGCTTCTGCATTTGATTAGTTAAATCAATTTTTTAAAAAATTTAAAAAATCCTTTAAAAATTAGAACTCTTATTTAGGATTTGTTCTTTAAAATACCAATTCACCCCCCCTCTTGGTGCATCTTGTAATTTCAGAGAGATGCTTAAAACCAACTTGATACCAATCAGGAGAGGGGAGTGATCAGAGAGAGTTCTACTAAGATGCTCAATAATAGTGTCAGTGTAAATACAAACATTATTAAAATTGGCATGATCTAATCATTGCCACAAATTACCATGATTCCAAGTAAGAATATTACCAGAAAAAGCAACATCAACTAAGACAATCCAAGATCATGTTATTGAAATCATCCATAGACTAATAGATAGGATAAGCACCACCAATTCTTTTAGAGGAAGAAGCTATAGCGTTAAAATCCCAGCCGAAACTAACCAAGGTAAGGAAACCATGTTGTGAAAATTAAAAAGCTGGTCCCAAAGAATTCTTCGAGTAATTCTAGAAGTAGAAACATAAACAAAAGAAGCAAAATATTTTAAATTATAAAGCTAAAAACTATAATGAATTACTTGGGTGAAATCACCAATAACATCAATAAGATTAGGGTCCTTCCAAAACACCCAAATCTTGTTGGAAGCATTGCCTATGGTTAAAACACATAAAATGACTAGAAGGAAGCAACTTAACAATAGAGATTAACGATTCAAGCGAAATCAAAACAGAAATTTTATGAATTCTACACATATTTTTAACTCTCAACCTAGAAGAGGGGCATCTAATACCCCTAACATTCCTTATAAGAGACTAAAACATTAAAAGAGGTATTAACTGTAGTTTGAGATCAAGTACTCCTATGAGATTACAAAATAAGGTTTTTATATCTCTTAGCCTTCTTTCCTTGAACTTTAGTAAAACCATAAGACTTATCCTCTATACTATCATAATAATTATCATTCACCTAATCATTCAATCTATCATAATCAGTAACATTAGGATTAGAATTCAAACTATCATTTGGACAATTATCCGAGTCAATTTCTTGAATAAGTTCACCTTCTTCGACATTATCTTGTACATCAACAATAGGATAATTAGCTGCCAGATTAGGGAGTTCACCAAAACAAACACTAAGACATTGAAATTTAGTAATTCTTTTATTAAAACTACAAAGCATTTGAGATGAAGCAAGAGCATTATTATGTTCCAAATTGATCACCGCAATCTAATCATTTAAAGACAAAGTGGCACCAAGATTAGCATACAGAATAGAATTGTCCATTCCCTTAACATTTTCATTTTGTATAACATCATGTAAATTCTCCATCAAAGTAACATTTGGAATAGCAAGATGAAACCTGAGGTATGAACTTTGGAATAATAGGAATTGTATGGTTGATGGTACTAATGCTTCGGAGACTTCAAATGATTTGTAGAGAAAGGTTAAAGGTATAAGTTGCAAAGCTTCTTCTCCTAGTAATGATAATGCTTTTGTTAATGATAGTGCTAATAAGGTCTTGTTAATGAAGAGCATGATTTCATTTCAGTCAAAAATAAGAAAAATAAAAAAGTGAAAAACCAAAATGTGCAATCTCCTAGAAGCACGCATTCTCAAACTTTAAATAAATTGTATATTAATGATTAAGTCGATTATATGGAATGTTAGGGGCATTGGTTACCCTTCTTCTAGGATTAAAAATAGAAATTTATACCACATTCATAAGATTTATTTTCTTATTTTATTAGAATTTCTTATTTCTATTTCCAAGCTGGATGAGACTACTAGGATTCTTGGTTTTAAATATAATGTGGTGAATGTTTCTAACAAAATTTAGATTTTTTGGAAAGACCTTGTTAGCATTGATGTTATTGGTGATTTTACTCAAGTGTTACATTATAAAATATAGTTTATGTAGTTTAATTTTTATGCTTCCCTCATTTATGCTTCTTCTTCTCGTATTGTCAGAAAGGATCTTTGGAATCAGCTATCTGTGTTTAGTGACCTTATTAATTCTCCTTGGTTAGTTGGTGGTGATTTTAATACTATATCTAACCCCTATGAAAGGATTGGTGGGGTTAACCCTGTTTATCATGCAATGGATGACTTTAACAGTATGATGATGGATTATAATCTTATTAATAATTGCTTCACTGGTAATCCTTTTACTTGGAATCGTGGTAATATGTGGCAACATTTAGACCATGTTCTTTTTAATGATTTATGGATGAATTCTAGTAATAACACCTTTGTTAAGCATTTAAGTAAAAGTTTTTTCGATCATTCTCCTCTCCTGATTGGTATCAAATCTAGATAGTATTTCTTTCCTCATACTTTTAGATTTCAAAATATGTGGCTGTTAGATAACTCTTTTACTAATTTGGTCAAAGAGAATTGGGAGGCCCCTTTGCATCTTGACAATGATAGTGTTGGGATGAATAGACTATGGTTTAAACTCAAAAGGCTTAACTATAAACTTAGTTGGTGGAATAGAAATATTTTCAAAAACATTTTTACTAATATTATTCCTACTGAAGAGAAAGTTACTTCTTATGAGCTTATTTGTCAGAATAATCCTTCTGATGTTAATTTAGTTAATTTTAAAGAGGCTAAAATTTCTTTGTTTTAGCTTCAAGAGCAAGAGGAGATTTATTAGAAACAAAAATCCTCTTCTAAACATCTTATTGAAGGGGATAATAATACTAAATATTTTCATTAGTTGGTAAAAAAGAATAGAGCTAAAAGTTTTATTCATCAAATTGAGCTTCATGATGGGATCATTATTGAGGAGGAAGACGAGATTGCTAAGTCTGATGTTGATCATTTCTCTAAGTTATTTAATAAAAATTTTGAACCTCATCCGATTGATCAACTTGAGCTTATACCTAGCATCATTAATGAGGAGGATAACAATACTCTTACCCTTTTGCCTTCGACAGAGGAAGTCAAGAAAGTTGTTTTTGATATGTATGTTCATTCTGTGGCTGGCCCTGATGGTTTTACTACTAATTTTTTTCAAAAAGCATGGTATATTATTTGTGATGATTTATATGCTGCTATTTTAGATTTCTTTAATGGTTATTCTATTCCTAAGTTTTTTCTAGTACTTATATTGTGCTTATTCCCAAGAAAGTTGTTGTTAATAAGTGGGATGATTTTTGTCCTATTAGTATGTGTTCTTTCTTTAGTAAGCTCATATAAAAATTTTTTTGGATCGTTTATCCCCTTTGCTTTCTAAAATTATCTATCCTTGCTAAATGGGGTTTATTAAAATTTACTGATAACACCCTTTTGGCTCAAGAAAATATTTAAGACCTCGACCTTAAAGTGAGATGTGGTAACATGATTTTTAAATTAGATATTGCTAAAGCCTATGATAACATTAACTAGAAGTTTTTGTATCACATTCTACAGATTTTTTGTTTTAATTATAATTTCTTAGTTTGATCCATTACAGTATTGAGGGTTCTTATTTTTCCATTATTATCAATGGTAAAAGCAATGATTTTTTTAAATCCTCTCATGGTATCAGACAAGGTGATCCTCTCTCCTCTACTCTCGTCAATATTACTTTCAAATATTTTTCTATAGGTCTTACCCATATCTATGAAGCTCACCCTAACTTATGAAAGTTTGTTAGGGGTGTTAAACCCTAAAGAACCAGTCCCGAGGCTAACCAAGAGGGGGAGTGAATTGGTAGTTTTAAAAAAATTGTGAGCAAAAATGATTTTGAAAACCATTTTGAATGTTTTAAAATAATTACAATTTCGTGATGACGTGATTATGTTTAATAAAACGACACAATGACTTCAATCACACGATCATCAACAGAAAAGTAAAGTGCAAAAAAATAATCAGAAAGAACACACTAAATTTTATAATGGTTCGGTTAACTTGACCTATGTCCACTCCCCGGAGCCTCCCCTCTAGGTATTACACTAACACAAAGTGACTCTCTTTCTGCTTCCACATCAAGGCGGAGAATCCTTTACAAAACGCCTTTTCACCAACCTGGTGAGGCAGGGAACCCAAACTCCTTTTGCTTTCTCCTAAAGCAGGCAGAGAACCTTACCTCATTTTACTTCCTCCTGAAGCAGGCAGAGAACCTTGATCTTCTTACAGACAATCCCTCCTTCAGAGCACCAAGGGATAAGGGACGACGACTGGAGATGATGACTCAGATCCTTGCTTGGAGCAACCTTTGTGAACACCTCACAAACTCCCCCTCATAAGATCCTCTCTCTCTCTCTCTCCCAAGCTCTCCCTCTCTCTTAGGACTCTCTCAGAAAAGGATAGTGACAAAAGATCTCAACAGTAGAATGAAAGAGATCTTAAATAGAAGGGCTCAAAAATTACCCTAAATTTTAACTTGTTGTTAAAGATCGTCCAGGATGATCCTTAGATTTTCCTGTACGATTAGTGTAAATAAGCCCTTTTTGGCCTAAACGATCTGGTTCTTCTAGATGATTAGAAGATAAAATCCATTTTGATCGTTCGGGACATTCTGCAATCATCTTGGACGATTAATTCAAATTAGGAATATCATCTAAAAGACAGTTGGGGGCCTCCAGGATAACTTATGCTGGATGATCTCCAAATGACTTAATCATCCAGGATGATATCTCTATCGTCCTATTCGATTAGTTCTAAAATGCCAATATCATCTAGCACACAGTTCGAGTCGTCTAGGGCAACTTATGCTGGACGGCCTCAAAATGACTCGATCGTCTAGGATGATATAGCTATCATCTTGTATGATTAGTTTAAAATCACCAATATCATCCTGTAGACTGTTCGGGTCATCCAGGTGAAATGTATTGGACGATGTGGATTTCTAATTGATCATCCAGGATAATCTTACGATCATCCAGGATGATATGATCGATCCATCAGCCCTTAATTTCTTTATTTAATCACATGAATAATTTAGGCATGATTATAATGAATCATCCAGGATGATACACTTATCATCCAGGATGATTAGACCAAAATTCTAAAAATAAAAACTTGCCTAACTTAGTCTGGCGGCTGAGAATTTCTGATTTGAGTATATCATCCTATATAATGGGTGTATCGTCTAGGATGATCTGCTTAATCAGATCGACTTAACATAGCAGTCCTAATTAGGGTTTCTATTCTTAAAGGATCGTCTAGGATGATATTAACAAAATTTGAATAGAAACTCTAACTCCCTAAAACTCTCCCACTGAGTGTGTGTATGCAAGGTTACTTAGCTTGGGAATTCATTACATTACACTTGACTCAAGAAAGGTGAAAAATTATATTGAACCTGAAACACAAATAGACCGACTCGATCTTGAGCTAGCTTGAATTGTAATTGATCTTATGAACCTGAAAGATTAGGCACTCAAATAGAAACAGAAATATTTGATATCATCAAAATCATAACCCTTGAATTCAGATTTGTAACAATCTCCCTCTTTTTGATGATGGCAAACATTTGTTAGATAATTTCAAATTCAGTAAATGAATAAAAAGAAGAGCCTTGAAAACTAAGGAATGTAATTTCTATTAGCTAGAAAAACAGTACAAGAACACTGAATACTGATAACTTAAAAGTATAATGACACAGAATGCAACTAACAACCAAACTACTCCCCCTTTTGACATCTAAAAAAGGGAAAATAACACAATGAAACACATAAAAAATAATACAAGAACATCACGAAAACACATTAAAGCAATCAAACTAGTAAAAAGGGGGATCCCGATTAGATGGAGGAGGTGGTGGTGGTGGCTGAAATAGACTATGGATGGTGGTAAACTGTTCTCCAAACCAGGCCATATCCTATTCGTGTTGTTGCTGCTGCTGGGCTACGTAGGCATTGAAACAGTTCACATCCTCAGCGTGCTGCTGCTCCTGAGTAACCACGTAGGAGTCAAAGTGTGCCTCCCACTAGTCAAACCTATGCACCACATGATCTATCAGTGATTTTATATGGAGAGGAGCTGGTGCAGTAGGTTCAGGGGCAGCTTATTCCTCTTCTCCCTCAATATATGTACTGGGCACCATATGAAGTCGAGTACTGTGAAGAACATGGAAGGAGTTGTTGGAGTAGAAGTAAGGTTGGACATTTACTGGAACTGGATATTACAGATTATATTTTATTTCAAGAGCATAGGTAATGAGGTGTCCTAAGGCTAGGTTGGGACATCTCGTGTGGCCCGGATCCCTAATGCTAGTGAGGTGTTCAATATAGCAAAATAGGAGATCAATTATTGATATCACGATGGGCCATAATGTAATAGGTAGTCATGGAGAGCAAGGGGGTAATGTGGATGCGGTCTCCAGCCTTTGGAATGATAGAGGAGCGAAGGTTATGCTAGATTGTCTTAGCATCCTTGATTAAGAAAGAGCATGCATTATTGTGGTATGGGGCATTAGTGTTCCTAAGAAAGTAATTAGCGACACTCCAGTTAAAGTCAGGATCAGAGGACACAAGATGGAGCTTATCGTCAGTAATGGACAGTTGGAGAATATCATGAAAGTCTTGGGTGGTTAATTCTACAGAGCGGCAATTTACATAAGAACGGAGGGGGGTGTAAGAAGAATCGATGCGAAGATTCACAAGGAAAATATGGAGAAGCTCAGTGCTAAATGGAGAAGCGAGTGTAAGAATGAAAGTGAGGAAGATGTGAGCAAAAAGGTCGAGTATCAGATATGTGAGAATGAAAGGTTTGATAATTTTGGATTGAGTGATCCCTATATCAAGATAGCACTAGAAGGCAGCCTGATCGGCTGCATCAGGAAAGTAGGGATCAACATTCCCCTGGGAGAAACTAGCACCCTGTTACCTAGATCATTTTCCACCAGCCTTGAGAAGAGGATTGAGTAAGGATAGAAAAAAGGTGTGGTGAAACAATGGTGGAAAGCAACTGTTTAAATAGAAATCAGCCATATCATCTAGGACGATCGCAGGATCATCCAGGATGGAAAGAGCAATAATGGTATCTTGGATGATTGGTCAAAAAGGTGGTCAGATCATCCATGATGATCATATATCATCAAGGATGATTAGACACATTCGATCATCCTGAGGAGTCAGGCTGGACGACCATTGATGAAAAGTATCGTCCAGGATGATTTGGTGGATCATTCAGGATGATATATAATAAATAGATCATACGGGTCAAATTTGAATCTTCCAACTACTGTCATGTGGATCGTCCAAGATGATAATGTGTATCATCTAGGATGATCACCAATAATTGGTTTAGATCAGCCATTGGAACAAGATGGGGATGATTTGATCAGATCGTCCAAGATGATGTGAGGATCGTCCAGGATGATGTGAACAAAAGTGAAAAACTTAAGGATGAAGAGGAATGATCAAGGAACTCCAAAAAGTAAAAAAATCACAATTAATGCATAAAAAAAACAAAAACAAAAATAAATAAACATGAGAAAACAACAACAAAAATCAAAAAGGTTTTTTTAATCTATTTGCTCCAGTAACAAAAATCTGGATGACGACGCTTAAATCCAGAAAAGTTGGAAAATCGATTTTCATAACTCCTACCTCAGACACCTTGCATGTTTAAATTCCTTTCAAATAAAATTCTAATTTAGAAGAAAAGAAATTAGATTCAAAAAGAGATCCTTTCAAGCCTCGTTCCATAAAAATATCTAATAAAATAGTATTACAAAGTAAGGAATAAAAAATCATGATTTTTAATCTCAAGTTTTTGAAAATATTAAGTGGCGTATGGATTTTTTTAAGACTTTTAAAGATCTGAAAAGAAAGAAAGCTTATTTCCTTATGGGCTCTTTTTGTGTCTCTTTTTTTTTTCAATTTAATTGGCGCACTTTGCGCATCTTTTAATTTTTTGATACACTTTGTGTATGTTTCCAATTTTTGGTGGCATTGCGCATCTTTTCATTTTTGTCCCATTTTGTGCCTCTTTTTTTATTTCTTTTGTAAGCTTGCTTTCTTTCATAATCCTTAAATAATCTTAGTTGTAAAATTATCTTCCAGACATAAGAGAAGACAAACTCACTCTCTACAATAAGGAGGAGTAATTCACAGAACAAAATCATACTTCATATGATAACTATAATCACCTGATTAAGAAAAACATAACAATGATTCAAAGCTTTGAAAATACTATTCATATGAGGTAGATTACTATAGGAAGTTAGAGGAAAAGAAATAATCATCAATGTTTCTTCCCTTTAACAGATTCAGAGGAGTGAATCTCTACTTCCAGCTTCCAAACAAAAACAAGGAATAACTCTCAGTTGGAAATCTAGTTTATCAGTAATAGTGAGCAGTGATCTGATTCTGAAGAGAATAGACAGTAAATAAATAAAAAGAAGAAAGCCCATAAAAGGAAATAACCAAATCCAAGAAGCAAATTAAATAAATAAAAATCAATAGGAAAATAAGAAATCTAAAAAGAAATAGACAATCAAATCAAACAAAAGCCACAAGAAAAATAAAAAATAGAAACTTCAGAAATTAGTAATCATCAAATTCATGCATTTATGTCAATCACATCCAATCTGGTCTGTAAAATGCTGAATGAGTCAAAAGCCTGTGGTTTAGAAAAGATGTTAGCCAGTTGGTTTTCAGTTGCTACATGGTATAGCTCAATGTCCCCTTTTATAATATAGTCCCTAATGAAGAGATGCCTTATATCAATGTGTTTGGTTCTTGAATGTTGGATAAGATTCTTAGAGATGCAGATGACACTAGTGTTATCACATAGAACTGAAGTTGTGCCAACAGGTAATCCTAAATTCAAAATTTATTGCTTCAACCAAAGGACTTGGGCCATACAACTTTCTAAGGCAATGTACTCAGCTTCAGCAGTGGAAAGTGTAGTAGAGTTTTATTTTCTACTGGACCAGGAGACTAAGGACTGTCCTATGAATTGATAAGTTCAAGAAGTATTCTTTCTATCCACCCTACACCATATAAAATTAGAATCAGAATATTCGATAATCTCAAAAGAAGTGTTGTGTATAGGATACCAGATTCCTAAGTTTGGAGTCCCTAAGAGATATCTAAGAATTCTCTTAACTGCAGTTAGGTGGGATTCTTTAGGATCAGCTTGAAATCTAGCACAGAGACAAACACTAAATTTTATATCAGGTCGGCTAGCTATCATGTAAAGCAAAAGAACCAATGATTCCTCTGTACTTCTTTTGATCAATAGATTTTCCATTTGAATCTTTATCTAATTGAATAATAGAGCTCATGGGAGTGTTTATTGGCTTGGGTTTATCCATTTCATATTTCTTCAAGATGTTCTTAATGTACTTTAATTGATTGATAAAAGTTCCATCATCCATTAACCTTATGCTAAACCAAAAAAGTAGGACAATTCTCCCATCATACTCATCTCAAACTCCTTACTCATTATTTTAGAAAAATCATCTCATAACATTTAATCAGAAGATCCAAACAGTATATCATCAACATAGATCTGCATAATGAGTAAATTATCTCCTGCTTTTCTTAGAAAAAGTGTGGTTTCTACGCTCCTCTTAATAAACTCTCGTTCTAGTAGGAATATGCTAAGCCTCTCATATCAAGCTCTGGGTGCCTGTTTCAATCCATATAACGTCCTTTTTTAATTTGTAAATATGATTTAGATATTAGGAACTCTCAAAACCTGGGAGTTACTCTACAAAGACATCTTCTTTTATTACCCCATTTAAAAAGGCACTCTTGACATCCATTTGAATAAGCTTAAATCTCTTATAACAAGTAAAGGCTAGTAGCACTCTAATGGCTTCCAATCTAGCTACAGGGGCAAAGGTCTCCTCGAAATCAATCCCTTCTATTTGGTTGTACCCCTTAGCCACCAATCTTGCCTTATTCCTAACCACCACACCTGAATCATTCATTTTATTCTTAAAGACCTATTTGGTTCCCACTACACTTTGATTTTTAGGTCTTTCTACTAACTCCCAAACATCATTCCTCACAAATTGGTTAAGTTTTTCTTGCATAACTAAGATCCAAAATTCATCAGAAAGGGCTTGATTAATGTTGGTGGGTTCAGTCATTGAGATAAAGGGAGAATGATTTACTTCCTTCCTAAGTCTATGCCTAGTTCTAACACATTCAGAAGGGTCTCCTAAGATCGGTTCTTTAGGATGACTCGAAGAATATCTCCAATCTCTAAGAAAAGTGTATTGAGGTCCTTCCCTTTCCTCCAGATTTACATTTTCTACTCCTTGGGTAATCTCTCCTACCTCATCTTCTTCCTCAACTCTAGACTCCTTAGGATCAAATTCATCAAACACCACATGAGTAGTCTCCTCCACCACCAATGTCCTCTTGTTAAACATCCTAAAGGATTTTTCCACACTTAAATTTCCTAAGAACACTCCTTAATTAGATTTTGGGTCAATTTTTCTTAAGGATGATTTTCCATTGTTAAGAATGAAGACCTTACAGCAAAAAATATGGAGGTGGGACAGGTTTGGAGTTCTACCCTTAATGATCTCATAGGGTGTTTTATTTAGATTAGATCTAACATTCATCCTATTCAACACATAACAGGCTATATTCACCGCTTCTACCCAAAAGTATTTTGCAAGTGAATACTCAGTAAGCATGGCTCTAGCGGCTTCCACTAAAGTCCTGTTCTTTCTTTCAGCTGTCCCATTTTACTGAGGGGTCCTAGGAGCTGAAAAGTTGTGGCTAATCCCTTGCTCCTCACAAAAAGTTCCAAATCTCACATTTTCAAACTCTTCACCATGATCACCATGAATGGTCAAGATCTCACAACCTAACTTCTTCTTAATCCAAGTGGACAAAGTTTTAAATTCATTAAATGACTCAGTTTTGTGTGACAAAAATCTAATCCAAGTGAACCTTGAGTAGTCATCAACAATCACAAATCTATAGACTTTTCCCCCTAAGCCGGTAGTGCTAATGGGTCCAAACAAATCCATATGAAGGGCTTCTAAAGGTCTAGAGGTGCTAATATCCTTAATTGAGTTGAAAGAGGAATGGACTTGTTTCCATAGTTGATAGGCATCACATAGGTGGTCCTTAGTGAACTTAAGCTTAGGGACACCTCTAACTAAGTCCTTTAGGGTTACTCTTCTAAGGGATTTCATGCTAGCATGACATAACCTCCTATGCCACAGCTAAGACTCATCAGCAGCAATTTTTAAGCAAAATGAAGCAGCACATTCAATGTTATTTAAATCAAGTATGTATATATTGTTAATCCTCTTATTATGCAAAATAATGTTATTATTTAAGCTGATAATGCAAGTGTTTGCCAGGAACTTAATGCTGAACCCTTTATCACAGAGTTGACTGATGCTGAGCAGATTATGTTTCAATCCATCTATAAGCAAAATATTTTCAATCAAAAGGTTCTTGGAGTTTCTGATTATACCCACGCCCACCACTTTCCTGGTGGTGTTGTCTCTAAGAGTGACCTTGCCTCCATCCCTGGCCTCCAGCGAAATGAATTGATTTACATCTCCAGTCATATATCATGAGCATCCACTGTCTAGGTACTATATGCTCGCATGACGTCTTGTGTGAGAGCACACCTACAAAATCATCAAATGTTAGATTTAGGAACCCAAACAAGTTTGGGTTCCTTCTTATAAAAAGAAGAATGCAGTGCATGTGTGTTATGCTATGAATCATGCATTTTGGGCCTCTACACCCAATGTGTACTATGGTGAACAGTGCAAGTGTGGGAGATGTGTCCTAACATGCCAAAAGGAAAACATCTAATGCTAGGAAAAGGGTTAACTAATCTATGTGGGTGATAGTGCCTCTTCCTAGGTTTGAATGATGTATGTTTTGATGATTCTGAATTAACTTCTTTAAGTGATGGAGGTTTATAAAATTGTGCAAATGTAGGAGGTGTTTCATTATTCTCAAATGCACTATTTTTTACACTTAGGAATTCATTTTTTTAAGACTTGTAATTTCAAATTTCAATGCGTGCTCACTATTATCCAAATCTAATGCCATGTTATCTAGTTTTTTAAATACTTTTTCTAAATCAGCATGCGATATTTTCAAAGAATCATGCTCAATAATTAATTTAGAATACTTTTTGTTTAATTCATCAAATTCATCCAGTAATGACATATGATTGCTATCAAGTGTAGACTGATCTTTAAGTAAAACTTCATGCTCTTTTTGCAGGTTCAGGAGTTCCAATTTTAGGCTAGCATGCATTTTCTTAAGTTTCATATATAATGAATGTATTTTTTAGAAACATCAAGTAATTGATCGTAGGTTAATTCACATACCTCTTCTTGGTCAGACTGACCATGATGTTGATTCGCCATCAAACACAAGTTTGTAGTCTCCTCTTCAGCTTCAGTCTCAGAGGAGTCAGATGCAAAATCTGCCCAGAAAGCCTTTTGAATCCTTTTCTTGTCCTTGCTGAACTTGGATTTTTCCTCACCCTTCTCCTTGCTTGGGTAAGCCTTAAGTGAAGGTTAATCAGCTTTTATTTGTCTTAGCTTCCTGCATTAAAAATAAACTGTATCAGAAGAAACTTTAGAATTTTTGCTAGACTTACCTTTGTTTCATTTCTGATAGTTCTTGTGTTTATTCTTTAGAAAGCTCTTGAATTGTCTAGTGATTAAGGCAACATCATCACTTTCAGACCCAAAAGAATCAATCTCTGTATCATTGGTCTTCAGCGCCATAGTTTTCTCTTTCTTCTTCTCTCCTACATAAAGTTGCCTCTGTTCACTCCTTGTTCGTAAGCAATTAGTGATCAAAGTAAGTTATCAATAGAATAATAGTTTAAATCCTTGGATTCAATGATAGTAGTTATCTTGGCATCATAGGAAGAGGAAAAAATATCTCAATATTTTGTTAACTTTTTCATAATTGATGAGTTCTCTTCCTAAGGCATATAGGGAGGTACAATTTATGTGAACCTAGTGTACATTTTAGATATCGACTCACTAAGTTTCATATGAAAGAGTTTATAGTCGTGAATCAAGATATTTAACCTAGACTATTTTACTTCAGTTGTGCCCTCATAAGTGTTACACAATCTATCCCAGATCCCTTTACCAGTCGTGCAAGTAGAGACACACATGTAATCCTTAGATTTTAAATCACAGAAAAAATAGTTAAAGTATTTTGCATTTAGTTGTGCTAAGTCATGATCATCAAATGTCCATTTAGTAAAAGGAAGTTTAATTTTATTACCATCAACTATTCTAAATGGTGCAGAGTATCCATCTTTAACAAGCATCTACATGCGATAATCTATAGATTATAAAAATATGGACATATGAGTTTTCCAAAAATCAAAAGGTATGCTATCAAACAAGGGTGGTCGAATAATGTAATATCCTTATGCAGTGTTTCTATTACCAAAGTTAGCCATGGATCAAATTCAAAAGTTTTTCAAAACTTGATTTTATGAATCTGACTCTGATATCACTTGAAAGTTTGTAAGGGGTGTTAAACTCGAAAGAATAAGAACTAAGGCTAACCAAGAGGGGGGTGAATTGGTAGTTTTAAAAAATTCACAAGCAAAAATGATTTTGAAAACCTTTTTGAATATTTTAAAATAATTACAACTTCACGATGATGTGATTATGTTTAATGAAACAACACAATAACTTCAATCACACGATCATCAATAGAAAAGTAAAGTGCAAAAAATAATCAGAAAGAACACACCAGATTTTATAGTAGTTCGGTCAACTTGACCTATGTCCACTCCCCAAAGCCTCCCATCCAGGTATTGCACTAACACAAAGTGACTCTCCTTCTGCTCTCATAGCAAGGCGGAGAAACTTTTACAAAACTCCTTTTCACCAACCCGGTGAGATAGAGAACCTGGACTCCTTTTGCTTCCTCCTGAAGCAGACAGGGAACCTTACCTCATTTCGCTTCCTCCTGAAGCAAGCAGAGAACCTTAATCTTCTTACAGATAATCCCTCCTTTAGAGTAGCAAGGGATTAGGGATGATGGCTAGAGATGATGACTTAGGTTCTTGCTTGGAGCAACCTTTGTGAATACCTCACAAACTTCCCCTCATAAGATCCTCTCTCTCTGTCTCCCAAGCTCTCCCTCTCTCTCAAGACTCTCTTAGGAAAGGATAATAACAAAGGATCTTAACAGAAGAACCAAAGAGATCTTAAATAGAAGGGCTCAAAAATTGCCCTAAATTTTAACTTACCATCAAAGATCATCCAGGATGATCCTTAGATCATCTTATATGATTAGTGTAAATAATCCCCTTTTGGCCTGGACGATCTGGTTCTTCTGGATGATTAGAAGACAAAATCTATTCTGATCATCCGGGATGATTCTACGATCATCTTAGATGATTAGTTCAAATTAGGAATTTCGTCCAGAAGATAGTTCGAGGCATCCAGGAGAACTTATGTTGGACGATATCTAAATGAGTTGATCGTCCAGGATGATATCTCTATCGTCCTATATGATTAGTTCAAAAATTCCAATATCTTCTAGCACACAGTTCGAGTCATCCAGAATAACTTACGCTGGACGGTCTCAAAAATGACTTGATCGACCAGGATGATATAGCTATCGTCCTGTACGATTAATTCAAAATTGCCAATATCATCTTGCACACTATTCAGGTCATCCAGGTGAAATGCATTAGACAATGAGGATTTCTAATTGATCATCCAGGACAATCTTGCAATCATCTAGGATGATATTATTAATTTATCAGCCCTTAATTTCTTTTCTTAATCACTTGACTAATTTAGACTTGATTGTAATGGATCATCCAGGATAATACATGTATCATCCAGGACAATTAGACCAAAATTCTAAAAATAAAAACTTGCCTAACTTAGTCTGGCGTCTGAGAATTTTTGAATTTAGCATATCATCCTGTACGATGGGTGTATCATCCAGGATGATCTGCTTAATCAGACTGACTAAACATGGCTGCCATAATTAGAGTTTCTATTCTCAAAGGATCGTCTAGGATAATATTAACAAAATTTGAATCGAAACTCTAACTCCCTAAAACTCTCCCCCTGAGTGTGTGTGTGCAAGGTTACTTAGCTTGAGGATCCCTTACATTACACTTGACTCAAGAAAGATGAAAAATTACATTGAACCTAAAACACAAACTGACTGACTTGATCTTAAGCTGGCTGGAATTGTAATTGATCTTGTGAACCTGAAAGATTAGACACTCAAATGGAAACAGAAATGTTTTCTATCATCAAAATCATAACCCTTGAATTTAGATTTGTGACAACTTGTATTTTAGAACTTCAGTGGGTTTTCCTATCTCCCATTTATGCTTTGTTGATGATGTTATTATTTTTTTGCAATGGCTTTATCAATATGGTTAGTATGTTTATTACATTCTTGAATAATTTTAAGTTGTTTAGTGGTTTAAACCTTAATAGAAATAAATGTTATTTTATCACCCCTAAGAATTTGCCTGGTGGTCTCATTATTGCTATTAAAGGTATTACTGGTTTTATGCAAGGTTTCCTTTCTTTAAAATATCTAGGTGTTCCTCTTTTTAAAGGTCGTAAAAGATCATTTATTTTTGATGATTTGATCACTACTATGTAGAATAAACTTAAATCTTGGGAATTTAATTTCCTTAGCATTGGTGGTAGATTGGTGTTGATTAAAAGTGTTCTTTGCTCCCTTCATGTTTATATATTTCAAACTATTCAGCCTACTTTTGTGGTTTGTGATAGAATGGAAAAATTAATCAATAAGTTTTTCTGGAAAGGCAAGAGTGGTAATTCTAAAATCCTCTGGTCATCTTGGAATAAGTGATGTGGTACTTTGGAGGAAAGTGGTTTGGGGTGCAAGAACATGGCAGATTTAGCTAATGCCTTTTCCTATAAATTTTGGTATAACGTTTATGCTAAAACTTGTCTTAAATCTAAGTTTATGACATATAAGTATTGTGTTGGCAATCATCCAACCATTTGTACTTATAAAATGGGAGATTCAAGGGTTTGGAAAAGACTTTGCAGTATTAAATGGGAAGCAGAACCTTATATTCGTTGGGGTATTGGCTGTGCTAATCTATTTTTTTGGTAGGATAAGTGGTTGAATCAAACTTCTATTGATCATATGCTCCATTTGGTGTCTACCTCTACTATCAAGGTTAACTGTTTTATTACTCATAATTGTTGGGATATTCTAAAATTATTTCAAGTTATTTCTATGTCCATTATTAATTAGATCTTACAAATTCCTTTAAATAATGATGCTGAAGATCTTTTGTTGTGCAATATGGCTAGCAATGGCATCTTTAGTATAAAGAAGGCCTAGAATACTTCTAGAAATAAACATGCTTCTTCTAAAGTTTTTACTATGTTATGGAAAAAAATGCATTCCCACTTCTATTGCTACTTTTATTTGGAGAGTCATGTAATTATATTCCCATGGATGAGATTTTAATTAAACATGGTTTTATTTTGGCTTCCAAGTGCCAATGTTGTTATCATGTTGAGAATATGCATCATGTTTTTATTTCTGGGCCTATTTCTACTAAAGTTTGGATTCATTTTAAGGATATTTTTAAACTTAATTATTTTAAGGGTAATATTTCTATTAAGAAAATCCTCCATATTTGGTTCACTAACGTGAGAGGTCATATTGTCAACCTTATTCCTCCCTTATTATCTAGTACCTCTGGATCAGTAGGAATAACTCTCTTTTTAACAATATCACTATGAATCATGACCAAATTATTAGAAATGTTAAAGATAAATTTTGTAGGTTGTTTAATGTTAATCTTCTGAGCTCTAAGAATTTTAAAGGTTATTTCCATGTTGCTAAGGAGTTTGATATTGTCCTTCATTATAAGGTTATCAATAAGGTGTATGAATTGATTTATTGGATCAAACCTCCTCAAAACATGTTCAAATTAAATATTGATGGTTTGGTTAAAGGGAAGACGTGTGGCTGTGGTGATATTATTAGAGATTCTAATGATAGTTTTGTTGTTGCTTTTCCTAGTACTCTTCCCGCTTGCTCTATTATTTTCTCTGAACTTTCTGCTATCTTGTTTGGATTGAAATTATGTCTTTCCCTAGGCTTGGTTAATATTTGGATTGAACTTGATGCATACACATGCTATTTTGCGTCAAAGATAATGATGAGAAGATTTGTAGTCTTGAATTTTTCTATCTTATTAGAGAAATTAAACAACTTTTAATTTTCTTTAATGTCAAGTTGACTCATATTCATAGAGAAGGCAATGCTTATGCCGTCTGGTTAGCTAATCATGGTTCTAACCTCTAATTTCTTACTGAGTTTTGTTATAATCAGCTCCCTTCCTTTGTTAAAGGCATCAATAGATTAGATAAACTTGGTTTTTCTTATGTTAGAAATTAATGTTTATTTTTGCTAGGTCAGTTTTTGGCCTTTTAGTTTTTCTGTTACTATGTTTAGTTTAGATGGTTGTTTCTAGGTGGTGTATACTAAGAATGCTATCTATCTAATTCTTCCCATGGTTTATGACATTGGGCCGTGTTTTGATGAGAATGTTTTTTGCTATAAATTTTAGCCTTTATATCAAGTGCTACTTCTCTTTTGTTTCCTTTATTATGGACGGGAATGAGTATTGTAATCTGTTGCCTCTCCAGATTGTAGTTTTTATGATATGCGAGATTCTTATTTTTTATCTTAATATGGCTTGTAATATTTTTAGATGGATAATTTCATTCCATCATTGGTTTGGAAAGTGGTCTAACAGTATTCTTGACTTACATTTCGATGCTAATTGTTGGGATTGGCCTGTTTTGAGCAATGATTGGAGAAATAATTATGTTGTTCATTACTGTATGTGATGCTCGTCTACTCCCTGGGTTAATTCGATTCAGCTATTTGTCAGTTTTCTTTTCTATCATTTTTGGTGGGTTAATTCATCTGTGCTCTATGCGTGGCTTTTCTATTATATCTTAGTGTTATTTTATTTTTAGCTTGTGGAGTTTAAGGCTTTGGTTCAGCTTATCATGAGCTTTTATTGGGGTCTTCGAGTGAAGGTTTGTGGCTGTGTGCTACTTCTATCTTCCTTCAAGTGTGTGTCCTTCTATTCCAGTGACACTTTCCTATGCTGGATCTTTGTGAGCCTAGGTGGGTTTGGGAGTAGATTGGAGTGGCACTTAGGTGTTGTTCATGGTAGCATTACAGATACTACACACCTGAGCTTGTATGGCCGATTTTAAGTTTGTTTCCTTTTTTATCCTTGGTGGTTTTATTTTAGGTTGGATTTATGGAGAATTAAAACCTGGAATGTTTGGATCATTTGGATGGGGAGACCTTTTGTACGGCAGACAAAGTTTTGTATCTTTTCATCTTTTTTCATTAATTTCTATAGTGATCTAGCCCTTTTTGTTGTAATGTTGTTTTGGTTTGTTACTGTGTTTATGTTTGGTTTCAATTACATCATGATTTACAAGTGGATGCTTATTTGGAGTTATTTCTTTAGGTCCTTTTGGCCTATTACTTTACAGCTCTTCATGATTACAAATATGTTTATTAATAGCCATGGGATCTTGGTTTCTGATTACTGACAGCTTCCTGATGCTTTTAATTGGTTTGGCATCCCTTCTTGTGATGAGATGGGGTATGGTGAAGAGATATCTCTTGTTCCTTTTTTGTTGGGGATTTAATGAGTTTAGTTTAATTGACAATGTTATTTCTTGTTATTACACTTTTCTTCTTGTTGTTTCTTGGTTTTGCAGGACAATTTAAATGCTATCATTTTGCCTAAAGGTTTTTTTCAGAGAAAGACCATGCTTCAAGATTATCCTTTTATCTCTTCTCTTTGGAGTGTGGTCTACTTGTCCCAATTTAGAATGTTCCTAGGATATTTTTTACCTATGCTTAATAGAGGCCTTGAGCTCGTAGGATCTTTTTTGCCTTTTTTGTAGCTTTTTGGAGCAGTAGTGTGCTCGAGGTCCCTTTTAAGGACCTTGTATTTTATATTTTAATTAATGCGTACGCCCCTCCTGCGGGTTTCCAAAACAAATTAGAATAATTTTAAAAAAGACCCAAATTCCTTTTTTTTTAAATTAAAACCCTTAGAGGGTCCTATGTGTTCCATAAAAAAAGTAGTACAAGTTCTTAAGAGGGATTTCGAGCTCGCTAATGCTCACAAGAGCTAAATTAAAAAAGAAAAGAAAACCTAGAGCTCAAAATCTCCTCTAAGTACAAGTCACAAAAAAACCTATGAGAAATTCTAGGATGGCCAGATGCCAAAACCCAAAATTAGGAGATTCACCATAGAGCTTTCAGCACAATCATCCTGCAAAAATTGAGAACCTACCATAGCCAGATGCATATCCAAGATCTATAACAAAAAAGAACCTGCAAAGGCAGCTATGAATGACCCAACAAAACATAATAATAGATAGCATTAGTTAATAGATAATAATAACCACATAAGCAGTTAGAAAAGTGCCCCTCCATCAATAAATCAATGAACTTGCATCCATACCAGACAGGATAGAGCAATAACAAAATAAAAGAAAAAACCTATAGGCACCTAACCCAGAACCAACAGGCTTCAAAACATAAGAAAGAAAGCTAACACAAGAAACCATACTATAATTCATAATAGAATAAAGGAATTCAATCAAATGAACCTAATAAATATTTAGAGATTACATATGGAGAGGAGTATCAACAATAGAGGAAAAAATAAAGCTACATAAGGTAAAAGCATTAGATGAGAGATCCTTCCAGCAAAATAGGAACCGATCAAACAAACACTAATAGTCTGGCAACACCCAAATGAGACCACCATTCCCACAACCAGTATAAGGGATAATACAATAGACTAAAAGGCCACTAAAAGGAATATTATACAACCAATTAACAGTGTTATAATGAGCAAAAAAATTGAACATAGAAACAGCTTTATGCATACCCTTAGGGAGGTGAAAAAGAGAAAATAGAGGAATAGTAATCAAAATCACCTTGTTGAGTTCTGTGACTGTGCCGAAATAAGGCATAACGTTTGAATGAATCCCATAAAAATCCTAAAACTCAGTGAAATAATAGTCCCTATGAAGGTACAGAGCAAAAAAAAAAAATTGCCAAAGCATGCAAGAAAACCTCAAAGAAGATCACCATCCACAAGCACCCAAAATACTAAACCTGAGACAAATTGAAACCAAACCAGCATAGGAAAAATCACTGGAGTCAACCCTTAAATAAAGAAAAGGCTTCGCAACACTCCAACAAAAATAACAGACCCAGCACGCAGAACTGGCAACCAACCCAACAATTCCACATCTAGGGACCCCCCATGTCATATCAGAGTGAACCAGAAACCCAGTTATAATGTACCTAGGGACCCCCAGTTAAAATCCAAGAGAAACAAGAAAAAATTACCATGGGTAAGACTCATAAAGAACCAATAATTGATACCACCAATAATAGAGCTTCACAAATTAATTAAACGAACAAAAAAAGCATCACTCCTACTAATCATTAAAGCCAAAACATTGGTTATGATACCCCAGTTCACAAAAAAAAACCCAAAAAACCACTAGAACATGAGAAAAGGATGAAATGAATAGCAGTTAAGCATCATTTCAAGCATCAAAAAATTATAATAACTACTTAGAATAACCCAGTCTATACCACCATTAACTACAATAGCTGAGAGGTGAAGATTAATAGGACAATAATAATTCAAATTATAACAGAATGATGCCAAAAACCAACAGAAGAAACATAAAATAGGTAGCCACAAGGCCAAATACAAAGCAAATAATTATAAATTAGCATAAGGCAAACCAAATTTATCTAATCGAATAAGGCATTCTAGGTATTGAGGCAGATCATTATAGGTTATATCCAAAAAAACTCAAGATTACAACCATAATTGGCCAGCCAATCTGCATAAGTCTTACCTTCCCTATGAATGTGAGATATGGTGGAATTAAAAATAACCTAGCAGCTACTTGGTTTCCCTTTTAAGATAGAAAAGATCACGATTGCAAATATTATTATCACTCCTTAAGACAATGAAGGCTATAAGTAGCATCCACCTAAATCCAAATGTTAGTAATACCAAGGAAAAAAACATTACTTAAGACAAAACAAAATGGTAGAGAGCTCAACAAAAATAACGAAGCACCTATGTAACGGGCCAACATAAGCCATAATGGTATTACCCACATAATCTCTAATGATGCCACCACAGCAACAACCAGTATAATTAATAGAACCATCAGCAGCATTAAGTTTAAAAGTATGCTGATTGGGTTTAGTCCAGTACACTAACTTGGGATCATCAACAATATGCTTGGTATGAAGAGAAATGTCCAAATTCTGAGCCATAAAAGAGCAACCTTTAAAGCTTTTTGTGGTCAAAATATTAGCAGAGAAAAGATTCAACACTTTATCTTTAATTTTACTAATAATGTGCCAATGATTCATGTAAATATTATTAAAAAAGAATTATTTTTAGCAAGCCATAAGTACCACACAATAAGAGAGGTAATCACATTCTTAATATGACCTTTAGAATTAATAAAACAGTTGATGAGCATATCAAAAATACTAATATTACTACAAAAATGATTAGTTCTAAAAATCTCATCAAAATAAGTCCACACTTTTGCACCAATAGGATAAGAAATAAAAACATGATGCATATTTTCAATATGGAAATAACATTGACTTTTTGATGGCTAGAAAAAACCTCTACTCAACAAATTATCATCAGTGGGAACATACTTGTGAATAAATCTCCAAATAAAAATAGCAATGGTAGTAGGGATAATTTTATGCCATATTATAGTGGAAATAATAGAAACAATTTTTCTAATTCTAAAAGAATTCCAAGCTTCTTTCAATTTGAAATGGCCAGTGTTAGAAAGTTTAAATAATAAGCAATCATTAGTCTCAACATTAATGGGAAAGTTTAAGATAAGATTAACAACAGACTCAGGAACCATCTTAGCTAATTTAATATAATCCCAAGTATTGTGAACAATGAAAAGGCTCACTTTAATAGCAGAAGTAGAAAAAGTCTTGAGCAAAGAATCAATGGAATAAGAACCTAAATAATGATCTTTCTAGAAAAAATGTTACCACAACCTAAGCCCCATTGGATTTGGTTCTCAGCTTCACATTTAATGCTGCATAATCTCTTCCATGCCTTAGAATCACCATTGTTATTGGAACACATAGTAGGGTGCTTACCAACATAATATTTAGTAGTCATAAACTTAACCCAAAGGATTCATTTAGCACAAAAATAACTTAATAGAAAAAACATGAGATAAGTCATTCAACCTTTCACACCCCAAACCACCCTCCTCCAGGACCCCACAATGCATACACCAGAAGACCAAAGAATCTTAGAGTAATTGGAGGTACCCCTCTAGAAAAACTTATTGAACATTCTCTATTGACAGTTACAAACCGCAAGAGTAGGTTGATTTATTTGAAAAATGTAGATAGCTAAGGAGCAAATAACTATCCTTATAAAGATAAGTCTCCACCAAAACATAACATACTAAATTCCTAAGAGGAAAAACATTTTTTCATAAAAGAAATAGGATTATCAAATAGAAAAGATTTCTACCTGCCTTTAAAAAGAGGAACACCCAAATACTTAATAGGTAAGGAAGTATGCATAAAACTAGTAAAACCTTTAATAGAAATAATGCAGTCATGAGTCACCATTTTGGAAACAATAAGGCAACTCTTGTTATTATTAATAAGAAGACCACTAGACTTCTCAAATTTATGTAAAAATCTCATCAGAACATTAATCATATTAAAAGAACCATTAGCAAATATTATTAAATTATTAGCAAGATTAAGTGGGATATAACAAAACGACCCAAAGATTTATAGTTCATATTAGAATGGCTTTCATAAAGATTAACAAGGCCTCTAAAAAGATACTCAGCATGTATGATAAATAAGGTAGGAGAAATGGGATCTCCTTGTCTTAACCCTTGAGATGACTTAAATAAGCCATAACTTTTACCATTAACAGTGATGGAGAAAAAACACCCTTCAATGAAATTTCTAATGAGCTTAATAAATGCCCCATTAAAATTAAATAAGTGCATAACGTGATCGAGAAACTTCCAGTTAATGTTATTATAGGCTTTAGCAATACCCAGTTTCAAAATGATGTTCCCCCTCTAACCTTAGTATCAAGATCATGAAGTAACTCTTGGGCAAGTAAAACATTATCAAAAATAGCTCTCCCCTTAACGAAACTAGTTTGAAAAGAAGAAATAAACTTTGGTAAAAGAGAAGATAAATGACTCATTAAAATTTTAGAAAAAAGCTTACTGAAAAAAGAGCATAGACTAATAGGCCGATAGTCATCCCAATTATTAGTAACATGCTTCTTAGGTATAAGAACAATGGATGCGAAAGCAAGTAATAAGATAAATAAATAAATTTTTTATTTTTGATTTTGTAGAAAAATGAATTGAAAATACTTTTCTTCTTTTTTATTTTCAGATTTTTATTTTATTTTCTTTTCTAACCAAAATAAATTCCAAAATAATCTTAATATCCACATACCATAATAATTTTAATTTTTAACTCAAATTTGCGAGAAATAAAAACATGCAAGAAAATAAAATTAAATTTTGGTAAAAAAATAAGAACAAGCATACCATAAATTTATAGTGATTCGATCAACATTGACCTATGTCCACTCCCCGGAGTCCACCATTTCGGGTATTGCATTAAACATTTAGTGTCTCTCCTTTTCCCCCCACATTAAGGTGGAGAAGCTCTTATAAAAATTATTTCCACCAATTCGGTGCAACAGAGTAGCTGAATCCCTTTCACCAATGGTGCGACAGAGTAGCTGAATCCCTTTTTGGTGGCCCTTTGACTCCAAGAGGTTTTTCCTGGAGTTCCCCTCAAGTAAAGATTTGACTCATGGAGGAAGAAGATGGATGTTGGCCAGAGAAACCATGTGTAGACTCTCTCTCTCTCTCTCTCTCTCTCTCTCTCTCTCTCTCTCTCTCTCTCACTCACTTGATCCCACAAGGCTATTCTCTCTCTTACACACAACTCTACTTCTCTCTCCCCCTTGTTCAAAAACACTCTTCAAATTCCCTCTCATAGAAGAATCAAGCCCCTTGATTTCAAAAAACATTTTAAAATGAAATAAGAGTTGTTTAAATACCAAGCTCCAAGAAAAACCCTAATTTTTAGTTTAGCCATCTCTATTCGTACGATCATAAGATCGTACAGTATGATTAGTTCAATTCTCACTTTAGTACTATATAATGAATGTTTCCCTTTACTATCAATTTAAAAAATTTCAACTGATTGTCCAGAATGATCTTAGGATCTTACAGTATGATTAGTTCAAATGAATAACTATTCATCCTGGATGAACCCATAGCAATTAATTATCATCCTGGTTGTCGCTCAATTCATATAATACGAAAGTCAATTCATATGGTACGATTACTAATCACCATTAATTTTTGATTTGATTGCTTAATTTTAAGAATTAATTTCAACAAGATTTTTAAATATCATCCAGAATGAATAGGTTCATATAATACGATTAGTTTAATTTGCAAATTTCAAAATATTACCTAAATTTAATTGGAAATGATGTTTAGTAGTTTTAATTGATCATCATGTACAACTAAAATCATGCAATATAATTAGTTCATCTTAATTTTTATTTTCTTAAATTAAATATTTAATCCATTTCTGAATGATTGATCGTATAGTATAATACAGATCATCCAGTGTGATTTTCAGAATAAATTAAAATCATATGTTTCACTCCCCCGGTGTGTGTGCACGGTAGCTAAGCTAACATAAACCTTTTATAATATACTGACTCAAGAAGTATAGTAATATAGACTCTTACATAAATCAATCATGTACTACCCAATCTTAGGACCTGTTCCTTGGCAGTACTTTATGTATGTTTTACCTAAAATATTAGTACACACAGAAAAGATATTCAATAATAACAAATATAAGAATTTAAGTAAAGTATGATAATAATTTTTATCATCAAAATATAAGCTCGAGCTCCCAGATTGCAATAGACATAACCTGCCTTATGATTATCATCAGACCTCCACCTGAAATTCGTGAAGGTTGTCAGACCACTAAGAACTAGCCAAAGGCTAACCAAGAGGGGGGTGAATTGATAATTAAAAAATTATTTAATAAAAAGAAAATCCCTTGATGTGGAAGCAGTTCAATTCTACAATAATAAAATCAGATTGTCAACCACACAGAAAATCATAGAAAAGTGTGGAAATTAAAATGCGAAAAAGTAAAAGAACGAACACACCAAATTTTATAGTGGTTCGGTCAAATCTGACTTATGTCCACTCCCTGGAGGCCTTCTTTCAAGTATTACACTAAACCTTTTAGTGTATCTCCTTTAGCCTCCATAGCTAGGTGGAGAAGCCCTTACAAAAATCTCTTCCATCGACCCGGTGAGGTAGAGTACCTTGCATCTTTTTCACCCTCCTGGTTAAGGCAAAGAACCTGAATCCTTTTACTCACTCCTGGAGTAAGTAGAGAACCTGAATACTTTTGTTGCATTTTAGACTTTAAATCTATGTTTGTATATCTTATGAGTTTTTGATGATACCAAAATATTATTGTGTTGATTATTATTTTTTCTCCAAACATATATTGGATATATTTGGTCTGTGTTATTTGTGTGTACTAAGATTTCAGGAAAATCATACTCCAGACTGATGAAAACTTCAAGACAGATTAAATTAGGGTTTATTATAATTAGAGTATGTACTTTTTATTTTTTCTTAAGTCTGAGAGAGTGTGATTATAACTGGGTAACCGTGCACACACACACTGGGGGAGAGAGATAAATTTTTTTTATAACAAATCATACTATATAATTTTTTATCATGCGAGATGATTTGTGCTGAGTATCCCTCTAGAACAGTGATGATTGAATCATGACTGGAAAATTTTTTTAAGTACATTTTGTACTGTATAAAATGCATTCGTCTTGGATACCAGTTAGAGTATGAAATACGGTTCATATTAGTTTGTCCCGTATGATCTTATCAAGTTTTTGATAAACCGTATAGTATGAAATTGGTTCATCATGGATGCCAATTAGAGTACAAAATCAGGTTTATCCAGTTTATCCTGTAAGAATATAAGAAAATTTGAACAGATTGTACTCTACAAAGTGGGTTCGTACAGACACCGATCATAACATGAAATGGGGTTCGTACATGATTGTACGGCCGAAAGGTTGCATTTTTGAGCTGATCATACTGTGTGTATGAAACAAGGTTCATAAAATATTGTACAAGACTTTTTATTTTGTTTGTATGTACTAAGTATGATCATACGGTACAATCCAAGTCTGTCAAACTTGAAATTTTTAGTTTTTGGATAGTTTTTCTTGTTCTTTGTATATGAGGGTCCTAAAAACTAATTGCCTTAATATTTACTTTGAAAATTCTCTTGAGTGTGCCAAGGAGTGTGCTTGGGAGAGTGTTTAGAGAGTGGAGAGTGAGAGATCTAAGGGGATTCACAAAGGTGCCCAAGAGTGAGGATCTCTTGGTTGTTCTTTATTGTTCTTCCCTACTTCCTTGAAAGCTTTTAAAAGAAGTTTTTCAGAAGGAGTTATGGTACTCTGCCAACACCTGGAGGGTGTGAAAGGACACTTGGTACTCTGCCAACACCTGGAGGGTGTGAAAGGATGATTGGTACTCTGCCGACACCTAGAGGGTGTGAAAGGATGCTTGGTACTCTGCCGACACCTAGAGAGTGTGAAAGGATGATTGATACTCTGCAGACACCTGGAGGGTGTGAAAGGATGATTGCTACTCTGCCATCACCAGGAGCGTGAGAATGGATGATGGGTTCTCTGCCTTCACCAAGAGGGTGAAAAAAGATAACGGTTCTCTACCACACTAGGTTGGTGGAAGAGAGGTCATTGTAAGGGCTTCTCTGCCTTGATGTGGGGGCTAAGGGAGATACACTAGTGTTTAGTGCAATACTTGGAGAAGGAGTCTCCAGGGAGTGGACGTAGGTCTTGTTGGATCAAACCACTATAAAATATGGTGTTTTTTGTTCTTTATCTTTTATCGCATTTTTATTTTTCGCATTTTCTTTTATTTTTCTGTGGTTGAAAAACTATTTTAAAAAATTTTAGTATTGTGTTTAAAATTAATTAATCAATTTTCAAAATTACCAAGAAGTTTTTTAAAGTTACCAATTCACCCCCTCCCCCTCTTGGTTAGCCTTAGGACAATTGACTTAGGTTTAACAACCTACTGAGAATTTACAAGTGGTATCAGAGCTTACTTTCAAAAATCAAGGTTTAGACAACTTTTTGAAATGATCATGGCTACTTTTAGAAATCGTAACACACCTGAAGGATATTCAATCACTAGACCCCTATTATTTGATAACATCCCTTTCAATTTTTGGAAAACACGAATGTCTACTTTTCTTCAATCACTTGACTATCGCATATGGATTTTAATACATGAAGGCTATACTAGACCAACTAGACTTGTAATGGTGTTATAACTGATACCCCATTCACTGACTGGATAGTAGAAGAAAGAGACATAGCTCAGTTAAATACTAAATGTTTAAATAGTTTTTTTGTGCACTCAAATCTGAGGACTATATGCATGTTTTAACTTGTAAATCCAGAAAAGAAATATGGGATAGAGTTTACATCACATTTGAATGAAAAATATAGGTGAAATAATCTAGATTGAACATTTTATTACATGATTATGAACTCTTTTGCATGAAACTGAATGAGTCAGTTAGTGACATGTATACTCATTTAATGAAAGTACGAGATGCGCTAATAGTCCTAATATTTATTGATTTTTTAGATTTCTTACAATAATAACTTAACTAGTTAAATGCGGAAGCTGATGATTTGTAACTAATTATAAAGATGGCGATTATTCTCTAATTATCACAATGAAAAAGTATTCTCAGATTTTCACCAAGCAGTTATAATATAAAATAAGATGCATGAAAATAAAGTGCGGAAAGTAAAATCAGAAAGAGCACACCAGATTTATAGTGGTTCGGTCAAACCATGACCTACGTCCACTCCCCGAAGCCTCCTCTCCGGGTATTGCACTATCACAATAGTGTCTCTCCTTTAGCCCCCTCAGCTAGGCGGAGAAGCCCTTACAAACTCTCTTCCACCAACCCGGTGCGGCAGAGGACCGTACTCCTTTCACAGACAGAGAACCTTGACTTCTTTTCACCCTCCTGGTGAGGCAGAGGACCTTGAATCACTTTCACCTTCCCCGGTGCGGCGGAGTAGCCGGGTCTTTTGACACCAAAGAGGTCTTCTTCTTCGCAAAGCTTCCCTCAAGACAAACCTTGACTCTTGGAGGAACTCAGGTGCAACTTCGCCGGAGCAACCGTGTGAAAACCCCCTCTCACACTCCCTTGAAGCCCACAAGGATCTTCTCCCTCTCTTACAAACTCCACCCTTTCTCTCCTTAGCCCAAAGCTCTCTCTTCAAGCTTTCTTTAGAATAAAATAACTCAATGAATGCCCAAAAGACTCCTAAAAAGTCTTATGAGAAAGCTTAAATAGAGGGCTTCAAAAAACCCTAAAAATCCAATTCAGCCGTCAAATATCGTACAGTACGATCGCAGGATCGTCCAGTACTATGTGCAGAATTTGACCTGTTAGTACTGTACGATCTCAGAATCGTACAGTACGATTAGTTCAATCGAAGTGCAGATCGTCCAGGACGAATCCTGGGACGACCAAAATCGTCTCTGTCAGTCGTACAGTACGATCCAGTTCGTACAGTACGAACCAAATATCAAAATTACGCAAATTCGATTGACTAATCACAGGATTAAATTAGGTAATATTTTAAACATCGTACAGTACGATTAAGATCGTACAGTACGAATAGAACAATTTTCAAATTCAAATTTTTGCCTAATTTAATGTTCGACGGGGTTTCTAATTATACCAAATCGTCCAGTACGATGTGGTGTTCGTACTGTACGATTAGTTATATTTCAAAAGAATTTTTTCAGAAAAAATTAAATATTTTAATTAATTTCTGTAACACCAGATCGTATAGTACGATCCAGATCGTACAGTACGATGTACAGAAAAATTAAAATATTTAACATTAAAATTTCTCCCCTTGTGTGTGTGTGCACGGTCACCAGGCTATCATGCACCTTTACAGGACTTGACTCAAGAAGTTAAAACAAATAAATGAAAATTACATTCTCTTTCGACATAACCTATTCTACCCAATCTTGAGCCCTGAATCTTTAAAGATCGGTGCCTGTTGTACCTGAAATGTTAGTCAACACACAAACATGTATACACAACAAATATTAGGAGAAATAAAGAGGCACTCAATAATATTGTCATCATCAAAATTATATACTCAGGAGCCCGAGTTGTAACATTTAACATAAATAGTCACCTCATTGCATGGTTTAGGTCGGAAACTAACGAATGCTAAAAAAGTAAATAAAATTCTTCATTGTTTGGCTACTGCTTATGATGCAAAGATAACTATTATAACTAAATCAAAAGACTTAAATGTTTATTCTATTATCAATCTTCTTAGATCACTAATTGCTTACTAGCAAGGAGTGACTCAAAGATAGATTGATATAGGAGACAAGCGAAAGGAGAAAAATATTGCAATAAAAGTGGATAACTCAGAGAGTGATCAGTCATAACCTGAGGATGAAAAAGATATTACTCTCATGACAAGGTAATTCAAAAGTTTCTTGAGAAGGAAGCAAAGGAGACGTCAACAGTGGAGAAAGGGTAAGTTCCATAAAAAAGCTAAGGCTTCTAATGAAGTAATTTATTATGAATGTAGGAAGCCAGGACACATCAAATCTGATTGCCCAAATCTCAGAGCTAATCCTAGCAAGGAGAAGGTTGAGGAGAAAACAAATGTGAAGAAGGGTAAGAAGAGATTACAGAAAGAATTTTGGGCGGATTCAGCTTCAGATTCCTCAAAAATAGAAGCAGATGAGAAAGTTAGAAGCTTGTATTTAATGGCCGATAAGCTTGATCAGTCAGATCAAGAAGAGGTATGTGACTTAACCTGTGATGAGTTTTTGAAGTTTCTGAGAAAGTTCATACTACATATAGGAAACTCAGAAAACTACATGCCAAGCTAAATATTGAATTTTTAGATTTATAAAAAGAGCTTGAAATTCTTAGGAAAGATTATGTATTAATTGATAAAAGCCACATGACTTTATTAGATGAGTTTGACGATTTGAACAAAAAGAATGAACTTTTGAAATCATCACACACTAAACTTGAGAATGATTGTAAAGTTCTTTTGGAAGAAATAGAACATAAAGAGATTGATTTAAAATGGAAATTTCTATGTTTGAAAGTAGAAACTCATATCTTGAATTGGAATTGAAAACTATGAAGGAAAATAGACCGACACCCACACTTGAATAATTCTTTAGGTCTAAGCAAAAAAGGATGAGTTAGATACCTAGGAAAAGATTTTATAATGCACATAGACTGGTAAACCCTTTTCCTGGAGTGAAGTGTTTTTCATGTGGAATGGCTAGGCATATTTCCCACACTTATATAATTCAGAGTAGAGCACATCTAGTGTAGAGACCTAAGATGCATAATTCATAGCATATCAGACATCCATATAGTTTATTTTTGCCAAGAGAACCCAAACTTTTTTGGGTTCCCAAGCCTAACATTTTATCTTTTTGTAGAAATGCTCTCATACAAGACTTTGTGAGAGCATTTGGTACCTAGACAATGGATGTTCGAACATATGATTGGAGATACAACTCAATTCATATCACTGAAAGTCAGGAATGGAGGTAAGATTACACTTAGAGACAATACCACCAGGAAAGTGGTAGGTACAGGTATGATTAGAAACTTAAACAATTTTTTCATTGAAAATATCTTATTGGTAGATGGCTTAAAGCATAACTATTGAGTATTAGTTAGCTATGTGATAAGGGGTATAGTGTAAATATTTTCCCACTAGTAGCATAATAAGCCAAAATGGAATTGATGTTTTGCATGGAATTAGGATAAATAATATGTACATGATTGTTTTGAATATTATTAAATCTTCTAATGCCTTTTTTCTCAAAATAATAACTGATGAATCATGGTTATGACATAGGAGGCTTTGTCATGCAAGCATGAAAAATTAAAGGAAAATTACCCAAAAAGAATTGGTTAGAGGAATGCCTAAACATGACTTTATTAAGGTTCACCTGTGTGATGCATGTCAATTAGGTAAACAGGTGAAGTCCTCCTTTCATTCCATTAAGGATCTTAGAACTAGAAAACCATTAAAAATCATACATATGGATCTTTTTGGACTGGTTAGCACTGTAAGTGTAGGAGGTAAAGTTTTTGGATTTGTGATAGTCGATAACTTTTCTAGATTCACTTGGGTTAAATTCTTATCACATAAGAGTGAATTATTTGATAAATTTAAAACTTTTTATACTTGGATTCAGAGAAAGTTAGGGTATGAAATTATTTCAATTCAAAGTGATCATGGAGGAGAATTTGAAAATGAAAAATTTAAAGATTTTTATAAAGAGAAAGGAATTGATCATAATTTTTCAGCACCTAGGACCCCTCAGCATAATGGGGTAGTCGAAAGGAAGAATAGAACATTGATAGAAGCCGTTAGAGCCATGTTAGTAGAATACTCACTTCCAAAATATTTTTGGGTTGAAGCAGTTAGCACAGCTTGTTATGTTCTAAATAGGGTGAACGTTATATCCAAGTTGAATAAGACACCCTATAAACTTCTTAGGGGAGAACACCTAATCTTTCACATTTGTATGTTTTTGGATGTAAGGTGTTCATTCAAAATAATAGTAAAGCTCCTTTAGGAAAATTTGATCCAAATTTTAATAAAGGAATTTTTCTTGGATATTCTAGCGTTGGAAAATCATATAGGGTGTTTAACAAGAGAGCTTTGGTAGTTGAGGAGACCACACATGTAGTTTTTGGTGAATTTGGTATTTTAGAAGAGACAAGGTTGGAAGAAGATTATGTTGAAAATGTTAAAAATATCTCCTAAGAAATTGAAAAGACAAAGTTGGAAGAAAAGGTTGAGATGGAAAATACTTTGCCTAGAGAATGGAAATTTTCTAAAAATCATCGTAAGGAATTAATTTTAGGTGAACCTATTGAGGGTGTTAGGACTAGGCATGGAATTAGCAAAGAAGTGAATCATTTTTCTTTTATATTGATGATTGAACCCACTAATACAAATCAAGTACTTTCGGAGGAATTTCGGATTTTGGCCATGCAAGAAGAATTAAATCAATTTGTAAGAAATATGTTTATGAGTTAATTGAAAGGCCTAAGGATCAAAGTGTTGTTGGAACTGAGTGGGTGTTCAAAAATAAAATGAATGATTCAAGAGTTGGGATTAGAAACAAGGCTAGATTGGTGTGGCCAGGAGGTACAATAAAAAAGAAGGAATTGACTTTAAAGAAATGTTTTCCTCTGTAATTAGACTTGAAGTAATTAGGGTTGTGCTAGCCTTTACCTGTTTTAAAGGTTTTAAATTGTAAAAAATGGATGTTAAGAGTGCCTTTCTGAATGGGGTGGTAGAAGAGGATGTTTATGTTGAGCAACCTTCAGGTTTTGAAAATTCTAAATTTCCTAATCATGTTTTCAAATAGAAAAAGACATTGTATGGACTAAAATGGTCACTTAGGGCATGGTATGAGTGGTTAAGAACTTTTCTATTAGAGAGATCATTTGTTAAAAGAAGTTTAGACACCACTCTCTTTTTAAAAAAGATAGGAGATGGCATACTCATTCTTCAAATATATGTTGATGATATTTTATTTGGATTGATTGATAAAACACTTTGTGATGAATTTTCAAAAATAATGGGTAGTGAATTTGAAATGAGTTTGATGGGAGACTTGTGTTACTTTCTTAATTTTAGCATAAAGTAAGGTGAGGAATAAACATTTCTCAATTAGTCAAAGTATGTTAAGGACATCCATAAAAAGTATGAAATGGATAATGCTAAACTAGTAACTACACCAATGAGTTCCTCAGTGTAGTTAGATAAGGACCTTAAGGGAAAATCTATTGATCAAAAGAAATTCAGAGGAATAATTGGATCATTGCTTTATTTGACAGCTAGCAGACCAGATATAATGTTTAGTGTTTATTTTTGTGCTAGATTTTAATTTGATCCAAAGGAATCACATTTGACAGTAGTTAAAAGAATATTGAGATATCTTTTAGTAACTCAAAACTTAGGGATTTGGTATCCTAAGCACAACTCTTCTTTTGAGATAATTGGATATTCTGATTCAGATTTTATAGGATGTAGGGTAGATCGAAAAGGTACTTCTAGAACATGTTAATTTATTAGAAATTCTCTAGTTTCTTGGTCCATTAGGAAACAAAATTCAATAGCCTTTATACTTCTGAAGTAGAATACATTGCCTTAGGTAGTTGTGTCGCACAAGTTCTTTGGTTAAAATAATAGTTGATTGACTTAGGATTTTTGATTGGCACAATTCTAATTTTTTGTGATAATAATAGTGCCATTTGCATTTCAAAGAGTCCTATTCAACAATATAGAACCAAGCATATAGACATAAGGCATCACTTCTTTAGTGATCATGTAACCAAAGGAGAAATTGAACTACATCACATTACTACTGAAAATTAACTTGCAGACATTTTTACAAAACCACTAGCTTTTGGCACTTCTAGCATTTTAAGAATAAGGCTAGGTGTGATAGATCTTATTGCTTAAATTGAAATTCTGCAAAGTTGATTTGTTGTGTGATCATGTGTATGTTTATTTTCAGTATTTGCTGATTTTAGTTTGTATGGTTTTGTTTTTATTTTATTTATTTTTTGGTTTGTTTCCTGTTTAGTGTTTTGTCATAGGTGTTATTTTTTGATAATTTTGCATGTCATTGGTGTTAAAATGATTAGCTTTGAAAGGTTTTTCGATTTTTTATGTTTTGTTTTAAGTGTTTTTTTTTGTATTGTAAAAAATTATTTCATACTATACAAATTATGTAGCATGTGCATGATAGTCTTCTGAGTAGAGTTAACGAAACTTAGTTTTTCATATGGTTTCATAGTGTATGATGACATCATCATGTTGTACGATATATGTAGTTTCACAAGGTTTCGTTTGTACTATTGGGGATTGTTTTTTTCAGGCATATCAATTATTTTGTCAGATCGTACGTACGAAATATTTTTTCATTTGTATGATCCTTATTGTCAATTTTGGATAAGGACGAACCCAACCGTCAGTAAAATGATCTTTAATATTTCGATCATCCTACAAACATGTGTTCATCTGTATGATTGTTTGGTCAAAAAGCCTGTACGAAAAGATGCCTCGAGAAGGGAAGTTTATGAAAAGCCGTTACATTTTTGGCTATTTTCGTTCGTATGTATGAAATAAATTTTGTCCCGTACGAAATTAAAATTGTACGTATGATTCATATTTCGTACTTTATGATAGGTCATTTTTCTTTAAATAGAAGGGTCTTTGGATAAGTTTTTCATCGCCTTCTCCTTCATTTCCAAACCTTCTTAAGTCCTAGTTTGAGATATCGCAAGTAGTAGCAAGCGACCCGATTGTAAGGCCCCTTCTTCTAGGACTGGTAGGGATGAAAACTTTCTATCCAAGGAAAATGAGGATGCCTTTTATAGGTATACTTCTGCAAAAATTACTCCTTCTCGTCTCCTCATTCAAAGTGATATTCATTTCTCTGTCATGCCTTTATTCTCCTCTACCCAATTTACATTCATCCTGACTCTCATTTATGCCTATAATAAAGAAACTTCTCAAATTTTTTTGGCCAACAGGAGAGTCAATCAAGACCACACGAGGATCACTTCTTATGTCAATAAGGAAAGAGTAGAAATTACAAAGGAGGATTTCGACACTTTTCACCATCTAAGAACCCAAGGGATTAGGGCACATACATTGTCTTCAAGGGTAGACTATGACTGGTCTGATGTTAATTAAGTTCTTAGAGGAGTAGCACAAGTGAGTCATTTGCCAAGTGTTTACACTTTAAAACAAAATGCTCGAATTATCCAACATATTTTGTGAACCTCAATCATTTTAAAAGCTGGTGACTGTATAAACATGACTCTCTTCTTTCCACAGTCACTTGTCTGATCATGACTAACCAACCTTTAGATGAAGCCTAATTGATCCTGGATTACCATTATAACCTTTCTGACATTGGACTTCTAAATAATAAAAGAAAGAAAAATATGGCTTTAAGATATTTAGTGGCCTATATCCTTGAAAAGAAGTACAATCTTGTACATCCTGATGGTCCTACTGAACTCCCTACCTACTTTGCTGATACTTCTTTTTGTGCACTTTTTGGGAGAGAGAGTTCTAAGGGAGGTGACTCTGAGGGAGAAGGAGCCCCTGCCCCTGCACCTTGACCTGAACCTTACCAAAATTTCTACCAAGAGATGGTCCAGCGCTTCGACAGACTGGAAACTCACTTTGATCAATGCTTTGATCAAATTGAGACTCACTTGACCCAGCAGGATGCAAGGTATTAGGAAGGCATGGGTTGGATTCGTGGGCAGTTAGAATCAGTAAATATAAATGTAGCTACAATTAATAGCTACTTTATTGCATTTAACCCTCAACATCTTCCAGATCAGAGCCCTCCAGAGTATTAGTTGTACTTCTATCCTTCTTCCATTATTGAAGATGTTTTATGGATTTATGGTTTTTATATTTTAGTTTTTATTTTTGGGTTGTACTTGTACTTGAAATATTTTGAGAGTAGTTGTTTGAGATGTTGTCCTATGATTTCAGTGATTTCAGATGTCAGTTCTACATGATGTTAGTTGTCTCTAGTTCATGTTAATGATGTTTGTATCTCATTATTTATTAAATGAAAAGTTGTAATGATGTTCTGTTTTAGTTTGAATTATATCTTCCTGAATTGTCTATGCTTATGGATTCAAATCTTTTGTGTTTGATCTTTAGAAGGGATTTAAAATTTCATTTGCTCTATAAATTAATTTTCTTGCAAAATTTTAAATTACAGTATGATTGAATAAAGATTAGAAGATCAAGTTCATGTTTCTATAGATGAATATTACTTTGTGATAATTATTGCAAAATAGATGTCTTATTTTTATTTCATTTTCTTTTCAATATGTTTATTTTTGTTCATTATTGGATTGTGTATTTTAGATTTATTGATATTTGGAAAGGCAGAAATTATAAAAAGAGGCACAAAATTAACCCAAACTAAAAAGATGCATAAAGTGTACCACAAATAATTGAAAAGATGTGCAATGTTCGCCAAAGTCCAAAGAGGCATAAAATTCGCCCTAACTAAAAAGATGCTCAAAGTGTGCCACAAACTATTGAAAAGATGTACAATGTTGCCAATTGATACTGATCTTTCCTTTATCATCTACCTCTCTTACATATCCAAATAATCGGCAATAATTTTTACTATTGAATTAGAAAATAATTAATACTTAATTCATCCTTTCTGTAATGATTTTTTTATATATGTCTAGAATAAAACATTGAACTTGGTTGACTTTTCTTTGTCATGTTGTTCTTTGATTTAAAATTTGAATTTTTCTTTTTAGATTAGGAAATTAATGTTGAGTGTTGTAATAACTTTAAAATCTCCTTCTTCATCAACTCAATTGATTTTTTCATAGCCGCTCATTCATTCAAGAAGTACTTCCCTTTTTGTTGTTGTCAAAAGAGGGATTGGTATAATTTGGTGTCATTTTTTTTGTTTTGTACTTTTTGAGTTTTGTTTTTTCATCTTTAAGTTTTTGTTTGTTCACTTTTAATTTTTTATTTTATTTATTTTTATACTTTATTGGAATCCCTTGTTTTAAATTGGTCATTCATTTAGGGGGAGCTTAGGAGAAAAATTGGCTTAAAGGATAATTCAAACAATAAGTGTTTTGCCATCATCAAAAAGGGGGAGATTGTTGCATTTTAGACTTCAAATCTATTTTTGTATATCTTATGAGTTTTTGATGATACCAAAATGTTATTGTGTTGATTATTATTTTTTTCCTAATATATATTGGATATATTGGTCTGTGTTGTTTGTGTGTACTAACATTTTAGGGAAATTATACTCCAGACTACAAAAGACTTCAAGATAGATTAGATTAGAGTTTGTTGTAATTGGAGTCTGTACTTTTTATTTTTTCTTGAATATGAGAGAGTGTGAATGTAATTGGGTAACCATGCACACACACTGAGTGAGAGAGATAAGATTTTTTTTTAACAAATCATATTATACAATTTCTTATCGTATGAGATGATTTGTACTGAGTATCCCTCCAGAACGGAGCTGATTGAATCATGACTGGAAAATTTTTGTAAGTATATTTTGTACTGTATGAAATGTATTCATCCTGGATGCCAATCAGAGTATAAAATAGGGTTCATACCTGTTCATCCCATACGATCTTGTCATGTTTTTGACAGATCATATAGTACGAAATCAGTTCATCCTAGATGCCAATCAGAGTATGAAATCAGGTTCATCCAGTTCATCATGTACGAATATAACAAAATTTGAACTAATTATACTATACAAAGTGGGTTCATACAGACACCGATCAGAGTATGAAATGGGGTTCGTACACGATCGTACAGACGAAAGGCTGCATTTTTGAACTGATCGTACTGTAGGATCGGCATTCGTACAGACACTGATCAGAGTAAGAAATGAGATTCATACAACATCATACAAGACTTTTATTGTACTATTCATACATATGAAGTACGATTATACGGTATGATCCAAGTCCGTCAAACTTGAAATTTTTAGTTTTTGGACAGTTTTTCTTGTTCTTTGTATATAAGGGTCCTAAAAACTGACTGTATGAATACTTGCTTCAAAAATTCTCTTCAGTGTGCCGAGGAGTGTGCTTGGGAGAGTGTTTAGAGAGTGGAGAGTGAGAGATCTTATAAGAGAGATTTGTGAGGGGATTCATAAAGGTGCCCAAGAGTGAGGATCTTACTTGTTTTTTATTATTCTTCCCTACTTCTTTGAAGGCTTTTGAGAGAAGTTTTTCAGAAGGAGTTTCAATACTTTGCCAACTCCTAGAGGGTGTTAAAGGATGCTTCATACTTTGCTGACACTTGGAGGGTGTGAAAGGATGATAGGTACTCTACCGACACCTGAAGGGTGTGAAAGGATGCTTAGTACTCTGCAGACACCTGGAGGGTGTGAAAGAATGATTGGTACTCTACTGACACCTGGAGGGTATGAAAGGATGATTGGTACTCTACCATCACCAAGAGGGTGAGAAAGGACGGTGGGTTCTCTGCCTTCACCAGGAGGGTGAAAAAGGATGACGGTTCTCTGCCATACTGGGTTGGTGGAAGAGAGGTTATTGTAAGGGCTTCTCTGCCTTGCTATGGGGGCTAAAGTAGAGACACTAGTGTTAGTGCAATACCTGAAGATGGAGTCTCCAGGGAGTGGACGTAGGTCTTGTTGAACCGAACCACTATAAAATTTGGTGTTTACTTTTCTTTATCTTTTTTATAGCATTTTTATTTTCCAATTTTTTTTATTTTTCTGTGGTTGAAAAACTATTTTCAAAAAATTTAGTATTGTGTTTAAAATTAATTAATCGATTTTCAAAATAACCAAGAAGTTTTTTAAAATTTCTAATTCATCCTCCCCCCTCTTGGTTAGCCTTGGGACAATTGACTTAGGTTTAATAACCAACTGAGAATTTACACCTTTTATTCCTTCCTAGAGTAGGCAGAGAACCTTAACCCTTTTAGTCCCTCCTGGAGTAGGTAGAGAACTTGAATTTGATGCTAAAGAATATCTCCCTAAAGCCACTAAGGAATCAAGAAAGTAGCTTGAGGAAGACAATAGAAACCTTGCTTGGAGTAACCTTTTTGAATCCCTCACAACTCCCCCTCATAAGACTCTCTCTTTTCTTCTCTCCTAAAGTTCTCTCTCTCTCTCTCTCTTTTCTCTAAGCTCTCTCTCAAAATAAGTTAGCAACAAATGATTTCTCTTAAGATAATATAGCTTAAATAGGGAGCCTTAAGAGAAAGCCCTAATTTTTAATTTGTTGTCAAATATAATCTAGTACGATCGTGATATCGTCCTATATGATTAGTACAAAATTTCACATTTAGATAGTACGAACTGTATCCCATACGATCAAGTCAAATATTTGTACTGATCGTCCTGTACGAACCTGCAACCATTTGATATGATTAGTTCAAGGGATTGAATAGATCATCCAGTACTATAGCTGGCGAATAAATATCATCCCATGCAATGATCAGGTCGTACCGTATGATGTTTGGGGATCATCCAATATGATTAGTGAAAAATTATGGATTTTCCACTTAGACAATGGGCAGCATTTAATTATCGTTCCATGCAGGAATCAAGTCGTACAGTATGATCGTCTTTGATCATCCTATACGATTAACCATAATTAAACACCCAATCACAGGATCAATTTAGGCATGATTATTACAAATCGTCCGATACGATGCATATTATACTATATGATTAGAGTAAATTTTGATAATTAAAAAATTGCCTTAGTTGGGATTAGCGGCTAAATTTTGTGACTACACCTAATCGTCCTGTACGATCTATATCATCCAATATGATGAGCTTAATCAATCTTGATTAATTGAGGTGCCCTAATTAGGGTTTTTGTGAAAGTTCGATAGGGATGTTAAGCCCTAGTGAACTAGTCCCGAGGCTAACCAAGAGGGGGGGAATTGGTTATTTAAAAATTTCACGATAATAATAAAAATCTTTTCGATACTTTAGCAGCGGAAATAAGTAAACAAGAATAAAAAGATCAATCACAGATATTCACCCAAGCAGTTAATATCAGAAAAGTAAAGTGCAAAACTGAATCAGAAAAGCAAACCAGATTTTATAGTGGTTCGGTCAACTTGACCTACGTCCACTCCCTGGAGCCTCCCCTCCGGGTATTGCACTAAACAAAAAGTGTCTCTCCTTTTGCTCCCACAGCAAGGTGGAGAAGCCTGTACAAACACCTCCTTTTCACCACACGGTGAGGCAGAGAACCTGACCTCCTTTTGCTTCCTCTTGAAGCAGGCAGAGAACCTTCGAACTCCTTTTGCTTCCTCCTGAAGCGGGCAGAGAACCCTGGATCTTCTTGCGAACGATCCTCCCACGACGAACACCGACTAGACGAAGGACGACGAGCGGAGAAGACGACTCTGATCCGTGCTTGGAGCAACCTTAGTGAATCCCTCACTAACTCCCCCTCACAAGATCTTCTCTCTCTCTCCAAACTCTCTCTCTCTCTATGGTTTCTCAGGGAAGGAAGGTGGCAAAAAGATTTTTCTTGTTTCAAGAAAAAGTTCTTTTATAGGAGGGCTTAAAATTTGCCCTAAATCTAGGACGATCGATATATCGTCCTGTACGATCAGTTCAAATTCAGCTGTTTCAGCCTGAACGATCTAGCTCTTCTGGACGATCAGTAGAAAAAATTGTTCATATCATCCCGTACGATCCTGCGATCATCCAGGACGATTAGTGCAAATCGAGGAATATCGTCCAGAAGACAGTTCGGGTCGTCCAGAGAAATCTGTGCTGGACGACCAAAAAATGACTTGATCGTCCAGGACGATAGGGATATCGTCCTGTACGATTAGTTCAAAAAGTGCCCAAATCATCCTGAACACAGTTCGGGTCGTACAGCTGAAATGCACTAGACGATCATGATCGGCCGGGACGATCCTGCGATCGTCCAGGATGATATGATCGTATCAATCAAAAATAATTTGCTTTCCTTAATTACCAGATTAAATTAGGCATGATTGTACTAAATCATCCAGGATGATACACGTATCGTCCAGGACGATCAGACCAAATAACTAAAAATAAAAACTTGCCTAACTTGATCTGGCGGCTGAGAATTTCTGATTTGAGCATATCGTCTCGTACGATCCAAAGATCATCCAGGACGATCTGCTTAATCAGACCCTCTTAACTTAGTCACCCTAATTAGGGTTTTTGTTTTTACCGGATCGTCCAGGATGATGTGAATATCGTCCAGGACGATCTGAAAAAAAACTGAACAGAAACTCTAATTCACTCAAGATCTCCCCCTGAGTGTGTGTGTGCAAGGTTACTTAGCTAGGGGATCAATTACATTACAATTGACTCAATAAAATGAAAAATAGTACATTGGACACACTTGGACCCGATCTTGAGTTGGCTTGAGTGGCTCGTGGTCTTTTGTGCCTGAAACAGATTAGCCAAGCAAAACACACTGGAAACATGTTTGTCATCATCAAAACCAAATTTGCAACAATCTCCCCTTTTTGATGATGGCAAACATTTGTATAGTAGTTTGAAAATAAAACTAAACAGGAGATCCAAAAATATATATTTTTTCCAAATTTTCATTTAATAATTAAACTAATACGGAAAAGATAACACATAATAAAAACTGATACGACTACAACTGACTCCCCCTTTTGACATCACAAAAAGGAGGAGGGAAAAACAGAACACGGAAATAAAACATAAAAGAGAACAACTACAAAACAGGAAGCTAAAATTGAGGTGGATCCTGATCGGAAGAAGGAGGTGGAGGTGGAGGGTTGAAGTAATGGTGAATGGCCTGAAAGTGGGCTCCAATCCAGGCGATGTCCTGGTCATGCTGCTGTTGCTGCTGTGCAGCATAGTCAGTGAAGCGCTGGATGTCCTCGGCGTGCCGCTGCTCCTGGGAAACCACGTAGGAGTCAAATCTGGCCTCCCACTGATCGAAACACTGCACCAGGTGGTCAAAGGGAGAGGCAATGCAAAGGGGAGCAGGTGCCTCTGGTGCAGCAGGAACTGGAAAGGCCTCTTCCTCTTCCTCAACATCTGGGGCGGGCTCCGGATGTAGTCGTGTGCTGTGTAGGACATGGAAGGCATTGTTGGTGAGGAAGGAAGGAGGAACATCTAGAGCTGCGGGATATTGCAGGTCATATTTGGTTTCTAGGGCATAGGCAATGATGTGTCCTAAGGCTAGATTTGGACGACGGCGATGATCTGGATCCCGAATGGTGGTGAGGTGCTCAAGGTACCGGATAAAAAGGTCTGTGGCATTGAATTCCCTATTGGCCAGGATGTAGTAGGTGGTCAAGGACAGGAGTGGGGTGATGTGAATCCGATCCCCCACCTTTGGAATGACGGAGGAACGAAGAACATGCTGAATAGTCCGGGCATCCTTAAGAAGTGTGGAGCAGGCATTGTCATGATAAGGGGCATTGGTATTGTGAAGGAAATGATTGGCGACACTCCAATCATAGTCTGGGTCGGTGATAAGGGTGTGGAGTTTGTCGCCAGTGACGGACAGTTGGAGAATGTTGTGAAAGTCCTGATAGGTAAGTTTGACGGGGCGCTGATTTACATAAGAACGGAGAGTGGAATAATCAGCCGAAATTCACAAGTTTGCAAAGAAAATGCGGAGAAGTTCAGAACTAAAGGGAAATGCGAGAGTCATGATGAAGGTGAGGGAGGTGTGTGTGAAGAGGTCAAGGACAGGATAAGTGAGAGTGCGGGGATTTACGATTTTTGATGGTGTGATCCCCACTTCGCAGTATCGCTCGTAGGCAGCCTGATTGGCTGCATTGGGGAAGCGAGGATCAACCGGTCCCCGGGAGGAACTGACACCCTTTTGACGGGACCTTTTGCCACCAGCCATTAGAAATCAAGAGTGTAGGAAGTAGAAGGAGAGTGGAAGAGAAATGGTGTGGAAAATCCTTAAGAAAACTGCTGTTTATATATAAAACGGCCTGATCGTCCCGTACGATCGTGGCATCGTCCGGGACGATATGGTCATTTATGACGTCCTGGACGATTGGTAAAAAAGGCTGTTCGATTGTCCAGGACAATCAGATATCGTCCAGGATGATTAGACACAGGCGATCGCCCTGAGGAGTCAGGCTAGACGACCGTTGACGAAAAGTATCATCTAGGACGATTAGGTGGATCGTCCGGGATGATATGCAATAAATATGTCGGACGGGCCGAATTCCAATCATCCAGTGGCTGACACGTGGATCGTCCAGGATGATGAGGTGGATCATCCAGGATGATGGACAATAATTGGTGCATTGTCAGCCGTTTGATCAGATCAGGAAGATATGGATTATATCATCCAGGCTGATGTAAGGATCGTCCAGGACGATCACCAATAATTGGGATTTTTCAGCAGCAGGAGCAGTGTGGGGACGATTTTGAATGAATCATCCAGGACGATGTTCGGATCATCCAGGATGAAGAGGATCGTCCAGGACGATCTGTGTATCATTTAGGATGATGTGAAGAAAATAGAGAGAAGAAAAAAAAAATGAAGGATGAAGATGATCGATCAGGATCCCAAAAACACAACCATGAAATCAAAATAAAATAAAAATGAATAAATCTTACAGCAAAAATACATAAAAGCAATGTTTTTTTTTGATCAAGCTGCTCGAGTAAATCAGAATTTTTTCTTGATTTTAGATTCAAAAACCAATAAGAGGACGATTACAGCGCTGAAATCCAGAAAAGGTTGAAAAAATCAACTTTCGTAACTCCGACCCCGGGCACCTTATCGATGCAAACCTCTTTCAAAATAGAAATCCGATTCAGAAGAAAAGAAATTAGATTTGAAAAGAGATCCCTTCAAGCCTCGTTCCAGAAAATATCTGATATAATAGTGTTACAAAGTAAAAAATCAGGATTTTCAAACTCAAGCTTTTAAAAATATTAAGTGGCACACGGATTTTTCTAAGACATTTAACAATCTGAAAGGGAAGAAAGCTTGGTTTGGGCTCATTTTGTGCCTCTTTTTCAAATTGGTTGGCGCTTTGCGCATCTTTTTATTTTTGATACACTTTGTGTATCCAATTTGGCAACTGCGCATCTTTTGTAAGCTACCTCCTTTTCATAATCATTAAAGAGTCTCAGCTGTGAAATTATCTTTCAGACATAGGAGATGACTTTCCACAGTAAGGAAGAATGATTCACAAAATAAAAGCCATACACCATATGATAAATGCAATCACTTGGTTTAGAAAATCAAACTAATGACTCAAGACTTTGAAAAATACTCTTGATATGAGGTAGATTACTGTGGGAGGATAAAATAATCTCTATTTCAAAGAACTAACATTTTAATTTTGAAGAGAATTTTTATCCAAAAGAAACTATACACCAATAAAGGAGTTAGAGGAAGAGAAACAATCATCAATGTTTCTTCCCTTTAACAGATTTAGTGGAAGCAATCACTGCTTACCAGCTTCCAATCCAAAATAAGGAAAAAAAACTCCCAATCAGAAATTCAGATTATCAGAAGTAGTGAGCGGTGATCAGATTTTGAAAAGTATAAAATAATAAGTGCAAGATATGAACTAGTGAATAAAAACAGGTAGAAAATCACATCAAAGTAAATACTTAAATCAAACTAATAGTAAGGCTAAAACAGCAATCAGCAGAAGAAATAAAATCAACTGAAAGCAAATAATCAAACCAAAAACTAACTAACAGAAAACAGAATACCAATCAGAACAATCAGAAATCAGCAGTCATCAGAATCAAGCATTTATATCAATCACTCCTAATCTGGTTCTCAAAATGTTGAATGAGTCAAAGGCCAGTGGTTTAGTGAATATGTCAGCCAGCTGATTTTCAGTTGCTACATGATGTAGCTCAATGTCCCCTTTTGTAACATGGTCCCTAATGAAGTGATGCCTTATATTAATGTGTTTGGTCCTAGAATGTTGGATTGGATTTTCAGAGATACAGATGGCACTAGTATTATCACACAGAACAGAAATTGTGCCAACAGGTACCCCTAAATCCAAGACTTGTTGCTTCAACCTAAGAACTTGGGCCATACAACTCCCTAAGGCAATGTACTCAGCTTCAGCAGTGAAAAGTGCAACTGAGTTCTATTTTCTACTGGACCAGGAGACTAATGACTGTCCTATGAACTGACAAGTCCCAGAAGTGCTCTTTCTATCCACCCTATACCCCGTAAAGTCAGAATCAGAATATCCAATAATCTCAAAAGAAGTGCTGTGCCTAGGGTACCAGATTCCTAGGTTTGGGGTCCCTAAAAGATATCTAAGAATTCTCTTAACAGCAGTCAGGTGGGACTCTTTAGGATCAGCCTGAAACCTAGCACAAAGATAGACACTAAACATGATATCAGGACGGCTAGCAGTCAGGTAAAGCAGTGATCCTATTATCCCTCTATACTTCTTCTGATCTACAGATTTTCCACTTGAATCCTTATCTAACTGAACTGAGGAGGGCATGGGAGTATTGATTGGCTTGGCTTTGTCAATTTCATATTTCTTCAAAATGTCCTTAGTGTATTTTGATTGATTGAGAAAGGTTCCATCATCCGTTTGCCTTATGCTAAACCCCAAAAAGTAGGACAATTCTCCCATCATACTCATCTCAAACTCCTTACTCATTATTTTAGAAAACTCATCACACAAATATTTATCAGAAGATCCAAAAATTATATCATCAACATAGATCTGGACAATGAGTAAGTCATCCCCTAATCTCCTCAGAAAAAGGGTGGTGTCTACGCTCCCCTTAACAAACTCTCTTTCTAACAGGAATGTGCTAAGCCTCTCATACCAAGCTTTGGGTGCCTATTTCAATCCATATAAGGCCTTTTTAATTTATAGACATGATTTGGATATTGGGAACTCTCAAAACCTGGGGGTTGTTCTACAAAAACATCTTCTTTAATTACCACATTTAAAAAGGCACTCTTGACATCCATTTGAAACAACTTAAATCCCTTATAACAGGCAAAGGCTAGTAGCACTCTAATGGCTTTCAATCTAGCTACAGGGGCAAAAGTCTCCTCAAAATCAATCCCTTCTATCTGATTATACCCCTTAGCCGCCAATCTTGCCTTATTTCTCACCACCACACAAGAATCATTCATCTTATTCTTAAAGACCCACTTGGTTCCCATAATACTTTGATTTTTAGGTCTTTCTACTAACTCCCAAACATCATTCCTTACAAATTGATTCAATTCTTCCTACATAGCTAAAATCTAAAGCTCATCCGACAAGGCTTGATTGATGTTGGTGGGTTCAGTCATTGAGATAAAGGCAGAATGGTTTACTTCCTTCCTAAGTCCATGCCTAGTCCTAACACCTTCAGAAGGGTCTCCTAAGATCAGTTCTTTAGGATGACTCGAAGAATATCTCCAATCTCTAGGCAACGTGGTTTGAGGTTCTACCCTTTCCTCCAAATTTGTATTTCCAACTTCTTGGGTAACCTCAACAATCTCTTCATCTTCTACTTCAGATCTAGACTCCTTAGGATCAGATTCATCAAACACTACATGGGTTATTTCTTCCACCACCAAAGTCCTCCAATTGAATACCCTAAAGGATTTCCCCACACTTGAATATCCTAAGAACACTCCTTCATCAGATTTGGGGTCAAATTTTCCTAAGGGTGATTTCCCGTTGTTCAGAATGAAAACCTTTCAGCCAAAGACATGGAGGTGGGACAGATTTGGAGTTCTACCCTTAATGATCTCATAAGGTATCTTGTTCAGTTTGACTCTCACATTCACCCTATTCAGCACATAACAAGCAGTGTTCACCACTTCAGCCCAAAAGTATTTTGGAAGTGAATACTCGACAAGCATGGCTCTAGCGGCTTCCACTAAGGTCCTGTTCTTCCTTTCAGCTACCCCGTTCTGCTAAGGGGTCCTAGGAGCTGAAAAATTGTGACTAATCCCATGATCCTCACAAAAACTTCTAAATCTTTCATTTTTAAACTCCCCTCCGTGATCCCTATGGATGGTAATAATCTCACATCCTAACTTCTTCTGAAGCCAAGTAGAGAAAGATCTAAACTCATCAAATGACTCAGATTTATGTGACAAAAACTTAACCCAAGTGAACCTCGAATAATCATCTACAATCAACAACCCATAGACTCTCCCCCCTAAGCTGGCCGTGCTTTTGGGTCCAAAGAGGTCCATGTGAAGAACTTCTAAAGGTCTAGAGGTGCTAATGTCCTTAACAGAATGAAAGGAGGACTGGACTTGCTTCCCTAACTGACAAGCATCACACAGGTGATCCTTAGTGAACTTAAGCTTGGGCACACCTCTAACTAAGTTCTTTTAGGTGACTCTCCTAAGGGTTTTTATACTGGCATGACACAATCTCCTATGCCATAACCAAGACTCATCAGCAACAATTTTTAAGCAAATTAAATTATCAGATTTAATGCAACTTACATCCAGCTTGTAGACGGTTTTGATCCTTTTCCCCTGCAAAACAACTTCATCATTTAAGCTTAAAATGTAGCCAGTGGGCAGGAATTTGATGCTGTATCCCTTGTCACAGAGTTGACTGATGCTCAGCAAGTTGTGTTTCTGTCCATCTACAAGCAAAATATTATCAATCATAAAATTTTTTGAATCACCAATTATACCTGAGCCTACCACCTTCCTGGTGGTGTTATCTCCAAGTGTAACCTTGCCTCCAGCTCTGGCCTCCAACGAAATGAACTGATTTGCATCTCCAGTCATATGTCTAGAACATCCGCTGTCTAGGTACCACATGCTCTCACGAGGTCTTGTGTGAGAGCACACCTACAAAAATATCAAATATCAGTCTTAGGAACCCAAACAGGTTTGGGTTCCTTCTTATGAAAAGAAGAATGCAATGCATGCGTGCTGTGCTGTGAAACAGGCAGTTTGGATTTCCACACCCAATGTGTACTATGATGAACAGTGCAGGTGTGGGAAATGTGTCCTAACATGCCACATGAAAAACACCTAACACCAGGAAAAGGGTTAACTAATCTACGTGGGTGATAGTGCCTATTCCTAGATGCATATGAAACATGCTTTGATGAACTTGTAGTAGATTTTTCAAAAGGTGGCGGTGCATAAAACTGTTCAAAAGTAGGCAGTGTTTTGTTCTTTTCAAAAGCACTGATTTTCACTTTCAAAAACTCAATATGTTTATTTAAACTTGCAATTTCAAAGGTTCTGGCACTTTCATTACTTTCTAAATCACATGCCATATCATTCACTTTCTTAAAAGCAACTTCTAATTCAACATGCGATATTTTTAACAAATCATGCTCAACAGTTAAATCAGAATATTTTTTGTTTAAGTCATCGAACTCATCAAGCAAAGATATGTGATTGGAATCAAGTGTGGAATGATCTTTAACTACAGAATCATGCTCTTTTTGCAAAGTCAAATAATCTAATTTCAGACTAGCATGAGTTTTCTTAAGTTTCCTATAAGATGTATAAATTCTTTCAGAAACTTCAAATAATTGATCATAAGTAAGCTCACATACCTCTTCCTGGTCCGACTGACCAGGGTGATCATTAGCCATCAGACACAAGTTTGTTTCCTCCTCTTCAGCTTCAGTCTCAGAAGAGTCGGATGCAGAGTCTGCCCAGAACGCCTTCTGAATCCACTTCTTGTCCTTTCTGAACTTTGGTTTCTCCTCACCCTTCTCCTTGCTTGGGTGAGCTTTAAGTGTAGGACAGTCAGCCTTAATGTGTCCAGGCTTCCTGCATTCAAAGCAAACAGATTCAGATGAACCCTTAAAATTTTTACTGGACTTACCCTTGTTCCACTTCTGATAGTTCTTATGTTTCTTCCTTAGAAAGCTTTTGAATTGCCTTGTGATTAAGGCAACATCATCGCTATCAGACCTGGAAGTGCTAGCATCTGAATCTTTGGCCTTTAGTGCCATTGTCTTCTCTTTCTTGCGTTCACCTGCATCAAGTTGCCTTTGGTTCACCCCTTGCTCGTAAGCAATGAGTGATCCAAGTAAGCTGTCAATAGAGTAAGTATTTAAATCTTTGGATTCAGTGATAGCAGTAATCTTAGCATCATAAGAAGCAGGCAAATATCTAAGAATTTTGTTCACTCTTTCGTAGTTAGTAAGTTCTCTCCCTAAAGCATGCAAAGAGGTAACAATCTGAGTGAACCTTGTGTACATTTCTGAAATAGTCTCACTAGGTTTCATGCGAAAAAGTTCATAATCATGTAACAAGATGTTTAACCTAGACTGTTTGACTTCAGTTGTACCTTCGTATGTTATACATAATCTATCCCAGATTTCCTTTCCCGTTGTACAAGTAGAAACACGCATATAGTCTTAAGATTTTAAAGCACAAAAGAAACAGTTCAAGCATTTTGCATTTAACTGTGCTAAATCACAATCATCAAACATCCAATCAGCAAAAGGTAATTCAGTTTTCACATTGTTAATCAATCTAAAAGGTGGTTCGTATCCATCCTTAACTAACATCCACATGAGATAATCAATAGATTGCAGAAAAGTAGACATGCGTGTTTTCCAAAAATCAAAAGGAATATTGTCAAACAACGGTGGTCTTGTAATAGAATAACCTTCAGCAGTATTACAATTGTTACAGTTAGCCATGGATCAAATTCAAAAGTTTTTAAACCTAAATTTTGAATCCCTCTCTGATACCAGTTGAAAGTTCGATAGGGATGTTAAGCCCTAGTGAACTAGTCCCGAGGCTAACCAAGAGGGGGGGTGAATTGGTTATTTAAAAATTTCACGATAATAATGAAAATCTTTTCGATACTTTAGCAGCGGAAATAAGTAAACAAGAACGAAAAGATCAATCACAAATATTCACCCAAGCAGTTAATATCGGAAAAGTAAAGTGCAAAACTGAATCAGAAAAGCAAACCAGATTTTATATTGGTTCGGTCAACTTGACCTACGTCCACTCCCCGGAGCCTCCCCTCCGGGTATTACACTAAACAAAAAGTGTCTCTCCTTTTGCTCCCACAACAAGGCGGAGAAGCCTGCACAAACACCTCCTTTTCACCACACGGTGAGGCAGAGAACCCGACCTCCTTTTGCTTCCCCCTGAAGTAGGCAGAGAACCTTCGAACTCCTTTTGCTTCCACCTGAAGCGGGCAGAGAACCCTGGATCTTCTTGCGAACGATCCTCCCACGACGAACATCAACTAGACGAAGGACGACGAGCGGAGAAGATGACTCTGATCCGTGCTTGGAGCAACCTTAATGAATCCCTCACTAACTCCCCCTCACAAGATCTTCTCTCTCTCTCCCAACTCTCTCTCTCTCTCTAGGGTTTCTCAGAGAAGGAAGGTGGCAAAAAGATTTTTCTTGTTTCAAGAAAAAGTTCTTTTATAGGAGGGCTTAAAATTTGCCCTAAATCTCAACTGGTCGGCCAAGATCATCTAGGACGATCGATATATCATCCTGTACGATCAGTTCAAATTCAGCTGTTTCAGCCTGGATGATCTGGCTCTTCTGGACGATTAGTAGAAAAAATTGTTCATATCGTCCCGTACGATCCTGCGATCATCTGGGATGATTAGTGCAAATCGAGGAATATCGTCCAGAAGACAGTTCGGGTCGTCCAGAGAAATCTGTGCTGGACGACCAAAAATGACTTGATCGTCCAGGACGATAGGGATATCATTCTGTACGATTAGTTCAAAAAGTGCCCAAATCATCCTGAACACAGTTCGGGTCGTACAGCTGAAATACACTAGACGATCATGATCGACCGGGACGATCCTGCGATCGTCCAGGATGATATGATCGTATCAATCAAAAATAATTTACTTTCCTTAATTACCAGATTAAATTAGGCATGATTGTACTAAATCATCTAGGATGATACACGTATCGTCCAGGACGATCAGACCAAATAACTAAAAATAAAAACTTGCCTAACTTGATCTGGCGGCTGAAAATTTCTGATTTGAGCATATCGTCCCATACGATCCAAAGATCGTCCAGGACGATCTGCTTAATCAGACCCTCTTAACTTAGTCGCCCTGATTAGGGTTTCTGTTTTTACCGGATCGTCCAGGATGATGTGAATATCGTCCAGGACGATCTGAACAAAAACTGAACAGAAACTCTAATTCACTCAAGCTCTCCCCCTGAGTGTGTGTGTGCAAGGTTACTTAGCTAGGGGATCAGTTACATTACAATTAACTCAATAAAATGAAAAATAGTACATTGGACATACATGGACCCGATCTTGAGTTGGCTTGAGTGGCTCGTGGTCTTTTGTGCCTGAAACAGATTAGCCAAGCAAAACACACTGGAAACGTGTTTGTCATCATCAAAACCAAATTTGCAACATTTTGTTTAAACATATCATCTAGTATGATCTAAATCGTACTATACGATTAGTTCAAAAAATAGAAAATTTTCTAACTCACCAACTCACTCCCTTGAGTGTGTGTGTGTGTAAGGTTATTTAACTTAGTGTCCACTTTATACATGACTTGACTCGACAAAGGTAAAAGTACATTAAAATTGAAATTACAATTTGACTCAACCCTAGTCTACCCATTCTTGAGTTATTTTAAAGATGCAAGTGAATGGTGGACCTGAAATGTCAGTGAGCATGGCAATAAAATAGATGTTTAATAAGTAGCAGTAAGAGAACAATAATATTTGTTATCATCAAAATCATAGTGCTTGGGCCCAAATTTCCAACACCACCAAGCTATATCTTCAAATCTCCAGTTGGCCACCTCCATTAGACATCCACTTAATCAACAGAGCTAAAATTTTTCCTGTAGACCATCACCACCAGTTTTTTCAACAATCAATAAGGACCATTGAACCTTCATGACCCGACCATCACCGTTAAACCTTTAACCATCCAACCACTAAAATCTGACCACATCGCCTGATGAAGGTCTCTTTGATCTTCATCACCCACTGACTACGATCCTCTTACCACCATTGCCACACTACAATCCTCAGACTACCATCATCTTATTGTGGTCCCTCTGACTACCATTGCCTAACTACAATCCCTCTGATTACTCTTTCCAGACAATGATCTTTATACCATCATCATTTAACTAAGATCCCTCTAGCCACTATTGCTCTACTATAGTCCTCAAACCACCATCCCCTGACAACGACCCCTCCATTCTTCATCTCCATAGTATGATTCTTTAACCTCCATCACATAAATATAATACTCTAACCAGCATCATATTATGGTTCCTCCAACCTTTGTCACCCAAGTATGATTAGTCCGACCATTATCCCCCAGTTAAGGTTCTTTGGACCTCCATCACTCAGCTACAGTCCCTCCTATCAAAGTTGCTCAACTATAATCCCATTAAACTCTATTTCCCAACTATAGTCTTATTAACCTCCATCGCTCGACTATTATCCTTCCGACTACCATTATCCAACTATGATCTCTCTGACCACCATTAAATTATGATCCCTCACACTACCATCACTTGGTTTTTGTCCTATGAGCATCATCGCTCTACCATGGTCTTCTAACTACCATCACCTAACTATAATCCCTCTGACCTCCATCACATGACTATTGACTATAGTCCTTATAAACTTTATCAACTAACTATAATCCTTTCAACCTCCATCAGTATCATCACCCAACTATAGTTCCATCATCCTCAATCACCCGATTACAGTCCCTCTGACCTCCTTCACTTTACTATGGTCCATTTGACTACCATTGCCTAACCAAAGTCCCTCTAACCTTTTTTTTGTAAGACTATGGTCCCTCCAACCTCTATTGCCATATCACCTAACAACAGTCCCATCGGCCTTTATTACCCGATTATGGTCCCCTAAACTATTGTCACCTAACAACTGTCCCTTTAACCACTATTGCCTGACTATAGTCTGACAACCATCTCTAGACTATGGTCCCTCTCACCTCCATCACTTGATTGTGATCCCTCTGACCACCATTGCTAGATAATGGCCCTCTGATCACCATTATCTGACTACTATCCTTCGACCGCTATCACAAGGCAATAGTCCTTTGACTACCTTCACCCAACTACATTCTTTTGATTAAACAAACAAGCCAACAATATATTAATAAAATTTTTGGTAGATTCTTCCAACTATACTCTTGTAACATGCTTTATAAAATGTATATATACTATATTGTGCAATGATGTTATCCCCTTATGAAGGGCTTCACATGTAATCAAATACAAATACTAGTCAAATGAATTTAACTAGGCCAAGCCCTATGGTTTTTCCCTTTATAAGATTTTCAATATAAAAAATCTAGTATCATTTATAATTTTCATGCCTCCTTTATCTTATTTATGTATATGTTGGAACTGCATATAATATTAAGATATTAAACTCTCTATCTATCTATATGTTTGAATGTTCCACCATGCGATAATTTTAATAAGTTTTAAATTACTAAGTATAATATTAATTATCTAATTAATCATTTAAGTATTCTATTACTAACTAATTATTTAAGTATTATTTACATGGCTAATTATTTAATGAATATATTTTAAATTACAATAATTATGTTAATTAGGTAATTAAGAATTGTTTAAAATTTTCTACCAAGCTTTCGATAGCTTTAGGCATGCATAGTGTTTACGTTTTCCCTCTTCTCCATTTCTTCATTATTCTTCTCCTACTTAACATGAGGTAGAACTTCTAATAAGTCACTAAAGACTTCTTCACCTCCTTCGATCACCTTTCTTCCTATCAAATCATTAATCACAATAGTGTTGCATTCTACTTATAGGATTGGAAGTAAAGACGGAAGCTTGCTTGCTATAAATGTAATCATCTTTCTCTTCTTTTGTGTCCTTCTTCGACCACATCCCATAAATCTTTCCAACATCCAAATTTAGTAAATCATAGATTAATAAAAAAAAGAGAAATAGACGATTTATTTCTCATTAAGATATAAGATGTCCAACATCTGCATTGTGCAGAATTTAATGTAAATCCTACTAAAATCCTAACTAAATCTTGTAGCCTAATAACACCTAAGAGCCATATTTGTATTTTATATTATGAAAACAAAAGAGAAAATACAATAATGGAAACTGATCTAAAATTTGTGAAAGGATCATTGGTTTTTCCAAAGTTGCACATAAATTTATTTCCATAATATTTGGATGAAGGAATGAATGCCCAAATAAATAGTTGATTGTGTATATTTAATAGGCAATATATATTTTTGTGATTTGTCTTACACACACTACTAATTTCTCTAAATATGGCTTAATTTCCTAAGGTGTAAGTCATGTATAATGTAACTGCCCGTGTCATATCAAGTAATAAAGTTATGAGAAGAGTATCATTCCCACGGGATCCTAAAAATTTTCTATATTCACTTTAATATTGCTTATTAAATAACTATATTTATCTAGTTTTATGATTTAAAAGAGGTACAGAGTAAATTAAAAAGCTACAAATGTGAAAGGTAAATTCACTACTTTATAAATGTAATGAACCTACGAAATTTAAAAATAAATGATTGCATTAGAGTGGTTTTCTACTTATTGTTATTGTGAATCAAAGCATAAGTACTCATCTTTGTCAATCTCATTGAAGTATTAGCTAGGATTCCTCCTAACTATAGTTCTACTATCTCCTTAAGATGTCATAATCCTAACCATCATATGTCTATGTTATGGTCATACTACATTTTAAAACCTCTAATTGTACCTCTGCTCGTCTGCCAAGGCTCTATATTATAATAAGTTGTAAGTTTATGTATGACTAATACATAAACCAACTAAAGCATGGAAGAATTAAAAATAGCTTGAATATATTATAACAATCCAACCTAATTTATGTAATGCATGGCTTTTAAATTGTCGTAGATTTAGAATAATTGATAAGCTACACATGGACACAAGTTTATACAACATAAACATTTTTATTTCACTAACACAACCACACAATACAAACTACAAAGTAAAAGATAAATGTTAGAAGAAATGTTAGAAGTGACCTAAATCAAAGGTACAAACTCCTTTGCACTTCTCCACTTCGATCCACACTAATACAAGACACTAAATTAGTATATAAATGACACTCCCTCTCACGAATAGCTCCTCACACTCACTCTCTCTCACACACACACGCTCATGACTCTATAATGTGCTAAATCCCTTACATGAAGACTAAGGTTACAATTTATATATAATTTTTTAAATAACTGAATTGGCTTCACGGTGCTACTGGACTAGTGCTTCGTTTTATTCATAGAATCGGTTCACCGATCAAATTTTTTCCTATCACAGTTCTAGGCTATTTAACACTACAACGCTCAATCTGATGATGTGGGGCTTCTTGAATAGTTCTTCAGTGCTAAGCTCTCTGTTGATCTCATTTTTGTATAAGGTCAAGTCTTTAATCAAGGCTTCAATCATAGTGTTCAATACTCATTAAATCTAAGACTCAATAAATCTTTCAATCACATTCAATTAAATTCTATTCAACCTTTAATCATATTCCAATGATTCAATCCATTTTAATCATTTAAGCAAAATCCAATTTAAAAATATAGTGTTCAGAATCAAGCTCAAGTTCTTACCCGCTTTGGGTTGTTTCCTTTTCCAGTAAAATTTTCAATTAGATCAAAACCCTAGGTGATGCCTCTAGAATTTTGTTTACTCATTCATATATTGATTATACATTTCCTATGAGTCTCCCTAATCATTTTAGAAGCCTCCATGCCCTTCCAAACTCTAAAACTCAAAGTCTCCATCAAGCATTCCAATCCTTCAAATATTTATCTTTCATGGCACTCAACATTGTATATTGGCATAAACACCCTGGAAACCTTTAAAACTCATTCAAACATGTTCATAATCATCATTACAATGATTGAACTCACTTTTGTCATTGGTTGACCTAGTTTGACCAAAAAGACCCTTATACCCTAAATCCTTACCATATGCATGAAACATCATATAAAGTTGAACCTTAATCTTAGATTTGACCCCTAAGTATTCTACAATCATCTTTGATCATGCATGGACCCAAATGAACTTTTATATGGTTTAGTTGACCATGAGTGGTCACATTTTGAAAGTTTAAATGATGGTTGTGAAACCACTTGAACTATCGAACGACACACCATGAAGGGAGTGAATTGGTGTTTTAAAAAATTTCTTTCAAAAATCTCTTTTTGAAATTAAACAATTTAACAACTTAAATTTAAAATCAAAATTTTCAATGTAGAAGTAAAATATTAAAATAAATAATGATAATTATTTTTGTCTTCTATTTTATGGAAAAACTCAATAATTAATATTTTTATCCTTTTTATTTTTTAGATTTTTCTATTCTTTTTCAACCAAGAAGTAAACTTAATCAACCATAAATTATGTATCACAATGATCACCAACCACAAACCAATCACAAAAATAAATTTGTAGAAAGTAAATGTGGAAAGAAAATTGAAAAAGGCAAACCATATTTTTATAGTGGTTCGATTAACTTGACCGACATCTACACCCTAGAGTCCTCCTCTCTAGGTATTGAACAAAATAATATGGTGTCTCTCCTTTAGCCCCCTTAGCATGTCCCAAATGCCCTCAAAAAATTACTTTCACCCTCGGTGCAGCTGAGAACTAAAATCCCTTTCACCATCTCCAGTGTGGCAGAGTATCTGAATCCCTTTTACCTTACCTAGTATGGTGGAGTAGCTAAATCCATTTCACCTTCCATGGTGTGGTGGAGTAGCTGAATCCCTTTCACCAACCCAGTGTTGACGAGTAGCCAAATCCCTTTCACCAAATTAGTACGGTGGAATAGCCGAGACCTTTGATACCAAAGGGGTCTTCTTCCCAATGCTTCCCTCAAGATAGCCTTGACTCATGGTGGAACTTAGGTGCAAGCTAGTTAGAGAAACTATGTGAAACTTCCTATCACACTCCCTGGAACCAAAAAGAATCTTCTCCCTCTGTCACAAACTTCACCCTTTCTCTCCCTAGTTTAAAGCCCTCTCTTTAACACTTTCTCTTTGAAGACACAACTAATGAATGCCAAATGACACTCTCAAATGAATTAAGAGATGTTTAAGCAGTAGGCTTCTAAAAAACCTTAATTTTTAATTTAACTATCTCTATTAATATAACACGATCTATGGATCGTACAGTATAATTAGTTCAAATATTCCACAATAGTACTATATGATGAATAGTGCATGGGATGATCAGTTTAATCTCTTAACTTATCATGCTGTTTAAAGGAGTAGTGTAGTACAATTAGCACATATCAATGATTAGATCATATAGGATAAATCAAATTTCATCCAGAGAGCCCTCAGGTGAGTTGTATAGTATGATCTTATAATCATTCTACATGATCCAAACTTTGTCCAGTGACTGCTTGGGTGACTCGTACAGGATAATATATTAACATACAGTATGATCCAAAATAAATCATATCTGATTTGATTGCTTCATTAATTAATCTAATTAATTAATGATTTAAAATAACTTATAGTATGAAATTATATGTATACTACCAATAGTACAAATTTTTTAAATTCAAATTTTCCTATTTTAGGTAATTTAGATTTGATGGCAGAGTTTCTAGTTATAGATGATCATCCAGCATAATTTGTGTTGATATTGTATGATTAGTTAAGTTTGAAATTAATCATTTTTTTAAAATCAAATAGTTTAATTAATTTCTATCTGCGCTGATTGTATAGTGCAATTTTTATTGTATAGTATAACTTAACAGAAAAATTAAAATCTTTAGTTTTTTACTCCCCCCACATGTGTGTGCACATTTTCTAAGCTAACATACACCTTTTTATATTGATTGACTTAAGAAAAATAATATTATAGACTCTTTCAAACAAATCATACCTATGCAACCCACTCATAAGCCCTTATTCTCTAATGATGGTCAATGTATGTTGAACCTGAAATATTAGTACACAAAAAATATGTGTAAAATTAAGAGCAGGAGAAACTAAATAGTCATCCAAGGTTGTTTGTAATCATCAGAACATAAGCTCGAGCTCCCAAATTACAAAAACTTTGACCATTAAGGACCCATTTAACCCATGCACTTTCAATCATGCATATGAGTTAAACTAAATTATACCAAAGCTTTTAAACCTCTCTAAACATTAAACCTTTCATTCCTAAATATGACCGAGCCATTGGTGGACCATGGTTGGACAACCCCACGTTGAACCTAAACTTGACCAAAGTGAACTTTACATACACTTCAACATTGCTTGACCTTAGCATGGATCAAAACCTCTTCCAAAAAGTTTTAAAAATCATTTGGAATGGATTGAACCTAACTTCAAGGCCTGATTAAGCCTATTTGACCAAGTAAACCAAGTTGACCAAACAAAACCTAATGATTTCCTTCCTTAATTCAACTAAGGTCAACCAAATGCCCCAAAACCACTTAAGACACTTCTTTGGGTGCCCAAGGGCCTACCTAGTTAGCCCAACCCTTGAGCCCACTTGGGTAAGCTACATGGATAAACCCAAGTGTTCAAAATGAATTTCCCTTGAGCCAAACCCCAACCTAAGTAAAATTAAACTGAACCAACACTTGCATTAGAAGCATATAGGTGCATTGCATTGAACCTAGCTAGCCCCATCCCATGGGCTAACTTGGGTTAGCCAATTAGGCTGAACCAAGTGTTAAAAAACACTCTTTCATGAGACATTCCCTAAGTCAAATAAAATTTGCCTAGACTAACCCATGCTTTATGAAAGTACGAATAGGTTGTTAGACCTATTACTCACATCCCTAGGTTAACCGAGAGGAGGGGGGGTTGAATTGGTCCTTTAAAAAATTACTCTTGGGATTTTGGAAAATTTTAAAGCTAATCGTACAGTACGATCTAACTTTGTACTGTACGAACAGAGATAATTTTTACTTTTTCGTTAAACACAGAAATTCAACCACAAAGAAAATAAACTATGGAAAAATAAAATGCGAAAAAATAAACAGTGAACAGAAAACACCAGAATTTATAGTGGTTCGATCAAACACGACCTACATCCACTCACTAGAGACTCCTTCTCTAGGTATTGCACTAAACTCAAGTGACTCTCCTTTTGCCCCCACAGCAAGGCGAAGAAGCCTTTACAAACTCTCTTCCACCAACCCGGTGTGGGAGAGAACCGTCTTTCTTTTCACCCTCTAAGTGTGGCAGAGAACCGTCGTCCTTTTCACCCTCTAAGTGTGGCAAAGAACTGTCATCCTTTTCACTCTCCAAGTGCGGTAGAGAACCGTCTTCCTTTTCACTCTCCAAGTGCGACAGAGAACCGGAATCCTCTCGAACAATGCTCTTGCAAAAGTCTCCAAGGAACTAGGAAGATGCTTGAAGAACAAGTAAAAGAAATCCTCACAATTGGATAACCTTGTGAATCCCCTCACAATTCTCTCTTGAAAGATCTCTCAATACTCACTCCTAAACACTCTCCCAATCACTCTCCTTAGACCTCTCAAAAGAATTTTCGCAGAAGGAACTTTTCTTCAGTCAGTTTTAAGTCATATTTATACTTGGGACATAAAAAACCATCCAAAAATTGAATTTTCAAGTTAAATCCGTGCTAATCGTCCCGTACGATCGACAATCGTATCGTACGAATAGTTCAAAATATTGAACAATTCGTCCTGTTTGAATAATGAGACGATTCGAACAGAGCGCTTCATACGAACATACTGTCCCGTACGAACCCTTGGACGAATCGAACAGAGCGCTTCGTCCGATGATTTCATCCCGTACGAACCCTTGGACGAATCGAATAGAGCGCTTCATCCGATTAGTTCATCCCATACGAACTTGTGGATGAACCCAATTTTGAGCAGTTCGTATAGCAAAAACTCATGTACGAATAGTATTCGTACTGTACAAATATTCCTTAGAAAAAATTTCTTTCCATATGGGTTCGATATGGAGGACATATTCTACAGATCATCCCGTACGATGTTAAATCATACTGTACAATTAGTTCAAAAATTTAAACTTTTTACTCCCCCATTGTGTGTGTGTACAGTTATCCAACTTACAATCACATTCACTCAGACTCAAGAAAAAGAAAATTTACAGACTTTATTTACAGTGAACAAGTGAACTTGAAGTCTTCAGTAATCTGGAGTGTGAATTTCCTGAAAAATACTTTAGTACACACAACAAAAACTCAAATAATTGTTAGGAGAAGAATAAAATAAACAATAAACTTTTGTAATCATCGAAAATACAACTTGGATTAGATTTTACTTGAATAAACAAATATACCCAAATCATAACACTTTATGCTTGGGAAGGTTCAAGACACCTTACCGAATTAGCTCAGGCCAGGTGATGTTCGAAGGTGACTAAAAAATAAAAAAGACATTGGATCAATCATATTGGTTCACTCATAACTCCCTTAGTACCCAACCACATGACTTCTAACTACTTGGGTGACATATATAGATCCTATTGGATCGATCATAACCAACATTATGGTTGGGTTCCACCTAGACTGGCAAAATTTTGAACTATTACCTATTGGCTTCTCTCTATAAATAATCCAAATTTTATATTGTAAGGGTTTTACTTCTTTTCTCCAAACATTACCCATAAGTTCCTCTATGATTCCCTAACTTCCTCAAAGATCCAGACCCTTCCTTATGCAAAGCCAACCAAGCTCTAGCCATCCCATCTACTAAAATTTCCAAATCTCGATTCCGTGCTCCTCTGACTTTGGAGTCTGAAGGTGACTATGCTCTAGGTTCACACAAATACTCCTGAAGCAAAAGCCCACTCAATTCAATATTCTATGAAGGTAATTTCTAAATATGAGCTTTAATTCACTTAGGTTTGGTAAAGTGTGAAGTGAACTTGCAATCCATACATTTCAACTATTGGATTGAAAGTTCACTCTCAAATGATTCTTTGAGATTAAGTTTATTGAACTATAGCTGGTAGATTCTCTGGATTAAGATAAAATAGGCATACGACTGAGAATTTGAGTAGGAGGTTGAAGACAAAATCAGGGCAATTTTTTTTATTCAAATTGGAAGAATGATATTGATTGAATGAAACTATTTATTATACTTCCCTCCTACTATTTTGAGTCATCATGTCTCAATCATCCAATCTTTGATAGGATAGCTATAATCGATGCTACTCTGTCTGAGGGTCCTGCCTCAAATTAGAAAACTAAATAGATAGTGCCATCTATAAAGCGCATGCACAGTCAGGCCGACTGACTGTTAGTTCCATTTATAGAGAATTTAAATGCTAAAAAATGCTCAATTATTTAAAAATTCATAACTCCTCCCTCACTTGAACAATTTAAAGATGAAGGACTCTCTAAATTTATCTTAATGAATACTATAAAAGCCTCTTGGTTTAGAGAACTAATTTTGCACAATTTGAATATAATTTTAAAAATACACTTCATTGTACTTTTGGAATTATTTCTTAAATTCAAATCCAATTGAGTTCATTTTACAGGAATGATTCTTGGATGTGTTGCCTAGATGTCCAAAATTATTGTAAGTGATTTGAGCTTAGAGGAGCTTTATTTTAAATTTTAAATTTCTAGGTGAGAAAATAACCTAAAAACTCATAATTCAGTAAATCTAAATCCATAGATATATAAGGGCTTACTTGTGTGGATTGATAGACAAATGTGCAAGGGTTAGTTAGACATTGATTTTACCCTGATCCTTGGTCTAGTTAACCAATTACAAAAATTTAAAAATATAGATGTATTTATTTTGAAAATTTATTAAAACCCTTAAAAAGGCTTTGATGAGCCCCAATTGATAAGGTTTAATCCATAGGTCGTTATCAATTTAAGGTTAAAATTTTAAGCCAATTGGAGTTCATTTGATCGATAAAAAAACAAGCCCTAATTTCATATACATAAATCCCTCCGCGGTCTCCCCCCCCCCCCCCCCCCACCCAAAAAAAAAAAAAAGGAATTTGGGTCTTTCACCTATTTGATAAATGGGTTGGGAGGAAAAAGAAAAAAAATATGAATTTGGGTCTTTCAACTTCCATAATATTCTCTCACCTCATGTGCTCCTGTGCTCTGACGATTGTGGTATCTTCTGTAGCTGGCTGTGCGATCTTGTCTCATTTAGGGTTCGCAAGTATTTTTGTTGGCTGATTATTTTATTTTTATTGTCTTAAGGGCTCTAGCCTTAGGTTTTTTTTTGTTTATTGGCTGGATTGTTTCTGTTCCATCTTCCCCTAGACCTAACCTTTGGGGTGTTCCTCTTACGGGTTTGGTCACTTTAAAAAGAGGTTTCTTCGGCATTAATGGTAGTGAGAGCCCTTATAACTCTCATTCTTTTTGTGATGTCGTGTATGGTGCTTCTTCATTGAAAGATCCAGCTTTCTCTTTTTAACGTCTTTTATTAAAGGTTTTCTAGCTGTGTTGATGTCTGGTGAGGATATTATTAGGTTAGCTTTACCCTTTTAATTTACTTTGGTCGAAAAATTTTCTTTACGTAGACCGAATATCAACTCGATCTGCTCTTTCTTTTGCAACCTAAAACTTTTGGGTGTTTTTTTCTTTATTGGATTATTGGATGCCAGACATGTTGTGATTTAGCTTTCTAATGACTTGGATTATAGTCATGTTTTTTTTAAGGAGATCATATTATATTAACAATTGTCAAATGAGATTGTTAAAATGGACCCATTTTTTTGATAGCATGGAAGAATATCCCATTATTTTGATTTATCTTTCTTTTTTGAATTTTAGATTACATTTCTTCAATTCTCATGTTTTACATGCTTTGGGATCGATCTTTGGTAGGCCATTGCAATCTGACCAAACTACTGCTTCTCAATTGAGACCATCATTAGCTAGGATATTAGCAACAATTGATAATACAAAGAAACATCCTGAGGAGATCTGGCTTGGCTCTAAAAAGTTTGGTTATTTACTGAAAGTTAATTTTAAAAATATACTAAAATTTTGAAACCATTGTAAAATTCATGGGCATTCAATTAATGAATGCTACGTGGTTCATCCTCATCTCAAAAGGAATAATATATATTAAAAAAATTTCTTAACCCTAAGAATAGAGGAATGGTTGCTCAAGGAATTAATGTTATAAGTCATCCTGCTCCAGCTAATGTTCATGTTGGTGAACATCAAACCAGTTACGATCACATAGAAACCATACCTTCGGTCAGTGCTAATAGGGAAGTAGGCATGTTGAATATTGAAAATGATTTAGATAAACTTGATGAAATCTTGGAGCCCATGGAAGGTCCCACTTTGATCGATTATGTTTTGTCAGGTGCTGGTGTGAAATCTATGAATAGTATGGATAAGGAGGCAGGAAATGAAGTTGTTCACAATGATACTTTAAATGGACTTAATGGTTATCATTATATTTATGGTATGGCTAAGGAGGGGGTAAATGAAGTTGTTCATAATATTTTACCTCAAGGCCATTGTGCTTTAAATCAAATCAGTGTGGTCAATTCAGATCTTACAGTTGATAAAACTATGAAGGATGTGTTGGTTGATACATCTTATGAGATGCGTGAGGATGCTACTAAAGAGGGTGGATTTTGGTTTAAACACTTGAGTTCCCTGTGGCCAGTCAAAAAGATTTAAATAAGGTTTTTATGCCATCTCCTATTTATAAGGATAATAATGATAACATGGATGATGGTTTCACCAAAGTTTCCAAAAGAAAAAAACAAAAATAATAAGAATTCTTTTGGCATTACCCCGAGGGTTATGTGGGCCTTAAATGCTTCTAACACTTCTAATGGTTAAAGCTCTTATTTAGAATATTAGGGGTGTGGGTGCTTCTTTGTCTAGGGATAAGGTGAGAAACTTATGTAGGATTCAAAATATTATTGTGCTTGTCTTAAATGAGCCTTTAATTTCTTCCTTTAAGTTGGATTTTACTCGTATTAATCTTGGTTTTGATTTGGCTTTTGGTAATTGAGCCAATAAGATTTGGATATTTTGAAATTATTTGGTTCACTTAGGCATTATTGCGAATTTTCCTCAAACTATTCATACTAGCATTATATGTTATCAGTTATCTTCTTATGCATCCTTTTTTTATGCATCTTGTACGAGGTTTGATAGGAAATACCTTTGGAAATAATTATTTGATTTATCTTCTAATATAAATGGCCCTTGGATGGTAGGTGGTGATTTCAATACAGTTTCTAATACCACTGAAAGGATTGGAGGTAATAATCCTAATTTTCAGGCTGTGGAAGATTTTAATGATATAATTTTGGATTGTAACCTTCATGATATTGGTTTTTGTGGTAGTACTTTCACTTGGAATAAGTCTACTATGTAGCAAAGATTGGTCCGTATTTTGCTTAATGATTTCTGGATTTCTTCTTATCCTACGTCTCATATTGAGCATTTAACTAGAACTTTATTTGACCATTTTTCGATTCTTGTGAACATTTTTTTTCATAATATTAGTACTCCTCTTTCATTTAGATTTCAAAATATGTGGCTGCTTGATAAGTCCTTCTTTAATGTTTTGGACTATAATTGGAATGCTCCATTATTTTCGTATGATAATATTAAGGGTATGACTAAATTGTGGTAAAAATTTTAGAGATTAAAGCAAAAGTTAAATTGGTGGAACAAATGTGTTTTCAAGAATATTTTTTTAGCATCATGGAGGCTAAGAATAAAATTAATACTCTGAATGGAAATTCTCTTAAGTTACCTAGATTTGATTAATGCTTCTACTGTTGACTATTTTCAAAATGTTTTCAATAAAGACTTCTCTTTGGATTTGAATTTGGATCACTCTTTTATTCCTTTTCTTATTTCTAAGGAGAATAATATTCTTCTTACTACTATTCCTTCTGAGGAGAATATTTGGGGTATCATTAAAAATATGAATGGTGACTCTGTAGCTTGTCTAGATGGCTTTAAGACTATTTTTTTAGAAATATTGGTATATCATTAAATGTGATGTTGTTAACGCTGTTTTGGATTTTTTTATTAAGTTTTTTTTACTTCTACATCCATTGCTTTATTACCTAAGAAAGAAGCCATAAATTATTGGGATGATTTTAGGACTTTAAGCCTTTGTTCTTTCTTCAAAAAATTATTTGCTAAGTTGTTTATGGGGAGATTGGCTTTATTTTTACCTAAAATCATTTCTCTTGAGCAAACTAGTTTTGTTAAAGGCCATTCTATTTTTAATAATATTTTGCTTGCTTAGGAGCTTACTCATGATCTTGAGTCTAGAATTTCTGGTGGTTATTTTATTTTTAAAATTGATATTACTAAAGCGTATGATAAACTAAATTGGGAATTTCTTTATACTATGTAAAATTTGTTTGGTTTTAATGTGGATTTCAATAGACTCAGCAAAAATAGTATTGAAAACTACTTTTTATTTGTTATTATTAATGGTAAGTGTCATGACTATTTCAAATCTTCTCATGGGCATAGATAGGGGATCCTTTATCCCCTTGCCTCTTTATTGTTGATGTCAAATACCTATCTAGTGGTCTGAATGAGCTATTTAGGATTCATCCTAATCTTCAATTTCGTACCATGGGTGGTTTTCCTATCACTCATTTGATCTTTGTGGATGATTTTTTTATTTTTTTAATCGTTCTATTAAAATGCACAACATTCTTTTCAAATTTCTCAATCATTTTCAAAGAGCTGGTGGTTTATTCTTCAACTAACTAACAAGCTATTTTATTACCGCCAAGTCTATTTCTCTGTAGAGAATTTATTCTATTTAGAATAAATTTGATTTTTTTACATAAGTCTTTACCTTTGAAGTATTTAGGGACTCCTCTTTTTAGAGGCAAGAAAAGGTCTCATTTATTTGGTGAAAATTTTTGAGGTATTCAAAATAAACTTTCGATGTCTTTCAATTTTCTTTAATTTGGTGGTAGATTAGTTTTAATTCAGAATGTTCTTTATCATATTCCTATTTATTTATTTCATACTTCATGTCCTACTTTAAATGTTTATATCAGGATGGAAAGGTTAATTAATAAGTTCTTTTTGGGGGCAAAGGATGGCAGGTCAGCTATTTTATGGGCTTCTTGGAATAAATATTATGGGGTTTTTGATGAAGGGGGGTTAGGCTGTAAGAATTTGGTTGATATGGCTCAAGCCTTTTCTTATAAGTTATGGTTTTATTTAAGAGCTAAGAAGAGTCTTTGGGAGAATTTTATGATATCCAAGTATTATGCTAGTAAATATCCACTTAATTGCCATTTGAAAAAATGTGATTCTTAAAACTGGAAAAGGCTTTGTAAAATTAAATGGGAGGCTGATACATTTTTATAATGGGGTATTGCTGTTGGTCATTTTTTTGGCAAGATTAATGGTTGGGAAATTTTTCTATTGACAACTTGTCGAATACTCATTCTACCTATGCTCTCAAAGTTAATCATTATATTCAGAATGGAGTTTTGAAAGTGGATAGGTTAAATGAGGTTATGCCTGATACTATTGTTAATCTTATTCTCAAAATTCCTCTTCAGTTGGATAAGGAAGACTGCTTGATGTTTATTTGCTTGAATGATGGTAAGTTTTCCCTCAAAGACATTTGGAATACTATTAGACAATATCATTTAAAATCTAATCTTTACTTGGTTTTTGGCACAAAGCTATCCCATCATCTTATTCTATTTTAATGTGGAGGATTTTACATATCATTCCTGTTGATTCTATTCTAATGAAAAATGGTTTTTACATAATTTCTAAATGTCAATGTTGTTATCATAAAGAAACCCTCAACAATGTTTTTGTTCAAGGTCTCATTGTTCTTAAAGTGTGGTTATATTTTGATGATATGTTTAATGGTCATTTTTGTACTGCTTATAATGAAAGTGTGAATAGGTTGTTAGACCTATCGATTTTGCCCCTAGGCTAACCAAGAGGGGGGTGAATTGGTACTTTAAAAAATCTCTTGGAATTTTGGAAGATCTTTTGATTAAAAGCTTTATGTAAATCATACAGTACGATCCAGTTCGTACTATACGAACAGTTATGAATTTTGTACTTTTTCAACCATAGAAAAATAAAGTGCAATATATAAATTAACAATGCGGTAAATAAAAAAAATAGAGAACACCAGATTTATAGTGGTTCAGTCAAATACTACCTATATCCACTCCCTAGAGACTCCTTCTCTAGGTATTGCACTAAACCAAAGTGACTCTCCTTTTGCCCCCACAGCAAGGCGGAGAAGCCCTTAGAAACTCTCTCCCACCAAACCCCAGTGCGGCAGAGAACCGTCGTCCTTTTTCACCCTCCTGGTGAAGACAAAGAACCCACTCATCCTTTCACACCCTCTAGGTGTCGGCAGAGAACCAAGTGTCCTTTTTCACCCTCCTAGTGATGGTAGAGAACCAGACCTTCTTCAAAGATCTTCTCTCAAGAGTCTTCAAAGAGATAGGGAAGAGACTTGAAGTACAAAATAATGAGATCCTCACATTTGGACAACCTTGTGAATCCCCTCACATTTTTCTCTTCAAAGATCTCACTACACTCACTCCCAAACACTCTCCCTAATCACTCTCCCTTCCACTCTCAAGAAGAAATTCATAGAAGATTAGTTAGTAAGTCAGTTTTTAAGAACCTTATATTTAAAGGACAAGAAAAACCGTCCAAAAATTAAAAATTTCAAGTTTTATGAAGTAGGATCATCCCGTACGATTGACAATCATCCTGTACGATTGACAATCATCCTGTACGAATAGTTCAAGAAATGAACGCTTCATCCCGTACGATATCCCATATGAACCATGTAAGTCCTGTTTTGTACTCTATAAATTAAATACAAAACCAAATCATAATGTACAAACTGTTCAAAAAATTGAACGGTTCGTCCCGTATGATGTTGTACGAACCTGTGAACCCCATATTTCATACTCTGAAAAATGATATACGAACTTTCATCATATTGTACAGACAGTACAAAAATACACAGTTTGTCCCATACGATCCAGTACGAAGTAATGAAGACCAGCTTTTATACTCTGGAAAATGATATACGAACCCATATCGTACTGTATAATTAGTTCAAAAATTTGAACCGTTCATCCTATATACTCCAGTACGAACCATATAAGCACCCATTTCGTACTCTAGAAAATGATATATGAACTAATATCATATTGTACGATTAGTTCAAAAATTTGAACTGTTCGTACGGTACAATCCAATACAAACCATGTGATCTCCCATTTCATACTCTAAAAAATGATATACGAAAATATTTCGCACTGTACTAATTATACTTAGAAAAAAATTCGGCCAGGCAGGTTCATTTTAGAGGAGAAATAACACAAATCGTCCTGTATGATCATACATCATACAGTACGATTAGTTTAAAAAATTAAGTTTTATCTCACTCCCCAGTGTGTGTGTGCACAATTATCCAACTTACAATCACACTCTCTCAGACTCAAGAAAAGTAAAAATTATAGACTTCACTAACAATAGATTCTAACAAAATAACTTATACATCGTACAGTATGATTAGTTTAAAAATTTAAGTTTTATCTCACTCCCCAATGTGTGTGTGTGCATAGTTATCCAACTTACAATCACACTCGCTCAGACTCAAGAAAAGTAAAAATTACAGGCTTCACTAACAATAGATTCTAACAAAATAACTTAAAGTCTTCAGCAGTCAGAGATGTGAATTTCCTCAAAGATATGTTAGTACACACAAAATAAAATTTTACAGTATATGTTAGGAGAAACATTAATTAAACAATAAGCTATTGTAATCATCAAAAACTCACTTGAATAAATAGATTTGCACCATTCTCAACAATCTCCCCCTTTTTAATGATGGCAAAATAATTATTGTCTGAGTTAACAGGTAAACACAAACTTTCTCCTAAGCTCCCCCTAAACGTAAGCTCCCCCTAAATGAATGGCCTATTTGAAACAAGGGAAAATAGAGAGACAAGATAAGATAAACAAATACACACAAATACATACATAACATGCATATCAAACAAACATGCATATCAAACAAAACATATACACTTAACAAACAATCACATAACAACCAATACCAATACTAAACATAATCAAACAATACCAACTCCCCCTTTTGACAACAACAAAAAGGGAAACTATCAAAATAGTTGATGAATAAGATAATGTTAAATGAAGTATAATTACAATATTGAAATCGGATGCAAAAGATAAAAACTCAAAAGTTTAAATCATAGAATAACAAGGATAAGAAAAGTTGATCTATGTGAATAATGTAATAGACAGATTAAGTAGCCACAACTGTTGCAGAAATGATGAAATAAAATTAACAATTTTCTAATTCAATAGTGATGATCATTGATTTGTGTATTTGAGAAATTGATAAGGGAAAGAATAATTGGCGACATTGCGCATCTTTTTAATTTGATTGGCACACTTTGTGCATCTTGTCAATTTTGGGCTAATTTTATGCCTCTTTATAATTTGGCGAACATTGCGCATCTTTTGTATTAGCGGCACACTTTGTGCATCTTTGTAATTTTAGGCTTATTGTATGCCTCATTAAAGAATTTTCTTTCCAAAATCACAAACTCTTGACACAAATACAATAATGAACACTTTGAGATAGAAATAAGAGAATTATTAAGACATCAAAGATGCAATAATTTAAGTTAAGTAAAAACATGTCTAAATAAAAAATAATAGAAAGATCTTTTAATCTATTCCCAGTCACAAAGTAATCTAAAAATCTTGAGAGATTAAATTATGCATAGCGATTACTATTGTAAAATATATTCAATAACATTTTATAAAATCAATCAACTACATAAAAAAAAGATCACATTATAATATGCATCCAAATATGTTTTCTTCACTTCATTCATCATCAGATTGAATGCATACCATATCACCATCCAAAAGATTAAACAAAATAGCCACCACTACAAGTACTATCATAACAAACCATAAGTACAATCTGATACCAAACACAGAGTCAGACGACATCTAATCCTAGAGGAACAACAAGGACACAACTAAAATAAAAATAGAAGTACAATCATCTAAAATCCTAAGGGGCCCTGATCTAGAGGTGGTGGAGGAGTGAACTATGTGACGTAGCTATTTATGGTAGCTACATTTGCATTTACATAATCAAATTGGTCATGAATCCACCCCATGTCTTCTGTGTATCGAGCATCCTGCTGGTTCATTCTATTTTCAATTTGATCAAATCATTGTTTAAAATGAGTTTCCAATCTATCAAATCGCTGGACCATTTCGTGATAAAAATTTTGATCAAGTCCAGGTGCTGGTGCTGGTGTAGGTGTAGGTTCTTCCTCAGAATCGTCTCCAAAACCCTCTCTCCCAAAGAGTGCCCAAAAAGAAGCATCACTAAAGTAAACTAGCAACTCAGTAGGTCCGTCAGGGTGGACCAAATTGTACTTATTTTCTAGGATATAAGAAATCACATATCCCAAGGTAATATTTTTCTTCCTTTTAATGCTAGGCTAGTCAATGTCAGTGAGAGAATATAAGTAGTCCATGATTAATTGGGCTTCATCTATTGGTTGTCCAGTCATGATCAAATAGGTAACAGGTAAGAGGAGGGATTTCATATTGACTCGATCTCCAACTTTTGGGATTATGGAAGTCCTAAGAACATGCTGGATGATTCTTGCATTTTTATTTAGGGTGTAAACTCTAGGTAAGTGACTTGGTTGGCTTACACCCCTAAGGACTTGATTCACTTCCAACCAATCATAATCAGCTCTACAGGTCAGGGTGTGTGCTCGAATACCTAGGGTTTTAAGATGAAGAAATGTCCCCAAATCCTTCTTGGTGATTTCTACTCTTTGTTTAAGTACATAAGAAGTGATCCTAGTATGGTCCTGATTTAATTTCATGTTTGCATGGAAGACATGAAAAAAATCTTTGTTGTATGCATAAATGAGGGTAAGAAGGAACGAGAATTGAGTAGAATCAAAGAGTGGCATTACTGCAAAATGAATGTTTTCTTGCAGTAAGAGATGATAGGGAGTAATTTTGGAAGCACAAAATCTAAAATAAGCCTCCTCATTTTGTGGAGATAAAAATTATCATCCCATTCTTGTCTAGAGGATGATCCCCTAGCATGTTGTGATCTTTTCCCACTGCCATACATCTCTAATTTATGGCTTTGAAGGGTTTGAAATGGAAGTGAAACGAATGAAAATAACCCTTCTTTATAAAGAAAAACAATCAATCGTATAGTACAAAAAGATTTCGTACGGGATGAAATAAATTCCGTACATACGAACTGAAATGACTAAAGATGAAATGGCTTTTTGTAAACGGCCCTTCCCGATGCATCCTTACATACATGCTTTTTGACTTCCTGATCATACAGACAATCACATGTTTATCCGGGACGATTGAAAAATTAAAAATCGTTAAGGTGACGATTAGGGTCGTCCTTATCCGAATCGACAACACAGATCGTACACATGAACGATGTGTTCGTGCGTACGATCATCAATAATAACTGACACAACCGTAAACCCATCCCCATACTTACAGACGAACCTGTATATATCATATGGTATGATGATGTCATCGTATAGTACGAAAAGACTATTAAAAACACAATTTCGTCTCCTCAATTCTACAAATTCTCATTACATGCTACAGAATTCATATCGTACGAAATAATTTTGTACAGTACGAATATAACAAAAACAACACTGCATAGAAAACTCAAAAATCTTTCAAAGTGAAATATTTTTCATTTTCTTTCATAAAGTACAAATAATAAAAAGATAATGTGACAAAACACAATCAAAACAATACAAAAACTTACAACTTATACTGCACAATCATGACATGAACAAACATACAACCACACACAAAATAATGTTTGCAGAAATTTCAATTATGCATTAAGATCAATCACACCTAGCCTTGTCCTTAAAATACTAAATGTGTCAAAAGCTAGTGGTTTTATGAAAATATCTGCAAGTTGATTCTTAGTAGCAACATGATGTAATTCAATTTCCCCTTTTGCTATATGATCTCTTATAAAATGATGCCTTATATCGATATACTTGATTCTAGAATATTGAATAGGATTTTTTGAAATACATATGACACTAGTGTTATCACAAAAGATTGGTATTGTGCTATAAGAACATCCTAAATCAATTAACTATTTTTTTGACCAAAGCACTTGTGCAACACAACTCTCTAAGGCAATATATTCAGCTTCTGCAGTTAAAAGGGCTACTGAGTTCTATTTTCTAGTAGACCTAGAAACTAAGGAGTTTCCTATCAATTAACAAGTTCCAAAAGTGCTTTTCATATCAACCCTATAACTAGCAAAATCTAAATCAGAGTATCCAAAAATTTCAAATGCAGTGCTATTTATAGGATACCAAATTCCTAGATTTTGAGTCCCCAAAAGATATCTCATAATTCTCTTAACTGCAGTCAGATGTGACTCTTTAGGATCTGCTTGAAATCTAGCACACAAATAAACACTAAACATGATATCTGGTCTACTAGCTGTCAAGTAAAGCAAGGATCCAATCATCCCTCTAAACTTCTTTTGAACAACTGATTTTTCTTTAGGATCATTATCTAACTGCACTGAGGAACTCATGGGTGTATTCACTGGTTTAGCATTATCCATTTCATACTTTTTAAGGATGTCTATAACATATTTTGACTGGCTTAGAAAGGTTCCATCCTCATCCTGCTTAATGCTAAACCTTAAAAAGTAACTCAAGTCTCTAATTAAGCTCATCTCAAATTCCTTACTCATTATTTTTGAAAATTCATCACAAAGATTTCTATCAGTAGATCTAAACAAATATCATCAACATAAATTTGAACAATGAATATTTCATCTCCTACTCTTTTTATAAAGAGAGTGGTGTCCAGACTCCCTTTTATAAATGACCGTTCAAGTAGGAAAGTGCTTAGACTTTCATACCAGGGTTTAGGTACATGCTTTAATCCATATAATGCCTTTTTCAATTTAAAAACAAGATTGGGAAACTGTGCATTTTTAAAACCTGGAGCTTGCTCAACATAAACATCCTCTTTAATCATCCCATTTAGAAAGACACTCTTAATGTCCATTTGAAACAACTTAAATCCTTTAAAATAGGCATAGGCTAAAAGCACTCTAACTGCCACAAGTCTGGCTACCGGGGCAAAAGTTTCCTCAAAATTAATTCCCTTAATCTGATTACACCCCTTAGCTACTAACCTTACTTTATTCCTAACTATCACTCCAGAATCATTCATCTTATTTTTAAAAATACCCATTTTATTCCAACAACACTTTGATCTTTCGGTCTTTCTACCAATTCCCAAACATCATTTCTAGCAAATTGATTTAACTCATCATGCATAGCTAGAATCCAAAATTCATTGGAAAGTGCTTGATTTACACTACTGGGTTCAATCATTGAAATAAAAGCAGAGTGATTTACTTCTTTCCTCAAACCATGCCTAGTTCTAACTCCTTCACTTGAGTCACCTAAAATCAACTCTTTAGGATGACGTTTAACAAATTTCCATTCCTTAGGCAGTTGGTTTTCTTCCTCATTTTCAACCCTTTCTTCAACTTTTTCACTTTCAAGTCCTTGGGTTATTTCTTCAACTTCATTTTCATCCAACCTAGACCCTCCATAATTATCTGATTCATCAAAAATAACATGAGTGGTCTCCTCAACTACCAATGTTCTCCTATTAAAAACTCTATAAGAATTTTCAACACTTGAATATCCTAGAAAAATTTCTTCATCAGATTTAGGATCAAATTTTTCTAAGAGAGTTTTTCCATTATTGTGTATGAACACTTTACATCCAAAAATATGTAGGTGTGAGAGGTTGGGAATTCTACCTTTTATAAGTTTATAGGGTGTTTAATTTAATTTTGATCTAATGTACACCCTATTAAATACATAGCATGCTGTACTAACTACTTCAGCCCAAAAATATCTTGGAAGTGAATATTCTGCTAACATAGCTCTAGTAGCTTCAATCAATGTCCTATTCTTTCTCTCAATTACTCCATTCTATTGAGGTGTCCTAGATGCTGAGAAATTATGGTCAATTCCATGGGACTTATAAAAATCATCAAATAATTTATTTTTAAATTCTCCCCCATGATCACTTTGGATAGTAACAATTTCAAATCCTAGTTTTCTCTGAATCCAAATGGAAAAATCTCTAAACTCCTCAAATGATTCACTTTTATAATTTAAAAATCTAATCCATGTGAACCTTGAGTAATCATCCATAATTACATACCCAAATCTTTATTCTTCTAAACTTAAGGTACTAACGGGTCCGAAGAGATCCATGTGAAGAATTTCTAAATGCTTACTAGTTCTAACTTCCTTGATTGAATTAAATGAGGATTTGACTTATTTTCCTAGTTGACATGCATCACATAGGTGATCTTTTGTAAAGTTTAATTTGGGTACCCCTCTAACTAACTCTTTTTGGGTGATTTTCCTAAGATTTCTCATACTAGCATAACAAAGTCTTCTATGCCATAACTATGACTCATCAGATATAATTTTTAGACAAAAAGTAGTAAAAGATTTTACAAAAATTAAATCTAGCATGTACACATTATTTACTCTATCACCATTCAACACAATAATTTCATTTTGACTAATAACATAGCTAGTAGGTAAGAATTTAATATGATAACCTTTATCATATAGTTGACTTATGCTCAGCAGATTATATTTTAAGCCTTCTACTAACAGAATATTTTCAATCATAAAATTCTTTAAATTTCCAATCATACATGTACCTACCACTCTCTTGGGGGTATTGTCTCCAAGTGTAACCTTGCCTCCATTCCTGTCTTCCAGCGATATGAATTAATTTGCATCTCCAGTCATATTGCTTTGAACAGCCGCTGTCCAGGTACCAAATGCTCTCACGAGGTCTTGTGTGAGAGCATTCCTACAAAATCATCAAACATTAGACTTGAGAACCCAAACGAGTTTGGGTTCACATATTAGCAATTTAAAAATAGATGCATGTCTGATATGTTATGTTTTATGCATCTTAGGTCTCCACACTAAATGTGTTCTATGATGAATAGTACAAGTATGGGAAATATGCCCAATCATATCACAAGAAAAACATTTTATTCCAGGGAAAGGATTTATCAATCTATGTGCACTATAAGATCTCCTCCTAGATTTTGAACTAATTAACTTGTGATAAGATTTGTGAACATCTTCAAGTTTGGGTGGAATCCTATTTTCCTCAAGTGCTTTCAACTTAACTTCAATATATGCATTAGCACTCTCTAGAATCAAATTTTCAACCTTCAAGTTATGCTCTCTACTCCTGATTCATCCATGAAAATTTTGAAATCATTTTCAAGTTCAGTATATGATGATTTTAAAAGTTCATGTAGTTGCTATCAATTAATGTATGGTCTTTCCTAAGGATTTCAAAATCTTTTTGCAGTTTTAAGAAATCTAAATTCAACTTAGCATGTAATTTCTTTAGTTTCCTATATGCAGAAAGAATGCACTCAAAAACTTTAAATAATTCATCATAACTTAAGTCACATACCTCTTCTTGATCCGAATAATCAAGATTGTCAGCCATCAAGCATAAATTTGTGACTTCCTCTTTAGGTGTTATTTCTGAGGAATCTGAAGTTGAGTCCACCCAAAAAGCTCACTTTAGTCTCTTCTTTCCCCTTCTATCCTTTGGTTTCTCCTCGGCTTTCTCCTTGCTAGGATTGGCTTTGAGATTAGGGTAATCTGTTTTTATGTGTCCTGGCTTCCTGCACTCATAGCAAATAACCTCATTAGAAGCCTTAACATTTTTGTGGAACTTACCTTTATTCCACTGTTGATGTCTCCTCTGCTTCCTCCTTAGGAAACTTTTGAACTGCCTTGTCATTAAGGTAATGTCTTCCTCATCTTTAGGTAGTGATTGATCACTATCTGAACCATCCACCTTCAATGCTATATTTTTCTCTTTCTATTTCTCACCTAAATCAATCTGTCTTTGAGTCACATATTGCTCGTAAGTAATTAGTGATCCAAGAAGATTGTCAATAGACATATATTTAAATCTTTTGATTCAGTTATGACAGTTATCTTTTCATCATAAGTAGTAGGAAAATAATAAAGTATTTTATTCACTTTTTCTATATTCGTCAATTCCCTACCTAAAGCATACAATGAAGTGGCTATATATGCAAATTGCGTATACATATCAGAGATTGATTCATTCGGTGTCACGCAAAAGAGTTCATAATCGTGCAAAAGAATGTTCAATTTAGTTTGCTTCACTTCATTTATACCTTCATATGTAATACAAAGTCTATCCCAAATTTTCTTTCCAGATTTACAAGTTGAAACACAAATATAGTCTTTAGATTTAAGTGCATAGAAAAAACTATTCAAGCATTTTGCATTTAATTGTGCTAAATCCCTTTCTTCTACAGTCCAATTAGCAGGTGGTGTTTCAACTCTAAAGCCATCTACAAGTCTAATAGGTGAAGTATAACCATCTTGTACTAACATCCACATGCGATAGTCAAGAGATTGCAAAAAAGTAAACATGCGAGTTTTCCAGAAATCAAACGGAATATTATCAAACAAAGGTGGTCTAGTAATCGAGTAACCTTCTAAAGTATTTCAGTTTCCAAAATTAGCCATGATCAAATTTCAAAAAGTAATTTAAACAATAATTTTTGAAATAGGCTCTGATACCACTTGAAAGTGGGAATAGGTTGTTAGACCTATTGATTATGTCCCTAGGCTAACCAAGAGGGGGGGTGAATTAGTACTTTAAAAAATCTCTTGGAATTTTGGAAGATCTTTTGATTAAAAGCTTTATGTAAATCATACAGTACGATCCACTTTGTACTGTATGAATAGTTATGAATTTTGTACTTTTTCAACCACATAAAAGTAAAGTGTAATACTAAAATTAACAATACGGTAAATAAAAAAAATAGAGAACACTAGATTTATAGTGGTTCAGTCAAATATGACCTACATCCACTCCCTAGAGACTCCTTCTCTAGGTATTGTACTAAACCAAAGTAACTCTCCTTTTGCCCCCACAGTAAGGCGTAGAAGCTCTTACAAACTCTCTTCCACCAAACCCTGGTGCGGTAGAGAACCATCGTCCTGTTTCACCCTCCTGGTGAAGACAGAGAACCCACTCATCCTTTCACACCCTCCAGGTGTCGACAGAGAACCAAGCATCTTTTTTCACCTTCCTGGTGATGGCAGAGAACCGGACCTTCTTCAAAGATCTTCTCTCAAGAGTCTTCAAAGAGATAGGGAAGAGACTTGAAGTACAAAATAATGAGATCCTCACCTTTGGATAACCTTGTGAATCCCCTCACAATTTCCTCTTCAAAGATCTCACCACACTCACTCCCAAACACTCTCCCTAATCACTCTTCCTTCCACTCTTAAGAAGAAATTTATAGAAGATTAGTTGGTAAGTCAGTTTTTAAGAATCTTATATTCAAAGGATAAGAAAAATCATTCAAAAAATTAAAAATTTCAAGTTTTACGAAGTAGGATCGTCCCGTACGATTGACAATCATCCCATATGAACAGTTCAAGAAATGAACGCTTCGTCCCGTATGATATCCCGTATGAACCATGTAAGTCCTATTTTGTACTCTGGAAAATAAAATATGAAACTAAATTGTATTGTACGAACTATTCAAAAAATTGAACGGTTTATCCCATACGATGTTGTACGAACCTGTGAACCCCATATTTTGTACTCTGAAAAATGATATACGAACTTTCATTTTACTGTACGAACGGTACAAAAATGCATAGTTCATCCCCTATGATCCAGTACGAAGCAATGAAGACCAATTTTCGTACTCTAGAAAATGATATAAGAACCCATATCGTACTGTACGATTAGTTCAAAAATTTGAACCGTTCATCCTGTACGCTCTATTATGAACCATGTAAGCACCCATTTTACTCTGGAAAATGACATACGAACTAATATCATGCTGTACGATTTGTTCAAAAATTTGAACTGTTTGTCTGTACGATCCAGTACGAACCTAGTGAGCTCCCATTTCGTACTCTAGAAAATGATACACGAAAATATTTCATACTGTATGATTTATACTTAGAAAAAAAATTTGACCAGACAGGTTCATTTTAGAGGAGAAATAACACAAATCATCTCGTACGATCATACATCGTACAATATGATTAGTTTAAAAAATTAAGTTTTATCTCACTCCCTAGTGTGTGTGTGCACACAGTTATCCAACTTACAATCACACTCTCTCAGACTCAAGAAAAGTAAAAATTATAGACTTCACAAACAATAGATTCTAACAAAATAACTTGAAGTCTTCAACAGTTAGAGGTGTGACTTTCCTGAAAGACATGTTAGTACGCACAAAACAAATATTTTCCAGTATATGTTAGGAGAAATAATAATCAAACAATAAGCTTTTATAATCATCAAAAACTCACATCAAAAACTCACTTGAATAAATAAATTTACACCATTCTCAACATATAACACTATTAAAAATATTTTGCAAGCTTGGTTTATCCCTATTTAGGGTCACATTCATAATATTTTGCCAATTATTATTTTATAGTTTTTGTGGAGAAGTAGGGATGAGTCCAAGCACGAGGATATTAATATGAATGCTTTGAACATTATCTCTAAAGTCGAAGATAATGCCAAATGCTTAAACTATTTTTTCTATACACTTAAATAAAAAGACTATATGAGAGTCTCTACTAGTACAACTGATAAATAAATCTGTGATAGAATTTATATCATGTATGAAGGTACAAATAAAGTGAAATAATCCCATTTAAATTTATTGTTGCATGAATATGAACTCTTCTGCATGAAACCTAGTGAAACTATATCAGACCTATATACTAGGTTTATCAAAATAGTGACATATTTACATGCCTTAGGAAGGGGACTATCTAAATCTAAAAAAAGTCAATAAAATTTTATTTTGTTTGCTTAATAATTTTGATGCAAAAGCTACCGTAATTTGTGAATCTAAAGATCTAAATGTATACTTTATTAATAATTTCTTGTACTCTCTTATTACTTACAAGCAAAATGTGAGCCAAAGACTTTTGGATGCAGGTGACAAAAAGAAAGAGAAGACTATGGCATTGAAGTCCAATGACATGGATAGTGATAGCTCTAGAGCCGATGAGAACAATGATATAGCCTTGAGGACTTGACAATTCAAGAGCATCTTGAAGTGAAATAAAAAATGCTGCCATGACAAGAGTAAAGGTAAGGTAGGTAAATTTAGCAAAGTTTCTCTTAACGTTGTGTGTTTTGAGTGCAGGAAGCTCGAACACTTAAGGTCCAATTACCTCAACCTCAAAAATCACCCTACTAAGGAAAAGGTTGAAGAAAAGTTCAACTCCAAAAAGGGAAAGAAGAGGATACAAAAAGCCTTTTGGGTTAATTCAGCCTCGAATTCATCTGAATAACAACCAAAGGTGGCGGTAACTAATTTGTGCTTAATGGTAAATGATACAATTATTAACTCTGATCAGGAAGAGGTATGTGAATTACCTTATGAAGATTTATTTTCAATTTTTGAGCAAATGCATAAGTCATATAGGAAACTTAAAAAGTAGTATGCATGTTTAAAGAAAGAATTTTCTAATTTAAAATGTGATCATGACATGTTAGTCAAAAAACATGCTAATCTTAAATCCAAACATATTACATTAGATAAGGAGTATGCATCATTACTAAATGAGTCTGCTGACTTAAATAAAAAGCATAATGAATTAACTAAGTCACATGATTCCTTAAAAAATCAACATATTAAGTTAGAGAAAGCATTATAGGAATTAGAGACACTTACAATGGAACTAGACACTAATGAGCATGCATTAAAATTTTTAGTTGAAAGTTACAAAAGTGCAAATGATTTTTTACCAAAAAAAAAAATTGTACTTTAGAATAATACAAAAGGGTATATACAAATACTAAAGCCATAACCTAGGACACAACATGCATCATATGTATCTAGGAAGAGACACTATCCCCTACATAGGTTAGTGAATCTATTTCCAGGGTTAAGTGCTACACTTGTGGCATACTAGGACACATAGTATGCACGTGCACTTTGCATTATAGAACAGACCTCGTTTAGAGGCTTAAATATTCATCACAACATAACATGCATTCTATTCATTCATTAAAGCATAATGTGGAAGTCAATCTCACTTGAGTTCCCAAATATGACCTCTGATTGACTTTGTAGGGATGCTTAAGTGAGAGTATGTGGTACCTTGACAGCGGCTACTCAAGTCACATAACTGAACATATGAAGTATTTCATCACACTAGAGGTCAAAAATGGAGGCAAGGTAATGTTGGGAGACAACACCACTATGGAAGGGGTTGGCTCAGGTATAGTTAGTAAGACTAATAGTTTTATTATTGAGAATGTGTATTTAGTTGAAGGTTTAAAACATAATTTACTTAGCATTAGTTAATTATGTGATAAAATATTTGATATTAATTTCTTTCTAAACATTGCCTTATTACTTTAAATGGTAAAACCATTTTGGAAGGAAAAAAGAATTAACTGTCTATAAGCCTGATCTAATTAGACTTTTACGGTTTAGGGTTGCTGTTTGAAAATTATTGTGGATGAATCTTAGCTATGGCATAGGCAAGTATGCCATGCTAGTATGAAAACCCTTTAGAAGATTATATAGCAGGACCTAGTTAGAAGCATTCCTAAGCTAGACTTCTCTACGGATCATCTTTGTGATGTCTGCTAATTGGAAAAGCAAACTAGGTCATACTTTCATTGAATTAAGGATATCACTACCACTAGAGATCCTTCACATGGACTTGTTTGGAACTATTAGTATAGCCAGCCTAGGTGGTAAGAGTTTTGGCTTTATGATTGTAGATAACTTCTGTAGATTCACTCGGGTCAGATTCATAGCACATAAGACTGAGTCTTTTGATGAATTTATGATTTTCTCCACTCGAATTCAGAGGAAATTAGGTTGCTTAATATCTATAATTCATAGTGATCATGGTGGAGAGTTTGAGAATAAAAGGTTTGAATTATTTTGTTGAGAATCTAGAATTGATCATAACTTCTTTGCCCATAGGACCCTGTAGCATAATGGTATAATTGAAAGAAAAAAATAGGACACTAATGGAGGATGCTAGGGCTATGTTAGCTGAATATTCCCTACCTTAGATATAAATGGGCAGAAGTAGTGAATACAGCTTAATATGTGCTAAAGAGGATAAATATTAGATCCAAATTGAATAAGATACCTTATGAGCTACTAATGGTAGTACACCTAAACTTTCATATTTGCATGTATTTGGGTGTAAGTATTTTGTGTTTATCAATGATAAATCTCATTTTGAAAAGTTTGATTCTAAGGTAAATAAAGGAGTCTTCTTAGGTTATTACTCAGTAGGTAAAGCCTATAAGATTTTTAATAAGAGGACCTTAGTTATATAGGAACCCACCCACATAATTTTTGATGAGTTTGATAGATCAATTGAGCCTAAAATATATGATGATGATGAGGTTGAGATTACCCGTAGAGTAGAAGCTGTCAACCTAAAAGTTAAAGGAGAATCTCAGAACCATTGCCTAGAGACTAGAGATATTACACTACACAAGGCAGCTTATCTTAGGAGTTCCATTAGTAGGGGTTAGTACTAAACAAGGCCTTAGAAAAGAATTCATCCATATAGTTTTTATCTCTATGATAGAACCGAACAATATAAATCAGGCCCTCAGTCATGAATTCTGGATCTTAGCCATGTAGGAAGGGTTAAACCAATTTGCAAGGAATAATGTATGGGAATTGGTTAGTAGCACTAGGAATAAAGTATAGTTTGAACCAAATGGGTATTTAAAAATACATTGAATGACTCTAAGTCAGTGATTAGAAATAAGGCTAGATTTGTAGCTAAGGGGTACAATCAGATATAAGAGATTAATTTGTAGGAGACCTTTGCCCTTATAACAAGATTAAAAGTCATGAGAGTTCTACTAGCATTGTCATATTTTAGAGGCTTTAAATTATATCAAATGGTTATTAAGAATGTATTTCCAAGTGGGGTGATTAAAGAAGATGTTTATGTAGAACAACCCCTAGGTTTTAAAAATTCATCATTTTTTAACCTTGTCTATAAATTAAAGAAAGCTTTATATGGATTGAAACTTACACCTACGACATGGTATGAGAGATTTGGCATCTTTTTCCTATATAGATCATTTGTTAAGGGTAGTGTAGACACCACTCTATTTCTTAAAAAAATAGGATATGATTTATTCATAGTTCAAATATTTGTTGATGACATATTATTTGGATATATAAATGAAAATCTATTTAAGAGATTTTCAAATTCTATGGGAAAGGAGTTCAAGATGAGTATGATGGGAGAGTTGAGCTATTTCCTTGGATTTAGTTGAAAGCAAAGAGAGGATGGTACCTTCCTTAGTTAGACCAAATATATTAAATAGATATTAAAAAAATTGATATGGAAGGTTCTAAAAGTATAAATACACCAACGACTTCAACCATCCAGCTTGATAAAGAAGTAGATGGAAAGTCAATGGATAAAAAAATATAGGGGAATAATATGATCACTTATTTATTTGACCACTAATATATCAAATAATATGTTTATTATTTATCTTTGTACTAGATTTTAAGCTGATCCAAAAGAATCTCATATGACTGTTGTAAAGAGAATTCATAGGTATCTTATTGGCACCCAAAACTTAGGCATTTGATATCCTAGACAATAACCACTTCTAAAATTGTAGGATTCTCAAACTCAAGACTTTGCAAGGGTGTAGAGTAGACAAGAAAAGCATTTCTATAACTTATCAATTCATAAGTCATTCCTTAGTTTCCCAGTCTAGTAGAAAGCTGAATTCTATAGCCCTGTCCACCACTAAAGTGGAATACATAGCTGTAGAAAGTTATGTTTCTCAAGTCTCATGTCTAAAGTAACAAATCATTAACCTTGGACTTTCTGTGGACACAATCTATATCATGTGTGATAACACTAGTGCTTTCTGCATTTCAAAGAATCCTATCCAACAATTCCGTACAAAGTATGTTGATATTAAACATCATTTTATTAGGGATAATGTAGTAAAGGGAGATATATAATTGTATCATGTAGTTACTAAAAATAATTTGGTGAACATCTTCACAAAACCCCTCAATTATGACACTCCAGTACACATAGGACTAGACTAAGTGTCATCGATATTAATGCTTAGAGAAAATGAGGTAGGATATGGTTAAAATTAGTGTATTTGTTTAAATTGTTTATGTTTATGATTTTTTTTTTGTTAATTTCTATTTGTGTTTTGTTGTATGTTTAATTATTTAATAAAATTTGCTCGTAGTTTTTCCTTAATCATCACATACAAATTAAAATTTACTCACATCGTACTATACGATATACTTCATACTATATGATCTTAATAGATCATCACATCATCACTACATAGCACACTTAATGACCCTAATTAAATTAATTATTTGTGGTTGTACTGTATAAACACATATTTTGTGCTATACGATACACGTGGTAGTGAACATTGGCATTTTCAGTTCAGCTAGTATGATATTTAATTAGCCATTGTACTATACAAAGACCTGTTCATGCTGTATAAAATAGTTGGTCAAAGATTGTACAGGCGGACTCCTTGGGATGAACATTTTAACAAAGATTGTTTAATACAATTTTGATCGTACTATATGATTTGATTGCCTTTTTCAATTATTCGGTCAAGGTGAATTGAATTCTTATGATTGTACTGTACAATTTATTGAGGCCTATATAAGAAAGGGTAAGTATAAGTCTTTGAACCACACCGGTTTAATTTCTCTTTTCTTAACCTTTACTTACTATCCTTAGTATTCCAAATGGCTAGGGCAAAGTGTTCTAGAGATCTAGCATCAAGTTCCTCCCATTGAACTGACACCCATCGATTCCAAGATACATCAGATGAGGAAGCCTATGAACACTATAAAGCTACAACCATCACCCCTCCAAAGTCCTAAATAAAGAAATCCTAAACTTTTAGGTATTAGACCTTTTTGTGGGCACTACACTATAATTTCTCCTCAACTTTGGTTTTTTCCTTCAACTTCGAGCTATTTTTGAAATTTTTACTAGTTTAAAAGTTAACACCGAGGGCATAACACTTCAATCCCTTTGTAAACACCCTTTAGATATCACTTATCAAGACTTTGATGAAATTTTATATGCTTTCATCATTGGCTAAAAAACTCACACCATAACATCTACACCTAACTACAATTAGAACCAAGTAGAAATACACACCCGGAAATCTCCACCTTTAGTTAGTTTTCACACTTAGTAAAAAAGCACGCTTCATTCAAGACATCCTTAGAAACATAATTATTCCTAAAGCAGGTAATAGGGTCAACATTACTCATCTTCTATCTTTCGTCACCTACTTTATTATAACTGGTAACAAATTCAATGTTATAAATTTGATTATCTATTATATTGAAAATCTTACTAGAATTCGATATCCTAGGTGAAAGTTCGATAGGGATGTTAAGCCCTAGTGAACTAGTCCCGAGGCTAACCAAGAGGGGGGGTGAATTGGTTATTTAAAAATTTCACGATAACTATGAAAATCTTTTTATAACGTGCAGCGGAAACGAATTAAAATAATGATAAAAAGATCAACCAAAGATATTCACCCAAGCAGTTAATATCAGGAAAAATTAAAGTGCAGAATTGAATCAGAAAAGCAAACCAGATTTTATAGTGGTTTGGTCAACTTGACCTACGTCCACTCCCCAGAGCCTCCCCTCCGGGTATTGCACTAAACAGAAGTGTCTCTCCTTTTGCTCCCACAGCAAGGCGGAGAAGCCTGTACAAAAATCTCCTTTTCACCACACGGTGAGGCAGAGAACCCGACCTCCTTTCGCTTCCTCCTGAAGCAGGCAGAGAACCTTCAAACTCCTTTCGCTTCCTCCTGAAGCAGGCAGAGAACCTACGAACTCTTTTTACTTCCACCTGAAGCGGGCAGAGAACCCCGGATCTTCTTACGAACGATCCTCCCATGACGAACACCGACTAGACGAAAGACGACAAGCGGAGAAGACGACTCTGATCCGTGCTCGGAGCAACCTTAGTGAATCCCTCACTAACTCCCCCTCACAAGATCTTCTCTCTCTCTCCCAACTCTCTCTCTCTCTAGGGGTTCTCAGGGAAGGAAGGCAGCAAAAGATTTTTCCAAAAATTAGAAAAAGTTCTTTTAAAGGAGGGCTTAAAATTTGCCCTAAATCTCAACTGGTTGGCCATGATCGTCCAGGACGATCGGTAGATCGTCCTGTACGATCAGTTCAAATTCAGCTGTTTTAGCCTGGACGATCTGGCTCTTCTGGACGATCAGTAGAAAAAGTTGTTCATATCGTCCCGTACGATCCTGCGATCGTCCGGGACGATTAGCTCAAATTGAGGGAAATCGTCCAGAAGACAGTTCGGGTCGTCCAGAGAAATCTGTGCTGGACGACCAAAAAATGACTTGATCGTCCCTGACGATAGGGTCATCGTCCGGTACGATTAGTTCAAAAAGGCCCCAAATCATCCTATACATAGTTCTGGACGTACAGCTTAAATGCACTAGACGATCAAGATCGTCCGGGACGATCCTGCGATCGTCCAGGACGATATGATCGTATCAACCAAAAATTAATTTCTTTCCTTAATTACTAGATTAAATTAGGCATGATTGTACTGGATCGTCCGGGACGATACACGTATCGTCCGGGATGATCAGACCAAGTATCTAAAAATAAGAACTTGCCTAACTTGATCTGGCAGCTGAGAATTTCTGATTTGGGAATATCGTCCCGTACGATCCGTAGATCGTCCAGGACGATCGGCTCAATCAGACCCTCTTAACTTAGTCGCCCTAATTAGGGTTTCTGTTTTAACTGGATCGTCCAGGACGATGTGGATATCGTCCAGGACGATATGAACAAATTTTTAACAGAAACTCTAATTCACTCAATCTCTCTCCCTGAGTGTGTGTGTGCAAGGTTACTTAGCTAGGGAATCAGTTATATTACAATTGACTCAATAAAAAGAAAAATCATACATTTGACACACTTGGACCCGATCTTGAGTTGGCTTGAGTGGCTCGCGATCTTTTGTGCCTGAAGCAGATTAGCCAAGCAAAACACACTGGAAATATTTTTATCATCATCAAAACCAGATTTGCAACACTAGGGTCCATCGTAAGCAAAATCTAACATTAGGACATCTTATAACATATGTCTTAAAGACTAAACACAGCTTGACATACCCTGCACCACCAGATCACCTCTCGGTTTACTATTCTAATAGCTCTTTTGACATACTTTATAGTGACAGATGTTGCAATACATGCTATGGACTAGAGCTTGAGTAAGAGGAAGTAAAGGGAGCACTAGCTCAGGCACCAACACTAGCACCTGCATACCATCCACAATACTATGACACGATGATTAAGAGTTTTGATTGGTTTGAGATGCGCCTAGAGACACTTATCCAGGAGTCTACTTAACGCTGGGATTAACTACAATAGTAACATGAGGCCGATCATACTTGGTTAAATGAATAGTTTACCTCGATTCACAATTACTTCTAGCCACCACATCCACCACCTAATTAGGGACCTTCACATGAGTAGTGTTTGTTGTACTTTATTTTTTTCAATAATGTTTGTTGCACTGTGTTATTTTCTTTTTGGATTGTGTTTTATCGTGTTGATCTGTATTGGTGTCCACTTTATAGATCTCCTTTTTTATGATGTAAAAATTGGGAGTCAAAGTTGTTGGTTTGTTATCTTTTTTATCACTAGTGAAGTTTATTTTATTTCTAGTTTGATGTCTTTCCATGCTATTAAAAAAATTGAAATAAAAAAATATAAAAAATTCTCCCTAATTTTAAAGAAATCACTTAGTAAGGGAAAAACTTAGGATAAAAATAAAATTAACTTGAAATTCAACCAATAATACTTGTCATCATCAAAAATAGGGAGATTATTGCAATATGGGAGCCCGAGCTTATGTTTTGATGATAGTAAATATTATTAAATTTTTTATTTTCTTCTACTTATTATTAATTTATATCTTTTTTGAGTGTACTAATATTTCAGGTACTACATACACCAAGCACCGCCAAAGGATTAAGACTTAATATTGGGTAGTATAGGATTGATTTATGCAAGAGTCTGTATTTTTATATTTCTTAATTTAATGCATTATAAAAGGTGTATGTTAGCTTAACATTCGTGTACACACATACGGGGGAGTGAAACATAAGATTTTATTTTATTCTAAAGATCATATTGGACAATCTATATTATACTGTATAATCTGTCATTCAGAAATTGATTAAAATTATTTAATTTAAGAAAATAAAAAATTGAAATTAAAATGAATTAATTATACTATATAATTTTAATCGTACATGAAGATTAATTGTAATCAGGAAACGCCGCTGCCAATCAAATTTAGATAATATTTTGAAAATTATAAAATGAACTAATCATATTGTATGAATATGTTTGCACTATATGATATTTAAAAATCTTACCTAAATTAATCCCTAAAATTAAGCAATCAAATTAAAAATTAATGGTGATTAGTGATCGTATTGTACAAATTGACCTTCATACTATACAAACTGAATGACAACTAGGATGATAATTAATTGACCTGGGTTCATCCAGGATGAATTGTTATTTGAAAGTTCATTAGGAATGTTAAGCCCTTGTGAGCTAGCCCGAGGCTAACCAAGAGGGAGGTGAATTGATAGTTTTAAAAGTTCTTGAGCAAAATCGATTTTGAAAATCGTTTTGGATATTTTAAAATAATTACAATTTCATGATGATGTGAAGATGTTTAATCAAACAAAATAATAACTTTAACCCTACGATCATCCACAGAACATAAAGTGCATAAATTAAAAAGCAGAACAGTAAAAGAAAGAACACACCAGATTTTATAGTGGTTCGATCAACTTGACCTACATCTACTCCCCAGAGCCTCCCCTCCAGGTATTGCACTAAAACTCAGTGACTCTCCTTCTACTCCCATAGCAAGGCGGAGAAACCTTTACAAAACTCCTTTTCACCAACCCGGTGAGGTAGAAAACCCAGACTCCTTTTGCTTCCTCCTGAAGTAAGTAGAGAACCTTACTTCCTTTTGCTTCCTCCTGAAGCAGGCAGATAACCTTACCTCCTTTTGCTTCCTTCTGAAGCAGGCATAAAACCTTGATCTTCTTGCTGATGATCCTTCCCACAGAGACACCACGGGATAAAGGACAATGATTGGAGATGATGACTCAAATCCTTACTTGGAGTAACCTTTGTGAACACCTTATAAACTCCCCATCAAAAGATTCTCTCCCTCTCCCAAGCTCTTCCTCTCCTTCTCAAGGCTCTCTCAGGTGAGGACAGTGGCAAAAGATTTTGACAGTAGCAAACAAGAGAGCTTAAATAGGAGGGCTCAAAAATTACCTTAAATTTTAACTTGCCATCAAAGTTCGTCCAAGATGATCCTGTGATTTTCCTGTACGGTCAGTGTAAATCAGCCCCTTTTGGCCTGGATGATCTGGTTCCTCTGGATACTTAGAGGACATTGTTTGTTCTGATCATCCTGGATGATTAGTTCTAAATCAGGAATATCATCCATCACACAGTTTGGGACATCTAGGAGAAAAGTCTGGATGATCTAAAAAAAATGAATTAATCATCCATGATAATATCTATATCATCCTGTATGATTAGTTCAAAAATATTCAATATCATCCTGGATATAGTTCGGGTCATCCGAGATAACTATGCATGATGATTTTAAAATAATTAATCATCTAGGATGATAAAGCTATCGTCCTATACGATTAGTTCAAAATAGCAATATCATTCGACACACAGTTCAGGTCATCCAGGTGAGATATATTAGATGATGAGGATTTATAATTGATTATCCAGGATGATCTTACGATTGTCCAGAATGATGTGATCAATTAATCAATCCTTAATTACTTTCCTTAATCACCTGACTAATTTAATCATGATTATAATGAATCGTCCAGGATGATGCACATATCGTCCAGGATGATTAGACCAAAATACTAAAAATAAAAACATGCATAAATTTATCTGGCGACTAAAATTATCTAATTTGAGCATATCATTCTGTACGATGGGAGTATCATCTAGGATGATCTTCTTAATCAGACCAACTTAACATGGTTGCCCTAATTAGTGTTTCTATTTTTAATGGATCATTCCGGATGATATTACTATCATCCAGGATGATATGATCAAAATAGAACAGAAACTCTAATTCACTAAAATTCTCCCACTGAGTATGTGTGTGCAAGGTTACTTAGCTTTGGAATCTATTACATTATATTTGACTCAAGAAAGATGAAAAATTACATTGAATTAAAAAAATAGACTGACTCGATCTTGAGCTGGCTTGAATTGCAATTGATCTTGTGAACCTGAAAGGTTAGACAATCAAATAGAAATAGAAATATTTGTTATAATCAAAATCATAATCCTTGAATCTAGATTTACAACAATCTCCCCCTTTTTTATGATGGTAAACATTAGTTAGATAATTTCCAATTTAACCAATAAAAATAGAGCAAGGAAAACTAAGCAATACAAATTCTATTAACATAAGCAAATAATACAATGACACTGAACACTGATAACTCAAAAAATATAATAACTCAGAAAACTAACAATACAAACTACTCCCCCTTTTGACATCTCAAAAAAAAAGGAAATAGAAAAAATACACAGAAGAACATAAAAAGACAGTACAAAAATATCACAAAAAAATAAACAGGTAAATCAACCAAGTTAATAATAAGAGGGACCCTAATCAGGTGGAGGAGCTGGTGGTGGTGGCTGAAACAGACTGTGAATGGTGGCGAACTATTCTCTAAACTAGGCCATATCCTGATCGTGCTGCTGCTGCTACTGCTGGGTGACATAAGCATTGAATCGATTCACATCTTTAGCATGCTGCTACTTCTGTGCAACCACATAGGAGTCAAAGTGGGCCTCCCACGTGTCAAATCTGTGCACCATATGATCCAACGGTGACTCCAGGCGGAGAGGAGCAAGTGCAGGAACAGGCTTAGGAGCAGCTTCTTCCTCTTCTCCCTCAACATTCGTGCTGGGCTCCAGATGAAGATGAGTGCTATGAAGAATATGGAAAGATTTGTTGGAGTAGAAGGAAGGAGGGACATTTGGTGGAACTTGATATTGAAGATTATATTTGGTTTCAAGAGCATAGGCTAAGTTGGGATGTCTTCTGTGGCTTAGATCCCTAATGCTAGTTAAATATTCAATGTAGCAAAATAGAAGATAGTTAGCATTGAAGTCATGATGGGCCATAATGTAGTAGGTAGTCATTGATAGCAAGGGGGTAATGTGGATGCGATAACCAGCCTTTAGAATAATAGAAGATCGAAGGACGTGCTAGATTATTCTAGCATCCTTGACTAAGGAAGTATAAACATTATTATGGTAGGGGGCATTGGTGTTCCTAAGGAAATGATTGGTGAGACTCCAGTTAAAATCATGATCAGAGGATAAGAGGTGAAGCTTATCGCCGGTGATAAAAAGTTAGAGAATGTCATGAAAATCCTGAATGGTTAGTTCTACGGGTCATTTGTTAACAAAGGAGCGAAGGGAGGTATAATCATGATCAATGCGTAGGTTTGCGAAAAAGACATGAAGAAGTTCAGTGCTAAAAGGAAAGGTAAGTGTTAGAATGAATGTAAGGGAGGTGTGAGCAAAGAGGTCTAGTACCGGATAGGTAAGGATGCGAGGATTCACTATTTTTGCCTCAGTAACACTGACATCTAGATAGCGTTGAAATACAGTCTGATCGACTGCATTAGTGAAGCAAGGATCGACATTCCCCCTGGAGGAACTTGCTCCCTGCTGCCTAGCCCTTTTGCCACCAGCCATAAGAAGTAGAGTGTATGAGCGTAGAAAGGAGTGGTGGAGAAAAATGGTTGAAATGGGCTATTTAAATAGAAATTGTCCATATCATCCAGGGTCCAGGACGATATGATATGTAGGAATAATTACATCTAGGATGATTGGTCAAAAGATGGTCAAATCGTCTAGGATGATCAGATATCGTCTAGGATGATTAGACTCATGTGATCATCCTGATGAGTCAAGCTAGATGACTTTTGATGAAAAGTATTGTCCAGGATAATTAAGTGGATTGCCTAGGATGATATATAATAAATGAATCGAACGAGCTGAATTCAAGTCATCCAACTGCTGCCACATAGATCATCCAAGACGATGAGGTGTATCGTCCAGGACGATCACTAATAATTGGTGCAGATCAACCGTTGGTTCATGAGGGGAATGATTTGATCATATTATCTAGGATAATGTGAGGATCATCCAGGAAGATGTGAACAAAAAATAAAAAAATAAAGGATGGAGAGGAATGATCAGGGGACCCAAAAATCACAAAAAAAATCAAAATCAAAGCAAAGATGGAAAAACCACAAGAAGTAAAAATGAGGAAACAATAATAAAACTAAAAAAGATTTTTTTTGAATCGATCTGCTCCAGTAAATTAGAATTTTTTTAAATTTCAATTCAAAAGCCAATAAGAAAAAATTGACGGGCTGAGATCTAGAAAAGTTAGAAAATTGATTTTTGTAACTCCTACCTCGGACACCTTACAGGTTCAAATTCCTTTCAAACAAAAATCTAATTCAGAAGAAAAGAAATTAGATAAGAAAAGTTATCCTTTCAAACTTCGTTTCAAAAAAATATCTGATAAAGTAGTATTACAAATTAAAAACCAGAAATCACAATTTTCAATCTCAAGTGTTTGAAGACATTAAGTAGTACATGAATTCTTCTAAGATTTTTAAAGAATTTGAGAGAGGAGGAAGCTTATTTCATTGTGGGCTAATATTATGCCTCTTTTTTAATTTTTTTGGCGTACTTTGCGCATCTTTTGATGTCGATGTACTTATTGTATCTTTTCCATTTTTGATGAACATTACGCATCTTTTCAGTTGGGCTCATTTTGTGCCTTTTTTCAGTTGATTGGAGCACTTTGCGCATCTTTTGCAAGCTTCATTTCTTTCAAAATCTCCAAAAGACTCTCAGTTGTGAGATTATCTTTCAGATATAAGAGAAGAAAAAACTCACACTCTTAGATAAGAAAAAGTAAACCACAAAATAGAACCATTCTCATATGATGAATGCAATCACCTGATTAAGAAAATATGAAAGTGATTCAATGATTTGGAACACTACTCACATGAGATAGATTACTGTAGGAAGATAAATTAGATCGTGATTTCAAAGTTCAACTTTTAATTTTTGAAAAAGATATTTATCCAAAAGGAACAATACAACATTAAAGCATTTAGAGAAAGAGAAATAATTATCATTGTTTCTTCTCTTTAATTATTTTAGAGAAGTCAATCACTGCTTACAAGTTTCTAAATAAAAATAAGGCAAAAACTCTCATTCAGAAATCAAGTTTATCAGTAGTAGTGAGCAATGATCTAATTCTAAAGAATATAAATCATAAATCAATAACAACAGGAAAGCGCATAAAAAGAAATGACTAAATCAGGTAAACAATAACAACAAAAGAAAATCAACACTAGATAAAAACTAAAAAGAAATAGATAATCAATTCAACCAAAAATAAAAGAAAAATTAAAAATAAAAAATTCAGAAATCAGTAATCATCAAATTCATGCATTTATGTCAATCACACCCAATCTGGTTCTTAAAATGCTGAATGTGTCAAAGGCCAGTGGTTTAGCAAAGATGTCAGCCAGTTGCTTTTTAGTTGCTACATAGTATAACTCAATGTCCCCTTTGGTAACATAGTCCTTAATGAAGTGATGCCTTATGTCAATGTGTTTGGTTCTTGAATGTTGGAAGGATTCTTAGAGATGTAGATGACATGAGTGTTATAACATAAAATTGAAATTTTGCCAAGAGGTAATCCTAAATCCAAAATTTGTTGCTTCAACCAAAGGACTTTGGCCACACAACTTCCTAAGGTAATGCACCCAGCTTCAACAGTGGAAAGTACAATAGAGTTTTATTTTCTACTAGACTAGGAGACTAAAGACTGTGCTATAAATTCGCAAGTTCCAGAAGTGCTCTTTCTATCCACCCTACACCCTGTAAAATCAGAATCAAAATATCTGATAATCTCAAAAGAAGTACTGTGTCTAGGATACCAGATTCCTAAGTTTGGGGTCTCCAAGAGGTATCTAAGGATTCTCTTATCTGCAGTCAGGTGGGAATTTTTAGGATCAGCTTGAAACATAGCACAGAGAAATATACTAAACATTATATCAGGTCAGCTAGCAGTCAAGTAAAGCAGTGATCCAATTATTCCTCTGTACTTTTTTTTATCAACAGATTTTCCATTTGAATCCTTATCTAACTAGACAGTAGAGCTCATGGGAGTGTTTATTCTCTTGGCTTTATCCATTTCATATTTCTTCAAGATGTCCTTATTGTAATTTGATTGATTGAGAAAAGTTTCATCATTCATTTGCCTTATGTTAAACAAAAAATAAGATAATTCTTTCATCATACTCATCTCAAATTATTTACTTATTATTTTTAAAAAATTATCACATAAATTTTGATCAGAAGACCCAAAGAGTATATCATCAATATAAATCTGGACAATAAGTAAATAATCTCCTACTTTCCTTAGAAAAAGGGTGGTGTCTACGCTCCCCTTAACAAACTTCCATTCCAATAGGAATGTGCTAAGCCTCTAATACCAAGCTATGGGTGCCTATTTTAATCCATACAAGGCCTTTTTTAATTTGTAAATATGATTTGGATATTAGAAACTCTCAAAACCTGAGGGTTACTCTACAAACACATCTTTTTTTATTATCCCATTTAAAAAGGCACTCTTGACATCCATTTGAAAAAGCTTAAATCCCTTATAACAAGCAAAGGCTAGTAGCAATCTAATGGCTTCCAATATAGCTACAGGGGCAAAGGTCTCCTCAAAATTAATCCATTCTATTTGGTTGTACCCTTTAGCCACCAATCTTACCTTATTCCTAACCACCACACCAGAATCATTCATTTTATTCTTAAAGACTCATTTGATTCCTACTACACTTTGATTCTTAGGTCTTCCTACTAACTCCCAAACATCATTCCTCACAAATTGGTTAAGTTTTTCTTGCATAGCTAAGATCCAAAATTCATTAAAAAGGGCTTGATTGATGTTAGTGGGTTTAGTCATTAAGATAAAGGCAGAATGATTTACTTCTTTCCTAAGTCTATGCCTAGTTCTAATACCTTTAAAAGGGTCTCCTAAGATCAGCTCTTTAGGAAGACTCGAAGAATATCTCCATTCTCTAGGCAAAGTATTTTCAGGTTCTACCCTTTCCTCCAGATTTACAGTTTCTACTCCTTGGGTAATCTCTTCTATTTCATCTTCTTCCTCAGCTCTAGACTCCTTAGGATCAGATTCATTAAACACTATATGAGTAGTCTCCTCCACAACCAATGTCCTCTTATTAAACACTCTAAAAAATTTCCCTACACTTGAATATCCTAAGAACACTCCTTTATCAATTTTTGGGTCAAATTTTCCTAAGGATGATTTTCCATTATTAAGAATGAAGACCTTACAGCCAAAGACATGGAGATGGGGCAGGTTTGGAGTTCTACCCTTAATGATCTTGTAGGGTGTCTTATTCAGATTAGATCTAACATTCACCCTATTGAACACATAACAAGCTGTGTTCATCGCTTCTGCCCAAAAGTATTTTAGAAGTAAATACTCAGCAAGCATGGCTCTAGCAGCTTCCACTAAGGTCCTATTCTTTCTTTCAGCTATTTCATTCTGTTGAGAGGTCCTAAGAGCTAAAAAGTTATGGCTAATCCCTTGCTTCTCACAGAAAGTTTCAAATCTCACTTTTTCAAACTCTCCACCATGATCACTATAAATAGTCAAAATCTCACAACCTAACTTCTTTTGAATCCAAGTAGAGAAAGATTTAAATTCATCAAATGACTCAGTTTTATGTAATATAAATTTAATCTAAGTGAACCTTGAGTAGTCATCAATAATCACAAATCCATAGACTTTTCCCCCAAGCTGGCAGTGCTAATGGGTCCAAATAAATCCATATGAAGGACTTCTAAAGGTCTAGAGGTGCTGATGTCCTTAATGGAGTGGAAAGAGGATTTGACTTGCTTCCCTAATTGACAGGCATCACACAGGTGGTTCTTAGTGAACTTAAGCTTGGGGACACCTCTAAATAAGTCTATTTGTGTTACTCTTCTAAGGGTTTTCATGCTGGCATGACATAACCTCTTATGCCACAACCAAGACTCATCAGCAGCAGTTTTCAAGCAGAATGATGCAGCACACTCAATGTTATTTAAATCAAGTATATAAACGTTATTGATTCTCTTGCCCTGCAAAATAGTGTTATTATTTAAGCTGATAATGTAAGTGTTTGCCAGAAATTTTATGCTGAACCATTTGTCATAGAGTTGACTAATGTTGAGCAAGTTGTGCTTCAATCCATTTACAAGTAAAATATTTTCAATTAAAAGGTTCTTGAAGTTTTCAATTATACCTGTGCCCACCACTTTCCTGGTGGTATTGTCTCCAAGTGTGACCTTGCCTCCAGCCCTGACCTCTAATGAAATGAATTGATTTACATCTCCAGTCAAATTCCTTGAGCATCCGCTGTTTAGGTACCACATACTTTCACGAGGTCTTGTGTGAGAGAACCCCTGCAAAATCATCAAACGTCAGATTTAGGAATCCAAACAAATTTGGATTCCTTCTTATAAAAGAAGAATGTAATACATGTGTGTTATGCTGTGAATCCTGTAATTTAGGTCTCCATACCTAATGTGTACTATGGTGAATAGTGCAGGTGTGGGAGTTATATCCTAACATGCCACAAGAGAAACATCTAATGCTAGGAAAATGGTTAGCTAATCTACGTGGGTGATAGTGCCTCTTCCTAGGTTTGGATGATATATACTTTGATGATTGTGTATAAAATTCTTCAAGTGATGGAGGTTGCCTATTTTTAATAAGAGTAGTTAATTCAGCATCAAAGAATTTTTTTGAACAATCAAGAATTGAATTTTTCACTCTTAATGCATGCTCCCTACTCTCAACATCAAATGCATGAGTTTCTAATTCCTTGAATGCAGCTTCTAATTCAATATGCGATGCTTTCAATGAATCATGCTCAATAATCAATTCAGAATATTTTTTATTTAACTCATTAAATTCATCAAGTAATGACATGTGATTGTTATCAAGTGTAGAATGATTCTTAAATAAAACTTCATGCTCTTTTTGCAAGTTCAAGAATTCTAATTTCAGGCTAGCATGCATTTTCTTATGTTTCCTATATGATGAATGGATTTTCTCAATGATATCAAGTAATTGATCGTAGGTTAGTTCACATACCTCTTCTTGGTTAGATCGACCAAGATATTCATCCACCATCAAACATAAGTTTGTAATCTCCTCTTTAGCTTCAATCTCAGAGGAGTTAGATGCAGAATCCACCTAGAAAGCCTTTTAAATCTATTTCTTATTCTTCCTGAACTTGGGCTTCTCCCCACCCTTCTCCTTGCTTGGGTGAGCCTTAAGTATAGGACAATCAGCTTTCATATGTCTTAACTTCCTACATTCAAAGCAAACCATATCAGAAGAGCCTTTAGAATTTTTACTAGTCTTACCTTTATTCCATTTCAGATAGTTCTTGTGTTTCTTCCTTAAAAAGCTTTTGAATTGCCTAGTGATTAAGGAAACATCATCGCTTTCAGTCCGGGAAAATTTAGTCTCTATATCATTAGCCTTCAATGCCATAGTTTTCTCTTTCTTTTTTTCACCTGCATCAAGTTGTCACTGGTTCACTCCTTACTCGCAAGCAATGAGTGATCCAAATAAGTTATCAATAGAATAAGTGTTCAAATCGTTGGATTCAGTGATCACAATTATCTTGGCATCATAAGAAGAAGGCAAACATCTCAAGATTTTGTTGACTTTCTCATAGTTAGTGAGTTCTCTTCCTAAGGCATGTAGGGAGGAGACAATCTGTGTATATATTTCAGATATAGACTCACTAGGTTTAATACAAAAGAGTTTGTAGTCATCAAGCAAGATATTCAACCAAGATTGTTTAACTTCTGATGTGCCTTCATAGGTAATGCATAATCTATCCCAAATTTTTTTTACCAGTTGTGTAAGTAAAGATGTAATTCTCAGATTTTAATACACAGAAAAAATAGTTTAAGTATTTTGCATTCAGTTGTGTTAACTCTTGATCATCAAATGTCTATTTAGTAAAAGGAAGTTTAGTTTTAATGCCATCAACTAGTCTAAAAGGTGCATCATAACCATCTTTAACAAGCATCCATATGCGATAATCGATCGATTGTAAAAAGATGGACATGCGAGTTTTCCAGAAATTAAAAGGTATGTTATCAAACAAGAGTGGTCGAGTAATGGAATACCCTTCTGTGGTATTTCTATTACCAAAGTCAGCCATGAATCAAATTCAAAAGTTTTTTCAAAACTTGATTTTATGAATCCCGCTCTAATACCACTTGAAAGTTCGTTAGGGATGTTAAGCCCTTGTGAACTAGCCCGAGGATAACCAAGAGGGAGGGGGGGTGAATTGGTAGTTTTAAAAATTCTTGAGCAAAATTAATTTTGAAAACCTTTTTGGATGTTTTAAAATAATTATAATTTCATGTTAATGTGGAGATATTTAATCAAACAGAATAATAACTTTAACCATATGATCATCCATAGAATATAAAGTACAGAAAATAAAAAGTAGAATAGTAAAAGAAAAAATACACCAGATTTTATAATGGTTCGGTCAACTTGACCTACATCCACTCCCTAGAGCCTCCCCTCCAGGTATTGTACTAAAACTCAGTGACTCTCCTTCTACTCCCATAGCATTGCAGAAAAACTTTAGAAAACTCCTTTTCACCAACCCAGTGAGACTGAGAACCTAGACTCCTTTTGCTTCCTCCTGAAGTAAGCAGAGAACCTTACCTCCTTTCGTTTCCTCCTAAAGTAGGTAGAGAACCTTGATCTTCTTGCCGACTCCTATAGAGACGCCACGGGACAAAGGACGGCGACTAGAGATGACGACTCAAATCCTTGCTTGGAGTAACCTTTGTGAACACCTCATAAACTCCCCCTCATAAGATTCTCTCTCTCTCTCTCCCAAGCTCCCCCTCTCCCTATCAATGCCCTCTCAAGTGAGGACAACGGCAAAAGATTTTGATAGAAGCAAACAAGAGAGCTTAAATAGGAGGGCTCAAAAATTGCCCTAAATTTCAATTTGCTGTCAAAGATCATTTAGGACGATCCCGCGATTGTACTATACGATCAGTATAAATTAGCCCCTTTTGGCCTGGATGATCTAACTTCTCGAGACGATTAGAGGATATGGTTTGTTCTGATTGTCTAGGATGATTTTGCGATCGTCCTGGATAATTAGTTCTAAATCAGGAATATCATCCAGCAGACAATTTGGGACGTCAAGGAGAAATGTCTGGATGATCTAAAGAAAATGACTTGATCATTTAGGATGATATCTATATCGTCCTATACGATTAGTTCAAAAACGCCCAATATCATTCAGCACATAATTCGAGTCATAAGGGACAACTATGTCGGATGATTTCAAAATAACTGATCATCTAGGACGATAAAGCTACCGTCCTGTACTATTAGTTCAAAATAACAATATCATCCGGCATATAATTCAGGTCATCCAGGTGAGATATATTAGATGATAATGATTTATAATTGATCGTCTAGGATGATATTGCGATTGTCCAGGATGATATGATCGATCAATTAATCCTTAATTACTTTCTTTAATCACCTGGCTAATTTAGGCATGATTGCAATGAATTATCTAGGATGATACACGTATCATCTGGGACGATTAGACCAAAATACTAAAAATAAAAATTATGCCTAAATTTGTCAGGCGATTGAGATTTTCTAATTTGAGCATATCATCCTGAACGATGAGAGTATCATCCAGGACGATCTGCTTAATCAGACTAATTTAACTTGGTTGTCCTAATTAGGGTTTCTATTTTCAATGGATCATCCATGATGATATTACTATCATCCAAGATGATATGATCAAAATAGAACAGAAACTCTAACTCATTAAAATTCTCCTCATGAGTGTGTGTATGCAAGGTTACTTAGCTTGGGGATCCATTACATTATATTTGACTCAAGAAAGGTGAAAAATTACATTGAAATTGAAAAAATAGATTGACTCGACCTTGAGTTGACTTGAATTGCAATTGATCATGTGAACCTGAAAGGTTAGGCAATCAAGTAGAAAAAGAAATATTTGTTATCATCAAAATTATAATCCTTGAATCCAGATTTGCAACATTATTCTATTAACTAATCGTATTATACGATCTTAAGATCATACAAGGAAACATTCATCGTACAGTACTAAAGGAAGAATTAAACTAATCATATTATATAATCTTCAGATCATATTGTACGAATAGAGACGACTGAATTGAAAATTAAAAATTTTCTTGGAGCCTAGTATTTAAATAACTCTTATTTCATTTTGAAGAGTCTTTGAAAGTCAACGGGCTTGAGTCTTTTGTGAGAGAGTTTTAGGAGTGGTTTTGAGCAAGGGGGAGAGAGACGTGGAGTTGTAAGAGAGAAAATAGCCTTGTGAGATCAAGGGAGTGTGAGAGAGAGTCTACATATGATTTCTCCAGCCAACATTCATCTTCTTCCTTAATAAGTCAAAGCTTTACTTGATGGAAACTCTAGGAATAACCTCTTGGAGTCAAAGGGCCACCAACTACTCCACTGCATCAATAGTAAAAGGGATTTGGCTACTTTGCCTCATCGTTGGTGAAGGAATTTAGCTACTTCGCCACATCGGGTTGGTGGAAGATAATTTTGTTAGGGCTTCTCCGTCTTGCTGTGGGGAAAAAATGAGAGACACTAAAGGTTTAAGGCAATACCTGGAGAGTAGGACTCCATGGTGTGGACGTAGGTTAATGCTAACTAAACCACTATAAATTTCTGGTGTGCTCGTTCATTTTTTTCTTATCACACTTTAATTTTATTTTCTTTCACACTTTTTCTTTCTTGCAAATCTGAGTTGAAAATTAATATTGTTGTGGTACATGGATATTGAGATTGTTTTGGAATTTACTTTGGTTAGAAAAGAAAGAAAATAAAAATCTAAAAATAAAAAGGAACAAAAATATTATTTATTTATTTTTCTACAAAATCAAAAATAAAATTATTTAGTTCTTGTGTTTAAAATTATAATTGTGATTTTGGTTAAGTTTTTTAAAAGGAAAGTTTTGAAAAGAATTTTTAAAACACCAATTCACCTCTCTCTTGATGTGCTGTTTGTAGTTCAAGTTGTCTAACAACTATAATTTGAACTTTTGAAGCCCTACAATGGTTGGCTTGCGAAGGTTATCTAGTGGTGGTCGACCAGCGAAAGTGTGATGATGGTGATCAGGCAAAGTTCTGATGTTGGTGATTGAGTAGTAGTGGTGATTGAGTGCTATTTGCGATTCTTCAAGCCATAAAGCTTTCTTGAATCTCTAGCCAAGGGTCCAATCCCCCTCCCTCCTCCTCATCCTATTTGGGAAGTGGGACCTATTAATAGATTTTTTGGAGTAACATGTCTAGTAAATATGGAGAAAACTATGAGTACTTTATTCAACGACCCGTTTTGATTCTCTTAATCGTAATGCGTCTGTTCAACATTTATGTGCCTAAATGATATAGAAATTAAGTGATTTTGGGTTCGTTGAATTTGACTCATCAAGCTGCTCAATTCGACTATTAGCATGCCATTTTAGAGATCATTTTATTATTAAATTAATGTCCTAAAATTTTTAAATGTGCTTTGAGCCCTTGATTTGTGCTTATTTTGACTCGGATTGTACTATTTTTTGTGTCGTTGGGTTCATCTCGTTGAGACGTTCAATTTGAGTATAGTTTTGCAAAAATTGGAGTTCAAATGGTCAAGAATTTAATTTGGAAGCTTTTAATTCAAATATGACTTAGATTCGTGCCCAATCAATGTGCTATTTTGTAACGTATAAAAATAATACTTAGAAATAATTAATTAAAAATTAGTAGTGTAAGTAGTAATTACATAATTAGTCATTTCAAATAATAAATAACTAATTATAAGTAATCAAATATTTATTAAAATAACACCTAATTAAATAATTAGGTAATGAGCATTTTTATTAATAATTAAATTTTCAATTAAGTTATTTAATAATTAAAAATTTATTGATATATTTAAAATTATAATTAATAAGTATCTCGTATTTAAAATAAAAATTAAAATTTGAGTTTTGTATATACTAAACATTTTAAATCCTAACCTATATTTCCAAATCATTTTATAGAATTTAATGAAACTTCTTTTAAAGTTAATTGTAAAATTTAACCTTTTCGAATTTAATAAATTGGAATTTACGAGATTTATTAAATTCTACTCGTTGCGAAACACCCTTTAACTTCAACACTGTGGAAAAAAATAGATTTATGAAATCATACTTGTTGCCAAACACCCCTTTAACATTGTGAAAAACATAAAAAAACAAATTGTTTTTTTTTTGGGTAAATTGGGGGACAAAGCCCGTATATTAATCACCAAAAGTTACAAAAACCAAAGGACAATTACAAATAAAGAACTATACCCACCCAAAACTGAAAAGGGAAATATCCAAAAATTGAAATAAAATAAAATAGCAAAATTGCAGATGGACTCAGGAAAATACGGACTACATCAGATAGGCAACGGTGCCCAGCGCAAATTAGCAAACCATGATTCCAGCGGAAGAGACACAGACTGCCCGGAGTCATCACAGCGTCTCAGAATAGAAACCCCCACGCAATCCTGGTTGCCATAAGGCCGTCCAAGGATGCATAAAAGATGTAGTCCTTGACTCATCGTCGTCCCAAAAATTCAAAAATGGCCAACATTGAAGCACGTCTGCGAGAGGCAAAAAGGGGCAAACAACCCAACCTCACAGAGAAAAGAATAGCTCAAAACTGAACATCAGCAATTACCCCAAAAATTAAGCCACAGCAAAGGAGGCCACAATCCAATAACCTCAGGAAGAAGAGTCTTCCTCCAAAAAATAGAACAAGCCACGCCAGTAAACAAGAAAGCCGAATCAGCCCAGAATTTTCGAAAATATTCCTTTAAGATGCTCATACAATTTCCAGTTCTTAGATTTAGCCCGATAGCAAAAATGATATCACCAATTAAAACATCAGGGCTTTTCCAAACATTGCCAAATCTCCTATTATTGCGTTCCCGCCAGATATGATAAATCATACAACCCAAAGTAAGAAAGTAGAAGTTTTTTTCAGCTCTTCCATATATACGAACCATCTCCAGAAACTCATAAACTTACAACAAATTGGGTCTAAGATAGAATTTAACCGTCAAAGGGAGTAGGGCCGTAAGGATAGAGAAAGAAAAATCACAATCAAAGAAAATATGAGAGTGAGATTCAGAATTTCTAGAGCAGAAAGAGCAATGGCTGGAAAGAGGGATACCCCTCCTAATGAGATTATCTGTAGTTTTAAGCTTCCCTTTAATAGCCATCCAAGCAAAACATGTATATCTTAAAGCATAACCCTTATGCCAAATGAACTTGGACCAAGCCACATCATCCAACTGAGCATAATAAGAAACCGTTAATTTCCTGGAAGAAGGAAAAGGGGAGCCGTCCCAGGAAAGCACCGGTTGCTCCCCCTGGATGTCAATATTCAAAATAGCAGACTTAACATCAGCAGGCAACAGCTCAGGAAGAGCCCAATGGTCATCAGTAATGAAATTAGAAACCTGGCAATGGGAAAGCCTGTGCAAGTAGAAAAAATCAGTACCCCTCCTAATGATGTCTTGTTACACCAAGGATCCCAAAGGAAGGAAAGTTTGCAATTTTTGTGAACCAACAGGGAAATGGATGGAAGCATGGAAGCAGCCGTAAGACAGAACAATTTCCAAAATTTGGAAGCAGAAATGGGAGGAGGCTTCCACGGAGACTCAAATTTCTCCCTAAACCAGGAACCAATTAAAGTGTCATTGTTATACATCCTAAAAATAAAGAAACAAGCCATGTTATGATAGAGAGAATCAAAAGATGGAAGGCCTAAACCACCCTTGCATTTAGGTAAAACCACAGACTTCCAAGATATGAGGTGAAGCCTCTTATCTTTGATATTACCAAAGAAAAGAAATTTGGAGCAAATCTTAGATATGAATTTCCTACAGGCTTTAGGAATAATCGCACCACGAATCCAATAGGTATAGTGAATTTTAAGTATTGCAGTCTACCTGCAAAAGAAAGAAATTTGACTTTCCAACCCTCAAGTAGAGTAGAAATTCTACTCAGGAGGGGTTGGAAGTGAGAAAAATTAAGCCTGCAGGTCGAAAGGGGAAGCCCCAAGTAATTAATAGAATGCTCCACCCGAGAGATCCCAAGAGACGCAGAGATCTCTTGATCAATAATAAAATTCTTGGAGGCAAGCATAGAGCTTTTGACGGGATTGATATGAAGACCAGAGGCTTTAGAAAAGCTTTGAAGACAGTCTTTGAGGCGGTTAGCATTTTCTACCATGGCTAAGCCAAAAACCAGGAGATCATCAGCATACATGAGATGGTTGATACAGAAGTTATGCTTGTGCGGCCCTTTAAATGAATTTGGCCCCTGGTTATCAAGACATGAAGATAATGCATCCATAACAATGCAGAAAAGGAGGGGAGAAAGGGAACACCCCTGCCTGAGCCCCGAGGATGAATTAAAAAATCCTTCCAATGCCCCATTAAGACAAATAGAGAAGTGGACCTCAGAAATGCAACCTTTAATCCAAGAGATAAAAATTTCTGGGAAACCTTTTTGCCTCAAACGATTGATCAGAAACTTACGAGAGACAGAGTCAAAAGCTTTCTTTATGTCAAGTTTGGCACAGAAATAATTCTTATGGCCATTGAAATCCCTTAAAACTTCAGAAGCAAGGATGATGTTATCGGTAAAGCATCTCTTAGCAATGAAGCCCGACTGACTCTCATGAATAATGGAAGGAAGAATGGGCTTCATCCTATTCGCAATAATCTTGGCCACAATTTTATAAAACACATTACATAAAGAAATAGGTCTGAAATCAGAAATAGAGTTTGAGTGAGTACCCTTAGGGATAAGGGTAATGGCAGTTGCTTTAGCACCTCTAGGCATCTGCCCGGAGGAGAAGAAGTACTTCACAACTCTACATAATTGAAAACCAATGATGTGCCAAGTATGTTGATAGAAACCAAAGGAAAAACCATCAGGCCCCGGGGCAGAAGTAGAGGCACCAGCAAAAACCACCTTCTTGATTTCATCATTAGTGACAGGAAGAATAAGATCATGAAGTAAATGAGCAGGTACAATATTACCAACAGGGATGTTGTAAGAACTTTCCAAGGGAGGGGTGGGGGAGTTATACAGATCTTGAAAGTGGCCAATAAGGGCATAAGCCATATCCTCATGGGTAGAGAGCAGCCTAGAGGGGGAAACAAGTTCCTTAATAGTATTTCTGTTATTCCTAGATCTAATCTTGGCATAAAGGAAACCAAGATCATCCTCCCCATGGGAGAGCCAAAAAGCCTTGGCTCTTTGAGAAATCCAAGAAGACCAAGCCTCTTGAAAGTAGGCTAACATGTCATTAGTCTTCTTAAGAGAAGAGTTCAAGGTAGGATTTAAAGGGTCCTTCTGAATCTCAGATAAGTAATGCTGTTGTAAATTTTTCATTTCCCGAATGTTATTAGAAATGTAATTGGAAGAGCTCCAATATTTTCCCCGGATAGCTTCCTTAAGGTGTCTCAAAAAGTCATAAAAAGCGGCAATAGGGCTAGAACTGGTTTGTCTATCAAAAGCCAAGATAACCTCCTCCCAGAACTTGTCCATTCTTGTCCAAAATTCTTTAAACATGAACCTAGAGAAGGTTCTTTTAACCTTACCGGTAGCCAAAATCAAAGGTGAATGATCCGAACCAGAAGGGGAGTCCACCTTGTAGTAAGCGGCAGGGAATAAATCCAGGAAGGCAGAATTAACCATCATTCTATCAAGCTTAATATGAATGGGAGAATCCGTCCTTTGGTTGAACCAAGTATAATAGAGCCCTACAGAAGCGAGATCTTGCAACCCAGAGTCAAAAACAAAATTATTGAGCTCCCCCAATTTATTAGAGGACAAAAAGTTCCCACCAGCTTTTTCGCAATCGAATCTACAACAATTAAAATCCCCCATTATAATCCAAGGGAGATCAATACCAGCAGAGAGACCGAGGAGATCATCCCATAAAGCTTTCTTGTCTTCCAGGAGATTTGCGGCATAAACAACAGAGAGGTAAATAGGTTGTAAAGAGCCAGCTTCAAGGACACCATGAATGACTTGGGAAGATGAAAAAGAAGGGGAGAAGGATAAATGAGAAGAATCCCATTTAACCCAAATTCTGCCCGGAGAAGAGAAGCTAAAGTTGTCACAACTTTTTTCATTCTCAAACAAAACATTAGAAAAGGAAAACCAGGGATCATTAGCAGAAGAGTGTTGAATTTTAGCTTCTAAAATGCATAAAAGCTTAAGATTGTAGGCGACAATAAGGTCTTTGCAAAGCTTGGTTTTGACCGGGTTGTTAAACCCCCTAACATTCCAAGCAGCAATAGGAGGAAGGGACATGGATTACTTGGGTGGTTTGGCCTTTTTGGCCGATTTTGATTTGGCTTTTTTGGCAGGAGATTTGTTTTTTTCAGTAGGGTGGTTAGTAGAGGAGGAGGCTTTTGGAGTTAGTGGGTTTGGGAGGGGGATCATCCTCAGATTTAGAGGAAGAAGAGGAATTTCCCTCTAAGCTGTCACCTTCAGTGATAATCGGGTTATCCACAGGAAGCAAATGAAAGATGTTAGTGAGGACAACTTGAGAGGGTAGCAAGAGCTTTTGAGGTAGGGCATGGTCTGAAGAAGAGGAATCTTCATGAGGGAGATTAAGGTTAGGAAGAAGCGGGTCTTTATCAGGAGAGGGAGCAGCCAGAGGCTGCAGAGGGGGTCCAGAAGGGAGTTGTTCCAGAGGCAGGGAAAGAGAAGTGGCCAAAGGATGCTCAGCTGAAGGTGGGGATGCCGGAGGAGGGTTAAGGGGGGCTACAGGAGGGCGAGAGGCAGATCGGGCAGCCAAGGAAACGGGGTTCCTGCTTTTACTGCGGCCATGGGGAATCGGTTTAGGGGGAAAGGAAGGTTTCGGAGCTGGATTTGAGGGGCAAAGGGCGAAGGGGTGAATGAGAGAGCCACACCCTTCGCATTTAGTGGGTTTCCAATCGTAATGGACTTTCAGCGACAATTCTTCCCCGTCAATTTCTAAGGGGATTTCATCCGGAAGAGACGAATTCTTATCAATTTGAACACAAATTCTTGCAAATGTGAGCCTAGTTCTCATAGCAGTGAGAGAGTCAACATATAACGGTATACCAATATAGCTAGCTATTTTAGAAATACTTGTCGGTGTCCAGAGAGCAAGAGGAAGGTTAAGAATTTTTATCCACAGAGGAATAGGAGCCGCTTCATCCCTCTTAGGTTGAAATTTCGGAGACCACCGTTGAAGAATAAACGGCTTACCAAGGAAAAACCAGGGGCCACCGGACCTGACCATGTCGAAGTCCTCAACCGCAGTAAATTTCAGGAGGAAGAAGTCATCAGCAAGGGAGAGAAGGGAAAGGGAGCCTTTATGTTTCCACGCTTTGTTAATGGCAGCCAGTAGTCGTTCGTAGTAGGGACGTTGTCCGATGGAATAACCCACCAGAGAAAGATTCCACAGAGATTTCCCTTCGGAAAGGTCGTCAGAAGAGAACACGAGCTTCTTAGTTGGGTTAACAAACGACATCGGCCACTCATCACGAGACGGAGGAGACGCCGAGAGGTTGTGGGCATATGAGGTGGGAAGCAGAGATGGAGGAGCCCCAAGCAGGGAAGAACCCTGAAGGGGAGGGAAAACAAGAGGATCCAAAGCCATCACGGCCGAAAGGCTGGAAGGGCACGGAGGAAACCAGCCGCCAAGAAGCCCGAAACCCTAGCAGAGCAAAGGATTGCAGAAAGGCGCTTCTTTCTCAGGCTTGAATTAAAAAAAAAAATAAATAAATAAAAAAAAAATTGTGAAGGAACAGAATCCGAACCCTCGAAGAAAACAAGTACGCTCCCCAATTTCAGCGTACACCCACGCTTAAAAAACCGGAAAAAACCCATAGAAGCAAATATGCCGTCATGGAGCTCTCCCTGAGCGGGAACTCGCTTAAAACCCTCCATCGCTGCGTCACTTGCTTTGCTCGCATCGGCTCGGAGCTCGTCGTGCACGGTTCCAACTCCCAGGTTCTCTCTCTCTCTCTATCTCTCACGCACACAATTTTTCCTAACCTTTTATCTCCATTAATGCCGGCAGCTGGCGTTCCACACACTCAACTCCAGCCGCTCGGCCTACCAGTCGATCACTTTCAGGACCGACTTCTTTGATTCGTACTCCCTTCTCTCCTCGTCGTCGCTGGAAATTCGTTGCAGTGTCCTCCTCAAATCCGTTTGCTCGATCTTCCGCACCCCCGTGTCCTCTCTTTCTCTTCTCCGCATTCTCCTTCCTTCTCCCGAAGCATCTAAGCTCCAATGGACCCTCTATTGTCATAACGGTACGAAAATATTTTTTCTCTCCCACCTTTTCCCTCATATCCCGATCCTCTCCTTCTTTTTCCCCAGGGGCGAGGAAGACCTACTGGATCTCCTGCAACGTGGAGCCTGAAATCCAAAATCTTTCCCTTGATCGGAGAAAACTACAGACCAGCTTCGTCGTCAGGCCGCGGGATCTCACCCGGCTGCTGTCGAATTTTCAGTCGTCGCTGCAGGAGATAACCATTATAGCAACTGATCCGTCCACGGCGCCTTCAGATGCCGGGGAGGAGATTGGAGGGAAAGCGGTGGAATTTCGGAGTTATATTGACCCTGCCAAAGGTTTTTACTTTACGAGTTTTGTTTTATTGTTTTAAACATAGGTCTATTGATCGCGTTGGGCTGGTTTTTTGTATTGCTGACAGAAAATAGTGACTCCACGCTGCATACTCAGCTTTGGATTGATCCGGTGGAAGAGTTTTTGCAGTATCGGCATGTCGGAGATCCCGCAGATGTCACATTTAGCTTGAAGGAACTGAAGGTGATGTCCGTTTAAGCTCTTTTTTTTATTATTTTTTATTTTTTTAACTGCAAAGATTCTTGTTATTAAGCTATTTTTATAAGGGATACTTTTGGATTCACAACTGCAATAGAATCTGGATGGCTAGGAGAATTTTTGGAGCTGAAATCAGCACAAAAGATAAAATGTTGTAGTTTTCTGTTTGGTCCTCGACTGGAGGTTGTGTATTTATGTTTGATAGAGTTGGGAGCTTGTAAGTGTAAGCAAGTTGAAGAAAGGAAGGGTAATTCTGATGTCATGAGCTTCTGATTTCTAATGGCTTTTAAAATACTTAGTTTGGGCGATTTTATCATGTGCTATAATTGTCCTTCATTAGTAGTCATGGATGCTTATTTTATTTTAAGAAAATTTAATTAAAAAGGTAACTTGGGAGAATAAAAACATTGATATATTTTATTCTGGGGTGATTGTTGAGGACATTGTATTCCTCGACCCATCAACAACCATAGAATGACTTAATTACTTTAACCATCATTATCATCATTAATCTTATTCCAACTATTTGTTTCGGTGATTTACTTACATAAATCCATTATTTAATATTTAGCCGATTTCTTCCCAATGAAACAATGCATTATCAGTTGCTAGTTGGTTGTAATCTTTTTAGATACTTTACTCGTGCGACTCTTTGCTTTTTCTTGAAACCTAATCTTACCTTGGAAAGAGAAGGTGGGAAGCCTCTTGAAGTCTCATCACTATTTGCCAATCATGCATTCTCATTAGTGCTGAATTAATTTCTGGGTGCAACAATACACGTGTGGTACAAACTAGATGACATGGGTACTACAAGTTCAAAAATCCCGTAAAAGGCAAAACATAGCATTTTTGTTGCATGGGCCATTTGCATATACAATAAGAATGCACCAAAGTGCATGTAGTGTTTCCTCAAATTCTTATAAAAGAAACTTAGCATAGAAGTGAAAGACTCTTAAAGAGTCTTGATACATTCTATCGAAAGTCTCTCATCATCATTATCCTTATCCCAACAAATTCGGGTTGGTTTTATAAATCTCATTTTTCATGTGCTCTTGCTAAATGCTGCCTAAGATGTTAAACTTATTGTTTGCAATTTAGTTTTAATAATTTCTATTTGTGCTCTCTTAGGTCTACCCCTTTTCGTTTGTAATCCCACATACCTAATTTTCCTATTATCTAATGTATGCATTTTCTACCTTTTGTTGCACATGTCTAAATAACCTAAGTTTTTTTTTTTCAAATACCTTCAATATTTGATGCAACTCTAATCAGTACTTCAATAAAGTCATTTTTTAATTTATCTTTTTTAGTTTTGCTATGCATCCGTCTTGAAATTCTCATTTTCACCATGCTTTAATTAATGATTAATTATTTTTTAATTGTTTGATATTTGGATCCATACAATATAGTTGACCTAATTGCTATTTTATTAAATTTGTTTGTAAGTCTCCATGGTATCCTTTAATTGCTTAATATTCTTGAGACATTTATCTATTTTAACCATCTAGCCTTAACTCTAAAAGTATATCATCATTACACCATCATTGTTCTATATTAAAGAATCAATATAGTTTAATTTATCACACTTAGGCATGCTTTATTTTTTAGTACTATTGGATGAAAATTATTAATCTCTCTCTCACTGACTTGCATATTAATCTCACTCTCACAAAAATAATCCATATTAGAATTGTTAATTATAAAATTATCGGATCGTCCCCACATTAAAATACACTATCCTATAATTTGTGAAAGCCTTGGATTTTCACTTCCGGAAGCTAGATTATGGTCCTACAGGGGAAAGCAAAAATGAAGAAAAGATGGGTTCTTCTTCCATCTTCTCAGCCAAACCATCATTAGAATTAAAATTTAGGCTTTTTAAAACTTAAAATAAAAACTATTGATGGTTCTCTATTCCTTATTGTTAGAACATGGATTATTAGAATCATACTTTTGGCTTTATTTGAAATCTATTTTACATGCCTTATAACTCTTTTGCAATATCTTTTCGGTAAGTAAGATTGCAAAATTTTGTAACTAGAAAATTATTTCCTTGTTAAAATATTGTAAATTTCTTGATCAAATTTTGGGAAGAAGTTTGGCTATGTGAGCAATGTTAGAGACCTATGCTTATTTTAATGAGGAATTTAAAGAGGGTAGTCATGCCCTTACCATCAATAGAGAACTTTTTCCCTCTTGCTAAGAAAGATCAATATATGTTATGAAATTATAAGCTGTGAGAAAATAAATTACTACGCAATCTTGAAATTTATATTTCTATAATCAAATCTGCATAGAGAACAACATACTATCTCGAAATACGAAATAATGTTTCATTAACGATTTGAGAACAGAACTAAATATTATCATATTCATGATCAAATACAGTATTGATAATATCATATCATCTCGAAAGATAGAAAGGATATTCAACTATCGTTTTGAAAATGAAAATATGTTTTTAAGGAAACTTGTCTATGGTCCCAGAGATTTTTTTTCATCTTAGTGAACTAAAATAGAGTTTATTTTATGCTAGAGTTTTGAATTCTCCATAAAGGTATGACTCTATAGTTAATTATATTTCAAGAGAAGCTCTTGAGAAAATTCTGGATTAAAGTGGCAACTAAATATTCCTAGAGTTTAGCGATTCTGACAATAATTGAAAATTAGGAATTCATCAACAATGATTAGATCAAAAGAGAACAAATATTTTTATAATTCATTAGATGAAATGTAAAGGGTACGTATGATTTTGGGATACCTAGAAGCATTCTAGCCTGTACTATGATTGGGTTTTAATAATTTATAACATGATTGAATTTATGTTTGAGTTGATCAATTATTAGACAAATGAGATTATAATTCCTAGAGGATGAGGACTTATGACTTTGAATCAGCCTCAAATCCTAGATCTAGAATAAACCATTACAAGGTAATGATTTGATCATAATCTAGTGATGTGTAGGATTTTGTATTAGGACCTATACCTTAAAATCAAAATGAATTCAGAAGGAGGCCTAACACAATGGATTTATGTCTGTCTAGAGTGGATTGCCAGTTAATCATCTAAGCGCTTAAAAAAAATATGAATTCAGGTCTAAAATGCTATATAGGATGGGTAGATGATTATTTACTTAGAAGCAACGGGTTTATAGTACTGAAATTCAACTTAGGGTTTTATTAAATATGATAGGGTTTTGAATGCACCTAACTAATGCAATTCAAAATATTTTTTCTAACTACTAAAGTTTTTTTATGAGACTAATGCAAATCTATATTTTTCGGCTTTCTAAAAAAAATCCGGCAGTATAACAACCCTATACCAACATGAACAGCAGACTTGGCCTCATTGCTAGCTTACCGCTAGAGTGTGTGATTTTAGTTTTCGTAACAGAAAAGTAAAATGTATACCATGCTCATAGGAAAAGTAAAGTGTTGATATTTTAAAAGATAAACATTTCATAATCCTTAGAGCCTAACGAGTGGTCAGTCAACAACACATGCAACGCCATTAAACCTAAGAAAAGCATGCAGATTCTTATTCACACATCATATATAATCAATAATTATATCAACAATCAAAGTGTATAACAGAAACATGAAGTCTATATTGGTAAGTGTCACTTAATATAAAACTTAGGGTCTACAAAAATAGTAAAGGCGATCAAGCTCCACCAACATTAAATTTGAATTTTTTAATCTTAGATTGATGCAAGTATATAGAAAATGAAGTTTATATAAATTTTATGTTCTTCTTTAGAATCATCTGGTTATGATTATCCTTTTAAAGAGTTCCAAAAGACATCATTTTCAAAGAAGACTCATTTTTTTGGACTTCTTTATTATACAAAAAACAACTTCATTTAAGACTTTCTTACAACTCTATACTTTACAACACTTTCAAAATTCATAATATGAACATAAAAGAAAAGGCTCTACATCTGTAGGGATTAGTGAACAAAATAAAGTATTTATATATATTACATTCACATAATATCACATAATGATACAAAGCACTTGCTCATTTCTGAGCAATTTGTACACTTGGCCATTCTTTAATAGTTATAGTTGAAGACTGCTACTGCATAAAACATATTATTTATAATCATGGCATTTGCTTCCTTTTTTATTTAAAGTCATGCATAAGCAAGACAACCTGCATAAAATTTTATTAGCAAACCATATGCTCCTAACCTAGGATAATTTAATCAGCCATCACATCATTATAAGAAGTGCAAGAAATTAAACACTCATATCATCACATATCAACCAGAATATCATTCCATAATTAACGAAGTGCAGAAAAGTAAACACTCACACCATAACACCGCTCTAATTTAAAGCTAGAGTTGGTTGCCTTATCAAACAATTATAAGTATGTGCTAAATTATGTTGTTATGTTATGTCCTAAATGAATTAGGGATTGAATTATCTACAAATTGAATTTATGTGTTGCAGGCTAAAGGTTTTAATATAAATTTAAGTTTTAATGATTATAATTAATTAATTATTTTATTTATTTAGATTTGATTATCAGTTTTATATTTTAAAGAACCATGCTAATCAATGACTTCAAAATATATTGAAATTATTAATCAACAAGTTCTAGGCTTTTATAAGTATGAATGCATTTGTTTCATTACAACGAATAAGACAAATACATAAATTCAAATATTTTATTAATTATTATTTATTTATTTTAATTTATTTAAAATGAATTATTTAGGTGAGTTTAATTGAATTTAATTTATGATTTTATTTATTTAAAATATATTATTTAAATTTTAATTATTTATATTTGATTTATAATTTTATTTCATTCAATTTTGAATTATTTAATTTTATTTAAATATTTTAAATTTGTAATTAAAACTTTTCTTAATTTATTTTTGATTATTTAAAATTTTTTATGTTTAACTAGTGATTTATCTTTATTTTTATTTATTATTACTATTATTTTTATTTATCTTTTTTATTTATTTATGAATTAAATCTAATTAAATCTTTTATTATGAATTTTATGAATTTTGAATTTATTTATTGAATTATTTAATATTCATTTAAACTTTATGATTTAATGGTATTAAAGCCTATAAAATTTCATAAATGATTTATGAATAATACATTAATGAAATTCCTAATGTTTTAAAATATTAAGATTATTTAGAAGATTTTTTATTTTATTTTAATTTTTGTTATTTAATATTAACCTTTTAAATTTGATCAATGTTTAACTTTTTCTTTAAAATTTAAACTTTTAACGTTTAATATTTTTTTCTTAGATTTTATAACTTATTTGAAGTTCAATACACTTTAGTTTGTATTTTTAGATTATTTATTTATTTATGAATATTCAAAGTTTTATGAGTATTTATTTATTTATTAAAGGGTTTTAAGTATTTTTAGTTGTTGTTCCCAGATTGTGACCAAACATCATAAAACCTTCACCATAGGTCATGAATGACCTAATATGAAGTTCATGAAGGTTTGAAGTGATTTAAACATACATTTTATTTTTAATGTTTCTATTCATTCATTTCTTTAATTACCTGTCCTATTTATTTTTAGCAATTTTAGAGAGGGCTTTTATTTTTCTTGATCTTATATTAAATTCTAAGAAGAATGAACCTTAGTTTATATTTTTCTAATTTTTATTTATTTAATTATGAATTATTAAAATTCCTTTTTTTTGCAATTGGGCTAGGCCCGGTAGAATTATATAAATTTTTTTTTCACAATCAGATCAGCTGACTCCAGAACACTTTTCCACGTGGCAGCAGAGGAGTGGATATTTAAAACCATGATGTGCCCATGCTACATCAGTAGTTCTTTGGACCGTTTGATTTGGAATTGAACAATTCTTATTACTTCAGAATTGCAAGATGCTAGAATAGGCATCCATACGATGGAGTTAGGATTGTTTCGCCAAACAGAATGAGACAAACGGTCATGATTTCATCTTCAACCTCCTGCATCCATTATAATCGGTCCATGCATTTTACCTTCGATCTAGGGATCCACTGAAACAAATGCTTTGATCCAGGAGGATCTACATGAATAGAATGATCAATTCAACGACTGGATCACCATGGATTGAGCATCCTCTTCACAATATCCAATACCCCTAGAAAATTTAGCTCGAAAATAAGGCATATTTTCACATAGTGGAGATTGGATGAGGGTTTTGATTCTTACACGATTGTCTTGTTGCAGGGAACCTTTCTCTTTCAGACACCTAGAGCTGAGGACCATCGGATCAGAAATTCAATTTTGGTCGAAATGAGCTCATAAGCGCTTGCTTAAACTTGGTCTTACTGAGGACATGCTGGGGAACACTTAGGATCAATGCACTTGCACTCATGAAGCTCAGGAATTCAAATGTGCAAACTGAGCTCCGCTGAAATGAGAAAAATTTATAAATTGATGCCATTTGAGTGTAGATGAAATTTCGTCTATCGTTAATCGTACCAGGCCGTTAGGCCGGTGTTAGACGGTCCAATAAGTTCGAAGCATGTGTCAGGAGAGAATGGAGCACATGGGGTAAGCTGGGCTGGTTATTTGAATCAAACCAAGTGAAATGATCGCAGGTTGTGGAATATTTCGGCCACCTCAAGCCAGGCCAAGGGTAGGGATGGGCTAGGCTGAGTATAGGACAGTCTAGAGAAGGTTCTAGTGGATTTAATGAAAAATTTAATTTGATTTGAATTGTCTTATGGCTCATTTTAGCTCAATTAGGTGCACTTGGTTTAGCCAATTTGGCTAACCCAAGTCAGCCCAAGGGATGGGCAGGCTTTAGAGTCCATGGATCAAAGGAGTCTAGGTTTATGCAATGCAAATGGTCATGTGAGTCATTTGGTCAAACAAGGTTGACTTGGTCAACCAAGGTCAACCTAGCCCAATGATTGGATCCAATGGGTTTAGACAAGTTTATATAAGTGTTCGTAAGTGTTTAGAAAGCATGCCAAGGCTTGAATTGAGTTAAATCAATGGATTGGCATTTTATGTCAAATGGATTTCATGTAGTCAACTTGGTCAAACATGATCAGCCATGGTCAATCATGGTTCACCATGGGCTCAAATAAGTTTAATCATGTTCAAGGGTAAATTTAGAAGTTCTAGAGACCAATCATAAAGTTTGAGATTATGTTTAGGCCAAGATTCATGCATAGGAATTCATTTAGGGTTTAATAGGGTTAATGGTCAAACTTGATCAACATGGGTCAACCATGGTTAGCCATGGGTGCCAATGAGCTCAAACCATTCGAATGATGATTGTGGACAAGTTTACATCAATTCCCAAAGTTTATGATTGAGTTTTGTGCAAAATGCCATGTTGAGTGGCATGAGCTGTAATATGAAGAACTTCAGTCTAGTTTAAGGTTTAAGGGAATTTTGATGTTTGGAAGGGTATGAAGGCTTCTAAACATCACTAGGAATGTTTCAAGAAAATATTAGGTCAATATGCAATTGGTTAGACCAGATCTTAAAGGTTTTACCTTAACCAGGCTAAGGCATCCTATAAGAGAAGGATTCCTATGCATTATAGAAGTTGGATATAGGATATTGATCTCATATAAAAATGAGGTCAACAACCAACAATAGAGAATTTTATCCTCTTGTTAAGAAAGATCAATATATGTTATGAAATTATAAGATGATCATCCTGATTTTTGTGTCCTAAATTTCATTTTCTTCATTATTTGAAAATAAAGATGCCTTTTAATGTGATATCTGTTAACTTGCCAGACACTAAAGATCTACTTTCAAGCCTAAATCATATAAAGTTACAAAATATATTTCACTAATGCATAAAGATATTTGAGAACCAACTAAATCTCAAAACATTTACTCCGAGCACATATTTATCACTTTTATTGATGATTATACATATGTACTTGGCTATGTTTGTTAAAAGATAAATCAAACATAGAACAAATCTTCAAAAACTTCCACAATAAGGTTGAAATCTAATATTGTAGCAACATCCAATCGTTCATTTTGATAGTGGCACTATGTATTTTAGCTATTGTTGACCTTATTTTTGGATTCACCTCTAGTTATCCCACCCCAACATTATGGCTGACGACTTCTTAATTGCTCAGTCAATAGCTTTTCTGGTGTTGTGGTTGACACCTTACTTGTTGCCCCATCTATAGCTTGTAGCTCTGTCGATGTATTTTTCTGATGATGCAAGTGAAGACTTCCTTATCATTCCATTGATGATTTTTCTGGCGCCATGACTGACGACTTCCTTGTCGCCCCATGAACATGTTTTGTTCGCGTATGATGACAACTTTCCCATCCTCTTGAGGTCGACATCTTTTGTCGCATCATCTCTTAGCCAACCCCTTTCTTTTCTTCTCGATTACTTAGATTTTGCTGCCATCTCAACTCTTAATAAGTTGTCTTGAGTACTTGCTTTATATTTTAGGCTACCGACATCTCAACTCTCAACAAGTTGTCTTAAGTACTTGCCTTATATTTTAGGCTCACTTCAAGTCACCTTCCCTTCTTAGCTAACATTTCGGCTTACCAACTTTTTTCTTCTCATCCACTATGACATGACATCTTTTTGCACTATCCTCGAGGCAATCATCCTTTACTACTGGCTCCCATTAAGTTGTTTGTTATCACCATCTTTTCTCTCTCTTTCAAATCTTCCCTTTTTCAATCTAAAGGGATAAGGGAATCGAGAAAGCTGGCCAACCCTTTGGCTGACGCAGCCTATCCTTAGCCCTTCCTCTATATACCCGCATGTAGCCTTTTCGATAGTAATGACATAGATTGTCGACTTTCATTAGTACATAATCTCTTATTTCAAATTCATCTAGGTTGGAAAAATGTAACAACTTAATTATAGGTTGTTGAGTTTCTTGTGAGTTTAAGTGGATGGTTACGAGGATTCTTGTCTGATAGCTTATGCATCCTCTTGTGTTGTCAGCTGTAGGAGTCGCTAACAAAACACTCTTAGCATGCTTAATCTCATTTACTATAGCGAGGTCGCCGAGAGTCTTTTTGCCTTATCGTCATATAACTCTACAAGAGGTAATCCTTATAACATCTCTCTTTTCTCTCTTATATTCTAGCCCATTCATTTTGCTATTGTCAGGAACATCCACACAATAGCCATTCTCTAGTTCACCTGAGGCATACCAGGGAAGAGCTGACAGCCACTTGTCAACCATTAGGGTTCCTGTAGGTAACCTCTCCATACCTTTGGAGGAGGCCTTTGTATCTAACTTTAGAGATTAGAAAGATTCTAACCTATAGGTATCCAATCATCTTATAACTACTGTAGCTTTAGACCAACTTTTCGTAAAACATTGAAATGAACAACTCGGGTCCATATGTAGCTCGGGAGCATGGATGTCCCATTATATGATTGAACATTCATATTCCCAAATATATGATCTATTCAACATGAGCCAAATCGATTCATTCATATCATTGTTTAAAATTGCGTAATACGAGGTGCAGCTTAGCGCAATTTTGAACAAAAATGTCACGAGGCGCACACCTCGAGTTTAAGTTGTGATGCGTACATGACACCGCTCCGAGGTTTGGAGAGGCGGGAGCTGGTTCACACTTAGAGGACCCCACCACGAGCATCTTCTTCCTTCGCTTGGCTTCACCATCTAAGGAAACTCAGGATACAAAAAACAGAGGCGGAAACGGGAAAATAGGGAAATACACAAATCTGGTCTCAAATTCTATATGGCGTTTTATTCACTGAGCTGGTATTTATATACAATATATTTTAAAGGTCACATGACTGCAGCTCATTTGGCTACACAAAGATTGTTTACCAAATACAACTAAGAGCTCCGACATCATTCTACGAGGGTGGGGAAGAACTCCTCCACGTCATAGTGTGGAGTTAAATCAGCCACATTGAAAACAACATAAATATTGTAATTCCCCGGGAGATCAATTTGGTAAGCTGTCATTGATTTTTCTAATAATCTTAAAGGGACCATCCGCCTTTGGTTTAAGCTTCCCATAAGCTCCGGGTGGAAACCATTCCTTAATTTAAGCTTCCCCTAACCTTCGGTGTTTATTGGCTTGGGATTGATACTTGGCATTTTGTTTGGCTATCTCGACGCTTGTTGGTGGAGTTTTTTTATTTCCTCACTGCGTTGCTCCCCTTATTTGTTGTAGGAAGAGGTTGCTATTGCAGGAATCAAGTCAAGAGGAGTTAAAGGGTTGTTATCGTACACAATCTGAAATGGGTTGTGTCTTTTCGAATGATTTGTGGATCTATGCAATGCAAACTCAATTTGAGGAAGGATGAGATCCCATTGCCTAATATGTTTCCCAACAAAACAGCGCAGCAAATTGCCCAAACTCCTATTTACAGTTTCAGTTTACCCGTCGGTTTGGGGGTGAGCTACTGAACTGAATTGGAGCCGAGTGCCTAGCTTTCCCCATAAGGTACGCCAGAAGTGGCTAAGGAACTTGACATCCTTATCAGACGTTATAGTCTTTGGAATGCCGTGGAGTCGAACTATCTCCTTGAAATAGAGATCGCCAATATGGGTAGCATCAAGTGTCTTGTTGCAGGTGGCAAAATGGGCCATCTTGGAGAATCTATCAATGACTACTATGATAGAATCCTTATTTCGTTGGGTTCGAGGCAACCCCACAACGAAATCCATGCTAATATCTTCCCAAGAGCTGAGAGGTATGGGAAGCACCAAATACAATCCAACATTAGTAAGTGGAGTTTTGGCTAACTTACAGACTCGACAACTTCGAACGTAGCAGAGCACATCCTTTCGCATGGAGGGCCAGTGGAATTTCTCTTTTAATAAAGCTAATGTTTTGTCGCGTCCGAAGTGACCTACCATTCCCCCGTCATGGCATTCAGACATAAGAGCAAGTCTTATAGAGCAATTAGGAATGCAGATACTAGAATGGAGAAAAAGAAAGCCATCTTGAATGTAAAATAGCTGGTGTGAGTTGTTTTGGCATAGTTTCCACACATCCTTGAAATCGGGATCAGAGGTATAGAAGTCTTTAATGGTCTCAAACCCAACCACCTTGGTGTGTAAAGTTTGCAACAGGATATAACGTCTACTAAGTGCATCTGCAACTTGATTTTGTTGGCCGGACTTGTGCTTGAGTAGGAATTGGAAGGCTGAGAGGAATTCCGACTAGGTGGCGTACTGTCCTCATAGCTTCTTCTGGCTTTCTAAGAATTTCAAAGCAGCATGATCTGTAAATAAAATAAATTCTCTGCATAGTAGGTAATCACTCCAATGGTGCAAGGCTCGAATGATGGCGTAGAATTCCTTATCATATGTAGAATATTTTTGTCTAACCTCATTCAGCTTTTCACTGAAATAGGCTACGGGCTGTCCATCTTGGCTTCAGATAGCTCCTATTCCCATGTTGGAGGCGTCACAATCTACTTGAAACAATTTGTTGAAGTCAGGAAGCCTTAGGACAGGAGCGGTCGTCATTTTCTTCTTTAATTCATCAAAACTGGACTGAGCCTCCAATGTCCAGTGAAACACATTGGATTTAAGTAGTTCCATAAGGGGAGCTGCAATGGTGCTGAAATTGGTGATGAATCAGGAGGTCAAATCGTGAAACCTTCACACGTCAGTGATACAGCAAGGTACTGGCCATCCTATAATAGCTCCAACTTTGTCCGGGTCCATCTCAATTCCCTTGGAAGAGAGTATAAATCCCAAGAACTGAATTTCGATATTCAGAAATTGGCATTTCTTGGGATGACAATATAATTTATGTTCATTCAAAATATTTAAGACTTGCCTCAAGTGCTGTAAGTAAGAGTGTAAGTCTGAGCTATACACCAAGATATCGTCAAAATAGACGATCACGAATTTGCTCAAAACTGGTTGAAAAATTTGATTCATAAGGCGCATGAATGTACTCGAGCGTTGGATAATCTGAATAGCATCACCAAGCACTCATAGAGTCCATCGCGTACCTTGAAGGCAATCTTCCATTCATCGCCATCCCATACTCGAATCTGATGATATCCACTTCTCAAGTCTATCTTGGAAAAGATGACGGCTCCTTGTAGTTGGTCGAACAAGTCATCTATTCGTGGAATAGGAAATCAATAGCGTGTAGTGATTTTATTGATTGCTCGGCTATCTATGCACATTTTGTACGAGCCATCTTTTTTTGGCACCAATAGTGCAGGTACAACACATGGGCTGACACTGGGCCTAATGAAGTCCTTGGCTAGTAACTCTTCCACTTGCCATTTTAGTTCCTGATGCTTGTCGGGTTAAGCCTATACGGCGGCCGATTTGGCAAGGTAGCGCTGGAAACCAGCTTTATGTTATGCTGGATGTCACACAAGGGTGGTAGACTTGCAGGAAGTTCCTCCACCATATTCGTTGAGTAGTTATTGTACCTTCGGCGGCGGTGTGAAAAATGTAAAACCAGCTTCTTTTACAAGCACTAGATAGCCTCCTTCAGCCCGTTGGATGGCCAATTGGCATTCAGCTCTGCTAACCATCAGTTGATCGAATGAAGAGTCTTATGAACTAGTGTTCAAGGGTACAAGTACAATTGCCTCCCCTCCTTGAACTAAAGTGTATGTGTTGGCAACTCCATCGTGAAGAGTCTTATTACCCAGTAGTAAGTGACAAGCATCCATGGGCAAAACGTTGCACCAAACTTGGTCCTTGAATTTGCCAATGGAGAATTGGACGAGGCAGCGTTTAGTCACTTTTACGTCATTACCCCTTTGAATCCAAGACAACTTGTATGGCCGAGGATGAGCTTCAGTAGGTAAATGCAACTTCTCCACCAAAGTGCAAGAAGCAATGTTCTCGCAACTGCCGCCGTCTACAATGACCTAGCACACTCGATCTTTGATTGTACACCTGATTCGGAAGAGGCTATGCCACTGCGTGCTTCTTCTCTTTGACCACTAAGCATCCTCCTAAGATCGAGGATATTTCCTTCGTCGGCACCAATGATTGTAGGATCAGGCGAAGGTCTGGCCTCCTCTAGCTTGACTTCTTCGGGCGAGGGTTCGCCGGCGGGCTCTACTTCTTCTTCAATGACAGTGATTACCCTACGAGTGGGACAATTGAACGCTATGTGCCCAAATCCTTGGCATTTGAAGCATTTCCGTGCAGGAGTACCGCTCGTAGAGGATGAAGAAGTTGTCCAGGGACATCCTGGAGGCTTTTCTTGAGACCCTTGAGGCTTTTCTTGTGAAGTGGAAGTTTTGCTTTGATGGGGCTGAAATTTCTTTTCTCCTACCAAGTCTCTGAATTTGAATTGGGTAGATTTAGATACCTTATGTTGCCTCTCAACTTTAATAGCTAAGTTGATTACATCTTGAAGCGTCCAGTAAGGTTGTAACTGAACCACATGAGCAATAGCTGGTTGAAGGCCATCTAGGAATCTTGCTATTGTATTTTTAGCTGGTTCATTAAGGTCGCATTTCAACGCGAGTTGCTCAAATTCCGCCACATATTCTTCCACGGAGAGTTGATGTTGCTAGAGGCGATGTAGCCTCAAGAACAGATCTTGCCGATATTGATCGGTGAGATACTTACGTTGCAATTCTTTTTTCATCTTTTCCCAGCTTGTGATCTTGCTCCTGCCTTCTCTAGCTCGGTTATGCTTCAGATTTTCCCACCAAAGGGAAGTATTCTTCTAAAGTTTGATGGCCACCAACTTAACAACCCTTTCGGCCGGTACCACCTTGAAGTCCAAAATTCGTTCTACTGTGTGTAGCCAGTTCACGAATTCATCAGGATCCAATCTTCCCTTAAATTATGGAAGGTCGATCTTGATTCCGCTGTCATCTCGGAAAGGTGGGCGGCCTTGTCTTGGCCTCCTACGAAGGTCTTCTTCACCGCTAGAGGTTTCATGATGGAATGGTTTAACACCTTCTTGACGGCTGTCCATGTCTTGTTGATCTCTTCTTACTATTTCTTGTTGCAATCGTTGAATTTCTCGTTGCAGGTCTTCAACCACCATGTCATGCACGAGACGTTGGTGATTCCTTGGTGGCGGCATCTTGCCAGCTCTGATACCAAATGACACCACTCCGAGGTTTGGAGAGGCGGCAGCCGGTTCACACTTAGAGGACTCCCATCACGAGCATCTGCTTCCTTCGCCTGGCTTCACCACCTGAGGCAACTCAGGATACAAAAAATAGAGGCGGAAATGGGAAAACAGGGAAATACACAAATCTGGTCTCTAATTCTATATGGCATTTTATTCACTTAGCTGGTATTTATATACAATATATTTTAAAGGCCACCTGACTGCAGCTCATTTGGCTAGACAAAGATTGTTTACCAAATACAACTAAGAGCTCTGGCGTTTGTACACCTCAATTTGCCTAAGATGTGTCTAAAATAAGTCATTAATGTGCCAAAGTGCCTGATATCGTAAGGGAGGAGATCAAAACTTATATGAATAAATCAGTAATGTCAAAGCACCTAGTATAGAGATAGTTTGTTAACAGAGTTGATGTTGGCTCATACTAGGTGAGCAAGCGTAGTGGTTGGGATTCATCTTCTTCATTGCAACCTATGTCTTCTATGGGTGCAAGGGGTCCCATGGATTAGGACATGGCGAACACATTTGAGAATACATAGGAATTCATGTCTTCTACTGTACATAAGCTGACCCTAGAGAATATTAGGAAGTCACAGATATGTGTATGCTTGGATATAGGCAAAATTTTTTATGAGAATACTATCCCATTTAATGTTGCAACCTTCACTTTTTATTATAATATGATTCGTTCAATTGGAGCTTATGGGCAAGGGTTGAAACCTCTATCCATGTATGACTTGAGAATATAGATTTTGAAAGAGGAGTTAACAAATACTGAGAGATGTATAGAGGAAATTAAGAGGACTTAGGGTCACAAAAGGGTTACTATCATGTTTAATTGATGGTCAAATATAAAGATCTAAAGTTTGATAAGTATACTAATCAATAACCTTTATGGTAAAAAATGCTCAGTTGCTCTTAGGAATGCTTGGTAGTGTTATTGAGGATATTGGGGAGCACCTAATAGTTCAAGTGGTAACAGACAATATTAGTGCTTATAAGATTGCAAGGGCAAAACTTATAGAGAAGAGGAAGTATTTATATTGGATCCCTTGTGTTGCACATTATATTAACCAAATCCTTGAGATATTTGGGGAGTTTCCATGACATAAGAATGCATTGATAAAAGCAAAAATATAAGTTAATTTATATATAATCAATCTTGGGTTTTGGCATTTATGAGAAAATTTTCAAAGAAAAAAATATTTAGGCCTGCATATACATAGTTTACCACTGTTTATTTGACTTTACCGAGCATGTTGGAGGCGAGGCAACTTTGGAGGCTATGTTCACCTCAATACAATGGCTGAGTTGTGCTTGGGCAAGAAAATCCGATGGGAAAGAAGTGAGGATGATCCAATTATAACTAATGTAGCTTTGGACCAACTTTTCGTAAAACATTGAAATGAACAACTTGGGTCCATATGTAGCTCGGGAGCATGTATGTCCCATTATATGATTGATCATTCACATTCCCAAATATCTGATCTATTCAACATGAAACAAATTGATTCATTCATATCATTGTTTAAAATTGCGTAATACGAGGTGCACCTTAGTGCAATTTTGAAAAAAAATGTCTCGAGGCTCACACCTCGAGTTTAACTTGTGATGCATACACCTCAATTTGGCTGAGATGTGCCTTAAATAAGTCAGTAATGCGTCAAAGTGCCTGATATCGTAAGGGAAGAGATCAAAACTTACATGAATAAATCAGTAATGTCAAAGCACCTAGTATAGAGATACTTTGTTGACAGTTGATGTTGGCTTATACTAGGTGAGCAAGCGTAGTGATCGGGATTCATCTTCTTCATTGCAACCCATGTCTTCTATGGGTGCAAGGGGTCCCATGGATTAGGACATGGCAAACACATTTGAGAATGCATAGGAATACATATCTTCTATTGCACCTAAGCTGACCCTAGAGAATATTAAGAAGTCACATATATGTGTATGCTTGGATATAGGCAAAGTTTTTAATGAATACTATCCCATTTAATGTTGCAACTTTCCTTTTTTACTATAATATGATTCGTTCAATTGGAGCTTATGGGCAAGGGTTGAAACCTCTATCCATGTATGACTTGAGAACATGGATTTTGAAAAGTGGAGTTGACAAATACTGAGAGAAGTATAGAGGAAATTAAGAGGAGTTAGGGTCAAAAAAGGGTTACTATCATGTTTGATTGATGGTCAGATGTAAAGATCTAAAGTTTGATAAGTATACTCATCAATAACCTTTATGGTAAAAGATGCTCAGTTGCTTTTAGGAATGCTTGGTAGTGTTATTGAGGACATTGGGGAGCCCCTAATAGTTCAGGTGGTAACAGACAATGTTAGTGCTTATAAGATTGCAAGGGCAAAACTTATAGAGAAGAGGAAGTATTTATATTGGACCCCTTGTGTTGCACATTGTATTAACCAAGTCCTTGAGAGATTTGGGGAGTTGCCATAACATAAGAATGCATTGATAAAAGCAAAAATATAAGTTAATTTATATGTAATCATTCTTAGGTTTTGGCGTTTATGAGAAAATTTTCAAAGAAAAAAATATTTAGGCCTGCAATTACATAGTTTACCACTATTTATTTGACCTTACCGAGCATGTTGGAGGCGAGGCAGCCTTTGGAGGCTATTTTCACCTCAATACAGTGGTTGAGTTGTGCTTGGGCAAGAAAATCCGAGGGGAAAGAAGTGAGGAAAATTATTTTAAATGACTGATTTTGGCAGTGTGTGATATATGTTATTACAATCACTATGCCACCAGTACAAGTTCTGCGGATGATAGATGTTGAGAAGAAGCCTATTATGGGCTTCATATATAATATTATGGATGAAGCAAAGAGATGATTGCCCATAATTTAGGAGGAGAAGAGGGTGGCTATAGAGAAAATTGAGATATTATTTATGAAAGGTGAGAGCTCCATCTCATTAATATATACATGTAGTAGGTTATTATTTGAACCCGCAGTATCAATATGTAGAAAATAGGTCAATGAATTTTGAGATAAAATTATGATTATACCATTGCATGGATAGAATTATAGTTGATTCAATCGAGAGAGCACATGCTGACATGCAATTGGTATCATTCAGGAAAAAAAGTTTTTTTAGATTGCAATAGGTGAAGGTCATTTATTCCAAGTGATCTCCAGGTAATTTGATTTGTTGCTTTAATGTCTTATGTACTCATTTATTTGAAAGTCATTTTACTTACTATACTCATTTAAACCATAGTTGAGTGTTGGATTCAATTTAGTGAAGACACTCCAGAACTATAATATTTTGCTATGAAGGTTTAGGTATTAACGTGCTCTTCATCTGGATGGGTACGCAACTGGAGCATGTACAATTGAGTACACACGAAGAGGAGAAATCATCGGATATCCTTAAAGATAAATTCTTTATTGTACATCATATCCTATAAGAGATATAAAAATTGGAACTTGAAGAAGAAATGGTTGAAGGATGATGAATATCCTTTGATTTGTGAGGACATGACATCAGATGATGAGTCATTTGTAGATGACGAAGTTGAGGTAAAACAATCTAAATTATTAGAAGATTTGAATGTTGATTTCTTTGATGGTGATAGAAACATAGCATTTGCATGTATCACAATCCAACTGCAGAAAGAACTGAAAAGAAAGTATATAAAAATATTTTGTTGAAGTTTATTTAATTTGGAGTATTACTCTCATTTTTATGTTGATGAAAAGTATTTAGGGGAGAGGAAGATGGCTGAAATAGAAGAAGGATAATCAAATTGGGAGGCATTGGACTCCACAGGTTGTTGAGGTAGGGGAGAAAGTAATTTGTGATGACGATGATTCAAATGAAGACCCCTTAAGTGCTGATAGCGCTGATGACTTCGAAGTTGTTATAATATTACTGTTTTTTATAAATTAAATGTGAATGCATAAGGAATTGGGAAAAAAAGAATTTTGAGTTAAACTATATTTTGTATGATTATGCAATTACCAATTACCATATTTTATGTGTTTTGCTATTGTAATTTTTTCAATTCTATTTTATCCAATTTATCACTGGCCATTTTATATCTTATGCATTTTTTTCTTCATATATATGTCAATTTATTTCTTGAGTCATTCTTTAATATATTGTTGGGATATTACACAAAAAAATCATTTTTAATCTTCATTTTGATTTTGCACAATTTTTGAATTTTGGGGCCTACTCCTCAAAACGTCTTAAGGCTTATGTCTGGCCTCATGGACAGAAAACGCCTCAATACTTAATTGTGTAATTTTAAACCTTGATTCATATTATATCACCTTGAGTTTTGTTAGTATGTAGATCAAGAATTACTACATTCCATTGTTTAAAATTGTGCAATAAGAGGCTTGCTTTAGTACTGTTCCACATTTTTCACCAGGAGACGTATGCTTAAAGGGGGCTATGATGAGGCTGATGATACACTGTGGATGAGGCACACCTTAACACAATTAGGTTGAGGCATGCTCCTCAAAAAATTTTTGTTGGGATGCTTAAAACAAGATTGATAATAAAAGAAATACTTACTAAGCCTTATAAATATCATAGACTCTTGGTTCCTCCCCAATAGCCCGCTCTTTGCATGCACACTATATGTAATCCGTTTTCACGTGACTTCTTAACAGCACGCATGCCACCATCATTGTTGGTCACCATCATTGTTGGAGCATCATCCCGGTTATTGCGTTGTCGCCGCAGCCTTCTTGCCAGGCCTTGTTACTCCACATCTCGTCCTCCATCATATCTCTTCTTGCTAGTAACATTTGACATTTTTTACTTTGTTACACCTAATTTTTTTTTCCTTTAATTGTTTAGGTTTCTTTTTTTTTCTGAATATATAGATTTTAGAATTTTTTTGAATTAAAATTTTATTTTATAGTTTTCTAAGATGGTTTGAGGTAATGAGAAAAGTTAAATGGAAAGTAAAAAAGATTCAACATAAAAATATAGTGTTCAAGTTCCAGTTGGAGGATGTGATAAGACATTTTTGTTAAAAGTCTACATATTGTGATAAAGCTATTTTGTGTTCTTATAAGAATATTGCGCTATGTCAAAGTGTCTGAAGAGATGAAAAAAGAGATTTGTGCCTATATGAACAAAGTGACCATGCTAAAGCATTTGACGCAATGACAATAGATAATGGATCTTATTATGGTAGTAGGTCTAATGGCAAAGATTCCTTATCTTTCTTTCCATAAATGCCAATTAGAGGTGCAAAAGGAGCTAAGGAACAATACATGATGAATGTGGAGAATGTCAAGGATGATGACATGAGGGTAGTTCATTGGATTGCCCCTAAAAATGCAAGGGAGGCTTGTTGGCGGATCTATGTGGGCATTAGAATATTCTTTTATGAAAATGCTATTCTATTTATAGTAGCAACTATATTATCATATGTCAATATAATCCATTCTATAGGTTCATAAGATCGAGTCCTTAAACCGGCCATATTTGAACTTAGGACTTAAATACTGAAGGAGGAACTGAATAGTACTGAAGCAATTATTTAGGAGATCAAAAGAACTTGCACACAGATTGAAGTTATTATCATATTTGATAGTTGACCTAATTTTAAAAATAGAAGCTTCATCAACATTTTAATTAACAATCCTTCCGATAATATTTTTTTAAGTTAATAAAAACAACAGATTCAGTGAATGATTTAGAGAATATTCTTAGACTTATTAATAAGTCATTGGCAAGATTGGTGAGCATTTAGTTTACAAGTTGTTATCAATAATGGTAGTGCTTACAGGGTACTAGGGAATACATTGCTGGAGAAGAAAAAGCATATGTATTAGACTCCATGTGTGGCACATTGCATAGACTTAATTCTTGAAAAATTTGGAGAGTTGCTTCAACTCAGGAACGTCTTAACCAAAGCCAAAAAGATTAGCAAATTCACGTAATATCATAGTTATGCTTTGGCTTTGATGAATTTTTTTTTAAGAAAAACCTATTATGACCTTAAACAACTAGATTTGCTACGTCCTCATTGACTCTACAATCCATCTTGGAAACAATGCATACTTTGGAGGCTATGTTTGCCTCTATATAATGGTTAAATTATATTTGGGCTAAAAAACCTTTAGGCAAAGAAGCTAGAAAAATTATTTTGAATTATAGGCCTTGTTAAGTGTGAGTTATGTTATAACAATAATTAAGTCCTTAGTTCATTTTTTTAATAATAGTTGATGCTGAGAAAAAAACCGAGTATGGATTTCATTTTTAAAGTGATGGAGAAGGCAAAGGAGTTAATAACACTAACTTAAGACGACAGTAATCTGACTACAAGAAAAATTGGGAAATAATTGATGGGAAGTTGGAGCTTTAGCTTCATTGTTATATGCATGCAACAATGCATTGCCTTAATTCTCAATTTCTATATGTTTATTACAAGTTAACATATTATGAGTTCAAATTTGGTTTGTACCACTATATGTATATGTTAATAGATGATTTAACTAAGAGGGAAAAGATTGATTTTTTAACTTGTTGCATTTACAAATAAGGAAAGATCCTTTGGGCTATTACAAGCCAAAAAAATAATTGCAAAATATTCTTGGGGTATTTTTTAACATTCATCGACTATTTTCTAATAAATTTGTATGCTATGTCAATTGTTTTTTTTAATTATTTAAATTTTTGATTCAATTTGGAGATGGTACTCTAGAACTATAACAATTTTTTATTAAAGTATTTGGTCTTAACATACTTATCATCTTTGAGGGAGCATATTTGGAGTACATATTACCAAGCTCATACTAGAAGGATAAATTGATTAATTACCTTAAGGACAAACTCTTTGATTTATATTATGTATAACAAAAGATTAAAGAATAAACATTTGAAGAAAAAAGTTTTGGAAGATGATGATGATCCATTAGTTTATAATTATATGCTATTTGATGATGAATGATTTGTGGAGGAAGAATTGCAAGAGTAAGATTACAATCTTTTCTTTTTAGGAGGAAGAATTAAGATCAATAGATCCAATACAAGACAACAAGAAATTAACACAAAGGTCTAATAAAATTTATATAATTGATTTTTTTATCATCATTATAATCATTCTTTGAAACTATAATTAATGTTTTCGGTTTTTATTGATTAATGAAGTGTTAGACCGGTTCAATTGGACCGGTCCAACCGGTCCAGCCGGGACTGGCCCAGGCGGAACGAGGCAGACATTGTCCGCCTCCCGCTACAGGCGCACGCGAGCCGCATCCTTGCGGGAGCCGAATAGGAAGGATTTTTGAGGGGTTTGGGAGGGAAATTTGAATGTAGGGACTGTTTAGGGATTTCCTTTTGATTTGTATGCATTAAATACTTTGTTTTCCTAGGGTTAGGGCATCTTGAATTTGGCTGAAATTTGAGATCTCTTAGGTCTTTTGGGCTCTAGCGGCGTCTAGAGATTTGGGAGAGAAAGATCCTCCTCTCGAATAGAGGATCAATTGTATCTTGCTGTTTTCCATTTCCCTTTCATCAAATAATACAAATTATCTACTGTTTTCGTGATTTGTGTGGACTTTTGTGGAGTTTTCTCGCTGTTTTCTAAAGATTGATCGGAAATACTTGAGATCTTCAAGTGTTTCCTATCAAATTGGTATCAGAGCGTTGTCTTGGGACCATCGGCGGCTGAAATTATAAAATTTTAGCGGTGAAATCTCATCCGGAAGAAGATCTTCTCGTGGTTCTTGGGAAGAAATATGGCCGGGAAGAAGGTTGAAGTTTTGGAAGGAGAAATTGCGCAACTTAAATCAGAGTTAGAGGAAAAATGGTCTGATTTTCAAAATCAGATTTCATCCAATAATAAAAGGATGGAAGAGAAGTTCGTCGTGATGGAAGAGATGTTGAAGAAATTGCTTGAAGCCAAAATCAAACCAGTGACATCGGAAGCAAAGGAAACTATCGGCGGCCATGGAAGAGATGGGAACCCTAACACGTTTAGGGGAAGGGAAAATCCAGAAGTGGAGATCCTGGAGGGAGAAGATGGAATGCCTCCTCTACAACCACTTTCTAGAGAGGAGAGGAGCAGTGACTACGCAAGAAGGGGTGCTGAATTTGAAAGGAGAGGGGATGATTTTGATCGCTGGGGTGCTGATTTTGAAAGAAGAAGAGGGGATTTTGATGAAGGGTTTGGTTATGATCGTCGGAGGGAAGATCGTGATAATTGGGGAGCACCTCCTCTTCAAGGAATGGGAGGTTATGGAGGATTTAGGGGAAATTGGTGTGACCCGAGGGTGAGAAATTGAAGATGCCAATCTTTGAGGGGGAGGATGCGCACGGGTGGATCTACAAGGTAGAAAGATATTTCGCCGTCAATGGGTTGACAGAAGAGGAGAGACTGACGGCGGCGGGCCTATGTTTGGAAGGGAAGGCTTTGTCTTGGTATCAGTGGAGGGACATGCGACGACCCATACGGAGTTGGAGAGAGTTCAAGGATTGTTTGGTAGAACGTTTCCGAACTGGCAGGGGAGGAGACTTCTACGAGCAGTTCTTCGCCTTGACACAGGAGGGTTCAGTGACGGAGTACCGGGAGAGATTCGAGTACCTTGCTAGCCGATTGGACCGCCTTCCTGAGACAGTGCTCGAGGGAAATTTCATGAAGGGGCTGACACCAGAGATCCGGGCAGCGGTTAGAGTAATGAGACCTCGTGACTTGGGAGAGGCTATGGAACTAGCTCAGTTGGTGGAGGATCAGAGGCACCTGGAGAAAGGGGTGGAAGGCAGCAACTCAAAAAGCACGTACAGGATGGCCACCACCTTTTTGACACCTAAGAAGCCGACATCGGGTACCTTTCGGGAGACTCCGAAGGAGAAGACTGCCGGCGGAAGACCTGGGGACAACTTCAAGAAGCTCACAGAAACAGAATTACAGGAGAAGAGGGCGAAGGGGATCTGTTTCAGATGTGATGAGAGGTATACGCCGGGGCACAGATGTAAGGACCGAACTCTTCAGGTTCTTGTTGTTTGTGATGAAGAAGGATGGGAGGATGGTGTCGTCTTTCCACCTTGCGGACAAGGTGGATCTTTGGGAGGGGAGTATTGTTAGACCGGTTCAATTGGACCGGTCCAGCCGGGACCGGCCCAGGCGGAATGAGGCGGACATTGTCCGCCTCCCGCTACAGGCGCATGCGAGCCGCATCCTTGCGGGAGCCGAATAGGAAGGATTTTTGAGGGGTTTGGGAGGGAAATTTGAATGTAGGGACTGTTTAGGGATTTCCTTTTGATTTGTATGCATTAAATACTTTGTTTTCCTAGGGTTAGGGCATCTTGAATTTGGCTGAAATTTGAGATCTCTTAGGTCTTTTGGGCTCTAGCGGCGTCTAGAGATTTGGGAGAGAAAGATCCTCCTCTCGAATAGAGGATCAATTGTATCTTGCGGTTTTCCATTTCCCTTTCATCAAATAATACAAATTATCTACTGTTTTCGTGATTTGTGTGGACTTTTGTGGAGTTTTCTCGCTGTTTTCTAAAGATTGATCGGAAATACTTGAGATCTTCAAGTGTTTCCTATCATGAAGATGAAGAAAGTTGAGATCAACGATGACAAGGAATATTGGGAGGAGTTGGCATAGCTGAGGATGAGGAGAGAGAAAGTAATTCATTATTATAATGATTTTAATAAAGACTCACTAAATGCTGGGAGTATTTGAGACTTTTGAATTTAGAAATTATATTATTCTTAGTTGCTTAGATAATTTGGGAATGTTGATTTGAGAGTGGGAGAGGCTTATTTTAATGAGATTACTTTGACTGGTTATGTTCTTATTTTACAATCTTATTTTGATGATAGTATAATATATGTATATTTTAATTCATACATTAACGTTAGGATATTAATATGATATATATTTTTTCTTCATACTTTGATGATAATATTAAAGTTAGTATGATATTTCTTATTTGCCCAATATGTTGTTTCAAAGGTTTATGCCTCAAATTGCTTTAATGCTCAGGCCTTGCTTCTTGGACAAAAAATGCCCCTCAATATCTAATTGCATAATTTCAAACTTTGTCACAATATTCTCTCACTGTATTGTAGACCCTTTATTCAGCTTATTTTTTGTTGAGATCCAACATCATGGCAATAAATTTCTTAACTAGATAAAAGGCATTCTCTATCTAGAGGGTCTACATCCTATCATCGTTCTTCATGGTTGGCATCATATGAGGGCTATACCTGGCATGAGGTCACTTATCTCAGAATCAATTGATTCTTCCTCTGATTGTTCAGGGAAACATATTTCTTGTCTCTTAGTCCAATCTCTTTTCATGGGAAAGTTCCATCTGACCTCTCTATGATGTTGATGGTGAATTGTTCCTTCATTTTTGGGCAATCCTCTTTTCAAGAACCTTAAGCCTCACATCATATCATCACTAGTTACATCATCATATCCCCCTTAAGATTCTGTATGATTAATGCATATTCTTGAAAGATCTTCCTTAATTGAGAGTATTCATCAAGTATTGCACTCATGCTGTAATTAATGATTGATTTTGTGGCCATATGAAACTTTTGTGTATTGTACTCTAGATATAATTGACCATGGGGCATTGTGCCGTGGGCTTGTGTGGATATTTGATCCCTTAGAATCAAAAAGAAATCTTTTATAATGTCATTAATTGTATAGGAGAAATATGTGGTTTTGATTATATGGATTATTACCATTTGAGCATATGGAAGGAATCAGCCTCTATGTCCAATGTAATATGATCTTTTCTTTTCGGGTAGTTCCAAAACCAAGCATATGTATGACTTAATCAACCTTCTATTAATTCCTATGTTGGTCCTCAATTGTTTGTGTCCTATGTGATAGTATGATCCACACCTGTCAACCTCCAAATCACATGAGACTCTTTCAAAGCCCACAACTTCATTCTAAGAACTTATGTAAGTCATAATGGTATCATTCATCAAAACTCTTGTTCCAACATATCCAATTAAATGGTATAGTTGAACTAAAAATAAGCATCTATTTGAGGTAGCATTATCTATTATGTTCATCTTTAATATCCCTAGATTTTATTGAGGTGATGCCTTTCTTACTCTCTGCTATCTTATAAATCAGCTACTTACTAATATGATTCACTTAAAAATCTCAATTGATGTATTTTACAAATGCATGTAATCTTCAAAAGCTCTCTCTTAAGATCATTGGGCACATAGCCTTTTGCTCACAATCATGATCCTAATAGTGATATACTTGATCCTAAAGCCTTCATATATATATATATATATATATATATTCTTTGATACGAGCCAGATAATATACATGTTATCTCCCTGAAAAACTAAAAATATTTCTACATATGTCTATCATTTTTTTTGGAAATAAACCCTTCTTCTAAGAACATTCTCTTCTGGGAGATAAAAGAGGAAGAAAATTTATTACTTTTTTTTAAAATTCTCCAACCTATAAAAACCTCCAAGTACCTTAATTTTCTCAGACCTAGCAATATTAGAATTATCAACACTCTTGTTTTTAATAATTTATCTGACCAATATAACATTCAATACCACAACATACCTTTGAACTTTACATTTGCTCTTAATCGAAGAATCTTATGAAATTAGGAACTCCTCTTAATCCCAAGACTTGCCTTGAATCGTACTCAGATTTAAGAAAATCATAAAACCATGTTCCATGTGATATTTCTTAGAATTGCCCATTGCTTTAAGAAGAGATGCTTATGTTTTTACTTAGCATCTGATGCGTCTTAGAAATAAAAATAGTAAAATAGATAGAAGAAAAATGTAGGAATATAAATATGGGAGCTGCTTTTTTATTACTTCTTCAACAATAACAAATAATACAATTGATCTACTATTTGATAGAAATAAACTCAGCACATATATCCTCCTAACCCTAGACAAAAATCCCCCTTAAATAGCCCTCACACACATAAACACAATTAGAACCTTCCTAAACAGCATAAACACTCGTTCATTTTCCATGAAAACTTAGGTCTCCATCCTAGCATAGTTGAAATTTTTTAGATGAAAGAAGTGGATGTTAATAAATCAAAATGGAGAGAGTCTATGAAAGATGAAATAAAGGCACTTGAAATAAATAAATATATTAAGTCATTGAAAGTATTCATAGGAAACTAAATATTCTATGTATTTTAGAAATTAAATGGGTTGGAGAAAAGTATTAGGAGGTTGATAGTTTTTGGATTTAAACTTTGTTATTCATGTAGGAATTGTACTAGAAATCATGTAGGTGTCATTATAAATAAGAGTTTGAAGGATAAATGGATTATCATTGTAAAAATTAGTAGAGTTAAACATAAAATTATATCTTTAAAGATTATTGTTGATACTAAGATTATTAATGTTTTAAGTACTTATGCTTTTCGAGTAGATTTGAATATATATTCAAAATAAAGTTTTAGAATGACTTAGAAGAAATAATACAAATGATACATCTTAAAAAGAGTTTTTATTGGAGGAGATTTAAATGAATATGTTAGTATATTGGTAGAAAATTTTAAAAGTATTCATAATGACTATGAGTATGGAGTGACTAAAGAAGGTGGTTGGATTATATTAGATTTTGTAAGCAGTGACTAAAGAAGGTGGTTGGATTATATTAGATTTTGTTCTAGCTTATGATTTTGTAATTACTAATATTTTATTTAAGAGAAGAGATGTGCATCTTATCACTTATAAAAATGAATATAGTAAAATTAAGATGAATTATTTACTTATAAGAAAAATTAGATCGTTTAGATAGCAAATATTGTAAAGTCATTTCGAATGAAAGTTTTTGTACTCAACATTGCTTATTAGTTTTGGATTTTAAGATAAAAAGATAAAAAATAAGAAATAAAATAAATATGCCTTAGAATTAGATGGGGTTTTAAAATAATACTAATAAAAATATTTTTGAGAGTAAAATTCAATGTCAATCCCATGTAATTGGATAAAGGTTTGATGATGTTGTTGTAAGATTCAAAATCTTAAGATTTGTGTTGTTTATATGGAAGCTAATGTTATGTGGGGGAAAGTTGCTAGTGATATTAAGAATGTTATAAAATATTTGTTTGAAAAATCATTTGAAAAAACTCTTAATAATAAAAAATAGTTGGTGGCGCAATCAAAACATATAAGAAAGATTAAACATAAAAAATTTTGTTGTAAAAATTATTTTAGATGTAAAAGCTCAAAAAATGGGAAAGATATAGATGGGCCTGTAGGGATTCTAGGAAAGTAATATGTGATGCAAAAATTTAATTTTTAGTGATTTATATAATAGATTAAATACAAACAAAGAGATAAAAGAAGTAAAATTTTAATTCAAATGAAGTGCATTAAGGATGAATATCAAAAAGTGTTTTTCTCAGAATATGATATTCAATATTGGTCGATGAGATCTTTCGATAAATTTTTTAATGAAAGTTATGAGAATATAATTGGCTTGAGTGACCTTAACGTTCTAAATGAAAATAGAGATTTTTATTTTTATTGTCATATTAGTAAAATCGAAGTTAGAGAGGTTTTAAAAAATGAAGTATAAAAAGCAGTAGGACTCGATAATATTCTAATAGAAGTGTGAAAATGCTTAGGAGATCAAGAAAATTTTTTGGCTTATTAAACTTTTTAATATCATTCCACAGAATAAAATAATGCAGATGAGTGGAGAAAATGTGTGTTGGTTACTATTTATAATAATAAAGGTTATGCATTAGATTGTGCAAATAAATTATCAAGGAATTAAGTTAATGATAATTGAGAATAGGTTACGATGTGATACTAATATTTTTGAAAATCATTTTGGATTCATGTCGGGTAGGTCTACTATGGAAATTATATATTTGTTGAGAGGTTTGCTAGAGAAGTATAGAGATAGTAATGAGGATCTACATATGATAATTAAGTGATCATTCTCTTGAACTCCAATAGTTAAGTGATCATGCCCAATGATAGGCTGGGGAATCACTGTAGGGTGGACTCTTTGAAGATGGTGAAGAGTCGCCGACACTTCAAGGTACCGTTGATGTCCATTAGCAACGATGCTAACTTTTTTTTTTAAGCAACGACGCTAACTTGAAATATATCACATGGTCAATTAGGTTTGACCTTCCTCAGTGATATTCTTAGGTTTGACCTTCCTCAGTGATATTCTTGGCGAGGCCTTTTTAATTCAGCTAGCAATTGTGCCTTAGCATGTTAGAGAGAAAACTGGGTGAGTAGTAAGGTAGTGAGTATGGAGAGTTTGTGAAAAGCTATAGTATCTCTGTATGTATTCCCAATAGCATGAAGGTAAAAAGATAAGATTATTTGATGGTTTTGAAAATTCTAAATAAGGTCACCAAAATATGCTTATTTTCCTTTTATTTATAGGGTTAAGAAGGTTATAAAATACGTTACACTTAGAGCAAAATATGAAAAATAGTACATGTGACTGTTATAGTTTGACAGTGATACATGGATTGGTTTGGCCATGTGGATGTAGATCGCTACCTATAATGTGGCTCTTTTCTCTTAGGAATGTGCCTAGGGCCATTCTTTGAGGGTGAGTGTTTTTTATGAGTCTTCATAATATGGGTTGCCGCGTGTTTGTGCTCGCGAGTCTCAAGAATAATGGGTGAGTTCCTAGGATTGAACGTCGACTCCCTATGAGTGAGGGGCGAGTCCCTTAGGTAGTGATAGCTGCAAGCTAGGGATGAGTTCAGCTTGTGAAGTCGTAATCACAGGCTTTAGAGGTGTGCATTTCTTATAGCTTGATCAAGCATGTTTGTTCTAGGCAAATGGCCTTGGTCACGAATAGTTTCCATCAATGAGCTGGTTTGGTTGAGGCGAGTGATCCTTATAGTGTGGATATGTCTGGGTGAGCCCTTTGGAGGAGCTCATTGAGAATAACTGTGTCCTTGATATGTTTTCTTAGGATGATTTTGCTCGTTTCAGTCTCTATAGGGGAGAGCGGCTATTTGTCCATGCCTTGGTGTCAACTACTGCTGTGAGGATCATGCTTCTTTTGGGTGAGTGCCTTTTTGACCATGTAACCCTCCTGTCCAAATTTTTGATGGGAACCTCTTCGGTAACTGCTAGTCATTACATAGACATGTATGAGTGTAGGACATGTTAAGTGGTGTGTTTGACCATGTGTTTCTATTATTCAAGCTGTTTCATGCATTTATTTTTCAAAAGATTAATATGAGGACATTTTGAGCAGCGGTTTGATGCTTCATAGTTCACATTTCATCAATATTACCATCCACCTACGTCACCAGAAACGGAAGACTTTTGTAGATTACTGAAAGCTCCTCCTTGTAACGCATATGAATCATCCCAGGACGTCCCTTTGATGCTTTCAAATTTCATAACTGAAGCTGTATTTTTAATGCCTAGTAGCAGTGCCTCTTATCCTATGCTTTGGAATCATATATACCATAAGCAGTTTGAGGTAATTGACAATCCTGCTCGGACATGCAGTGAGAAAATCCTTGAACAAATCAAGGTTATTAATTCCAAGTATGATGTATTTTCTTTGTGTCTTTAGTCTTATCTTGTTGGTTACAATTTCCTATATCGAGAGCAGTTAAAACAAGAAACTGGTCATTCTATCGTATCGTAGGTGTGGAATATTTTCATGTTCTTGATTTCAATGCCATTTTAAGAAAGTGGCCATTCTTAAAGTATTTTGTTTGAACTTAATAAAGAACATACAATTACTATAAACTTTCGCTCAACATTCTAAGTAATCTTGAAAAAATTGGAGAAAATTCCTGGGTGAGAAAAATTTCCAATTATTTTGTGTCATGGCAGTCCGCAATTTTCTGTGTAGTATTTGCTTCTTTCTGCCCTATGTTTTGATCTTATTTAAGTATATTGAAACGGTTTAAAATGTCTTTTCTTGACTAGTGAAGTATAACTGATACTCTCTCTTAAAAATCAGGCATTCCTTTCCTTTTGTGAAGGATGTGAAGTTGACATTCATCTATTCTTTGAAAAGGCTGGCGAGTATGCTATTGCAATTCATGTTTCACATGAACTTTCGTTTTAGCAATTTCTGTTTAAATAATGTAAAGTTTGATTGTGCTCTGGTAACATTTCTCATGCATGAGCAGACCTATTTTAATGGCGCCAAAATTTGGATTTGATGATGGAACTAACTCAGGCTTTGATACGAAACTAGTTCTTGCGACCATGCTTATCTCACAACTTAATGAGACAAATGCTTCAGATCATCCACATGCTGTTCCGGTGCCCCAAGGAAGTGATGTTAGATGGAATGGTTCACAATCAGGTCATGCTAAAGCTGCTGGTCCATCGCCAACTTCTGACCATCCTTCTGATTACACCAAAATATGGTCTGATCTTTCAGGTGATGACAACGTCATACACTTTATTTCGGTTAATCTGCATTCAGCTAATGATTGCTGAATGCAGGACATGTTGCAAGAAGCTCTGAAGATTGCATAATTAGGCAGGCTCCTGCGGAAGAAAATCCAAATTTGCATGAGTTTGATTTTGTTCAGAGGCCTGAAATGATGAGCGTATCAAGGATACCGCCAGCAAGGGAGACTGAAATTGACCTGTATCCTTGTATAGTTTTTATCTGCTGTGATATCAGAGCGTTCATTTAGGCTATTTAATTCATGAATGTGTGTGTATGTTCCCCTTTTTCGCGTTGTGCATGCTCCCCTTTTTTTAAAATTTTTTTTCCTGTGTTCATTGTCCAGTATGTCCTGACAAGTATGATGGTCTTGTAGATACAATTTATTAGAATAAATATTTTAAAAAATGAATCAAGCATTAGATTGAAAGAATGAGGGGTTCAATATTCAAATGTTTAAATGGAGGTTGAATTAGCTGATTTAATAAATAGTAACATTATATTAATATTATTTATTGACATAACAATAATACAATAATAATATTTTCACTAATTTAATACATAATATTCTATATCATGACAATTCATAATTGATTATTATGAATATGATTTTAAATCAAAATTTTGGTATATAATATTTTTATTATTTATATGATATTCAAATTCAAATGCCAACCAGATTCAACTTAAACTTTCAAAAAACATAAATATGAGAGATGTTAAACTTGTTGAAAACACTAAATCTTTTATTGTAGCTATTTGATCAAAATCAAAATGCCATAAATTGATCTATGTTAGAACCATATGCTTCAACCACTAGTTGCGACTGATTTCGTGCATAAACAATTTTTGGACTAAATTGAACTGGCCGGATGACAAATTCATGGTTGAATTGGTTGGACTCGTCAGTCTGAGAGATATTAAACCTGGGAGGCCTCTCTTGAATACTTTTGGGGAAATGGTTGCGACTTACCACATTGTGGGAAAATTCCTTGTTTGCAGTTGGGAGATCATTGTGAAATGTGACTTCACGCAATTGCACATTTGTTACCTAATAGTAGTGGGAAAAAGGACAACCTCCATATAAGAAGCTTGCAACTTGATGTTGAATGAGGGCCTAGAGTAAAGAGATAGTGGAGGAGGTCCAAGTCAGAAGAACACTGAGGTTAATCACTTTTTAATTTAGAACATTAAGGCAAACTAGAACAAGCTCTCAGGGACGAACTCAATGTCTTTGTATTGATGAATGTTGAGATGCTTGACATTTATTAATAAGTCACCTGCCATAAATTCAATCTGAGAAAGGATGCCAGGTCCATTAAATAGAATATTGGGAAGGCTGCAGTCATGCTCGTTGAGCTAATAAAGCAAGAAGTGAGGAAGTTGCTTGATGTTGAGATCATTAGAGATATACAATATCTCGATTGTATTTCTAATATATTGATGGTGCATATTAACAACAACAACAAGCCTTCATCCCATTACCTGAGGTCGGCTACATGAATCCTTTTTCTTTATTGTGTCCTGTTAAGAGTTAAATTCTTATTTAAATATAATAAAAGGTCATTTCTAATATTTTTAACTAAGTCTTTTTACATCTACCTCTACCTTTCTCAACATAGCCAAATTTAATACATGTAATCTCCTAATTAGGTCATCAGAGGGCCGCCGTTTTATGTTACCAAACCATCTAAGGTGACTTTCTCTAATATCTTCCACTAGAGCTACTCTAACTTTTCACATATATGCTCGTTTTGTATCCCGTCTCTAAGAGTGAAGCCACTCATCCACCTGAGCATCCTCATCTCTGCATCGCTTAATATTATGCTTCTTTTTTAATGGCCAACATTCCGTGCCATAAAGCATTGAAGGTCTCACCACCATCTTATAGAATTTTCCCATAACTTTAAGGGGGACTTTTCTATCGCACAACAAGTCTTATGCATTCATACACTTCAACCATCCAACTTGAATTCTACTAATAATATTCTCATCTATTTCACCATCACTCTGAATAATAGACCCAAGTTATCTAAAATGTGCACTCTTATTAGCGACTTGATAGCCCAATGTCACACTTCCTCCACTAGATCTATTACTACTAAAATCATACTCAATATATTCAGTTTTAGATCTACTCAATTGAAAAACCTTTAGACGCTACGGTTGACTTCCATAGTTCATGTTTACCTTCAACTCTCTAGCCTTATCAATAAGGAGAATATCATAAGCAAAAATCATACAATAGGGTACAACCTCTTTCAAATGGCTAGTAAGAACATTCATGACTAAAGCAAAATGATATATGGGCTTAAGGTTGATCCTTGAGGTAATCCAGTTGAAATAGAAAAATACTTGGTTAAATCACCTTGTTCTTCAACACAAGTAATAGCTCTTGCATACATACCCTTAATGACTTGAATATAAGTATTGTTAACCCGTTTCTTTTTTTGAACTCTCCATTGCACTTCTCTTGGAATTTTTTTTCTAAATCAATAAATAAAATATGTAGATCCTCCTTTTTTTCTCTATACTTCTACATCAAACCTCTCAATAAATGTATAGCTTACATAGTAGACCTACCCGACATGAATCTAAATTAATTTTGAGAAACATTAATATCACGTCATAACCTATGCTCCATAACACTCTCCCATAGTTTTAAAGTATGACACAAATTAATAACTATTTTTGCCTTGGAGCTTTAGCTCTCTTATAGGGAGTAGCTTGAATCGCTTTTAAACTTGAACCTGGGTAAGAATTTTGCTGGCTTCTACCTCTGTCAATCAACCTTTGATATTCTAGGGCTTTGTCTCCTAAACTAGTGGTATTGATTCTGGTTTCTTTGTACTCGCAACGGCTAGCGAGTTTGCTAACTCATAGCTTGGCAAGTGAATTGTGCCAACTTTATTTTGAATTGTCGTTGCTTTTTGACTTTGTTTTTTTTATTTTATCTTCAAGTATTTGATGATGGATCAATCCTACTCGCTAGACGATTGTTATCCACATACATGACTTCTTCTCTTTCAATGTTATGCCTAAGTATTTTTAAAGCTGGTCATCCTTTTAGATTGCCTCATTTTGAAAGCAGGTCGGCGAGTTGATTCTGTTTACTAGATATCTAAGTTATTTTGAAGCAGGTGAGTTTGCTGATCTCCCCCTTCACCTTAAATAGGTGCTTTAATTGCATTTCATCTCATACTTCATACTCCCCATTTATTTGGTTCAGCATCAATTGTGAATTTGAATATTTTTCTTGCTGAGGTTTCTTATTTTTTCAGGGTATCATAAGCTAGAGACTAAGGCCCCATACACTTTTTGATTATTTGTCACTATAACTCACTGTTAGCAACTTTAGTGATTATTATTCCAGTTGGGCTATTTAAAATCATGCCCATCCCTAGAACTTGCTAACTTAATGCTCCATCCACATATAACGTTAGGGCTATTGTTGCATCTCTGAGGCTTCTTGCTCGTTGCTCATAATGTTAAAGTTCGCTCAAAACCTATCAGTGCTTGAGCTTTGATGGCCATCCATGGTCTGCAGGTGATCTGGAACTCGTTCGATTCTACCAACCATTTCAATAATCTGCCTGAGTGATTTGTCTTGGCACTTATGACGTTGAGTGGGTGATCAATGACAACTTGGATCGGGCGTGCTTAAAAGTATGATCTCAATTGCCGAGCTGAGATTACGAGAGTCCACACAAGTTTTTTCATGATGGGATAGCTTTGATGTGCTTCTCTTATAATCTTATTAACATAATAGATTGGTCATTGTCTATTTTCTTCTTCCTTGATGAGTACTGAGCTGATTGCGTCCTTGCTCACTTAGGTACAACAACAAGTCTTCGCCTTATCTTGGACTTTGAAATAGAGGCGGCGGGGAGCGGAGCTTGAGTTGTGGAAATGTTTCCTCACATTCCTCGCTCTATACAAACTTTAGCCTTCCTCAGCTCTTTGAAGAAGGGAAAACATTTTTTTCCTAGCCTGGAAAAGAAATGAATTAGTCATGCAACTCGCCCAGTGAGTCGTTGTACTTAATTGACAGTCATAGGTGACATCTCCAAGATTTATTTTACCTTGTTTGGGTTAACATTGATGCCTTCAAGTGTGAGGAGGAAGCATAGGAACTTGGTCGAGTCTGCCCCAAAAGTACGTTTTCGTGGATTTAGTCACATAGTATTCATTTTTAATGTAACTTGCATCTCCTTCAAATCCTAATGTGTTGCTCAGGCAACTAACTTTTCACGAATAGGTAGTCTACATACATTTCGATGTTCTAGACATTTTGCTCTTTGAAGATGCAGTCCATCATTCTTTGGTAGGTCGCTTCTACATTTTTCAATCCAAACGACATCACTTTATAGTAGTATAGGCCTTCTCATTTGTTTAAGCATGCTTCTTGTAGTCATCAACATGCCTTTTTATTTGATAGTAGCTAGAAAATGTATCCAAGAAACTCATCATAGAGAATTCGATCGTCGAGTAAACTAGTAAATCGATTAGGGGGAGTGGAAGTTATCTTTTGGGCATGCCGAGTTGAGATTGGGGAAGTCAAAGAATATCCTCCATATGCTAGTTGCCTTTTGCATCATCACTACTTCAAAAATCCATATATCTCTTTAATGAAGTCAACGCTGAGTAGTTTCTTTAGTTCTTTCTTAATTCACTCGATGACATATCTATAATCATCCTAATTTTCTACTTAGTAGGCTTGGCATCTCTTCTCACATTGAGTTTATGGTAGATGATTTTTCGTGAATGCCAAGCATCTTGATTGCCATCCATGCAAAGATATCGAGGTTGGCCCTGAAAGTTTGTATGAGTTTGCACAATGTTTCGAACTAAAGGTGGTGCTTATCCTTAGTGTTCTTTCAGACTCATCTTTTATGGTTGAGACCTCTATTACCTTTGTTGTCTCCAATCTCAATAAACGTGTGAGATTACATGAGGTTGCCACTTTCGCCATTGTTCTCATTTAATAAGTGTGAGATTGCGGAGGTCACCTCTTAGGATGATCTTCTAATCGTCAATTGAGAATTCTACCATCACGTGAAAGTATTCAAGAGATGCTTTCCAAAGATGGCGTTGTATGTGGTTGGGGCATCCACGATGAAGTTTTCCATGGTCGTATCTTGCTAATCACATTTTCCCCATGTGACAGGAAGGTTGAGTAGCTTTATTTCTTGGCACTCTCCTCAGAAACCATATAGAGGGCTTGGAGTGGGAGTGTGCTAGAAGATGAGAAGATTCATTTCATCAAAAAATGATTTTAAAATGATGTTGATAGAACTCGATGTATCAATCAATATATTCTCGATTTGATAGTTGGCGACTAGAGTATTGACAACCACCATGTCGTTGTAGGGTTTCCCTCCAAAAGGCCTTTGTGCTTTTTAAAAGGTAATTAGGGCAATGTTCGCCATTGGTTCCCTTGAAGTGGTTGCTGGTTGACCTCTCCCACTCCAAGCCTCTTGGTTGTTGTGGATGACTCAACTCGATCCCTATTTATGTTAGAGGGCACCACTCTAGCTATATGAATGGAGTGAGCGAGGACGAGCTCCTTCCCATTGCTCTTTATTGGGGCTTTCGTAGGGTGTTGACTAGGGTCGCTGAGTATGAACTCCTTTTAACTTCCTAACTTTTTAGAGATCTTCAACTAGTCCATGAAGTTGGCTGCACTCTTCTGTCATATTTGTGATCTTTGTGAAAAGTGTAGTACCTTGATGTGCCACGGGCGGTCTAGTGATCTTGAGGGTATTAGCCTGCAAAGGCGCTCCTTGGCGATTTGAACTATTATGATCTCGCACCCTTGTTAGTTTCCTATCTTCTCTTCGATATCTTGGGTGACTTCTTTATCGCTCCCTTCTTCGCTGTCAATCTCTTTTTTGCAAGCTGTTGTGGTTGAGCAAATGAAGAACACTCAACCACTCTATTATACTCTTCTACATTGGCATGGTTGTTGACGAGCTCAAGTAATTCAGCCAACGTCCTTGGCTACCATTAGTCCAACTGTATAACAAAATAAGCATTCCCTTAGACCTTGTGTCAAAGTAGCTGGGATGACGGTAGATTCCAAGTCTTTCACCTTAAGTATTGACTTTTGGAATCATATAATGAAACTTCTCAGTGACTTGCCAGGTTCATGTTGCATCTTGAGGAGAGCTTATGAGCTCTTTTGAGGCTACTAGGCACTCACAAATTGGGTTACAAATATTCTCTTGAACTCTATAAAAAATGTGATCACTCCCCAGTCCCCACAGACAAGTGATTGAATCTCCAATATTTTTGACTCTTTGAGAGTAACAAAGAACAATGGCATTTTGAAGTATTATTGATGTCCAATAATGGTGTCCTTGCTTAAAAATCACCACATGATTTGTTGGGTCAGTCTGCTCCTAATAGGACTCTAGAAGAGGCATCTTGAGTTTTTAATGCGGCCTCACCTCTGCTCTGTGAAAAAAGCATTTGTCAGCTCAGGTTTTGCCCCAGTGGGCTGAGGTGGTTGGTTATATTTGTATCGCTAGTCATAGTGCGAGTGAGCTCTAGATTGGGCGTCAAAGTCAACACTCTTCTTTCCGGCCTCCTATGGTGAACAACCGTGTTAGAGGATCCTTTAGGGGTGCTCTATCTTGGTGCACGCATCGGTAGCCCTACTAGGCATCTTAAATCATCTTTGTCAACCTTTCTTATTTTTACATAAGATCAAAGCGACTTGTGTAGTTTAGGTTTTTCATGTTCATAAATGGTTCAGGTTGGCTTGTTCTTCAAGATGTGCCCATCCTGTAGCCATTGACATCAATTCACGTACATGGCACGTTTCAGGATGTTGGATCTACAAACCCTACTTTACTAGCAGGCAAAGCTAAGAAAACTAGGACCCGAGAACCTATGGTGAATATTAAAAAATAAGAAGTTTTGAGTAAAAGTATATCACTAGCTCAATAGTCTCTTTAGATAGTACTAAAAGATTCAAAATATGAATTTTCATCTTTTTTAATGTGATTCTGTTGGCTATGTAAAAAACTATATAAAAAAAGAAGAAAATGTACCATACTAAATTTCATATTACGGTCTGCTCTAGTTACTATCATGTTCTAATAGGCCCTAAATAGTTGCATCTTTATGGTTCAACTTCTCAGCCTTGGAGCGAGTTCCCTAGTGCAAAGTATTTATGAGTGATTGGATAGAGGCGGTTTGTTGATGGTTTATATTGAAGGATTGTTGTTGATGAATCTTTTGGTGGCATTGATGACCCCTTCGATGGAGTCCGTTAACCTCTTCAATGCGGAGGGCAAGTTTGCTTAAATTGTAGGGGTAATGAACTACGTGGTCGGCTGATTGTGATGAGGCGAGCTTGAATCCACTCAGTTGAATCCTTCCTTGTAGCTGAGGTGACGACGAGTAGCCTTGATGGTGCACTTCTCCTTGGAGGGCGAGTTCTGATCTAGGTGGTCTATGTGAACCCTTGATGTTTCTTTCAGAGGTGAATCCTATCCGGCCATTTTGCCGAAGAGGGTTAGTGACCTTTAGGAGAATCTTTATTGCTAAGGTTCGTGAGGTATGAGTTCACTTGCTGTAACTTGTCAACTACATGCTAAACTATTGAGAAGTTATATGCGCTTGTATAAATGCTATGAGAAATTTCCTTGACTTTGTACTACAGACAGCAGGTCAAAGCACATAATTTGGCTGAACTTAATGGTGAATTTAGCATGAAGCTTATTTTCAGCATCTTGCGTAAACATTTTACACAGACATTGGCTAATGGTATTCCTTCACGTCTTTGCAGGTAGAAGAGATCTCAAAGGAAATCCTTCTTCGCAGCATCATCCAAGTAACTGGGTTGGTGCAGGTGATGATGATGATGAAGATGAGGATGAGGATGAGCTATATGTGCAGTCAACACCTAAATGAAAAGATTCAAATGGATAATTTATTGCTTTTTCAGTTTCAGAACTGCTGGGTTGCTATTATAATTCTGCGAACCTTTTGTCATCTCAATTACTATCATAGCCTTCTTCATTTATAAAAAAATTGTAGTGGCATGTGCTCAAGTTCTGCTCTGCGTCATTCATTCTGAAAGTTCATTATAATAGTTGAGTAAAACGATGTATGTAATGCATGGTGCTCATGGTTTCTGGAAAGCAGATTATATCTCTGTTAGTTAGAAGTTGCTTTTTTATGTGCTGATATTGAATCTTTTTTTGCTGTAACACATTTTTATAAGCTGGTTTTGAATATTATTTTTGCTGATGACACATTTTCTCCATTTTTTTAGATGTACAATATGATGGTTTGTATTATGCTTGAGCTGATCTTCCCAATTACGCTTATATCAAGATGTACTAGTCTGGATCTTACCACTTGATTTTGAAAGGTATCATACCGGTTCTTGTGCTGAGAAGCTTTCTTTTTTGGAATAATTGAATGGTCTTGTAAAAATACCGTCTGACGAGTTTCTTCTTTCCCCTATATCTAAAGCATTGGATAAGAAACGTAGAACGGATAAGTAATGTATTTGTTGCTATTATTGATGAATTCACCTGCCTTTTGTCTTTATGTTTCTGCAGAGATTGAATGAAATTATGAAGTTTTTATTGTCGTTTTTATGTAGGTGAAAATCATTTGCAAAAAATTCAATTTTTTTAGTAAGAAATAGTTCTCTCGAAACATTGTTGAGGCATTGATAATTGATAGTTTTGCATAATATTATCATTTATGAAAAACATATTAAGAGGTCAAGTAAGTGATTTTTTTTTTATATTATTGATACCATGGAAAAGTGAACTTATTAATTTGTATTCCATAATATGGACGATGTTTAGCTTTTGATCCTTATTAGTTTAGATTCATGATGAATTTTAATTTATATTGTATGCTCACATGTATCATCATAAGTAAACGTCATGAAGTTGACGGGTTGTGATAGTGAACTCGTCTCAAGTTTAGTGAGAGCTACTCACTTAGGTCACAGGAGAGCACGCTTAAATAATTAATAGGTGTTCCTCGTGCAGACCTACTAATAGAAGTTGCCCCTGAGGAAGGGTAATAAAGGGTCATCAACATGCAAGCAACTTGGCACCTGCCATATGAGAAGATGGTTGCCATGATTGCTCACTCTCCGTTAGAGTGGGCATTCTAACTCATACACATTAAGTTTAACCACATTAAAGTTCCCACTTATTTGGCCCTCAGCTTATTTTAGTGGTTCATTCTAGCCTCTTAATATATATATATATATCACACCACCTTCATCTTAAATTTCTTCTAAATTTCTCTCATCCAAGGGAGAGAAGAGGAGGAAGTTGAAGAGGATGAAGATGAGGATGCAAGAGAGCATGGAAGATTCTCATGGGACAAGTCAAGAAAAGAGGTCCAAAAGAAAAAGACCAACTAAACATGAACAAGTCCATGAAATAGATCCATGAAAGCCCTTTTTATATAACAAGATATCAAATTTATTTTTATTTTGGGCACATGAGTACTCCAATAGGAACATTTCTCCAATGGTTAATTACAACTTGGGAAATACTCATGAGCCCTCATGATTAGAGAAATATTGCTTGTGTTCTATAATCTTTCAATTTGGTTTGTTAAAAATATATATATATTATCATTTCAATAGGGAAAATCTCATGTTGAAAGGCTAAACTAGGCCACAGGGTAGAGTTTTCATCACCATATCCTAATGAGTAGCTAGCTTTCAATAAATGGGCACTGAAATGATAATAAAGTAATATAACAAGAAATGAGTGTGTTCAAATAGGCTTATGGGATAGGTAAGGAATATCTACAATTGGTGCACATAATACAGTCAAGATTTCATGGATCCATTATCATGGGTTATCAAAACTCAAATCTACTTAGCCATAAAGGTAGTCGACCTAACTTGGCTAAGAATCCCTTATAAGTAACCATGAATTGCGTCAAACAAGAAAACTTTATAGACTTGAAGCCAAACAAAGATACTGACTCTAAATCTTATGACACTATTTGGGTAAGAAATGAAGGGAATATAGGGCTTATGCCTCTTAAATTATGAGAAGCTTCCTAAGAAAGCGAGAAGAACTAGATAATCTAATCGCAAGAGTTAAACTATCAAGACAAGACTTACGATCCTGTTTGCTCTAGAGCACCAATTAAACATCCTATACTGCTCCAAATCACCAATTAAGTGAATAAAATTATGCGTCTATTCAGGTATAAATGAAGCAAGTATGTTTCATAAGACATGAAATGATCCAATATTATTTATGTGAAGGCTCTGTAATTGGGATTTCAGGTTCTAATCAAGCAACAAGTAAATATTTCTTTTGTGATTTATTTCCTATGATTGATTTTAAATTTATTTACAATTTATTACTTTTATAGAAATATATTTTATCATAAGAGCCTAGAGTTCATCGGCGGGTCCCAAATAAAAACACATCATAAAGTAAATAATAAAAAATCACCCAAAAGCAATACATAAACACTCCATAATAGAATATATAAAAATAAAAAGGCTGGTCGTTACTGGTTCTACAATACACCCCATAAAATCCGCATATATACAACTCATCCTAAATTTATACAAGAATGTAAATCTTAAACCTAAGGTATGAGACATGAGCAATATGCTCTAGGTCCTTGCCTCTATGTGATTCATGTTCATACCTTAGCTTTGTATAAACTCTTCGTAAACTCTAAAAAGTACATGATAAAATGGAAAAAACTCAAACCTATAAAATAGATACCATAAATTACATTATAGATAAATAAAGCGTGCAACATGTAATGAGCCATGTCTAGTGGGAGGGAGCTTAGCATATCACCTATTGAAAATCATGTTATAAATGACCTATTTATTAAAATTCCCTCCTCTTTGCATATGGCTCCCTACATAAGACTACATATATCTCTAATCCTATTGTGCATGCATCACACTAGGTAAACACAAGAAAAAAAAATCCATCATAAAATGTGTAGCTAGCACAAACAATACACACCACTATAGCTACACATTAAAAAATACTAACTACACTAGACCTTAGTCTGAACAAATATCTAAAGGTTATGCCTTTTTTAGCATCTTATGTATATGGGGCTATTGTGGCTGAAAGGGTCTACTCATATGATCTTAACGAGGTAAAGTGTATGGCCTCATTCTAAAGATTCAATTAGATTAAAAAATATCATCATAATATACTATTTTTTTAAAAAAAAATAGATTTATAATTTTAAAAATATTTACAGGTATATAAATATATAGCTATTTTTATATGAAAATAATAATTTTAAAAATACTAACTTTTTTTATAATTTAAAAATGTTTGAGATGACTATTGTAAATCTAGATTCAAGATTTTGATAATAACAAATATTTCTGCACATTTATTTTAGTTGCCATGCATACTAATCTTTCAGGTTCATAAGATCAATTGCAATTCAAGCCAGCTCAAGATCGAGTCAGTCTGTTTTTCAATTTTAATATATTTTTTTACCTTTCTTGAGTCAAATTTAATGTAATGGATCCCCAAGTTAAGTAACCTTGTGCACACACACTTAGGTGGAGATTTTTAGTGAGTTATAGTTTCTGTTATATTTTGTTCATATCGTCCTGGATGATAGTAATATCATCTTGGACGATCCATTGAAAATAGAAACCCCAATTAGGGAAACCATATTAAGTCGGTCTGATTAAGCATATCGTTCTGGACGATCCCCTATCGTCTGGGATGATATTTTCAAATCAAAACTTCTCAGCCACTAGATTTATTTAGGCAAGTTTTTATTTTAGGACTTTTGTTTAATCGTATAGGACGATCCACGTATCCGCCTGGACGATTCATTATAATCATGCATAAATTAGTCAGGTGATTAAGGAAAGTAATTAAGGATTGATTGATCGATCACATCATCCTAGACGATCGTAAGATCATCTTGGACAATCAATTATAAATCCTCATTGTCCAATATATCTCACCTGGATGACTCGAACTATGTGTCGGACGATATTGCAGTTTTGAACTAATTGTACAGGACGATAGATTTATCATCTTGGACGATTAGTTATTTTGAAATCGCCCAACATAGTTGTCCCGGATGACATGAACTATGTGCCAGATGATATTGAACATTTTTGAACTAATCATACAGGATGATAGAGATATCATCCTAGACAATCAAGTCATTTTCTTTAGATCATCTAGAATTTTCTCTTGGACGTCCCAAACTATGTGTTGGGCGATATTCATGATTTAGAACTAATCGTCCAGGATGATCGCAGAATCATCCCGAACGATCAGAATAAACCATGTCTTCTAATCGTCTAGAGGAACCAGATCATCCAAGCCAAAAGGGGCTGATTTACACTAATCGTATAGGATGATCACAGGATCGTCCTGGACGATCTTTGACGGCAAGTTAAAATTTAGGATAATTTTTGAGCCCTTCTATTTAAGATCTCTTATTTGCTACTTTTGAGATCTTTTGCCACTGTCCTCACCTGAAAGAGTTTTGAGAGGGAGAGGGAGAGCTTGGGAGAGAGAGAAAGAATCTTCTGAGGGGGAGTTTGTGAGGTGTTCATAAAGATTACTCCAAGTAAGAATTCAAGTCGTCTTCTCTAGTCATCATCCCTTATCTTTTGGTGGCTCTGTGGGAAGGATCGTCAGCAAGAAGATCGAGGTTCTCTGCCTACTTCAGGAGGAAATGAAAGGAGGTAAGGTTCTCTGCTTGCTTTAGGAGGAAGCAAAAGAAGTTTGGGTTCTCTGCCTGCTTTAGGAGGAAGCAAAAGGAGTTTGGGTTCTCTGCCTCATCCGGGTTGGTGAAAAGGAGATTTTGTAAAGGCTTCTCCGCCTTACTATGGGAGCAGAAGGGGAGTCTCTGAGTCTTAGTGTAATACCTGAAGGGGAGGCTTCGGAGAGTGGATGTAGGTCAAGTTGACCTAACCACTTTAAAATTTTGTGTGTTCGTTCTTTTATTATTCTGCTTTTAATTTTTGCACTTTACTTTTTTATGGATGATTGTGTGATTAAAATTATTATTTTGGTTGATTAATCATCTCTATATCAATGTGCTATTGCAATTATTCTAAAATATTCAAAAAGGTTTTAAAAATTATTTTTGCTTACGTATTTTTAAAACTACAAATTCACCCCCATCTTGGTTAGCCTCGGGCTAGTTCAAAAGGGCTTAACATCCCTAATGAACTTTCAAGTAATATCAGAGCGGGATTCATAAAATTAAGTTTTGAAAAACTTTTGAATTTGTTCCATGGCTAACTTTGGTAATTGAAACACTGCGGAAGGATATTCAATCACTCGACCACCTTTATTTGATAATATATCTTTTAATTTTTAGAAAACTCGCATGTCCACCTTTTTACAATCTATAGATTATCGCATGTGGATGCTTGTTAAGATGAATACTCTGCAATATTTAGATTAATTGATGGCATTAAAACTGAATTTCCTTTTACTTAATGGACTTTTGATGATAGAGATTTAGCACAACTGAATGCAAAATGCTTAAACTATTTTTTTTATGTATTAAAATTTGAGGATTACATGTGTGTCTCTACTTGCACAACTGGTAAAGAAATCTAGGATAGATTATGCATTACTTATGAAGGCACATCGAAAGTTAAGCAATATAGGTTGAATATCCTACTTCACGACTATGAACTATTTTGCATGAAATCTAGTGAGTCAATATCTGAAATATATAGTAGGTTTACACAAATTATCACCTCCCTGCATGCCTTAGGAAGAGAACTCACTAATTATGAAAAAGTTAACAAAATCTTGAGATGTTTACCTTCTTCATATGATGCTAAGATAACTGTGATAAATGAATCTAAAAATTTAAACACTTATTCTATTTATAACTTACTTGGATTACTCATTGCTTATGAGCAAGGAGTGAACCAAAGACAACTTGATGCAGGTGAGAAAAAGAAAGAGAAAACTATGGCACTGAAGGCTAATGATACAGAGACTGATTCTTCTGGGCTTGAAAGCAATGATGTTGCCTTAATCACTAGGCAATTCAAAAGCTTTTTAAGGAAGAAACACAAGAACTATCAGAAATGGAACAAAGACAAGACTAGAAAAAATTCTAGAGGTTCTTCTGATATGGTTTGCTTTGAATGCAGGAAGCCAGGACATATGAAAGCTGATTATCCTACACTTAAGGCTCACCCAAGCAAGGAGAAGGGTGAGTAGAAGCCTAAGTTCAGGAAGGATAAGAAATAGATTTAAAAGGCTTTCTGGGCACATTCTGCATCTGATTCCTTTGAGACTGAAGCTGAAGAGGAGACTATAAACTTGTGTTTGATGATGGATGAACATCTTGGTCACTCTAACTAAGAAGAGGTATGTGAACTAATCTACGACCAATTACTTGATGTTTCTGAGAAAATTCATTCATCATATAGGAAACTTAAGAAAATACATGCTAGCTTGAAATTGAAATTCTTGAACCTGTAAAAAGAGCATCAAGTTTTTCTCAAAGATTATTCTTCACTTGATAGCAATTACATGTCATTACTTAATGAATTTAATGAGTTAAATAAAAAGCATTCTAAATTGATTGTTGAGCATGATTCTATGAAAGCATCACATGTAGAATTAGAAATTGCATTTAAGGAATTAGAAACTCATGCATTCGATGTAGAGAGTAGGGAGCATGCATTGAGAGTGAAAAATTTAATTCTTGATAGTTCAAATAAATTCTTTGACGTTGAATTAATCGCTCTTATGAAAAATAAATAACCTTCATCACTTGAAGAACTTTATACACAATTATCAAAGCATGCATCATCCAAATCTAGGAAGAGACACTATCACTCATGTAGATTAGTTAACCTTTTTCCTGGCATAAGATGTTTCTCTTGTTGCATGTTAGGACATATCTCCCACACTTGCACTATCCACCATAGTACACATTAGGTATGGAGGCCCAAATTGCATGATTTACAGAATAACACACATGCATTGCATTCTTCCTTCCATAAAAAAGAACTCAAACTTATTTGAGTTCCTAAATATGATATTTGATAATTTTGTAGGGGTGCTCTCATACAAGACCTCATGAGAGCATGTGGTACCTGAATAGTGAATGTTTAAGGTAGATGACTGGAGATACAAATCAATTCATTTCACTGGAGGCCAGGGCTGGAGGCAAGGTCACTCTTGGAGACAACACCACCAAGAAAATGGTGGGTGCATATATAATCAGAAACTCCAATAACCTTTTAATTGAAAATGTTTTACCTGTAGATGGACTAAAATATAACTTACTCCGCATCAGTCAACTCTATGACAAAGGGTTCAGTATAAAGTTCCTGGCAAACACTTGCATTATCAGCTTAAATAGTAACACTATTTTGTAGGGAAAAGAGGATCAACAATGTCTACATGCTTGATTTATATAATATTGAGTGTGCTGCTTTATTTTGCTTTAAAACTATTGCTAATGAGTCTTGGCTATGGTATAGGAGGTTATGTCATGCCAGCATGAAAACCCTTAGAAGAGTAACCCAAAAGAACTTAGTTAGAGGTGTCCCCAAGCTTAAGTTCACTAAGGACCACCTGTGTGATGCATATTAACTATGAAAACAAGTCCAATCCTCTTTCCACTACATTAAGGACATCAACACTTTTAGATCTTTAAAAGTCCTTCACATGGATTTATTTGGACCCATTAGCAGTGCCAGCTTAGGCAAAAAAATCTATGGATTTGTGATTGTCGATGACTACTCGAGGTTCACTTGGATTAAATTTCTGTCACATAAAACTAAGTCATTTGATGAATTTAAAACCTTCTCCACTTGGATTCAGAAGAAGCTAGGTTATGAGATCTTGACCATTCATAGTGATCATGATGGAGAGTTTAAAAATATGAGATTTAGAATTTTCTGTGAGGAGCAAGGGATTAGTAACAACTTTTCAGCTCCTAGGACCCCTCAGCAGAATAGGGTAGCTAAAAGAAAGAACATGACCTTAGTGGAAGCTGTAAGAGCCATGCTTACTGAGTATTCACTTTTAAAATACTTTTGGGCAGAAGTGGTAAACACAGCCTGTTATGTGTTGAATAGGGTGAATGTTAGATCCAATCTAAATAAGACACCCTATGAGATCATTAAGGATAGAACACTAAACCTATCTCACCTCCATATCTTTGGCTGTAAGGTCTTCATTCTTAATAATGAGAAATCATCCTTACAAAAATTTGACCCAAAATCTGATGAAGGAGTGTTCTTAGGATATTCAAGTATAGGAAAATTTTTTAGAGTATTTAACAAGAAGATATTGGTTATGGAGGAGACTACTCATGTAGTGTTTGATGAATCTGATCTTAAGGAGTCTAGAGCTGAGGAAGAAGATGAAATAGAAGAGATTACCCAAGGAGTAGAAACTATAAATCTGGAGGAAAGGGTAGAACCTAAAAATACTTTGCCTAGAGAATGGAGATATTCTTTGAGTCATCCTAAAGAACGGATCTTAGGAGACCCTTAAGAAGGTGTTATAACTAGGCATGGACCTAGAAAGAAAGTGAACCACCCTGCCTTTATCTCAATGACTGAACCCACCAACAACAATCAAGCCCTTTCTGATGAATTTTGGATCTTAGCTATGCAAAAAAAACTTAACCAATTTGTGAGGAATGATGTCTGGGAGTTGGTAGAAAGACCTAAGGATCAAAGTGCAGTAGGAACCAAATGGGTCTTTAAGAATAAAATGAATGATTTTGGAATAGTGGTTAGGAATAAGACAAGATTGGTGGTTAAGGGGTACAACCAAATAGAAGGGATTGATTTTGAGGAGACCTTTGCCCCTGTAGCTAGATTAGAATCCATTAGAGTGTTACTAGCCTTTGCATTTTATCAAGGATTTAAGCTTTTCCAAATGGTTGTCAAGAGTGCCTTTTAAAATGGGATAATAAAGGAAGATGTGTTTGTAGAGCAACCCCTAAATTTTGAGAGTTCCCAATTTTTAAATTATATTTATAAATTAAAAAGGGTCTTGTATGGATTAAAATAGGCACCCAGAGCTTGGTATGAGAGGCTTAACACATTCCTATTAGAAAAGAAGTTTGTTAAGGGGAGCATAGACACCACCCTTTTTCTAAAAAAAGTAGGAGATGATTTACTCATTATCCAGATCTATATTAATTCTATATTGATGATATACTTTTTGGGTCTTCTGATTAAAATTTATGTGATGATTTTTATAAAATAATACATAAAGAGTTTGAGATGAGTATGATGGGAGAATTGTCCTACTTTTTGGGGTTTTGCATAATGTAAATGGATGAGGAAACTTTTCTTAATCAATTAAAGTACACTTAGGACATCTTGAAGAAATATGAAATGGATAAAGCTAAACTAATAAACACTCCCATGAGCTCCAGTGTCCAGTTAGATAAAGATTCAAATGGAAAATCTATTGATCAAAAGAAGTATAGAGGAATAATTAGATCACTACTTTACTTGACTGCTAGTCGACCTAATATAATGTTTAATGTTTGTCTCTATGCTAGATTTCACGCTAATCCTAAAGAATCTCACATGACTACAGTTAAGAGAATCCTTAGATATCTCTTAGGGACCTAAAACTTAAGAATCTGATATCCTAGACACATCGCTTCTTTTGAAATTATTGAATACTCTGATTTTGATTTTTCAGGGTGTAGGGTGGATAGAAAGAGCACTTCTGGAACTTGCCAATTCATATGATAGTCTTTAGTCTCCTGGTCTAATAGAAAATAAAACTCTATTGCACTTTCCACTGTTGAAGCTGAGTACATTGCCTTAGGAAGTTGTGTGACCCAAATTCTTTGATTGAAACAACAAATCATGGATTTAGGATTACATGTTGGCATAATTTTAGTTCTATGTGATAACACTAGTGCCATCTACATCTCTAAAAATCCTATCCAACACTCAAGGACCAAACACATTGACATAAGGCATCACTTCGTTAGGGACCATATTACCAATGGAGACATTGAGTTACACCATGTAGCAACTGAAAACTAATTGGCTGACATCTTTACTAAACCACTGGCCTTTGACACGTTTAGCATCTTAAGGACTAGATTGGGTGTGATTAACATAAATGCATGAATTTGATGATTACTGATTTCTGAATTTCTTGTTTTTCATTTTTCTTTTGTTTTTTATTTGATTTGATTATCTATTTTCATTTTGGTTTTTATTCTCTGCTGATTTTCTTTTATTGTTGTTGTTTACTTGATTTGGTTATTTCTTTTTATGTGCTTTCCCCTTATTTTGATTTACTATTTATTTACTTCAGAATCTGATCACTGCTCACTACTGCTAATAAACTTGATTTTTAAATGAGAGTTTTGCCTTATTTTTGTTTAGAAGCCTGTAAGCAGTGATTAACTTCTCTGGATTAGTTAAAAGGAAGAAATATTGATGGTTGTTTCTCTTTCTTTAACTTCTTTAATGGTGTATTTTTCTTTTTGAATAGAAATCTTTTTCAAAATAAAAAAGGCTGGACTTTGAAATAAAGATCTTTTTATCTTCCTACAATAATCTCTCTCATATGAGTAGTGTTCCAAATCATTGAATCACTTTCTTATTTTCTTAATCAAATGGTTACCTTTATCATATGAGAATGATTCTATTTTATGGATTACTATTCCTTATCTAAGAGAGAGAGTCTTTATTTCTTCTCTTATATCTAGAAAATAATCTCACAACTGAGATTCTTTTAGAGTTTTGAAAGAAAGGAAGCTTGCAAAAGATGCGCAAAGTACGTCAATCAACTAAAAAAAAGAGGCACAAAATGAGCCAAACACTGAAAAGATGCGCAATGCTTGCCAATAAAATTAAAAAGATACACAAAGTGTATCAAAATCAAAAGATGAGTAAAGTGCGCAAAATAATTAAAAAAGAGGCACAAAATGAGTCCACAAAGAAATAAGCTTCCTCCTCTTTCAAATCTTTAAAAATCTTAGAAGAATTCTTGTGCCACTTAATATATTCAAAAGCTTGAGAATAAAATTCATTATTCCTGATTCTCTAATTTGCAATACTATTTTATCAGATATTTTTCTGGAATATCGTATGAAAGGATCATGTTTTTTATCTAACTTCTTCTCTTTTGAATTAGATTTTTATTTTAAAAGAATTTGAACCTATAAGGTGTCCGAGGTAGGAGTTATAAAAATCATTTTTCCAACTTTACTGGATTTCGGCCTGTCGAATTCTTCTTGGCTTTTGAATTAAAAATTAAGAAAAAATTCTGATTTACTGGAGCAGATCAATTTAGAAAAGGGGGGGGGGGGGGGGAGTTGTGTTGCTTTATTTAGCTTTTCTTTCTCCTTTTTGTGATGTCAAAAGGGGGAGTTGATTGTATTGGTACTATTTTATGTTATTTGAACTTTAAAGTGGTGTTTAGTGTCATTGTATTGTTTGCTTGTATTAGTAGAATTTGTGTTGCTTAGTTTTACTTGCACTGTATTTTATTTATTTTATTTGCTTGAAAATTAACCAATGAATATCTACCATCATCAAAAAGGGGGAGATTGTTGTAAATCTGGATTCAAGATTTTGATGATAATAAATATTTCTGCACATTTGTTTTACTTGCCCTGCATACTAACCTTTTAGGTTCACAAGATCAATTACAATTCAAGTAAGCTCAAGATCGAGTTAGTTTATTTTTTTAATTTCAATATAATTTTTCATCTTTCTTGAGTCAAATGTAATATAATGGATTCCCAAGCTAAGTAACCTTGCACACACACACTTAGGGGGAGATTTTTAGTGAGTTAGAGTTTCTGTTCTATTTTATTCATATCATTCTGGATGATAATAATATCATCCTGGATGATAGTAATATCATCTTGGATGATCTATTGAAAATAGAAACCCCAATTAGGGCAATCATGTTAAGTTGGTCTGATTAAGCAGATCATCTTGGATGATCCCCTATCATCTGGGATGATATGCTCAAATCAAAACTTCTTAGCCACTAGACTTATTTAGGCAGGTTTTTATTTTAGGACTTTTGTCTAATCGTGTAGGATGATCCATGTATCGTCCTAGATGATTCATTACAATCATGTTGATTGATCACATTATCCTGGACAATCGCAAGATCATCCTAAACGATCAATTATAAATCCTTATCATCAATATATCTCACCTGGATGACCTGAACTATGTGTTAGATGATATTGTCATTTTAAACTAATCATACAAGATGATAGATTTATCATCCTGGATGATCAATTATTTTAAAATCATCCAAAAAAGTTTTCCCGGATGACTTGAACTATGTGTCGGACGATATTGGGCATTTTTGAACTAATCGTACAGGATGATAGAGATATCATCCTGGACGATCAAGTCATTTTCTTTAGATCATCCAAAATTTTCTTCTGGATGTCTCGAATTATGTGCTGGTTGATATTCCTGATTTAGAACTAATCATCCAGGATGATCGTAGAATCATCATGGATGATCATAACAAATTATGTCTTCTAATCGTCCAGAGGAACCAGATCGTCCAAGCCAAAAGGGGCTGATTTACACTGATCGTACAGGACGTTCGCAGGATCGTCCTGGATGATCTTTGACAGTAAGTTGAAATTTAGGACAATTTTTGAGCCCTTCTATTTAGATCTGTTGTTTGCTACTATTGAGATCTTTTGCCACTATCCTCACTTGAGAGAGTCTTGAGAGGGAGAGGGAAAGCTTGGGAGAGAGAGAGAATCTTGTGAGGGGGAGTTTGTTAGGTGTTCATAAAGGTTACTCCAAGCAAGGATTTAAGTCATCATCTCCAGTCATCGTCCGTTATCCTTTGGTGGCTTTGTGGGAAGGATCGTCAGCAAAAAGATCAAGGTTCTATACCTGCTTTAGAAGGAAGCGAAAGGAGGTAAGGTTGTATGCTTGCTTCAGGAGGAAGCAAAAGGAGTTTGGGTTCTCTGCCTGCTTTAGGAGGAAGCAAAGGAGTTTGGGTTCTCTGCCTCATCGGGGTTGGTGAAAAGAAGTTTTTGTAAAGACTTATCCGTCTTACTGTGGGAGCAGAAGGAGAGTCACTGAGTCTTAGTGCAATACCTAGAGGGGGGGCTCCGGGGAGTGAATGTAGGTCAAGTTGACCGAACCACTATAAAATCTAGTGTGTTCGTTCTTTTACTGTTCTGCTTTTAATTTCTGCACTTTACTTTTCTATGGATGGATCGTGTGATTGAAGTTATTTTTTTGGTTGATTAATAATCTCCACATCAACGTGCTATTGTAATTATTTTAAAACATTCAAAAAGGTTTTCAAAATTATTTTTGCTTAAGAATTTTTAAAACTACCAATTCACCCCCCTCTTGGTTAGCCTCGGGCTAGTTCATAAGGGCTTAACATCCCTAACAAACTTTCAATGACATACTCTAGGCAATTTGTATCTTTAGTATGATCATAAAAGATATGATTATGGTAGATTAATTATCATTATATAATAACTAGGCCATTGATAATGATAATTAATTTATTATAGCCACAGGTTAATCTTAAGTCTAAGGTTAAGCTCACTAGCAAATTTATATGCTAACTCATGATACCATAATGCAAATGCAACCTAATCAGTATGAAAGATTGATTGACTAATTGAAAAGGGAACTCCACCAACTATTCATACCAACCTATTCATTTAGACATAAGGTTTACATGTCTAGGGAGAATCTTAGAGTATTTGGAGGGAACCAAACCTAAAATGCAATGATGGATATATATGGAATTTCTTTAAGCAAACATAACATACCCGAGCAATGCGTCCATTGTGGACATGGGTCCACTACGGAGAAGTAAGATTTATCTAAATAGATATGATCTACTAAGAAAAAGAAGTCACGCACATGGAGTATAGACCAATTTAAGTGTTAGGGAATGAGCCCAAGTAAAATATGGTATGCCTGGGAAGGAGTAAGATATGTGAGTGATGATGGCCCACTCAAATGGGGACGTAGAGAAATATGGGTATGTCTAAGTTAATGGCCTATTCAAGAGAAAATGGCTCACTTCGATATGATGATTTGATATCTAGAAAAATATAGGTCTGATTAATATCGAGAAGGAATATATCCTAAACTAATATATCTACCTAGGAAGGAAAAAGATTATATAGAGGAAAGTGATCGCTCTACACCAATGATGGTCCAAACATAGGTGATTTGCTTGAACATAATAGAACCCAAGGGATTGGGATATGATTCAATCCCTTAGGAGGCAATGCATGTAATTGACTAAGGGAGATCCTAATCCTAATGTATGATAACACGAGAGGTCTATAGTGACCACATGACATATTATAGTATATATACCAATCTATACTATAAGAAAGGACATGAGCTTTTCCAAGGCTAATATGAGAGTTATCTCCTACAAGAAAATTTCATGATTTATTCTAAGTGCTATAGAAATTGTTAAGAAAAAGTTAACATGAAGGTGCTCCTAATGTGCAAAATTGAGGCTTGATCTATGAAATTGTAATGGAATTGTACTCTAATGAGTATGCATAAGAATTTGAAGTTGTAAGTTACAAAAATTAAAATGAACTTTTAAAAAGAAAACTAACTGCACTTTTAAATAATACACCATTGCCTGTACTAGCACAAAAGCCTTAACCTATACTAGCACAAAAGACACTACCTAAAATATAACATGCATAATATATCCCTAGAAAGAGGCACTAGCACCCACATAGGTTAGTAAACCCATTCCTATGTGTTAGGTGCTATTATTGTGGCATTGTAGGACACATATCCCTCACTTATACTGTACATCATAGAACACATCGTGTGTGGAGGCCCAAATCATTTTCATCACATCATAGCATGCATTCGATCTATTTATTGAAGCATCAAATGGAACCCAAACTCACTTGGGTTCCCAAATCTAACCATTAATTGACTTTGTAGGGATGCTATTACAAAAGACCTAATAAGAGTATATGGTGCTTTGATAATGAGTGTTCAAGACATATGACAGGAGATCTAAACCAGTTCATCATGTTAGAGGCTTGGAGTGGAGGCAAGGTAACACTAGGCGATAATGCCCCTAGGAAAGTGGTGGGCTTAGGTACGATTGGAAAATAAAGTAATTTTATTATTGAAAATGTTCTTTTAGTAGAAGGCTTAAAACATAATTTGCTTAGTATAAGCTAACTTTGTGATAAAGGTTTTGATGTAAAATTTCTTTCTAACAAATGCATGATCATGTTAAATGGAAAAATTACTTTATATAGTAAAATAATAAATAATGTTTATATGCTTAATTTATCTTGTGATGATGATTATGATAATCTATGCTTAAAAATTGTGTTGGAAGAATCATGGTTATGGCATAGGAGACAATATCATGCCAGTATAAAAACTCTAAGAAAATTAACCGAATAGGATTTGTTTAGAGGTATCCCTGAGCTAGACTTTACTAAGGACCATCTCTATGATGCCTACCAGGTAGGGAAGCAAACTAGTCATCCTTCCATACTAATAAGGTTATCACCACCACTAAACCACTAGAAATATTACATATGGATTTGTTTGGTCCTGTTATTATAACTTGCTTAGCTGGAAAAAGTTTTTGGATATGTGATTATAGATGACTCTTTAAGATTTACATGGGTTAGATTCTTAGCTCACAAAAATGAATTATTTGATGAATTTAGAATGTTCTCCACTTGGATTCCAAGAAAATTTGGTTATGAGATCTCTACTATCCATAGTGATTATAGTGGAGAGTTTGAGAATGCGAGGTTGGAATCTTTGTACAAGGAATTTTGGATTGAACATAAGATTTTTGCCCCTAGGATCCCTCATTAGAATAGAATAGCTGAAAGGAAAAATAAAATTCTATTGGAAGCTACTAAAGCTATCTTAGCCAAAATTTCCCACTCTAGATACTTTTGGCCAGAAGTAGTGAATACGACTTGTTATATTTTGAATAGGGTGAATATTAGAACCAAATTGAATAAGACACCTTATGAGCTACTTAACATAAGTAATCCTAATTGTTCACATCTACATGCCTTTGGGTGTAAGTGATTTATTCTCATTAATGATTAGTCTCCTCTAGGAAAGTTTTATTTCAAGTTTGATGAAGGAGTCCTCTTAGGATATTCCTCTGTAAGTAAAGCCTATATGATCTTTAATAAGAGAACCTTAGTTATAGAGGAGTTAACCCATATTATTTTTAATGAATTTGACAAATTTTTTGTGCCTAGGTTAGAAGATGATGATGAGGTAGAGATTACCCATGGAGTAGAGAATATTGACCTAAGAGATAAAGAAGAACCTCAGGAGCAATTACCTAGAGAATGAAAATACTCATCTAGTCACCCAAAGGAGCTTATCTTAGGAGATCCATCTATAGGGGTTAGAACTAGGAAAGGCCTTAGGAAAGAAGTTAGTCATACTACTTTTATTTTTATGGTAGAACCAACAAATATAGATCAAGCCTTAATAGATGAATTTTGGATCCTACCTATGTAAGAAGAGTTAAACTATTTTGTTAGGACTGATGTTTGGGAGTTGGTTAGCAACCCTAAGAACCAAAGTGTAGTAGGCACTAAATGGGTATTCAAGAATAGGTTGAATAATACTAGAATAGAAATTATGAATAAAGCTAGATTAGTGGCTAAGGGATATAATCAAATAGAAGGTATTAACTTTAAGGTGACTTTTTCCCCTGTAGTTAGACTAGAAGCTATTAGAGTCCTACTAGCATTTGCATGTTTTAGAGGATTCAAGTGGTATCAAATGGATTTGAAGAGTGGTTTTTTGATGGGGTGATTAAAGATGTTTATATAGAATAACCCCCATGATTTAAAAAGTCAGCATTTCCCCACCATGTTTACAAATTAAAGAAAAATTTCTATGGTTTAAAATAGGCACCGAGAGCAAGGTATGATCACCTTAGTACATTTCCCCTAGATAGATATTTTGTTAAGGGTGGTATAGAAACCACCCTATTCCTTAAGAAAATAGGACATGATCTACTCATAGTGTAAATTTATATTGATGACATATTATTTGGATCTACAAAAAAGACATATGTAAGGAATTTTTAGATACTATGAGTAAGGAGTTTGAGATGAGCATGATGGGAGAGTTGAGTTACTTTCTTTGATTTAGTATAAGGAAGAAAGAGGATGGTACCTTCCTAAGCTGAACTAAGTATATTAAAGAGATATTGAAAAAAATTGACATGTAAGGTTCAAAAAAGTATAAATACACCCATGAGCTCAACCATCCAACTTGATAAGGATGTAGATGAAAAACCAGTGGATCAAAAAAAATATAGGAGAATAATATGACCACTTCTCTATTTGACTATTAATAGACCTGATATTATATTTAGTGTATATTTATGTGCTAGATTCCAAGCAGATCCTTGATTGCAGTGAAGAGAATTCTTAAGTAACTTATATAGGAATCTAAAGCTTAGGCATCTGGTATCCTAGAAATAGCACAACCTTTGACATCAAAGGATACTCAGATTCAAATTTTGCAGGTTGTAGAGTAGATTGGAAAAGCTCTTATAATACCTATTAATTCATTAGCTAATCTTTATTTCATGGTCCAGTAGATAGAAGAAATATATAGCACTATCCATAATTGGAGCAGAGTACATAATAGTAGGGAGTTGTGTTGCCCAATTATTGTAGCTAAAGTAATAAATTATTGACCTTGGACATTCTGTAGGCACAATACCAATCATGTGTAGTAAAACTAGTGCCATATACATTTCAAAAAATCTAATTCAACATTCATGCACAAATCATTTAGACATTAGATATCATTTCATTCGAGATTGTATAGCCAAGGGAGACATATAATTATATTATGTAGCTACTGAAAGTCAACTCGTAGATATTTCCACAAAACCCCTAAATTATGACATGTTCAACACACTGAGGACTAGACTAGGTGTCATTGATATTCATGAAAGTTCGATAGGGATGTTAAGCCCTAGTGAACTAGTCTCGAGGCTAACCAAGAGGGGGGGGGGGGTGAATTGGTTATTTAAAAATTTCACGATAACAATGAAAATCTTTTCGATACGTAGCAGTGGAAACACATAAACAAGAACGAAAAGATCAACCATAGATATTCACCCAAGCAGTTAATATCAGAAAAGTAAAGTGTAAAACTGAATCAGAAAAGCAAAACAGATTTTATAGTGGTTCGGTCAACTTGACCGACGTCCACTCCCCGGAGCCTCCCCTCCGGGTATTGTACTAAACAAAAAGTGTCTCTCCTTTTGCTCCCACAGCAAGGCGGAGAAGCCTGTACAAACACCTCCTTTTCACCACACGGTGAGGCAGAGAACCCGACCTCCTTTTGCTTCCTCCTGAAGCAGGCAGAGAACCTTCGAACTCCTTCCGCTTCCACCTGAAGCGGGCAGAGAACCCCGGATCTTCTTGCGAATGATCCTCCCACGACGAACACCGACTAGACGAAAGACGACGAGCGGAGAAGACGACTCCGATCCGTGCTTGGAGCAACCTTAGTGAATCCCTCACTAACTCCCCTCACAAGATCTTCTCTCTCTCTCTCCCAACTCTCTCTCTCTCTAGGGTTTCTCAGGGAAGGAAGGCAGCAAAAGATTTTTCCAAATTTTGGAAAAAGTTCTTTTAAAGGAGGGCTTAAAATTTGCCCTAAATCTCAACTGGTCGGCCAAGATCGTCCAGGATGATCGGTAGATCATCCTGTACGATCAGTTCAAATTCAGCTGTTTCAGCCTGGACGATCTGGCTCTTCTGGACGATCAGTAGAAAAAATTGTTCATATCGTCCCGTACGATCCTGCGATCGTCCGGGATGATTAGTGCAAATTGAGGAAAATCGTTCAGAAGATAGTTCGGGTCGTCTAGAGAAATCTGTGCTGGACGACCAAAAAATGACTTGATCCTCTAGGACGATAGGGTCATCATCCTGTACGATTAGTTCAAAAAGTCCCCAAATCATCCTGAACATAGTTCGGGTCGTACAGCTGAAATGCACTAAACGATCATGATCGTCCGGGACGATCCTGCGATCATCCAGGACGATCCTGCGATCATCCAGGACGATCCTGCGATCATCCAGGACGATATGATCGTATCAACCAAAAATAAATTGCTTTCCTTAATTACCAGATTAAATTAGGCATGATTGTACTGAATCGTCCGGGACGATACACGTATCGTCCGAGACGATTAGGCCAAGTATCTAAAAATAAGAACTTGCCTAACTTGATCTGGCGGCTGAGAATTTCTGATTTGGGCATATCGTCCCGTACGATCCGGAGATCGTCCAGGACGATCTGCTTAATCAGACCCTCTTATATTAGTCGCCCTAATTAGGGTTTCTGTTTTGGCTGGATTTTCCAGGACGATGTGAAAATCGTCCAAGACGATCTGAACAAAATTTTAATAGAAACTCTAATTCACTCAATCTCTCTCCCTGAGTGTGTGTGTGCAAGGTTACTTAGCTAGGGAATCAGTTACATTATAATTGACTCAATAAAAAGAAAAATCATACATTTGACACACTTGGACCCGATCTTGAGTTGGCTTGAGTGGCTCGCGGTCTTTTGTGCCTGAAATAGATTAGCCAAGCAAAACACACTGGAAACATGTTTGTCATCATCAAAACCAGATTCACAACAATCTCCCCCTTTTTGATGATGGCAAATATTTGTAAAGTAGTCTGAAAATACAAGTAAACTAGGAGATCAAACAAAACAAATATTTTTTTTTTAAATTTTCATTTAACAGCTAAAACAATATAGGAAACATGACTCAGAAAATATAAACAGACACGACTACAACTGACTCCCACTTTTGACATCACAAAAAGGAGGAGGAAAAAACAGAACACTGAAATAAAATATAAAATAGAATAACTGCAAAACAGGAAACTAAAATTGAGGCGGATCCTGATCGGAAGAAGGAGGTGGCGGTGGAGGGTAGAAGTAATGGTGAATGGCCTGAAAGTGAGCTCCGAACCAGGCCATGTCCTGGTCGTGCTGCTGTTGCTACTGCACAGCATAGTTCGCGAAGCGTTGGATGTCCTCGTTGTGTTGCTGCTCCTGGGCAACCACGTAGGAGTCAAAATGGGCCTCCCACTGGTCGAAGCGCTGCACCAGGTGGTCAAAGGGAGAGGCAATGCGAAGGGGTGCAGGTGCCTCTGGTGCAGCAGGAACTGGAACAGCCTCTTCCTCTTCTTCCTCAACATCCGGGGCGGGCTCCGGATGTAGTCGGATGCTGTGTAGGACGTGGAATGAGTTGTTTGTGAAGAAGGAAGGAGGGACATCAGGAGGGACAGGATACTGAAGGTCATATTTTGTCCCTAAGGCATAGTGAATAAGATGACCTAAAGCTAGATTTGGGCGACGCCTGTGGCCCGGATCTCTAATGGTGGTGAGGTGTTCTATGTATCCGATGATCAGATCAGAGGCATTAAATTCCCGACGGGCCATGATGTAGTAGGTGGTCAAGGACAGGAGCGGGGTAATGTGAATTCGATCCCTCGCCTTTGGAATGACGGAGGAACGAAGGACGTGCTGAATGGTCCGGGCATCCTTGAGAAGGGAAGTGCAAGCATTGTCATGATAGGGTGCGTTGGTATTGTGGAGGAAGTGATTGGCGACACTCCAATCATAGTCAGGATCGATGATAAGCGTGTGAATTTTGTCGCCAGTGACAGATAAGTTGAGAATATTGTGAAAATCATGGGTCGTGAGTTCCACGGGGCGTTGATTTACGTAGGATCGAAGAGTGGAATAGTCCGCGGAAATTCGCAAGTTGGCAAAGAAGATTCGAAGGAGTTCCAGATTGAAGGGAAAGGCTAAGGTCAGAATGAAGGTGAGGGAGGTGTGTGCAAATAAATCTAAGATGGGATAAGTGAGAGTGCGGGGATTGACAATCTTGGAGTGCGTGATCCCCACATTACGATAGCATTCGAAAGCCGCCTGATCGGCGGCATTCGGGAAGCGAGGATCGACATGTCCCCGGGACGAACTGGCCCCCTTTTGACGAGACCTTTTACCACCAGCCATTAGGAACCCAAAGAGGAAGAAAGTAGAAGGAAAGTGGAGGAAAAAGGGTGTGAAACATATGAAGTAAACTGCTGTTTAAATAGAAAACGGACTGATCGTCCCGTACGATCGCGGGATCGTCTGGGACGATTTGGTCATTTATGACGTCCTGGACGATTGGTCAAAAAGGCGGTTCGATCGTCCAGGACGATTAGACATAGGCGATCGTCCCGAGGAGTCAGGATGGACGACCGTTGATAAAAAGTATCATCCAGGACGATTAGGTGGATCGTCCGGGACTATATACAATAAATATGTCGGACGGGTCGAATTCCAATCGTCCAGCGGCTGACATGTGGATCGTCCAGGATGATGAGGTGGATCATCCAGGACGATGGGCAATAATTGGTGCAATGTCAGCCATTTGATCAGATCAGGAAGATATGGATTATATCGTCCAGGATGATGTAAGGATCGTCCAGGACGATCACCAATAATTGGAATTTTTCAGCAGCAGGAGTAGAGTGGGGACGAGTTTGAACGAATCGTCCAGGACAATGTTTGGATCGTCCAGGACGAAGTGGATCGTCCAGGACGATAGTGGTATCGTCCAGGACGATGTGAAGAAAACAGAAAAAGATGAAGGATGAAAGATGATCGATCAGGATCCCAAAAACACAACCATGAAATTAAAATAACACAAAAAACTAATAAAATTGACCACAAAAACATATAAAAGCATTTTTTTTTGATTAAGATGCTCGAGAAAATCAGATTTTTTCCTTGATTTTAGATTCAAAAACCAATGACAGGACGATTGACAGCGCTGAAATCCAGAAAAGGTTAGAAATAATCAACTTTCGTAACTCCGACCCCGGACACCTTATCGATGCAAACCTCTTTCAAAACAAAAATCCGATTCAGAAGAAAAGACATTAGATTTGAAAAGAGATCCTTTCAAGCCTCGTTCCAGAAAAATATCTGATATAATAGTGTTACAAAGTAAAAAATCAGAAATCGGGATTTTCAAAAGTCAAGCTTTTGAAAATATTAAGTGGCGCACAGATTTCTCTAAGACATTTAACAATCTGAAAGGGAAGAAAGCTTGGTTTGGGATCATTTTGTGCCTCTTTTTCAAATTGGTTTGCGCTTTGCGCATCTTTTGATTTTTGATACACTTTGTGTATCCACTTTGGCAATGTCGCATCTTTTCAGTTTTGGGCTCATTTTATGCCTCTTTTCCAAATTATCTGGCGCATTGCGCATCTTTTATCAGCTTTCTCCTTTTCATAATCATTAAAGAGTCTCAGCTGTGAGATTATCTTCCAGACATAGGAGATGACTCTCCACAGTAAGGAAGAACGATTCACAAAACAAAAGTCATACAGCATATGATAAGTGCAATCACTTGGTTTGGAAAATCAAACTAATGACTCAAGACTTTGAAAACCACTATTGATATGAGGCAGATTACTATAGGAAGATAAAATAATCTCTATTTCAAAAACTAACATTTTAATTTTGAAGAGGATTTTTATTCAAAAGAAACTATACACCAGTAAAGGAGTTAGAGGAAGAGAACCAATTATCAATGTTTCTTCCCTTTAACAGATTCAGCGAAGTCAATCACTGCTTACCAGCTTCCAAACCAAAATAAGGTAAAAACTCCCAGTCAAAAATTCAGATCATCAGAAGTAGTGAGCGGTGATCAGATCTTGAAAAGCATAAAACAGTAAGTGCAAGATATGAACCAGTAAAGAAATAAAAATAGGTAGAAAATTACAGCAAAGTAAATACTCAAATCAAACTAACAGTAATGCTAACACAGAAATCAGCAGAAGAAATAAAATCAACTGAAAGCAAATAATCAAACCAAAACTAACTGACAGAAATCAGAATACCAAAACTAACTAACAGAAATCAGAAATCATAATACCAAAAACTAACTAACAGAAATCAGAAATAAGAATACCAAAAACTAACTAACAGAAGTCAGAATACCAAAAAACTAACTAACAGAAGTCAGAATACCAATCAGAACAATCATAAATCAGCAGTCATCAGAATCAAGCATTTATATCAATCACTCCTAATCTGGTTCTCAAAATACTGAATGAGTCAAAGGCCAGTGGTTTAGTGAATATGTCAGCCAGCTAATTTTTAGTTGCTACGTGATGTAGCTCAATGTCCCCTTTTGTAACATGGTCCCTAATGAAGTGATGCCTAATATCAATATATTTGGTCCTAGAATGTTGGATTGGATTCTTAGAGATATAGATGGCACTAGTATTATCACACAGAATAAAAATTATGCCAACAGGTACTCCTAAATCCAAGACTTATTGCTTCAACCAAAGAACTTGGGCCACACAACTCCCTAAGGCAATGTACTCAGCTTCAGCAGTGGAAAGTGCAACTGAGTTCTATTTTCTACTGGACCAGGAGACTAACGACTGTCCTATGAATTGATAAGTCCCAGAAGTACTCTTCCTATCCACCCTACACCCCACAAAATCAGAATCAGAATATCCAATGATCTCAAAAGAGGTGCTGTGCCTAGGGTACCAAATTCCTAGGTTTGGGGTTCCTAAAAGATATCTAAGAATTCTCTTAACAGCAGTCAGGTGGGACTCTTTAGGATTAGCCTGAAACCTAGCATAAAGATAAACACTAAACATGATATCAGGTCGGCTAGCAGTCAGGTAAAGCAGTGAACCTATTATCCCTATATACTTCTTCTGATCAACAGATTTTCCATTTGAATCCTTATCTAACTGAACTGAGGAGGGCATGGGAGTATTGATTGGCTTGGCTTTGTCCATTTCATATTTCTTCGAAATGTCCTTAGTGTATTTTGATTGATTGAGAAAGGTTCCATCATCCGTTTGCCTTATGCTAAACCCCAAAAAGTAGGACAATTCTCCCATCATACTCATCTCAAACTCCTTACTCATTATTTTAGAAAACTCTTCACATAAATATTTATCAGAAGATCCAAAAATTATATCATCAACATAGATCTGGACAATGAGTAAGTCATCTCCTAATCTCCTCAGAAAAAGGGTGGTGTCTACGCTCCCCTTCACAAACTCCCTTTCTAATAGGAATGTGCTAAGCCTCTCATACCAAGCTCTGGGTGCCTGTTTCAATCCATATAAGGCCTTTTTTAATTTATAGACATGACTTGGATATTGGGAACTCTCAAAACCTGGGGGTTATTCTACAAAAACATCTTCTTTAATTACCACATTTAAAATGGCACTCTTGACATCCATTTGAAACAGCTTAAATTTCTTATAACAGGCAAAGGCTAGTAGCACTCTAATGGCTTCCAATCTAGCTACAGGGGCAAAAGTCTCCTCAAAATTAATCCCTTCTATCTGATTATACCCCTTAGCCACCAATCTTGCCTTATTTCTCACCACCACACCAGAATCATTCATCTTATTCTTAAAGACCCACTTGGTTCCCACAATACTTTAATTTTCAGGTCTTTCTACTAACTCCCAAACATCATTCCTTACAAATTGATTCAATTCTTCCTGCATAGCTAAAATCCAAAATTCATCCGACAAGATTTGATTGATGTTGGTGGGTTCAGTCATTGAGATAAAGGCAGAATGGTTTACTTCCTTCCTAAGTCCATGCCTAGTCCTAACACCTTCAGAAGGGTCTCCTAAGATCAGTTCTTTAGGATGACTCGAAGAATATCTCCAATCTCTAGGCAACTCGATTTAAGGTTCTACCCTTTCCTCCAAATTTGTATTTCCAACTCCTTGGGTAACCTCAATAATCTCTTCATCTTCTACTTCAGATCTAGACTCCTTAGGATCAGATTCATCAAACATTATATGGGTTGTTTCTTCCACCACCAAAGTCCTCCTATTGAATACCCTAAAGGATTTCCCCACACTTGAATATCCTAAGAACACTCCTTCATCAGATTTGGGGTCAAATTTTCCTAAGGGTGACTTCTCGTTGTTCAGAATGAAAACCTTACAGCCAAAGACATGGAGGTGGGACAGATTTGGAGTTCTACCCTTAATGATCTCATAAGGTGTCTTGTTTAGTTTGACTCTCACATTCACCCTATTCAGCACATAACATGCAGTGTTCACCGCTTCAGCCCAAAAGTATTTTGGAAGTGAATACTCGGCAAGAATGGCTCTAGCGGCTTCCACTAAGGTCCTGTTCTTCCTTTCACCTACCCCGTTCTGCTGAGGGGTCCTAGGAGCTGAAAAATTGTGACTAATCCCATGATTCTCACAAAAACTTTCAAATCTTTCATTTCAAACTCCCCTCCGTGATCACTATGGATGGTAATAATCTCACTTCCTAACTTCTTCTGAATCCAAGTAGAGAAGGATCTAAACTCATCAAATGACTCAGATTTATGTGACAAAAACTTAACCCAAGTGAACCTCGAATAATCATCTACAATCACAAAACCATAGACTCTCCCCCCTAAGCTGGCAGTGCTAATGGGTCCAAAGAGGTCCATGTGAAGAACTTCTAAAGGTCTAGAGGTGCTAATATCCTTAACAGAGTGAAAAGAGGACTGGACTTGCTTCCCCAACTGACAGGCATCACGCAGGTGATCCTTAGTGAACTTAAGCTTGGGCACACCTCTAACTATGTCCTTTTGGGTGACTCTCCTAAGGGTTTTCATACTGGCATGACACAATCTCCTATGCTATAACCAAGACTCATCAGCAGCAGTTTTTAAGCAAATTGAATTATCAGATTTAATGCTAGTTACATCCAGCTTGTAGACGTTGTTGATCCTTTGCCCCTGCAAAACAACTTCATCATTTAAGCTTAAAATGCAGCCAGTGGGCAGGAATTTGATGATGTATCCCTTGTCACAGAGTTGACTGATGCTCAGCAAGTTGTGTTTCAGTCCATCTACAAGCAAAACATTATCAATCATAAAATTCTTGGAATCACCAATTATACCTGAGCCTACCACCTTCCTGGTGGTGTTATCTCCAAGTGTAACCTTGCCTCCAGCTCTGGCCTCCAGCGAAATAAACTGATTTGCATCTCCAGTCATATGTCTAGAACATCCGCTGTCCAGGTACCACATGCTCTCACGAGGTCTTGTGTGAGAGCACTCCTACAAAAGTATCAAACGTCAGTCTTAGGAACCCAAACAGGTTTGGGTTCCTTCTTATGAAAAGAAGAATGCAATGCATGCGTGCTGTGCTGTGAAACAGGCAGTTTGGGTTTCCACACCCAATGTGTACTATGGTGAACAGTGCAGGTGTGAGAAATATGTCCTAACATGCCACAGGAAAAACATCTAACACCAGAAAAAGGGTTAACTAATCTACGTGGATGATAATGCCTCTTCCTAGATGTATATGAAACATGCTTTGAAGAACTTGCAACAGATTTTTCAAAAGGTGGCGGTGCATAAAACTGTTCAAAAGTAGGCGGTATTTTATTCTTTTCAAAAGCACTGATCTTTACCTTCAAAAACTCATTTTCTTTCTTTAAACTTGCAATTTTAAATTTCAAGGTTCCATTGCTACTTTCTACTTCACATGCCATTGTATCTAACTCTTTAAAAGCTCTTTCTCAGTCCACATGCATAGTTTTCAATGAATCATGCTCAGAAACTAAATCAGAATATTTTTTATTCAACTCATCGAATTCATCAAGCAAAGACATGTGATTTGAATCAAGTGTGGAATGGTCTTTAACTACAGAATCATGCTCTTTTTACAAAGTTAAGTAATCTAATTTCAAACTAGCATGAGTTTTTTTAAGCTTCCTATACGATGTATGAATTTTTTCAGAAACTTCAAATAATTGATCGTAAGTCAGCTCACATACCTCTTCCTGGTCCGACTGACCAGGGTGATCATCAGCCATCAGACATAAGTTTGTTTCCTCCTCTTCAGCTTCAGTCTGAGAAGAGTCGGATGCAGAGTCTGCCTAGAACGCCTTCTGAATCCGCTTCTTATCTTTTCTGAACTTTGGTTTCTCCTCACCCTTCTCCTTGCTTGGGTGAGCTTTTAGTGTAGGACAATCAGCCTTAATGTGTCCAGGCTTCCTGCATTCAAAACAAACAGATTCAGATGAACCCTTAAAATTTTTATTGGACTTACCCTTGTTCCACTTCTGATAGTTCTTATGTTTCTTCCTTAGAAAGCTTTTGAATTGCCTTGTGATTAAGGCAACATCATCGCTATCAGACCCGGAAGTGTTAGCATCTGAATCTTTGGCCTTTAGTGCCACTGTCTTCTCTTTCTTGCGTTCACCTGCATCAAGTTGCCTTTGGTTCACCCCTTGCTCGTAAGCAATGAGTGATCCAAGTAAGCTGTCAATAGAGTAAGTATTTAAATCTTTATATTCAGTAATAGCAGTAATCTTAGCATCATAAGAGGCAGGCAAACATCTAAGAATTTTGTTCACTCTTTCGTAGTTAGTAAGTTCTCTACCTAGAACATGCAAAGAGGTAACAATCTGAGTGAACCTTGTGTACATTTCTGAAATAGTCTCACTAGATTTCATGCGAAAAAGTTCATAATCATGTAACAAGATGTTTAACCTAGACTGTTTGACTTCAGTTGTACCTTCATATGTTATACATAATCTATCCCAGATTTCCTTTCCCGTTGTACAAGTAGAAACACGCATATAGTCTTTAGATTTTAAAGCACAAAAGAAACAGTTCAAGCATTTTGCATTTAACTGTGCTAAATCACGATCATCAAACGTCCAATCAGCAAAAGGCAATTCAGTTTTCACATTGTTAATCAATCTAAAAGGTGGTTCGTATCTGTCCTTAACTAACATCCACATGCGATAATCAATAGATTGCAGAAAAGTAGACATGCGTGTTTTCCAAAAATCAAAAGGAATATTATCAAACAACGGTGGTCTTGTAATAGAATAACCTTCAGCAGTATTACGATTATTACAGTTAGCCATGGATCAAATTCAAAAGTTTTTAAACCTAAATTTTGAATCCTGCTCTGATACCACTTGAAAGTTCGATAGGGATGTTAAGCCCTAGTGAACTAGTCTCGAGGCTAACCAAGAGGGGGGGGGGTGAATTGGTTATTTAAAAATTTCATGATAACAATGAAAATCTTTTTGATACGTAGCAGCAGAAACACATAAACAAGAACGAAAAGATCAACCACAGATATTCACCCAAGCAGTTAATATCAGAAAAGTAAAGTGCAAAACTGAATCAGAAAAGCAAACCAGATTTTATAGTGGTTTAGTCAACTTGACCTACGTCCACTCCCCGGAGCCTCCCCTCCGGGTATTGCACTAAACAAAAAGCGTCTCTCCTTTTGCTCCCACAGCAAGGCGGAGAAGCCTGTACAAACACCTCCTTTTCACCACACGGTGAGGCAGAGAACCCGACCTCCTTTCGCTTCCTCCTGAAGCAGGCAGAGAACCTTCGAACTCCTTTCGCTTCCACCTGAAGCAGGCAGAGAACCCCGGATCTTCTTCCGAACGATCCTCCCACGACGAACACCGACTAGACGAAAGACGACGAGCGGAGAAGACGACTCCGATCCGTGCTTGGAGCAACCTTAGTGAATCCCTCACTAACTCCCCCTCACAAGATCTTCTCTCTCTCTCCCAACTCTCTCTCTCTCTAGGGTTTCTCAGGGAAGGAAGGCAGTAAAAGATTTTTCCAAATTTTGAAAAAAGTTCTTTTAAAGGAGGGCTTAAAATTTGCCCTAAATCTCAACTGGTCGGCCAAGATCGTCTAGGACGATCGGTTCAAATTCAGCTGTTTCAGCCTGGACGATCTGGCTCTTCTGGACGATCAGTAGAAAAAATTGTTCATATCGTCCCGTACGATCCTGCGATCGTCCGGGACGATTAGTGCAAATTGAGAAAAATCGTCCAGAAGACAGTTCGGGTCGTCTAGAGAAATCTGTGCTGGACGACCAAAAAATGACTTGATCGTCCAGGACGATAGGGTCATCGTCCTGTACGATTAGTTTAAAAAGTCCCCAAATCATCCTGAACACAGTTCGGGTCGTACAGCTGAAATGCACTAAACGATCATGATCGTCCGGGACGATCCTGCGATCGTCCAGGACGATATGATCGTATCAACCAAAAATACATTGCTTTCCTTAATTACCAGATTAAATTAGGCATGATTGTACTGAATCATCCGGGACGATACACGTATCGTCCGGGACGATCAGACCAAGTATCTAAAAATAAGAACTTGCCTAACTTGATCTGGCGGCTGAGAATTTTTGATTTGGGCATATCGTCCTGTACGATCCGGAGATCGTCCAGGATGATCTTCTTAATCAGACCCTCTTAACTTAGTCGCCCTAATTAGGGTTTCTGTTTTGGCTGGATCGTCCAGGACGATGTGAAAATTGTCCAGGACGATCTGAATAAAATTTTAATAGAAACTCTAATTCACTCAATCTCTCTCCCTGAGTGTGTGTGTGCAAGGTTACTTAGCTAGGGAATCAGTTACATTACAATTGACTCAATAAAAAGAAAAATTATACATTTGACACACTTGGACCCAATCTTGAGTTGGCTTGAGTGGCTCGCGGTCTTTTGTGCCTGAAACAGATTAGCCAAGCAAAACACACTGGAAACATGTTTGTCATCATCAAAACCAGATTCGCAACAATTCATGCTTAGACAAATTTGGGGTAGAAGTGTGATTAGAAGCATGTGTAGTTATTTGTTTACTATATTTTCTCTTGTTTGGTTGTGCTTATGTTTCTCATTTTGTTTTTGTTTGTTTGAGTGCTTGTTAGTAGAAGTTTTTTCTGATCATCACACATAAAAATAAATTTACAAAAATAATAAAAACAAAAAAAAATCACAATTGTAACTTTATTCATTCCAAATTACTTCTAGACTGTATTACATTATCTTAAATTTTAGAAATTTTAAATATCAATTTTTATTTTGGCTATTAAGTGATCAATGGGTAAATGTTATTATTACTTGAGAATAAGCAAGAGTTTAAGTTGAGAAATTTGTTAAGTGTAAATTATATACTATTTATTATATTTAATTTTTAGTGAAAATATGTTTAAAGAAAATATTTAAAAATGACAAGTGTTAAGTGATAAGTGTAAATTATGTAGTATTTTATATATTTTATTTTTAGTGAAAATATATTATTTTAGTTATTTTTGTATAAAAAAACTAAAAAAAGGAGAAAATTCTAAGGATGTTATAATGCCATGGCGTCTGATGAAACAATGCTACAATGCCACCTTCAATACCTTCGAGGTGCCATAAATTGGACATTATGGTGCTAAGTTCCTTATTTTCTAGCGCAGCAGCAGCAACATAGCCAGCTCCACAACATTACCAGCGCCATGACATCATGAAGTCACCTTAGCATATCAGATTCTCTATTTTTAAATGTCACGGTGCCACAATTTCTCATGCCCTAGCACTATTTTTGCCACTTGGGCACCACAATACTCGAATGTCAACAACACCATGGTGTTACGGTAGTAACTTATAAGGGCCACATTTTATCAGTGAAAAGATTCAACTATTCACTAAGTAATCAATCAACATCAACATGCACCATGGCAGTGTAAAAGTTTTTTTGCACTGAGGTGTTAGTCACTTTATGGGCACCATGGTGTCACTCTTTCAAGCACCACAGCACTAGTTGCCTTTTTTATGTTGTCCTGTAAAATAACTATGATGTTATATTTGTAATGGAGTTCAATCACTTGTATTAAATTAATTACTTTTAGAGTACTTCTCTAGTTCCCTCTTAGAATAAAATATAAGGGAGACTAGGGAAGTACAAGATTCAATCATTTGGAGTGTTTAGCCTATATTTCTTGCAGCAAATCTGTAAGTTAAAGAAGGTGTAGTGTATAGGAGATACTTTGATCCTTTTTGGTAAAATCACTCTCTTATATTTTCATTCTTCCATGAGTTTAATAAAAGTGAGTTTGCTTATCATTTATTCTGTGTCTGGCTAATTCTCTTATTTTGGATTTATGATGTAATGTGCATGTTAAGTACTAAAGAAGACTCTTATTCTATAAATATTAAATGATGTTTTCAATATTATCCCATTCTTAATTTAATGCACATAGTGACTATATGTGTAGTTAAAATATAGTGTGATATATAGCCTCGATGGAGGAATGCAAGAATAATTAAGAATAGTGAGATATGATATTTATATGCCTAGACATAGAATGTAAAATATTCTGGGTTCCTAAAGATATACTCTAACTATAGGAGGTCAACAAATATCCTTTTTACCCCTACAAGCTCAACAGAGATCTAAGGATGCATATGCTCTAAATTACATCTATAATTAAGAGTCTTATTAGGAAATATATGAAATTTATACTCATCAATCCAAAATACTTTATTTAAATGTTATATTTAATATTCTTACTATTTTATTCAGTGATAGAATCTCCATAAATATCATTTATATTTTAGTAGGATAATTATTAAAATTAAAGTAAATGGTAGTAGTTTGTTATAAATAAGCATACTTTCTCATGGGTTTGACATTCTACTCTATCACTTTATTACTTGATTTGAAACATATAGTTGCATATATTAAGTAGTGCTTTATTATTTTTATATCAAAAAAATCTAAGAATTGTTTAGTGGTGATAGAGCTCTAGACTTTTATTAAAATCAAAATTTCACTCTATTGCCCCCATCAAGTTTTTGGCACAGTTATCAGGGAAGTACTTTTTATTTTATAATTTTAATTATATTATTGAATTAAATGTATAGTTAGACCTACTTATATTTTTTATTTTATTTATTTTATTTGTTGATTGCATATTCATGGTTGCATACTTTATAGTCATAAAAAGGAATCCTTATTGTTTAACTCTAAAATAGAAAGAACCCTTTTGAAAGTTCAAAAACCCAAAAAAGATTATGAAAATGGCTGAACCTGTAGTAGATCAAGATCATTCTAGACCTCTTATGAATTATGCTAACACTTCAGTAGACAGAATTCATCAGAGCCTTAATAGACCTATGATCCAAGTTAATAATTTTGAATTTAAACCTATTATAATTCAAATGGTTCAAAATTCTCAGTTTGGAGGAACTCCTATTGAAGATACCAATTTACACTTAGCCAATTTCTTAGAAATTTATGCAATATTTTAAGTACAATGGTGTCAGTAATGATGCCATTATAATTAAATTTTCTTTTTTCTCTAAGAGATAAAGCTTAAATGTTTTTTAATTCTTTACCCCTAGACTCTATAACTACTTGGAATAAGTTGGCTCATAAGTTTCTTGCTAAGTTTTCCCATCTTCAAAGACTGCTAAGCTTAGAAATGATATCACTTCTTTTACTTAGTTTAAAGGATAACTAATTTATGAGAGTTTGGAGAGATTTAAGGAAATGCTTAAGAAATGTCCTCACCATGCTTTATGTGATCAGTTGGTTATTCAAATATTTTATAATGGATTAGTAGGATCTCTTAGAGCAATCATAGACGCTGCAGCTAGAGGATTATTAATGTTTAATCTATTTGAGGAAGCATATGAATTAATAGAAGAAATGGCCACAAATAATTTCTAGTGGCCCAGTGATAGGGTAAATCCTAAGAGAGTAGTATTAATTTATGAATCTATTGCTTTATCAATTTTAACTGCATAAATTATACAAATTTATAAGAAGTTATGCATAATATGAGTGATTCTAGATTAGTAATTGAATCATCTATGTAATTGGAGGATCAAAATTTAAGTGAAAGTAATAATGTGTAAGGGATTGAAAATATTAATTTGATTGGAAGACAAAAATAATCCCTACTCCAATACATATAATTCAGGTTGGAGGAACCGTGCTCATTTTAATTGGTTAAATAATGTTAGTGGTAAAATCAATTAAATTTTGGTCAAAATAATCAGGGAATAAATTGGAATAATCCTTAACAACCTACTATTAATCCGAGACCTATATAAATTCTAGGCAAGTCTAAAACTGAAGTAAATTGGAATAATCCTCAGTGATAGAATTTTATTAATAAAAAAGAAAATACAAGATAAATGATAGCTATTCTATCACAATATTCGTTTATCAAAGAGATAAATAAAGAAGGAAGATTATTATTAAAAAATTCCCAAAAGAAGCTACCTCCTAAAGCATAGGTTGTACAAAAATCCAAAACCTTATTCTCCTCTCTAGATATACAATGAAAAATAATATGCTTAAAATCGTATAAAAAGGATAAATCTAAAGCGGAAGAATTTAAATTATGAATTAAAGATTTATGTAGAAGCTTAATAACATTGTAGTTATCACCTTCAATCTATATGCCATCTGCTTCAGTCATCCATTCTTGTAAAATATCCTTAAAGAAAGAATTGCAATGAGTTCTAATTGAGCAACATCCCAATGATGTAATTGTGTACCAAAAGCCAATAAAAATCTTCCTTTATCATCTTTAATGATACCTCAAATTCCAGCATAGTTTGAGAATAATAGTGAAGCATCAATATTTAATTTTATCTAATTTGGAGGTGGGGGATGCCAAACTTTATAATTTAGTTTTTCAAACTGATTAACACCCCAGTTATCCAAAATAGGATTTAAATATGTCTTGATAGAAGTAGATAAAACTTCAGTTGAAATAAAAGTGGAAGATAAAGACGGTTTACCATGTGAAAGAATTCCTATCCTTCCAACAGTAAAAAATTGAATAGCAATAGATTTTAGCCAAGACTTCATTTTTGATAGAAAGAGATTTAAGATGCTTCCACATTTTTGAAATGGATTGAAAGTTGGGATGGGAATTCCGCAACTATTTGAAACGTTGAAGATCTCTTTTAGCTTCTTACGTGAAATTGAAATGTGATGGATATTTTCTTCAAGAAGAAAACCTCTTGGACATTGATTTGAAACTTGTAATCTTCTATAATTGAGCCGGCTGCTTGTAGGAAGAGCATTTTTTTAAGCCTCCACCAAAAAGGTAAATTTTGAGATGTAATTTGATTTTCCTTAACCATTTGATGTCATTTGTATCTAACAACTTGTATTTTTCTTCAAATGCCAAAGTTGAAATAGTTTTTCCTTAAAATTGATCAATTTCAATTTCATCCTCCATATGATTAGAATCCAGCTAAACTTTCTTGATAATGCTAATTAACTCTTCTCCAAATGATTCCCAAATGATATTTTGATCCCATATATTGCTTTCAAAAAACAACTTATTAATCGAATAGTCTTCTAAAGTGTTTACCTTATCGAATGTTAGCCATTTACAAATCGGTTTATCACCAATCTAAGTGTCATTTTAAATGCTGATTTTATTACCATTTCTAATTTTCCATCTCACAATTGGCTTCAAATGATTTGCTCCATCCAAAAGGATCTTCCATGTGTCTGATTTGCCTCTTTGAAATGAAGTCCAAATATTTCTACCATATTTAGATTTAATAATTCTGTTAAGGAAAGAATTAGATTTTGAATAAAATTCCATTCAAGCTTTGCTCTCAATGGTCCTTACCAAATTGACACTGAATGAAAACCAAGGCCACCATTTCTGGTTGGAAGACAAAGTTCAGCCGAACTGACGTAATGCATTCCTTGTTTACCATTGTTTTTATGCCACAAGAAATTTCTACTAATCTTATCAAGCTCATTAAGAACTCTTATGGGAACCAATGAATGAATAATTAAATATGATGGAAGAGAAAGAAGGGAAGAATTAATTAACATTACTCTTATAGCAAGAGATAAAAATCTGCTTCCCCAAGAATTTAGCTTATCAAGAGAATGCTTGATCAAATTCTAAAAATCTGCAGTAATTTTCCTTCTTAATACAAAATGTAGTCCAAGATAATTTAATTCTTGAACAACTCTGAAACCACTTTGATAAGCAATTTTCCTTTTCTTCCATCTCATCATATTTTTGGAACAAAGAATCATATATTTTCTAAGATTAACCTTGTGACCAGACCAAGAAAAATACTTTAAAAGAATACTCTCAATAAACTTCAAAGAATGGGAATTAGCTTCAGCAAATATCAATATGTTATTTGCATAAAGTAGTGTTGCAATCCAGGATCCCTAATGTGTTATTTTGATGATGAAAAACATTATTGATTCAATCGTTACTTTTCTCACTAAATATTTTAGATATTATTTCTGTTAGTGAGCACTAACATTGCAGGTAAGACATACAGTGCTGAAGGCTACTGGAAGCTCAAAAATGGGTATAATAAGAAGGTCAAGTAAATAAAAGTCTATAATTATATATATATTTTTATTTTTAATTTCTTGAGTCTGGCCACATAAGAGTGTATGCAATTGGGTGACTGTGCACACATACACAGGGGGAGTGATATAAATTTTAAAGGTTAAAATTTTTTGTACTAATCATACTATCCGACTTACAATTATACTGTACGATCAGTATAAAAAGAGTGGGCTTAATGACTAATTAAAAAAATTAGTTTTATGTACTAATCACAAGCTAAAAACCTTAGGTGCCAAATTAATTTAAGTAAGCTTTTAAAATTTGATTTTTGAACTAATCGTACTACACGATTCTAATCGTACTGTATGAATATTTGAAATCTTACTAAAATTAACCCCTATGATGAGTCAATCAAATCATGGTTTAATTAATGATAGCCGATCGTACTGTATAATACGGATCATACCAAATGATTAATAGAGATAAAATTTGGTCATCCCAAAGATCATACCAAATGAGACTTGATTTTTGAACTAATCATACAGTTTGATATTCATATCATACTGGATGACTTACTTGAAATCAACTAACCGTACTGTACGATGAGAGCAATATGGGATGATTAGCAAAGTTAATTTTTAGTCATCCCAGGAATTATACCATATGAATAGAGGAAATCAAACAGATCATACTGGATGATCTCTGAATTGTCTTGTACTATGTGTTCATAAAATTTGAACAGTTCATTTGAATGACTATTTACAATGTACTGGATGGGACTAGTTTTGAACTTACCGTACTATTCAAACTCCAATTATACTGTACGGACAATGACAACTTACTTTAATTTTTTTAGGGTTTCTTGAAGCCCAATACTTAAGTAAGTTTTAAAGATTCTTTTTGAAATGTTAAGAGAATTATATGACTACTAAAGGTACTTTAAGAGAGAAGCTTTTGAGAAATCTAGGGTTTGAGAGGAAGGAGAAGGTGAGGTTGAGTGTGAGGGAGAAGGAGTGTGTGGGGATCACGCAGTTGCTCCGGGCTAGCAATACCCTTGTTCATTTTGTGGCCTTGGTGAGTTTTTGGAAGCTCTTTAGGGAGAGAGGATTCTAGGTCATGTCGTCGAGGTACTCTGCATTCTCTAGGAGGGAGAAAAAGGAGTTGAGGTACTCAGCCTTCCCCAGGAGGGAGAAAAAGGAGCTGAGGTACTCTGCCTTCTCTAGGAGGGAGAAAAAGGAGTTAAGGTACTCTACCTTCTCCAAGAGATAGAAAACTGAGTCAAGGTCTGCTGCCATCACTGGGAGGTTGACATAGCATCTGGCACTCCGCCGCATCAGGTTTGGTGGAAGTGAGTCTGTAAGGGCTTCTCCACATTATTGTGGGAGCAAAAGGAGATTCACTTTGTTTTAGTGCAAATTCTCAAAGTGAAGGACTTCGGGGAGTTGACGTAGGTCAAGGTTGACCAAAGCACTATAAAAATCTCTGGTGTATTTTTTTCTTTTCGCACATTTAAATTTCCTGTATTTTATTTTTGTTATAACTTCTTGGGAAAATTGATGATTATTGCTTAGTTTCATAAATCATCATAAGTTAAATCAATATTTTTGATAAACTCATTCGCTTCTATAATTAATTAAATTTGGTATTTTTAATTTCTAAAAACTTTGCAAAAATATTGTCATTATTATTTTAAGTTAAGGAAATTTTTAAATTACCAATTTAACCCCCCTCTTGGTGAGCCTTGGGCTAGTTACTTAAGGTTTAATAACCTTCATGAACTTTCAAGTAGATTTGAAATAATTTCTACATTTGGAGAGATTTTAATACTTAGATTCAGAGCATTTTGCTGAAAATCTTTAGATAGAAGTTCAGAACAAAGAATGAAAAGAAAAGGAGACAAGCGGCAAACTTGTCTAAATCCACATTCAGCCAAAATCCAATCATAAAGCTTCCCATTAATCAAAACAGTGAATATAGGGAAACAAATACATTGCATTACCCAATATATGAATTTGATTGGAAAATTCATGATAATCATAACATGCTTCAATGTTTTCCAATTCATACTATCATAAGCTTGCTCCATATCAACCTTTAAAGCAATAAAGCCTTTCTTGAAATTAGAGAATCAAAACTTATGAAAAATTTCTTGGCCTAAAAGAAAATGATCAGATATTGATCTATTTGGAACATAAGCAACTTGCTCTTCAAAGTTTAAATTCAGCAACACAAGTTTGAGTCTTTTAGAATCATCTTTGCAACAATCTTATATGTGGTTTAGCAAAGACTAATGGGTCTAAACGTAGATGGATCACAAGCATTATCTATTTTGGGTATGAGAATAACAAGAGTGTCTTTGCAACAAGTAGACATGACACTAGATTGAAAAAAGTAGTTGATAGCATTCCAAACATCTACTTTGATAATTTCCCAATAGAATTTAAAAAATGTAGGAGAAATACCATCTAGGCTAAGAGATTTATTCATACCCATTTGAAAGACAACATTCTTTAGCTCTTCCTTCAAAAAATCTGATTCTAAAGGTTGGTGCTAAGATGAATTAATTTGTCTTCATCATGAAAACTTGGCTAATCATTGAGTGAGCATTTCCTGTGTCACCATTTATTGCTAAAAAATTGAGAAAAAAATATTATAAATACAAGTTGGATCATAAGAAATTGTTCCATCAAACAACTTTGCTTGAACTTTTTTATTGGAATTTCTTCTAGCCAAAGCATATGTGTGGAAAAAATGATAGTTTGAATCACCATGCTCTAACCAATTGGCTTTTGCTCTTTGCTTCCACCAAGTAACCAATCTAGCTTGATTCGAATTCAGCTCTTTGACTTTAATTCTCAATTCAAGAAGTTCTTCATTGGAAAGACTACTTTGAGATTCTTTTATTTGCAAAGAAAGAATTCTTTCATTCAATGATTGATTGAGTAAAGAAAGTTCTCTAAATTTGTTTTTACTCCAAAAGAAAAGAGAATTGAGTGTTCTATCAAGCATTCTTTAAAGAATTTTTGGTGATGAACCATAATCATTCTTATTCCAAGACTTAGAAACTATATGCTAAGTAACTGGATATGAAGTCCATAAGTTTTCAAATCTCATGAATTTATGACTCTTATGAGTCTTGTTGGACAAATTCAGTAGTAAAGGACAATGGTTCGAGCATACACAAGGTAAGTTCTTAGAAATAGTAAAAGGGATTAAAAGAAGAGCTGAAGAGTTTAGCATAATTCTATTAAGCCTTTCCTAAATTCTACTTAAGCCATCTTTGTTATTACACCAATTGTACTGAGGACCTATAAATGAAATATCATGAAGATCATTAAGTGACATAAAATCTTTCATCTCATGAAGTCCTTGAGACATCAAAAATTTTTTCCCTTCCTTCTTCTTAAGCTTTGATAATATACAATTAAAATGTCCACCTATAATACAAGGTTCTTTTATAGAAAGGACACCTTTAATATCTTTCCAAACAAGCCTTCTTACATAAACATCCTTATTGGCATAGACAACGGCAATCTTATAACAAGAAGAATTAGAAAAGATTAGATTTCCTAAAATACATTGTGCAGAAGAAAGAAAGATTGAAAAGGTGGCAACCCTCAACATCCAAAGAGCTAAAATTCGCCTAGGTTTACCTTTGGCAGGAAAATAAAAAAATTGCCATTCACCACCAATAATTTTATTAATGTCACCTCTATCAATAGTTTCAATCTTGGTTTCTAATAAACCAATAAAAAAGACATCATTCTGATTTATTAAATATTTATAATGGAAGCCCATTCGCTTCTTACGAGCTCCTCTATAATTCCAAAATAGAATTAAATACATCATTTAATTATAAGGGATATTTCCCCAACAGTTGATCTCTTTCTAGGGACCTCTTCAATATGTTCTAATTGCCTTAGTTCTTTATTAAGCTTTCCATTATTGCTTGATGATTTAGAATTTAAATAACTAGATGGATGGCAGGAGTTAGAATTGAAAACCTAATAATTTTTCGAAATAGATTCCACGATATTTTTTTTGATCAAGAGAGATATTCAACATCACTCCAAATTTATCACTTCGAACAACTTCTTCATTAGTTGGACCATCCATCGCAATTGTTAGATCCTTAGTTTTTCATGAACCATTATCTGATTGAAACCAACAAATTCTATAGCAAAGACTTCAGTGGAATGAATTTCTGAAACATCATGCACAAAAAAAAATAATAGCAGATTTAACATCAGAAACTTCAGCAGGAGAAACATCATTAACAAATTTCTCTTTAGTAGTAACTTCATTAGCATTAACTTCAGTAGCAAAGATAAAAGAGAAATCTCTATTTGAAACTTCAATAGCCAATTTAAAACCAGATTAATTAGAAAATTCAAAAGAAGAAACTGCATGGTTAATAACATTTGAAGATTTATTAATAGTAGAATCAATATTATTGATGTTAAGATTAGCAGAATGATGATTGATATTAATAAAAAAATATTGGGCCAAACCAGATTTATCAACAAAACTATTATCTTGAAGAACAAAAAATTTGGCACCAACAACATATTTATTTATTTTTTCTGATCATTCTTTTTTTTCTGATCAGTCTTGCACATCCTTCTAACAGAATTGGGCAAATTTTAAGGGTAGGTAACTCTCAGGGAATCTAAGCATTTTTTAGTAGGTTTTTGGAGTATGGTGCATAAATTGAAGGGACGATCGATGTAGAGTGCTCTCATGTAACATAGAGGCTGTTAAAATATAAGAGGTTTTACCTATTTGTACAAAAATATCAAGTGATTGATTCTCACCAATAACATTCATGAAGTCAATTATAAATATTCTTCAATCTTCTTTGATTTCTCTCTCTATTGGTGGGGCACAAAGATGCATGAAGTCAATTATAAATATAAAGCTAATGATGATGATGATGATGATGATGATGATGATGATGATGATGATAAATAGGTAATTTTATTTAATTAATTCTTCTCCACACTATTGTTTAGTGTAATACCATGAGAATGACTCCCAAAATTTTGTTCTTCGCAAGAATCCAGCTACCATAAGAATCTTCATCAATAGGTAATTTAAAAGAATTTAAATTAAATTGATATTTAGAAGAAAGATCAGCTTTTGTTTATTCAATAGAAGAATGAGAGGGGATTTCAGCACTAGCATCATTATTTTTATCTCTATTAGAAGCCTTGTTTAATAGCTTATAAGACAAATGCTTATGGCCTAATTTACTACAATTAAAACAAATATTGGAGATTTTCTCATATTCAACTGTCTGAAAAAACTTCCCATTTAAACCTTTAATCCAAACACCCATACGAAGCTCATTTTCTAGATTGAGTCAAACACACACTCTTGCAAACTCTCTAAAAGTTCATGTAGGTTGTTAAACCTAATAGAACCTTCCCAATGCTAACCAAGAGGGGGTTGAATTTATTATTTGAAAATTATTTCTTGGATTATCGAATACCATTATTAAAAAATTTAATCAATGATTCTCACAATATGTTGTTGATTAAATTTTCACAAAATATTTTTCAACCATAGAAATTTAAAATGCTGAAAAATAAAATATAGTAAAAAATAAAGGAACGGAAGACACTAAATTTTATAGTGGTTCGATCCAACAAGACCTACGTCCACTCTATGGAGACTCCTTCTCCAGGTATTACACTGAACAACAGTGTCTCTCCTTTTGCCCCACAACAAGGCGGAGAAGCCTTTACAAAACATCTCTTCCACCGACCCGATGCGACAGAGAACCGATGCCTTTTACACCTTCTAAGTGATGGTAGCGTACCAACTCATCCTTTTTCATCCTCCTAGTGAAGGTAGAGAACCCAACATCCTTTTTCACCCTTCTAAAAATGGCAGTGAACCAAACATCCTTTTTTACCCTCCTGGTGATGGCAGAGAACTAAATGTCCTTTTTCACCCTCCTGGTGATGACAGAGAACCTGATCTCCTTTGAAAAACTTCTCTCTAGAATCTTCAAGGATGTAGGACAGAGTTTTGAAGGAGCAAAGAAGAGATCCTCACCTTTAGGCAACCTTATGAATCCCCTCATAATTTTTTCTTACAAGATCTCTCACTCTTAACTCCCAAAACACTCTCTCAAACACTCTCCTTTTCCACTCTCAAGAGAAATTCAAAGCAAGATTCTTTGAGAGTTAGTTTTTAGGACCCTTATAAATGAAAGACAAGAAAAACCATCTAAAAAATTGAAAATTATAATTAGAATGTATCCAATCGTATAGTACGATCACTGATCATCTGTACAAATAGCTCAAAAATCCATATACGATCCTGTAGAAACCTGATTTCATACTCTGTTAATTATCCGTGCGAGCTGACATCGTACTGTATGACATTTCAAAACTGAACTCATTTGTCTGGTATGATTGTGTACAAACCTCATTTCATACTCTACTAGTCGTGTGTTATTTCTCTTGGTATGAAGTGGATGACCCCATTTCGTACTGTAAAGCGTCTGTACAAACATATATTGTACCGTACGAACATATATCGTATAGAATGAATTGATCAAAAAATGACAAGTTCATCTGGGAACATCTGGTACATACCCATTTCATACTCTGTGAGTCACTGTACGAATCACGATCATACAGTACGAACAATACAAAAACATTTCAGACATGATTTTCTTAACTTCATTTTGGGAGGAAATAACATTACAGATCGTCAAGTATGATTTAAAACTGAACAATATGATTAGTTTTTTTTTTTTAATTTAAGTTTTTAATCACACCCCTAGTGTGTGTGTGCATGGTTACCCAATTACAATCACACTCTCTCAAACTCAAGAAAAATAGAAAATTTACAGACTTCATTACATGAAACCCTAGTCTAATCTATCTTGAAGTCTTTAGTAGTCTGGAGAATGATTTTCCTAAAATATTAGTAAACACAACCAAACAAAAAAAATTTATCCAATATATGTTAGGAGAAATAGTAATCATAACAATAATATTTTGGTATCATCAAAAAATCACATGATATAAAACTTAATCTTGAAATCTAAGTTACAACAATCTCCCCCTTTTTGATGATGACAAAACAATTATTATTCGAGTTAACACGAAAGGCAATTTTTCTCCTAAGCTCCCCCTCAATGAATGCTCAATTAAAAATAGAGGATTCCAATGAAAATAAAACTAGTAATAAATTAAAAAAAATTTACATACACAATAAAAACACACACAATACACACATGAAACAATCACACAAAAATAATCAAAATAATCATACACACATCAAACAATAAGTAATGACTCCCCCTTTTGACAACAAAACAAAGGGAAGTACCTCTTGAAAAGATAAGTTTCTATTGATAAATCAAATAGATGATGAAGAAGAAGATTTTAAACTATTTGCAAAGACAATATTAACTTCCTAATGCAAAAAGAAAAGCCTCAAATTTTAAATCAAAGAATAATTAAGATAGAAAAAGTTAACCAAGTTCACGGTTTATTCTAAACATATCAAATAAAAATAATTATTGTGAAATTGATGACATAAAGATTCATTAGTTTCTCATTCAATAGTGCAGATTATTATTGATTAAATGGATTTGAATAAGAGATAGAAAGATAAAGGAAAGAACTGAATGAAACTTTTAATTGGTGAAATTAAGCCTCTATTAAATTTTTGGCACACCTTGTGCATCTTTTCAGTTTGTGCTAATTTTATACCTCTTTTCACTTTGGTGAACATTGTGCATCTTTTTAAACTTGTGGCACATTTTGTGCATCTTTTCAAGCCTAGCACGCTTTGTGCATCTTTTTATATCTTTGGTCTTTCCAATATTAACAAATCTTACAACAAAGTCCAATAATTAAGAAAATATACACATTGAAAAAGAAATGAAATAAAAATAAAACATCTATTTCGCAATAATTATAGCAAAATAATATTTGTCTATAAGAATATGAAGATGATCTTCTAATCAACATCCAACCATAATTTAATTTAAAATTTTGAGAAATTAAATTTTATATGTAAATTAATTTGTAGAGCAAAGTATTTTAAAATTTCATTCTAGAGATCAACTACCTTTGATTAGACTATAAAAAATTAAAATAATTCAAGAAGAATAATTTCAATATAAGATAAAACATCATTCCTTTAAGCACATGTAACACAGACAACATACATATAGCAAAGCCTTCATACCAATACATCATACTAAAAAGGAAGTATACAACATAGCAAAGCCATCACATGAGATCAAAAGAAACAACACAACAATAAGTACAATAGAAAAATCACAATTAAAATCCAGAGGGACCCTGGTTTAGAGGTGGCTGAGGGGGAACATCATAAAGTAGCTATTAATCATAGCTACTTGAGTGTTGATAGAATTTAGCTATCCTCTAATCCACCCTATTTCTTCATTATACCTTGTATCTTGCTAGTTTAGGTGATTCTCAATTTGATCAAAACATTGATCAAAATGAGATTCCAGTCTATCAAAATGCTAGACCATTTCTTGATAGAAATGCTGATCATGTCTAGCAGCAGGTGCAGGAGCATGTTCTCCTTCTTTATCAGATTCATCTCCCTCATCTCCTTGGTCTCAGTTAAAATGAAAATGGAAGGAATCATTGATAAAATAGATAAGAAGTTGAGTAGGTGGATAAGAATGAATCAAGTTGTATTTCTTGTGTAGAATATGTTGTGAATCTGGATTCAAGGATTATGATTTTGATGATAGTAAATATTTATATTTCTATTTGAGTGTCTAACCTTTTAGGTTCACAAAATCAATTGCAATTCAAGCTAGCTCAAGATCGAGTCAGCCTGTATGTATTTCAGGTTTAATGTAATTTTTTCACCTTTCTTGAGTCAAGTGTAATGCAATGGATCCCCAAGCTAAGTAACTTTGCACACACACACTCATGGGGAGAGTTTTAGTGAGTTAGAGTTTTTGTTTAAATTTTATTTATATCATCCTGGATGATCCATTGAAAATAAAATCCCTAATTAGGGCAACCATGTTAAGTCAGTCTGATTAAGTAGATCATCCTGGATGATACACCCATCGTACAAGATGATATGCTCAAATTACAAATTCTCAGCCATTAGGCTAAGTTAGGCAAGTTTTTATTTTTAGAACTTTGGTCTAATCATCCCTTTTGATACGTGAATCATCCTGGACAATTCATTACAATCATGTCTAAATTAGTCAGGTGATTAAGGAAAGTAATTAAGATTTGATTAATTTGATCATATCATCTAGGATGATCATAGGATCATCCTGGGTGATCAATTAAAAATCCTGACCATCCAGTGCATTTTACCTGGACGACCCAAACAGTGTGCCGGATGATATTCCCATTTTTGAACTAATAGTATGGGATGATATCAATATCATCCTGGACGATCAAGTCATTTTGAAATCATCAAGCATGGTTAGCCTGTACGACCCGAATAGTGTGCTAGACGATTTTGGGCAATTTTGAACTAATCGTATAGGATGATATATGTATCGTCCTGGATGATCAAGTCATTTTGCTTTGATCATCTAGGCTTTTCTCCTGGACATCTCGAACTATCTTCTGGATGATATTCCTAATTTGAACTAATCATCTAGGATAATCGTAGAATCATCCTGGATGATCTGAACATATTTTGTCTTCTAATCATCTAGAGGAACTAGATCGTCCAGGCCAAAAGGGTCTAATTTACACTGATCATATAGGACGATCTAAGATTCATCCTGAATGATCTTTGATGGCTAGTTGAAATTTAGGGCAATTTTTGAGCCATCCTATTTAAGATCTCTTTCATTCAACTTTTGAGATATTTTGCCCCTGTCCTTTTCTTGTAAGAGCCTTGAGAAGGAGAGAGAGAGAGAGCTTGGGAGAGAGAGAGAGAGATGATCTTATGAGGGGGAGTTTGTGAGGTGTTCACAAAGGTTTCTCCAAGCAAGGATCTGAGTCATCTTCTCTGATCATCGTCTCTTGTCCTTTGGTGTCTTTGAAGGAAGGATCATCTGCAAGAAGATCAGGTACTCTGCCTGCTTCAGGAGGAAGCAAAATGAGGTAAGGTTCTTTTCCTGCTTAAAGAAAAAGCAAAAGGAGTCTAGGTTCTCTGCCTCACCGGGTTGGTGAAAAGGAGTTTTGTAAAGGCTTCTTCGCCTTGATGGGGGAGCAGAAGGAGAGTCGCTTAGTTTTAGTGCAATACCTGGAGGGGAGGCTCCGGGGAGTGGACAAAGGTCAAGTTGACCGAACCACTATAAAATCTGGTGTGTTCTTTTTAATTATTTTCTACACTTTACTTTTCTGTTGATGATCGTATGATTGTAGTTATTATTTTATTTTGTTAAACATCTGTACATCATAGAGAAATTATAATTATTTTAAATATTCGAATAGGTTTTTAAAATCATTTTTGCTTAAGAATTTTTAAAATTACTAATTCACCCCCCTCTTGGTTAGCCTCGGGCTTATTTATAAGGGCTTAACATCCCTAACGAACTTTTAAGTGGTATTAGAGAAGGATTTATAAATTCAAGTTTTGAAAAACTATTGAATTGGAGCCATGACTAACTTTGGTTATAGAAACACTGCAGAAAGATATTCTATTACTAGATAACCCTTGTTTGATAACATATGTTTTGATTTTTGGAAAACTCGTATGTCCACATTTTTATAATCTATATATTATCACATGTGAATGCTTGTTAAAGATGATTATGAAGAACCTTTTAGAGTTGTTAATGGTATTAAAATTGAACTTCCTTTTGCCGAATGGACCTTTGATGATTATTATTTAGCACAACTGATTGCAAAATGCTTGAACTATTTTTTTGTGCTTTAAAATTTGAAAATTACATGCGTGTGTCAACCTGTACAACTGGTAAAGAAATCTGGGATAGATTATGCATTACTTATGAAGGCACATCTGAAGTTAAATAGTTTAGGTTGAACATCCTGCTTCATGACTTTGAACTCTTTCGCATGAAAGTTAGTGAGTTCATATCTAAAATATATACTAGGTTCACTCAAATTGTCACCTCCCTACATACCTTAGGAAGAGAGCTCACTAATTATGAGAAAGTTAACAAGATTTTGAGATGTTTGCCTTCTTCCTATGATGCTAAGATAACTGCAATCACTGAATCTAAGGATTTGAATGCTTATTCTATTGATAACTTACTTGGATCACTCATTGCTTATGTGCAAGGAGTGAACAAAAGATAGCTTGATGTAGGTGAGAAAATGAAAGAGAAAATTATGGCGCTGAAGGCCAATGATAAGGAGACTGATTCTTCTAGGTCTGAAAGCGATGATGTTGTCGTAATCACTAGGTAATTCAAAAGCTTTCTAAGGAAGAAACATAAGAACTATCAGAAATGGAATAAAGGTAAGTCTAGCAAAAATTTTAAAGGTTCTTCTGATACAGTTTGTTTTGAATGCAGGAAGCCAGGACATATAAAAGCTGATTGTCCTACACTTAAGGCTCACCCAAGTAAGGAGAAGGGTGAGGAGAAACCCAAGTTTAGGAAGGACATGAAGAAGATTCAAAAGGTATTCAGGGTGGATTCTACATCTGACTTCTCTGAGATTGAAGCTGAAGAGGAGACTACAAACTTGTGTTTGATGGCGGATGATCATCCTGGTCAGTCTTAACATGAAGAGGTATGTGATCTAACCTACGATCAATTATTTAATATTTTTGAGAAAATTCATTCATCATATAGGAAACTTAAAAAAACTCAGGCTAGTCTTAAATTGGAATTCTTGAACCTGCAAAAAGAGCATGAAGTGTTGCATAAGGATCATTCTACACTTGATAGCAATCATATGTCATTACTTGATGAATTTGATGAGTTAAATAAAAAGCATTATGAATTGATTATTGATCATGATTCATTAAAAGCATCGCATATTGATTTAGAAAGAGCTTTTAAAGAACTAGACACCACGACATATGATTTAGATAGTAGTGAGCAAACATTGAAATTTGAAATTATAAGTCTTAAAAAAGAAAATGATTTTCTAAGTGTAAAAATTAGTGCATATGAGAATAACAAAATATCTCCTACATTTGCACAATTTGACAAACCTCTGTCACTTAAAGAATCTCATTCAAAATCATCAAAGCATGATTGATCCAAACCTAGGAAGAGGCACTACCACCCATGTAGATTAGTTAACCCTTTTCCTTGCATTGGATATTTCTCTTATGTCATGTTAGAACATATCTCCCACACCTACATTATTCACCATAGTACATGTTGTGTGTGGAGGCCCAAATTGCATGATTCACAACATAGCATACATGCATTATATTCTTCTTTCCATAAGAAGGAACCCAAACTTGTTTGGATTCCTAAATCTGACATTTGATGAATTTGCAGGGGTGCTCTCATACAAGACCTCGTGAGAGCATGTGGTACCTGAACAGCAGACGCTCAAGGCATATGACTGGAGATGCAAATTAATTCATTTCACTGGAGGCCAGGGGTGGAGGCAAGATCACTCTTGGAGATAATACCACCAGGAAAGTGGTGGGCGCAGGTATAATCAAAAACTCCAAGAACCTTTTGATTGAAAATGTTTTGCTTATAGATGGACTGAAATACAACCTGCTCAACATCAGTCAACTTTGTGACAAAGGGTTCAGCATCAAGTTCCTAGCAAATATTTGCATTATAAGATTAAATAATAACATTGTTTTATAGGGCAAGAGGACCAACAACATCTAAATGCTTGATTTAAATAATATTGAATGTGCTGCTTTATTTTACTTAAAAACTGCTGCTGCTGAGACTTGGCTGTGGCACATGAGGTTATGTCATGCCAGTATGAAAACCCTTAGAAGAGTCACCCAAAAGGACCTAGTTAGAGGTGTCCCCAAGCTTAAGTTTACTAAGGATCACCTGTGTGATGCTTGTCAGCAAGGGAAACAAGTCCATTCCTCTTTCCACTCAATTAAGGACATCAGCATGTCTAGACATTTAGAAGTCCTTCACATGGATTTTTTTGTATCCATTAGCACTACCAGCTTAGGAGGAAAAGTCTATGGATTTGTGATTATTGATGACTACTCAAGGTTCACTTAGATTATATTTCTGTCACACAAAACTGAGTCATTTGATAAATTTAAAACCTTCTCCACTTGGATTCAGAAGAAGTTAGGTTATGAGATCTTGACCATTCATAGTGATCATGGTGGAGAGTTTGAAAATATTAGATTTGGAACTTTCTATGAGGAGCAAGGGATTAGCCATAACTTTTCAGCTCCTAGGATCCCTCAACAGAACGGGGTAGTTGAAAGAAGGAATAGGACCTTAGTGGAAGCAGGTAGAGCCATGCTTGCTGAGTATTCACTTCCAAAATACTTTTGGGCAGAAGCGATGAACACAACCTATTATGTGTTAAATAGGGTGAATGTTAGATCCAATCTGAATAAGACAACCTATGAGGTCATTAAGGGTAAAACTCCAAACCTGTCCCACCTCCATGTCTTTGGCTATAAGGTTTTCATTCTGAGCAATGGGAAATCATCCTTAGGAAAATTTGACCCAAAATCTGATGAAAGAGTGTTCTTAGGATATTCAAGTGTGGGAAAATCCTTTAGGGTCTTTAAAAAGAGAACATTGGTGGTGAAAGAGACTACTCATGTGGTATTTGATGAATCTAATCCTAAGGAGTCTAGAGTTGAGGAAGAAGAGGAGGTAGGAGAGATTACCCAAGGAGTAAAAAATGCAAATTTGGAGAAAATGGTAGATCCTCAAAACTCATTTCCTAGAGATTGGAGATATTCTTTGAGTCATCCTAAAGAACTGATCTTAAGAGACCCTTCTGAAGGTGTTAGAACTAGGCATGGACTTAGGAAGGAAGTAAACCATTCTGCCTTTATCTCAATGATTGAACCCACCAATATCAATCAAGCACTTTCTGATGAATTTTGGATCTTAGCTATGCAAGAAGAACTTAACCAATTTATGAGGAATGATGTTTGTGAGTTAATAGAAGGACCTAAGAATCAAAGTGTTGTGGAACCAAATAGGTCTTTAAGAATAAAATGAATGATTCTGGTGTGGTGGTTAGGAATAAGGCAAGATTGGTGGCTAATGGGTACAACCAAATAGAATGGATTAATTTTGAGAAAACCTTTGTCGCTGTAGCTAGATTGGAAGCCATTAGAGTGCTACTAACCTTTGCTTGTTATAAGGGATTTAAGCTTTTTCAAATGGATGTCAAGAGTGCCTTTTTAAATGGGGCAATAAAAGAAGATGTCTTTGTAGAGTACCCCCAGGTTTTGAGAGTTTCCAATATCCAAATCATATTTACAAATTAAAAAAGGCCTTATATGGGTTGAAACAGGAACCCAGAGCTTGGTATGAGAGGCTTAGCACATTCCTACTAGAAAGAGAGTTTATTAAGGGGAGCATAGACACAATCCTTTTTCTGAGGAAAGTAGGAGAGAATTTACTCATTATCCAGATCTATGTGATGATATACTTTTTGGATCTTCTGATCAAAAGTTATGTGATGATTTTTCTAAAATAATGAGTAAGGAGTTTGAGATGGGTATGATGGGAGAATTGTCCTACTTCTTAGGGTTTAGCATAAGGCAAATGGATAATGAAACTTTTATCAATCAATCAAAATATATTGAGGACATCTTGAAGAAATATGAAATGGATAAAGCCAAGCCAATAAACACTCCCATGAGCTCCACTATCCAGTTAGATAAGAATTTAAGTGGATAATCTGTTGATCAAAAGAAGTTCAGGGGAATAATTGGATCACTTCTTTACTTGACTGCTAGCCGACCTGATATAACGTTTAGTGTTTATCTCTGTACTAGATTTTAAGTTGATCCTAAGGAATCTCACCTGATTGTAGTTATAAGAATCCTTAGATATCTCTTAGGGACCCTAAACTTAGGAATCTAGTATCCTAGGCACAACACTTCTTTTAAGATTATTGGATATTCTGATTCTGATTTTATATGGTGTAGGGTGTGTTGCAATCCAGGATCCCGGGCACTTGATTTTGATGATGATAAATAATAATTACTGAATTAATATGTTATTCTATTTAAATTATAAATGTTTATTCTTGTCTGTGAGCACTAATATTTCAGGTAAGATACAAACAATTCAAGATTACTGGAGACTCAGGACTGGGTAGAATGATGTACAAAATCTTGTATTTTTATTTTCATTTATTTTTCTTTTCTTGAGTCTGCCACAAAAGCATGTATGTAAAAGGAGTGACCATGCACACACACAGGGTGAATTTTTTTTAAAGAAGGAAATTTAAAAAACAAAACATATCGTACTGTACAACTTTAAATCATGCTGTACGATAGGTCATTAATACTCAGGCTAACGTCTAAATTCTGTATGATTAGTATTATAAACTAATCATACTATTTGATTATTATCATACTGTATGATTAGTTTCTTTTCATAAATCATAGCCGCCAGAATAACTTTAGTAAGATTTAATTTTGATTTTTTGAACTAATCATATTGTACGATTAAAATTGTACTGTACGATTATTTAAAATCTTGCCAAAATTAACTCCCATAATCAGGTAATTAAATCTTGGTTTCATAATTGCATTTGATCATACTGTACGATGTCAATCATACTGTATGATGAACAAAGACAATTTTGGATCGTCCCATCGATTGTACTAGATGAAACCATGATTTGTTGAACTAATCGTCCCAGACAATATTATATCGTACTGGACGATGGACTAAAATGAACTAATCGTACTGTATAAATGGTACAGTACGGGATGATGGAAAGAGATGAATTTCATTCATCCCATAGATCATCCCATACGAACAATTGAAAATAAACTGATCGTCCAGTACGATCTCTAGATCATACTGTATGATGTTTGTAAAATTTGTGAACTGTTCGTCTGCATTCGTACTGAACGAATCTATTTTTGAACTGATCATACTGTACGATATTATATCATATTGTATGAACATAAATATCAAATTGGAATTTTTAGGGTTTTCTGGAGCCTGATTTAAAAAGAACTTTTTAATTTTCAATGAGTTATTGTTGAGGTCATGTTAGACAGAAGAAGGAACTCTTAAGGGGGAGCTTTTGGAGAGATCCAAGGTTTTTGAGAGGAAGGAGAAGGTGAGCTTGAGCGTGAGGGAGAAGGAGTGTGAGGGGATCACACAATTGCTCCGAGCTAGCTACATGCTTGCTTTAAGCTAGCTTCTTGCTTGCTCCTCCTGTGACTTTGGTGAGTCTCTAGAAGGCTCTCTAGGAAGAGAGGTTTCAAGGTCGACATCCTCAAAGGTACTCTGCCATCTCCAGGAGGGAGAAAAAGGAGAAGGTCCGCTGCCATCATCGGGAGGGTGACATAACATTTGGTACTCCGCCACACCGGGGAAGGTGAAAGTGAGTCTTGTAAAGGCTTCTCCTTCTTGTTGTGGGAGCAAAAGGAGAGTCAACTTTTATTTGTGCAACTCCCGGAGTTGAGGACTTCGGGGAGTGGACGTAGGTCAAGTAACCGAACCACTTTAAAAATCCCTGGTGTGCTTTTTCCCTTTTTATCGCACTTTACTTTTCACGCATTTATTTATTATTTTAAATTGCTTGGTGAAAAATCTGATTTTGATCTCGTATTATTAAATTTGCAATTATGTCACCAATATCGTAGTTGTGAATGAATTACTAGCTTCCGCATTCTACTTGTTAAGTTATTATTTTAAAAATACAAAAAAAATTAGAACTCTTATTTAGGTTTAAATTTTTAAAATACCAATTCACCCCCCTCTTGGCGCATCTCGTACTTTCAAGTGGTATCAGAGAGGGGTTTCAAAATAGTATTTTAGAAAACCTAGAAGCATATGATCCAAGGCATATTTTGGTAACCGTAACACTACGGAGGGTTATTCTATAACTCGTCCACCTTTATTTGATAATATACTGTTTGATTTCTGGAAAATACATATGTCTACATTTTTATAGTCTTTAGACTATCGCATATGGATGTTGGTTCAAGAAGGTTACACTGCACCATTTTGTATGTTGAACGGAGTTAAAACTGAATTATCTTTTAATGAATGGAGCATTGAGGATAGATAATTTACATAATTAAATGCTAAATGCCTAAATTATTTCTTTTACGCATTAAAATTAGAAGATTATATGCGAGTGTCTACTTGTAGTACTGGTAAGCAAATTTGGGATAAACTATGTATCACATACGAAGGAATTAGTGAAGTCAAACAATCTAGGCTAAACATACTACTGGATGATTACGAACTATTCCGTATGAGACCTAGTGAAACTAAATCTAAAATGTATACTAGATTCACCCATATTATGACATCTTTGCATGCTTTAGGGAGAGAGTTGTCTAACTCTAAAAAAGTGAATAAAATACTGTGATGTTTGCCTAGCTCGTATGATGCAAAAATTACTGCAATAACTAAGTCCAAAGATCTAAACATTTATTTAATTGATAATTTGTTTGGGTCACTCATTGCCTTCGAGCAAGGAGTGAGTCAATGATAAAGTGATGCAGGTTAAAAGAAGAAGGAGCAAACGGTGGCTCTAAAAATAAACAATTCTGATAGTGACAGTTCTGTAGTGGAGGAAGATGATGACATAGCCTTGATGACTCGTCAGTTCAAGAATTTTTTGAAAAGAAAGCAACGGTGTCATCAAAGCAATTGGAACAAAGGTAAAAGCTCAAAGCAATTGCAGATGATCCTTTCTAAAGTTGCATTGGACACAATTTGCTTTGAGTGCAGGAAACCAGGTCATTTCCAAGCTGATTGTCCCAACGTTAAGACTCATCAAACCAAGGAGAAGGGCGAGGAAAGGTCAAAGTTTAAGAAGGGCAAATTTAAGACACAAAAATCATTTTGGGCCGACTCTGCTTCAGAATCATCAGAAGAAGAAGCAGAGGAGGAGGTAACCAATTTATGTCTTATGACTAATGATAACCTTGATCAATCACATCAAGATGAGGTATGTCAACTTTCTTATAATGAACTGCTAATTATTTCTAAAAAAATTCATGACTCGTATAGAAAGTTAAAGAAAATGCATGCTAGTCTTAACACTGAGTTTAGTACTTTACAAAAAGAGCATGCTAGTGTAGTTAAAGATTTCTCTGACTTAGATAGAGCTCACATGTCCCTGCTTGATGAATATGATGCATTAAACAAGAAGCATATTGAATTAACTACTGCACACGATACCTTGAAATCATCACTTGTTGGACTAGAGAATACATTTAAGGAACTAGAACAACTTGCATGTGAACTGGATAGAAGTGAGCATACACTGAAATTCAAAATTACAAAATAAAAAAAAATGAATTTCTAAAAGAAAAACTTCATGCATATGAGAACAATAAAACACCTCCCATATTTGTTGAGTTTTATAAACCTTCACCATGTGAACCATCTCATTCAAAACCATCACAGCATGCATCATCCAGACCTAGGAATAGGCACTATCACCCCCATAGATTAGTGAACCCATTTCCTGGTGTTAGGTGTTATTCTTGTGGCATGCTAGGTCACATAGCCCGCACGTGCACAATTCACTATAGGACACATCTAGTGTGAAGACCTAAGCTGTATTCATTACAGCATAACGTGCATATATTTCATTCATATAAGCATAAGGTGGAACTCAAACTCACTTGGGTTCCCAAAAATAAACTGTGATTGAGATTATAGGGATGCTCTCACAAAAGACCGAGTGAGAGCATGTGGTACTTAGACAGTGGCTGCTCGAGACACATGAATGGAGACAAGAAGCAGTTCGTGACACTAGAGACCAAGTCAGGAGGCAAGGTGACTTTGGGAGACAACACCACCAGGAAAGTGGTGGGCTCAGGTATCATTGGAAATTCTAAGAATTTGGTAATTGAAAATATACTTTTAGTTGATGGTTTAAAGCATAATATTTTAAGTATTAGTCAACTATGTGATAAGGGTTTTGAGATAAAGTTTCTTTCTAATAAATGTATGATTAGCCTAAATAATTCACTTGTGTTAGAAGGAAAATGCATAAATAATGTCTATATGTTAGACTTAAACAACATTGAAAACTCAAACTCTTTATGTTTGAAAATAATAGCTGATGACTCTTGGCTATGGCATAGGAGTCTATGCCATGCTAGCATGAAAACACTTATGAACATCACTCAGAAAGGCCTAATTAGAGGCATACCTAAGTTAGACTTTACGAAGGACCATCTATGTGATGCTTGCCAGTTAGGAAAATAAGTAAAATCATCTTTTCATTTAATCAAGGATATCAACACCACTAGGCCACTAGAAACTCTCCACATGGACCTATTCAGACCTGTTAGTATAGCTAGCCTAGGAGGGAAATTATATGGATTTGTAATAGTAGATGACTACGCCAGGTTTACCTGGGTAAAATTTTTAGCCTATAAGAGTGAGTCATTTGAAGAGCTTAGAATTTTCTCCACTTGGATTCAAAGGAAATTAGGATGTGTAATTTCAATAATTTATAATGATTACATTGGAGAATTTGAGAATGATAAGTTTGAATTATTTTGTCAAGAGATAGGAATAGAATATAATTTCTCCACCTCTAGAACTCCTCAGTAAAATGGAATAGCGAAAAGAAAAAATAGAAATTTAGTTGAAGCTGCTAGGGTAATGTTGGCTGAATACACTCTAACTAGATACTTTTAGGCAGAAGCAGTGAATACTACTTGTTATATTCTAAATAGGATAAATGTTAGATCCAAACTTAATAAGACACCCTATGAATTGCTTAAGGGTAGGACACTCAATCTTTCTCACTTAAATATTTTTGGTTGCAAATGCTTTATCTTAATCAATGGTAAGTCACCCTTAGGAAAGTTCGATCCTAAATTTGATGAAGGGGTTTTCTTTGGCTACTCATCTGTAGGTAAAGCCTATAGAATCTTTAATAAGAGGACCCTTGTAGTAGAAGAATCTACCCATGTGGTATTTGATGAATCCAATAAGATCTCTGAACCTAATCATGAAGAAGAAGAAGTTGAGATTATTCAGGGAGTAGAAACCATTGCAATAGAGACTCGAGCAGAACCTCAAGAGCAATTGCCTAGAGATTGGAAATTTTCTTCTAGTCATCCTAGAGAACTGATCCTAGGAGACCCATTAGAAGGTGTGAAAACTAGGCATGGACTTAGGAAAGAAGTCAGTCATTCTGCATTTATTTCCATGATTGAACCCTTGAACATAGATCAAGCCTTAGAGATGAATTCTGGATCCTAGCAATGCAAGATGAGCTAAACCAGTTTGTTAGGAATAATGTGTGGGAATTAGTCAAGAGACCTAAAGAATAAAGTGTGGTTGGAACTAAGTGGGTCTTTAAAAATAAGATGAATGACTCAGGAATAGTAGTGAGAAATAAGGCTAGATTAGTTGCAAAGGGGTACAACCAAATTGAAAGAATAGATTTTGAAGAAACCTTTGCTCCAGTAGCCAGACTAGAAGCCATCAGGGCACTCTTAGCCTTTGCTTACTTTAGGGGTTTCAAACTATATCAAATGGATCTTAAGAGTGCTTTTCTAAATGGGGTAATCAAAGAAGATGTTTATATGGAGCAACCCCCAGGGTTTGAAAACTCATAATTTCCAAACCATGTGTTTAATATGAAAAAGACACTATATGGGTTAAAGTAAGAACCTAGAGCCTGATATGAAAGACTTAGTACATTTCTACTAGATAGAGGCTTTGTTAAGGGTAGTGTGGACACCACCCTCTTCTTAAAAAGGGTAGGAGATGAGATACTCATTGTTCAGATTTATGTAGATGACATTTTATTTGGATCTTAAGAGAAAACCTTATGTGATGAATTCTCAAAGACAATGAGTGACGAGTTCGAAATAAGTATGATGGGAGAACTTAATTATTTTCTTGGATTTAGTGTAAAATAGATGGAAGGTGGAACATTCCTTAGCCAATCTAAGTACATCAATGGTATTATGAAAAAGTATGAAATGGATAATGCTAAGGCTATGAATACTCCCATGAGTTCTAACATTCATTTGGATAAAGATCCTAATGGAAAGTCTATAGACCAGAAGAAGTATAGGGGAATAATTGGGTCACTTCTCTACTTAACTGCCAGTAGACCAGATATAATATTTAGTGTGTCTCTGTGCTCATTTTTAAGCTGACCTAAAAGAATCTCATATGACTGCTGTCAAAAGAATTCTTAGATATCTACTAGGCACCCCAAACTTAAGAATTTGGTATCCTAGACACAACAATACTTTTAAAATCTTAGGATACTAATATTCAGACTTTGCAGGATGTAGGGTAGATAGAAAAAGCACCTCGTGTATCTGTCAATTCATTGGGTAATCCTTAGTTTCATGGTCTAATAGAAAATAAAATTTGGTAGCCCTCTCAACAGCTTAAGTAGAATATATAGTAGTAGAAAGCTGTGTTGCTCAAGTTCTATGGTTAAAACAATAGCTTTTAGATCTTGGACTACCCTATTGCAAATCTGGTTTTGATGATGAAAATTATGTTTCTATTGTGTTTTGCTTGGCTAACCCGTTTCAGGCATAAAAGATCACGAGCAACTCAAGCTAACTCAAGATCAGGTACAAGTGTGTCTAAGTGTACTATTTTCCTTTTCTTGAGTCAATTGTAATATAACTGATCCCCTAGCTAAGTAACCTTGCACACACACACTAAGGGGAAGAGCTTGAGTGAATTAGAGTTTTTGTTCAAGTTTTTGTTTAGATCGTCCTGGACAATAGTCACATCATCCTGGACGATCAAGTAAAAATAGAAACCCTAATTAGGGCGACCAAGTTAAGTGCGTCTGATTAAGCATATTATCCTGGATGATCATTGAATCGTACGAGTCAATATGCTCAAATTAGAAATTCTCAGCCGCCAGATCAAGTTAGGCAAGTTTTTATTTTAAGATATTTGGTCTGATCGTCCCGGACGATACGTGTATCGTCCTGGATGATCTAGTACAATCATGCCTAAATTAGTCTGGTGATTAAGAAAAGTAATTAATACTTGATTGATACAATCATATCATCTTGGATTATCGCAGGATCGTCCTGGACGATCATGATCATTTAGTGTGTTTCACCTGTACGTCCAGAGCGGTGCTCAGGATGATTTGGGCATATTTTGAACTAATCGTACAGGACGATATCCTTATCATCCTGGATGATCAAGTCTTTTTTGGGTCGTCCAGTACAGGTTTCTCTGGATGACTAGAGCGGTCTTTTGGATGAAATTTCTCAATTTACACTAATCATCCCGGACGATCGTAGAATTGTACGGGACAATCAGAATAACTTTTTCCACTGATCGTCCAGAAGAGCCAGATCGTACAGGCTGAAACAGGAGATTTTGAACTGAGTGTATAGAACGATCTATCTATCATCCTGGATGATCTTGTCTGACCAGTTGAGATTTAGGGCAAATTTTAAGCCCTCCTATAAAAGATCTTTTTCTTTCAACAAGAAAAATCTTTTGCCACTTTTCACTCCAGAGAAACCCTAGAGAGAGAGTTTCAGAGAGAGAGAGAGAGAGAAGATCTTATGAGGGGGAGTTCATGAGGGGCTCACGAAGGTTGCTCCAAGCAAGAATCAGAGTCATCTTCCCCGCTCGTCATCTTTCATCGTGTTGGTGTTCTTTGTGAGAGGATCATTCACAAGAAGATCCGGGGTTCTCTGCCTGCTTCAGGAGGAAGCGAAAGGAGTTCGAGGTTCTCTGCCTACTTCAGGAGGAAGAAAAAGGAGGTTGGGTTCTCTACCTCACTGTGTCGGTGGAAAGGAGGTTTTTGTACAGGCTTCTCCGCCTTGCTGTGGGAGCAAAATGGGAAACACTTTGAGTTAGTGTAATACCCAGAGGGGAGGCTCTGGGGAGTGGATGTAGGTCAAGTTGACCGAACCACTATAAAATTCTGGTGTGTTCTTTCTGATTACTTTCTGCACTTTAGTTTTTCTGTGATTATCTGCTTGGGTGAAATTTATGTTTAATCTTTTCGTTTGAGTATTTACTTATTTCCGCTGCATATCATAGAAAAGATTTTTTTGCTGTTGCTCTCGAATTTTTAAATAACCAATTCACCCCCCTCTTGGTTAGCCTCGGGACTAGTTCATCAGGGCTTAACATCCCTATTGAACTTTCAAGTGGTATCAGAGCGGGATTCAAAATTTAAATTTAAAAACTTTTGAATTTGATCCATGGCTAACTTTGGTAATCGTAATACTGCTGAAGGTTATTCAATTACACGACCGCCATTATTTGATAACATACCTTTTGATTTTTGGAAAACTCGCATGTCCACTTTTCTTCAATCAATTGATTATCGCCTGTGGATGCTAGTTAAGGATGGATACGAACCACCTTTTAGGATGTTTAACAATATTAAAACTAAACTGCCCTTTACTGATTGGACTTTTGATGATTGTGACTTAGCACAATTGTGTTGCAAATCTGGTTTTGATGATGACAAACATGTTTCCAGTGTGTTTTTCTTGGCTAATCAGTTTCAGGCACAAAAGACCGCAAGCTACTCAAGCCAACTCAAGATCGGGTCCAAGTGTGTCAAATGTATGATTTTTCCTTTTATTGAGTCAATTGTAATGTAACTGATTCCCTAGCTAAGTAACCTTGCACACACACACTCAGGGAGAGAGATTGAGTGAATTAGAGTTTCTGTTGCAATTTTGTTCAGATCGTCCTGGACGATATCTACATCGTCCTGGACGATCCAGTTAAAACAGAAACCCTAATTAGGGCGACTAAGTTAAGAGGGTCTGATTAAGCAGATCGTCCTGGACGATCTATGGATCGTACGGGACGATATGCTCAAATCAGAAATTTCCAGCCGCCAGATTAAGTTAGGCAAGTTTTATTTTAAGTATTTTGGTCTGATCGTCCCGGACGATACGTGTATCGTCCTGGACGATGCACTACAATCATGCCTAAATTAGTCTGGTAATTAAGGAAAGCAATTAATGTTTAATTGATACGATCACATCGTCCTGGACGATCGCAGGATCGTCCCGGACGATCTTGATCGTCTTGTGCATTTCAGCTGTACGTCCAGAACTATGTACAGGATGATTTGGGGCCTTTTTGAACTAATCGTACCGGACGATTACCCTATCGTCCGGGACAATCAAGTCATTTTTTGGTCGTCCAGCGCAGTTTTCTCTGGACGACCCGAACTGTCTTCTGGACGATTTCCTTCAATTTGAACTAATCGTCCCGGACGATCGCAGGATCGTACGGGACGATATGAACAACTTTTTCTACTGATCGTCCAGAAGAGCCAGATCGTCCAGGCTGAAACAGCTGAATTTGAACTGATCGTACAGGACGATCTACCGATCGTCCTGGACGATATTGGCCGACAAGTTGAGATTTAGGGCAAATTTTAAGCCCTCCTTTAAAAGAACTTTTTCCTAGATTTGGAAAAATCTTTTTGCTGCCTTCCTTCCCTGAGAAATCCTAGAGAGAGAGAGAGTTGGGAGAGAGAGAAGAGATCTTGTGAGGGGGAGTTAGTGAGGGATTCACTAAGGTTGCTCCAAGCACGGATCAGAGTCGTCTTCTCCGCTCGTCGTCTGTCGTCTAGTCGGTGTTCTTCGTGGGAGGATCGTTCGCAAGAAGATCCGGGTTCTCTGCCCGCTTCAGGAGGAAGCGAAAGGAGTTCGTGGGTTCTCTGCCCGCTTCAGGTGAAAGCAAAAGGAGTTCGAAGGTTCTCTGCCTGCTTCAGGAGGAAGCGAAAGGAGGTCGGGTTCTCTGCCTCACCGTGTGGTGAAAAGGAGGTGTTTTGTACAGGCTTCTCCGCCTTGCTGTGGGAGCAAAAGGAGAGTCACTTTCGTTTAGTGCAATACCCGGAGGGGAGGCTCCGGGGAGTGGACGTAGGTCAAGTTGACCGAACCACTATAAAATCTGGTTTGCTTTTCTGATTCAGTTTTGCATTTTACTTTTCAATATAAACTGCTTGGGTGATTATCGTTGGTTGATCTTTTCGTTATTGTTTACTTGTTTCCGCTGCTAAGTATCGAAAAGATTTTTGTTGTTATCATGAAATTTTTAAATAACCAATTCACCCCCCCTCTTGGTTAGCCTCGGGACTAGTTCAGTAGGGCTTAACATCCCTTTCGAACTTTCAAGTGGTATCAGAGCGGGATTCAAAATTTCTGTTTAAAAACTTTTGAATTTGATCCATGGCTAACTGTAACAATCGTAATACTGCTGAAGGTTATTCTATAACTAGACCACCGTTGTTTGATAACATTCCATTTGATTTTTGGAAAACACGCATGTCTACTTTTCTTCAGTCTATTGATTACCGCATGTGGATGTTAGTTAAGGATGGCTATGAAGCTCCACATAGAATTGTTAATGGTGTTAAAACTGAACTGCCATTTGCTGATTGGACTTTTGATGATCGTGATTTAGCACAGTTAAATGCCAAATGTTTGAACTGTTTCTTTTGTGCTTTAAAATCTGAGGACTATATGCGTGTTTCTACTTGTACAACGGGAAAAGAGATTTGGGATAGATTATGTATAACATATGAAGGTACAACTGAAGTCAAACAATCTAGGTTAAACATTTTGTTACATGATTACGAACTTTTTCGCATGAAACCTAGTGAGACTATTTCAGAAATGTACACAAGGTTCACTCAGATTGTTACCTCTTTGCATGCCTTAGGTAGAGAACTTACCAACTATGAAAGAGTGAACAAGATTCTTAGATGTTTGCCTGCTTCTTATGATGCTAAGATTACTGCTATTACTGAATCCAAAGATTTAAATACTTACTCTATTGACAGCTTACTTGGATCACTCATTGCTTACGAGCAAGGGGTGAACCAAAGGCAACTTGATGCAGGTGAACGCAAGAAAGAGAAGACTGTGGCACTAAAGGCCAAAGATTCAGATGCTAGCACTTCCGGGTCTGATAGCGATGATGTTGCCTTGATCACAAGGCAGTTTAAGAGCTTTCTAAGGAAGAAACAGAAGAACCATCAGAAGTGGAACAAGGGTAAGTTCAATAAAAACTTTAAGGGTTCATCTGAATCGGTTTGTTTTGAATGCAGGAAGCCCGGACACATTAAGGCTGATTGTCCAACACTTAAAGCTCACTCAAGCAAGGAGAAGGGTGAGGAGAAACCAAAGTATAGAAAGGACAAGAAGCGGATTCAGAAGGCGTTCTGGGCAGACTCTGCATCCGACTCTTCTGAGACTGAAGCTGAAGAGGAGGAAACAAACTTGTGTTTGATGGCTGATGATCACCCTGGTCAGTCCGACCAGGAAGAGGTATGTGAGCTTACTTACGATCAGTTATTTGAAGTTTCTGAAAAGATTCATACATCGTATAGGAAGCTTAAGAAAACTCATGCTAGTTTGAAACTAGATTATCTGACTTTGCAAAAAGAGCATGAAGTGTTGATTAAGGATCATTCCACCATTGATAGCAATCACATGTCTTTACTAGATGAGTTTGATGAACTGAATAAAAAGCATTCTGATTTAATTGTTGAGCATAACTTGTTAAAAACAGCGCATGTTGAATTAGAACTTGCTTTTAAGAAAGTGAATGATTTGGCATCTGAGTTAGAAAGTACTGATAGTGCAAAAACGTTTGAAATTGGAAGTTTAAACAAACACATTGAGTTTTTGAAAGTGAAAATCAGTTCTTTTGAAAATAACAAAACACCGCCTACTTTTGAACAATTTTATGCACCGCCACCTTTTAAAAATTCGGTTGCAAGTTCTTCAAAGCATGTTTCATACACTACTAGGAAGAGGCACTATCACTCACGACGTTTAGTTAATCCTTTTCCTGGTGTTAGATGTTTTTCATGTGGCATGTTAGGACACATATCACACACTTGTACTGTTCACCGTAGTACACATTGGGTGTGGAGACCCAAACTGCCTGTTGCACAGCACAGCACACATGCATCGCATTCTTCTTTTCATAAGAAGGAACCCAAACCTGTTTGGGTTCCTAAGACTGACATTTGATGATTTTGTAGGTGTGCTCTCACACAAGACCTCGTGAGAGCATGTGGTACCTGGACAGCGGATGTTCTAGACATATGACTGGAGATGCAAATCAGTTCATTTCGCTGGAGGCCAGAGCTGGAGGCAAGGTTACACTTGGAGATAACACCACCAGGAAGGTGGTAGGCACAGGTATAATTGGTGATTCAAAGAACTTTATGATTGATAATGTTTTGCTTGTAGATGGACTGAAACATAACCTGCTGAGCATCAGTCAACTCTGCGACAAGGGATACAGCATCAAATTCCTGCCCACTGGCTGCATTTTAAGCTTAAATGATGAAGTTGTTTTGCAGGGGCAAAGGATCAACAACGTCTACAAGCTGGATGTAAGTAGCATTAAATCTGATAATTCAATTTGCTTAAAAACTGCTGCTGATGAGTCTTGGTTATGGCATAGGAGATTGTGTCATGCCAGTATGAAAACCCTTAGGAGAGTCACCCAAAAGGACTTAGTTAGAGGTGTGCCCAAGCTTAAGTTCACTAAGGATCACCTGTGTGATGCCTGTCAGTTGGGGAAGCAAGTCCAGTCCTCTTTTCACTCTGTTAAGGACATTAGCACCTCTAGACCTTTAGAAGTTCTTCACATGGACCTCTTTGGACCCATTAGCACTGCCAGCTTAGGGGGGAGAGTCTATGGTTTTGTGATTGTTGATGATTATTCAAGGTTCACTTGGGTTAAGTTTTTGTCACACAAATCTGAGTCATTTGATGAGTTTAGATCTTTCTCTACTTGGATTCAGAAGAAGTTAGGATGTGAGATTATTACCATCCATAGTGATCACGGAGGGGAGTTTGAAAATGAAAGATTTGGAAGTTTTTGTGAGAATCATGGGATTAGTCACAATTTTTCAGCTCCTAGGACCCCTCAGCAGAACGGGGTAGCTGAAAGGAAGAACAGGACCTTAGTGGAAGCCGCTAGAGCCATGCTTGCCGAGTATTCACTTCCAAAATACTTTTGGGCTGAAGCGGTGAACACTGCCTGTTATGTGCTGAATAGGGTGAATGTGAGAGTCAAACTGAACAAGACACCTTATGAGATCATTAAGGGTAGAACTCCAAATCTGTCCCACCTCCATGTCTTTGGCTGTAAGGTTTTCATTCTGAACAACGGGAAGTCACCCTTAGGAAAATTTGACCCCAAATCTGATGAAGGAGTGTTCTTAGGATATTCAAGTGTGGGGAAATCCTTTAGGGTGTTCAATAGGAGGACTTTGGTGGTGGAAGAAACAACCCATGTAGTGTTTGATGAATCTGATCCTAAGGAGTCTAGATCTGAAGTAGAAGATGAAGAGATTGTTGAGGTTACCCAAGGAGTTGGAAATACAAATTTGGAGGAAAGGGTAGAACCTCAAACCCCATTGCCTAGAGATTGGAGATATTCTTCGAGTCATCCTAAAGAACTGATCTTAGGAGACCCTTCTGAAGGTGTTAGGACTAGGCATGGACTTAGGAAGGAAGTAAACCATTCTGCCTTTATCTCAATGACTGAACCCACCAACATCAATCAAGCCCTGTCGGATGAATTTTGGATTTTAGCTATGCAGGAAGAATTGAATCAATTTGTAAGGAATGATGTTTGGGAGTTAGTAGAAAGACCTAAAAATCAAAGTATTGTGGGAACCAAGTGGGTCTTTAAGAATAAGATGAATGATTCTGGTGTGGTGGTGAGAAATAAGGCAAGATTGGTGGCTAAGGGGTATAATCAGATAGAAGGGATAGATTTTGAGGAAACTTTTGCCCCTGTAGCTAGATTGGAAGCCATTAGAGTGCTACTAGCCTTTGCCTGTTATAAGGGATTTAAGCTGTTTCAAATGGATGTCAAGAGTGCCTTTTTAAATGGGGTAATTAAAGAAGATATTTTTGTAGAACAACCCCCAGGTTTTGAGAGTTCCCAATATCCAAGTCATGTCTATAAATTAAAAAAGGCCTTATATGGATTGAAACAGGCACCAAGAGCTTGGTATGAGAGGCTTAGCACATTCCTGTTAGAAAGAGAGTTTGTTAAGGGGAGCGTAGACACCACCCTTTTTCTGAGGAGAATAGGAGATGACTTACTCATTGTCCAGATTTATGTTGATGATATAATTTTTGGATCTTCTGATAAATATTTATGTGATGAGTTTTCCAAAACAATGAGTAAGGAGTTTGAGATGAGTATGATGGGAGAATTGTCCTACTTTTTGGGGTTTAGCATAAGGCAAACAGATGATGGAACTTTTCTCAATCAATCAAAATACACTAAGGACATTTTGAAGAAATATGAAATGGACAAAGCCAAGCCAATCAATACTCCCATGCCCTCCTCAGTTCAGTTAGATAAGGATTCAAATGGAAAATCTGTTGATCAGAAGAAGTATAGAGGGATAATAGGTTCACTGCTTTACCTGACTGCTAGCCGACCCGATATCATGTTTAGTGTCTGTCTTTGTGCTAGGTTTCAGGCTGATCCTAAAGAGTCCCACCTGACTGCTATTAAGAGAATTCTTAGATATCTTTTAGGGACCCCAAACCTAGGAATTTGGTACCCTAGGCACAGCACCTCTTTTGAGATCATTGGATATTCTGACTCTGACTTTGCGGGGTGTAGGGTGGATAGGAAGAGTACCTCTGGGACTTGTCAATTCATAGGACAGTCATTAGTCTCCTGGTCCAGTAGAAAACAGAACTCAGTTGCACTTTCCACTGCTGAAGCTGAGTACATTGCCTTAGGAAGTTGTGTGGCCCAAGTTCTGTGGTTGAAACAACAAGTCTTGGATTTAGGAGTACCCGTTGGCACAATTTCTGTTCTGTGTGATAATACCAGTGCCATCTGTATCTCTAAGAATCCAATCCAACATTCTAGGACCAAACACATTGACATTAGGCATCACTTCATTAGGGACCATGTTACAAAAGGGGACATTGAGCTACATCATGTAGCAACTGAAAATCAGCTGGCTGACATATTCACTAAACCACTGGCCTTTGACTCATTCAGCATTTTGAGAACCAGATTAGGAGTGATTGATATAAATGCTTGATTCTGATGACTGCTGATTTATGATTGTTATAATTGGTATTCTGATTTCTGTTAGTTAGTCTTTGTATTGTGATTTCTGATTTCTGTTAGTTAGGTTTGGTTTGATTATTTGCTTTCAATTGATTTTATTTCTTCTGCTGATTTCTGTGTTACCTTTTTTTGTTAGTTTGATTTGAGTATTTACTTTGCTATGATTTTCTACCTATTTTTTTTATGCTTTTCAAGATCTGATCACCGCTCACTACTTCTGGTGATCTGAATTTTGATTGAGAGTTTTTACCTTGTTTTGGTTTGGAAGCTGATAAGCAGTGATTGACTTCGCTGAATCTGTCAAAGGGAAGAAACATTGATAATTGTTTCTCTTCCTCTAACTCCTTTACTGGTGTATAGTTTCTTTTGAATAAAAATCCTTTTCAAAATTAAAATGTTAGTTTTTGAAATAGAGATTATTTTATCTTCCTACAGTAATCTGCCTCATATCAATAGTGTTTTTCAAAGTCTTGAGTCATTAGTTTGATTTTCTAAACCAAGTGATTGCATTTATCATATGTTGTATGGGTTTTGTTTTGTGAATCGTTCTTCCTTACTGCGGAGAGTCATCTCCTATGTCTGGAAGATAATCTCACAGCTGAGACTCTTTAATGATTATGAAAAGGAGAAAGCTTATAAAAGATGCGCAGTGCGCCAGTTAATTTGAAAAAGAGGCATAAAATGAGCCCAACACTGAAAAGATGCGAAATTGCCAAATTGGATACACAAAGTGTATCAAAAATCAAAAGATGCGCAAAGCGCCAACCAAGTTGCAAAAGAGGCACAAAATGAGCCCAACACAAGCTTTCTTTCCTTTCAGATTATTAAATGTCTTAGAAAAATCTGTGCGCCACTTAATATTTTCAAAAGCTTGAGTCTTGAAAATCCTGATTTCTGATTTTTTACTTTGTAACACTATTATATCAGATATTTTTCTGGAACGAGGTTTGAAAGGATTTCTTTTCAAATCTAATGTCTTTTATTCTGAATCGGATTTTTGTTTTGAAAGGGGTTTGCATCGATAAGGTGCCCGGGGTCGGCGCTACGAATGTTGATTATTTCCAACCTTTTCTGGATTTCAGCGCTGTCAATCGTCCTGTCATTGGTTTTCGAATCTAAAGTCAAGGAAAAATTCTGATTTTCTAAGAGCAGTTTAATCAAAAAAAAAAAAAAATGCTTCTATGTGTTTTTTACGTAAGTTTTATTCGTCTTTTTGTGATTTTGATTTCATGGTTGTGTTTTTTGGACCCTGATCGATCATCTTCATCCTCCACTCTTTTCTGCTTTTCTTCACAACGTCCTGGACGATACACCTATCGTCCTGGACGATCCTCTTCGTCCTGGACGATCCAAAAAATCGTCCTGGACGATTCATTCAAAATCATTCCCACTGCTCCTGCTGCTGAAACTACACCAATTATTGTTGATCGTCCGGGACGATATTTACATCGTCCTGGACGATATGAGCCATATCTTCCTGATACGATCAAACGGCTGACATTGCACCAATTATTGCCCATCGTCCTGGACGATCCACCTTATCGTCCTGGACGATCCACATGTCAGCCACTGGACGATTGGAATTCGGCCCGTCCGACGTATTTATTGCATATCGTCCGGGACGATCCACCTAATCGTCCGGGACGATACTTTTCGTCAACGGTCGTCCAGCCTGACTCCTCGGGACGATCGCCTGTGTCTAATCGTCCTGGACGATCTCTGATCGTCCTGGACGATCGGACCGCCTTTTTGACCAATCGTCCAGAACGTCATAAATGACCACATCGTCCCGGACGATCCCGCGATCGTACGGGACGATCCGTCCGTTTTCTATTTAAACAGCGGTTTTCTTCATGTTTTTCACACCGTTTTTTCTCCACTTTCCTTCTCCTTTCCTCCTCTCTGGTTTCCTAATGGCTGGTGGCAAAAGATCTCGTCAAAAGGGGGCCAGTTCGTCCCGGGGACATGTAGATCCTCGCTTCCCGAATGCCGCCGATCAGGCGGCTTTCGAATGCTATCGTAATGTAGGTATCACGCACTCCAAGATTGTCAATCCACGCACCCTCACGTATCCCGTTTTAGACTTGTTCGCACACACCTCCCTCACCTTCATTTTGACCTTAGCCTTCCCCTTCAATCTGGAACTCCTTCGCATCTTCTTTGCCAACTTACGCATTTCCGCGGACTATTCCACTCTTCGCTCCTACGTAAATCAACGCCCCGTGGAACTCACCACCCATGATTTTCACAATATCCTCAACTTGTCTATCACTGGCGACAAGATCCACACGATCATCACCGATCCTGACTATGATTGGAGTGTCGCCAATCACTTCCTTCGCAATACCAACGCACCCTATCACGACAATGCTTGCACTTCCCTTGTCAAGGACGCCCGGACCATTCAGCACGTCCTTCGTTCCTCCGTCATTCCAAAGGCGGGGGATCGGATTCACATTACCCCGCTCCTGTCCTTGACCACCTACTACATCATGGCCCGTCGAGAATTTAATGCCTCTGATCTGATCATCCGATACATAGAACATCTCACCACCATTAGAGATCCGGGCCACAGGCGTCGCCCAAATCTAGCTTTAGGTCATCTCATTCACTATGCCTTAGAGACAAAATATGACCTTCAGTATCCTGTCCCTCCTGATGTCCCTCCTTCCTTCTTCACAAACAACTCATTCCACGTCCTACACAGCACCCGCCTACATCCGGAACCTGCCCCGGATGTTGAGGAAGAAGAGGAAGAGGCTGCTCCAGTTCCTGCTGCACCAGAGGCACCTGCACCCCTTCGCATTGCCTCTCCCCTTGACCACCTGGTGCAGCGCTTCGACCAGTGGGAGGCCCGTTTTGACTCCTACGTGGTTGCCCAGGAGCAGCAGCACAACGAGGACCTCCAACGCTTCGCGGACTATGCTGCACAGCAGCAGCAGCAGCAGCACGACCAGGACATGGCCTGGTTAGGAGCTCACTTTCAGGCCATTCACCATTACTTCTACCCTCCACCGCCACCTCCTTCCGATCAGGATCCGCCTCAGTTTTAGTTTTCTGTCGTGTTGTTGTTCTGTATTTGTTTTATTTTATGTTTTATTTCCGTGTTTATGTTTCTCCCTCCTCCTTTTTGTGATGTCAAAAGGGGGAGTCAGTTGTAGTCGTGTCGTGTCTGTTTCTGTTTTCTATTTCATGTTTTCTGTATTGTTTGAGCTGTTAAATGAAAATTAAAAAAAAAAAATGTTTGTTTTGTTTGATCTGCTAGTTTTGTTTTCAGACTAATGTACAAATGTTTGCCATCATCAAAAAGGGGGAGATTGTTGCAAATCTGGTTTTGATGATGACAAACATGTTTCCAGTGTGTTTTTCTTGGCTAATCAGTTTCAGGCACAAAAGACCGCAAGCTACTCAAGCCAACTCAAGATCGGGTCCAAGTGTGTCAAATGTATGATTTTTCCTTTTATTGAGTCAATTGTAATGTAACTGATTCCCTAGCTAAGTAACCTTGCACACACACACTCAGGGAGAGAGATTGAGTGAATTAGAGTTTCTGTTGCAATTTTGTTCAGATCGTCCTGGACGATATCTACATCGTCCTGGACGATCCAGTTAAAACAGAAACCCTAATTAGGGCGACTAAGTTAAGAGGGTCTGATTAAGCAGATCGTCCTGGACGATCTATGGATCGTACGGGACGATATGCTCAAATCAGAAATTTCCAGCCGCCAGATTAAGTTAGGCAAGTTTTATTTTAAGTATTTTGGTCTGATCGTCCCGGACGATACGTGTATCGTCCTGGACGATGCACTACAATCATGCCTAAATTAGTCTGGTAATTAAGGAAAGCAATTAATGTTTAATTGATACGATCACATCGTCCTGGACGATCGCAGGATCGTCCCGGACGATCTTGATCGTCTTGTGCATTTCAGCTGTACGTCCAGAACTATGTACAGGACGATTTGGGGCCTTTTTGAACTAATCGTACCGGACGATTACCCTATCGTCCGGGACGATCAAGTCATTTTTTGGTCGTCCAGCGCAGTTTTCTCTGGACGACCCGAACTGTCTTCTGGACGATTTCCTTCAATTTGAACTAATCGTCCCGGACGATCGCAGGATCGTACGGGACGATATGAACAACTTTTTCTACTGATCGTCCAGAAGAGCCAGATCGTCCAGGCTGAAACAGCTGAATTTGAACTGATCGTACAGGACGATCTACCGATCGTCCTGGACGATATTGGCCGACAAGTTGAGATTTAGGGTAAATTTTAAGCCCTCCTTTAAAAGAACTTTTTCCTAGATTTGGAAAAATCTTTTTGCTGCCTTCCTTCCCTGAGAAATCCTAGAGAGAGAGAGAGTTGGGAGAGAGAGAAGAGATCTTGTGAGGGGGAGTTAGTGAGGGATTCACTAAGGTTGCTCCAAGCACGGATCAGAGTCGTCTTCTCCGCTCGTCGTCTGTCGTCTAGTCGGTGTTCTTCGTGGGAGGATCGTTCGCAAGAAGATCCGGGTTCTCTGCCCGCTTCAGGAGGAAGCGAAAGGAGTTCGTGGGTTCTCTGCCCGCTTCAGGTGAAAGCAAAAGGAGTTCGAAGGTTCTCTGCCTGCTTCAGGAGGAAGCGAAAGGAGGTCGGGTTCTCTGCCTCACCGTGTGGTGAAAAGGAGGTGTTTTGTACAGGCTTCTCCGCCTTGCTGTGGGAGCAAAAGGAGAGTCACTTTCGTTTAGTGCAATACCCGGAGGGGAGGCTCCGGGGAGTGGACGTAGGTCAAGTTGACCGAACCACTATAAAATCTGGTTTGCTTTTCTGATTCAGTTTTGCATTTTACTTTTCAATATAAACTGCTTGGGTGATTATCGTTGGTTGATCTTTTCGTTATTGTTTACTTGTTTCCGCTGCTAAGTATCGAAAAGATTTTTGTTGTTATCGTGAAATTTTTAAATAACCAATTCACCCCCCCTCTTGGTTAGCCTCGGGACTAGTTCAGTAGGGCTTAACATCCCTTTCGAACTTTCAAATTGAATGCCAAATATTTGAATTATTTTTTCTGTGCTTTAAAATCTGAGGGTTACATGCGTGTCTCTACGTATACAACTGGTAAGGAAATCTGGGAAATATTATGCATCACGTATGAAGGTATAATTGAGGTCAAATAGTCTAGGTTAAATATTTTGCTTCAAGACTATGAACTATTTCGCATGAAACCTACTGAAACCATTTCTGAAATATATACGAGATTCTCTCAAATCGTCACTTCTTTGCATGCCTTAGGTAGAGAACTTACAAACTACGAAAGAGTGAACAAAATACTTAGATGTTTGCCTTCTTCATATGATGCTAAGATAATTGCTATCACTGAATCTAAAGATTTGAATACTTACTCTATTGATAGCTTACTTGGATCACTCATTGCTTACGAGCAAGGGGTGAACCAAAGACAGCTTGATGCAGGTGAGAAGAAGAAGGAGAAAATAGTGGCACTAAAGGCTAATGATAGTGATTCTAGTTCTTCCGGGTCTGATAACGATGATATTGCCTTGATCACAAGGCAATTCGAAAGCTTTCTAAGGAAGAAACACAAGAACTTTCAGAAGTGGAACAAGGGTAAGCCCAACAAAAATTTTAAGGATTCATCTGATACTGTCTGTTTTGAATGCAGGAAGCCTAGGCACATTAAGGCTGATTGTCCGACACTTAAAGCTCATCAAAGCAAGGAGAAGGGTGAGGAGAAACACAAGTTCAGAAAGGACAAGAAGCGGGTTCAAAAGGCTTTCTGAGTAGATTCTGCATCCGACTCCTCTGAGACTGAAGCTGAAGAGGAGGAAACAAATCTGTGTCTGATGGCTGATGATCATCCTGGTCAGTGTAACCAGGAAGAGGTATGTGAGCTTACTTACGATCAATTACTTGAAATATCTGAAAAAATTCATGCATCATATAGGAAGCTTAAGAAAACCCATGCTAGCTTGAAATTGGATTATTTGACTTTGCAAAAAGAGCATGATGTTTTGATAAAGGATCATTCCACTGTTGATTGCAATCACATATCTTTACTTGAAGAGTTTGATGAATTGAATTATTTGTGAAGAAGGAAGGAGGGATATTTGGAGGGTCTGGATACTGCAGGTCATATTTTGTTTCCAAGGTATATGCAATGATATGTCCTAAAGCTAGATTGGGATGACGTCTATGACCCGGATCCCTAATAGTGGTGAGGTGCTCGATATATCTGATAAGAAGGTCAGTGGCATTGAAGTCCCGGTGGGCCAAGATGTAATAAGTGGTCAGAGACAATAATGGGGTGATGTGAATTCAATCCCCAGCCTTTGGGATGATGGAGGAACGAAGGACATGCTGAAAGGTCTGTGCATCCTTAAGGAGGGAAGTACAAGCATTGTCATGGTAGGGTGCATTTGCATTTCTAAGAAAGTGATTGGCGACACTCCAATCTTAGTCAGAATAAGTAATAAGAGTGTGGATTTTGTCGCCAGTCATAGAGAGCTGAAGGATATTATGAAAGTCTTGGGCAATGAGTTCTACAGGACATTGATTCACATAGGAGCGGAGGGTGGAATAGTCAACAGAAATGCAAAGATTGGCGAAGAAGACTCGGAGAAGTTCGGTGCTAAAAGGGAAGGCGAGTGTGAGGATGAAAGTGAGTGAGGTGTGCGTAAAAAGATCAAGGATAGGATATGTAAGGCTGTGGGGGTTTACAATTTTTGATTGAGTGATGCCCACCTCTAGATATCGCTCGAAGGCAGCCTGATCGGCTGCATTGGGAAAGCAAGGATCAACATTCCTCCACGAGGAGCTCACACCCTTTTGCCTAGAATGCTTTCCGCTAGGCATTAGAAAGCACAAGTGAGGGAGAGTGGAAGGAGATGTGTGGAAAAAACTGAAGAAATCAGCTGTTTAAATAGAAATCAGCCTGATCATCCCGTACGATCGCAGGATCATCCAGGATGATATGAGCATTTATGACGACCAGGATGATTAGTTAAAAAGGCTATTGGATCATCCAGGATGATTAGACACAAGCGATCATCCCGAGGAGTCAAGCCGGACGATCGTTGATGAAAAGTATCATCCAGGACGATTAGGTGGATTGTCTAGGACGATATGCAATAAATGTGTCGGACGGGTCAAATTTGAATTGTCCAGCTGCTGACACGTGGATTGTCCGGGATGATGTGGTGGATTGTTGAGGATGATGACCAATAATTGGCGCATTCTCAGCCGTTCAATCAGATCAGGAAGATATGGATCATTCATCTAGGACGATTTAAGGATCATCCAGGATGATCACCAATAATTAGCGTTTCTCAGCAGTATGATTAGAGTGGGAACTGTGTGAATGGATCATCCAGGATGAAGAATATCATCCAGGATGATGTGGGGATTGTCTAAGACGATGTTGAAGAAAGCAGGAAAAAGATGGAGGATGGAGATGAATGATCAGGATCCCAAAAACACAAACATAAAAATGAAAACAAAACCAAAGTGAATAAAATGCGAAATGAGAACACAAAAAACAATTGTTTTTTTTGTGGATCAATCTACTCTAATAAATCAGAACTTTTTCTTGATTTTAAATCTAAAAACCGATAAGAAGACGATTGACAGAGCTGAAATCCAAAAAAAGTTAGAAAATTGACTTTCGTAACTCCCACCTCAAACACCTTATAGATACAAATCCCTTTCAAAATAAAAAATCTAATTCAGAAGAAAAGAAATTAGATTCGAAAAGAGATCCTTTCAAGCCTCGTTCCAGAAAAATATCTGATATAATAGTGTTCCAAAGTAATAAATCAGAAATCAGGATTCTCAAACTCAAGCTTTTGAAAATATTAAGTGGCGCACAGATTTTTCTAAGACATTTAATGATCTGCAAGGGAAGAAAGATTGATTTGGGCTCATTTTGTGCCTCTTTTTCAATTTATTTGGCGCTTTGCACATCTTTTGATTTTTGATACACTTTGTGTATCTTTTAGTTTGGCGACATTTCACATCTTTTCAGCTTTGGGCTCATTTTGTGCCTCTTTTCAATTTATTTGGCGCACTGCATATCTTTTGTAAGCTTTCTCCCTCTCAAAATCATTAAAGGATCTCAGCTGTAAAATTAACTTCCAGACATAGGAGACGCTCTCCACAGTAAGGAAGAGTAATTTACAAAATAAAAACCATACATCGTATGATAACTATAATCACTTGGTTTAGAAAATCATAATAATGACTAAAGACTTTGAAAATACTATTCATATAAGGTAGATTAATGTAGGAATATAAAATAAATCTCTATTTCAAAAACTAATATTTAAATTTTGAAGAAGATTTTTTATCCAAAAGAAATAATACACCAGTAAAAGAGTTAGAGGAAGAGAAACAATCATCAATATTTCTTCCCTTTAACAGATCCAGTGGAATCAATCACTGCTTACCAGCTTCCAAATAAAAATAAGGTAAAACTCTCAGTCAGAAATCCAGTTTATCAGAAGTAGTGAGCAGTGATCGGATTTTGAAAAGCATAACACAGTAAATAAAAGAGATGAACCAGTAAATAAAAAAAAATAGGTAGAAAATCACATCAAAATAAATACTCAAATCAAATTAACACCAAGGCTAAAATAGAAATCAACAGAAAAAATAAAAACAACAGAAAGCAAATAATCAAATCAAACAGCTAACTAATAGAAACAGAAAAAAAGGACAAATAAAAAATCAGCATTCATCAGAATCAAGCATTTATATCAATTACTCCTAATCTGGTTCTCAAAATGCTGAATGAGTCAAAGGCTAGTGGTTTAGCAAATATGTCAGCTAGCTGATTTTCAGTTGCTAAATGATGTAGCTCAATATCCCCTTTTGTAACGTGGTCCCTAATTAAGTGATGATTTATATCAATGTGTTTGGTTCTAAAATATTGGATTGGCTTCTTAAAGATGCAGATGGCACTAGTATTATCACACAGAATAAAAATTGTGCCCACAGGTAATTCTAAATCCAAGACTTGTTGCTTCAACCAAAGAACTTAGGCCACACAACCTCCTAATGCAATGTACTCAACTTCAGCAGTGGAAAGTGCAACTAAGTTCTATTTTCTACTAGACCAGGAGAATAAAGACTGTGCTATGAATTGAAAAGTTTCAGAAGTGCTCTTTCTATCCACCCTACACCCTGCAGAGTCAGAATCAGAATATCCAATAATCTTAAAAGAGGTGCTGTGCCTAGGGTACCAGATTCCTAGGTTTGGGGTTCCTAAAAGTTATATGAGAATTCTCTTAACAACAGTCAGGGGGGACTCTTTAGGATCAGCCTAAAACCTAGCACAAAGATAAACACTAAACATGATATCAGGTTGGCTAGCAGTCAGGTAAAGCAGTGATCCAATTATTCCTGTATACTTCTTCTGATCAACAGATTTTTCACATGAATCCTTATCTAACTGAATAGAGGAGCTCATGGGAGTGTTGATTGGCTTAGCTTTATCCATTTCATATTTCTTCAAAATATCCTTAGTGTATTTAGATTGATTGAGAAAGGTTCCATCATCCATTTGCCTTATGCTAAACTCCAAAAAGTAGGACAATTTTCCCATCATACTCATCTCAAACTCCTTACTCATTGTTTTAGAAAACTCATCACATAAAAATTTATCAGAAGATCCAAAAATTATATCATCAACATAGATCTGGACAATGAGTAAGTCATCCCCTATTCACCTCAGAAAAAGGGTGGTGTCTACGCTCCCCTTAACAAACTCTCTTTCTAACAGGAATGTGCTAAGCCTCTCATACCAAGCTCTGGGTGCCTGTTTTAATCCATATAAGGCCTTTTTTAATGTGTAAACATGATTTGGATATTGGAAACTCTCAAAATCTGGGGGTTGTTCTATAAAAACATCCTCTTTTATTACCCCATTTAAAAAGACACTCTTGACATCCATTTGAAACAGCTTAAATCCCTTATAACAGGCAAAGGCTAGTAGCACTCTAATGGTTTCCAATCGAGCTACAGGGGCAAAGGTCTCCTCAAAATTAATCCCTTCAATCTGATTATACCCCTTAGCCACCAATCTTGCCTTATTCCTAACCACTACACCAGAATCATTCATCTGATTCTTAAAGACCCACTTGGTTCCCACAATACTTTAATTTCTAGGTCTTTTTACTAACTCCCAAATATCATTCCTTACAAATTGATTCAATTCTTCTTGCATAGCTAAGATCTATAATTCATCAGAGAGGGCTTGATTGCTGTTGGTGGGTTCGATCATTGAGATAAAGGCAGAGTGGTTTACTTCCTTATGAAGTCCATGCCTAGTCCTAACACCTTTTGAAGGGTCTCCTAAGATCAGTTCATTAGGATGACTCGAAGAATATCTCTAATTTCTAGGCAGTGTGGTTTGAGGTTCTACCCTTTCCTCCAGATTTGCATTTTCAACCCCTTGGGTAATCTCCTCTACCTCTTCTTCTTCCTCAACTCTAGTCACCTTTGGATCAGATTCATCAAACATCATATAAGTTGTCTCTTCCACCACCAAAGTCCTCTTATTGAACACCCTAAAGGATTTCCCCACACTAGAATAGCCTAAGAACACTCCTTCATTAAATTTGGGGTCAAACTTTCCTAAGGATGATTTCCTGTTGTTCAGAATGAAAACCTTACAGCCAAAGATGTGGAGGTGGGACAGGTTTGGAGTTCTACCCTTAATGATCTCATAAGGTGTCTTATTCAAATTTGATCTCACATTCACCCTATTCAGTACATAACAGGCCGTGTTCACCGCTTTAGCCCAAAAGTTTTTGGAAGTGAATACTCAGCAAGCATGGCTCTAGCGGCTTCCACTAAGGTCCTGTTCTTCATTTCAGCTACCCCGTTCTGCTGAGGGGTCCTAGGAGCTGAAAAATTGTGACTAATCCCTTGCTCCTCACAGAAACTTCCAAACTTCACATTTTCAAACTCTCCACCATGATCACTATGAATAGTCAAGATCTCACAACCTAACTTCCTTTGAATCCAAGTGGAGAAGGACTTAAATTCGTCAAATGACTCAAATTTATGTGACAAAAATTTAATCCAAGTGAACCTTGAGTAGTCATCAATAATCACAAAACTATAGACTTTTCCCCCTAAGCTGGTAGTGCTAATGGGTCCAAAGAGATCCATGTGAAGGACTTCTAAAGGTCTAAAGGTGCTAATATCCTTAACAGAGTGAAAAGAGGACTGGACTTGCTTCCCTAACTGACAGGCATCACACAGGTGGTCCTTAGTGAACTTAAGCTTGGGCACACCTCTAACTAAGTCCTTTTGGGTGACTCTCCTAAGGGTTTTCATACTGGCATGACACAATCTCCTATGTCACAACCAAGACTCATCAGCAGCAATTTTTAAGAAAATTTAATTTTTAGCTTTAATGCAACTTACATCCAGCTTGTAGACATTATTGATCCTTTGTCCCTGCAAAATAACTTTGCCATTTAAGCTTAAATTGCAGCACGTGGGTAGGAATTTGATGCTGTATCCTTTGCCATAGAGTTGACTGAAGCTCAGAAGGTTATGTTTTAGTCCATCTACAAGCAAAACATTATCAATCATAAAATTCTTTGAATCACCAATTATACCTGAACCTACCACCCTCATGGTGGTGTTATCTCCAAGTGTAACCTTACCTCCAGCCCTGGCCTCCAGCAAAATGAACTGATTTGCATCTCCAGTCATGTGTCTAAAACATCCGCTGTCTAGGTACCACATGCTCTCACGAGGTCTTGTGTGAAAGCACACCTACAAAATCATCAAATGTTAATTTTAGGAACCCAAACAGGTTTGGGTTCCTTCTTATGAAAAGAAGAATGCAATGCATGTGTGCTGTACTGTGAAACAGGTAATTTGGGCCTCCACACACAATGTGTATTATGGTGAACAGTGTAGGTGTGAGAAATGTGTCCTAACATTCCACAGAAAAAACATCTAACACCAGGAAAAGGGTTAACTAATCTACGTGGGTGATAGTGCCTCTTCCTAGGTTTGTACGAAACATACTTTGATGATTTTAAAATAGATTCTACAAAAGGTGGTGATGCATAAAACTGTGCAAACGTAGGAGGTGTTTCATTTTTCTCAAAAACACTGATTTTATCTTTCAAAAATTCATTTTCTTTCTTTAAACTTGCAATTTCAAATTTCAATGCACCATTGCTACTCTCCACTTCACATGCCAGATTGTCTAATTCTTTGAAAGCTTTCTCTAAATCAACATGTGAGGATTTTAATGAATCATGCTCAGTAATTAAATCAGATTATTTTTTGTTCAATTCATCAAACTCATCAAGTAAAGACATGTGATTGCAATCAATAGTATAGTGATCTTTAATCAAAATTTCATGCTCTTTTTGTAAGTTCAGAAATTATATTTTCAGGCTAGCATGAGTTTTCTTAAGCTTCCTATACGATGCATGAATTCTTTTAGATATTTCAAATAACTAATCCTAATTAAGCTCACATACCTCTTCCTGGTCAGACTGACTAGGATGATCATCAGCCATCAGACATAAATTAGTTTCCTCCTCTTCAGCTTCAGTCTCAAAGGAGTCGGATGCAGTATCTGCCTAGAACACCTTCTGAATTTGCTTCTTGTCCTTCCTGAACTTGTGTTTCTCCTCACCCTTCTCCTTGCTCGGGTGAGCTTTAAGTGTAGTACAATCAGCCTTAATGTGTCTAGGCTTCCTGCATTCAAAATAAATAGTATCAGATGAACCCTTAAAATTTTTACTGGACTTACCCTTGTTCCACTTCTGAAAGTTCTTATATTTCTTCCTTAGAAAGCTTTTAAATTGCCGAGTGATTAAGGCAACATCATCGTTATCAGACTCGGAAGAACTAGTATCACTCTCGTTGGCCTTCAGTGCCACTGTTTTCTCCTTCTTCTTCTCACCTGCATCAAGCAGTCTTTGGTTCACCCCTTGCTCGTAAGCAATGAGTGATCCAAGTAAGCTATCAATAGAGTAAGTATTCAAATCTTTAGACTCAGTGATTGCAGTTATCTTAACATCATATGAAGAAGGTAAACATCTAAGAATTTTGTTCACTATTTTATAGTTTGTAAGTTCTCTACCTAAGGCATGCAAAGAGGAGACAATTTGAGTGAATCTTATATACATTTCAGAAATGGATTCAGTAGGTTTCATACAAAAAAGTTCATAGTCATAAAGCAATATGTTTAACCTAGATTATTTGACTTCAGTTGTACCCTCATAAGTGATGCATAATCTATCCCAAATCTCTTTACCAGTCGTACAAGTAGAGACACGCTTGTAATCTTCAAATTTTAAAGTACAGAAAAAGCAGTTCAAACATTTAGCATTTAATTGTGCTAAGTCACGATCATCAAAAGTCCAATCAGTAAAGGGTAGTTCAGTTTTAACATTGTTAATCATTCTAAAAGGTGGCTCGTAGCCATCCTTAACATGCATCCACATACGATAATCAATTGATTGATGAAAAGTGGACATACGAGTTTTCCAAAAATCAAAAGGAATGTTATCAAATAATGGCGGTCATGTAATTAAATAACCTTTAGCAGTATTACGATTACCAAAGTTAGCCATGGATCAAATTCAAAAGTTTTTCAAAACTAGATTTTATGAATCCCACTCTGATACCACTTGAAAGTTCGATAGGGATGTTAGGCCCTGATGAACTAGTCCCAAGGCTAAGCAAGAGGGGGGGTGCATTGGTTATTTAAAAATTCGAGAGCGACAGTAAAAATCATTTTGATGATTTGCAGCGGAAATAACTAAAACACAAAAGCGAAAAGATCATACATAGATTTTACCCAAGCAGATAATCACAGAAAACTAAAGTGTAGAAAGTAATTAGAAAGAACACACCAGAATTTTATAGTGGTTCGATCAACTTGACCAACGTCCACTCCCCAGAGCCTGCCCTCCGGGTATTGCACTAAACCACAGTGACTCTCCTTCTGCTCCCACAGCAAGGCGAAGAAGCCTGTACAAAAACTCCTTTCCACCGACACGGTGAGGCAGAGAACCTAACCTCCTTTCGCTTCCTCCTGAAGCAGGCAGAGAACCTCAGACTCCTTTCGCTTCCTCCTGAACCAGGCAGAGAACCCCGGATCTTCTTGCAAATAATCCTCTCACAAAGAACACTAACATGTTGAAAGACGATGAGCAGAGAAAATGACTCTGATCCTTGCTTAGAGAAACCTTCGTGAATCCCTCACAAAGTCCACCTCACAAGATTCTCTCTCTCTCTCTCCCCCAAACTCTCTCTCTCTCTAGGGTTTCTCTAGAAAGGAAAGTGGCAAAAGATTTTTATTATTGAAAGAAAAAGATCTTTTATAAGAGGGCTCAAAATTTTCCCTAAATCTCAACTGGTCGGCTAAGATTGTCCAGGGCGATCGATAGATCATCCTGTACGATCAGTTCAAAATCCGCTGCTTCAGCCTGGACAATCAGTGGAAAAAGTTGTTCATATCATCCCGTACGATTATGCGATCGTCCGGGACGATTAGTGTAAATTCAGAAATTTCATCCAGAAGACCGCTCTGGTCGTCCAGAGAAACTTGTGCTGGACGACCCAAAAATGACTTGATCGTCCAGGATGATAAGGATATCGTCCTGTACGATTAGTTCAAAGAGTGCCCAAATCGTCCTAATCACCGCTCTAGACGTACAGCTGAAACACACTAGATGATCATGATCATCCCGGACGATCTTGCGATCATCCTGGATGATATGATCATATTAATTCAGTATTAATTACTTTCCTTAATCACCAGACTAATTTAGGCATGATTATACTGGATCGTCCAGGATGATACACGTATCGTCCGGGATGATCAGACCAAATATCTTAAAATAAATACTTGCCTAACTTGATCTGGTGGCTGAGAATTTATAATTTGAGCCTATCGTCCCGTACGATGAATGGATCGTCTAGGACGATCGGCTTAATCAGATAAACTTAACTTGGTCGCCCTAATTAGGGTTTCTATTTTTACTTGATCGTCCAAGATGATGTGAATATCATCCAGGATGATCTGAACAAAAACTTGAATAGAAACTCTAATTCACTCAAGCTCTCTCCTAGAGAGAGTGTGTGTAAGGTTACCTAGCTAGGGGATCAGTTACATTACAATTGACTCAAGAAATGGAAAAATAATACATTTTAGACACACTTATACCCGATCTTGAGTTGGCTTGAGTTGCTTTTGATCTTTTTTACCTGAAATGGATTAATCAAGCAATAACAGAATATAAACATGTTTGTCATCATTAAAACCAGATTTGTAACAATATTATCCTAGACGATCCACCTAATTATCCTAGATGATACTTTTGATCAATGGTCATCTAGCTTAACTCCTCGGGATGATCTTCTGAGTCTAATTATCCTGGACAATATCTGATCATCCTGGATGATTCGACTGCTTTTTGACCAATCATCTTGGATGCCATTATTGCTGCCTATCATCCCGGACAATCTTGCGATCATCTTGGGTGATATGTACAATTTCTATTTAAATAGCTGATTTCCACCATTGTTTCACCACACCTTCCTTCACTCCTTACTCAATCACCTTCTCATGGCTGGTGGAAAACTATCTAGGCAATAGGGTGCTAGTTCCTCTCAGGGAAATGTCAATCACCGCTTTCCTGATGCAACCGATTAGACTGCCTTCCAGCGCTATCTTGATGTGGGGATCACTCAATCCAAAATCGTAACCCACATAATCCCACATATTTGGTACTGGATCTTTTCACTCACACCTCCCTCACTTTTATTCTGACTCTTGCATTTCTATTTAGCACTGAGCTTCTCCGCATTTTCCTTATGAATCTTTGTATCAATTCTTCTTACTCCGCTATCTGCTCTTACGTTAATCGGCACCCTGTAGAATTAACCACCCAGGACTTTCATGATATTCTCCAACTGTCCATTACTGGTGATAAGCTCCATCTTGTGTCCTCTGACCTTAACTTTAACTGGAGTGTCTCCAATCACTTTCTTAGGAACATAAATGTCCCATATCACGATAATGCATGCTCTTCCTTAGTCAAGGATGATAAGACAATCCAGCATGTCCTTTGCTCCCTTATCATTCCAAAGGTTGGAGAACGCATCCACATTACCCCCTTGCTCTCCATGACTACCTATTACATCATGGCCCATCGTGATTTCAATGCAACTGATCTCATATTTTTCTACATTGAACACCTCACTAGCATTAGGGATCCGAGCCATTAGAGACATCCCAATCTAGCCTTAGGACACCTCATTGCCTATACTCTTGAAATAAAATATAATCTGTAATATCCAGTTCTTGCAAATATCCAACCTTCCTTCTACTCCAACAACTCCTTCCATGTTCTTCACAGTACTTGACTTCATCTGGAGCCCAGCACGAATGTTGAGGGAGAAGAGAAAGAAGCTACTCCTAAACCTGCTGCACCTGCTCCTCTCCGTATAGAATCACCGTTAGATCACCTGGTGCACATGTTTGACTAGTGGGAGGCACGCTTTGACTCCTACATAGTTTGCCCAGGAGAAGCAGCACGTTAAGGATGTGAACCATTTAAATGCCTATATAGCCCAGCAGCAGTAGCAGCATTACCAGGACATGGCCTAGTTTGAAGAACAGTTTGCCACCCTCCACAATTTGTTTCAGCCACCATCACCTCCTCCTCCATCTGATCAGGATCCCCCTTTTTACTAGTTTGATTACTTTTGATGTTTTCTTGTGTTGGTTTTGTACTATTTTTTCTTTATATTTCTACGTGCTGTTTTCCACTTTTTGAGATGTGAAAAGGGGGAGTAGTTTGTGTTAGTTTGTGTTTTGGGTCAGTGTACTAGTTAAATCATCAATGTTCAGTGTTTTATCAATGTTCAGTGTTTTTATACTATTCACTTGGAGAATAGAAATTACACTCCTTAGTTTTCATTGCTTTGTTGTTTATTTACTGAATCTGGAATTACTAATAAATATTTGCCATCTTCAAAAAGGGGGAGATTGTTGCGAATCTGGATTCAAGGATTATGATTTTGATGATAGAAAATATTTCTATTTCTGTTTGAGTGTCTAACCTTTCAGCTTCATAAGATTAATTATAATTCAATCCAGCTCAAGATCGAATCAGTCTGTATGCATTTCAGGTTCAATGTAAAATTTTCACCGTTCTTGAGTCAAGTGTAATGTAATGGATCCCCAAGCTAAGTGACCTTCCACAGACACACTAAGGGGGAGAGTTTTAATGAGTTAGAGTTTTTGTTCAAATTTTATTTATATCATCCTGGATAATACACATATCATCCTAGATGATCCATTGAAAATAGAAACCCTAATTAGGGCAGCCACGTTAAGTCAGTCTGATTAAGCAGATCATCTTAGATGATACACCCATCATATAGGATAATATGCTCAAATTAGAAATTCTTAGCCGCTAGGCTAAGTTAGGCAAGTTTTTATTTTTAGAACTTTGGTCTAATCATCCCGTACGATATGTGTATCATCTTGAATGATTCATTATAATCATGCCTAAATTAGTCAGGTGATTAAGGAAAGTAATTAAGGTTTGATTGATTTGATCATATCATTCTTGACGATCTCAAGATAGTCCTGGATGATCAATTAGAAATCCTGACCATCCAGTGCATTTCACCTGGACGACCCGAACAGTGTGCTCGATGATATTCCCATTTTTTAACTAATCATACAGAATGATATCAATAATGTCTTGGATGATTAAGTCATTTTAAAATCGTTTAGCATGGTTGACCTGTACGACCCGAACAGTGTGCCAGATGATTTTGGGATATTTTGAACTAATTGTACAAGACAATATACGTATCATCTTGGACGATCAAGTCATTTTCCTTTGATCATCCAGGCTTTTCTCCAGGATGTCCCGAACTATTTTCTGGATGATATTCCTGATTTGAACTAATCATCCAGGATGATCTCAGAATTGTCCCAGATAATCTGAATAGATTTTGTCTTCTAATTGTTTAGAGGAACCAGATCGTCTAGGCCAAAAGGGGCTAATTTACACTAATAGTACAGGATGATCTAAGGATCATCCTAGACGATATTTGATAGCTAGTTGAAATTTTGGGAAAATTTTGAGCCCTACTATTTAAGATCTCTTTCATTCTATTGTTGAGATCTTTCGCCGCTGTCCTTTCCTATGAGAGCCTTGAGAAGGAGAGAGAAAGCTTGGGAGAGAGAGAGAGAGAGAGGATATTGTGAGGGGGAGTTTGTGAGGTGTTTACAAAGGTTGCTCCAAGAAAGGATCTAAGTCGTCTTCTCTGGTCATCTTCTCTTGTCCTTTGGTGTCTCTGAAGGAATGATCGTCTACAAGAAGATCAGGTACTTTGCCTACTTCAGAAGGAAGCAGAACGAGGTAAGGTTCTCTACTTGCTTCAGGAGGAAGCAAAAGGAGTCTGGGTTCTTTTCCTCACCGGGTTCGTGAAATGGAGTTTTGTAAAGGCTTCTCTGTCTTGCTGGGGGTGCAGAAGGAGAGTCACTTAGTTTTAGTGCAATACCTGGAGGGGAGGCTCTGAGGAGTGGACGTAGGTCAAGTTGACTGAACCATTATAAAATTTGATGTATTCTTTCTGATTATTTTCTACACTTTACTTTTATGTTGATGATTGTATGATTGTAGTTATTATTTTATTTTGTTCAATATCTGCACATCATCGGGAAATTCTAATTATTTTAAAATATTCAAAAAGGTTTTCAAAATCATTTTTGCTTAAGAATTTTTAAAATTACTAATTCACCCCCCTCTTGGTTAGCCTCGAGCTAGTTCATAAGGGATTAACATCCCTAATGAACTTTCAGAATATAGGCCACCAAATATCCTAAAGCCACATTTTTCTTTCTCCTATTATGAGGAAGTCCAATGTCGGTATGCTTGTAGATGTAGTCCATAATCAATTAGGCTTCATCTATAGGAGTATTTGTCATGATAAGATATCTGACTGTAGAAATTAGAGGAGTTAGGTTGATATGATCACCAACTTTAGGTATAATAGAAGTCCTTAATACATGTTGGATGATCCTAGCATTTTGGGTACACACGAGGTAGATGATTGACAGAAGCAATACCTCTAAGGGTTTGATTAATTTTAGACCAGTCAAAATTAGACCTAGAAGTCATTGTGTGTGCCCTAACCCCCTTCAGTTCTAAGGTGTAGGAAGGTGCCTAAATCTTCCTTGGTAATCTCTACTCACTGTTTAAAAATATTTGAAGACATCTTAGTATGATTTTCATTCATTCTCAGGTTTGTAAGAAAGTAGTGGAATTTGTAATGATGGTAAGAATAAATTAAAGTGAGAATGAAAGAGAATTGAGTCGAATCAAAAAGAGGCATTACTAAAAAGTTAATGTCCCTTTAGATCAGGAGATGAGATGGAGTTATTTTTGCCTCAAAGAAATGAGTGTAGGCTTCCTCATTTTCTTTTGAGAGAAAATTCTCATCAGGTTGACTAGAACGAGAGGGGGAATCCTTGAAGTTTGTGCTGGCTTGTTGATGCTAGTCATTTCAAGAGTTAGAATAAGAGATGGTTTAAGATTGAAGAAGATTGTGAAGAAAAATCATCGAATACTGTCAATTTAAACAAAATGGCATGATCGTACAGTATAAAAATTTGTTCATACATACGATTTTGTGATCGTATAATATGAAACTATAATTCATACATACGAATGAAAACTACCAAAAATGAAATGACTTTTCATAAATTATCATTCCTGAGGAATCATTTCGTATAACTTTTTGACCAGTATAATCATACTGATGAACAACTGTTCGTCTGGGATGATTAGAATAATAATGATCATCTCTGGCGGTTGGGTTTGTCTATATGAAAGAACAACAGGATCGTACAGAAGAAATGAAATTTCATACGTACGATCTTCAAAAATAACTATCATTTGAAAAATGTGTCCCATTCGTATAGGCAAAAATTACCTATTCGTACAGTACAAAGATGTCATCGTATAGTATGATATGCTGAAAAAATCTCATTTTTGTCTATTTTATTCAGGAAAAATATCATGTATAGTCTAATGAATTAGTACAATACAAATGTGGTTCGTACAATACGAATGGAAATGAACTTAAGACATGATAAACCAGACTCTTTTTCAAAAACAAACCTCACAAGATCCATGAAATGCAAAGACAAAAACAAGAATAATACAAATGGAAAACACGCATAATATAGAGAAGAAAAAAATTATTTTATAAACATTAACAATATACAAACAAATAAAAAATAAAAGACAAATAATAAACTTCAACATATATGAAATACATTATAAATCCAATTTATAGAATTACAATTTTAAGTAAAATATCAATCACACCTAATATGGTTCTTATGGTACTAAATGTTTTAAATAGTGGTTTTGTGAAAATATTTGCAAGTTGATTCTCAATAGCAACATGGTGTAATTCAATTTCTCCTTTAGCCACATGATCTCTAATGAAGTGATGCCTTATATCTATATGCTTGGCTCTAACATATTGAATTGGATTCTTTGAAATACATATGACACTTGTATTATCATAAAAAATTAGAATAGTGCCAAAAGAAAATCCTAAATCAATTATTTATTATTTTAACCAAAGAACTTGTGCCACACAACTACCTAAGGTAATGTATTCTACTTCAGCAGTAGAAAGTGCTACTGAATTCTATTTTCTGCTAGACCAAAAAACTAAAGTGTTTCCTATAAATTGATAAGTTCGAGAAGTACTTTTTTGATCAACCCTACATCCAACTAAATCTAAATTAGAATATCCAATGATTTTAAATGAAGAGCTGTGCTTGGGATACCAAATCCCTAAGTTTTGAGTTCCCAAAAGATATCTCAAAATTCTTTTAACAATAGTCAGATGTGATTCCTTTAGATTAGCTTGAAATCTAGCACATAAATAAACACTAAACTTGATATCTAGTCAGCTAGCAGTTAAGTAAAGTAATGATCCAATTATTCCTCTAAATTTCTTTTGATCAATAGATTTCCCTTAGAGTCCTTATCTAACTACACTGAGGAACTCATTGGTGTACTAATTAGTTTTGCTTTGTCCACCACATATTTCTTGGGGATGTCCTTAGTATATTTGACTAACTCAAAAATGTGCCATCCTCCTATTGCTTAATGCTAAAACCAAGAAAGTAACTCAAATCTCCCATCAAACTAATTTCAAATTCTCTACTTATTATTTTTAAAAAATCATCACAAAGATTTTTATTGGTGGATCCAAACAAGATATCATCAACATATATTTAAACTATGAGTAAGTCATCTCCTTCCTTTTTTAAAAAGAGAGTGGTGTCCACACTTTCTTTAATAAATAATCTTTCTAGTAGGAAAGTGCTTAGCCTCTCATACCAAGCCCCTATTTTAGTCCATACAATACCTTTTTTAATTTCAACACGTGATTAAAGAATTTTAAAATTTTAAAATCTAGAGGTTGCTCAATATAATCATCCTATTATATCACCCCATTAAGAAGTTACTCTTAACATCCATTTGTAATAATTTAAAACCTTTAAAATAGGCAAAGGCAAGTTAGACCCTTATCGCTTCAAGTCTGGCTATAGGGGAAAAAGTTTCTTCAAAATCAATTCCTTCTATTTGATTGTACCCCTTAGCCACTAATCTTACCTTATTTCTAACCACTATACCTGAATCATTCAGTTTATTTTGGAACACCCACTTAGTTCCCACAACTTTTTAATTTTTAGGCCTTTTAATCAATTTCCAAATATCATTTCTAACAAATTGATTCAATTCTTCCTGTGCGGCCAAAATACAAAATTTATCCAAAAGTGCTTGATTTATATTAATGGGTTCAATCATTGAGATAAAAGCTGAGTGGTTTACCTCTTTGCTAAGTCCTTGCATAGTTCTAACACCTTCAATTGGTTCACCTAAAATTAATTCTTTAGGATGACTTTTAGAATACTTCCATTCTTTAGGCAATTCTTTTTTGTTTCAACCCTTTCTTCAAGATTTGCATTTTCAATTCCTTGGGAGATCTCTTCTATATGTTTATCTTCTAACCTTGACTCTTTAGAAATACCAGATTCATCAAACACTATATGTGTGGTCTCTTTAACTACCAAAGTTCTTTTGTTAAAAACTTTATAGGATTTGCCAACGCTAAAATATCCTAAAAAAATTCCTTCATCAGATTTGGGATCAAATTTTCCTTAAGGAGTTTTACCATTATTGTGAATGAACACCTTACATCTAAAGACATGTAAATATGACAGGTTAGGTGTTCTCCCCTTAAGAAGTTCATAGGGTATCTTGTTTAACTTAGATATAATATTCACCCTATTTAGAACTTAACATGCTGTACTAACTGCTTCAGCTCAAAAATATTTCGAAAGTGAATGTTTGGCCAATATGGCTCTAGTGGCTTCTATCAAAGTTCTATTCTTTCTTTCAAAATCCCTATTCTGCTGAGGGATTCTGGGTGCTGAAAAATTGTTATCAATTCCTTATTCTTTACAAAAATCTTCAAAATTTTCATTTTCAAACTCTCCTCCATGATCACTTTGAATTGATGAAATTTAACTCCCTAGTTTTCTCTGAATCCAAGTATAAAAATTTTTAAATTCATTAAATGATTCACTCTTATGAGATAAGAATTGAACCCAAGTGAATCTTGAAAAATCATGAACAATTACATACCCAAAAACTTTACCTCCTAGACTTACAGTGCTAACCGATCCAAAAAGATCCATGTGTATGACTTACAGTGGTTTGTTAGTTATAAGATCTTTAATTGAATTAAAGGAGGACTTAACCTATTTTCCTAATTGACATGCATCACACAGATGATCCTTAGTGAAGTCAAATTTGGGTATGCCTCTAACCAATTCTTTCTGGGTAATTTTCCTATAATTTTTCGTACTTGTATGACAGAGTCTTCTATGCCATAACCAAGATTCATCATTGACAGTTTTGAGACAAAAAGTATTAGAAGACTTAACATAATTTGAATCAATCATGTATATATTGTTTACCTTATTTCCATGCAACACATCAATTCTATTTGGGCTTATAATATAGTTTGTAAGTAAAAATTTAATGGTAAAACTGAAAGTTCAAAAGGGATGTTAAGCCCTAGTGAACTAGTCCCGAGGCTAACCAAGAGGGGGGGTGAATTGGTTATTTAAAACAAAATAAAAAATCTTTTTATAACTTGCAGCGGAAATGAATTAAAATAATAATAAAAAGATCAATCACAGATATCACCCAAGCAGATAATCATAACAAAATAAAGTACGGAAAATAATAAGAAAGAACACACCAGATTTATAGTGGTTCGGTCCAACCTGACCTACGTCCACTCCTCGGAGGCACCCTCCAAGTATTGCACTATACCACAAGTGTCTCTCCTTTAGCCCCCACAGCTAGGCGGAGAAGCCCTTACAAAATCGCTTCCACCTTCCCCGGTGCGGCGGAGTAGCCGGGTCCTTCGACACCAAAGAGCACTTCTTCTTCCCAAAACTTCCTTCGAGACGAGCCTTGAATCCGACGGTACTTAGGTGCAAGCCTGCCGGAGCAACCGTGTGAACCCCCTCACACTCCCTCGAGAAACCCCCTTCCCAGGCTCTTCTCCCTCTCAAACTCCACCCTTTCCTCTCTCCCTTTCAAGCTCTCTCTTCAAGTTTTCTCCAAAAGAACGAAGCCTCAATGGCTGCCAAAGAAACCTATCAAGTGCCTTGAGAAAGCTTAAATAAAGAGCTCCAAAAACCCTTCCAAATCAGTTCTGGCGGCAAAGATCGTCCAGGACGATCGCCGGATCGTCCAGGACGATGTGCTCCAAAAGACGGCTTCAGAAAACCCTAAAAACTCAATTCTGCCGCCAGAAATCGTCCAGGACGATCTCAGGATCGTCCAGGACGATGTGCAGAATTTGACCTGATAGTCCCGTACGATCCTGGGATAGTCCAGGACGATCAGAACAAATTTTGCACAAATCGTCCAGTACGATATATAGATCGTCCAGGACGATTAGAACAAATTTTTACTCTTAAATCCTTGCCTAAATTATCATGGCGGCGAGGGTTTTGAGATCATATTGGATCGTCAAGGATGATTAGTTCAATGAACAGATCGTCCTGGACGATCCGAAATCGTCCAGTACGATTTGTTCAAAAGTTGAACTTCTGGTTTTGACAGGATCTCACTCCCCCTAAGTATGTGTACACATGGTCATAAATAAGCATATACTATTACAGGACTTGACTCAAGGAATCAAAAAGTACATTAATGAGAAATACAATAAAGCCTTTTCTACTCATTCTTGAGTCTTGAATCTTTCTTGTATTGATGCATGCTGTTCCTGAAATGTTAGTGCACACACAAATAAATATACATTCCAAATATTAGAAGATGTGAGCCATAATGTTTGTTATCATCAAAATAGGAACTCTTGAGCTCGAGTCGTAACAATCTCCCCCTTTTTGATGATGGCAAACATTACTGGTTGAATTTACAAAAAGATATTTTCTCCTAATCTCCCCCTCACTAAGAAAAAGTCTTTTAAAAATAGGGAGGAATACTTTCTTCTTCTCTTTTTTTTTTTTTTAATTTTTGAAATAACTACAACAACAATATGATGTAAAACAAACAACATAAAAAAAATATCACAAATACGTAAAAAACATCACAAATACAACAGTATGTTCTCCCCCTTTGACATCATCAAAAAGAGGAGGAGCAAAAATTTGGAAAGTCACCTCTTGAGGTTCTCCAAAAACTTAGTAAGACATGAATTGATCTCTTTGAACCCAGAAAGGTTAGAGAATCAGAAAATGTAAATCCAAACTCAGGTTTTAAAAAGGCGAAAAAACTTTTTAAGCCAATATCTAAATCAAGGAACAAATTAGATAAGGAAATAAAACTTCTTCAAAACTCCTTTCATAAAATACATCTAATAGAAGATTAATGCAAAGTAATGAATCAGAAAATCTTGATTTTCAAACTCAAGTAACGAATCTATCAAAAAGTCATAAGAGTTTTCAAAACTTTAGAGATTTACAAGAATGGAAGCAGCTTTTATGGGCTAATTTTGTGCCTCTTTTTCAATTTGTTTGGCGCATTGCGCATCTTTTGATTTTTGATACACTTTGTGTATTCAATTTGGCAATTTCACATCTTTTCAATTTTGGGCTGATTTTGTGCCTCTTTTCAATTAGTTTGGCGCACTGCGCATCTTTTGATTGCCTCCTTTCTAAATCTTTAAAATCAGCAAACCTTATTCTTATGATAAAGACGAACAACCTGAATAAGATAATCTTAAAGTTGGTTCAATAATTTGCAAAAGATTCCTACGAGATAGACAAAATGTTGGGAGATGAAAAAAGTTTTAATTTCAAAAATTAATTTATAATCTGAAATAGATTTTGACTCAAAAGCAAGATAGCCTTATTCAAAGAAATGAGATAGAGAGACAAAATCATGAGTTTTCTTCCTTTACTTGATTTTAGAAAAATCAACCACAACTAACATAGTATTTAGAAAATACAAGAGGTAAATTTTCCATTTTTAAAAAACAAGATCTTTAAAAAATAATTTTTAAAATAAGAGGTGTTATGTGTGTGCTTGATTAGAGAAACAATAAAAAGCAACATAAGGAATTTGAAAAGGAAAAACAAAAATAATAAAACACAGAAAACACAACGAATAAACAATAGTAATAGAAAAACAAAAACATAAACACACAAAAAGAACATTAATTTACATCAGCTTGCTCCTGATCAGATGATTCAGAAGCTAGATCTGCCCAGGACATTTTTCGTTTTGCATTGTCAGCCCTTATTAGAATTTGCTTAGCTTTACCCTTTTCCTTTTCAGGAAGGGTTCTTAAGTTCGGGCACTGATTTTTCATATGTCCAGGCTTCCTACATCCAAAACAAATAACATCAGAAGAAAACTTTACATTCTTACCATTTTTATCTTTGTTCCACTTTTGATGTTGATGTTTGTGCCTTAGCAGATTTTTCAATTTATTTGTTGCTGATGCTAACTCTTCACTTTCATCACTTTCAATGTCTTCAGTTTTCAGCACTATCATTTTATCTGCATCCAAAAGCTTTTGACCCAAACCTTGCTCGTAGGCAATGAGTGAGCCAATCAAATTATCAATAGAATATTCGTTCAAATTTTTTGATTCAGAAATTGCAATGACTTTGGCATCAAATTTAGCAAGTAGAGAACATAGGATTTTATTAACTTTTTCAAAATTTGAAAGTTCTTTTCCTAAAGCATGTAATGTTGTCACAATTTGAGAAAACCTAGTAAACATGTCCAAGATCGTTTCATAAGGTTTCATGCTAAAAAGTTCATAATCATGCATTAACATATTTAGCCTAGATTGCTTGATTTCATAAGTACCTTCATATCTAGTGCATAATTTATCCCAGATTTCTTTGCCAGAAGTGCATGCAGATATTAACATACAATCATCAGAATTTAAAGCACAGAAAAAACAATTTAAACATTTAGCATTTAATTGAGCATTGATCTGATATGTTCTACTCCATTCAGAAAAGGGAATATCAATTTTAATTTCATTTACAATACGTGACGGTGCAGAATAATCAATTTGAATCATATGCCACATACGATAATCAATAGATTTCAAGAAAGTAGACATACGAATTTTCCAAAGATCAAAAGTAATATTTTCAAATAAAGGTGGCCGGGTGATTGAATATCCTTCTGCAATACTGCAATTACAAAAATTAGCCATGGATCGAATTCAAAAGTTTTTAAACTTAAATTTTGAATCCCGCTCTGATACCACTTGAAAGTTCGAAAGGGATGTTAAGCCCTAGTGAACTAGTCCCGAGGCTAACCAAGAGGGGGGGTGAATTGGTTATTTAAAACAAAATAAAAAATCTTTTTATAACTTGCAGCGGAAATGAATTAAAATAATAATAAAAAGATCAATCACAGATATCACCCAAGCAGATAATCACAACAAAATAAAGTACGGAAAATAATAAGAAAGAACACACCAGATTTATAGTGGTTCGGTCCAACCTGACCTACGTCCACTCCTCGGAGGCACCCTCCAAGTATTGCACTATACCACAAGTGTCTCTCCTTTAGCCCCCACAGCTAGGCGGAGAAGCCCTTACAAAATCGCTTCCACCTTCCCCGGTGCGGCGGAGTAGCCGGGTCCTTCGACACCAAAGAGCACTTCTTCTTCCCAAAACTTCCTTCGAGACGAGCCTTGAATCCGACGGTACTTAGGTGCAAGCCTGCCGGAGCAACCGTGTGAACCCCCTCACACTCCCTCGAGAAACCCCCTTCCCAGGCTCTTCTCCCTCTCAAACTCCACCCTTTCCTCTCTCCCTTTCAAGCTCTCTCTTCAAGTTTTCTCCAAAAGAACGAAGCCTCAATGGCTGCCAAAGACACATATCAAGTGCCTTGAGAAAGCTTAAATAAAGAGCTCCAAAAACCCTTCCAAATCAGTTCTGGCGGCAAAGATCGTCCAGGACGATCGCCGGATCGTCCAGGACGATGTGCTCCAAAAGACGGCTTCAGAAAACCCTAAAAACTCAATTCTGCCGCCATAAATCGTCCAGGACGATCTCAGGATCGTCCAGGACGATGTGCAGAATTTGACCTGATAGTCCCGTACGATCCTGGGATAGTCCAGGACGATCAGAACAAATTTTGCACAAATCGTCCAGTACGATATATAGATCGTCCAGGACGATTAGAACAAATTTTTACTCTTAAATCCTTGCCTAAATTATCATGGCGGCGAGGGTTTTGAGATCATATTGGATCGTCAAGGATGATTAGTTCAATGAACAGATCGTCCTGGACGATCCGAAATCGTCCAGTACGATTTGTTCAAAAGTTGAACTTCTGGTTTTGACAGGATCTCACTCCCCCTAAGTATGTGTACACATGGTCATAAATAAGCATATACTATTACAGGACTTGACTCAAGGAATCAAAAAGTACATTAATGAGAAATACAATAAAGCCTTTTCTACTCATTCTTGAGTCTTGAATCTTTCTTGTATTGATGCATGCTGTTCCTGAAATGTTAGTGCACACACAAATAAATATACATTCCAAATATTAGAAGATGTGAGCCATAATGTTTGTTATCATCAAAATAGGAACTCTTGAGCTCGAGTCGTAACAAAAACCCTTATCACAAAGCTGACTGATACTTAACAAGTTGTGTTTGAAGCCATCAACCAATAAAATATTCTCAATAATGAAATTATTCTTATTGTTAATCATACCTGTACCTACCACTCTCCTAGTGATATTATCTCCAAGTGTTACCTTGCCTCCATTCCTGGCTTCCAGCAATATGAATTGAGTTGTATCTCCAGTCATATATTTTGAACATCCATTGTTTAGGAACCAAATACTCTTATGAGGTCTTATATGAGAGCGTTTCTACAAAAATATCAAATGTTAGACTTGGGAACCCAAATAAATTTGGGTTCACCTCTTGGCAATGATAAACCTGATGCATACTTGATATGCTATATTTGATGCATTTTAGGTCTCCACACTAAATGTGTTCTAGTATAAATAGTAAAAGTGTCAGATATGTGTCCTAACATTCCACTTGAAAAACATTTCGCACCAAGAAAAGGATTTTTTAATCTATATGAGTTATAATGTCTCTTCCTAGGTTTTAAACTTGTATTCTTTTGCTTAGATTCATAGAATTGTTCAAGTGTGGGTGTAGGTCTATTTTTTATAATAGCCTTCTATTTTTCAGGATTGAATTTTCAATTTTTATGTTAATTTCCCTATGTTCAGTTTCACCCAAAAAAGTTTTAAAATTATTTTCAAGTTCAGTGTGTGATGATTTTAATAATTCATGCTTTTTGTTCAAATCTTCAAATTCTTCCAACAAGGCCATGTTGTTGCTACCTATGTTTGCGTGATCATTCCTTAAGATTTCATACTCTTTTTGCAAATTTAAATACTCTATATTTAGTTTAGCATGCAATTTTTTTATTTTTCTATATGTATTATATATTTTCTCAGAAATTTAAAAAAATTCATCATAAGATAAGTCACATACCTCTTCTTGATCTGAAAGATCAATATTGTCTGCCATTAAGCACATGTTTGTGACTTCTTCTGCTTTTGTTTCTGAGGAGTTAGAAGTTGAGTCAGCCTAGAAAGCTTTCTACAATCTTTTATCTCCCTTCCTAACATTAGTTTTCTCCTCTACTTTCTCCTTGCTAGGATTAGCTATGAGATTTGGGTAGTTGGTCTTAAGATGTCTAGGCTTCCTGCATTCATAACAAAAGACATCATTTGAAACTTTTGCATTCCTATTGAATTTACCTTTATTCCAATACTGAGATCTTTGTTGCTTCCTTCTAAGGAAATTTTTGAATTGCCTCATCATGAGTGCAATATCTTCTTCATCCTCAGGCATTGATTAATCACCTTCTAAATCATCCGCTTTCAATGCAATGTTCTTTTACTTTTGCTTGTCACCTACATCAATCTATCTTTGAGTCACTCCTTGCTCGTAAGCAATAAGTGATCGAAGCAGATTGTCAATAGAATATATATTTAAATCTTTAGACTCAGTTATGGTAGTTATCTTTGCATCATAAGTAGTAGGTAGACAACATATGATTTTGTTAACTTTTTTATGAATTAGTGAGTTCTCTACCTAAAGCATGTAATGAAGTAACAATCTGAGTAAAATGTGTATACATGTCAGAAATTGACTCATTTGATTTCATGTGAAATAGTTCATAGTCGTGCAATAGAATATTCAATCTGGATTATTTCACCTCATTAGTTCCTTCATAAGTTATGCAAAGTCTATCCCAAATTTCTTTTCCAGTTTTATAGGTTGAAATACGCATGTAGTCCTTAGATTTCAGGGCATAGAAAAAACTATTTAAACATTTTACATTTAACTGAGCTAAGTCTTTTTCCTCTAATGTCCAATCAATAAATGGTGTTTCAATCCTAATGCCATCAACAAGTCTAGTAGGAGCAGTATAGCCATCCTGTACTAACATCTACATGTGATAGTCAAGTGATTACAGAAAAGTAGACATGCAAGTTTTCCAAAAATTAAATGGAATGTTATCAAATAAAGGCGGTCTAGTGATCGAATATCCTTTAGGAGTATTACAGTTTCCAAAATTAGCCATTATCTTTTTTCAAAAGTAATCTAAACTTTAATTTTTCAAATAGGCTCTAATACCACTTGAAAGTTTGTGTAGGTTATTAAACCTAATAGAACTATCCCAATGCTAACCAAGAGGAGGCTAGATTGGTTATTTGAAAATTATCTCTTAGATTATAAAAAAACTATTATTAGAATGTTTAATCAATGATTCTCATAATATGTTGTTGATTAATTTTTCACAAAATATTTTTTAACCACAGAAATTTAAAATATAGAAAAATAAAATGCAGTAAAAAAAAGGAACATAAGACACAAAATTTTATAGTGGTTCGGTCCAACTAGACCTACATCCACTCCCTGTAGACTCCTTCTCCAGGTATTGCACTAAACAATAGTGTCTATCCTTTTGCCCCCACAGCAAGGTGGAGAAGCCTTTACAAAACTTCTTTTGCACTAACTCAGTGCGGCAGAGAACCGATGCCTTTTACACCCTCCAACTGATGGCAGAGAAGCCAACATTCTTTTTCACCCTCTTGGTGATGGCAGATAACCAAAAATCCTTTTTCACCCTCTTGGTGATGGCAGAGAACCAAACATCCTTTTTTATCATCCTGGTGATGGCAGAGAATCGAACATGCTTTTTTACCATCCTGGTGATGACAGAGAAGCAAACATCATTTTTCACCCTCCTAGTGAATGTAGAGAACTCGATCTCCTTTAAAAAATTTCTCTCTAGAATCTTCAAGGAAGTTGGTCAGAGTTTTGAAGGATTAAGCAAGAGATCCTCACATTTGGGCAACATTGTGAATCCCCTCACAATTTCTTCTTATAATATCTCTCACTCTCAACTCCCAAAACACTCTCCTTTTCCACTCTCAAGAGAAATTTGAAGCAGGATTCTTTGAGTGTTAGTTTTTAGGACCCTTATAAATGAAAGACAAGAAAAACCATCCTGAAAATTGAAAAGTATAATTAGAACATATCCAATCGTACAGTTCGATCATCTGTACAAATAGTTCAAAAATCCATGTACGATCTTGTACGAACCTGATTTCATACTCTGTGAATCGTTCGCATGAACTAACATATATTGTACGAACAGTTGAAAATTGAACTCATTTATCTTGTATGATCATGTACGAACTTTATTTAGTACTCTGTCAGTCTTCTATATGAACTGACATCGTATAGTACAAATAGTTAAAATAAATCATGTTTCTCTTGGTACGAAAGTGGACGATCCCATTTCATACTCTATGAAGCATCTGTACGAACATACATCGTACCGTATAAGCATACATCATATAATATGAATAGATCAAAAATGACAAGTTCATCTAGGACGATCTAGTATGCACTCATTTCATCTCTGTGAGTCATCTGTACAAACCATAATTATACAGTACGAATAGTACAAAAAAAATTTATGACATGATTTGCTTAACTTCATTTTCGGAGAAAATACCATTACAAATCATTAAGTATGATTTAAAATGGTACAATATGATTAGTTTTTTTTTAAAATTTAAGTTTTTAATCACTCCCCCAGTGTGTGTATGTACGGTTACCCAATTACAATCACACTCTCTCATACTCAAGAAAAATAAAAGATTTATAGACTTCATTACATGAAACCCTAGTCTATTCTATCTTGAAGTCTTTAGTAGTCTGGAGTACAATTTTCCTGAAATATGAATACACCTAATCAAACAAAGAAAATATATCCAATATATGTTAGGAGAAATAGTAATCATAACAATAATATTTTGGTATCATCAAAAAATCACATGATATAAAACTTAATCATAAAATCTAAGTTGCAACTCTTTCTTCTATTCCAACCAAACATTTTGGAGTCCAAAAGAAATGGATTTTTAATTCTCGAGGAAATTCTAGAAATATTGATTGGATCCTAGCAATGGAGAGGTAAATGAGGAAACCGAATCCATACCGGTGAAAAAAATCTCTGTATAGAGAAACGATAAAAAGATGACCTTTTACCAATTCCAACAATGTGATCACCAATAAACCAAGGACCTCAATTTAATACTCTATCTCTAGAATCTTTGTTTTGAAAGTTACAAAGTACCCAATCCAGACCAATGCTAGTAGACACCGATTTAGTAAAGAGGAAGAGTTAGCAGCAGTTGACTCTGATTCAAATGGGTTAGTTAGGCTTAAGGAAAAAGATGAGTATATCAAAAATCTTGAGAAGAAAGTTGAGGAATATCCAAGGGCCTATTGCTTTTCTTCTAAAGGGGCTCACAATAAAAATGTTTGAGAAACTTCTGAATAAAAAAAATAACTTATAGGAAGAGGCTTCTCGGTTGCCATTCTTGAAGGATTCGTCTGACGAGAAGAAGGCCAGCAAACCATAAAAACCTTTTGAGAAGAGGGTAGCCACAGTTTTATAATTGATAAAGGGAAGAAATTAGTAAGTGCTCAACCGAGTGGTCCTCCACCCCAGCAAGTTCAGAAAAAACAACCATTCCAGGTAACCACTAAGTCTACTAGGGAGCCTAACCTAATTTCCTTTAAAGAGAGATTGGTTCATCCTTATTCATTTAAAAGAGAAGCATCAAGGATAATATTTAAAAGTCTCTTAAAGAAATCATACTTCTGATTGCCAGAGGACAAGAAGCCATAAGAGGAAAATAAGAGGGATGATCCCAATTTTTGCCCCTCTTATCGTATGTTGAGCCACACAATCAAAGATTATATTGTATTTAAGGTTTGGCTCAATAAGAACTTTTGACATGGCAACATCATAATTCTAAAGGAGTAACTGATAGATCCAAATTAGGGTTTAGTCAAATCAATTTAAGGTAAAAATTTAAAAATTTCTCCATCCATTGAAGATGGTTGGGATATTACTTTATCCCGGGCATTTAAAAAGTTAATTAACAAGTCTTTTCATCTTTCTTAATAGCTGTTGATGAGAGCCTGAGGCCCAATTTGGGAGGTTGACCTAGAGGCTTCGTAGGAGAATGTTGAGCTTCTTTCCTCTCCAGTAGTTATAGGAACTACTATAATTAATAAAAAGAAAAAGAGAGATATTTTTGTAGAGTGGAAATATGTTGATGAGAGATATATTCAAGTGGTGGATGGTGTTATAACCCCTATCCTTGTTTATATTATCTAACTTTTATTTTACCCATCAAAGGCAAAGAGTCAAAAATTAATAAAGAAAGATTCTTCTGCATATGTTTTGATGATCAATATTGAAAATGTTGTTCAAAATGATACTTCCATTGAGGGTAATCAAAATTTAGTTGAGATCATTCAATATATTCAAAAACTCTTCTCTCTAGATTTGACCTCTAAGGGGGAAATAAATCTGAGGTCCTATTGGATGGTGATACCCCCAAAATTAATTTTCGAAGAAGTTCTATCATGATAGATTTTTTAGATTCAGACTTGTTGCAATTTAGGATCCCTAGTCTGTGATTTTGATGATGATAAACAATATTGATTGAATTATTATATTCTTCCTTAAATATTTTAGATATGATTTTTGTCTGTGAGCACTAACATTTTAGGTAGAATATACACTGCTTAAGACTGCTGAAGACTCAAGACTGGGTAGAATAGGATACAAAAGAGTTTATATTTTTTATTTTCTTTATTTTTCATTTCTTGAGTCTTGCTATAAAAGTGTTTATGCAAATTGGGTGACCATACACACACATACAGAAGGGGAGAGATTTTTTTTAAGTTAAATTTTTTAATTACTAATCGTATTGTATGATTTTTAATCATATTGTATGATCTTTTATCTAAAAATTGGCTTAATAGCTAATTAGAAATATTAGTTTCTATGAACTAATGATACTATACCATCTTGATCAAACTGTATGATTCATTTTTGATCTCAAAACCCTAGCTGCCAGAATAATTTAAGTAAGCTTTTAAACATTAAATTTTGAACTAATTATATTGTACGATGTGAATCATACTGTATGAATATTTAAAATCTTTCTAAAATTAACCCCAATGATTAGTCAATTAAATTATGGTTTAATTAATGATTGATGTTAGTGCTATATGATCATAATCGTACTGTACGAAGAATAGAGACAAAATTTGGTTGTCCCAAAGATTGTACCAGACAAAAACATGATTTTTATACTAATTATACTATACAAACTACTGGAAATCAACTAATCATACTGTTTGAAGTATACAATACAGGATGATTAACAGAGATGACTTTCAGTCATCCCAGGATTCATCTCATATGAACAGAGGAATTCAACAGATCGTACTGGATGATTTATGGATCGTACTGTATGATGTATTTATAAAACTTAAATATTTCTATTTAATGACTGTTTACATCATACTGGATGAGACAAGTTTTTAATTGATCATACTATATAAACTTGGATCATACTGTATGACTAATGATGGCTAACTTGAATTTTTAGAGTTTCTTGAAGCCTATTATAAAAACTATGTTTTAAGTTTTTCACCAAATATTGAAAGTGAGGAACATGGCTGAGGAAGGAACTCTGAGAGGGAGCTTTTGAAGAAAATCAGGGTTGGTGAGAGGAAGGATAAGGTGTGCTTGAGGATGAGGGAGAAGTAGTGTGAGGGGTTTGCACGATCCCTCCGAGCTAGCTGTACGCTTGCTCTTCCTTTGGCCTTGGTGAGTCTTGTGAGAGCTCTCTAGGGAGAGAGGCTTCTTTGTCCAATCCTCGAGGTTATTTTCCTTCTCCAGGAGGGAGAAAAAGGAGTTGAGGTTCTCTACCTTCTCCAGGAGGGGGAAAAAAGAGTTGAGGTTCTTTGCCTTCTTCAGGAGGGAGAAAAAGGAGTCGAGGTTCTCTGCATTCTCCAGGAGGGAGAAAAAGGAGTTAAGATTCTCTACTTGTGAAAGGAGCTTTGGTCCTCTACCGCACCGGGTTGGTGGAAGAGTGTTTATAAAGGCTTCTCTACCATACTGAGGGATAAGAAGGAGAGTCACTTAGTATTAGTGAAATCTTAAAGTGGAGGACTCCTGGGTGTGGTTATAGGTTAAGCTTACCGAACCACTATAAAAATTTTTGGAGTGCTTTTTTTGTTTTCCACATTTTACTTTTTGTATTTAATTTTTGTTATAACTGCATGGTGAATTTTTAAGATAAAAATTTTATTATGTAATTTAAAATTTAATGTCCATTATTTTCAAATCGTAGTTAATATGTTAGCTTTTGCATTATGAAATAATATTGCTTATTTTAAAATTTTGAAAATCTTTAATAATTAATACTCCTATTTAGGATTATCTTTAAAGCACCAATTAACCCCCCCTCTTAGCGTATCTCATACTTTCAGAACTCTCCCTTCAAAAATGACATTCAATCACCTAAGGAGAACATAGACCCTACTACAGTTTGCCCTCCCGGAGAGAACGTGGAGGTGCAACTATGAGGCGGTAAAGTCTTACCCCCTAAGCTTCCTCCTCAAGAAATAGGCAATCAAGTTTTTTCCAGTGATCTGATTCAAGTCCCCTCTCAACAATCAAATGTTACAAATTTGGATTCAAGGATTATGATTTTGATGATAGCAAACATTTCTGTTTCTACTTAATTGCCTAACCTTCAGGTTCATAAGATCAGTTGTAATTCTAGCTAGTTCAAGATCGAGTATGTCTTGGTTTTAAATTTCAATGTAATTTTTCATATTTCTTTAGTCAAATATAATGTAATGTGTCCCCAAGCTAAGTAACCTTGCACACACACACTCAGGGGGAGTTTTTTTATGAGTTAGATTTTCTATTCAATTTTTATTCATATCATCCTAGAAGATGGTAATATCATCCTAGACGATCCATTGAAAATAAAAATCCTAACTAGGGAAACCATGTTAAGTCAATCTAATTAAGAAGATCATCCTGGATGATAATCCCATCATACAAGATGATATTCTTAAATCAAAAAAATCTCAGTCGCAAGACTAAGTTAGGCAAGCTTTTTTTTTTAGTATTTTAGTCTAATCGTACTGGACGATATGTGTATCATCCTAGATGATTCACTTTAATCATACCTAAATTAGCCAGGTGATTAAGAAAAGCAATCGAGGATTGATTGATCGATCACATCATCCCGAATGATCTCAAGATCATCCTGGATGATCAATTAAAAATCCTCTTCATCTAGTTTATCTCAATTAGACGACCCGAACTGTGGGCCAAATGATTTTGCCAGTTTTGAACTAATCATACATGATGATAGAGATATCATCTTGGGTGATCAAGTCATTTTGAAATCGTCCAATATAGTTGTCCTGGATGACCCGAATTATGTGCCGGAGGATATTCAATATTTTTGAACTAATCATATAGGATGATAGACATATCATCCTAGAAGATTAAGTCATTTTCTTTAGATCATTTATACTTTTCTCCTGAATGAATCGAACTATGTGCTGGACGTTATTCCTGATTTAGGACTAATCGTCTCGGATGATCGTAGAATCATCTCGAATGATAAGAGAAAACCATGTCTTCTAATCGTCTAGAGGAACCAGGTCGTCTTGGTGGATATGTATATTTTTTGTACTGATCATACAGGATGATCTTTGATGGCAAGTTGAAATTTTGGGCAATTTTTGAGCCCTTCTATTTAAGATATTTTTCTTGCTACTGTTAAAATCTTTTATCGTTGTCCTTACCTGAGAGATTCTTGAGAGGGAGAGGGAGAGAGAGAGAGAGAATCTTATAAGGGGGAGTTTATGAAGTGTTCACAAAGGTTACTCCAAGCAAGGATTTGAGTCATCTTCTCCAGTCATCGTCCCATGTCCCTTGATGTCTCTGAGGGAAGGATCATCAGTAAGAAGATCAAGGTTCTCTGCCTGCTTCAGGAGAAAGTGAAAGGGGGTAAGGTTCTCTGCCTACTTCAAGAGGAAGCAAAAGGATTCTAGGTTCTCTGCCTAACCGGGTTGGTGAAAAGGAGTTTTATAAAGGCTTCTCCACCTTGCTATGGGAGCAAAAGGAGAGTCACTAAGTTTTAGTGTAATACCTAAAGGGGAGGTTCTAGGGAGTGGACGTAGGCCAAGTTGACCGAACCACTATAAAATCTGGTGTGTTATTTCCTTTACTGTTCTGCATTTTAATTTTTGCATTTTACTTTATGTGGATGATCGTGTGATTCAAGTTATTATTTTATTTGATTAAGCATCTCCACATCAACGTGAAATTATAATTGTTTTAAAATATTCAAAAAATTTTTTAAAATCATTTTTGCTCAAGAATATTTTAAAACTACCATTTCACCCCCCCTCTTGGTTAACCTCGGGCTAGTTCACAAGGGCTTAACATCCCTAATGAACTTTCAAGTGGTATCAGAGCGGGAATCATAAAATTAAGTTTTAAAAAACTTTTGAATTTGATCCATGGCTAACTTTAGTAATAGAAACACTGTAGAAGGATATTCCATTACCTGACCACCCTTATTTGATAACATACCTTTTAATTTTTGAAAAACTCACCTATCCACTTTTTGACAATCTATAGATTATCGCATGTAGATGCTTATTAAAGATAGATACTCTGCACAATTTAGAATAGTTGATGGAATTAAAATTGAACTTTCTTTTAGTGAATGTATATTTGATGATCGAGATTTAGTACAACTGAATGAAAAATGCTTGAACTATTTTTTCTGTGCATTAAAATTTGAGGATTACATGTGTGTCTCTACTTGCACAACTGGTAAAGAAATTTGGGAAAGATTATGCATCACCTATGAAGGCACATCAGAAGTTAAGCAATCAAGATTGAGTATTTTGCCTGACGACTATGAACACTTTCGTATGAAAACTAGTGAGTCAATATCTGAAATATACACTAGGTTTACACAAATTATCACCTCCCTGCAAGCCTTAGGAAGAGAGCTCACTAACTATGAGAAAGTTAATAAAATTCTGAGATGTTTGCCCTCTTCCTATGATGCCAAGATAACTGATATCACCGAATCCAAGGATTTGAACACTTATTCTATTGATAACTTACTTGGATCACTCATTGCTTATGAGCAAGGAGTGAACCAAAGACAACTTGATGCAGGTGAGAAAAAGAAAAAGAAAACTGTGGTGCTGAAGGATAATAATATGGAGACTGGTTCTTCCGCGTCTGAAAGTGATTATGTTGCCTTAATCACTAGGCAATTCAAAAGGTTTGTAAGGAAGAAACACAAGAACTATCAGAAATAGAACAAAGATAAGAATAACAAAAATTCTAAAGTTTCTTCTGATATAGTTTATTTTGAATGTAGGAAGCCAGGACATATAAACATTGATTGTCCTATACTTAAGGCTCACCTAAGCAAGGAGAAAGGTGAGGAGAAACCCAAGTTCAGGAAGGATAAGAAAAGAATTCAAAAGGCTTTTTAGGTGGATTCTGTTGCAAATCTGGTTTTGATGATGACAAACATGTTTCCAGTGTGTTTTGCTTGGCTAATCTGTTTCAGGCACAAAAGACCGCGAGCCACTCAAGCCAACTCAAGATCGGGTCCAAGTGTGTCAAATGTATGATTTTTCTTTTTATTGAGTCAATTGTAATGTAACTGATTCCCTAGCTAAGTAACCTTGCACACACACACTCAGGGAGAGAGATTGAGTGAATTAGAGTTTCTGTTAAAAATTTGTTCAGATCGTCCTGGACGATATCCACATCATCCTGGATGATCCAGTTAAAACAGAAACCCTAATTAGGGTGACTAAGTTAAGAGGGTCTGATTGAGCCGATCGTCCTGGACGATCTACGGATCGTACGGGACGATATGCCCAAATCAGAAATTCTCAGCCGCCAGATCAAGTTAGGCAAGTTCTTATTTTTAGATGCTTGGTCTGATCGTCCCGGACGATACGTGTATCGTCCCGGACGATCCAGTACAATCATGCCTAATTTAATCTGGTAATTAAGGAAAGCAATTAATTTTTGGTTGATACGATCATATTATCCTGGATGATCGCAGGATCGTCCCGGACGATCTTGATCGTCTAGTGCATTTAAGCTGTACGTCCAGAACTATGTACAGGACGATTTGGGGCCTTTTTGAACTAATCGTACCGGACGATGACCCTATCGTCCGGGACGATCAAGTCATTTTTTGGTCGTCCAGCACAGATTTCTCTGGACGACCCGAACTCTCTTCTGGACGATTTCCCTCAATTTGAACTAATCGTCCCGAACGATCGCAGGATCGTACGGGACGATATGAACAACTTTTTCTACTGATCGTCCAGAAGAGACAGATCGTCCAGGCTAAAACAGCTGAATTTGAACGGATCGTACAGGACGATCTTGGCCGACCAGTTAAGATTTAGGGCAAATTTTAAGCCCTCCTTTAAAAGAACTTTTTCCAATTTTTGAAAAAATCTTTTGCTGCCTTCCTTCCCTGAGAAACCCTAGAGAGAGAGAGAGTTGGGAGAGAGAGAGAAGATCTTGTGAGGGGGAGTTAGTGAGGGATTCACTAAGGTTGCTCCGAGCACGGATCAGAGTCGTCTTCTCCGCTTGTCGTCTTTCGTCTAGTCAGTGTTCGTCGTGGGAGGATCGTTCGCAAGAAGATCCGGGTTCTCTGCCCGCTTCAGGTGGAAGCAAAAGGAGTTCGTAGGTTCTCTGCCTGCTTCAGGAGGAAGCGAAATGAGTTCGAAGGTTCTCTGCCTGCTTCAGGAGGAAGCGAAAGGAGGTCGGGTTCTCTGCCTCACTGTGTGGTGAAAAGGAGATTTTTGTACAGGCTTCTCCGCCTTGCTGTGGGAGCAAAAGGAGAGACACTTCTGGTTAGTACAATACCCGGAGGGGAGGCTCCGGGGAGTGGACGTAGGTCAAGTTGACCGAACCACTATAAAATCTGGTTTGCTTTTCTGATTCAATTCTGCACTTTAATTTTTCCTGATATTAACTGCTTGGGTGAATATCTTTGGTTGATCTTTTTATCGTTGTTTTAATTCGTTTCCGCTACACGTTATAAAAAGATTTTCATAGTTATCGTGAAATTTTTAAATAACCAATTCACCCCCCCTCTTGGTTAGCCTCAGGACTAGTTCACTAGGGCTTAACATCCCTATCGAACTTTCAGATTCTACATCTGACTCCTCTGAGACTGAAGCTGAAGAGAAGACTACAAACTTGTGTTTGATGGTGGATGAACATCGTGGTTAGTCTGACCAAGAAGAGGTATGTGAACTAACCTATGATCAATTACTTGATGTTTTCGAGAAAATCCATTCATCATATAGGAAACTTAAGAAAAAGCATGCCAGTCTAAAATTAGAATTCTTGAACTTATAAAAAGAGAATGAAGTTTTGCTTAAGGATCAATCTACAGTTGATAGCAATCACATGTCATTACTTGATGAATTTGATTAGTTAAATAAAAAGCATTCTGAATTGATTATTGAGCATGATTCTTTGAAAGAATCACATGTAGAATTAAAAATTGCATTTAAGTAATTAGAAACTCATGTATTTGATGTTGAAAGTATGAAGCATGTATCAAGAGTGGAAAATTTAGTTCGTGATAGTTCAAATAAATTCTTTGAAGCTGAATTAACTGCTCTAATAAATAATAGGCAACCACCATCACTTGAAGAATTTCATTCAAAATCATCAAAGCATGCATCATTCAAACCTAAGAAGAGGCACTATCATCAACACAGATTAGTTAATCCTTTCCCTGGTGTTAGATGTTTCTCTTGTGGCATGTTAGGACATATCTCCCATGCTTGTACTATCCACCGTAGTACACAGTGGGTGTGGAAGCCCAAATTACATGATTCATAGCATAACACATAGGCATTGCATTCTCCTTTTCATAAGAATTTAGGCTTCTTAATCTGACATTTGATGATTTTGTAGGTGTGCTCTCACATAAGACCTTGTGAGAGCATGTGGTACATGGACAGCGGATGTTCAAGGCATATGACTAGAGATGCAAATCAATTCATTTTATTGGAGGCCAAGGCTAGAGGCAAGGTTACTCTTGGAGACAACACCAAAAAAGTGGTGGGCGCAGGTATAATCAAAAACTCCAAGAACCTTTTGATTGAAAATGTTTTGCTTGTTAATGGACTGAAACATAACTTGCTCAGCATCAGTCAACTCTATGATAATGGGTTCAGCATAAAGTTCCTAGCAAACACTTGTATTATCAGCTTAAATAGTAACACTATTTTGCAGGGCAAGAGGATCAATAATTTTTATATGCTTGATTTAAATAACATTGAGTATGCTGCATCATTCTACTTAAAAACTACTACTGATGAGTCTTGGCTGTGGCATAAGAGGTTACGTCATACCAGTATGAAAACCCTTAGAAGAGTAACCCAGAAGGACTTAGTTAGAGGTGTCCCCAAGCTTAAGTTCACTAATGACCACCTATGTGATGCCTTTCAACTAGGAAAACAAGTCCATTCCTCTTTTCACTCCATTAAGGATATCATCATCTTTAGACCCTTAGAAGTCCTTCACATGGATTTGTTTGGACCCATTAGTACTGCCAGCTTAGGGGGAAAAGTCTATGGATTTGTGATTATTGATGACTACTCGAGGTTCGCTTGGATTAGATTTCTGTCACACAAAATTGAGTTATTTGATGAATTAAAAATCTTCTCCACTTGGATTCAAAAGAAGTTAGGTTGTGAGATCTTAACCATCCATAGTGATCATGGTGGAGAGTTTAAGAATGTGAGATTTGGAACTTTCTATGAGGAGCAAGGGATTAGTCATAACTTTTTAGCTCATAGGACCCCTCAACATAGAACGGGGTAGCTGAAAGAAAGAATATGACCTTAGTCGAAGCCGCTACAGACATGCTTGCTGAGTATTCATTTCCAAAATACTTTTGGGTAGAAGCAATGAACACAGCCTATTATGTGTTGAATACAGTGAATGTTAGATCTAATCTGAATAAGAAATCCTATGAGATCATTAAGGGTAGAACTCCAAACCTGTTCCACCTCTATGTCTTTGGCTATAAGGTCTTCATTCATAACAATGGGAAATCATCCTTAGGAAAATTTGACCCAAAATTGATGAAGGAGTGTTCATAATATATTCAAGTGTAAGGAAATCGTTTAGGGTCTTTAACAAGAGGACATTGGTGGTGGAGGAGACTACTCATGTGGTGTTAGATGAATATGATCCAAAGGAGTTCAGAGCTGACGAAGAAGATGAAATAGGAGAGATTACCCATGGAGTAGAAACTATAAATCTAGAGGAAAGGGTAGAACCTGAAAACTCTTTGCCTAAAGATTGGAGATATTCTTCGAGTCATCCTAAAGTACTGATCTTAAGAGACCCTTCTAAAGGTGTTAGAACTAGGCATGGACTTAGAAAGGAAGTAAACCATTCTGCCTTTATCTCAATGACTAAGCCCACTAACATCAATCAAACCCTTTCTGATAAATTTTGGATCTTAGCTATGCAATAAGAACGTAACTAATTTTGAGGAATGATGTTTGGGAGTTGGTAGAAAGACCTAAGGATCAAAGTGTAGTAGGAACCAAATGGGTCTTTAAGAACAAAATGAATTATTTTGGTGTGGATAGGAATAAGGCAAGATTGGTGGCTAAGGGGTTCAACCAAGTAGAAGGGATTGATTTTGAGGAGACCTTTGCCCTTGTAGCTAGATTGGAAGCCATTAGAGTGCTACTAGCCTTTGCTTGTTATAAGTGATTTAAGCTTTTCCAAATGTATATCAAGAGTACCTTTTTAAATGGGGTAATAAAGGAATATATGTTTGTAGAATAACCCCTAGGTTTTGAGAGTTCCCAATTTCCAAATCATGTTTAGAAATTAAAAAAGGCCTTGTATGGATTGAAATAGGCACCTGGAGCTTGGTATGAGAGGCTTAGCACATTCCTAATAGAAAGGAAGTTTGTTAAGGGGAGCGTAGACACCACCCTTTTTCTGAGGAAAGTAGGAGATGATTTACTCTTTGTCCAGATCTATATTTATGATATACTTTTTGGATCTTCTGATAAAAATTTATGTGATAATTTTTCTAAGACAATGAGTAAAGAGTTTAAGATGAGTATGATGGGAGAATTATCCTACTTTTTGAGGTTTAGTATAAGGAAAATAGATGATGGAGCTTTTATCAATCAATCAAAGTACATTAAGGACATCTTGAAGAAATATGAAATGGATTAAGCCAAGTGAATAAACACTCCCATAAGCTCCACTGTCTAGTTAGATAAGGATTCAAATGGAAAATCTATTGATCAGAAGATATACAGAGGAATAATTGGATCATTTCTTTACTTGACTGCTAGCTAATCTGATATAATATTTAGTGTCTATCTTTGTGCTAGATTTCAAGCTAATCCTAAAGAATCCCACCTAACGGCGGTTAATAGAATCCTTAGATATCTCTTAGGGACCCCAAACTTAGGAATCTGGTATCCTAGACATAACACTTCTTTTGAGATTATCGGATATTCTAATTCTAATTTTATAGGGTGTAGGGTGGATAGAAAGAGCACTTCTAGAACTTGCCAATTTATAGGACAGTCCTTAGTCTCCTAGTCCAGTAAAAAATAAAACTCTGTTGGACTTTCCACTACTGAAGCTGAGTACATTGCCTTAGGAAATTGTGTGGCCCAAGTTCTTTAGTTGAAGCAGCCGATCTTGGATTAGGATTACCTTTTGGCACAATTTTAGTTCTATGTGATAACACTAGTGCCATCTGCATCTCTAAGAATCCTATCCAACATTCAAGAACCAAACACATTGACATTAGGCATCACTTCATTAGGGACTATGTTACCAAAGGGGACATTGAGTTATACCATGTCACAACTGAAAACCAACTGGCTGACATCTTTACTAAACCACTGGCCTTTGACACATTCAGCATTTTAAGGACCAGATTGGGTGTGATTGACATAAATGCATGAATTTGGGGATTACTTATTTTTGAATTTTCTATTTTTCCTTTTTTCTTTTATTTTTGTTTGAATTGATTTCCTGTTTCTTTTTATGTTTTTATTCACTGCTGATTTTGTTCTGTTATTATTGGTTACCTGATTTAGTCATTTCTATTTATGTACTTTTTTGTTATTGTTAATTTACTATTTATTTCCTTTAGAACCAGATCACTACTCATTATTACTGATAAACTTGATTTGTAACTGGGAGTTTTTCCTTATTTTGTGTTTGGAAGCTTGTAAGTAGTGATTGACTCCTCTAAAATCGATAAAGGGAAGAAACATTGATGATTGGTTCTCTTCCACTAACTCCTTTAATGGTGTATTTTTCTTTTTGAATAGAAATATTTTTTAAAATTAAAAAGGCTAGACTTTGAAATAATGATCTATTTTATCTTCCTATAGTAATCTATCTCAAGTGAGTAGTGCTCCAAATCATTGAATCACTTTTATGTTTTCTTAATCAGGTGATTACATCTATCATATGAGAATGGTTCTATTTTGTGGTTTACTTTTCCTTATCTAAGAGAGTGAGTTTTTTCTTCTCTTCTATCTGGAAGATAATCTCACAACTGAGAGTCTTTTAGAGATTTTGAAAGAAAGGAAGCTTACAAAAGATGCGCAAAGTGCGCCAATAAACTGATAAAAAAGAGGCACAAAATGAGCCCAACGAAAGATGCGTAATGTTCACCACTAAAATTGAAAAGATACACCAAGTGTATCAACAACCAAAAGATGTATGCCAAATAATAAAAAAATAGGTACAAAATGCGCCCACAAAGAAATAAGCTTCTTCCTCTTTTAGATCTTTTAAAAATCTTAGAACAATTCATTGCCACTTAATATATTCAAATGCTTGAGAGTGAAAATCATGATTTCTAATTATTTAATTTACAATACTATTTTATAAGATATTTTTTTGGAACGTTGTATGAAAGGATCATGTTTCTTGTCTAGCTTCTTCTCTTTTGAATGAGATTTTTGTTTTAAAGAAATTTGAACCTGTAAGGTGTCTGAGGTAGGAGTTACGAAAATCAATTTTCCAATTTTTATGGATTTCTGCTCGTCGATTTTTTCTTATCGGCTTTTGAATTAAAAATTAAGGAAAATTTTTGATTTATTGGAGCAGATTGATTTAAAAAATGGTTTTATTATTGTTTCCTCATTTTACGTTGTTTAGTTTTTTCTATTTTTGTGTTGATTTTGAATTTTTTTATGGTTTTTGGATCCCCTGATCATTCCTCTCCATCCTTCATTTTTTTTTAATTTTTTGTTCAGATTATCCTGGATGATGTGATCAACTCATCCCCATCATGAACCATCGGCTGATATGAACCAATTATTGGTGATTATCTTGGATGATACACCTCGTTATGCTTGACAATCCAAATGCAATAGTTAGATGACTTAAATTTGGCCCGTCTGATTCATTTATTGTATATCATCCTGGACGATCCACCTAATCATCCTGGATGATATTTTTCATGAGAAGTCATCTAGCCTGACTCATTGGGATGATCACCTATATATGATCATCTTGGATGATATCTGATCATCCATGATGATATCTGATCATCCTAGATGATCCGACCACCTTTTTAACCAATCATCTTAGATGCAATTATTGCTACCTATTGTCCTGGATGATCCCGTGATTGTCCTAGACGATATGGCTGATTTTTATTTAAATAGTTGATTTTTAGCCATCTCTCTTCATCAATATCACTTTCTACACTCATACAATCTTCCTCTTATGGCTGGTAGCAAAAGGTCTAGGCAGTAGGGGGCAAGTTCCTACAGGGGGAATGTTGATCCCCGATTCACTGATGTAGCCGATCAGGCTGCATTCCAACACTATCTTGATGTGGGGATTACTCAGTCCAAAATAGTGAATTCCCGCATCCTCACCTATCCGATACTAGACCTCTTTGCTCACACCTCCCTCACCTTCATTCTGACACTTGCTTTTCTGTTTAGCACTAAACTTCTTTGTGTCTTTTTAGTAAATGTTCGTATTGATTCTACCTATACCTCCCTTCACTCCTATGTTAATAGACGCCCTATAGAATTAACAGTTTAGGATTTTCATAACATTCTCCAACTGTCCATTACTGGAGATAAGCTTTACCTTTTGTCCTTTGATCCTGACTCTAACTGGAGTGTCACCAATTATTTCCTTAGGAACACCACTACCCCGTACCATGATAATGCTTACGCTTCCTTAGTCAAGGATGCTAGAATAATCCATCACTTCCTTCGATCTTCTATCATTCCAAAGGCTAGTGACCACATCGATATTATCCCCTTGCTATCAATAACTACCTACTACATCATGACCCATCATGACTTCAATGCTACTGATCTTCAATTTCTCTATATTGAACACTTAACTAGCATTAGAGATCCAGGCCACAGAAGATGTCCCAACCTAGCCTTAGGACACATCATAGCCTATGCTCTTAAAACCAAGTATAATCTTCAATATCCAGTTCCAGCAAATGTACCTCCTTCCTTCTACTCCAACAACTCTTTCCATATTCTTCACAACACGCATCTTCATCTGGAGCCCAATACGGATGTTGAGGGAGAAGAGGAAGAAGCTGCTCCTGAGCCTGTCCCTGTACCTGCTCCTCTTCGCCTGGAGTCATCGTTGGATCACCTGGTGTATAGATTTGACCAGTGAGAGGCTCACTTTGACTCTTATGTGGTTGCACAGGAGCAACAGTACGCTGAAGATGTGGATCACTTCAATGCTTATATTGCCCAGCAACAATAACAACATAACTCGGATATGGCCTGGTTTGGAGAACAGTTCGCCACCATTTGTAATCTATTTCAGCCACCACCACCACCTCCTCCACCTGATCAGGGTCCCTCTTATTTTTAGCTTGGTTGATTTACCTATTTGTTTTTTCTATGATGTTTTTTTAACTGTATTTTATATTCCTCTGTGTATTTTTTTATTTCCTCCTTTTTGAAATGTTAAAAGGGGGAGTAGTTTGTGTTGTTAGTATTCTATACTTTTTAAGTTATTACTATATTATTTGTCTGTGCTAATAGAATTTGCATTGCTTAGTTTTCATTGCTCTGTGTTTTATTTATTGAATTGGAAATTATCTAACAAATATTTTCCATCATCTAAAAGGGGGAGATTGTTGCAAATCTGGATGCAAGGATTATGATTTTGATGATAGCAAATATTTTGTTTATACTTAATTGCCTAACCTTTCAGGTTCACAAGATTAATTACAATTCAAGCCAGCTCAAGATTGAGTTAGTCTGGGTTTTTAATTTCAGTTTAATTTTTCACCTTTCTTGAGTCAAATGTAATGCAATGGATCCCCAAGCTAAGTAACCTTACACACACACACTCAGGGGGAGTTTTTTTGTGAGTTAGAGTTTCTGTTCAATTTTTATTCATATCATCATGGACGATAGTAATATCATCTTGGACGATCCGTTGAAAATAGAAACCCTAATTAGGGCAAACATAGAAAGTCGGTCTGATTAAGTGGATCGTATTGGACGATAATCCCATCGTATAGGATGATATGCTCAAATCAAAAAATATCAATCGCCAAACTAAGGCAAGTTTTAATTTTTAATATTTTGGTCTAATCATCCCGGATGATACGTGTATCATCCTAGACAATTCACTTCAATCATGCCTAAATTAGCCAGGTGATTAAGAAAAGAAATCAAGGATTAATTGATCGATCACATTATCCAGGACGATCAATTAGAAATCCTCTTCATTCAATTTATCTCAGCTGGATGACCTGAACTATGTGCCAGACAATTTTACCATTTTTGAACTAATTGTACAAGATGATAGAGATATCATCCTGGACGATCAAGTCATTTTAAAATTGTCCAGCATAGTTGTTCTGGATGACCTGAACTGTGTGTCGGATGATATTCGGCATTTTTGAACTAATCGTACAGGATGATAGACATATCATCCTAGACGATCAAGTCATTTTCTTTAGTTCATCTAGACTTTTCTCCTAGATAACCCAAACTATGTGCTGAATAATATTCCTGATTTAGAAATAATCATCGGAACGATTGCTGAATCATCCTAGATGATCAGACCAAACCAAATCTTCTAATCATCCAGAGGAACCAGATCGTCCAGGTTGATATGTGTATTTTTGTACTGATCGTACAAGATGATCTTTGATGGCAAGTTAAAATTCAAGGCAATTTTTGAGCCCTTCTATTTAAGCTCTTTTTTTGCTACTGTTGAAATCTTTTGCCGCTGTCCTCACCTGAGAGATTCTTGAGAGGGAGAGGGAGAGCTTGGGAGAGAGAGAATCTTGTGAGGGGGAGTTTGTGAGGTGTTCACAAAGGTTGCTCTGAGTAAGGATTCGAGTCGTCATCCCTTGTCCCTTGGTGTCTTTAAGGGAAGGATTATCAGCAAGAAGATCAAGGTTCTCTGCCTGCTTCAGGAGAAAGTGAAAGGAGATAAGGATCTCTACCAACTTCAGGAGGAAGCAAAAGGAGTCTTGGTTCTCTGCCTCACTGGGTTGGTGAAAAGGAGTTTTGTAAAGGCTTCTCTACCTTACTGTGGGAGCAAAAGGAGAGTCACTGAGTTTTAGTGCAATACCTAGAGGGGAGGTTCCAGGGAGTGGACGTAGGTCAAGTTGACCGAATCACTATAAAATCTGGTGTATTATTTCCTTTACTATTTTTTATATTAATTTCTATACTTTACTTTCTGTGGATGATCGTGTGATTCAAATTATTATTTTATTTAATTAAGCATCTCCACATTAATATGAAATTGTAATTATTTTAAAACATTCAAAAAGGTTTCAAAATTATTTTTGCTCAAGAATTTTTTAAACTACCAATTCACCCTCCCTCTTGGTTAGCCTCGGGCTAGTTCACAATGGCTTAACATCCCTAACAAACTTTCATCAAATCCTACCTCTAACCCACTGTGTCTTAGTCTTAATATTCCAAAGGTTGAATATAATATTTTAGCTCATTTTAGGAAGTTTACTGCTAAGTTGAGCATCTACGATGCTCTCATTCTCTCAAAAGAATTGAGGAAATCCTTAATCAAAGCACTTATTGACCCAGAGATTTGCCTATCTCAACTAACTTTGACTTCACAAGATGAAGCCCTTTACTTCAAGGAAATCCCATGGGTAATTTTCACTAATGAGGACTTTCTTCTCGGTACTACTGATCATAATTGCCCACTTTACATTACTGTAAATGTAAGAAATTTCAAGTTATCTTGAGTTCATGTCAATCTGGGTGCATCAGTCAATGTGATGAATATAAGGACTCTCGCATACCTTAGAGTTGATACACATAAGCTCTCCACCGATAAGTTGGTATTATGTGGGTTCAACAAAAAGGGCAGAAGGCTTTAGGTTCAATCACCCTCCTTCTTGAGATAGGAGAGTTAAAAATAGAAAAAAAATTTCATATAATCAAATTGGCAACATCCTTCAATGTACTCCTAGGTAGGCCCTGGATCCATGAGTATAGGATGGTTTCATATACCCTACACCAATGCATCAAGTACTAATGAGGTAGCATTGAGTATGAAATTAAGGGTGATCTGTAGCCATTCTCTTTTCACGAGATTGGGATCTACAAGGATGCTACTTACTACGCACCTAAAGGTTCCGTTGTTGTAATCTAGGATCCCAAGTTTACGATTTTGATTATTATAAATATTATTGATTGAATTGTTACTTTTCTTATTATTTATTTTAGATTTTTTTATCTGTGAGCACTAAAATTACAGGTAAAACATACACTGCTCAAGGTTACTGGAAGCTTAAGACTGGGTAGAATAGGAATATCAAGTAAACAAAGTCTATTTTTTATATTTTTTATTTTTTATTTCTTAAGTTTGGCCATATAAGAGTGTATGTAATTGGGTGACCGTGCACACACACATGGGGAGTGAGAAAAATTTAAAAGTTAAAAATTTATTTGTACTAATCATACTGTATGAGTTATAATCATATTATATGATTAGTTATAGGAAGAATGGGCTTAACGGCTAATTGAATAAGTAGTTTCTATGGAATAATTATACTGTACGATCTGGATCATAATGTATGATTCATTATGATCTAAAAATCCTAGCAGCCACATAAATTAAGTAAGATATTCAAAATCTGACTTTTGAACTAATCGTACTGTATGAATATTTGAAATTTTACTTAAATTAACCTCCATAATTAGTCAATCAAATCATGGTTTAATTAATGATAGCAGATCATACTGTATGATATTGATCGTACCATATAATTAAAAGAGATGAAATTTGGTCATCCTAAAGATCTTACCAAACAAAATTATAATTTTTGAGCTAATCATACTTTATGATATTCATATCATACAGGACAACCTATTTAAAATCAACTAACCATACTGTATGATTGCAGTGGTACAAGATAAATGATAGAAATGATTTCTAATCATCCCCAGAATTATTCTGTATGAATAGAGAGAAAGTTAACAGATCGTATTGGATGATCTTTAGATTGTACTGTATGATGTGTTCGAAAAGTTAAATAGTTCATCTATACAAGTATTTACATCATGCTAGATAAGTCTAGTTTTTGAATTGATCATACCGTACAAACTAAAATCATGCTGTAAGAACAGTGACACTTACTTGAATTTTTAGGGTTTCTTGAAGCTCAATACTTAAGCAAAGTTTTTAGAATCTCTTAGTAATGAAGAGAGGATTATGTGACTGCTGAAGGTACTCTGAGAGAGAAGCTTTTGAAAGAAATCTAGGGTTTGAGAGGAAGAAGAAGGTGAGGTTGAGCGTGAGGGAGGAGTCTGAGGGGATCACAAGGTTGCTCCGGGTTAGCTACACCCTTGCTCCTCCTATGGCTTTGGTGAGTTCTTGAAGGCTCTCTTGGGAGAGAGGTTTCTAAGTCAAGTCCCTGAGGTACTTGCCTTCGTCAAGAGGGAGAAAAAGGATTTGAGGTTCTCTTCCTTTGAAAGGATTCCGGTTCTCTACCATCTCTAAGAGGGAGAAAAAGGATTCCAGGTTCTTTTCCTTCTCGAGGAGGGAGAAAAAGGATTCAACATTCACTGCCGTCACCAGGGAAGGTGACATAGCTTCCAGAACTCTGCCACATCAGGTTTGGTGAAGGTGAGTCTGCAAAGGCTTATCTGCCTTATTATGGGAGCAAAAGGAGAGTCACTTTTTGTTAGTGCAATTGACAGAGCGGAGGACTCCGGGGAGTGGACTTAGGTCAAGGTTGATCAAACTACTATAAAATTCTGGTGTGCTCTTTCTGATTTTACTTCCTGCATTTTTCTTTTTCTGTAATTTATTTTCTTAATAATTAGTTAGTTGAAAATTTTTGGTTGAAGTTAGATTGAGTTGATGCAATTATTCTCTCCATTATTATAATTATTGTTAACTTTATTAGCTTCTGCATAGGGTGCTCAAATTGTTCATTTTAAGTTTTAAAAAATTACAAAAAAAATTATTATTCTTGCTTAGGATTTTTGTTAAATAGCTAATTTACCCAGTCCCTCATGGTGTGCCTCGGGCTAGGCCAATGAGTTTTCAAAACCTCCTCAAACATTTAAGTGGTATCAGAGCGGGTTTCAAAAGTAAGGTTTTAAAAACTTTTGATAAATGATTAATGGCTTAGTTTGGTAATCATAACACTACTAAGGCTTCTTCAATAACCCACTACCTTTATTTGATAATATTCTTTTTAATTTATGAAAAATTTGCATGTCTATCTTTTTTATAATATATAGATTATCGAATATGGATGTTAGTCCAAGAAGGATAATCTGCACCTTTTCGTCTTGTGAATGGCATCAAAACTAAACTATCATTTAATGAATTGAGTAACGAGGATAGGGATTTAGCCCAACTGAATGTAAAATGTCTAAACTATTTCTTTTGTGCATTAAAATCTAAAGATTATATACGTGTATCCACTCATACCACTGAAAAGATATTTAGGATAAACTATGCATAACCTATGAGGGAACTAGTAAAGTAAAATAGTCTAGGTTAAATATCCTACTTCATGACTATGAACTATTTTGCATGAAACCTAATGAATCAATTTCTGAAATATATACTTGGTTTACAAAAATAGTCATATCCCTACATGCATTAGGTAGAGAACTTACAAATTCTGAAAAAGTCAATAAAATTCTACATTATCTTCCTAATTCTTATAATGCAAAGATAACTACAATTACTAAATCTAAAGACTTAAAAATTTACTAGATTAATAATTTTCTTCGGTCACTCATTGCCTATGAGCAAGGAGTGAGTCAAAGGCAAAGTGATGCAAGAGAAAAGAAGAACGAGAGAACTGTAGCACTAAAAGCAAATAACTTTGACAGTAATAATTCTGTAGTAGAGGAGGATGTTGACATCGCCTTAACGACATGGAAATTCAAGAGCTTGTTGAAAGGAAATAGAGGCATCTTTAACAGCATCAGAGTAAAGGTAAAAATAATAAAAAAGTTAAAGATTCTTCTGACACTATTTGCTTCGAATGCAAGAAACTAGGCCACCCCCGAACTGACTTTCCTAACCTGAAGACTCACCTGACCTACGAGAAGGGTGAAGAGAAGCCAAAGTTTAAGAGGGGCATGCAAAAGACATAAAAAGTGTTTTGGGCAAACTCAGCATCATAATCATCATAATTAGAAGTAGAGGATGATGTAACAAACTTATGTCTTATGGCTAATGAGAATCTTGATCAATCAGATCAAGATGAGGTATGTCAACTCTCCTATGATGAATTACTCATTATTTATGAAAGTATTCATGATTCATATATGAAACTAAAAAAGAAGCATGCTAGTCTTAATATTGAATTGTTTACTTTGCAAAAAGGACATGCTAGTTTAATTACCGAGCATTCTAATTTAGGTAGTAATCACATGACCTTGCTTGACGAATATGATGGCTTAAACAAGAAGCATATTTACTTAACCAATGCACATGAATCCTTGAAAACATTGCATATTGAAATAGAGAAAGCATACAAAGTATTAAAAGCATCTAAATTAGAAATAGATGGTAGGGGCATGCATTAAAAATTGAAGTGTCCATTCTTGAAAGTGCAAACAAAGTTTTGAAAGCAAAACTAACTGCACTTGAGAATAATAAACCACCACCTACCTTAGAATATTTTCATAAGCCCTCAACACAAATGCGCCTCATAAACCTAGGCACAATCCACTATAGGACACATATAGTGTGGAGGCCTAAATTGCATTCATCATATCATAGCATGCATTCATCTCATTCATTCAAGCATACAGTGGAACCCAAACTCAGTTGGGTTCCCAAATCTAACCTTTGAATGACTATGTAGGGTTGCTCTCACAAAAAGCCTAGTAAGAGCATGTGGTACCTAGACAGCGAATGCTCGAGGTACATGACTGGTGATATAACGCTGTTCATTACACTGGAGGCCAGGTCAGGAGGCAAGGTGACATTAGGAGATAACACCACTAGGAAAGTGGTGGGCTCAGGTATAAACGGTAATGTTAAAAGCTTTATTATTGAAAATGTTCTTTTAGTTGATGGCTTAAAACATAATTTATTGAGCATTAGTAAACTATGCAATAAAGGTTTTGACATTAAATTTCTTTATGAAAAATGCATAATTAGTTTAAACCAAAAACATGTGTTAGAAGAAAAATGAATGAATAATCTTTACATGCTAGACTTGAACTGCATTAAAATTCAAATTCTATATGTTTGAAAATAATAGTTGATGATTCTTAGCTATGGCATACGAGACTATGTCATGCGAGCATGAAAACTCTTAGGAAGATTACCCAATGAGACCCAGTCAGAGGCATACCTAAGTTTGACTTCACTAAGGACCACCTTTGTGATGCCTCCCAAATAGGAAAATAAGTCAAGTCTTTTTTATTCAATTAAGGATATCAACACCTCTAGGCAACTAGAAATACTTCATATGGACATATTTGGACCTATTAGTTTAGCCAACCTAGGAGGGAAGACATATGGATTTTTAATAGTTGATGACTACTCTAGATTGACTTAGATTAGATTCTTAGCACATAAGAGTGAGTCATTTGAGAAATTTAGAACCTTCTCTACTTGGATTCAAAGGAAGTTAGGATGTAAAATTTTAACCATTTATAGTGATGATGGTGGAGAATTTGAAAATGATAGGCTTGAATCTTTCTGTCAAGAGATTAGTATAGAGTATAACTTCTTTACCTCTAGGACCATCAACATAATGGAATGGCTGAGAGAAAAAATAGAACCTTGGTAGAAGTTGTTAGGGCAATGCTAGTTGAATACACTCTCCCTAGATATTTTCGGGCAAAAGCAATGAATATTGCTTATTATATTTTAAATAGGGTGATGTTAGATCCAAGCTGAATAGAATACCCTATGAACTCCTTAAGGGTAGGATAACCAATTTTTTCCACTTACATGTCTTTAGATATAAATGCTTTATCTTAATCAATAGAAAATCACCCTTAGAAAAATTTGATCCAAAACTAATGAAGGAGTCTTTTTAGGTTATTCATATGTAAGGAAGGTTTATAGAATCTTTAATAAGAGGACCTTGGTAGTAAAATGTTGCAAATCTGAGCCCAAGTACAATAATTTTGATGATAACAAATATTACTGTATCTTTACTTCTGCTATTCTTGAATATCAATTTTTTTTTGTCTTGCTTACTAACTTGTCAGGTCCACAGGTTCACTTGGAACGTTAATCAGTTCAAAATCAGGTAGATTAGGATTGAGTTAGTTTGTAATTTTTTGTCTAATGCATTTTTACCTTTACTTGAGTCAAATGTACTGGGATGGATCCTGAAGCTAAGTAACCTTGCACACACACACTAAGGGGGAGAAATTTTATGAGTTAGAGAGTTTTCTAGTTTTTGATCATATCATATAGGATGATTCTAAATCGTCCTAGACGATCAGGTAAAAATAGAAACCCTAATTAGGGCATCCCTGATTATTAAGTTAGATTAACTAATCATCATGGATAATATATATAGTTCAGGATGATCAGTACAACTCAAAACAAACAACTGCCAATCACAATTTAGGCAATATTTTATAAATCAAAATTTGTTCTAATCATACAGGATGATCCATATCATCCTGGACAATCCATGATACTCATGCCTAAAATAATTCCTTGATTAGGGAATTAATTAGGGTTAAATTGATCGATCACATCATACAGGATGATTATAAACCATCATTCTGGATGATTAAAACTCTGTTAGGTACGATAATTAATCGCCACCTATCATACAAGACTAAAATTTTAACTTTTTAACTAATCATCTTGGACGATACCTTTATATCATACTAGATGAATCATGTGCTGCATGGGATGATAATTAATTGCCATCCATCATACTGGACGATCAATATCCACTGGTGAACTAATCGTATAGGATGATAAAAATATCATACTAGATGATTCGTTCAAATACTTGAACTGATCGTACAGGGAAATGCTGATTGTACTAGCTGAAAGGGCTATTTTATACTAATCGTATATGATGATATTTGAATTGTCCTGGATGATCTTTACCGCCAAATTGAAATTAGGGCTATTTTTGGAGCCTCTTATTTAAGCTCTTCTAATTGCTGCTAAGAAAATCTTTTGCTATTTTCTCTAACTTAAGAGATCTTAGAGGTGAGGGAGAGTTAGGGAGGGAGAGAGAGAGGATCTTATGAGGGGATTCACAAAGTTTGCTCCAAGAAATGATTTGATTGTCTTCTTCCTTCTTCATCCTTGGTTCCTTAGTGGCTCCGGGGAGATGATCATTAGCATCAGATCTAGGTTCTCTGTTTACTCCAAGAGGGAGTAAAATGATTATCAGGTTCTCTGCCTACTCCAATAGGGAGTAAAAGGATTCTAGGTTCTCTGCCTTTAGTAGGAGGGTGAAAAAGGATTTAAGGTTCTCTGCCTCACCAGGTTGGTGAAAAGAATTTGTAAGGGCTTCTCTACCTTACTGTGGGGGCAAAAGAAGAGACACTAACTGATTAGTGCAATACTTGGAATGGGAGGTTCTGGGGAGTGGACGTAGGTCATATTTGACCGAACTACTATAAATTTATTGTGTTCTTTCTACTTATACTTTTCATATTTATTTTAAGTTATTTCTGTGATCTGATCTGTGATTGAAATCTCTAATTTTGGTTATCTGCTTTCGCTTAGATTGTATGTGTTTAAAATATTCAAAAGGATTTGAAAAAGATTTTTCTTTTTGTTTAAAGAATTTTAAAGAACCAATTCACCCCCCCTCTAGGTTAGCCTCGGGCTACTTTTATAGGGTTTAACACCACTCACAAACTTTCAAGTGGTATCAGAGCAGGATTCATAAAATCATATTTTATAAAACTTTTGAATTTCGATTAATGTCTAACTTTGTTATTCACAACACCGTGGAAGGATATTCAATCACACGACCACCTCTATTTGATAATATACCTTTTGATTTTTATAAAACTTGTATGACCACCTTTTTATAATTAATTAATTATCGCATGTGGATGTTTGTTAAGAATGGATATTTTGCACCTTTTAGAATAGTAGATGGTATTAAAACTGAATTACCTTTTACTAAATGAACTTTAGATGATAGAGATTTAGCACAACTGAATGCCAAATGTCTGAACTATTTCTTTTGTGCATTAAAATCTAAAGATTATATACGATTCTCTACTTATTCTCCTGAAAAAGAAATTTGGGACAGATTATGCATAACTTATGAAGGAACATCTAATGTTAAAAATCTAGGCTGAATATTTTGCTTCATGATTATGACCTTTTTCTCATGAAACCTAGTGAATCAATTTATGAAATATATACTAGGTTTACACATACTGTTACTTCTTTGCATGCCTTAGGAAGAGAGCTTATAAATAATGAAAATGTAAACAAGATTTTATGATGTTTTCCTTCTTCCTTTGATGCAAAAACTATTGCCATTCTTGAATCTAAAGATCTAAATACTTATTCAATTGATAACCTACTGAGATCACTAATTTCTTATGAGCAAGGAGTGAACCAAAGGTAGCTTGATACAGGTGATAAGAAAAAGGAGAAAATCATATCCTTAAAGGCTAATGATTTTAACACAAATCTTTCTGGTTTTGATGATGATAATTTGCTTTAATAATAAGATAATTTAAGAGCTTCTTAAGGAAGAAACAAAAGCATCATCAGAAGTGGAATAAAGGTAAGAATAATAAATATTTTAAAGTTTCATTTGATGTTATTTATTTTGAATGAAGGAAACTAGGGCATCTGAAGTCTGACTGCCGAAATCTGAAAGCTTACCCTGGCAAGGAGAAGGGTGAAGAAAAAATTAAGTTCAAGAAGGGCAAGAAAAAGATCGAAAAGGTGTTCTGGGCATACTCAGCATCAAACTCCTCTGAAACTGAAGAAGAGGAGGAGGTAACAAACCTATCTCTAATGGTTGATGATCATCATGATCTCTCTGATCAAGAAGAGGTATGTGAGCTTACATATGATCAATTATTTAAAATTTCTAAAAGAATTTATTCTTCATATAGGAAACTCATGAAAGCACATGCTAGCCTCAAAGTTAAATTTTTAAAATCTGCAGAAAGATCATGAATGCTTAAGAAAAGATCACTCCACTCTGGATAATAATCACATGAGTTTATTAGATAAATTCAATGAGTTAAATTAAAAGCATTCTAATTTAACCACTAGCATGATTCATTAAAAATATTGCATGTTGAATTAGAAATTGCATTCAAGGAATTAGAAACTCTTTTATCTGATTTAGAGAGTAGGGAGCATGCATTGAGAATGGAAAATTCAATTCTTAAAAGTTCAAATAAATTTTTTGATGCTAAATTAACTGCTTCCATGAAAAATTAAAAACCACTATCACTTAAAGAATTTCATACACAGTCATCAAAGCATGTATCATCCAAACCTAGGAAGTGGCTTTATCACCCACGTAGATTAGTTAACCCGTTTCGTGGTGTTAGATGTTTTTCTTATGGTATGCTAGGATATATCTCTTACACTTGCACCATTCACCATAGAACATATTTGGTGTGAAGACAAAAATTACAAAATTCATAATATAGCAAGCATGCATATGATTCTTCTTTTTATAATAAGGGACCAAAATCTATTTGGGTTCCTAAATCTGACATCTGATAAATTTGTAGGTGTGCTCTCATAAAAGGCCTGATAAGAGCATGTGGTACATGGACAGTGGATGTTCGAGGCATATGACTGGGGATATAAATCAATTCATTTTACTAGAGGCCAGGGCAGGAGATAAGGTAATACTTGGAGATAAAACCACCAGGAGAGTGGTGAGATTAGGTATAATTGGTGATTTAAAAAATTTCATCATTGATAATATTTTTCTTGTAAATGGACTAAAACACAATCTACTCAGCATCAGTCAGCTCTGTGATAAAGGCTTCAGCATAAAATTTCTGCCAACTTGCTGTATTATAAGTTTAAATGAGAAAATTATTTTGCAGGGAAAAATGATCAACAATGTCTACATGCTGGATCTAAATTACTTTAAAGCTTGTATTATTATTTGCTTAAAAATAATTACTGATGAATCATGGCTGTGGTATTGGAGATTGTATCATGCAAGCATGAGAAGCCTTAGAAAGAACACCCAAAATGACTTAGTGAGAGGTGTCCCCAAATTAGAGTTTAATAAGGACCACCTATGTGATGCCTATCAGTTAGGAAAGTAATTCAAATCCTCCTTCGACTCAATCAAAGACCTTACCTCTAGAAAACCCTTAGAAGTCTTTCACATGGATCTCTTTGGACCTGTTAGCACTTCAAGCCTATGAGGGAAAGTCTATGGGTATGTGATAGTTGATGATTATTAGAGATTTACTTGGGTTAGATTTCTTTCTCATAAAAGTGAATCATTCAAGGAGTTTAGATATTTTTTCACTTGGATTCATAGGAAGCTAGGTTATGAGATTATAACAATTCATAGTGACCATGGTGGAGAATTTGAGAATAAAAAATTTGAATCTTTTTGTGTAAAAGTAGTGAATACAGCCTATTATGTTCATAATAGGGTAAATCTTAGATCTAAGCTGAACAAGACATCCTATGAAATTCTGAAGGGTAGGACACCCAACCTCTCTCACCTTTATGTCTTTAGATATAAAGTATTCATTCTAAATAATAAGAAGTCTCAACTAGGAAAGTTTGACCCAAAATTTGATGAAGGAGTGTTCCTAGGTTATTCGAGTGTTGGGAAATCCTATAGAGTCTTCAATTAAAGAATAATAGTAGTTGAGGAGACCACTCATGTTGTATTTGATAAATTTGAAAATTTTGGAGGGTCTAAGGTAGAAGTAGAAGAGGTTATAGAAGTCACCCAAGGAGTAGAATCTATAAATCTAGAGGAAATGGTAGAACCTAATGTTTTTTTCCTAGAGAGTGGAGATATTCTTCAAGTTATCCTAAGGAACTGTTCTTAGGAGACCCCTCTGAAGGTGTTAGAACTAGGCATGGAATTAGAAAAGAATTAAACCACTCTGCCTTCATATCAATGACTAAACCCACCTTCCTAAACCAAGCCTTATCAGATGAATTCTAGATCCTAGCTATGCAGGAAGAATTGAATCAATTTATAAGGAATGATGTTTGGGAGCTAGTTGGAAGACATAAGGACCAGAGTGTGGTTGGAACTAAATAGGTTTCAAAATTAAAATGAATGAATCTGGTGTGGTGGTTAGGAATAAGGTAAGATTGGTGGCTAAGAGGTATAATCAGATAGAAGAGATTAACTTTGAGGAGACCTTTTCCCCTGTAGCTAGATTAGAAGCCATTACGGTGCTACTAGCCTTTACCTATTTTAAGGTATTCAAACTATATCAAATGGATGTTAAGAGTATTTTTCTGAATGGGGTACTAAAAGAAGATGTGTTTGTAGAGCAACTCCTAGGCTTTGAGAATTCCCAATTTTTAAAACATATTTTCAAATTAAAAAGGGCTTTGTATGGAATAAAACAAGCACCCAGGGAATGGTATGAGATTCTTAGCACATTCCTACTAGAAAGAGATTTTATTATGGGGAGCGTACACACCACCCATTTTTTTAGGAATGTTGGAGATGAATTACTCATTGTCCATATTCATGTTGATGATATACTTTTTGGATCTTCTGATAAAAATTTATGTGATGATTTTTCTAAAAAAATATGTAAGGAATTTAAGATGAGTATGATGGGAGAATTGTCCTACTTTTTGGAGTTTAGCATAAGGCAATTGGATGATGAAACTTTTTTTAATCAATCAAAATACATTAAGGATATTTTGAAGAAATATGAAATGGATAAAGCAAGGCCAATAAACACTCCCATGAGCTCCAGTGTTATATTAGATAAAGACTCAAATAAAAAATCAGTTGATCAAAAGAAATATAGAGGAAAATTTTGATTACTACTTTACTTAACTGTCAGCAGACCTGATATTATGTTTAATATTTATCTTTATACTAGATTTTAGGTTGATCCAAAAGATTCCCACCTGACTGCTGTTAAGAGAATCCTTATATACCTCTTAGGGACCCAAGACTTAGGAATTTGGTATCCTAGGCATAACACTTCTTTTGAAATTATAGGATATTCTAATTCAGATTTTGCAGGATGCCGAGTTGATAGGAAAAGTACTTCTAGGAAATGTCAATTTATAGGACAATCCTTAGTTCTTAGTCTAGTAAAAAATAGAACTCAGTTACCTTGTCCACTGCTAAAGCTGAGTACATAGCCTTAGGAAGTTGTGTGGCCCAAGTCCTTTGGCTAAAGCAACAATTCTAGATTTAGGACTTTATGTAGGCATAATTCCAGTCCTATGTGATAACACTAGTGCCATATATATTTCTAAGAACCCAATCCAACACTGTAGGACTAAACACATACACATCATGCACCACTTCATTAGGGACCATGTTACCAAAGGAGACCTAGAGCTATACCATGTAGACATTGAAAACCAACTTGCAGATATCTTCACAAAACCACTGGCCATTGAAATCTTTAGCACCTTAAGAACTAGATTAGGTGTGATAGATATTCATGCTTGAAAATGATGCTTTCTGTCTATATTTTTATTTTCTTATTTTTATTTATTTATTTATTTCTTTCTATAAGTTTTATTGTGTGTGTATCTTTCTTGCTAGGCTTTATTTATTTGTTGATCACCTTTTTGAATTTTTGCTTTATGTTTTTGATTCCCTGTTATTGTTATCGATTTTAAAATCAGATCAGTGTTCACTTTTGCTGATGAACTTGCTTTTTAAATGAGAATTTTACCTTATTTTTATTTAGAAGCTTGTTAGCAGTGATTGACTCCTCTATAACAGTCAAAGGAAGAAATATTGATGGTTGTTTCTATTCCTCTGACTCCTTTAATGGTGTATTTTTTCTTCTGAATCAAAATCTTTTTTAAAATTAAAAAGTTAGACTTTGAAATAAAGATATATTTTATCTTCTAACAGTAATCTATCTCATATGAGTAGTGTTCCAAATCATTGAATCACTTTCATGTTTTCTTAATTAGGTGGTTGTATTTATCATATGAGAATGATTCTATTTTGTGGTTTACTTTTTCTTATCTAAGAGAGTGAGTTTTTCTTCTCTTATATCTGGAAGATAATCTCACAACTAAGAGTCTTTTAGAGGTTTTGAAAGAAAGGAAGCTCACAAAAGATGTGAAAAGTGTGCCAATTACTTTAAAAAAAGAAGGCACAAAATGAGTTAAACACTGAAAAGATGCGTTATGTTCGCCAATTAATTGCAAGATACATAAAATGTATCAAAAATTAAAAGATGTACAAATTGTGCTAAATAAACTAAAAAAGAGGCACAAAATGAGCCCACAAAGAAATAAACTTCCTTCTCTTTCAAATCTTCAAAAATCTTAGAAGAATATATGTGCAACTTAATATGTTCAAACACTTAAGATTGAAAATATGATATCTGGTTCTTTACTTTGCAATACTATTTTATCAGATATTTCTCTGGAACAAAGCTTAAAAGGATCACTTTTTATTATCTAATTTCTTTTCTTTTGAGTTAGATTTTTGTTTAAAAGAAATTTGAACCTGTAAGGTGTCTAAGGTAGGGTTTACAAAAATCAATTTTCCAATATTTTCTAGATTTCAGTGGTGTCGATTCATTTCATTCATGTTTTTAAATTTAAAATGGAGGTAAAATTGTCATTTATTGGAGCACATCGATTAAAAAAAATATATATATATATTTTTTGTATCTTTTGATTTGCTTTGTTTTTGTGGTCTAGTATTTTTGGTTAGTTTTTGGTATTTTGGATCTTGTCTGATCATTCTTATCTAACATCCAATTCCTCCAAATTTTATTCACATCGTCCTAGACGATACTCATCATCCTGGATGATCTGATTGAATCACTATTCAATCTACATCCAACGGCTGAACTGAATTTATTATTAGCAATCATCCTGGACGATCCACATGGCAAAATATGCTGGACAATTTGAATGCTTTTAGGAAGAGCTTTATTGCTCATCATCCTAGATGATCCACTTATTCATCCTAGATGATCCACGTGGTAGAAATCACTAGATGATTTGAATGCTGTTAGGTCATTCCATTATTGTTCATCATCCTGGACAATGCCACTTGTTCATCCTAGATGATATAAAGAGTCAATTGTCATCCAGCTGACTCCTCAGAGTCATCATCTTGTGTCTAATCATCTTAGATGATATTAGATCATCCTAGATGATAAGACTAACTTTTTTTCTGATTGTCTAGATGATATTATTACACCTGATTGTACTAGACGACATCACGATCTTCCTTGATGATCATTCCATTTCTATTTAAACTAGTCAAACTCCTTGAAATCTCCACACCATCCTATCCTTCTTAGTCTTCAAGTAAGTTTCTTGAGCCCTTCCTTCTCTAAATGGCTGGGGGTAAATGATCTCGGGTACTGGTCGGGAGTTCCTCTCATAGAAATATCAACCCTCACTTCACTGAAGCTGCTGATGAGGAGGCTTATCAGCGGTGCAAAGCTGCAAGGATCACATATTCCAAAATTATCAACCAGGAAGTCTTGACCTTCCAGGTACTAAGCATGTTTACACACACCACCCTTAGTTTCATCCTTACACTCACCTATCCCTACAATGCAGAACTTCTTTTTGAATTTTTTGCCAGCCTTTGCATTAATAGTGAGGGCACTACCCTCTAGTCTTATGTAAATAGAAGGCCTGTTAAAATCACGTATCAGGACCTCCATGAATTCATCCACCTTTCCATAACTAGTGAGAAAGTCCACCATGTCACATCTTACACTGAGTATAACAGATCACAAGCAAATACTGTCCTTAGGGAATCCAATGTGAACTACCACTTAGCCCATGTCAGCATCTTAGTTCTGGATGCTCGTATCATTCAACATATTCTTAGGAACTCTATAATTGCCAAAGCTGGTGATAGGATAAATATCACTCTTACTCTTTCCCTTACAACTACTACATTATGGCCCATATTGATTTCAATGCTGCTGACCTTCTCATTCGGTATGTTGAAAATCTCACTGTCATTAGAGATCCTGCCATAAGAGACAGACAAATCTAGTGTTAGGACACATCATTTCCTTTGTCTTAGAATCTAAGTACAACTTTCAATACCCTGCGCCATCACATCACTTTCCTGTGTTTTATTCTAATAGCTCTTTCCATGTTCTTTAAGGTGCCACTCATCGCCAAGGTGGATATCATGACCATGAGCCAGAAGAATAGGAGGGAGGTCCAACACCGATGCCAGTACCTGAACTGATACACCAACAGACTCAGTATGATGCACTAGTTTAGAGGTTTGACCAGTTGGAAGCAAGGTTTGACTCCTATGCCACCCAGCAGCAGCAGTAACATGACTTGGATTTGGCCTGGTTTGGGGAATAGTTTGCCTCTCTTTCCTGATATTTCAGCCACCACCACCTCCACCTTATTAGAGTTCTTATTTCTAGTCTATTAGTATTATTTTTTTTGTTTCTGTGTGCGTACTAGACTTTGGTTCTATACTTTTTTCTATTTTTAGTGTTTTTCTTTCTTTCCCCTTTTTGTGATGTCAAAAGGTGGAGTAGTAATTTGGTTGCCTAGATGGTTACTTAATTTGTCCTTTGCTTATATTTTAGTGAAACTTATTTTGGTTCTATTTCTGTTCTTCTTTTATGTCTTTTACAGTAATGTTTATCATCATTAAAAAAGAGGGATTATTGTAAATCTAGGCTCAAGTACAGTGATTTTGATGATAACAAATATTACTATTTCTTTACTTCTACTATTCTTGAATATCTACTTTTGTTTCTCTTGCTTACTAACTTGTTAGGTCCACTAGTTCACTTGGAACGTCAATCAGTTCAAAATCAGGTAGACTAGGATTGAGTCATGTTTTAATTGAAAAATATATGTAGTTTTGAAAATATTAATTATCTTTGGGAATAATTTAAAATTGACATTTAAATTTGAATTCTAAATTGAACATCCATTAGTGATGATATATTATCTCAAAAGGTATAGATATAATCTCCTGATGAGTTCAAATTTAGAATTATAAATCTAATCCTGAATATCGCAGCTAGATTTAGGAGGGAACCACATATGATCCCAAAGGATCAAAATAAAGTTCAGGCAAATATCTGGTTACGATAATCTGGATAAATTATCATTAATTTTATATTCAAAATTATATCAATAAATGATATATCATCTCAAAGGGAGAAAATATCATTCATTGTTAATTATTTGAATATGAGGATAACAATCGTCATCATTTTTTTTGATTTCCCAAAGGTAATTAATTAAGGGTTTTAAAGAAATTTGATCTTAAAAAATTAGGTCTGGGTTTCCAAATCTCCTATGAGTGCAAGCTCTCGTAGTTAATTACATCGTAGGAAAATAGAAATTTTCCTATGAATACTCTCGATTAAAATAACGATACAAATTTCATTTAGATTGCAAAGATTGATATATAAGGAAGATGAGGTTTAGAATTTTAAACAGGGAATGGATCAAATTTGAACACTTATTTCTGGAGGTCAAAGGAAGAAGGATATGAGGCACCTGGGGTCCTGAAAATAATTCAGAAGTGCCCCATCCTATCCTAAGTGTTGGGCCCGAATTTGATGGAAAAAGATTTAATGTTTGAGTGATCAGTTTTATTAGAAAGTGGGAATTAGATTCCTTGAGGTTGAGGTCTTAAGATTAAAAATCTTCCTTAGAACCTAAGTCTAAATTAGGTACTGAAAATCAGTGACCCGGATCTTAACTAATGCAATGCAATTCTGGACTTACCCTGGCCTGGATTGGGGAGCCAGCTAAACCACCTAAATGTTTCAAAACCATGTGTCTGGTCTTTTATGAAAGAGTGGTCAGGGATGTTGTTTAAGATAAGTTTAAAGAGTTGGGGTTGACATCTAGAGCAGATTTCTAATTGACCCCTTGACTTATGTTGGGTGAAATGCTTAAGCTGGATATGCGATTAAGAATTAGACTCAACTTTTAATTTGTATCTAATGCAATGCATGCTAGTTGACTCTAATGCTTAAATTAGAATGAAGCAATTTTAAAAAGTCTTAAAAATAGGTTTTTTCCTAGAGATTGCTCAACATCCCCTTGACAGGGATGTAGCCTAATGGGTTAGGTGGCCTGGCAGAACTCGCAAGCGGGGAGGTGCCTAATAAGGAAAAGAAGTTTTAATATGAATGCATGGAAAACTCCCAGCGATTCAGGCTTACTTTTTAAAAGTGTTAGAGTTTCTATCTGAGCCTAAATGTTTTAAATTTTGTTTAAGTAGAAATAGTTTAATCGTACCCTCTCGAGCCTCCGATCGAATTCCAGGCTAAAACAAAGATTGACATGCAATAATTGCCAAAAAACTACGAAAAGTAGGAAATCCTAATATCACAATCAACTCTGAATAATTAATCAAATAATTAAATCAATTTAAGATTCAAATTAAAAGTCCATTTGGCAAATGCCACTTAATTTTATAACCTAGGGTCTATATGAAAAGTAAAGTGGCCGGGTACCACTGACTACAACCCAGATTCTACTCCTAAGACTCAAGTGACTTTGAGATTTGGGATTCTTCTTATTCTTCACTTCTTTATCCTCCTGGAACTCCTTGGATCATCGGGTCTAGATATCCAAATGAAAAGATACCCCCCCTAGACAGGGGTGTTATCTTTTCTCTTTAAATACTTTGAAAGTATCTTGCCTTAGGCTTCCAAATGGAGGAGGACTCTCCCTTGAGGGATGTCCTCTCCTCTTTAGAATCTAAGTAGGTGTGCCTAGGATATCCAATAATCTCAAAAGAGTTGCTGTGCCTAGGATACCAGATTCCTAGGTTTGGTGTCCCTAAAAGATTTCTAAGAATTCTCTTAACAGTAGTCAGATGGGACTCTTTAGGATCAGCCTGAAACCTAGTACAAAGATAAATACTAAATATAATATCAGGTCAGCTAGCAGTCAGGTAAAGCAGTGATCCAATGATTCGTCTATACTTCTTCTGATCAACAGATTTTTCGCTTAAATCCTTATCTAACTGAACATAGGAGCTCATGGGAGTGTTGATTGGCTTGGCTTTATCCATTTCATATTTCTTCAAAATGTCCTTAGTGTATTTAGATTGATTTAGAAAGGTTTCATCATCCATTTGTCTTATGCTAAACCCTAAAAGTAGGACAATTCTCTCATCATACTCATCTCAAACTCCTTACTCATTATTTTAGAAAGCTCATCACCTAATTATTTATTAGAAGATCCAAAAATTATATCATCAATATAGATCTGCACAATGAGTAAATCATCTCTTACTCTCCTCAGAAAAAGGGTGGTGTCTACGCTCCACTTAACAAACTCTCTTTCTAACAGAAATGTGCTAAGCCTCTCATACCAAGCTCTGGGTGCCTGTTTCAATCTATATAAGGCATTTTTTAATTTGTAAACATGATTTGGATATTGGGAACTCTCAAAACCTGGGGGTTGCTCTATGTAGACATCCTCTTCTATTACTCCATTTAAAAAGGCACTCTTAATATCCATTTGAAATAACTTAAATCCTTTATAACAGGCAAAGGCTAGTAGCACTCTAATGGCTTCCAATCTAGCTACAGAGGCAAAGGTCTCCTCAAAATTAATCCCTTTAATCTGATTGTACCCCTTAGCTACCAATCTTACCTTATTCCTAACCACCACATCAGAATCATTCATCTTATTCTTAAAGATCCACTTGGTTCCCACTATACTTTGATTCCTAGGTCTTTCTACTAACTCCCAAACATCGTTCCTTATAAATTGATTCAGTTCCTCTTGCATAGCTAAGATCTAAAATTCATCAGAAAGTGCTTAATTATGATGGTGGGTTTAGTCATTGAGATAAAGGCGGAGTGGTTTACTTCCTTCCTAAGTCCATGCCTTGTCCTAACACCTTCAGAAGGGTCTCCTAAGATCAGTTCTTTAGGATGACTCGAAGAATATCTCCAATCTCTAAATCAAAGTGTTTTGAGGTTCTACCCTTTCCTTCATATTTGTATTTTCAACCCCTTGGGTAATCTCCCCTACTTCTTCTTCTTCCTCAACTCTAGTCACCTTAGGATCAGATTCATCAAACACCACATGAGTTGTCTCTTCCACCACCAAAGTCCTCTTATTAAACACCCTAAAGGATTTCCCTACACTAGAATAGCCTAAAAACACTCCTTCATCAGATTTGGGGTCAAACTTTCCTAAGGATGATTTCTTGTTGTTCAGAATGAAAACCTTACAGCCAAAGACATGGAGGTGGGACAGGTTTGGAGTTCTACCCTTAATGATCTCATAAGGTGTCTTGTTCAGATTATATCTAACATTCACCCTATTCAGCCCAAAAGTATTTTGGAAGTGAATACTCAGCTAGCATGGCTCTAGCGGCTTCCACTAAGGTCCTATTCTTCCTTTCAGCTACCCCATTCTGCTGAGGGGTCCTAGGAGCTGAAAAATTGTGACTAATCCCTTGCTCCTCATAGAAAGTTCCAAACTTCACATTTTCAAACACTCCACCATGATCACTATGAATAGTCAAGATTTCACAACCTAACTTCCTTTGAATCCAAGTGGAGAAGGACTTAAATTCATCAAATGACTCAGATTTATGTGACAGAAATTTAATCCAAGTGAACCTCGAGTAATCATCAACAATCACAAAACCATAGACTTTCCCCGCTAAGCTGGCAGTGCTAGTGGGCCCAAAGAGATCCATGTGAAGGACTTCTAAAGGTCTAGAGGTGCTAATGTCCTTAACAGAGTGAAAGGAGGACTGGACTTGCTTCCCCAATTGACAGGCTTCACACAAGTAGTCCTTAGGGAACTTAAGCTTGGGGACACCTCTAACTAAGTCGTTTTGGGTGACTCTCCTAAGGGTTTTCATACTGGCATGACATAATCTCCTGTGCCACAACCAAGACTCATTAGCAGCAGTTTTTAAGCAAATTGAAATATCAGCTTTAAAGCAACTTACATCCAGCATGTAGACATTATTGATCCTTTATCCCTGCAAAACAATTTTGTCATTTAAGCTTAAAATGCAGCAAGTCGGTCGGAATTTAATGTTGTATCCTTTTTCATAAAGTTGACTGATGCTCAGCAGGTTGTGTTTCAATTCATTTACAAGAAAAATATTGTCAATCATAAAATTCTTTGAATGACCAATTATACCTGAACCTACCACCCTCCTGGTGGTATTGTCTCCAAGTGTAACCTTACCTCTAACCGTGGCCTCCTGTGAAATAAACTGATTTGCATCTCTAGTCATGTGTCTTAAACATCCGTTATCCAGGTACCACATTCTCTCATGAGGTCTTATGTGAGAGCACACCTATAAAATCATCAAATGTCAGATTTAGGAACCCAAACAGGTTTGGATTCCTTCTTGTGAAAAGAAGAATGCAATACATGTGTGCTGTGCTGTGTAACAGGTAATTTGGGCCTCCACACCAAATGTGTACAATGGTGAACAGTGCAAGTGTGGGAGATGTGTCCTAACATGCCACAAGAAAAAAATCTAACACCAGAAAAAGAGTTAACTAATCTACGTGGGTGATAGTGCCTTTTCCTAGGTTTGAATGAAACATGCTTTGATGATTTTGAAACAAATTCTTCAAAAGGTGGAGGTGTATAAAATTGTGCAAAAGTAGGAGGTGTTTCATTTTTCTCAAAAGCACTAATTTTTACTCTTAAAAATTCATTCTCCTTGTTAAAACTTGCAATTTCAAATTTTAATGCTCCATTACTACTCTCCACATCACATGCCATGTTGTCTAATTCCTTAAAAGCTCTTTCTAAATCAACATGTGAGGTTTTCAATAAACTATGCTAAGTAATCAAATCAAAATACTTTTTGTTCAGTTCATCAAATTCATCAAGTAAAGACATGTGATTACTGTCAAGTATGGAATGATCTTTAACTACAGAATCATGCCCTTTTTGTAAATTCAGAAATTCTAGTTTCAGGCTAGCATGAGTTTTCTTAAGCTTCTTATATAATGCATGAATTCTTTCAGACACTTCAAATAATTCATCGTAAGTAAGCTCACATACCTCTTCCTGGTCAGACTGACCAGGATGATCATCAGCCATCAGACACAAGTTGGTTTCCTCCTCTTCAGCTTCAGTCTCAGAGGAGTCGGATGCAGAATCTACCCAGAATGCCTTTTGAATCCTCTTCTTGTCCTTCCTAAATTTGTGTTTTTCTTCACCCTTTTCCTTGCTTGGGTGAGCTTTAAGTTTAGGACAATCAGCCTTAATGTGTCCAGGCTTCCTGCATTCAAAACAAACAGTATCAGATGAGCCTTTAAAATTTTTATTGGACTTACCCTTGTTCCACTTCTGAAAGTTCTCATGTTTCTTCCTTAGAAAGCTTTTGAATTACCTAGTGATCAAGGCAACATCATCGCTATCAGACCCGAAAGAATCAGTGTTAGCATCGTTGGCCTTCAGCGCCACATATTTCTCCTTCTTCTTCTCACCTGCATCATGCAGTCTTTGGCTCACCCCTTGCTCGTAAGCAATGAGTAACCCAAGTAAGTTTTTAATAAAATAATTGTTCAAATCTTTCGATTCAGTAATTGCAGTTATCTTAGCATCAAACGAAGATGGCAAACATCTCAAAATCTTGTTCACTTTTCATAGTTTGTAAGTCTCTTCCTAAAGTATGCAAAGAAGTGACAATCTGAGTGAACCTCATATACATTTCAGAAATAGATTCAGTAGGTTTCATGCAAAAAAGTTCATAGTCATGAAGCAATATATTTAACCTAGACTATTTGACTTTAGTTGTACCTTCATAAGTGATGCACAATCTATCCCAAATTTCTTTTCCAGTTGTGCAAGTAGAAACACGCATATAATCCTCAAATTTTAAGGCACAGAAAAAATAGTTCAAACATTTGGCATTCAGTTGGGCTAAGTCATGATCATCAAAAGTCCAATCAGTGAAAGGTAGTTCAGTTTTAACATTATTAATCATTCTAAAAGGTGGTTCATAGCCATCCTTAACAAGCATCCACATGTGATAATCACTTGATTAAAGAAAAGTGGACATATGAGTTTTCCAAAAATCCAAAGGTACGTTATCAAATAATGGCGGTCGTGTAATTGAATAACCTTTAACAGTATTATGATTACCAAGGTTAGCCGTGGATCAAATTCAAAAGTTTTTTAACTTAATTTTTGAATCACTCTCTAATACCACTTGGTTATTTTAAAAAATTTGTGAGCAACATGAAAAATCTTTTCGATAATTTACAGTGAAAATAATTAAATACAGAAATGAAAAGATCAGCCACAGATTTCACCCAAGTAGATAATAACAGAAAAATAAAGTGCAAAAAATAATCAGAAAGAGCACACTAGATTTTATAGTGGTTTGGTCAACTTGACATACGTCCAGTCCCCAGAGCCTCCCCTCCTTGTATTGTACTAACACGAAAGTGACTCTCCTTCTGCTCCCACAGTAAGTTTGAGAAGCCTGTATAAAACTCCTTTCCACTAACCCGGTGAGGCAGAGAACCTGAACTCTTTTCACTTCCTCCTGAAGCAGGCAGAGAACCCGAACTCCTTTCGCTTCCTCCTGAAGCAGGCAGAGAACTTGAGCTCCTTTCACTTCCTCCTGAAGCAGGCAGAGAACCCGGATCTTCTTGTGAATGATCCTCCCACAGAAAATACTAACAAGACGAGAGACGATGAATGGAGAAGACAACTCTGATCCTTGCTTGGAGCAACCTTTATGAATCCCTCACAAACTCCCCCTCATAAGATCCTCTCTCTCTCTCCTAAACTCTCTCTCTCTTTCAAGGTTTCTCTAGAAGGAAAAGTGGCAAAAGCTTTTTCTTATTGAAAAAAAAAGATCTTTTATAGGAGGGCTCAAAATTTTCCCTAAATCTCAACTGATCGGCCCATATCATCCAGGATGATCGCTAGATCGTCCTGTACGATCAGTTCAAAATCACCTGTTTCAGCCTGAATGATCTTGTTCTTCTAGATGATTGGTAGAAAAAGTTGTTCAGATCATCCCGTACGATTTTGCGATCGTCCGAGATGATTAGTGTAAATTCAAGAATTTAGTCCAGAAGACCGCTCTGGTCATCCAGAGGAACTTGTGCTGGACGACCTAAAAATGACTTAATCATCTAGGATGAAATTGCTATCGTCCTGTATGATTAGTTCAAAAAGTGCCAAAATCATCCTGATCACTGCTCTGGATGTAAAGATGAAATATGCCGGATGGTCAGAATTTTTAACACATCGTCCCGTACGATCCTGCGATCGTCCAGGAAATATGATCGAATCAAACTGACCTTGATTACTTTCTTAATCACCAGACTTATTTAGGCATGATTGTAATGGATCGTCCAGGATGATACACATATCATCCAGGACGATCAGATCAAATCTCTTAAAATAAAACTTGCCTAACTTGATCTGGCGGCTGAGAATTTCTGATTTGAGCCTATCATCCCGTACGATGGATGGATCGTACAGGATGATTGGCTTAATCAGACAGACTTAACTTGGTCACCTTAATTAGGGTTTCTATTTTCACAGGATCATCCGGGATGATGTGAATATCGTCCAGGATGATCTGAATAAAAATTGAACATAAACTTTAATTCTCTGAAACTCTCCCCCTGAGTGTGTGTGTGCAAGGTTACTTAGCTAGGGGATCAATTACATAGCATTTGACTCAATAAGGATGAAAAGTATATTGGACCTAAATTTCAAAATAGGCTGACTCGAGCTTGGACTGGGTTGAACTTATAATTAAATCTGCGTACCTGAAAGATTAAACAGGCAACCAGAGACAGAAATGTTTGCTATCATCAAAATCATAATCTTTAAAACCAGATTTGCAACAATAGCATCATGCCAGACTTCAAGTTTATGAACTGCCACATCAGCGAACAAACCCGGCATTTCATCATATGTCCAAGCGAAGAAATCCTTAAACTCAGAGAGAATTTGATTTAGATCCTTAGACTCATCCTTACTCAACAAATCACTTATAAAAGTGGGGTGAGGGTCTTCCTCCGTTCCAAGGTTGATTTCTTTAAATTCATTAACTATCGATTTGATTTCCTCCTCAAATTCAAGGGGTGCATCCCGAACTTGAAGGTCATCAGAATCATCTGAAGTCTCCAAACAAAGTCTGTCGTGAGAATTGATGACTTCCGTAGGGACACTCTTAAATTTAGAATGATTAGTTATCATTAAGCAGTATTCATCGTCGTCAAATGAACTAACTGTACCAAAGCTGATACTACTTATCCAATTTTTATTGATTTTTGAATTCCAAATGTTTTCATGGTATCTAGCTTGACCTTTAGTCCATTGACTTAGAGCAAAACCTTTAGACATAAGAGCTTTAACACCCATAGGAAAGTAGCCAAAAGGTAATTCTATTAATTCATTAAAGTCTATTTCATCAAGGTTTACATCACTTTCATTCCTTAAAGAGGAGGAGCCAGGAAAAAACTTCTAGACTTTCCTTATTTTTCCATCTAGATTAGGGGCATCCTTAATCACTAACCCTGAGACGCTCTCTGTAGATAGTGGGGTTAAGGTTAGGGATTCAACTGGCCTATTGAGCTTTTCATAAAGAGTTAATTCAGGCTCATCACTTTGAACTTTTGTATTATCACCTTCCTCGTCGCTATCTAGATCTAAGGTGAAATCAAATTTTGGAGGAGGATTTATTTTTTCATAGTCAAAATCAATTCTAGCACCCCTTTTCCTTAATTCTTCATCAGAACTTGATTCTTGTTCAATGTACATTAGGAGAGTTCTTTTTTTAACTGAAGGGCGGCCTCGATCACGTGCTCTTTAGACTATCCTCCCACCTCTTTGAGGTAAACTATTTGGAGGCCTCAAGACTACACTCTCAACATCGTCTTCGCTACTGGAATTTTTTCTTTTTTGATTCTTAACTTTTTCTACTTTTTGAATTACTTTTGAACTTTGATTTTTTGGTTTCTCCTCTTTAACACTGATCTCTGCCTTAGAATAAGTAGTGGACACTGTAGGTGCATAATATGCAGCATCTTCATAGATCCCGATCTTATGAATAGAGAATGGTTGTAGGTCACCCTTAATTTCATGATCAATGCCATCTCGTTGGTACTTGATGCATTGCTGTAGGGTAGATGGAACCATCCTTTACTCATGGATCCAGGGCTTGCCTACCTAAGAGTGCATTGAAGGACGTATCTAAATCAATTATATGAAATTTAGCTTCTGTTTTCAAATCTTCTATCTTTAGAAGGAGGGTAATTGAACCTAAAGTTTTCTTGCCCTTTTTATTAAACCCACGAAGCACTAACTAATCAGTTGAGAGCTTGCTAGTATCAACTCTAAGATATGAGAAAGTCTTTATGTTCATCACATTAATCGATGCACCCAAATCAATGAGAACTCTGGATAACTTAAATTTTCCCACATTTACGGTGATGTAAAGGGGACGATTATGATTAGCAGTTCCTAGGAGTAGATCCTCATCTAAAAAGGTTACTCTTGGGATTTCCTTAAAGTACAAAGCTTCTTCTTTAGAAGTTGAAGCCATTTGAGCCAGGTAGATCTCTAGGTCGAGAAGTGCTTTAATTAAGGATTCCCTCATCTCTTTAGATGGGATGAGAACATCATAGATGCTCAAATTAGCAGGTAACATCCTAAGATTTGCTAACACATTGTAATCAACTTTTGGAACATCAAGAGTAGGATCCGATAGATTTAAAGCAATATTTGATTATTGAGTAGGGATTTGAATTGATCATCAAAAATAACTAACTTTCCTTTTTCCTGAGGAAGAAGCCTAGGGGGTAAGACCTTACCACCTCGCAGTTTTTCTTGTATGATATCTTCCAAAGGAGAAATTGTAGTGGGTTTTACATGTATATTTGGTTGTATGTTTTATTTTAATAGAATCCCGTGTTTGTTTTACTTTATTTTCTATTAACTTATTTTCTTTTTGTCTTTCATTAAAATATAAAAAAAAAAATACAACCTTTAATTTTTAAATCTATCACCTAGTGAGGGGGAGCTTAGGAGAAAAGAATTTTTATCTTACCAATCAACTAATATTGTTTGCCATCATAAAAAAGGGGGAGATTATTGTAATCCAGGATCCCTAGTCTATGATTTTGATGATGATAAATATTATTGATTAAATTGTTACTTTTCTCATTATTTATTTTAGATATTTCTTTTATGTGTGAGAACTAATATTGCAAGTTAAAATTACACTACTCAAGGCTACTGGAAGCTCAAGACTGGGTAGAATAAGAATGTCAAGTAAATAAAGTATGTATTTTTATTTTTCTTTATTTTTTATTTCTTAAGTCTGGTCACATAAGGGTGTATGCAATTGGGTGACTGTGCACACATACAAGGGGAGTGAGAAAATTTTAAAAGTTAAAATTTTTTTTATACTAATTATACTGTATTACTTATCATCGTATTGTATGATCAGTTACAGAAAAAAATAGACTTATAATTATATTGTATGACTTATAATCATACTGTATGATTTGGTACTATCTAAAAATCATAGCCGCCATATAAATTAAGATATTCAAAATTTGACTTTTGAACTAATCGTACTATACGATCTTATTCATACTATATGAACATTTCAAATCTTATTTAAATAAATCCCCCTAATTAGTCAGTCAAATTATGGTTTAATTAATGGTAGCAGATCATTCTATATGATGTTAATCATACCGTACGATTGACAGAGATGAAATTGGTTGTCCTTTAAATTATGAGTAGGTTGTTAGACCTAATATAATTGTCCCAAGACTAACCAAGAGGGGGGAGGGAATTATTTTTAAAAATTCTCTTGCATTTTAGAAAACCAATTAAAGATATTGAACACAATGATGGATTTTTATAAAAAAAATTTTTAACCACAGAAATTAAAAATGAAGAAAAATAAAATGCAGTAAAAAAGTAAAGGAATAAAAGACACCAAATTTTATAGTGGTTTGGTCCAACTAGACCTATGTCCACTCCATGGAGACTCCTTCTCTAGGTACTGCACTAAATAATAGTGTCTCTCCTTTTGCCTCCATAGTAAGGTGGAGAAACCTTTACATACTCTCTTTCACCAACCTAGTGCGGTAGAGAACCGATGCCTTTTACACCCTCAAAGTGATGGCAGTGTACCAACTCATCTTTTTCCACCCCTCCTAGTGAAGGTAGAGAGCCCAATATCCTTTTTCACCCTCCAGGTGACGGTAGAGAATCAATCGTCCTTTTTCACCCTTCTGGTGATGGTAGAGAACTCGATCTCCTTTGAAAATCTTCTTTCAAGAGGCTTCAAGAACGTAGGGAAGATCTCTAAAGAACAAGCAAGAGATCCTCACCATTGGGCAACCTTGTGAATCCCCTCACAAATCCCTCTCCCATGATCTCTCACTCTCAAATTCTAAAACACTCTCCCTAACACTCTCCAAGTCCACTCTCAAAAGAAATTCAAAGTCAGATCATAGAGTGTCAGTTTTTAGGACACTTATATATGAAAGACAAGAAAAATCGTCCAAAAAATTAAAAATGTCAAGTTAAATAGACTTGGATTGTAAGTACAATAGTACTTTATATGTATGACCAGTTCAAAAATTAATTTATGATGTTGTACAAACCTAATTTTGTACTTTGTTAAATGTCTGTATGAACTCACATCACATAGTATGAACTATTCAAAATGAACTCATTCGTCTAGTATGATTCTGTACGAACCTGATTTCATACTCTATCAGTCGTCTATACGAACGGACATTATACAGTATGAACAGTTTAAACAAATCATGTTTCTCTTGGTACTAAAGTGGGCAACCTCTTTTGATACTCTATGATTTGTATGTATGAAAATACATTGCACCGTACGAAACTGTTAAGGAAATTCCAAGTTCGCTAGGGATGATTTGGTACGCACCCAATTTCTACTCTATGAGTCGTCTGTACGAACTACTTATCATACAGTATGAATAGTAAAACAAATTCCAGGTATGATTTGCTTAACTTCATATTGGGAGGCAATACCATAACAAATCATCCGGTAAGATTTAAAATCATACAGTATGATTAGGTTTTTTTTAAATTTAAGTTTTTTATCACTCCCCCAGTATGTGTGTGCACGGTTACCCAATTATAATCACACTCACTCAGACTCAAGAAAAATAGAAAAGTACATACTTCAATTACAAGAAACCCTAATCTAATCTGTCTTGAAGTCTTCGGTAGTCTGGAGTATGATTGCCCTGAAATGTTAGTACACACAAACAACACAACTAAAATATATCCAATATATGTTAGGAGAAATAGTAATCAACACAATAATATTTTGGTATCATCAAAAACTCATATGGTATAAAAATATATAGTTTTGAAAACTAAGTTGCAAAAATCTTCCCCTTTTTTGATGATGGCAAAATAATTATTATTTGAGTTAACTCTTAAGCCAATTTTTCTCCTAACCTCCCCCATAATGAGTGATTAATTTAAAACAAGAGATTCCAATAAAAATCAAAACCATAAAAACAAACTAAACAAAATAAAACAAAAAAAATCTTAAAAAACAAATAATCACATACATACATCAACCAATAACTTCTAATGACTCCCCCTAATCACACACATACATAACACAAAAATATATCAAATAATAACATCTAATGACTCCCCCTTTTGACAACAACAAAAAGAGAAGTACTTCTTCAAAAGATAAGATTTTACGGATAAATCACAATAGTTAATGAAGAAGAAGATTTTAAAGTATTTGCAAAAACAACATTAAATTCCTAATGCAAAAAGAAGAGTCTCAAATTTTAAATCAAAGAACAATTATGATAGGAAAAGTTAATCAAGTTCACAGTTCATTCTAGACATATCAAATAAAAATAATTATTATGAAATTGATGAAATAAAGATTAATTAGTTTCTACTTCAATGTCGAAGATTATTGCCAATTATATGGATTTGTATAAGAGATAGAATGACAAAGGAAAGACTAGTATGATTTTTTCAATTGGCAATATTGCACATCTTTCCAATAATTTGCGGAACAGTTTGTGTATCGTTTCAGTTTGGGGTAATTTTGTGCCTCTTTTGACTTTGGCGAACATTGCGCTTTTTTTTTGTTTGGCACGCTTTGTGCATTTCTTTTAAATTTTCAATCTTTCCAATATCAATAAATCTTTAACACAAGTTCCAATAATTAACAAAGATAAACACATTGAAAAAGAAAAAAAATATAAATAAGATATTTATTTTTTAATTATAGTTGAATAATACTTGTCTATAAGAACATGAAATTGATTTTCTAATCTATGTCCAGTCATAATGTAATTTAAAGTTTTGAGAGATTAAATTTTATAAGAAAATTAATTTGTATATCAAAGTAATTCAAAATTCCATTCTAGAGATCAATTACAAATGATTTGTATCCAAAAACATAAACATTACAAGAAGAGTAATTTCAGATTACATCAAAACATCATTTCATTTAACACTTAACATTTACATTCATACATCATGCTAGAACCAACACTAATAATACTGATTCCAAGAAGAAGCGACAACATAGAGAGGCCAACACTTGAAATCAAAAGAAATATATCAACAACAAGTACAAAATCACATCGACAAGTACAACAGAGAAATAACAACTAAAATTCAGAGGGGCCCTTTTCTGGAGGTGGCTGAGGGTAGAACATCGTAAAGTAGCTATTGATCGTAGCTACATTGGTGTTGACTGATTTGAATTGCCCTCGGATCCACCCTATATCTTTGTTGTATCTTGCATCCTATTGATTTAGATGATTCTTAATTTGATCAAAATGTTGATCAAAATGAGTTTCCATTCTATCGAAAAGTTCTCAAGACATGCTGGATGATCCTGGCATTCTGGTTAAGGGAATATACACGAGAAAGATGGTTTACTTGTGCAACACCTCTAAGAGTTTGGTTTATTTCTGACTAATCAAAATTTGCTCTAGAGGTCATAGTGTGTGCTCTAACTCCTTGAGTTCTAAGGTGAAAGTAGTTGCCTAAGTCTTCCTTAGTTATTTTGACTCACTGCTTAAAGACATAAGAGGTAATCTTATAATGATCTTGATTCACTTTCATGTTCACAAGAAAGATTTGAAAAGTTTCTTTATGGTAAGCATAGATCAAGGTGAGGATAAAAGAAAACTGGGTTGAGGCGAAAAGGGGCATAACAGAGAAGTTTATGTCACTTTGAATAAGGAGTCGAGAGGGGGTAATCTTGGCTCCTACAAAATGATCGAATGCTTGCTCATTCTCCTTAGAAAGAAAACCATCATCTCTTCCACTGCGAGAGGATGAGCCCCTAGAAGTACGAGGATGTTTGTTACTACTGGCCATTTCTACAGAAGGATACAAGATGGTTTGGGATCGAATGAGAATGTAAAATAAAATCCACCACCTTTCAATTTAAAGAGAAATGACATATCATACAGTGCAAAATTTATTTCATACGTATGATTTAAAAATCGTACGGGATGAAAAAAATATTTCATACATACGAATGGAAATGACCAAAAATAAAATGACTTTTTGTAAACTACCACTCCCGAGGAGTCATTTCATACAGGCTTTTTGACCACACGATCGTACAGAGAAACACCTATTCATCCAAGACAATCAAAATATTAAAGTTCTTTTTTATGACAATTAGGTTCGTCCACATGAGAAACTGACAATAGGATCATACAGATGAAATTTATTTTGTACGTACGATCTGAAAAAAAAAAAACTGAACGTTCAAAAAAATGTCCCCAATCATACAAATAAAAAATAAAAGATCGTACAAATAATGACGACATTATATAGAATGATATGCACTGAAAAATTTCCTCTTCATGTACTCAACAAGAAAAAAATACCATGTACAGGCTACATAATTCGTACAGTACGAAAACCATTCATATAGTACAAAAAAAAGAAAAAAAAATCTCTAGACATGATAAACAAAAACTCTATTAAAAAATATTTTATACAAGATCTATGACAAGCAACACTGAAAACAAAAGCAAAACTCAATACTAACACAATAAAAAATAAACAAAAACTAAAGACACAAAAACAAACAAACAAACAAACACTAATAAATAAATAAACAAAACAAACAATAACATCAATACATTACAAATTCACTTTATAAAACTTCAAATTTAAGCATTGAGATCAATCACACCTAATCTGGTTCTTAAGGTGCTAAAAGTTTCAAAAGCCAGTGATTTTGTGAAAATATCTACAAGCTGATTCTCAGTAGCAACATGGTGTAATTCAATTTCTCATTTAGCCACATGATCTCTAATGAAGCGATGCCTTATATCTATATGCTTGGTTCTAAAATATTGAATAGGATTCTTTGAATGCATATGACACTTGTATTATCACAAAAAATTGGAATAGTTCCAATAGAAAATCCTAAATTAATTAGTTATTATTTTAACCAAAGAACCTGTGCCACACAACTACCTAAGGCAATGTATTCTACATCAGCAGTAAAAAGAGCTACTAAATTTTACTTTCTGCTAGACCAAGAAACTAAGGAGTTTCCTATGAATTGATAAGTCCTAGAAGTACTCTTTCTATCAACCCTACACCCAATAAAATCTGAATCAGAATATCCAATGATTTCAAACGAAGAGCCATACTTAGGATACCAAATCCCTAAGTTTTGAGTTCCTAAAAGATATCTTAAAATTCTCTTAACAGCAGTTAGATGTGATTCATTTGGATCAAGTTGAAATCTAGCACACAAATAAACACTAAACATGATATATGGTATGCTAGCAGTCAAGTAAAGCAATGATCTAATTATTCCTCTAAATTTCTTTTGATGAACAGATTTTCTCTTAGGGTCCTATCTAACTACACTGAAGAACTCATTGATGTACTCACTAGTATAGCATTATTCATTTCATATTTCCTGAGGATGTCCTTAATATACTTCGACTGGCTAAGAAATATTCCTTCCTCATTTTAGTTTATGCTAAAACTAAGAAAGTAACTCAAGTCTCCTATTAAACTCATTTCAAATTCACTACTCATTATCTTTAAAAACTCATCACAAAGATTTTTATTAGTGGATCCAAACAAGATATCATCAACATATATTTGAACAATGAGTATGTCATCTTCTATCCTTTTCAAGAAGAGAGTGGTATCCACACGTCCTTTAACAAATGATCTTTCTAATAGGAAATTGCTTAACCTCTCATACCAAGCCCTAAGTACCTATTTTAGTCCATACAATGCCTTTTTCAATTTAAACACATGATTAGGGAATTTTGAATTTTCAAAACAAGGAGGTTGCTCAACATAAATATCCTCTTATATCACCCCATTAAGAAAGGCACTCTTAACATCTATTTGAAAAAAATAAAACCTTTAAAACATGTAAAGGCTTGTAATACCCTTATCGTTTCAAGTCTAGCTACAGGGGCAAAAGTTTTTTCAAAATCAATTCCTTCTATTTGATTATACCCCCTGGACACTAATCTTTCCTTATTTCTAATCACAACACCTGAATCATTCATTTTATTTTTGAACACCCACTTAGTTCTAATAACACTTTGATCCTTAGGCCTTTCAATCAATTCTCAAACATCATTTCTAACAAATTGATTCAATTCTTCTTGCATGGCCAAAATCTAAAATTCATCCAAAAGTGCTTGATTTATATTAGGGGTTTAATGATTAATATAAAGGCAGAATGGTTCACTTCTTTACTAAGTCCACACCTAGTTGTAATACCCTTACTTTTTTTTTTTTGATAAAACCCACAGAGGGGGCCTACGTGTTAATATAAGAAATGGTGTACAAGGTCCTTAAAGGGACCCCCAACTCGCTACTGCTCCAAAGAGCTACAAAAAAGTCAAAAAATAATCTCAGAGCCATATTTTCCTACTAAGTATAAATACAAAGCAACCTAATAACATTCTAAAGACACAAAAGGAAAGGTAAAAGAAATCCACATTCAACACAACCTTCCCAATCATAGTTTGATCCTGCATAAAATAAGAACGAGCCTCCAAAAACCTGAAAAATAGGCCTGCATGGACACTAAACCAAAAATTTAATAATAGAAAAGCTAAGAAAAGTTTCTGCAAATAAGTATAATTGAGAGTAAAAATGATATTACAAGAGCTCATACACATCCCATAATTAAAATCAATCAGCCAAAGTGTGAGAATATAATGGTGTATAATAGTGAAAAACTTCACAGGAAGGTCGGTCTTACACCTATAACAGGAAATTTTATGATGGCATTTAATCTTATAACAAAGAATCGGGATATGATAATAATAGTAAAGACCCAAACAGTAAGCAGCATAGATCAAAAGAACATATGAAATAAAAAAACCACATCTGAAACAATTCAGAACTGTAAAAAAATAACATGTCTTAACATTAGCACAAGAAATTGGAATTGCCACAGGACTGAAGTAATCAGTTAGAACATAGCTCAGGTTTGTAGTACCAGCACCTTCAAGATGTAACCCCAAATGCCGCTCACATCTAATCCCAGGACATGTTAGATGAAAGAAGCACAGGGATCCACCATATGAATAAATAGGGAACTTGAAGAAAGTATAACACATAAAACCCAAGACTCTGCCAGAATAGATAGCAATAACCCAGCAATTCCTTGGCTCACCTAAAATCAATTCTTTAGTGTGACTTAGAAAATTTCCATTCTTTAGGAAAAGTGTTTTCCGTTCCAACACTTTCTTCCAAATTTGTCTTTTTAATTTTTTTGTAGATATCTTCAATATGATCTTCTTCTAACATTGGCTCTTCCAAAATGTCAAATTCCTAAAAAACTACACGTGTGGTCTCCTCAACTACCAAAGTTCTCTTATTAAAATCCCTGTAGGATTTTGCTAACAATACAATATCCCAGAAAAATTCCTACATTAGATTTAGGATCAAATTTTCCTAAAGGAGTTTTACCATTATTATGAATGAACACCTTACACCAAAAATATGCAAATGTGAAAGATTAAGTGTTCCCCCCTTAAGAAGTTCATAGGGTGTCTTATTCCATTTGGATCTAATGTTCACCCTATTTAGAACATAATAAGCCGTACTAACCACTTTAGCCCAAAATTATTTTGGAAGTGAATATTCAGCCAACATGGCTCTAGCGGCTTCTATCAAAGTTCTGTTCTTTCTTTCAATAACTCTATTCTGCTGAGGGGTCATAGGTGCTAAAAAGTTATGATCAATTCTTTATTCTTTACAATAATCTTTAAATTTTTCATTTTCAAACTCTCCTCCATGATCACTTTGAATTGATAAAATTTCTTTTCTCTGTATCCAAGTATAAAAATTTTTAAATTCATCAAATGATTCACTTTTATGAGATAAGAATTTGACCCAAGTGAATCTTAAAAAATCGTCAACGATTATAACTCCAAAAACTTTGCCTCTTAGACTTACAATGCTAACTGGTCCAAAAATATCCATGTGTATGAGTTCTAGTGGTTTGTTAGTTCTAAGATCTTTAATTAAATGAAAGGATGATTTCACCTATTTTCCTAATTGGCATGCATCACACAGGTGATCCTTAGTGAAGTCTAATTTAGGTATTCCTCTAACCAATTCTTTTTGGGTAATCTTCATAATATTTTTCATGCTTACAAGACATAGTCATCTATGCCACAACCAAGATTCATCATTGATAATTTTAAGGCAAAAAGCATTAGAAGACTTAACATAATTTAAATCAAGCATTTACACATTGTTTACCCTATTCCCATGCAACACATCAATTCCATTTAGGTTTATAATGCACCTTGTAGGCAAAAAAATTAATATTAAAACCCTTATCACAAAGTTGACTTATACTCAACAAGTTGTGCTTTAAGCCTTCAACCAATAAAATATTTTCATTGTAAAAATTATTCTTATTGCCAATCATACCTATACCTACCACTCTCTTAGTGGTATTACTCCAAGTGTTACGTTGCCTCCATTCTTGGCTTCCAGTGTTATAAATTATTTTGCATCTCCAGTCATTTGCTTAGAACATCTGTAGTCTAGGTACCAAATGCTTTCACGAGATCTTGTATGAGAGCGTTTCTATGAAAAGATCAAACTTTAGACTTGGGAACTCAAATAGATTTGGGTTCACCTCTTGGCAAGTATAAACCAGATGCATGTGTGATACGTTGTGATTTAAGCACCTTAACTCTCCATACAAGATGTGTTATATGATGAATAATACATGTATGGGAGATATGTCCTATCATTGCACACGAAAAACATTTAACACCAGGAAAAGAATTTACTAATCTATGTGTGTTATAATGTCTCTTCCTAGGTTTTGAACTTGTATACTTTTTCTTAGACTCATAGAACTGTTCAACTGTGGGTGTTGCTCTATTTTCCATAATAGCCTTCATTTTTGTTTTTAGATATGACTTTTTATTTTCCAACATTAAAATTTCCATTCTCAAATCAATTTCCTTATATTCAGCTTCTGCAATAAAAACTTTATAATCAATTTTTAAGTTTAGTATATAATAATTTCAATAGTTCATACTTTTTGTTCAAATCATCAAATTCATCCAATAAGCTCATGTAGTTTCCATCTATGTCGGCATGATCATTCCTTGGAACTTCATGATCTTTTTGCAAATTTGAATACTCTATATTAAATTTGGTATTTAATTTTTTGAGCTTCCTATATGCATTATGTATTTTCTCAAACATTTTAAATAATTCATCATAAGATAAGTCACATACCTCTTCTTAATCTGAAAGATCAAGATTGCCTGCCATTAAGCACAAGTTTGTGACTTCATCTTTTGCTTTTATTTTTGAGGTGTCAGAAGTTGAGTCAACCCAGAAAGCTTTCTATATTCTTTTCTTGCCCTTCCTCATGTTGGTTTTCTCCTCAACTTTCTCCTTGCTAGGATTAGCCATGAGATTCGGGCAATCAATCTTAATATATCCAAGCTTCATGTATTCATAACAAATGACATAATTTGAAACTTTTACATTCCTATTGAATTTACCTTTATTCCAATGCTGAAATCTTTGTTGCTTCCTTCTAAGGAAATTTTTGAATTGCCTCGTTATAAGGGCAATATCTTCTTCATCCTTAGGCTGTGATTAATTACTTCAGAATCATCCGCTTTCAACACAATATTCTTCTCTTTCTTCTTGTCACCTGCATCAATCTATCTTCGAGTCACTCTTTGCTCGTAAGCAATCAGTGATCTAAGTAGATTGTGACAAGAATGTACATTTAAGTCTTTTGATTCTATAATGGAGATTATCTTTGCATCATAAGTAGTCTGTAAATAATGTAGGGTTTTATTTACTTTTTCCAAATTCGTTAGTTCACTATCTGAAGCATGTAATGAGGTGACTATCAGTGTAAAATGAGTATAGATGTCACTGATTGATTCATTCGATTTCATACAAAAAAGTTCATAGTCGTGTAAAAGAATGTTCAATCTAAATTGTTTCACCTCATTAGTTCATGCATACATTATGTAAGTCAATCCCAAATTTCTTTTTCAGTTTACAGGTTGAAACATGCATGTAGTCTTTAGATTTAAGAGCACAGAAAAAGTTATTTAAACATTTTGTGTTTAACGGAGCTAAGTCTTTTTCTTTTATTATCCAATCAGCAAATAGTGTTTAAATCCTAATGCCATCAATAATTTTAGTAGGAGCATATAACCATCCTGTACTAACATCCACATGTGATAGTTATGTAATTACAGAAAAGTAGACAAGCGAGTTTTCAAAAGTCAAATGGGATCTTATCAAATAAAGGCGGTCTACTGATCGAATATCCTTTAGGAGTATTACAGTTTCCAAAATTAGTCATAATCAATTTTCAAAAAGTTTTCTAAACCTTAATTTTTGAAATAGGCTCTAATAGCACTTAAAAGTATGAGTAGGTTGTTAGACCTAATACACTTGTCCCAAGGCTAACCAAGAGGGGGTGAATTAGTAATATTAAAAATTCTCTTGGATTTTAGAAAACAAATTAAAGATATTGAACACAATGATGGATTTTTACAAAAATATTTTTCAACCAAAAAAATTAGAAATACAGAAAAATAAAATGCATTAAAAAAGTAAAGGAATAGAAGACACCAAATTTTATAGTGGTTCGGTCAAACTAGACTTACGTCCACTACCTGGAGACTCCTTCTCCAAGTATTGCACTAAACAATAGTGTCTCTCCTTTTGCCCCCACAGCAAGGCAGAGAAGCCTTTACACACTCTCTTCCACTTACCCGGTGCGACAGAGAACCTACGCCTTTTACACCCTCCAAGTGATGGTAGCGTACCAACTCATTCTTTTTTACCCTCCTAGTGAAGGCAGAGAACCCAACATCCTTTTTCACCCTCCAGGTGATGGTAGAGAACCGATTATCATTTTTCACCCTCCTGTTGAAGGTAGAGAACCTGATCTCCATTGAAAATCTTCTTTCAAGAGGTTTCAAGAAAGTAAGGAAGAACTCTAAAGAACATGCAAGCGATCCTCACCATTGGGCAACCTTATGAATCCCCTCACAAATCCCTCTCATAATATCTCTCACTTTCTAATTCCAAAACACTCTCCAAGTCCACTCTCAAAAGAAATTCAAAGTCAGATCATAGAGTGTCAATTTTTAGGACACTTATATATGAAAGACAAGAAAATCATCTAGAAAATTGAAAATTTCAAGTTGAACTGACTTCATACATATGAATAGTTCAAAAATCAATGTACGATACTATACGAACCTGATTTCATACTCTGTTAAATGTCTGTATGAACTCACATTATACAGTACAAACTATTCAAAAATGAACTCATTCGTCTGGTTAGATTCTATACTAACCTTATTTCATACTCGTCTATATGAACTGACATCATACAGTATGAATAGTCTAAAAAAATCATGTTTCTCTTGGTACTAAAGTGGGTGACCTCATTTCATACTCTATGAATCATCTGTATGAAAATACATCGTACCATATGAACTGTTCAAAAAATTCCAAGTTCGTCAGGGATGATCTGGTATGCACCCATTTTGTACTCTGTGAGTCATCTGTACGAACTACCTATCATGCAGTACAAATAGTAAAAAAATTTTCAGGCATGATTTGCTTAACTTTGTATTGGGAGGCAATACTATAACAAATCATCTAGTACGATTTAAAATCATATAGTATGATTAGTTTTATTTTTTAAAATTTAAGTTTTTAATCACTCCCCAGTGTGTGTGTGCACCATTATCCAATTACAATCATACTCTATCAGATCCAAGAAAAATATAAAAAGTATAGACTCAATTATAAGAAACCCTAATCTAATTTGTCTTGAAGTCTTCGGTAGTCTGGAGTATCATTTACCTGAAATATTAGTACACACAAATAACACACCCAAAATATATCTAATATATATTAGGAGAAACAGTAATCAACACAATAATATTTTGGTATCATCAAAAACTCATATGATATAAAAAAATATAGTTTTAAAAACTTATTTGCAACAATCTCAAAGTTCGTACCAAACAAAACTATAATTTTTGAACTAATTGTAATAAAGAGAGGATTATGTGACTGATGAAGGTACTCTAAGAGAGAAGCTTTTAAAAGAAATCTAGAGTTTGAGAGGAAAGAGAAGGTGAGGTTAAGTGTGAGGGAGAAGGAATGTGAAGGGATCACATGGTTACTCCAGGTTAGCTAGAACCTTGCTCCTCTTATGGCCTTGGAGAGTTCTTGAAGGCTCTCTTGGGTGAGAGGCTTCTAAGTCAAGTCCTCAAAGTACTCTTCCTTCTCTAGGAGTACATTTATTATAATTATTGTTAAGTTTATTAGCTTCCGTATAGGGGTATCAAATTGCTCATTTTAAGTTTTAAAAAAACCATAAAAAAAATTAGCATTTATATTTAGGATTTTTTTTGAATAACCAATCCCCCCCCCCCCCCCCCCCCCCCCCCCCCCCCTTTTGGCATACCTCAGGTCAGTTCATTGAGGTCTGACAACCTCCTCAAATTTAAAAGGAAATCAAAAGTCAAAAGGAGAAAAACCCAAAATAAAAAAAGATAAAAATCAGATAGCGAAGATGACATCGATGGCATGATCTTTAGGCCTCCAAATAGTTTACTCCAATTATATGAATGATCCCTCTTTGGATAACCTTTCCTTATTAAATGAGGCCAAAGATATCATATTCAAACTTCAAGAATAAAAGGAAGCCTTTTGGAAACAAAAAGCTTCCTCTAAATTTCTTGTTGAGTGGGATAGAAACACCAAATTTTTTCATAATATTGCCAATCATAAGAAAGTTGTTAGTTATATTCATAAAATTACTAAGCCTTAAAGGAGCCTGACGCAATTAAGGACTCTTCAAGGTAGACTGGCATATATTAGAAGATTCATTTCTAATCTCTCTAAAAGATGTCAATCTTTCTCCATCCTAGCTAAAAAGGATGCCAAATTCATATAAGATAAGAAATTTCAAAGTGCCTTCAAAAATATTAAGCAATACCTCACAAATTTGCAAGTATTGGCAGCCCCTATTTTGGGGAAACCTTTAATCCCTTATACTGTGGCTCTGGACTAGTCGCTTGGTGCCCTATTGGCTCAAGTTAATGATGGGGGAAAAGAAAATGCCCTCTAATATTTGAGTTAAAGACTCCTCTCTACAGAAATATGGTATCCTTCAATTGAGAAGCAATGTCTTGCTTTAGTTTTTACATCTCAAAAACTAAAGAATTATATATTTTCTCACTAGGTAAGCTTAATCTTGAGAGTCATTCTGTTGCAATAACATATGACCTAGCCTATATTGAACCAACCTAGGAATGAATTTTTATCATAGAAATAATCTACAAAGGAGGCTCGTATCAGCTAGTTGAATGTAAAGGAAATCGCCAAATGTTGCCAATCAATGGGCGTTTCCTTAAGAAATAATACCCATGATGTAGGTTGACTTTTAATTTAATAAAAATATATTCAAATTTTGAATCCAATTAAATAAGTTTATTTAAATTTTAAATTCCAGCATCTTATTTTCTTTTTCATAAGGATAGATATGAGTCATCATTCTTTCTTGCCTTAGAATTAGACATCTTAGTGATGGAGAACTCCCTATATGGCACCATCCTAGTTTTAAAATCCAGATCAAATCCTCTGTGGGAAGCAATGCTTCCTTCTCACATGATCTTTCATTTTTCTTCTCCTAAAGGTGAGATGTAAGTCATCATGTGTTTTTCTTAGGATTAAACATCCTAGTGGAGGAGCATGCCCTCTATGGCACCATCTCAGTTTTAAAATCTAGATCCAATCCTCTATGGGAAGCAATGCTTCCTTCCCACATGATCTTCCTGTTCTTTTCTCTTTAAGGTTAAATATGAGTTATCGTGCTTTCTTTCCTTAGGATTAGACATCCTAATGAATGAGTATGTCCTTGGTGGCACCATCCTAGTTTCAATTTTAAAATCTAGGCCTAGTCCTCTGTAGGAAGCAATGCTTCCTTCCCACATGATCATCTAGCTTTCTTCTCCATAAGAATAGATGTTAGTCATCATGCTTTCTCCTATTATGATTAGATCTACTAGTGATGGAGCATGCCCTTTAAGGCACCATCCTAATTTCCTTCTATAGGACTTAATTCCATATTCAAGTTCAAATCTATTAGTGATGGAGCATGCTCTTTGTGGAACCATCCTAGTTTCAAAATCCAAATCCGATCCTCCATGGGAAAGTAATGCATCCTTCCCACAAGATCATCTAGTTTTCTTTTACTTAAGGTTGAATGTAAATCATTGTTCTTTCTTTCTTTAGGATTAGACGTCCTAGTGATGGAGCATGCTATGTGGCACCGTCCTAGTTTTAAAATCTAGATCCAATCCTCTGTGGGAAGCAATACTTCATTCCCATATAATCATCTAGTCTTCTTCTCCTTAAGGTGAAGTGTTTTCTTTTCTTAGGATTAGATCCACTAGTGATGGAGCATGCCCTTTGTGGAGCCATCCTAGTTTTAACTCTAGCCCTGATCCTTTGTGGTGAGTAATATTTCTTTACCGCACAATTAACAAGTTTTCTCTTCCTCAAGGTTAAATTTGAGTCCATGTGCTTCCTTGCCTTAGGATTAGACCTACTAGTGATGGAGCACGCCCTTTGTGACACCATCCTAGTTTTAATTTCAATTCCAGAATCCAAGCTTCTTTTCCTTATGGTTAAGTGCAAGTTTCTGTGTTTCCTTCCCTTAAGATCAGAGCCATTAGTGGTAGAGTATACCCTTCGTGGCATTACTCAAATATCAAATCAATCTCAATCTTTTAAGGTGAGGTCTTTCCCTTCCTTAGAATCAAAATCTCAGATTTGACCTAACGCCAATATGTATAGTAGAACTTCATTCTGCTGCACATATTATGGGTCCATTTGTTGACCTCACTTTTATATGAGATTATTAAAACTTATCCAGATTCCTGCCTATTGATCTGATGGTTGATAATCATCAAGTTGTTAATCATCTAGACTTCAATCAATCTAGACTTTTATAAATCCAGACTTTAATTATCCAATCTTCAATCAATCCATGTTTCTATCAATCTAGACTTCAATTAAATCTCTAATATAGACTTCAATTCAATCTTCAATCCAGACTTCAATTCAATCTCAACCCAAACTTCAATTTAAATCTCAATCAAGACTTTAATCTTAACTTTAATCCAGACTTCAATCTATATCTTAATCTAGTTTTCAATCAAACCTCAATCAAGTTTTTAATCAAACTTTAATCTACTGTTCAATCAAACTTCAATCTAATATTCAATCAAACTTCAATCTAATTTTTAATCAAACTTCAATCCAAGCTTCAATCATACATGAATCTAGTCTTTTTTTTTTGAAGAAAGGCATAAGGATGCCGGGATATTATTAAGACAAAGACCTAGGTAATGCCATCAGATTCCTCCTTTAACAAAGAATAGAAAGAAGGAGGAATCTCAGAAGAACCAACATCATCCCAAATAAAAGAACTTAAAATAGCATAGTTAGCACAAAGATCCGTTAACGTATTGCGAACTCTGTCTATACAATTAAAAACAACAAATTGAAATTCATTGAAACAAAAAGGATGCTCCAACTCTTTTTTTGACTTTGAGATAGCATGAATGATCTTAATAATATTTGCATTGTCACCTTCAATAATGATCCCCTTGTAATCAAACATCCATCCTTGTAAATAACCTTTGATAGCTTGAATGCCCATAAGCTCTAACCGAGAAATATCCCAATGAACCTGAGATTGACCAAAAGCCAACAAAAACCTGCCTTTGCAATCTTGAAAAACACCTCCAATCCCCGCTTTATAAGACTGAAGAAGAGATGCATCAATATTTACCTTTATCCAATCGGGTGGAGGGGGATGCTAATGAGAATCTTGTCTTTAATCACATTTAAATCCAGTTTTTGATCAAACCTCAATCTAGTCTTTAATTAAACCTTAATTAATCTTTAATCAATTTTTAATAAAGTTTCAATCATATCCAATCATCAATAATCGTCCAATTGATTGTCATTGATATGGATAGTTCAAATTTATTCAATCAAATCTAGAGTCCAGCTCAAATCCAAAAATCCATATCAAAATTTAAGGTTAAAGGCTCTTGTTCTGAAACTCTTTTTGAGTGATTTTTCAATCACCTTAAAACCTAGTCAAATAACATCTAATTCATGATTTATCAATTGCATATTGATTATGTATATCCATAGGGTCAACCCTACAAATTTAAGCCCAATATGAGGCCTCTAACCCTAGAAATTGAATTGAAATCCAAAAACTATAAAATATTCAATTATTTATAACTTATGCCACTAGACCTGCCACTTTATGGAATTTGACTTGGGGACCTTCACATAGAGCTTTGACCATGTCCATAGCCTTTGCTATGATATGTTGAGCATTAAACTATATTTTGGTGGACGTAGTTTGACCCTTAGTTGACTTGGGATCAAAATAACAAAAATGCCCATACGGGCAAAATTAAAGTTTCCTCCAAATTTCAATATGGCCTAGTCAAATCAAACAATTAAACCTCATTTAATGCATCCTAAATGATAGTAGGAGTGCATTAGACTCAGATCAAGACCTTGGCAAGCATGGTTGACCAAGTCAACCTATTTTGACCAATTTGCCCTTTAAGGGCTTGAATAGTCATTTTAACCCAAATGACTTCACCATTACTTGGAACCACTTCCATTAGGTCTTAAATGTCATTTTGAACCATTTGGACCCAAACCTAGACCTTGGTTTGATCTGGTTGAGTAAGTAAACCCTTTTTGATAAAATGGCCCCTAAAGGGCCCAAATGGTTATTTTGACTAAAATGACCATTCCAGTCCTTGAGACCACATCCAATAATCTCCAATAATCAAACTAAAATTTTTGAGCCAAAACCCAACCCCTTATTTAACCTGGTTGACCAAGTTAAACATGGTTGACCATATCAACCTTTAAGCCTTATTCATAATCATTAAGCTTCAAACCTATCCTGAACTCTATTCAAAAACCCTGATTACATCCCCTAGTGATTTGGGCTTGACTGGTCACCCAGACCCAATCAATAATTAAATTGGTCAACTAAACCCATGTCTGGTCAAACCCAATCAATATAGGGTCAGTTCACCATGTATGGTCAAATCCAATCAAATTAAGCTTTTTAAACCTCCAAGACCATTCAATTGCTCACCTTGAATTTCTCTAAACCCATCATGAGTCAAATCACACTTGATTTGACCTAGCTTTCAAACATGATCAAATCATTACATATGATCCAACTAGGACCATCTAAATACTCAAAATCATTCTATTGTATGATTCAATTACCCTCAAACATGTTATGAATAAAATTATATTTGGTTTGACTTGGTCAAACCACCAAAGGTGGTCAAATCGCACCATACAAGGATCCCTTCACTCATGCAATGGATTTATCCATAAAAACACTTTGCAAACCACCACACTAGCCTCTAACATCCATTTGAACTTTACATCATCATACTTTGACATGTTGACTGGTCAAATCAATCAATAAAGCATTGAAATGGGGTTATTTGGTCAACACTCATCACAATTCTGACACCATTGCTCATAACATATCCCATATCACTCCACCAGTACCCATATACTCCTCCATGTCCACCTCATCAAATGATGACCAGTTGACTAGTCAAACCAGTCAAAAAAGGGTCAATATAAGCCATTTCACTCTAAGTTAAACTCTTCCAGTAGCTTGAACCTCTTCTAAAAGATTCCTAGGCATCTCCTAATATGATTTTAACCCATGGATTAAGCCTAACTAATCGTAATGGTCACCCTTTCCATGTGAAGACAAATAAACCTTTGTCCTCTCATTGTCCTTCCTTCTGCCTCCATAACTTCCTGAGATAGATGTCCACCATCCATGGGATCACATATGATCAATCTCAGCCATCTGCTATAATCCCAGGGTTTTGAATTAGCCAAATCATCCAAAAATGACCTCATTCATTCAAGCTACATTCTTTCACCACTCAAGCCCTCCTAGAAAAGAGATTCATTTTATTTGAGCTCCCCATAGTCTTCCATATTTCCCAAGCTAAATTGGACCAACAAAAGCCTGCTGGCGATGATCCTCTGGCCATCCTAGCCACTCATTCATTATAGGTCAAGAACACTTGATCCGATGTATTTCAGACTACAACTTATTCAAGGGAAACTTACAAGGACAACATACAAGATCAAAGAATCCAAAAACTCCCAAATCGAATGAATGGATTAGGTAAAAACATAAACCCTAGGTTAGAACACTAAAGATAAGTAGCTTTCTATTAAGAGCTTTTTAAACCATAAAACTGCCTCCCTATGATTTTTGCTTATGTGCTTGATCTATATTTAAAATTTTAAATAAATTGGTCATGTATTTGTGGATAACGTGCGAGTTTTTATTTCTAGGGCATAATACATAGTCTACCTTAACTATACAAAATCTCAGTCATTGATATTTCGATCAATGGCAGAGACTTTGTCTTTTTGTACTTCATTCTGACCAAGTGTGGGGTTATAGTTGATCTAGTCGCCATTCCACTCAATCTGAGCCATTCATACCAAACTGTAGAGGACCAATAGCTCCATGGTGGTGCTGACACAGATAAGTTAAGACCGCATTCGCACTGCCTCTATCTCCTTAATGTTAATGATTGCTGATGGCGTAATCATTGGTATTAAATGTTGCACCGTTGCTGTGGTTTCATTTCACAAATCCTAGAGTGACATGTGGCTCACCGCCATGGTAATTTAATATCAATAATTGTGCGACAACGCAATCATTGATATTAAATGCCACCACCATCGTACATTTTGATCTGTCAAACTAGAACATGCCGTGTGCCATCCCGCCACCGTTGGCACCCCCGATTTAAGGATAATAAATTTTAATTCATTTTAAATCATTTAATTAGCAAATTTTTCAAAAAATTCATAGAAATTTCATTTTTAATCCAAAAATTAAGTGCAATATATCATTCTCTTTAGAATTTTGAGTGCTTTAATTTAAAATTAATTTAAAATTAAAGTATTTAACATATTTTGAATAATTTAAAATATTAATTATAAGGTTTTTAATTAATATTGAATTAAATATAAGTCCAAATAATTTTAAATTTTGAGGAGAAATATTTTAATATGATGTTAACCTCTAGTGATGTTTTCATAGTTATTTGAATTTAATTTTAATATTATTTTGAATTTATAAAATTCAAGATTTATGTTTTATTATTTGAGCTTTTCAAAATTTATTTTGATTTCATTTTTTAAAAAAAAAATCACTTGCATGCATTTAGGTGTGGGTTGAAATTTTGAGCAGAGATTTGCATTAATTGAATGGACTTAATGGGGAGTGATGAGTAATCAATGAGCAATTGCATTTATAATTGCTCGTTGATTCAATTTCCAATTATATTAGTTATATTTGATCTTAATGTCTTAGGCTTGCACATGCACCTAATTTTAAGGTTCTTAATTGATGTTGTGTGATGTGGTGTGGTTGCACTTTATTGATGTTAAGGGTTAGAGGACATTGATTTTAATCCTACAGAAAGTGACATCAAAGGACAATAATTAAGGAGATGCCTTAAAATTTTGGGAAAAAAATTATAAAATTTTATAATATTAAATATACATATAATGGGTATGAGACTTGAAACACTTCAAATTACTAACATCCTCGACCTTAGGGTAAATTTTTACTGATTTTAAAAATCATCAAGTTGAATATTTAAGTACTTCAAAATTAATTCATTAATTAAGCTTGAAACTTAAAAAAATCACAAAAAATTCAAATTAAATCCAAAAATTAATAATAATCTACCAAATTGACCAAAATTAAACCCTTAACTTAAAAAAATTAAAATCCCCTTGATTGGACTTTAATTTTTAGCTTAATTTAATTTTAAAGAAAATTTAATTTTTCATTAATTTAATTAATTAAAAATAATTAAAATTCCAAATAAATTCTCAAACCCTTGAGAACACATCCTTGGGTCATTCCTGATCATTGGGAGTAATTTTAAGAAGTTTGGAATCAATTTGGGCCAAAACCGTTAAAACCTCCTTAATTAACCAATTTAAAAATTTAATCAAATAGTCAAACTTCTAAAATTCATAACTAATTCAAAAAGATTCCAAATTAAATAAAGTCAAAGGCACAAGCATGATGGTAATAAAGGGCTCCATTATGTTGTTTGGGATGTCTTATGTAAATCAAAGAATAGGGGTGGACGTGGGTTGTAATCCGTAGTTATGAAAGTTGGTCCTTTGAGGGCTAAATTTGCTTGGAATTTTATTTCAAAGCTAAATTCTCTTCTTAACAGAACATTGGTGTCAAAGTATGGAAATAATATTTAAAAATCATTAATTAAAGAGTTACTTTTCATCAACATGGAAGATCATTCTGAATGGAGCTAATTTTCTTCATCCGATTGTTAGATGGAAGGTTTCCACAGGTTGTGGTATTAATACCATAAAAGTTGTGTGGATTTTTTATAAGAGTATTGGGAAGTGGCCTATATATGTTGTGGATAAGAATGAAGATACTAAATATCTTATAGGATTCATATGGGACGGGAAGTGGAAGGAGTCCCAGCTGAAGTTGTTCTTTGGACAACATTTGGTTGATTTAATTGTCTATTCCTATCCACTCAGATTTACAGGAAGATCAATTGGAGCTATTATCTTAGAGTTATAGTAAGTCTATTTTTGCTCTAGCATTGGAGAAACTAAATGAAGATGCGGGGGAAGATAGACAATAGAGTTGGATTAAGAAACTAAAGTTAAGGCCTCGTATTGAGTTATTTAAGTGGTGGTTAAATATTAATGCAATTCCTTCAAATGATTTTGTGATGTGTAGGAGGTTATTGGACTTTAATGGATGTCCAAGTGGTTGTAAAGAAACTAAAAATTCAGAACATATTTCATTTAACTGTATGAAGCTTTCTCAAGTGTTTCTTTTTTTGAGTAAATGGGGTTTTGATGTTCCATTTTTTGCTTCTCTTGAGGAATGTAATAAGGTCTTGGAAGATCTTGCAACTTTTAATCCTTTTATTGGAAATTTATATTATTAAGCTATCTTTTTTTCTTGGAAAAGTAGGAATAAGATCAAGCATTGTGGAACAGATGATAGCTCGACATGAAAGTACGAGATGCGCCAAGAGGGGGGGGGGGGGGGGGTGAATTGGTATTTTAAAAATTTAACCCTACACAAGAGTTCTAATTTTTTTGTATTTTCAAAACCTAATTTAACGAATAATGTGCGGAAGCAAATACAACGTTCACAATGATGAAATTGATAGTTCAATTTTAGATTTTACACCACAAGATTTAAATACTGATTTTTCACCAAGCAATTAAACGCACAAATTAAAAGCATGAAAAGTAAAGTATGGTAAACAGGAAAAAACACACCATAGATTTTTATAGTGGTTCGGTCACTTGACCTACGTCCACTCCCCGGAGTCCTCTACTCCGAGATTTGTACTAGTAAAAGTTGACTCTCGTTTTGCCCCCACAGCAAGGCGGAGAAGCCTTTACAATACTCACTTTCACCTCCCTCGATGCGGCGGAATACCAAACGCTATGTCACCCTCCTGGTGACGGCAGTGGACCTTCTCCTTTTTCTTCCTCCTGGAGATGGCAGAGTACCTTGGCGATGTTGATCTTGAAGTGACTCTTCCCTCGAGAACTTTCTTGAAGCTTCCAAAGCCACAAGAGGAGCAAAGCATGCAGCTAGCTTGGAGCCACCGTGTGATCCCCTCACACTACTTCTCCCTCACGCTCAAGCTCACCTTCACCTTCCTCTCTCAAGCCCTAGATCTCTCCAAAAACTTCTCTCTACCGAATCCCCTTCTTTTTCCTCCAAGCCTCTCACAGCAAAAGGATAGATCAACAACTCCCTAAAGAAAATTTTAAGTTGTTTTTATATCAGGCTTCAGAAAACCCTAAAAGTTTAAACTTTTGTGTTTCTGTTCGTACAGTACGATCTAGTATCGTACAGTACGATCAGTTCAATTACAGCTCCATCTAGTACGAGTACAGACGAACAGTTATCGAATTTTATTCATATCGTACTGTACGATACGTATATCGGACAGGACGATACTATTGATTCGTACTGTTCATACGGGACGAACTGTGGGACGAACCTCGGGATGAAAGAATTCATCTCTGTCAGTCGTCCAACACTCCTTGAATCATACAATACGAATAGTGTTTTTCAGGATATCGTCCTATACGATACGAATATCGTCCAGGATGAATAGTACAAAAAATCTTGGGATCGTCTGGTACGATCGCTGGGACGAAGGAAATCGTCTCTGACAATCGTCCAGCACTCCACCAGTCGTACGGTACGATCAGTTCATTTCTTGATATCGTCCTATACGATATGAATATCATCCAGGACGAACAGAATAAAAAACCTTGGTTTCATCTGGTACGATCTCTGGGACGAATGAAATCGTCTCTGTCGGTCGTACAGTATGATCGACATATAAATTAGAAACCAATGTTTATTTCCTGATTAGGGAGATAATTTTGGCAAGTTTTAATTAATCATACAGTACGATCAGTATCGTACAATACGATCAGTACAAAAAACCAAATTCAAAAACTTACCAAACTTATTCTAGTGGCTAGGGTTTCTCAATTATATCTTATCGTACAGTACGATATGGATCGTACAGTACGATTAGTTTGTAAACTTAATCATTTGAAAATTAGCCGTTAGCCTGAGTATTTTTAATTAATCGTACAGTACGATACAAATTCATACAGTACAATTTTCTTAAAAAAAAATTTAATCATTTTAAAAACCAATTCTCCCCCTGCGTGTGTGCATGGTTGCTCCTTTTACATGCATGCTTCTGTGGCAGACTCAAGAAAATAAAAATAAAGAAATAAAAAATTACAGACTCTTCAACATCCTATTCAACCCGGTTTGAGTCTCCAGTAATCTTGAGCAGTGTGCATCTGACTTGAAATATTAGTGCTCATATACAAAGATTAAGCATTTGTAATCTAAAGGAAGTCTATATGTACTTAGTAAGTATTAGTTGTCACCATTAAAATTAAGTGCTCGGGATCTTGGATTTCAACACGACATTCATAGCGGCTAATTCTATTTATTTTGCTATAGCATCATACCAAATTAATCTAATTTCAAAAAACTAGGATGTGAATCAAGTGTATCAGCTGTCTCATTCTTCTTGGCACCCTCCTCCTCCCAAATCAATTAAGGTCAATGTTGTTGCTTCCTTACTAAGAATAAATAAAGTGGGCATAGGTGGCGTGTTAAGAGACCATAAGGTTTGATTCTTGTGTGCTTTTTGATTCAGCTATCTTCACTGGGATAGTTCACAATTGTAACTGTTATCTATTCTACCTTTGAGGAAAGTCCTCTAAGCCCTATTAAAATTAAAAGAGCATGGCCGAGCATGGCCAAACATGGATGTGATTAAAATTTGAGCAATTTTATATATTTAACTACTTGAGGTTTGATGTTAATTTCAATATTAATTGCTTAGGATAACCAGGCAAGTATTCTAGAGTCTTTTTTATCTTTTTTGGATTTAATGTAATTTAATTCAAGTCAGATGTTGTAAAAAGTAATTTTGAGATGGGATACTAGTTATCTAACTTGAAATCCAAAAAGAAGGGTAACATCCCTGATGGGAGAGTTCCTCTTCATTTAAAGATTCAGGTTAGGATACTTTAAAAATCTAAAGAGAAAAAGAGAAAAGAAAACACCCCTTTGGGGAGGAGTTTCTTTTTATTTGGATATCCAAACCTGACGAATCTAAGGAGCTTGTAGAACGATAAAGAAGTAAAGGTAGAGAAAGATCCCATTCTCAAAGTTACTTGTGTTAGTTTTAGGAATAGAATTTAGGTTATTGTCAGTGGTACCCGACCACTTTTAGATTGTGTAGACCCTAGGTTGTAATTAAGTGGCATTTTTTATATGGATATTAAACTTATTTAATTGATTTAATTAATTTATTTACATTGATTGTGTAGTAGAAATTGAATGATTTTCTATTTTTTTATTACATGTTGTATTTTACTTTAGCCTGAAATCAATAGGAGGCTCGTGAGGGTATGACTTAAAACTATTTCTATTCAAAATTAATTAAAATTATTAACCTAACATAGAAACTTTAACGACTTAAGAAGTAAGCTCAAGATCGCTGAGAGTTCTTATACATACATCTTAATGCTTTCTCTTTCTTGCTAGGCACCTCCCCATCTGCGAGTTCTGGCAGACCACTTGACCTATTAGGGTGCAATTCTATCAAAAAGATATTATGCAATCTCTAAGATAAAATCTATTTTTAATCCTTTTTAAAATTGCTTCATATTCAATTAATGCATTCAAATATTCAATTAGCATGCATTGTATTAGAAATAAATTAAAAATAGTTAAAATTTTAAATATATTTTACTTTTAAGAATCAATCACCTTATATAAGTCAAGGGGCCAATTAGGATCTGCTCAAGATGTCGGCCCCAATTCCTCAAACAAGATTAATTAAAGTCCCTACCACTTTTTCATAAAAAGATAAGATTCATGGATTTTAAAGCGCTTAGGTGGTTAGCTAGCTCCCCAATCCAGGCCGGGATAAGCATAGATTTGCAATGCATTAGTTTGGTTTTGGCCACTATTGTTTAGTGCCCAACTTTAGATCTAGGTTCAGAGGTAGATTTCAAATCTTAAGGCATCACCCTTTGGAAATTTAATCCCACCTTTCTAATAAATTAATCTACTCAAATTAAATTTCTCTTTAAATTAAAATTTAAAGCCCAACACATAGGATAAGCTTGGGTGTTTCTGAAGTGTTTCAAAATCCCAAAATACCTCCTACCTTTTATCCTTTGACCTCTAAAATTAGTGTTCAAAGTTTGATCCAATCCATTTGAAATTCAAACATCACTCCTTTGATATAATTCTTTGAAAATTCAAAATAAAATTCCTACAGTTATTTTAATCTAGAGTTTTCATAGGAAACTTAGGTTTTCTACGATATAATTAACTATGAGAGCTTGCGCTTGTAGGAGATTTCAAGAAGCAAGATTATTTTTTTAAAAATTTAATTAATCATCTTTGAGAAAATAAAAGTCAAGGATCATTATCATCATATTCAAATGACTGATAGTAAGTGATATATTCTTTCTCTAGGAAGATATATCATTTTATTATCATGACTTTAGTTATGAAATTAATGATCATTTATCCAGATTATTATAATCAAATATTCACTAGAAAGTCATTTTGACCCTTCGGGGTCATATGTAGTTCTTTCTTTAATTTGACTATGATAATTAAGATGAACTTATAATTTTGTTATCTGAATCCATTAGGGAATGATATCTTTGCCTCCCAAGGAGATATATTGTTCATAATGAAGTGTTAGATTTTAAAGCTGAAATTCCAGAATTTAAACATTCTCAAAGAAAATTAAATTCCAATTTGCTTTGCCTCTTTCTAGAGCGAAGCAACTTTCTCAACAAACATGCTATTGGTTAGAGATATATAAATCTTAAAGCATAAAAATCATGAACTATTTTTTAGATGTGCTGCAACATTATGTTGGGCTTCAAAATATTTTTCCTATATGGCAGTTTTTCATTAATGTAAAAGTACATTCTCTTCTTGAAAGTGCATGTGTTTTGCTTTCTTGAGTGATGATAACATGAAACCCTTAGATTCTTATCAAAGTATGATGATATATATCTTTTAGTATGCAGTAATAAAGACAATATTTTCTTAGAGCAATGCATTTGGACAATGTCCTTGTCCATGAACTTATCATTATAGACAACATTCATAAATAATGTTTCCATTTACTCTCATTTTAGACACAAAAAAACTTAGATAAAATTTAAATAATATTGAATAACACAAATTAAACCAATAACAAAATTACAAACAAATTGAATGCTTACAGAGCTGATGAGGATGAGAAGCTCTATCATTTATCACTACAAGGATCTCAAATCCTTGAAATTTGATTAATTTAAAACCACTTAACTGCTTTTCCTTTTTATATATTTTTAGTAAGATCATCCTTCCTCTGTTGTTGATGAAATTTATACCAAGTGATGATTTCCAAGAAAAGATACAGGCCAGTAATGCTGCTTAAAATTTCAATATATATCCATCTCCATTTAGGAGAAGGACTGAGGATATTGAAGGCTTTGAATATGTTCACTATTATTAATGGTATTAATGAATATCTCACAAAGTGATGATAAATGCTCAAATATTTATGATATTTGACCCTTCATTTTGGTTTAACCATAATTCCATCATCAACATCATTAAAATATAAAATTGTTAAGAAATTAACTTTCTAAGATGGAACTTATATATAGTTCAATTAATGATTTCTTAAAACTTTATTAGAATTTATCTTTGATTAAATTGCTAAAATATTTTTAAAGTTCATGTATATATATATATATATATATATATATATATATATATATATATATATATATATATATATATATATATATATATATATTATTATTATTATTATTATTATTAGATATAATAAAATTAAATTCACAAAAATATTAACATGAACATCTATAATGAATAAAGCTAAGGGGCTGTTTGATTGCCTAATAAATGAATGCAATATAAAATAGAATACATTGAAGTTGTTAGTATGATTGTAAAAGGAATACATGATTACATTTTTTGTTTAATTTGAAGTAAAATGAATGCAATGTAAAGTGAGAAAAGATAGTGGTCTATAATATATTTTATTACCTTTATTTTCACTAATTTTGTAATTAGCATAGAAATAATATGTTCAACATGATTATTAAAAAGTTTGAAAATTGCACTTGAACTATTATCATCAACATATACTTTATTAACATACATATATTATTCATGGACAAACATATTAGTGAGAAATTCATCATTTAATTCAATTTCGATAGCATTATATGAATAATTTACCTCAAACTACATTAAACTTTTTCCATTGAACATTTAATACATTATACAATATGTTCAACAATAGTAACTTTTAATTTTCATGTATTATATGAGTTGCACCATCTGTTAACATCTTATTTTAGCTCTTTTTTTAAAATTGTTATAATGTAGTACTTTTATCTAAAAAATATTAAATAATATCAAAAAAATAGTTGCATAATAATAATTTGATATACTGATTATCTCTCTTGATGAATGTTTATATATGTTGATTTTAATAGATCTACTATTAAATAACATCAGATATCAATGATGTATGTTGGAAAGTATTTTCATTGAATTTATACATTTATAAGTTAGGGATTAAAAATAAATGAAAGTTATGTAAGCAAATTTGATAGTATTGAGAGTATAGATTAGATTAAAATGTATAATTAATATTAGAATGTTAAAATAATTAAATATTATATGAATATGTTGGATATACCATTAAAATTTTTTCTGATAACTCCTACGTACTAAAATTATGGATTTTTTATTCTTCAAATCTTCTAATTATTTTCCTTCTACTATTGCAAATATTTCACATAAAAAAATAGACACTTCATACCTATTATATGATAAAATAATATATTAATATTAAATATTATAATATAATTAAAAATATTAATAAAAAATACATAAATCAATCCCACTTGACAATTTTCTTTTTATCCATCTATTTGAAGATAATCCTACTTTTAAAAACTTTTATATATCATAAAGTTATATTTGTATAAATTTAATAGTTCATAATAAATTATTTCGACAAATTCAATAACATTAAATATTTTATAAATGTAAGAACTATTTGACATACTTGATGAAAAATTTAGATATGTCTTGATGTCTTCAATTATGAACAAACTATTATTCAATAATTCTACATTGTTCTTAACAATTAGACGTATTTTAAAGATATTTTATGATACTACCTCATAATTTTTATGGATATTATGAAAAAAAATTATTTATGTATTTCATATTTCTAAAACAACATAAGCTTATTCAGTCACTCATATATTATGAAATTTATTAATCATTACACTTAACAAAATTGCATATTTCTTTAAGCCCTATACTTGAGATAGAAGAAAAGTTAATATAATATTTTTATTGAAATAAAATTAAATATACGTACAAAATAAAATCATTGTGTATTTATAATTACATATAAATATTAGAAAATAAATAATTAGCTTCTTATCTATTAAATTAACTTTCTGGATCGTCTCTTAATCATATTCAAAAGTTTTGACAATATCCATTTTAGTTAATAGGATAACAATAGTCCAATAAAATCGATGTAGAAGTGAATTCTTGATAAGATTTGATGGCTTCAGTAATCTTTATCTAACATGAATAAAATATTAAATTTAATAAATAAAATTTAATTAAATATTACTATAAAATTAATTTAATTAAATAAATTTGAATAATTGTATAATAATTACTTGAAAATGTATGAGAACACCATGTTGATTATTTTAAAGTAGTGAAAATCTCATTATATACAATATTTTTTATAGAAAACCCTTGAATTGAATCATATTTATCTGATATGACAAGTACATTTTTTTTCATTATTGATATACATCTTGATGATGCTATAAATAATTTTTCATGTGAGACAAAATTATGCGGAAGATAAATTCTAATATTAATAATTAATTGACCTATGACTATTGTGATTGTCACTGTAAAAAAAAATATAATGGGGATTACTTCTTTTTAAATTTGACTGGTAGAGTTTCGTCGTTACTTTTATACAATGGAATTTGAGTTATCATGAGTGTTTTGTAAGTGAATTAACTTGTAAATTTTTTTGCAATGTTATAATCATTTTTAAATGATTTACAAATTATTCTTTTTCTATAACACAAATCATTTGATAGGTCTAAATTTCTTAACAATACAACAACATCAAGCCTTTGTCCCACTATGTTGGGTCGGCTACATGAATCCTTTTTCTCCATTTTGTCCTGTTAAAAGTCAAATTCTTATTTAAATCTAATAAAGCTCCTTTCTAATAGTTTTTAACCAAGTCTTTTTAGGTCTACTTCTTCCATCCTTAACATAAGTCAAATCTAATACATATACTTTCCTAACCAAGTTATCAGAAGGCCGCCATTTTATGTGACCAAACCAACTAAGGCGACTCTCTCTAATCTTCCATTGGAGCTACTCCAACCATTTCACATATATGCACATTTCATATCCTATCTCTAAGGGTAAATCCACTCATCCACCAGAGCATCCTCATCTCTGCAACACTTAACTTAGTATTATGCTTCTCTTTTAATGGCCAACATTCAGCACCAAAAGCATTGGAAGTCTCACTACCATCTTAATAATATTGCGGAATAATTTTTTTTATTGATCAAGGCGGTGAAGAAGAAGTTCATTCGCTGTCAATGGGTTGACTAATTTAACTTGATAAAGATTAGAGTTATCATTAGTAATGCTGTCAAAATTGAAGTGACATCATCTCCTAGAAAGAATTTAATAATTTTTTTATTAAGCTTATTCGTATACTAATTTTTTTTTTATGCTAAGATAACTCTTTTCATAATGTATTCTAAAGATAAACATTTTTGATGTAGTTAAGGAAATATCATATTAATTAATAAATCTCCTCAATTCACATCAATCAAATATTCATTTACATCTCATATAGAATATGCATTAATCCATCTAGTAAACTGCATCATTGAGTCTTGTGTTACTTCTGTTGCAAATTTGGGTTTAAAAATTATAGTTTTGATGATAACAAACATTTCTGTATTCTATTTTTGATTGGCTAACATTTTAGGTACAAACGATCAAATACAATTCAAGCCAACTCAAAATCGGGTCCGTGTGTGTTTAAATATATTTTTTTCCCTTTCTTGAGTCAAATGTTATGTAATTGATCCCCTAGCTAAGTAACCTTGCACACACACACTCAGGGGGAAAGTTTTAGTGAGTTAGAGTTTCTATTTTCAATTTTTATTCATATCATCCTGGATGATATTCATATCGTTTTGGATGATCCAATAAAAATAGAAACCCTAATTAGGGTGACCATGTTAAGTCAGTTTGATTAAGCAGATCGTCTTGGACGATATACCCATCATATAGGATGATATGCTCAAATTAAAAATTCTCAGCCTCCAGATTAAGTTAGGCAAGTCTTTATTTTTAGAGATTTGGTCTAATCGTCCCGGATGATACATGTATTGTCCTAGATGATCCTTTACAATCATACCTAAATTAGTCTGGTGATTAAGGAAAGCAATTAATGTTTGATTGATATGATCATATCATCCTGGATGATCGCAATATCATCCGGGATGATACATGCAAAATCCTGACTGTCAGAGCCTTTCACCTGGATGAACCAAACTATCTTCTGGACGATATGCCCAAGTTTGAACTAATCGTACAAGATGATAGAGATATCATCGCGGACGATCAAGTCATTTTCAATCGTACATTATGTTTTGTGCAGGCCAATCCAAACTATGTGTAAGATGATTTTGGGTGTTTTAAACTAATCGTACAGGACAATAGAAATATCATCCTAGACGATCAAGTGATTTTGAGATCGTCCAGCCTAAGTTTCCCTGGATGACCCGTACTATCTTCTGGATGAAATTCTTGATTTACACTAATCATCCCGGATGATCACAGAATCGTATGGGATGATCTTAATAAATTTTGTCTTCTAATCGTCTAGAGAAACTAGATCGTCCAGGCTGATATATGAGATTTTACACTGATCGTACAGGACGATCCTTCGATCATCCTGGATGATATGTGATGACCAGTTAAGATTTAGGGCAATTTTTGAGCCCTCCTATTTAAGATATTTTTCTTACAATAAGAAATATCTTTTGCCACTTTCCTTACCAGAGAAAACCTTGAGAGAGAGAGAGAGCTTGGGAGAGAGAGAGAGGATCTTGTGAGGGGGAGTTTGTGAGGTGCTCACAAAGGTTGCTCTATGTAAGGATCTGAGTCGTCTTCTCTGGTCATCGTCTCTTGTCTTGTTGGTGGTTTTATGGTAGGATCATCCGTAAGAAGATCCGGGTTCTCTGCTTGCTTCAGGAGGAAGCGAAAGGAGTTCAGGTTCTCTGCCTGCTTTAGGAGGAAGCGAAAGGAGTTCAGGTTTTCTGCCTGCTTTAGGAGGAAGCAAAAGGAGTTCAGGTTCTCTGCCTCACCGGGTTGGTGGAAATGAGTTTTTGTACAGGCTCCGCCTTACTGTGGGAGCAAAAGGAGAGTCACTTAGTGTTAGTGCAATATCCGGAGGAGAGCCTTGGGAGAGTGGATGTAGGACAAGTTGATCGAACAACTATAAAATCTGGTATTTTCTTTTTGATTATTTTTCACACTTACTTTTTTGTTAATGTTGTGTGATTGTGATTATTATTCTGGTATTATTGAACATCTGCACATCATCGTGTAACTGTAAATATGTTAAAACATTCAAAAAGATTTTCTAAATTATCGTTTGCCTATAAATTTTTAAAACTACCAATTAACCCCCCCTCTTGGTTAGCCTCAGGACTAGTTCTTAAGGGCTTAACATCCCTAACGAACTTTCAAGTGGTATAAGAGAAGTATTCATAAAATCAAGTTTTGAAAAACTTTTAAATTTGATCCATGGCTATCTTTGGAAATAGAAATACTACTGAAGGTTATTTAATTACTTGTCCTTCTTTGTTTGATAATATATTTTCGAAAAACTTGCATGTCCACCTTTTTATAATCTATTGATTATCGCATATGGATGCTTATTAAAGATGGTTATGAAGCACCTCATAGACTTGTAAATGGCATTAAAACTAAACTTCCTTTTACTAAATGGACATTTGATGATCGTGATTTAGCACAACTAAATGCAAAATATTTGAACTATTTTTTCTATGCTTTAAAATCTGAAGATTATATACGTGTTTCCACTTGTATGACTGGTAAAGAAATCTGGGATAGGTTATGCATTACTTATGAAGGTACATCTAAAATTAAGCAATCTAGATTGAACATCTTACTTCACGACTATGAACTCTTTTATATGAAACCTATTGAATCAATTTTTGAAATGTATACTAGGTTCACTCAAATTGTCACTTCTCTACATGCTTTAGGAAGAGAACTCACTCACTATAAAAAAGTGAATAAGATTTTGAGATGTTTGCCTTCTTCCTATGATGCCAAGATAACTACGATCACTGAATCTAAAGATTTGAATGCCTATTCTATTGATAACTTACTTGGATCACTCATTACTTACGAGCAAGGGGTGAACCAAAGATAGCTTGATGTAGGTGAGAAAAAGAAAGAGAAAACTTGGCGTTGAAGGATAATGAGACTGATACTGATACTTTTGGGTCTGATAGCGATGATGTTGCCTTAATCACTAGGCAGTTCAAAGCTTTCTAAGGAAGTAACATAAGAACTTTCTAAAGTGGAACAAAGGTAAGAATAGTAAAAATTTTAAAGGTTTATGAGATACTGTTTGTTTTGAATGTAGGAAACCTGGTAATATAAAGGTTGATTATCCTACACTTAAGGCTCAACCAAGTAAGGAGAAGGGTGAGGAGAAACTTAAGTTCAAGAAGGATAAGAAGCAGATTCAAAAGGCATTCTGGGCAGATTTTGCATCTGACTCCTCAGAGACTGAAGCTGAAGAGAAAACTACAAACTTGTGTCTGATATCTGACGATCATCTTGGTCAATCTGATCAAGAAGAGGTATGTGAGCTAACCTATGATCAATTACTAGATGTTTTTGAAAAAATTCATTCATCATTTAGGAAACATAAGAAAACCCATGCCAGCCTAAAATTGGATTTCTTGAATTTGCAAAAAGAGTATGATGTTATGGTTAAAGATCATTCTACACTTGATAGTAATCACATGTCTTTATTTGATGAATTTGATGAATTAAATAAAAAGCATTCTGAACTAATTGTTGAGCATGAGTCATTGAAAACATCACATATTAACTTAGAGAAAGCTTATAAAGAACTAGACAGCATGACATGTAACTTAGCTAGTGATGAGCATTATTTGAAATTTGAAATTGCAAGTCTTAAGAAGGAAAATGAATTTCTAAAACTAAAAATTAGTGCTTTTGAGAAGAATGAAACACCTCCTACTTTTGCACAGTTTTATGCACCTCCACCATTTGAAGAATCTAATTTAAAATCATCAAAGTATGTTTCATTCAAACCTAAGAAGAGGCACTATCACCCATGTAGATTAGTTAACCCTTTTCCTGGCATTAGATGTTTCTCTTATAGCATGCTAAGATATATCTCTCATACCTGCATTGTTCACCATAGTACACATTGGGTGTGGAGACCTAAATTGCATGTTTCACAGCACATCACACTTGCATTACATTCTTCTTTTCATAAGGAACCCAAACCTGTTTGGGTTCCTAATCTGACATTTGATAATTTTGTAGGTGTGCTCTCATAAAAGGCCTCGCGAGAGCATGTGGTACCTAGATAGCGGATGTTTAAGGCATAGGACAGGAGATATAAATCAGTTCATTTCACTGGAGACCAGTGCTGGAGGCAAGGTTACACTTGGAGACAACACCACCAAGATGGTGGTAGGAGCAGGTATTATTGGTGATTCATAAAATTTCATTATTGATAATATTTTACTTGTAGATGAATTAAAACATAATCTGCTCAGCATCAGCCAGCTATGTGATAAAGCTTCAGCATAGAGTTCCTGTCTACTTGCTGCATTATAAGCTTAAATGGCAAAATTATTTTACAGGAAAAAAAGGTTAATAATATCTACTTGCTGGATTTAAATTGCTTTAAGGCTAATGTTGCTATTGGCTTAAAAATTGCTGTTGATGAGTCTTGGCTGTGGCATAGGAGGTTATGTCATGCCAATATGAAAACCCTTAGAAGAGTCACTAAAAAGAACTTAGTTAGAGGTATCCTCATGCTTAAGTTCACTAAGGACCACCTGTGTGATGCCTGTTAATTAGGGAAGCAAGTCCACTCTTCTTTCCACTCAATTAAGGACATCAACACCTCTAGACCTTTAGAAGTCCTTCATATGGATTTTTTTGGACCCATTAGCACTGCCAGCTTAGGGGGGAGAGTCCACAAATTTGTGATTGTTGATGATTACTCGAGGTTCACTTGGATTAGATTTCTATCACATTAATCTGAGTTCTTTTATGAATTTAAATCTTTCTCCACTTAAATTAGAAGAAGTTAGGATGTGAGATTGTTACCATCCATAGTGATTATGGTGGGGAGTTTAAAAATGAGAGATTTGGAACATTCTGTGAGGATCAAGGGATTAGCCATAACTTTTCAGCTCCTAGGACCCCTCAGCAGAATGGGGTAGCTGAAAGAAAGAATAGAACCTTGGTGGAAGCTGCCAGAGCCATGCTTGCTGAGTATTCACGTCCAAAACACTTTTGGGCTGAAGCGGTAAACACTACCTGTTATATACTGAATATGGTGAATGTTAGATCTAATCTGAATAAGACACCTTATGAGATCATTAAGGGTAAAACTCCAAACCTGTCCCACCTCCATGTCTTTGGCTATAAGGTTTTCATTCTAAACAATGGGAAATCATCCTTAGGAAAATTTAACCCCAAATCTGATGAAGGAGTGTTCATAGGCTATTCTAGTGTGGGCAAATCCATTAGGGTGTTTAATATGAGGACTTTGGTGGTGGAAGAGATAACTCATGTGGTGTTTGATGAATCTGATCCTAAGGAGTCTAGAGTTGAGGAAGAAGAAGAGGTAGGAGAGATTACCCAAGAAGTAAAAAATGCAAATCTGGAGGAAAGAGTAGAACCTAAAAACACGTCGCCTAGAGATTGGAGATATTCTTCAAGTCACCCTAAAGAATTGATCTTAGGAGACCCTTCTGAAGGTGTTAGAACTAGACATGGACTTAGGAAGGAAGTAAACCATTCTACCTTTATCTCAATGACTGAACCCACCAACATCAATCAAGCCCATTATGATTAATTTTGGAGTTTAGCAATGCAAGAGGAATTAAACCAATTTGTAAGAAATGATGTTTAGGAGTTAGTAGAAAGACCTAAAGATCAAAGTGTAGTGGGAACCAAATGGGTCTTTAAGAATAAGATGAATGATTCTGGTGTTGTGGTTAGGAATAAGGTAATATTGGTGGCTAAGGGGTACAAACAAATAGAGGGGATTGATTTTGAGGAGACCTTTACCCCTGTAGCTAGATTGGAAGCCATTAGAGTACTACTAGTCTTTGCCTGTTATAAGGGATTTAAGCTTTTTCAAATGGATGTCAAGAGTGCCTTTTTGAATGGGACAATAAAGGAAGATGTTTTTGTAGAGACACCCCTAGGTTTTGCGAATTCCCAATATCCTAATTATGTTTACAAATTAAAAAAGGCCTTATATGGATTAAAATAGGCACCCAGAGCTTAGTATGAGAGGCTTAGTACTTTCTTTCTAGAAAGAGAGTTTGTTAAGGGGAGCATAGAGACCACCCTTTTTTCTTAGGAAAGTAGGTGATGATTTACTCATTGTCCAAATCTATGTTGATGATATACTTTTTGGATCTTCTGATAAAAATTTATGTGATAATTTTTTTAAGACAATGAGTAAGGAGTTTGAGATGAGTATGATGGGAGAATTATCCTAGTTTTTGAGGTTTAGCATAAGGCAAATGGATGATGGAACCTTTCTGAATTAATCAAAATATACTAAGGCATCTTTATGAAATATGAAATGGACAAAGCTAAGCCAATCAATACTCACATGAGTTCCACTGTTCAGTTAGATAAAGATTCAAATGGAAAATCTATTGATCAGAAGAAGTTTAGAGGAATAATTGGATCACTGCTTTACCTTACTGCTAGCTGACCTAATATTATGTTTAGTGTTTGCATTTTGCTAGATTTCAAGTCGATCCTAAGGAATCCCACCTGACTGCAGTTAAGAGAATCCTTAGATATCTCTTAGGGACCCCAAACAGAGGAATCTAGTATCCTAGGCACAACACTTTTTTTGAGATTATTGGATATTCTAACTCTGAATTTATAGAATGTAGGGTGGATAGAAAGAGCACTTCTGGAACTTGATAATTCATAGGACAGTCTTTAGTCACCTGGTCCAGTAGAAAATAGAACTCAGTTACACTTTTCACTGTTAAAGCTGAGTATATTGCCTTAGGAAGTTATGTGGCCCAAGTCCTTTGGTTGAAGCAAAAAGTTTTGGATTTAGGATTAGCTGTTGGCACAATTTTAGTTCTTTGTGATAACACTAGTGCCATCTACATTTCTAGGAATCATATCCAACATTCAAGAATGAAACACATTGACATAAGGCATCACTTCTTTAAGGACTATGTTACAAAAAGGGATATTGAGCTACATCATGTAGCAACTGAAAATCAACTGGCTGACATCTTTATTAAACCACTGGCCTTTGACTCATTAAGTATTTTGAGGACCAGAATGGGTGTGATTGACATAAATGTATGAATCTGATGATTTTAGCCTCGGGATTAGTTCATAAGGGCTTTAACATCCCTGATATGATTTCTCTGGATAATTAGAAGACAAAGTTATTCAGATCGTCCCGTACGATTCTGTGATCGTCGAGATGATTAGTGTAAATTAGGAATTTTGTCCAGAGAATAGTTCTATTCTTCCAGGGTAACTTATGCTAGACAATCTCACAATGAGTTGATCATCCAGGATAATATTTCTATCGTCCTGTACGATTAGTTCAAAATAGCCAAAATCATCCTGAGCATAGTTCTTATCAGCATGCACAAAATGTGCTATACAATTTAAAATGACTTAATCATCCGTGATGATATCTATATCATCCCGTATGATTAGTTCAAAACTGGGAATGTCGTCCAGAGGATAGTTCGGTTCGGCCAGCAAAAAAGCTCTAGACGGTCAGGATTTTGCATGTCCAGTATAATTTTACAATCATCCGGGATGATATGATCATATCAATCAGGTATTAATTACTTTCATTAATTACCAGACTAATTTAGTCATGATTGTAAAGGATCGTCAAGGACGATACACGTATCATCTAGGATGATCAGACCAAATCTCTAAAAATAAAACTTGCCTAACTTAATCTGGCGGCGAGAATTTTTAATTTGAGCCTATCATCCTATACGATTAGATGATCATCTAGGACGATCTTCTTAATCAGATCGACTTAACTTGGTCGCCCTAATTAGGGTTTCTATTATTTATTAGATCATCCAGGAATGTAAGGTTACTTAGCTAGGGGATCCTTTACATTACATTTGACTTAAGAAAGATAAAAATAGTATATTGGACCTGAATTACAAAATAGACTGACTCAATCTTGGGCTAGCTTGAACTTGCAATTGATTTTGCAGACCTGAAAGATTATACAAGTAACTAGAAAAAAATGTTTGTTATCATAAAAATTATAGTCCTTGAAATCAGATTCACAACAATCTTGATACAAATCTAGTTTCAAGGACTATGATTTTGATGATAGCAAATATTTCTGTTTCTGGTTGATTGTCTAATCTTTCACGTCCGTAGCATCAATTATAAATTCAAGCCAGGCCAAGATCGAGTGAGTCTGTTTTGTAATTCAGGTCCAATGTACTCTTTTTTCTTTATTGAGTCAAATGTAATGTAAAGGATTCCTTAGCAAAGTTACCTTGCACACACACTTAGGGGGGAGAGTTTTAGTGAATTAGAGTTTCTGTTCATTTTTGTTCAGATCGTCCTAGACGATATTTCACATCGTCTTGGATGATCTAATAAAAATAGAAACCCTAATTAGGGCAACCAAGTTAAGTCAGTATGATTAAGTAGATCGTCTTGGATGATCCTATAATCGTACAGGATGATAGGCTCAAAATAAAAATTCTTAGGTGCCAGATTGAGTTAGGCAAGTTTTTATTTTTAGAGATTTGGTCTGATCGTCCTAGACGATACGTGTATCATCTTGGACGATCCTTTACAATCTTGTCTAAATTAGTTTGGTGATTAAGGAAAGTAATTAATCTTTGATTAATACTATCATATCATCCCAGACGATCGTAAGATCGTCCTGGAAGATACATACAAAATTCTGACCATCTAGAGCACTTCACCTGGATGACCAGAGCTGTGTGTAGGACGATATTTCTAATTTTAAACTAATCATATGGGACCATCGTGATATCATCTCGGATGATAAAGTCATTTAAAGATCATCCAGGATGTTTTGGCAGTACTAACAGGACGATGTGTAGGATGATTTTATCATTTTTGAACTATTCATATAGGACTGATACACAGATGATCCTAGACGATCAAGTCATTTTGAGATCATCCAGTACAAGTTCCCCTAGACGACCAGAGCTGTCTTCTGGATGAAATTCCTAATTTACACTAATCGTCCTGAAAGATCACAAAATCATAATCATACGGACGATATGAACAAAATTTGTCAACTAATCGTCTAGAGGAACCAGATAGTCCAAGCTGATACATGTGATTTTGAACTGATCGTACAGGACAATCGACCGATCATCCTGGATGATCTTTGACAACCAGTTGAGATTTAGGGTAATTTTTGAGCCCTCCTATTTAAGATCTTTTTCTTCCAGTAAGAAAAATCTTTTGCCACTTTTCTTTCCAGATAAAATCTTGAGAGAGAGAGAGAGAGAGAGAGCTTGGGAGAGAGAGAGAGGATCTTGTGAGGGGAGTTTTTGAGGGATTCATAAAGGTTGCTCCAAGCAAGGATCTGAGTCATCTTCTCCATTCGTCGTCTCTTTTCTTGTCGGTGTCTCTATGGGAGGATCGTTCGCAAGAAGATCCAGATTCTCTGCCTGCTTCAGGAGGAAGCGAAAGGAGTTCAAGTTCTCTGCCTGCTTCAGGAGGAAGTAAAAGGAGTCTAGGTTCTCTGTCTGCTTCAGAAGGAAGTGAAAGGAGTTTAGGTCTTTGCCTCACCGGGTTGGTGGAAAGGAGTTTTTGTACAGGCTTCTCTGCCTTGTTGTGGGAGCAGAAGGAGAGTCACTTAGTGTTAGTGCAATACCCGGAGGGGAGGTTCCGAGGAGTGGACGTAGGTCAAGTTGACCAAACCACTATAAAATCTAATGTGTTCTTTCTGATTATTTTCTGCAGTTACTTTTCTATAGATGATTGTGTGATTGTGATTATTATTCTGTTATCGTTGAATATCTGCACATCATTGTATAACTATAAAAGTTTTAAAACATTCAAAAAGATTTTTTAAATCATTGTTTTGCTCCCCAAATTTTTTAAACTACCAATTCACCCCCCACTTGGTTAGCCTCGGGACTAGTTCATAAGGGCTTAACATGCCTATCGAACTTTCGAGTGGTATCAGAGCGGGATTCAAAAATAAATTTAAAAACTTTTGAACTTTGATCCAGGGCAAACTTTGGTAATCGTAATACTACTGAAGGTTATTCAATTACACGACCACCATTATTTGAGAACATACCTTTTAATTTTTGGAAAACTCGCATGTCCACCTTTTTAAAATCAATTATTTATGGCATGTGGATGCTTGTTAAGGATGGCTATGAAGCACCTTTTAGAATTATTAATAATGTTAAAACTGAACTGCCATTCACTGATTGGATATTTCATAATCGTTATTTAGCACAACTGAATGCAAAATATTTAAACTATTTTTTGTGCTTTAAAATTTGAAGATTACATGCTTGTTTCACTTATATAACTGGTAAAGAAATCTGTGATAGATTATGTATTACTTATGAAGGTACATCTGAGGTTGAGAAATCTAGAATGAACATCTTACTTCATGACTACGAACTGTTTCGCATGAAACTTAGTGAATCAATTTCTGAAATGTATACTAGGTTCACACAAATTGTCACTTCTTTACATGCTTTAGGAAGAGAACTTACAAACTATTAAAAAGTGAATAAAATTCTAAGATGTTTGCCTTTTTTTTTGATGCTAAGATAACTGTAATTACTAAATCCAAAGATTTGAATACTTATTCTATTGATAACATACTTGGGTCACTCATTGCTTACGAGCAAGGAGTGAACCAATGATAAATTGATGCAGGTGAGAAGAAGAGGGAGAAAATTGTGGCACTGAAGGCCAACGATACTGACACTGACTCTTCTGGGTCTGATAGTGATGATGTTGCCTTAATCACTAGGAAATTCAAAATCTTTCTAAGGAAGAAACATAAGAACTTTCAGAAATGAAACAAAGGTAAGAGTAGTAAAAATTATAAAGGTTTATCTGATACTGTTTGCTTTGAATGCAGGAAGCCTGGACATATAAAGGCTGATTGTCCTACACTTAAAGCTCACCCAAGCAAGGAGAAGGGTGAGGAGAAAACCAAGTTCAGGAAGGACAAGAAGCAGATTCAGAAGGCATTCTCGATAGATTTTGCTTCCGGCTCCTCTTAGACTAAAGTTGAAGAGGAGACTACTAACTTGTGTCTGATGGCTGATGATCATCCTGGTTAATCTGATCAAGAAGAGGTATGTGAGCTAACCTATGATTAATTGCTAGATGTTTCTGAGAAAATTCATTCATCATATAGGAAACTTAAGAAAACTCATGATAGTTTGAAATTAGAATTTCTGAATTTATAAAAGAGCATGAAATTTTGATTAAAGATCATTCTACTCTTGATTGCAATCACATGTCTTTACCTGATGAATTTGATGAATTGAATAAAAAGTATTCTGATTTAATTACTGAGCATGATTCATTAAAAATCTCATATGTTGATTTGGAAAGAGCTTTTAAAGAATTAGACACCATGGCATGTGACTTAGAGAGTAGTAAGGGTGCATTAAAATTTAAATCGCAAGTCTCACGAAGGAAACTAAATTTCTAAGACTAAAAATTTATGCTTTTGAGAAAAATAAAATACTTCCTACAATTTTATGCACCTCCACCTTTTGAAAAATTTATTTCAAAATCATCAAAGCATGTTTCATTCAAACCTAGGAAGAGGCACAATCACCCACGTAGATTAGTTAACCCTTTTTCTGGTGTTAGATGCTTTTCTTGTGGCATGCTTGGACATATCTCTCACACCTGCACTGTTCTCTATAATACACATTAGGTGTGGAGACCCAAATTGCATGTTTCACAGCACAACACACATACATTGTATTCTTCTTTTCATAAGAAGGAACCTAAACCTATTTGTGTTCCTAAATCTGACATTTGATAATTTTGTAGGTGTGCTCTCATATAAGACCTCATGAGAGCATATGGTACCTGGATAGCGGATGCTCAAGACATATGACTGGAGATGCAAATCAATTTATTTTGCTAGAGGCCAGGGTTGGAGGCAAAGTTACACTTGGAGACAACACCACCAGGAGGGTGGTAGGAGCAGGTATAATTGGTGATTCAAAAAATTTTATTATTAACAATGTTTTGCTTGTAGATGGATTGAAACACAACTTGCCGAGCATCAGTCAATTTTGTGACAAAGGATACAACATCAAGTTCATGCCTACTTGCTGTATTATAAGCTTACATGATAAAATTATTTTGTAGGGACAAATGATCAATAATGTCTACATGCTGGATATAAGCTGCTTTAAAACTAATGTTTTAATTTGCTTAAAAATTGTTGTTGATGAGTCTTGGTTGTGGCACAAGAAATTACATCTTGCCAGTATGAAAACCCTTAGGAGAGTCACCAAAAAGACTTAGTTAGAGATGTTCCCAAGCTTAAGTTCACTAAGCACCACCTGTGAGATGCCTGTCAATTAGGGAAGCAAGTCCACTCCTCTTTCCACTCAATTAATGACATTAATACCTCTAAACCTTTAGAAGTCCTTCACATGGATTTGTTTGGACCCATTAGCACTGCCATCTTTCGGGGGAGAGTCTATGGATTTGTGATTGTTGATAATTACTTGAGGTTCACTTGAATTAGATTTCTGTCACATAAATCTGAGTCATTTGATGAATTTAAGTCTTTCTTCACTTAGATTCAAAGGAAGTTAGGTTGTGAGATCTTGAATATTCATAGTGATCATGATGGAGAGTTTGAAAATGTGAGATTTAGAACATATTATGAGGAGCAAGGGATTAGTTATAATTTTTTAGCTCTTAGGACCCCTCAGCAGAATGGGGTAGCTGAAAGAAAGAACATGACCTTAGTGGAAGCCACTAGAGCCATGCTTGCTGAGTATTTACTTCCAAAATACTTTTGGGCTGAAGCGGTGAACACTACCTGTTATGTGCTGAATAGGGTGAATGTTAGATCAAATCTGAATAAGACACCTTATGAGATATTAAGGGTAGAATTCCAAACCTATCCCACCTCCATGTCTTTGGCTATAAGGTTTTCATTCTAAATAATGGGAAATCATCCTTAGGAAAAGTTAACTGCAAATCTGATGAAGGAGTGTTCTTAGGCTATTCTATTGTAGGGAAATCCTTTAGGGTGTTTAATAAGAGGACTTTAGTGGTGGAGGAGACAACTCATGTGGTGTTTGATGAATCTAATCCTAAGGAGACTAGAGTTGAGGAAGAAGAAGAAGTAGGAGAGATTACCCAAGGAGTTAAAAATGCAAATCTGGAGGAAAGGGTAGAGCCTCAAAACATTTTGCCTAGAGATTGGAGATATGCTTCGAGTCATCCTAAAAAATTGATCTTAGGAGACCCTTCTGAAGGTGTTAGAACTTGGCATGACTTAGAAAGGAAGTAAACCATTCTGCCATTATCTCAATGACTAAACCCACCAACATCAATCAAGCACTTTCTGATGAGTTTTGGATCTTAGCTATGGAAGAGGAATTAAACCAATTTGTAAGGAACAATGTGTGGGAGTTATTAGAAAGACCTAGGAATCAAAATGTAGTGGGAACCAAGTGGTCTTTAAGAATAAGACGAATGATTCCGATGTGGTGGTTAGGAATAAGGTAAGATTGGTGGCTAAGGGGTATAATCAAATTGAAGGGTATGATTTTGAGGAGACCTTTGCCCTGGTAGCTAGATTGGAAGCCATTAGGGTGCTACTAGCTTTTGCCTGTTATAGGGATTTAAGCTGTTTCGAATGGATATCAAGAGTGCCTTTTTAAATGGGATAATAAAAGAGGATGTCAAGAGTGCCTTCATATGTGATACACAGTTTATCCCAAATTTGCTTACCAGTACTACAAGTAGACACTCGCATATATTCTTCTGATTTTTATGCGCAAAAGAAACAATTTAGGAATTTAGCATTTAATTGTGTGAATTCTCTATCCTCAATACTCCATTCATTAAAAGATAATTTAGTTTTAACTCATTCAACAAACGAAATGGTGCAATGTAACCTTCTTGAACCAACATCCATATACGATAGTCTAAAGACTATAAAAATATAGACATGCATATTTTCCAGAAATTAAACTGTATATTGTGAAATAAAGGTGGACGGGTTATAGAATAGCCCTCCGTAGTGCTATGGTTACCAAAATGTGCCATGGATCTTATGTTTCTAGGTTTTCTAAAATACTATTTTAAAACCCCACTCTGATACCACTTTAAAGTACGAGATGCGCCAAGATGGGGGATAAATTGGTATTTTAAAAATTTAAACCTAAACAGGAGTTTTAATTTTTTTTACATTTTTAAAATAACAGCTTAACAAGTAGAATGTGGAAGCTAGTAATTCATTCATAACTATGATATTGGTGACACAATTACAAATTTCATAATACGAGATCAAAATCAAAATTTTCACCAAGCAATTTAAAATAATAAATAAATGCCTGAAAAGTAAAGTGCGGTAAAAATGGAAAAACACACCAGAGATTTTTATAGTGGTTCGGTCACTTGACCTACGTCCACTCCCCGGAGTCCTCCACTTTGGGATTTGCACTAATAAAGTTGACTCTCCTTTTGCTCCCACAGCAAGGTGGAGAAGCCTTTACAAGACTCACTTTCACCTTCCTCGGTGTGGCGGAGTACCAAATGCTATTTCACCCTCTCGGTGATGTCAGTAGACCTACTCCTTTTTCTCCCTCCTAGAGACGGCAGAGTGCCTTTGAGGATGTCAACCTTGAAGCCTCTCTTCCTAGGGAGCCTTCTAGAGACTCACCAAAGCCACAGGAGGAGCAAGCATGCAGCTAGCTCGGAGTAACTGTGTGATCCCTCACACTCCTTCTCCCTCTTGCTCAAGCTCACCTTCTCCTTCCTCTCAAAAACCTTGGATCTCTCCAAAAGTTCCCTCTCAAGAGTTCCTTCTTCTGTCTAACACGGCCTCATAATAACTCATTGAAAATTAAAAAGTTCTTTTTAAATCAGGCTCCAGAAAACGCTAAAAATTCCAATTTGATGTTTTTGTTCGTACAGTACAATATAATATCGTACAGTACGATCAGTTCAAAAATAGATTCGTTCATTACGAATGCAGATGAACAGTTCACAAATTTTACGAACATCGTACGGTACGATCTAGAGATCGTACTAGACGATCAGTTTATTTTCAACTGTTCATATGGGACGATCTATGGGATGAATGAAATTCATCTCTGTCCATCATCCTATACTATACCATTCATATAGTACAATTATTTCATTTAAGTCTATCGTCCGATACGATATAAATATTGTCTGGGACAATCAGTTCAGTACGATCGACAGGATGACCCAAAATCATCTCTATTCATCGTACAGTATGATTAACATCATACAGTATGATCAAATGCAATTAAGAAACCAAGATTTAATTGCCTGATTACAACAGTTAATTTTGGCAGATTTTAAATAATCGTACGGTACGATTATGATCGTACAGTACGATTAGTTCAGAAAATCAAAATTAAATCTTACCAAAGTTATTCTGGCGGCTAGGGTTTGTGAAAAGAAACCAATCGTATAGTATGATAACAATCATACAGTATGATTAGTTTACCATACTAATCATATAGAATTTAGCCGTTAGCCTGAGTATTAATGACCTATCGTATAGTACAATTTAAAGTCGTACAGTATGACATGTTTTAAAAAAAATTTCCTTCTTAAAAAAAATTCCCCCTGTGTGTGTGTGCATGGTCACTCCTTTTACATACATGCTTTTGTGGTAGACTCAAGAAAAGAAAAATAAAACAAAAAAAAAATTTTATACATCCTATTCTACCCAGTCTTGAGTCTCTAGCAGTCTTGAACTGTTTGTATGTTACCTGAAATATTAGTGTTCACAGACAAGAATAAACATTTATAATTTGAAAAGAATAACATATTAATTCAATAATTATTATTTTCCATCATCAAAATCAAGTGCTCGGGATCTTTGATTGCAACATAGAGTGGATAGAAAGAGCCCTTCTGGAACTTGCCAATTTGTAGGACAGCCTTTAGTCTCCTAGTCTAGTAGAAAATAGAACTCAGTTGCACTTTTCACTGTTGAAGCTGAGTACATTGCCTTAGGAAGGTTGTGTGGCCCAAGTCCTTTGGTTGAAGCAACAAGTTTTGGATTTAGGATTACCTGTTGGCATAATTTCAGTTTTATGTGATAACACTAGTTCCATCTGCATTTCTAAGAATCCTATCCAACATTCAAGAACCAAACAGATTGACATAAGGCATCACTTTATTAGGGACCATGTTACAAAAGGAGACATTGAGCTACATCACATAGCAATTGAAAATTAACTAGCTAACATCTTTACTAAACCACTGGCCTTTGAATCATTCAGTATTCTGAGGACCAGATTGGCTGTGATTAACATAAATGCATGAATCTGATGATTACTGGTTTCTAATTTTTCTATTTTTTTATTTTGCCTTTAGCTTCTATTTGATTTGATTGACTGTTTCACTTTAAATTTTTTTCTTTTTATGCTGATTTCTGCTGTTTGATTTGCTTATTGATCTGATTATTTACTGTTAATTTTAATTTGATGATTTTCATTTACTAATTTTAGTATGCCCTTTATTCTTCATGTTTTCTTTTATTTACTATTTACTCTTATAAGAATCAGATCACTGCTCACTCTTGCTGATAAACTGAATTTCTGAGTAAGTGTTTTACCTTGCTATTTTTGTTTGAAAGCTTGTAAGTAGTGATTGACTCCTCTGAATCTATTAAAGGGAAGAAACATTGATGATTGTTTCTCTTCCTCTAACTCCCTTAATGGTATTTTATTTCTTTGGATAAAAATCTTTTCCATAATTAAAATATTGATTTTTGAGATAGAGATCTTTTTTATCTTCCTATAGTAATCTACCACATATGAATAGTGTTTTTAAAGTTTTGGATCAGTGTTATGTTTTCTTAATCAAGGGATTGCACTTATCATATGATGTATGGTTTTTATTTTGTGAATTAATCCTCCTTACTGTAGAGAGTGAGTATTTGTCTTCTCTTATGTCTAGAAGGTAATTTCACAATTTAAATTCTTTAATGATTTTTGAAAGGAAGCAAGTTTACAAAAGATGCACAGTGTGCCAAACAAATTAAAAAAGAGGCACAAAATGAGCCCAAAGTTGAAAAGATGCATAATATCGCCAAATTAAAAAAAGGAATACACAAAGTGTATCAAAAATCAAAAGATGTGGTAGTGCGCCAAACAAATTAAAAAAGAGGCACAAAATATGCCCACAAAGAAACAAGCCTTCTTTCCTTTCATATCTTTAAATATCTTAGAAAAATCCATGTACCACTTAATATTTTCAAAAGCCTGAGATTAAAAATCATGATTTCTGATTCCTTACTTCGTATTACTATTTTATCAGATATTTTTTCTAGAACGAGGCTCGGAAGGATCTCTTTTTGAATCTAATTTCTTTCTTCTGAATTAGACTTTGTTTGAAAGGAATTGAACCTGTAAGGTGTCTAAGGTAGGAGTTTCAAAAGTCGATTTTCTAACTTTTTTAAATTTCAACGTCGTCAACTTTCTTCTTATTGGTTTTTTAAATTTAAACTCAAGGGAAAAATTCTGATTTACTGGAGGTGATCGATTAAAAAAATGTTATTTTTACTTTTGTTTTCTTATTCTGATGTTTTTAGTTTGCTGTTATTTGTTTGTCTTTTTATTCCTCCTTTTTGTGATGTTAAAAGGGGGAGTTATTTTTTTATTGTAGTAGTTTCATTTGTTGTTCTTGTTGTAGCTGTGTCTTTTGTTGTATTGAATGTCACTAGTTATTAATGATTAGTAAAATTTATCGTCTCTCGCCTGTGCTTTAATTACTACAATCTGGTTGATTTGAAACTACTTAATAAATGTTTGCCATCATAAAAAAGGGGGAGATTGTTACAAATCTGCTTTCAAGGACTATGATTTTAATGATAGCAAATATATCTATTTTTGGTTGATTGTCTAATCTTTTAGGTCCATAGGATCAATTGTAAATTCAAGCTAGCCCAAGATCGAGTCAGTCTATTTTGTAATTCAGGTCCAATATATTCTTTTTTCTTTATTGAGTCAAATGTAATGTAAAGGATCTCTTAGCTAAGTAACCTTGCACACACACACTCAGGGGGAGAGTTTAGTGAATTAGAGTTTCTATTCATTTTTTGTTCAAATCGTCCTGGACAATCTAATAAAAATAAAAACCCTAGTTAGGGCAACCAAGTTAAGTTGGTATGATTAAGCAGATCATCTTGGACAATCCTATGATCATACAGGACGATAGGCTCAAAATAGAAATTCTCAGCCGTCAGATTGAGTTAGGAAAGTTTTTATTTTTAAAGATTTGGACTGATCATCCTGGATTATACGTGTATCATCCTGGACAATCCTTTATAATGATGCCTAAATTAGTCTGGTGATTAAGGAAAGCAATTAATCTTTGATTGATACGATCATATTATCCCAGATGATCGTAAGATCGTCCTGGACGATACATGTAAAATTCTGACAGTCCAGAGCACTTCACCTGGATGACTAGAGCTGCATGTAGGGTGATATTTCTAATTTTGAACTAATTATACAGGACGATCGTGATATCATCCCGGATGATCAAGTCATTTTAAGCTCAGTCAGGATGTTTTGACACTATGAACAGAGCGGTGCGTAGGATAATTTTATCATTTTTGAACTAATCGTACAGGATGATACACGGATCATCCTGCACGATCAAGCCATTTTGAGATCATCCAGCACAAGTTCCTTTGGACAACCAGAGCTATCTTCTAGATGAAATTCCTGATTTACACTAATTATCCTGGATGATCGTAGAATCGTACTGGATGATATAAATAAATTTTGTCTACTAATTGTCCAGAGAAACCAGAGAGTCTAGGCTGATACATATGATTTTGAACTTATCATACAGGACGATCGACCGATCGTCCTGGATGTTCTTTGATGACCAGTAGAGATTTAGGGCAATTTTTGAGCCCTCCTATTTAAGATTTTTTTCTTCCAGTAAGAAAAATCTTTTGCCACTTTCCTTTCCAGAAAAAACCTTGAGAGCGGGAGAGAGCTTGAGAGAGAGAGAGAGAGGATCTTGTGAGAAAGAGTTTGTGAGGGATTCGCAAAGGTTACTCCAATAAAGGATCTGAGTCATCTTCTCCGTTTGTCACATCTTATCTTGTTAGTGTCTTTGTGGAAGGATCATTCGCAAAAAGATCCAGGTTCTCTTCCTGCTTCAAGAGGAAGCAAAAGGAGTCCAGGTTCTCTACCTGCTTCAGCAGGAAGCAAAAGGAGTCTAGGCTCTCTGCCTGCTTCAGGAGGAAGCGAAAAGAGTTCAGGTTCTCTGCCTCACCGGGCTGGCGGTGTTGATATTATCTATATCATGACCCATTTTAGAATTTTGATGATAACAAACATATGCTTGGATGTTCTAATTTGTGTGTTAAGTATTTCAGGTGTCATGATTTGATGGATATGGATGCTAATTTCAATTTGAGTTGAAAGAATTCAAGATGGACTAAGAAGAAAAGCTTGAAGATTTTTTGTAGGAGTGTGTTAGTGGTTCATTAGTATTTACTTGCATGGTTTAATTTGCTCAATTTAAAAATCTATTAAAAATTATTTCTAAATTATTAATGACCTAATAAGATTCTTTAATTAAATTTTATATGCTTCATTGATTACATAGATTTTATTAAAAATACAAAGATATTTAATAAGGTAAATAAATATAATAAGCTTTCCATATTCTTTTTAAATTAACTTGTTTCATATCAATTAATTGATGTATGATTAATTTAATCTAAATTATATCATATTATTCTATGAATATTTAATATATCTTTAGAAATATAAAAAAATGCATAAGTTGAGAGGTTATATGACTTGTTTGGAGCTACATTTAATTTATTATGATTTTCTAAACATTAGCCGATTTTAATACTATTTGCTGGGTAGCCGTTTTTGCCTTGTTTTGGATGTATATGAAGACTTTTTGACTTATCTATGTGACTAGCCATTTTATCACCGTTTAGAACTTATATTTCTTTAATATAAATGAATTATTTATCAAATATAATATTTTTTAGATGATAAATTAATATTAGATTAATAGTTTTATTGAAACTTGGCTTTACTTTCCTTTCTCTTTAAATACCACTCATCCTCTTCATATGAGGGAAATTCTAGAGAGAAACTCCAGCACTTTTCTTCATTCCTTCCTTCTTGCTTATATGCTAAATTTTGAGAGGAGAAACTTTGATATTCATTTTAAGAGCTCTTTTCATTTGCGCTATCAAATTCTTGGTTGAAAAGTTTCAACTCACTAAATCCAGTAATGTCTCTTGAAATTCTTGAGTTTGTTTTCTTATTCTAAATATTCAGTTGCTGATCTATTAGTTTTCATCATATATACTCTCTTGAAAATATCTATCATTTGATAAAATACTAGTGAGAAATGTTATTTTAAGTTTTATATGTAAAATCTTTTAAATTCATAAAAGACAATAAAGTAAATATTTTAATTTTTTTTATGTGGCATAGATTTGTATTTCTAATCTAAATTTTCTTAAAAGTACTATATCTAAAGAGTTATAGTTTAAATCAGTAAGAAAAATATTTTTATTTAATATATTATTCATATTTTTATCAAAATATAAATCTATCTTAAAGTGAGCAAATTTCATATTTCAATTGCAAGTAGTGAGGTGATTAAAATTAATTTGTAAGATCACCTCAAATTTTTTGGTCAGCAAGATATTTTTAGCTTATTTTATTTACATCTAATTATATTTTTCTTTTTCATGATCTAAGCCATTTGGCCTACTAAAGCTTAACTTGTAATTAGATTGGGTTGTACTCGCCCGTGTAGGAGAGTACTTAGGTTGTAAAGAACTTCTTTGGTTTAAAGAAGTGAGGTTTGCAAGGAAAACCTGGATTAGTGGATTCTAGCTCAAGAGTTGGCTAGCATGGACATAGGTCGGATTGGAATCTGGGCTGAACCACATAAAAATCTTGTGCCTCTTATTTGTATTTCTTGCATCAATTTTTACTTAACATTTTCATAAAAAATTATGTGTTTATTTATTCATTGCAAAATAGCTTTAAAATTATTTTAATTGCCTTTTTTATTAAAAATTTTAAGAACCCCAATTCCGCCCCCCCTCTTGGGGTGCCATAGTTATCCGACAATTGGTATCAGAGACTTGGCTCTTTTTATTTTGGCTTAACATCCTAGAGTAGATCCACTTATAAACTATGAAACAAGATTTCCTAAGGGTTCACTTCTCGAAGGACAATCTACTCATCGGCCACCATTGTTAGATAATGTTCCTTTTGATTATTTGAAAAATAGAATTAGTACATTCTTAAGAGGATAAGACTCTCGTATGTGGCACATGCTTACACACCAATATCATACACCCAACTAAAGAAATTAATGGAATTAAAATTGAAAAACCTTTTGATGAATGGACTGCATTAGAGAGGGAATTAGATGAGCTAAATGCTAGGGCTTATAATACTTTGCATTGTGCACTTCTTCCAGATGATTATATGAAAATTTCCATGTTAAATTCTGCAAAAGAAATTTGGGATAAATTAATTATAACTTATAAAGGTACAAGTGAGGTTAGAGATGTACACATAAATAGACTTGTTCATGAATATGAATTATTTCGTATGTCTCCTTCTGAATCTATTTCTGATATGTATACAAGATTTATGAAAATAATTAATACATTACATTCTCTTGGAAGAACATATAAGAATCAAGACTTAGTCTATAAGATTCTTAGATGCCTTCCTAAAGAATGGGATGCTAAAGTGACTGTAATTAGTGAGGCTATGGATTTATCTACTTATCCACTTGATCAACTTTTGGGTTCTTTGATAGCACATGAATAGATTATAGCTCAAAGGGATAAATTAGATAGCTCTTCTAAGAAAGAGAAGGAGAAAGGTAAAACTATTGCCTTACACGTTGATGATAATGATGAAGCTAGTTCATCAAGCTCTAATGAAGATAGCGATGAGCTGACCATGCTTTCAAGAAGACTTGGAAGCTTACTAAGGAAGAAAAACCAAAGGTACAAGAAATCCAAAAATTATAAATTTCAAACTAAGAAATTTCCTGCAGGAGAACGGATTATTTGCTACCATTGCAAGAAGCATGGACATATAAAAGGAGATTGTCCAGATCTTATTGACTCAATGAAGAAAGAGATGGATATAGAGAGAAAGAGTGACAAGAAAGAAAAAAAGTATTTCAAGAAGAAGAAGAAGGCTCTATGGGCCAACCTAGATTCAGATGAATCAAGTTCATCAGATGAAGATGTGAACATTTGTCTTATGGCAGGAGAAGAATCTGATTGTGATTGTCAAGAGGAATGCCTTCAAAGTAAAATCAATGAAGGCAAGTGGTACTTGGACAGTGGATGTTCAAGACATATGACGGGCGATAAAGAAAAATTCTCTACATTAGAACCAAGTGATGGAGGATATGTCACATATGGAGATAATGCAAAGGGAAAGATCATTGGTATTGGATCAATATGTAAGAACTTTATTACTTTAGAAAAAGTCTTATTTATTTCTAGTTTAAAACATAACTTAATATCAATTAGTCAATTATGTAATAAAGGTTTAAATGGTTCTTTTTATCCTTCACATAGCATTATTAGAAATAATGAAACTATTTTATTTATTGGAAATAGACATAAAAATATTTATTTAATTGATTTAGAGAATATAAATGATATTAATTTAAATTTACTTTGCATGAAATCTACAAATGATGATGTTTGGTTATGGCATAGAAGGCTATGTCATGCTAATATCCACACTTTAAATAAAATTTCTAAACTTAATTTAGTAGTTGGTTTACCAAAAATTAAATTTCATTTTGATTCTATATGTGATGCATGCATTCATGGTAAATATATGAAAAGTTCATTCAAGAGTAAAAATATAATTTCTACTAGTAGACCTTTGGAAGTATTACATATGGACTTATTTGGACCAATTAATACAACTAGTTTAGGTGGTAAAAATTATGGATTTGTTATAGTAAATGATTATTCAAGATATATTTGGGTATTATTCTTAGCTAATAAAAATAACGTATTTGATGATTTTAGAAAATTTGCTAAATATATTCAAAGAGAACAAGGTTATTTGATTCATAGAATTCAAACAGATCATGGTGGAGAATTTGAAAATAAATTATTTGAAAATTATTGTGATGAAAATGAAATTAGACATAATTTTTCAGCTCCTAGGACTCCTCAACAAAATGGTATAGTTGAAAGAAAGAATCATACTTTGGTTTAATTAGCAAGATCAATGTTAGATGAATATAAACTTCCAAAGTATTTTTGGGCAGAAGCAATAAACACAGCATGTTATGTTACTAATAGAGTTTATTTAAGACCTATTCTTAAAAAGACCCCTTATGAAATATTTTTTGGAAAGAAACCTAAGATTAGTCATTTACATGTTTTTGGTTGTCAATGTTTTATTTTAAATAATGACAAGGATCATTTAGGTAAATTTGATAGTAAATCTGATGATGATATATTCTTACCATATTCAATTTTTGGAAAATCTTTTAGAGTTTTTAATAAGAGAAAATTAATTGTTGAAGAATCCGTTCATGTAATTTTTGATGAAAATCCTATAGATTTAATAAGAAATGATTTGAATGATGATGATATTGAGAATATAAAGAAAATAAATTTGGAGGAAAAGCAGGATGATTCATTGCCTAAAGAATGAAGATATAATAAAAATCACCCAAAAGAATTAATAATTGGTGATCCTTCTCAAGGTGTTAAGACTAGGTGAAACCTTAGAGATGAGGTAGAGCATTCTGCATTTCTATCAGAAATTAAACCTAAAAATATAGATGAAACTTTACAAGATAATTTTTGGATAATTGCTATGGAAGAGGAACTTAACCAATTCGTAAGAAATGATATTTGGGAGTTAGTCCCAAGACCTCATGATCAAAATATAATTGGAACTAAATGGGTATATAAAAATAAGCTAGATGACTCAGGAAGTATTATTAGAAATAAAGCTAGATTAGTTGCACAAGGGTACACACAAATAAAAGGAATTGACTTTGAGGAATCTTTTTCACCCGTAGCAAGACTAGAGGCCATTAGATTACTCTTTGCATTTTCTTGTTTTAAAGACTTTAAACTTTTTCAAATTGATGTTAAAAGTGCATTTTTGAATGGGTATATTGATCAAGATGTTTTTGTAGAACAACCACCAGGTTTTAAAAGTATTAATTCTCCTAATCATGTGTATAAATTAAAGAAAGCTTTATATGGTTTAAAATAGGCTCCACGTGCTTGGTATGATAGGTTAAGTAACTTTTTAATTAAACATAATTTTAAAAAAGGTAAGGTAGATACAACTCTTTTTATCAGATCTATTAGAGATGATTTAATTATTATGCAAATTTATACTGATGATATATTATTTAGAAGTACAAATGAGAGTTTATGTCATGAGTTTTCCTCTTTAATGTCAAAGGAATTTGAAATGAGTATGATGTGAGAACTCACTTTTTTTTTAGGACTTCAAGTAAAGCAACTAGAGTCCGACACATTCCTATGTCAAACTAAGTACATAAATGAATTATTAGAAAATTTTGATATGAAGAGATTCAAATTGAGTAAAACTCCTATAAGCCCATAAACTAGACTTGATTTAGATGAATCAGGAAAACCAATAGATGGCTAAAGCAATAATTAGAAGATTTTAGAATTAAGCTTAAAAATATTCCTATTAAATGTGATAACACAAGTGCAATTAGTTTGACAAAAAATCATACACAACATTTACGAACTAAACATATAGAGATTAGACATCATTTTATTAGAGATCATGTTAGTAAAGGTGATGTGGATATAATTTTTATAAATACAGATTCTCAAATAGCTGATATTTTTACAAAACCTTTAGTTGAAGAGAGATTTTGCATGTTAAGACGTATGCTTGAAATGTTAGACCCTAATATTTAAATTTCTTATTTTTTTTTAATTCTTTTTGATGTTGTCAAAGGGGGAGAAAAATTATATGTGTTGGTCAGAATTCTTTTACATGCATATATTTAGGGGGAGAATTTTTTTTAATTAGCATTCAAAAATATTTCTCAATTATTATATATATTTTTTTAATAGTTAAAAGTTATGATAAAAGGTTAATTTGTACCTTTATTATAACTATACCCAATAAAAGTTTGTCATCATCAAAAAGGGGGAGATTGTTGATATTATCTCTATCATGTCCTATTCTAGAGATTTTGATGATAAAAAAAAAATGTTTGGATATTCTAATTTATGTGTTAAGTATTTAAGGTGTAATGATTTTATGGATATGCATGATAATTTCAATTTGAGCTGAAAGAATTCAAGATGGACGAAGATGGAAAGCTTGAAGATTTTTTGTAGGAGTGTGTTAGTGGTTCATTAGTATTTACTTGCATAGTTTAATTTGCTCACATTTAAACATCTATTAAAATTATTTCTAAATTATTAATGATCTAATAGGATTCTTTAATTAAATTTTATATGCTTCATTGATTATATAGATTTTATTAAAAATGTAAAGATACTTAATAAGGTAAATAAATATAATAAGCTTTCCATATTTTTTTTAAATTAACTTGTTTCATATTAATTTACTGATGTATGATTAATTTAATATAAATTATATCATATTATTATATGAATATTTAATATATCTTTAGAAATATAAAAATATGCATGAGTTTTTAGTTTGCTGAATATAATATTATTTTAATCGACATGTGGTCTGATTATTATTCCGTTAGATTTTTTAGATTTTGTAGATATATATTGATAGGTTATATGACCTGTTTGGAGCTATATTTAATTTATTATGATTTTCTAAATATTAGCCGATTTTAATACTATTTGCTGGGTAGCCATTTTTGCCTTGTTTTAGATGTATATGAAGACTTTTTTACTTATCCATGTGACTAGCCATTTTATAGCCATTTGAAACTTATATTTCCTTAATATAAATGAATTTTTTATCAAATATAAAATTTTTTAGATGATAAATTAATATTAGATTAATAGTTTTATTGAAACTTGGCTTTACTTTCCCTTTCTCTTTAAATACCACTCATCCTCTTCATATGAGGGCAATTCAAGAGAGAAACTCCATCACTTTTCTTCATTCCTTTATTCTTGCTTATATGCTAAATCTTGAGAGGAGAAACTTTGATCTTCATTCTAAGGCTCTTTTCATTTGCGCTATCAAATTCTTGGTTGGAAAGTTTCAACAGTAACGTCTCTTGAAGTTCTTGAGTTTGTTTTCTTATTTAAAATATTCACTTGCTGATCTATTTATTTTCATCATATATACTCTCTTGAAAATATCTATCATTTGATGAAATACTAGTTAGAAATGTTATTTTAAGTTTTATATGTGAAATCTTTTAAATTCATAAAAGACAACAAAATAAATATTTTAATTTTCTTTTATGTGGCATAGATTTGCATTTCAAATCTAAATTTTCTTAAAAGTATTATATCTAAAAAGTTATAGTTTAAATCAGTAAGAAAAATATTTTTATTTAATATATTATTCATATTTTTATCAAAATATAAATCTATCTTAAAGTGAGCAAATTTCATATTCCAATTACAAGTAGTGAGGTGATTAAAATTAATTTGTAAGATCACCTCAAATTTTTTGATTATTTTGTTGCAAGATATTTTGAGCTTATTTTATTTACATCTAATTATACTTTTCTTTTTCTTGATCTAAGCCATTTGGCTTAGTAAAGCTTAACTTGTAATTAGATTGGGTTGTACTCGCCCTTGTAGGAGAGTACTTAGGTTGTAAAGAACTTCTTTAGTTTAAAGAAGTGAGGTTTGCAAGACAAACCTGGATTAGTGGATTCTAGCCCAAGAGTTGGCTAGCGTGGATGTAGGTCGGATTGGAATCCGGGTCGAACAACGTAAAAATCTTGTGCCTCTTATTTTTATTTCTTGTATTAATTTTTATTTAACATTTTCATAAAAATTTATGTGTTTATTTATTCATTGCAGAATAGTTTTAAAATTATTTTAATTGCCTTTTTTATTAAAAATTTTAAGAACCCTAATTCACCCCCCTCTTGGGGTGCCATAGTTATCCAATAGGTGGAATGGAGTTTTGTACAGGCTTCTCCTCCTTACTATGGGAGCAGAAGGAGAGTCACTTAGTGTTAGTGTAATACCGAGAGGGGAGGCTCTGGGGAGTGGACGTAGGTCAAGTTGATCGAACCACTATAAAATCTGGTGTATTCATTTTGATTATTTTCCGCATTTACTTTTCTATTGATGATTGTGTGATTGTGATTATTATTCTGTTTTCGTTGAATATCTACACATCATTGTGTAACTGTAAAAGTTTTAAAACATTCAGAAAGATTTTTTAAATCGTTGTTTTGCTCTAGAATTTTTAAAACTACCAATTCATCCCCCTCTTAGTTAGCCTCGGGACTAGTTCATAAGGGCTTAACATCCCTATCGAACTTTCAAATCTCCCCCTTTTTTATGATGGAAAATATTTAATTAAACAATGGGTGAATAATACAGGAACACTAAACTAACCCAAACTAGAATAACTACTACTCCCCCTTTTGACATCTCAAAAAGGGAAACAACGTATAGAAACATTAAAACCAGTATAAGTCGAACATAAGGGAACATCAAAAGGATGAAATCAAAAGGCATTTTTTTTGAATAATTGATCATCTCCAGTAAAATAAAAATTTCCTTGATTTTTAATTCAAAAACCAATAAGAAGAAGATCGACATTACTGAAATCTAGAAAAGTTAGAAAATTAACTTTCATAACTCCTACCTTAGATAGCTTATAGGTTCAAATTCCTTTCAAACAAAAGTCTAATTCAGAAGGAAAGAAATTAGATTTGAAAAGAGATCCTTTTAAGCCTCGTTCCAGAAAAGTATCTGATTTAATATTATTACAAAGTAAGGAATTAGAAATCATGATTTTTCATCTCAAGCTTTTGAAATTATTAAGTGGCGCATGTATTTTTCTAAGATAATTAAGGATCTGAAGAGGAAGAAAGCTTATTTCTTTGTGGGCTCATTTTGTGCCTCTTTTTTAATTTGTTTGGTGCTTTGCACATCTTTTATTTTTTGATACAGTTTGTGTATCTTTCCAATTTGACGATATTGTGCATCTTTTCAGCTTTGGACTCATTTTGTGCCTCTTTTACATTTTATTTGGCACTTTGCGCATCATTTATAAGCTTGCTTCCTTTCATAATCATTAAAGAATCTCAACTGTAAAATTACCTTCCAGACATAAAAGACGACAAAACTCACCCTCTATAGTAAGGAACAGTAATTCATAAAACAAAAATTATACATTATATGATAAGTGCAATCACTTGATTAAGAAAAATATAATAATGATTCAAAGGTTTTAAAATACTATTCATATGAAGTAGAATACTGTAGGAAGATAAAATAGACCTCTATTTCAAAAACCAACTTTTTACTTTTGAAGAAGGTTTGTGTCCAAAAGAAATAATACACCATTAAAGGAGTTAGAAGAAGAAAAACAATCATCAATATTTCTTCCCTTCAACAGATGCAGAGGAGTCAATCACTGCTTACGAGCTTCCAAACAAAAACCAGGCAAAACTCTCAGTCAGAAATCTAGTTTATCAGCAGTAGTGAGCAGTGATTTGATAAAAAATATTAAATCAAGAACAGGTAGGAAATCACATCAAAATAAATATTCAAATCAGAAAAAAACAACAATAAAAAGAAACAATAGAGACTGAAAAAATAAACAGGAAGCAGATCATCAAATCAATCAAAAACTAAGAGAAATAAAAATGAAAAATAGAAAATATCAAAAATTAGCAGTTATCATATTCATGCATTTATGTTAATCACACCCAATCTGGTCCTCAAAATGTTGAATGAGTCAAAGGCCAGTGGTTTAGTAAAGATGTCAGTCAGTTGATTTTCAGTTGCTACATAATGTAGCTCAATGTCCTCTTCTGTAACATGGTCCCTAATAAAGTGATGCCTTATATCAATGTGTTTGGTTCTAAAATATTGTATTGAATTTTTTGAAATGCAGATGGCACTGGTGTTATCACATAGAATTGAAATTGTGCCAACAAGTAATCCTAAATCTAAAACTTGTTGCTTCAACCAAAGGACTTGGGCCACACAACTTCCTAAGACAATGTACTCAGCTTCAGCAGTGGAAAGTACAATTGAGTTCTATTTTCTACTGGACCAGGAGACTAAAGACTATCCTATGAATTGGTAAGTTCCAGAAGTGCTTTTTTTATCCACTCTACACCCTGCAAAGTCAGAATTAGAATATCCAATAATCTCAAAAGAAGTGTTGTGCCTAGGGTACCAGATTCTTAAGTTTGGGGTCCCTAAAAGATATCTAAGAATTCTCTTAATAGCAGTCAAGTGGGACTCTTTAGGATCAACTTGAAACCTAGTACAAAGACAAATAATAAATATAATATCAGGTCGGCCAGCAGTCAGGTAAAGCAGTGATCCAATTATTCCCCTAAACTTCTTCTGATCAACAGATTTTCCATTTGAATCATTATCTAACTGAACAGTGGAAATCATGGGATTGTTGATTGGCTTAGCTTTGTCCATTTCATATTTCTTCAAGATGTCCATAGTGTATTTTGATGTATTAAGAAAGTTTCCATCTTCTATTTGCTTATGTTAAACCTCAAAAAGTAGGACAATTCTCCCATCATACTCATCTCAAACTCCTTACTCATTATCTTAGAAAAATAATCACATAAATTTTTATCAGAAGATCCATAAAGTTTATCATCAACATAGATCTGGATAATGAGTAGATCATCTCCTACTTTCCTAAGAAAAAGGATGGTGTCTATGCTCCCCTTAACAAACTCTCTTTCTAGTAGGAATGTGTTAAGCCTCTCATACCAAGCTCTGGGTGTCTATTTCAATCCATATAAGGCCTTTTTTAATTTGTAAATATGATTTAGATATTGGGAACTCTCAAAACCTGTGGGTTGCTCTATAAAGACATCCTCTTTTATTACCCCATTTAAAAAGGCACTCTTGACATCTATTTGAAATAGCTTAAATCTCTTATAATAGGTTAAGGCTAGTAGCATCCTAATGGCTTCCAATCTAGCTATAGGGGAAAAGGTCTCCTTAAAATCAATCCCTTCAATTTGATTGTACCCCTTAGCCACCAATCTTGCCTTATTCCTAACCACCACACCAGAATCATTCATCTTATTCTTAAAGACCCACTTGGCTCCCACTACACTTTGATTCCTAGGTCTTTCTACTTACTCCCAAACATTATTTCTTACAAATTAATTCAATTCCTCTTGCATAGAAAATATCCAAAACTCATCAGAAAGGGCTTGATAGATGTTGGTGGGTTCAGTCATTGAGATAAAGGTAGAATGGTTTACTTCCTTCCTAAGTCCATGCCTAGTTATAACACCTTCAGAAGGGTCTCCTACATCTTCTTCTTCCTCAACTCTAGTCTCCTTAGGATCAGATTCATCAAACACTACATGAGTTGTCTCCTCCACCACCAAAGTCCTGTTATTAAACACCATAAAAGATTTCCCCACACTAGAATAGCCTAAGAACACTCCTTCATCAAATTTGGGGTCAAACTTTCCTAAGGATGATTTCTCGTTGTTCAGAATGAAAACCTTACAGCCAAAGACATGGAGGTGGGACAGGTTTGGAGTTCTACCCTTAATGATCTCGTAAGGTGTCTTGTTCAGTTTTGATCTCACATTCACCCTATTCAGCACATAACAGGTAGTGTTTATCGCTTCAGCCCAAAAGTACTTTGGAAGTGAATACTCAGCAAGCATGGCTCTAGTGGCTTCTAGTAAGATCCTATTCTTCCTTTCAGTTATCTCGTTATGCTGAGGAGTCCTAGGAGCTAAAAAGTTGTGGCTAATCCCTTGCTCCTCATAGAATATTCCAAATCTCACATTTTTAAACTCTCCATCATGATCACTATGAATAGTCAAGATCTCACAACCTAACTTCCTCTAAATCTAAGTGGAGAAAGATTTAAATTCATCAAATGACTCAGATTTATGTGACAAAAATTTAATCCAAGTGAACCTCGAGTAATCATCAATAATCATAAATCCATAGACTTTCCCACCTAAGCTAGCAGTGCTAATGGGTCCAAATAGATCCATGTGAAGGACTTCTAAAGGTCTAGAGGTGTTGATGTCCTTAATTGAGTGGAAAGAGGAGTGGACTTGCTTCGCTAATTAAGAGGGATCACACAGGTGGTCCTTAGCGAACTTAAGCTTGGGGACACCTCTAATTAAGTCCTTTTGGGTGACTCTCCTAAGGGTTTTCATACTGGCATGACATAATCTCCTGTGCCATAACCAAGACTCATCAGCAGTAGTTTTTAAGCAAATTGAAACATCAGTTTTAAAGTAACTTACATCCAACATATAGACATTGTTGATCCTTTATACCTGCAAAATAATTTTGTTATTTAAGCTTATAATGCAGTAAGTGGGCATGAACTTGATGTTGTATCCTTTGTCACAAAGTTGACTGATGCTCAGCAAGTTGTGTTTCAATCCATCTACAAGCAAAACATTATAAAAAATGAAATTTTTTTGAATCACTAATTATACCTGCTCCTACCACCCTCCTGGTGGTGTTGTCTCCAAGTGTAACTTTACCTCCAGCCCTAGCTTCCAGCAAAATGAATTGATTTATATCTCCAGTCATATGTCTTGAGTATCCCCTGTCTAGGTACCAATGCTCTCACAAGGTCTTGTGTGAGAGCATACCTATAAAATCATCAGACGTTAGATTTAGGAACATAAACAGGTTTGGGTTCCTTCTTATGAAAAAAAGAATACAATGCATGTATGCTGTGCTATGAAACATGCAATTTGGGTCTCCACATCCAATGTGTATTACGGTGAATAGTATAGGTGTGGGAGATATGTCCTAACATGCTACAAGAAAAGCATCTAACACCAGGAAAATGGTTAACTAATTTGCGTGGGTGATTGTGCCTCTTCCTAGGTTTGAATAAAACATTCTTTGATGATTTTGAAATAGATTCTTCAAAAGGTAGAGGTGCATAAAATTGTGCAAAAGTAGAAGGTGTTTCATTTTTCTTAAAAGCACTAATTATCACTCTTAGAAATTCATTCTCCTTTTTAAGGCTTGCAATTTCAAATTTCAATGCACCCTTACTGCTCTCTAAGTCACATGCCATGGTGTCTAATTCTTTAAAAGCTCTTTCTAAATCAACATGCGATATTTTCAATAAATCATGCTCAATAATTAGTTCAGAATGTTTTTTATTTAATTCATCAAATTTATCAAGTAGTAATATGTGATTGCAATCAAGAGTAGAATGATCTTTAATCAAAATTTTATGCTCTTTTTGTATATTCAGAATTTCTATTTTCAGACTAGCATGAGTTTTCTTAAGTTTCTTATACGATGAGTGAATTTTCTCAGAAACATCTAGCAATTGATCATAGGTTAGCTCACATACCTCTTCTTGATCAGACTGACTAGGATGATCATCAGCCATCAGACACAAGTTTGTAGTCTCCTCTTAAGCTTCAGTCTCAGAGGAGTCAGATGTAAAATCTACCCAGAATGCCTTTTGAATCCGCTTCTTTTTCTTCCTGAACTTGGATTTCTCCTCACCCTTCTCCTTGCTTGGGTGAGCCTTAAGTGTAGGACAATCAGCCTTTATATGTCCAGGCTTCCGATATTCAAACAAACAGTATCAGATAAACCTTTAAAATTTTTGCTACTCTTACCTTTATTCTATTTCTGAAAGTTCTTATATTTTTTCCTTAGAAAGCTTTTTAATTGCCTAGTTATTAAGGCAACATCATCGCTATCAGACCCGAAAGAGACAGTTAAGTATTGTTGGCCTTCAACACCACAGTTTTCTCCCTCTTCTTCTCACCTGCATTAATTTATCGTTAGTTCACTCCTTGCTCGTAAGCAATGAGTGAGCCAAGTAAGTTATCAATAGAATAAGTGTTCAAATCTTTGGATTCAATAATTGCAGTTATCTTGGCATCAAAAGAAGAAGGCAGATATCTCAGAATTTTGTTCACTTTTTCATAGTTTGTAAGTTCTCTTCTTAAAGCATGTAAAGAAGTGACAATTTGAATGAACCTAGTATACATTTCAGAAATCGATTCACTAGGTTTCATATGAAAGGGTTCATAGTCGTGAAGTAAGATGTTCAATGTAGATTGCTTAACCTCAGATGTACCTTCATAAATAATGCTTAATCTATCCCAGATTTTTTTACCAGTCGTATAAGTGGAAAAACATGTATAATCTTGAGATTTTAAAGCACAGAAAAAATAGTTCAAATACTTTGCATTCAGTTGTGCTAAATCATGATTAGTGAAAGGTAGTTCAGTTTTAACATTATTAACTATTCTAAAAGGTGCTTCATAGCCATCCTTAACAAGCATGCACATATGATAATCAATTGATTATAAAAAGGTGGACATGCGAGTTTTCTAAAAATCAAATGGTATGTTATCAAATAATGGTAGTCGTGCAATTGAATAACCTTCAGCAGTATTACGATTACCAAAATTATCCATGGATCAAAATTTAAAAGTTTTTAAACTTAATTTTTGAATCCTGCTCTGATACCACTTAAAAGTTTGATAGGGATGTTAAGCCCTTATGAACTAGTCCCGAGGCTAACCAGGAGGGGGGGGTGAATTGGTAGTTTTTAAAAATTTATGAGCAAATAGTGATTTAGGAAATCTTTTTAAATATTTTAAAAATGTTTACATTTATGTGATAATTTGCAGATGTTCAATGATAACATAATAATAATCACAATCACACAATCATCAACAAAATAGTAAGTACAGAAAATAATTAGAAAGAACACTCCAAATTTTATAGTGGTTCGGTCAACTTGACCTATATCCACTCCCCAGAGCCTCCCCTCTGGGTATTACACTAACACTAAGTAACTCTTCTTCTGCTCCCACAGTAAGGCGGAGAAGCCTGTATAAAAACTCCTTTCCACCAACCTGGTGAGGCAGAGAACTTGAACTCCTTTTGCTTTCTCCTAAAGTAGGCAGAGAACCTAGACTCCTTTCTCTTCCTCCTGAAGTAGGCAGAGAACCTAGACTCCTTTCGCTTCCTCCTTAAGTAGGCAGAAAACCCGGATCTTCTTGCGAACGATCCTCCCACAGAGACACTAACAAGACAAGAGACGACGAACGAAGAAGATGACTCTGATTCTTGCTTGGAGAAACCTTTGTGAATCCCTCATAAACTCCCCCTCACAAGATCCTTTCTCTCTCCCAACCTCTCTCTCTCTCTCAAGGTTTTCTCTGGAAAGGAAAGTGACAAAAGATTTTTCTTGCTGGAAGAAAAAGATCTTTTATAAGAGGGCTTAAAAATTACCCTAAATCTCAACTGGTCGACAAATATCATCTATGATGATCGAAGGATCATCCTGTACGATCAGTGTAAAATCTCATTTTTCAGCCTGGATGATCTGGTTTCTCTAGATGATTAGAAGACAAAGTTGTTCAGATCGTCCCGTACGATTTTGCGATCATCCGAGATGATTAGTATAAATCAAGAATTTCATCCCGAGAATAGTTTTGTTCATCTAGGGTAACTTATGCTAGATGATCTCATAATGACTTGATCATCCAGGATGATATTTCTATCGTCCTGTATGATTAGTTCAAAACAGCCAAAATCGTCTTGAGCATAGTTCAGATCGGCATGCACAAATATGCTGTATGATTTAAAATGACTTAATCATCTGGGATGATATCTATATCATCCCATATGATTAGTTTAAAACCAGGCATATTGTCTTGAGGATAGTTCAGTTCGTCTAGCAGAAAAGCTTTAGACGGTTAGGATTTTGCATGTATCATCCTGTACAATATTACGATCATCTGGGATGATATGATCTTATCAATCAGGTATTAATTACTTTCCTTAATTACTAGACTAATTTAGGCATGATTGTAAAGGATCATCTAGGATGATACATGTATCATCCGGGACAATTAGACCAAATCTCTAAAAATAAAACTTGCCTAACTTAATCTTGCGATTGAGAATTTCTGATTTGAGCCTATTATCCTATACGATCAGATGATCATCCAAGACGATCTGCTTAACCAGACTAACTTAACTTGGTCAGCCTAATTAGGGTTTCTATTTTCATTGGATCATCTAGGATGATGTGAATATCATCCAGGACGATCTGAATAAAAAATGAACAGAAACTCTAATTCACTAAAACTTTACCCCTGAGTGTGTGTGTGTAAGGTTACTTAGCTAGGGGATCCTTTACATTACATTTGACTCAATAAAGTTAAAAATAGTATATTGGACCTGAATTACAAAATAGACTGACTCGATCTTGGGCTTGCTTGAACTTGCAGTTGATCCTACGAACCTGAAAGATTAAACAGGCAACCAGAAATAGAAATGTTTGCTATCATCGAAATCATAGTCCTTGAAACCAGATTCACAACAAGTGACTCTTCAATATATTATTCAAATTGGGCTCCAATTGCATCAAAAACTAGGTCCTCAAGCGGTCAGATATTTTCTTTCTCATATATATTTGAATTTGTAGATAGACTGGATCAAGAATCGAAATGTGGCTCATACTCACCCTGAGAAGTTCAATACAAATATTCTGGTATAAACCCTCTGTGACATAGATAAACTATTATATCATCTATTCTTAGGTGCACTTAACTTTTATGTTTAAAATATGGTCATCAAAACATTCCATCTAAGATGAAACAAAGCAGTTAACAAGCGGACTGAACGAAAAAAATAACCCCATTAATGAACTTATTAGTCAATATTTTTCATCCTTGTGCCAATCGGTTATACATCCAACTTCTTTGATTCCTAATATCCATAATTTAACCTATATATAATATGAAGATATTAGAATTATAGATTTATCTCTAAACGAAAATAGAATGAATTCAAATTGATTTATAAATTGGATGGTGTTATTTTTCACAGGTTCCCTATCAATGAAAAATTTGGCTACCTCCTAGTGCCTCCCCCATTTAGGGGAAATATAAGGAGTATTAGCCTGCCTGCCATGTCCACAAAGACATACATGGTAGGTTTTGGGTGACACTGTGGCCTTAGTCTTCAATCCTACCACACCAAGAAAGGCGTGTTAAGTCATCAGGGGGTACCTGAATGAAAATGCAAAATTTACCTACATAAGATAAATCTAATACCTCTACACCTTTCTTAACATCAGCCAAATCTAATACCTCTACTTTCTTAACTAGGTCATCAGGAGGCTGCCATTTTATGTTAACAAACCATCTAAGGAAACTCCCTTACTCATGAGCATTCTTATCTCTATAAACACTTAACTTAATGTTAAGCTTCTAGTTTAATAACCAAGAAAATGATTACAAAAATTGATGGAGGTGAACATCGATGACAAAATGTATACACTTAACACTATAAATACTTTACTCCCTCTTTAGTCTTATCAACAAGAAGAATATCATCAATAAAATGCATATTCCACATTACATTGACTTGCTAATTTCTACCGAGAACATACATGACCAAAGAGAAACTAAATGGGCTACTTATGGCATATTTTTGGCAACTGAGTGAGGAATGTAAGTGATGGAGCGATCAACATGAAGGCAATGGTGGCGACAACTATCGATAAAAGAGAGGTGAGTGTTCGATGACAGAGTTGAACATCAGAAACAGAGGTGACAGATGGAGCGAGAGCGAGTCGGAGTGAAATGAGAAGAGCACCGCAGTGGAAACTAGTTGCTTTTTTTAATAGAAACCTTTCTGATAAAATTTCATCATAAATATTTCCCTGAGTTTAAGTAAGCCGGTGTATTTTCTGCCTGAAGTTCTATTGGTTATTTCTGACATCTTTTTCACTGGAAATAACTGCCAGCTTTACAAAAACTAATGATTTTGTTGATAGTTTTTCATCTATTAAATTTTTGGTGGTCTATCTACTTGAAAATCTGATGCTACATTACCGGTAGAATATTCTTCGGTTAAACCATTGGCTCTATCGGTGGATGAAATTCTACCAGAAATGCCGCTGGTAAGCAGAGATTTTCCTGTAGTGATGGCTTAGGTGGCATGATCAAAACCAATCATCAAAATTTTCTATCTCCTAAGATTGGTTCAAGTATAACTCCCTTGTCACTGGAACCAATGAGCTAAAATATTCTAGAATAATCCATTAGCTCCTATTAGTCAGTCCCAAGGTGCCTTGGATTCTTGACATGGCATGCATGTGGCCAATTTAATGGGTAGGTTCATTTTATGTCTCATATAAAAGACTACTTTAAAATGCCCAAGGGTTAATCAACTAGTTTCCTTAGACTCCTAGCATCCTCCCTAGCCTTCTCCAAGTCATTCCCAGCCACCTCAAGTTCAAGAAAATCTCAAACCATAAAGAGAGAGATGAAAGGATAAAGGAAGGTTAATTACATTCTATCTTATGATCCAAGTAAATCTAGCTCTTGGTGTCTTCTAGAGAGTTTAAGAGGATCTCAAAACCTTTGAAACAAATCATAGATCAAAGAAATCCACAAATAGGATAAAAAGTTATTTTGACATGAAGTTTTATTATCACTCTAAATCATAATGTATGGAGTCTTAAAATTCCATGGATTGAAAGATTAGGTTGTCATGATCCTCTATTTCAAATTTAATCAAATCTGGATGGTTGGATTGAAATTTTTGGGCATTAAATGTGTAGTTCATTATTGAACTAGAAATTTGGTTTAGATTGAAACTATCTAATCGCAATACACATGTGATTAGATGGTCTAGCTCAAGTTAGACGAAATAGTGCATCTGATGGAACCCTTAATGCGCATGTGGTTTTCAATAACGAATGATGTGGCCGCATCCAGATTATCTATCTCATGTGCCATCAATCTAATAGCTAGACCTTATAGCTGATGTTGATAAGTGGATGACAAAGCCTCTAATGCATGTCCCAATCATGGTGGCATTGTACTTTGTCTTTCCAACATTTTTAATAAATGTGTTGGCTATTAAATTGATTTAAAAATATTTAAATGCCCAAAAAGTTTCAAAATTCACAGAAATTCATTTTTTATCAAAATTGAAGGTTATTGGGCTTGTTGAAAAGCTCTTCACCTCTACATTCATCTAAAAACAATTTTGATAATGTTTTATAACTAAATTTAGAGTAAAACATATATGAATGATTTCTACTTTTTTTTTATTTTATCAAGATCCGATGGTCAAATTAACCTCAAATTTGGATGGTATATATTAAGGTGTATCCTTGACCTACCCTATTATTGTTGGGTCTTGATCTGACCAGAGTTTCTTTGATTTGAATTTTCAAGTTCATGGGTCTATTTTGGACCCATAATTTTAAAATTCCCAACACTTTGCACACATAGAATTAGATGTTTATTTTTTTGTGGTATGTTTATATTTGTGTAAAGGTTAGTTAGCCTCTAATTTTACCCAATTTCAATGAGTCTAGCTGCTAAAAAAAATCAATAATGTTATATATATATTTAAGTTTAGTGATTATTATCTCAACCTAGGAAGGCTTTGATGAGACTAAATTCAGAGAGTTCGAAGCACAAATATTTATGTACCTATGTTTCAAATTTCACTGCATTTTGAGGTCATTTAGTATGTCATTCAGTAAACCCAAGATTCATGTACATAATTAACCTAAGATATTTATAAATTCATAAGAAATTCATTTTAATTCAAAAAAATTATAAATAATATATAAAATAGCTCAAAATTCCTAGAATAATAGAGGAAAAATAAAAGCCACCCACTTTCTTTGAGTTACTCAAGACAAATTCAATTGAGGCTTTGATGAGACTAAATTCAGAGAGTTCGAAGCACAATCAGTGTGAGTATTTGATATTTCTTGGTTCTTTCACTATAAAGGATGCTCAAATATACTCTTTGCTCTTTAACAATTCATGCAAAAGTTATAATTTTCCTAAGAAAATTTTATCATGTTTCATATAGTTCGCTTAAAACATGTAACTGAGAACTCTAGAAAATTTAGATTATTTTCTTTGAGTTACTCATGACAAATTCAATTATGGAATGAATCTTTAATCAAAATCTTGAATTTCTGCTCGAGTGGTCTAGACGCTTTGATAAACTTTTACTTTTTAAATATGATCAAACTACCACCCACTTTCTCCTTTTGTTTTCTTCACATATGATGATTCAAAATAAAAATAGAATCCCTAGTGGATTATTTGTAAGTTATAAAGATCATTTAGAATGGAAGAGAAAATAAATTTCCAATTCAAAGAATTTTAAGACTATCAGTCTTCCAAACTCAAAATTCTATCTAAAATCAAAATTTTAATCAATCTTAAATCGAATCAAACTAAATTGAAATTCAAAATTCAAATCCAATTTAAACCAAAATAAGAAATTCTCTAGTCTTTTAAGGATAGGTGTGAGTCCCCGTGCTTCCTTTCCTGAGGATTAGAATTAAATCCAGTTAGATAGTTTTTGCCAAAATCCTTAGAGGTTTAGGAAGACTATCTCCTTGTCTATTTCCCCTGGTTAGATGTGAGTCACCGTGCCTTCTAGCTAGGTTAGTCATTGAAAACTTAAAAGAAATTCTCTAGTCTTTTAAGGATAGGTGTGAGTCCCCATGCTTTCTTTCATTAGGATTAGATCCGCTAGAGTTGGAGAACACCCCTCGTGGCACCATCCTAGTATAAATCATAAATCTTAAATCTAATCCTCTAGGTTTCCTTTCCTCACGATCTTTCGATCCTCTAAGGTTAGGTGTGAGCCCCCACACTTAGGCATCCTTTCCTCACGATCATCCGCTAGAGTTGGAGAACGCCCCTCGTGGCACCATCCTAGTGTAAATCTTAAATCTTAAATTTGATCCTCTATAGTTAGGTGTGAGTCCCCACACTTAGGATTCCTTTCCATATGATCATCTAATCCTCTGATCCTCTGAGGTTAGGTGTGAGTCCCCACACTTAGGCATCCTTCCTTCATGAATATCCGCTAGAGTTGGAGAACGCCCCTCGTGGCACCATCCTAGTGTAAATCTTAAATCATAAATTTGATCCTCTAGGGTTAGGTATGAGTCCCCACATTTAGGCTTCCTTTCCATATGATCATCCGATCCTCTGAGTTTAGGTGCGAGTCCCCACACTTATGCTTCCATTCCTCATGATCCTCCGCTAGTTAGAGAACGCCTCTCGTGGCACCATCCTAGTGTAAATATTAAATGTTAAATTTCATCCTCTATGGTTAGGTGTGAGTCCCCACACTTAAGTTTCCTTTTCATATGATCTTTCAATCCTCAGAGATTAGGTGTGAGTCCCCACACTTAGGCTTCCTTTCCACACGATCATTCGTTAGAGTTGGAGAACGCCCGTCGTGGCACCATCCTAGTGAAACTTAAAATTTAAAACTTCCAAGATTAGATACAATCTATTTCATGGGTTTCTTTCTTTTCTTAGAAGATGCCCTCTAATTTGTTGAGTTAGGTATAAGTACCCACTTGGTGTCATCCTTCCTCTTGAACTAGAAAGAAGACTATAATCTTATCAAAATCATATTCAAATCAAAATCACATCTCAAAATTTTTTTAATTAATATACTTAATATTTTGATTCTCTATCAAAGCTCAATTTTTTTTCAATTCATATACTTAAATCTTCAACCTCAATTTTGGATCTAGTTGATCATTTCGGTCATCACCAATACGCATGATAAACTTTAGCATGTTTATCATGCCTATTGAGGGTCCATTTGTTGACCTCATTATTTGAGGTCAATTTCCATGGAATCAACTCTAACACCTAGGCTTTATAGCCTAGTGTAAATGTCACCCTTTTAGGACTTCTCTTAGGAAGATACCTAGTGATGTAGCTTTGACTCGACCTCTTAATTGAACCCATCTCGAGTCGATCGAAATCAAATCAATTCGACATCAAGCCTAACCCACTCGATTCGAGTTTAATTTAATATCGATGGCAACCCTAATTAATTTAGATTTAATTGTTATGAGTTAATTGAAAACAAATTAGTGTTAATCAAATTAATTAAATTTGTTTGAACCCATATAAATTAAAAGTTTAATTCATTTCACTTAATTAATCTATCAAACTCATTAAAGTTTCTTTATATATTCTAAATTTATTTAATTAAAATATAGTATATAGACTTGTTTAAATTAGCTGTATAAAAAAGGGATTTTTAAAGGAAGAGTTTGGTTAGGACAGGTCCAACCTCCCCCCCCCCCCCCTGCCACGATCTATTAATTCACAAAATAGCACCTCTCGGTCCTGGGCTCCATTTCGTTAAACTGGTCCTAGCCCTGTCACTGGGGTAGTTCACAAAACTGAAGCCTCCTTCCCATCTCCCTCTGGACTCTATTTGCTGCTCGATGCCAAGGAAACTCTCCCACGCTCGATCTCCCTCTCCGCTCTCAAGAAGTTCAAGGGAACTGAACCCCAGCCCGTCGCCTCCTCCCTCTCCATCTCTTTTGCAAAATCGAAGCCCAGGTCCACTCCTCTCTCTTCTATTCATGAGCCCAAGCTGACGACACCCCAACGTCGCAAGCCCTAGCCGGTTGAACCTAATATTTGCCCTAGCCGCCGGCCCTCTTTGCTATAGGTAATCAACCCCTTCCTCTTCTTGGTTGATTAAAGGAATGATAGAGATTATTGCAATGAGAAGTAATGAGAACTGTGCCTATCTAGAGAGAAAATGGTAATGTTGACTTCTTTCTTTAAGATTTATCTCTATTTCTTGAATAATGGAGAAGGGATTTTATATACATTCTTGAGATAACTTGAAATGATAGAACGGATTTGCATTGATATTATCTTGGAACAGATTTCCTATAGAATGATTTTCTTTTGCTTGAAAAATGATTAGATTATTCTTGAATGATTATTCCTAAAAAAAAAATTGAACAAATCTATATAGTTTTTTTTTAATGAATGGATGAATTGTTAGTTGATGGTTTATCTCTTATGATTTTTGCTCCAGCATTTTCTCTTTGAGAAAGAAGAATTTATGAATCATTCAATAAATGTAAAATTCTTTAGTAGGCCATGAGATTTTATTTTGTGGATACTTGCTATGAATATGGAGAACCAATACTTCTTATTTAATAGAAATTTGTCACAATATATATGTGGGATATTATAGATTCTTTGCTCTATGGAGTTTGACGTTGGTAGATTTTCTTTATGATGGCTAAGTTTTGTCACTTCTTAGCCTACAATTTCATATGCCCGATGATTTGAGGAAAATGTAACATAACATTTAGAGAGATGTTTGCTCTCATATTTTTATTGATATTGCCTTTAAAATCATTTAGTGGTTTCTTTCTACAACATTCATCATGATACAATTTTGAGATTTTGTAATTGAAATGCAAGATTATTGGCTTATGTTGCTAGGCTTTATAACTATTTTTGGAGAATGGGGAAAATGTTTTGTTTTGTGTTCAAATAACTCTACTTGTAACCTATAAAAAACATCTCTTCTACTCATTAGCTACTTGATGATTGTGTGCTTTAGAGGAACAAGATTTGCCCTATTTTGTGTTGTGAAGTTGGAAAGTTTTCTTGAAGCTTCGGGAAGAATATGTTGCATTGAGTTTTCTTTCCCAAAGTGAAGAAGTATAGATCTCACACTCAAATGATTATGGTTTCATTGTAGTGGCTATGTTGCGAATGGAAAGGTGAAAATGTGTAAATGTGGAAGGGTAAATTGTATGTGAGTGGCTTTGAAAAATAAATTCGTGTGTTGGAAAAAAAATGAAAAAATGTATGTTTAAGTTAAAAGTAAAGTGTTTGGTTTGGTAAATAAAGTGACTTAATTGTGTGTTTGAAAAGTGACTTGTGGGTGTTTTCGGAAGTGTGTTTGTTAAAATTTGAGTCATGAAAACTTTGGAAAATGAATTGTATATGGGTTGGAAATTGAAATGAGTGAAAAGTGTATATGTTCGAAGGGTGAAATGCTTTGAAAGATAAAGCGTGTGAACTTTGAATGGTGAGATGTATAAATTTTGGAAAGTAAAGCATGTGTATTTTGAAAAGTGTGTGTGTGTTTTTGAAAGTAAAGAAGTGACATGTGTTTATTTTGAAAGGTGGTGTGTGTGAAAGATGAAGAGTAAAGTTATGTGGTTTAGAAAGGTATAGTATTTTGAAGAGCATGTCTTTTAAAAGATGGGTCGTGTGTGTTTTGAAAAGGTGAAATTGTGATGTGAAAGGTAAGGTGTATAGGTTTATCTTTTGGAAAGTGAAATGATGGGTTTTAGAAGTGACTTGTGTGTATAAATTGAGGGGTAATGTGTGTATCTTTTGGAAAGTAAAAAGCTTATGCTTCGGAAGGTATTATGTGAGAATGGTGAAAAGGTATTTATTTTAAAAGTGGAGTGTGGGTGTGTTGAAAAGTGAAGTGCTTTGTAAGTGTGCGTGTTTTAAAGTGGAATGCTTTGAAAAGTATTGTTTTAAAAAGTGTATAAAAGTGATTTTGAATGGTGAAATGTGTGGATTTTGGAAAGTGAAACATGTGTATTTGTGAAAAATATGAGCGTATGTTGAAAGGTGAAAAATAAAATGTTTGGTTTTGAAAGGTGAAAATTGATTTATAAGTGTGTGTGTTTTGGGAAATGAAATGTTTGGAAAGTGTGTGATTGAAAATGAAGTATTTTGGAAAGTGTATAGGTGTAAAGATAATTTGCATTGGAAAGAGATTTGTATGGTTTTGAAATATAAATTGTTTGATGAATTTGTGTATGTTGAGAAGTAAAGTGTATGCTTATGTTGAAAAATGAAATATGTAAAGGTGGAGATGTATTCGAACTTGTATGTTTTGAAAGGTGGAGATGTATTTGGACTTGTGTGTGTTGAAAAGTGGAACTTGTGTTTTTGGCTAGTAGGATGTGGAGATTGTTTGTTTTAAAGGTGGAAGTATATGTTAGAAAGATTTCGTGTGATGATTGTGAAAAGTAAAGTGTTTTGTTTTGGAAGGAAATGTGACTTGCGTGTGTGTGTTGGAAAGTGGAACTAAGGTATGTTTTGAAAAGTGTTTGTGAAAAGTGTGTGTGGGAAAGTTTGTAGATTTTTGAAATATCAAATGTGGGTGTGTTGAAAGGTGAAGTGTGGAAATGGAAAGTAAAAGGTATGGATTATGAAAGTGAGATGTGTAGGCTGAATGGTGCTTTAAAGTGTGTAATTGTTAAAGGTTGAGGTGTTTTGGAGAGATAAGGTGTGTAGATTTTTTAGAATAAGGTATTTGGATAAAAGTGTTTCAAAGCAATGACTCTCTTTCCCTCTCTACCTCTCTCTCTCTCATCTTCTTCCCCTTTCTTATGCCTTGGGGTGAATGTTGGAAAAATGCAAAGTATGTTTTCAAAAGTGAAAAGTTTAAAAGGAAATCAATCGAATCAGTGTCCATGCCTAAAAAAAGGTACATTTTGGTTTAAATAGTATTTTTCAATTATTTTAATTCTAATTATTAAATGTGCTTCTAACCACTATTTTCTTCTCTTAATTTACATGAACTGCGAGGAATGATACCAATCAAGTGAACATAAGAAAAGAGACAAAGGCATCAGTCACCTCTATCCAAATAGGTGGAGGTGCTACGGGCAAAACCACTGGGTCATATCCCCCGATGTTATAAGTTTTCTTAAAAACTTAGAAGCCCCTAAGAGACCCTTTATGTGTTTTGTGCGAACCCTTCCCCTTTAGGTCCCTATAGTAACTTCAATTTTATTAGGATTATTTTAGATCCTTAAACCCCTTTACACATATGCAATGTCCTAAGGGTTAGTGATATCAAACTTTTTCATCCCATATAACATTAATGACATTTAAGAATAAAAATTAAGGATTGAGTCTTAGAAAACTTAGAGTAAGGATGCATACACACCTTAGGGTAGAAACACATAACATAGAAAACTTAGTGACATTCCCCTCAGGATTAGTATATATTATTAATATAACCTGAAAGTTCGATTGGGATGTTAAGCCCTAATGAACTATCCCGAGGCTATCCAAGAGGGGGGGTGAATTAGTTATTTAAAAAATTTGTGAGCATCAGGAAAGATCTTTTCGATAATTTGCCGTGGAAACAAGTAAATTCAGAAATAAAAAGATCAACCACAGATTTCATCCAAGCAGATAATAACAGAAAATAAAGTGCAAAAAATAATCAGAAAGAGCACACCATATTTTATAGTGGTTCGGTCAACTTAACCTACGTCCACTCCCCGGAGCCTCCCCTCCGGGTATTATATTAACACAAAAGTGACTCTTCTTCTCGCTCCCACAGCAAGGTGGAGAAGCCTGTATAAAAATCCTTTCTACCAACCCAGTGAGGCAGAGAACCTGAACTCCTTTCACTTCCTCCTGAAGCAAGCAGAGGACCCGGACTCATTTCGCTTCCTCCTAAAGCTAGCAGAGAACCTGAACTCCTTTTGCTTCCTCCTAAAGCGGGCAAAGAACTCGGATCATCTTGCGAACGATCCTCCCATAAAAAATACTGACAAGACGAGAGACCACGAACGGAGAAGATAACTCTGATCCTTGCTTGGAGCAACCTTTGTGAATCCCTCACAAACTCCCCCTCATAAGATCGTCTCTCTCTCTCCCAAGCTCTCTCTCTCTCTCTCAAGGTTTCTCTGGAAAGGAAAGTGGCAAAAAATTTTTCTTGTTGGAAGAAAAGATCATTTATAGGAGGGCTCAAAATTTGCCCTAAATCTTAACTGGTCGGCCAATATCATCCAGGACGATCGCTGAATCGTCCTGTACGATCAGTTCAAAATCACATGTATCAGCCTAGACGATCTGGTTCTTCTGGACAATTTGTAGAAAAAATTTGTTCTGATCATCCCGTACGATTCTGCGATCGTCCGGGACGATTAGTGTAATTCAAGAATTTCATCCAGAAGACTGCTCTGGATGTCTAGGGGAACTTGTGCTGGACGATCTCAAAATGACTTGATCGTCCAGGACGATATGTATATCATCCTGTACGATTAGTTCAAAAAGTGCCAAAATCATTCGGTTCACAGCTCTAGATGTACAAGTCAGAACATACTGGATGATTTCAAAAAGACTTTATCATCCGGGATGATATGGGCATCGTCGTGTAAGATTAGTTTAAAATCGGGAATATAGTCCTGTACATACCTCTGGACGTACATGTGATAGGCATTGGATGGTTAGGATTTTTAACACATCATCCCACACGATCCTGCGATCATCTAGGACGACATGATCGAATCAATCAGACCTTAATTACTTTCCTTAATCACCAGACTAATTTAGGCATGATTGTACTGGATCGTCCAGGACGATACACGTATCGTTCGAGATGATCACCAAAAATAAAAACTTGCCTAACTTGATCTGGCGGCTGATAATTTCTGATTTAAGCTTATCATCCTGTATGATATTGATATCATCCAGGATGATTAGCTTAATCAAACTGACTTAACATGATCGTCCTAATTAGGGTTTTTATTTTCACTAGATCGTCCAGGATGATGTAAATATCATTCGGGATTATCAGAATAAAACTTGAACATAAACTCTAATTCACTAAAACTCTCCCCCTGAGTGTGTGTGTGCATGGTTACTTAGCTCGAGGATCAGTTACATGGCATTTGACTTAATAAAGATGAAAATAGTATATTGGACCTAAATTTCTAAACAGACTGACTCCTTCTTGGACTAGCTTGAACTTGCAATTGATCCTACGTACCTGAAAGATTAAACAGGCAACTAGAAATAGAAATATTTGCTATCATCAAAATCATAACCCTTAAAACCAGATTTTCAACAATCTCTCCCATTTTGGTGATGGCAAATATTGATGCAGTAGTTTCAAATAAAACATACAGGAGTACTCAACGCACACATGAAAGAAAAATATCATTTCAAATTTCACTAAACACAAAATGCAATAAAGAAAATAACTACAAAATAAGAGCAATACAAGAAACAACTAGAACAGTACAAGAAACTACTAGTCACTCAAGACACTAACTCCCCCTTTTGACAACACAAAAAGGAGGAAGAACAGACTACACAATACGAACATAAAACATCACAACAACTCAAAAAGCTAAAAAGGAGGCTGATCCTGATCAGAAGGAGGAGGAGGTGGTGGCTGAAAGTAGCTGTGAATGGCGGTGAAATAGGCTCCAAACCAGGCCATATCCTGGTCGTGCTGCTATTGCTGCTGAGCAGTATAGTCATTGAAGCATTATAGATCCATAGTATGTTGCTGCTCCTAGGCAGCCACATAAGAATCAAACTGGGCCTCCCACTAGTCAAATCGCTGCACCAGATGATCAAAGGGAGATGCAATACAAAGGGGAGCAGGGGCATTAGGTGCAGCAGGAACAGGAACATCTTCTTCCACTTCCTCCTCAACATCCATTGTGGGCTCCGGATGAAGTTGGGTGCTGTGGAGGACATGGAAGGAGTTGTTTGTGAAGAAGGAAGGAGGTACATTGGTAGGGACTGGATATTGCAGATTATATTTCATCTCAAGGGCATAGGCAATGAGGTGGCCTAGGGCTAGATTTGGGCATCTCCTGTGGCCCGGATCCCTAATACTAGTAAGATGTTCGATGTATCGAAAGAGAAGATCAGTAGCATTGAAATCTTGATGGGCCATGATATAGTAGGTGGTCATGGAAAGTAAAGGTATGATGTGGATGTTGTCCCAAGCCTTAGGGATGATTGAGCAGTGAATGACATATTCAATAGTGCGGGCATCCTTAAGGAGGGTGGAACAGGCATTGTCGTGGTAGTTAACATTGGTGTTTCGAAGGAAATGATTGGCGACACTCCACTCAAAATCTGGATTAGTAACGAGGGTGTGGATCTTATCACCAATGATGGAGAGTGGAAGGATATGGTAAAAATCCTAGGCGGTGAGTTCTACAGGATGCTGATTAACGAAGGAGTGAAGGGCGGAGTAGTCAGCAGCGATGCAAAGATTTGTGAAAAAGACCCTAAGGAGTTCAGAACTAAAAGGGAAAGCCGAGGTGAGAATGAAGGTTAGGGAGGTATAGGCAAATAGATCTAGGACTAGGTAGGTAAGAGTGCAGGGGTTGACAATCCTAGAGTGAGTGATTCCAACCTCACAGTAGCATTGGAAGGCAGCCCGATCGGCCTGCTTCAGGGAATGATGGATCGACATTTTCCTGGGAGGAGCTTTCACCTTGATGTCTAGATCTCTTTCCACCAACCATTAGAATACCAAGGGAGCGAGGAGTGAAGGAAGAAGTGTGAAGAAATTGGAAGAAAATGGCTGTTTAAGTAGAAGTCGACCGGATCGTCCCATACGATCGTAGGATCGTCCAGGATGATATGAGTAATTATGAAGGCTAGGACGATTGGTAAAAAAGGTGGTCAGATTGTCCAAGATGATCAGAGATCATCCAGGACGATTAGAGACAGGTGATCGTCCCGAGGAGTCCAGCTGGACGACCATTGACGAACAGTATCATCCAGGACGATGAGGTTGATCATCCAGGACGATATGAAATAAATGTATAGGATGGGCCGAATTTGAATCATCCAACTGCTGACACGTGTATCATCTAGGATGATGAGGTGTATCCTCCAAGATGATGAATAATAATTGGTGCATTCTCAATCGTTTGATCAGGATCAGGAAAGCTGGATCATATCGTCCAGGATGATGTAAGGATCGTCTAGGACGATCACCAAAAATTGGTGCATCTCAGTCGTTTGATCAGAGAGGGGATGATTTGAATGGATCATCCAGGATGATGGATGGATCATCCTGGACGAAGACGATCATCCAGGATGATATGGGGATCGTCTAGGACAATGTGAAGAAAAAGTGAAAATGACGAAGGATGGAGAGGAAAGATCAGGGATCCCAAAAATACATACAATAAAATGAAAAAAAAGCAGAGTAAATAAAACTAGAAATGAGAAACACAAAAATAAAAAAAACAATGATTTTTTTTTATCGATCAGCTCAAGTAATTCAAAAATTTTCCCTTGATTTTTAATCCAAAAACCTATAAGAAGAAGATCGACAACGCTAAAATCCAGAAAAGTTGAAAAATCGACTTTCATAACTCCCACCTCGGACACCTTATAGGTTCAGATTCCCTTCAAACAAAAATTCAATTCAGAAGAAAAGAAATTAGATTCAAAAAGAGATCCTTTCAAGCCTCGTTCTAGAAAAATATCTGATATAATAGTATTACAAAGTAAGGAATTAGAAATCATGATTTTTCTTCTCAAGCTTTTGAAAATATTAAGTGGTGCATGGATTTTTCTAAGACATTTAAAGATCTGAAAGGGAAGAAAGCCTATTTCTTTATGGGCTCATTTTATGCCTCTTTTCATTTTATTTGGCGCTTTGTGCATCTTTAATTTTTTGATACACTTTGTGTATCCTTTCAATTTTTTGGCGACATTGCGTATCTTTTTAGTTTGGGCTAATTTTGTGCCTCTTTTCATTATGCTGCTCTTTGCGCATCTTTTGTAAGCTTTCTCTCCTTCAAAATTATTAAAGAATCTCAGCTGTGAAATTACATTTCAGACATAAGAGATGACAAAACTCACTCTCTATAATAAGGAAGAGTAATTCACAAAACAAAAATCATACATCATTTGATAAGTGCAATCACTTGGTTCAGGAAATCACAAGAATGGCTAAAAATTTTCAAAATACTATTCATATGAGGTAGATTACTGTAGGAAGATAAAATAGATCTCTATTTCAAAAACCAACATTTTAATTTTGAAGAAGATTTTTATCCAAAAGAAATAATACACCATTAAAGGAGTTAGAGGAAGAGAAATAATCATCAATGTTTCTTCCCTTTAATAGATTCAGTGGAATCAATGACTACTTACAAGCTTCCAAATAAAAAATAAGGCAAAATTTTCAATCAGAAATTCAGTTTATCAGTAGTACTGAGCAGTGATCTAATTTTTTAAAGGAATAAAATAGTGAATCAAAAGTAAGTAGGAAATCTCATCAAAATAAATGCTCAAAATAGAAAAATAATAAATGGTAAGAATAAAATCAGCACTGAATAAAAATAAAATAGGAAATAGATGATCAAATCAAAAGACTAACAGAAATAAAATAAAAGAAAAATAAAAATAAGAAAAAACTCAAAAAATTATCAGTCATTAGAATCAAGCATTTATGTCAATCACACCTAATCTGGTCGTCAAAATGCTGAATGAGTCAAAGGCCAGTGGTTTAGTAAATATGTCAGCCAGCTGATTATCAGTTGCTACATGATGTAGCTCAATGTCCCCTTTTATAACATGGTCCCTAATGAAGTGATGCCTTATATCAATGTGTTTGGTTCTAGAATATTGGATTGGATTCTTAAAAATGCAGATAGCACTAGTGTTATCACACAGAATAGAAATTGTGCCCAAAGGTAATCCTAAATCCAAAACTTGTTGCTTCAACCAAAGGACTTGGACCACATAACTTCCAAAGGCAATGTACTAAGCTTCAGCAGTGAAAAGTATAATTATATTCTATTTTTTACTAGACAAGGAGACTAAAGACTCTCCTATGAATTGACAAGTTTCAAAATTGCTTTTTCTATCCACCCTGCACCCTGTAAAGTCAGAATCAGAATATCCAATAACCTCAAAAGAGGTGTTGTGCCTAGGGTACTAGTTTCCTAGGTTTGGGGTCCCTAAAAGATATCTAAGAATTCTCTTAATAACAGTCAGGTGGGACTCTTTAGGATCAGCTTGAAACCTAGCACAAAGACAAACACTAAACATAATATCAGGTCGGTTAGCAGTCAAGTAAAGCAGTGATCCAATTATTCCTCTATACTTCTTCTGATCAACAGATTTTTCACTTGAATCCTTATCTAACAGAACAGAGGAGCTCATGGGAGTGTTGATTAGCCTGGCTTTGTCCATTTCATATTTCTTCAAAATATTCTTAGTGTATTTAGATTGATTGAGAAAGGTTCCATCATCCAGTTGTCTTATGCTAAACCACAAAAAATAGGATAATTCTCCCATCATACTCATCTCAAACTCCTTACTCATTATTTTAGAATAATCATCAAATAAACTTTTATCAGAAAAACCAAATGTTATATCATCAACATAGATCTGGACAATGAGTAAATCATTCCCTATTCTCCTTAGAAAAAGGATGGTATCTACGCTCCCCTTAACAAACTCTCTTTCTAACAGGAATGTGCTAAGCCTCTCATACCAAGCTCTGGGTGCCTGTTTCAATCCATATAATGCCTTTTTTAATTTGTAAACATGATTTGGATATTGGGAACTCTCAAAACCTAGGGGTTGCTCTACGTAGACATCCTCTTTTATTATCCCATTTAAAAAGGCACTCTGGACATCCATTTGAAATAACTTAATTCTTTTATAACAGGCAAAGGCTAGTAGCACTCTAATGGCTTCCAATCTAGCTACAGGGGCAGAGGTCTCCTCAAAATCAATCCCTTCAATTTGATTGTACCCCTTAGCCACCAATCTTGCCTTATTCCTAACCACAACCCCAGAATCATTCATCTTATTCTTAAAGACCCACTTGGTTCCAACTATACTTTGATTCCTAGGTCTTTCTATTAACTCCCAAATATCATTCCTTACAAATTAATTCAGTTCCTCTTGCATAGCTAAGATCCAAAATTCATCAGAAAGGGCTTGATTGATGTTGGTGGGTTCAGTCATTCAGATAAAGGCAAAGTGGTTTACTGCCTTCCTAACTCCATGCCTAGTCCTAACACCTTCAGAAGGGTTTCCTAAGATCAGTTCCTTAGGATGACTCGAAGAATATCTCTAATTTTTAGGCAAAGTATTTTGAGGTTCTACCCTTTCCTCCAGATTTACATTTTTAACACCTTGGGTAATCTCCCCTACCTCTTATTCTTCCTCAACTATTCTCTCCTTAGGATCAGATTCATCAAACACCACATGAGTTATCTCTTCCACCACCAAAGTACTCTTATTAAACACCCTAAAGGATTTCCCCACACTAGAATAGCCTAAGAACACTCCTTCATCAGATTTGGGGTCAAATTTTCTTAAGGATGATTTCCCATTATTCAGAATGAAAACCTTGCAGCCAAAGACATGGAGGTGGGACAGGTTTGGAGTTCAACCCTTAATAATCTCATAAGGTGCCTTGTTCAGATTGGATCTAACATTCACCCTATTCAGCATATAACAGGCAGTGTTCACCAGTTCAGCCCAAAAGTATTTTGGAAGTGGATACTCAGCAAGCATGGCTCTAACAGCTTCCACTAAGGTCCTTTTCTTCCTTTCAGATACCCAATTCTTCTGAGGGGTCCTAGGAGCTAAAAAATTATGGCTAATCCCTTGCTCCTCACAGAAAGTTCCAAATTTCACATTTTCAAACTCTCCACCATGATTACTATGAATAGTCAGGATCTTACAATCTAACTTCCTCTGAATCCAAGTGAAGAAAGACTTAAATTCCTCAAATGACTCAAATTTATGTGACAAAAATTTAATCCAAGTGAACCTCGAGTAATCATCAATAATCACAAAACCATAGCCTTTCCCCCCTAAGCTGGCAGTGCTAATGGGTCCAAAGAGATCTATGTGAAGGACTTCTAAAGGTCTAGAGGTGCTGATGTCCTTAATGGAGTGAAAAGAGGACTAAACTTGCTTCCCTAATTGACAGGCATCACATAGGTGGTCCTTAGTGAACTTAAGCTTGGGGACACCTCTAACTAAGTCCTTTTGGGTGACTCTTCTAAGGGTTTTTATACTAGCATGACATAATCTCTTGTGCTACAACCAAGACTCATCAGTAGTAGTTTTTAAGTAAATTAAATTATCAGCTTTAAAGCAACTTACATCCAGCATATAAACATTGTTGATCCTTTGTCCCTGCAAAATAATTTTGTCATTTAAGCTTAAAATGCAGCAAGTGGGCAGGAATTTGATGTTGTATCCTTTGTCACAGAGTTGACTGATTCTCAGCAGGTTGTATTTCAATCCATCTACAAGAAAAATATTATCAATCATGAAATTCTTTGAATCACCAATTATACCTAATCCTACCACCCTCCTGGTTGTGTTGTCTCCAAGTGTAACCTTACGTCCAGCCCTGACCTCCAGCGAAATGAATTGATTTGCATCTCTAGTCATATGTCTTGAACATCCGCTATCCAGGTACAACATGCTTTCATGAGATCTTGTGTGAGAGCACACCTACGAAATCATTAAATATCAGATTTAGTAACCCAAATAGGTTTGCGTTCCTTCTTATGAAAAGAAGAATGCAATGCATGTGTGCTGTGTTGTGAAATAGGCAATTCGGGCCTCCACACCTAATATGTACTATGGTGAATAGTATAAGTGTGGGAGATGTGTCCTAACATGCCACAAAAAAACATCTAACACCAGGAAAAGGGTTAACTAATCTAGATGGGTGATAGTGCCTCTTCATAGGTTTGTATGAAACATGCTTTGATGATTATGAAATAGATTCTTCAAAAGGTGGAGGTGCATAAAATTGCGTAAAAGTAGGTGGAGTTTTATTTTTCTCAAAAGTATAGATTTTTACACTCAAAAATTTATTTTCTTTTTTCAAACTTGCAATTTCAAATTTTAGATGGTTTTCACTACTATCTAAATCAGATACATGAGTTTCTAATTCTTTAAATGCAAGTTTTAATTCAACATGTGATGTTTTTAATAAATCATGCTCAACTATCAAATTAGAATGCTTTTTGTTCAATTCATCAAATTCATCAAATAAAGACATGTGATTGCTATCAAGTATAGAGTGATCTTTAACTATAGAATCATGCTCTTTTTACAAGGTTAAGAAATCCAATTTCAGGCTAGCATGCAATTTCTTAAGCTTCCTATAGGATGAATGAATATTCTCAGAAACTTCTAGCAATTGATCATAAGTAAGCTCACATACCTCTTCTTAATTAGACTAATCAGGATGACCATCAGCCATCAGACACAACTTGGTTTCCTCCTCTTCAGCTTTAGTCTCAGAAGAATCGGATGCAGAATCTACCCAGAACTCCTTTTAAATCTGCTTGTTGTCCTTCTTGAACTTGGGTTTCTCCTCACCCTTCTCTTTTCTTGGGTGAGCTTTAAGTGTAGGACAATCAGCCTTAATGTGTCAAGGCTTCCTGCTTTTAAAATAAACAGCATCAGATGAACCTTTAAAATTTTTACTAGACTTACTCTTGTTCCACTTCTGAAAGTTCTTATGTTTCTTCCTTAGAAAGCTTTTGAACTGCCTAGTGATTAAGGCAACATCATCGCTATCAGACCTAGAAGACTTAGTGTCAGTATCGTTGGCCTTCAGCACCATAGTTTTCTCCTTCTTCTTCTCACCTGCATCAAGCTGTCTTTGGTTCACCTCTTGCTCATAAGCAATGAGTAACCTAAGTAAGTTATCAATAGAATAATTGTTCAAATCTTTCGATTTAGTAATTGCAGTTATCTTAGCATCAAACAAAGAAGGCAAACATCTCAAAATCTTGTTCACTTTTTCATAGTTTGTATGCTCTCTTCCTAAAGCATGCAAAGAAGTGATAATTTGAGTGAACCTTATATACATTTTAGAAATAGATTCAGTAGATTTCATACAAAAAAGTTTATAGTCATGAAGTAATATGTTTAACCTAGATTGTTTGACTTCAGTTGTACCTTCCTAAGGGATGCACAATATATCCCAAATTTCTTTACCAGTTGTATAAGTAGAAACACACATGTAATCCTTAGATTTTAAGGCACAGAAAAAATAGTTTAAACATTGGGCATTCAGTTGGGCTAAGTCACGATCATCAAAAGTCCATTCATTGAAAGGCAGTTTAGTTTTAACATTGTTAACCATTCTAAAAAGTGGTTCATAGCCATTTTTAACAAGCATCCACATGCGATAATCTATAGATTGAAGAAAAGTGGACATGTGAGTTTTCCAAAAATCAAAAGGTATGTTATCAAACAAATGCTGTCGTGTAATTGAATAACTTTTAGCAGTATTGTAATTTCCAAAGTTAGCCATGGATCAAATTCAAAAGTTTTTAAACTTAATTTTTGAATCCCGCTCTAATACCAATCGTAAGTTCGATAGGGATGTTAAGACCTGAAGAATTAGTCCCGAGGCTAACTAAGAGGGGGGCTGAATTAGTTATTTAAAAAATTTGTGAGCAACAGGAAAGATCTTTTTGATAATTTGCAGCGGAAATAAGTAAACACAGAAATAAAAAGATCAACCACAGATTTCACCCAAGCAGATAATAACAGAAAAATAAAGTGCAGAAAATAATCAGAAAGAGCACACCAAATTTTATAGTGGTTCGGTCAACTTGACCTATGTCCACTCCCTGGAGCCTCCCCTCCGGGTATTGCACTAACACAAAAGTGACTCTCCTTTTGCTCCCATAGTAAGGCAGAGAAGCCTGTATAAAACTCCTTTCCACCAACCCGGTGAGGTAGAGAACCTAAATTCCTTTCATTTCCTCCTGAAGTAGGCAGAGAACCTGGACTCCTTTCACTTCCTCCTGAAACAGGCAGAGAACCTGAACTCCATTCATTTCCTCCTGAAGCGGGCAGAGAACCCGAATCCTCTTGCTAACGATCCTCCCATAGAAAATACTGACAAGATGAGAGATGATGAACAGAGAAGATGACTCTGATCCTTGCTTGGAATAACCTTTGGGAATCCCTCACAAACTCCCCCTCACAAGATCCTCTCTCTTTCTCCCAAGCCCTCTCTCTCTCTCTCTCAAGGTTTCTCTGGAAAGGAAAGTGGCAAAAGATTTTTCTTATTGGAAGAAAAAAATCTTTTATAGGAGTGCTCAAAATTTTCCCTAAATCTCAACTGGTTGGCCAATATCATCAAGGACGATCGCTAAATCATCCTATACAATCAGCTTAAAATCACATGTATCAGCCTGGATGATCTGGTTCTTCTAGACGATTTATAAAAAAAATTTGTTCTGATCATTCCATATGATTCTGCGATCGTTAGGGATGATTAGTATAATTCAGGAATTTTGTCCAGAAGATCATTCTGGATAGCCAAGGGAACTTGTGCTAGATGATCTAAAAATGTCTTGATCGTCCAAGATGATATGTATATCATCCTGTATGATTAGTTCAAAAAGTACCAAAATCATCCGGTTCATAGCTCTAGACGTACAGGTCAGAACATGCTGGACGATTTCAAAATGACTTGATCGTCCAGGACGATATGGGTATCATCCCATACGATTAGTTTAAAATCAGGAATATCATCCTGCACACAGCTCTGGACGTACAGGTGATAGGCACTGGACGGTCAGGATTTTTAACACATCGTCCCGTACGATCTTGCGATCGTCCATGACAATATGATCGAATCAATCAGACCTTAATTACTTTCCTTAATCACTAGACTAATTTAGGCATGATCGTAATGTATCATCCAGGATGATACACGTATCATCCTGGACGATCACCAAAAATAAAAACTTGCCTAACTTGATCTGACGGCTGAGAATTTTTGATTTAAACTTATCATCCTGTATGATATTGATATTATCCAGGATGATCAGCTTAATCAAATTGACTTAACATGATCGTCCTAATTGGGGTTTCTATTTTCACTGGATCGTTCAAGATGATGTAGATATCGTCTGGGATGATCAAAACAAAATTTACACAGAAACTCTAATTCACTAAAACTCTCCCCCTGAGTGTGTGTGTATAAGGTTACTTAGCTAGGAGATCAGTTAAATGGCATTTGACTCAATAAAGATGAAAACAATACATTAGACCTAAATTTCAAAACAGACTGACTTAATCTTGGACTGGCTTGAACTTGCAATTGATTCACTGCCTATATTGTTTGATCATCCTTTTAGGAATATTATGGTTTTATTACAAGGTCTAAACTGTGAGCTTCCAGGTTGCCAGATGTTGGATTATCTTCACATTTTTTTTGGGATTTCTTCACTCCTTTTTATCTAATATCAATTTTTTTAGATTTTTATTCTTCATAATGCCCTTAGTTATTTCCTTATCTATTGCCGCTTGGTTTGCTTTTCCTGTCATTATTTTTTTGTAGGTTCAAGGAATTCTCGTAAGGATCTTGTAATCCTTTTTTAATATGAACGCGTAGACCCCTCTGTGGGTCCCCCAAAAAAAAAAATAGCTTTGCAAAAAGTACTTTTTAGACCATGAAATCAATCCCCCATTGCTTTTGTTCATTTACTCAGTCTCTTTTTAAAATTTTATTAAAAATATTAGAGCCGATCTTGAGAATGAGCTGTTTTATGCATTAAGGTTTTGGTTTTACATTAAGCATAAGTGTACAAGAACTCGACCATTAATCTTATGATCAATGATGAAGATCTGTTCATTTTGCATCAATTTTTGATCGCACGGTTCGCTTGGTTGTATAGATCTATTATCTGGTTGAATCCCAACCATCGATTCAAAATTACACTTGATCAAATGGTCATCGCGAGCCATTGTTGTGGTTAAGTTCAAACTACATCATTTAAACTCGCGCTGCCACTATTTGATGACTACTAATTAATGAGTAGTTGTGGTATTGTTAATTAATAGTGATTGTCGGTGGTGCATTCATTAGCAATTAAAGTGTCGCCAGCCAATGATCACCTGTAGTTTTGAATCAGCCAATCAGAGTACGAAAAACGTGGCCTGCCCATGCTGACATTTTGAATTCTAACTGACTTTAATTAATTTTAAAGCATCTGATTAATAGAATTAAAAAATTATTAAAAACTAAATATCTTCTAAAATTTTAGTATAATATATCTTTTTGCTCAAAATTTTAAATACTTTAGTTTATAATTAAAATTAAGTAAAAATTTTTCATATATTTTAAATAATTTTAATTATTAAGTATTTGGTATTTAATTAATATTTAATTAAATATAAATAAAAATAATTTAATTTTTTTAGGAAAAGTATTTTCAACCTATTTTTAATTTCGAGTAATTTTTAAAGAATTATTTAAATTACATTTTGAAATTATTTTGTATTTATAAAAATTACATGTTGTGTTTTAACATTTAAATATTCCAAAGTTTATTTTAATTGATTCCAATAGGGATGAGATTCAAAATACTTAAATCAAGTGACATCTCTTACCTTAGGGTAAATTTTCACTGTTTTTAAAAATCATTAAGCTAAATATTTAATTAAGTCAAATTTAACCATTTAATTAAGCCTAAAAATTATAAAAATTATAATAAATCAAATTTAAATTCAAAAATAGAAATAATATATCAAACCCTCCATAATTAAACCCTTAACTTTAGAAAATTAAAAGTCCCTTAACTAGACTTCAAATTTGAGCTTAATTTAATTTTTAATGTAAATTAATATTTTATTAATTTAATTAATTAAAAAATAATTAAAAATCCCAAATAAATTTCAAACACTTGAGAACACTCCCATGGGTCATTCTTGAGCTTTGGGAGTGAATTCATAAAGTTTGGAATTAGTTTGGGTCTAAACCATTAAAACCTTCTTAATTAAACAATTAAAAATTCAATTAAATAGTCAAACTTTGAAATATCATAATTAATTTAAAAAAAATCCAAATTGAACGAACTCAAAGGCTAGATAGCATTAATGGTCTAGTATTTATTAAAAATGTCAAATCACCAGAAATAAGTCAGAGTCAAAAAGTTAGCATTTTAGTCAACCTTAGTTCAAATTTGAGTCAAAACTTTAAAAATTCATAACTAAATCTAGAATAATCTAATTCCAGCAAACTTCAGGTCTAATTACTCACCTTAGGATATAATATTTGAGAAAAATATCAAAATTCTAAATTTCAATTTAAACTAAAATGTCAAATATTGACTCCTTAATTTAATATATTAAGTAATTCCAAGAAAATCCTAAAATTCAATAATTGATTTATAAATTCAAAAAATAACAACTTAAAGAATGAAATCAATAATCAATCAATTTAAATGAAAATTATCAACCACTTAAGTATTAATTAATCAAATTAATTAATTCATACTAGTTACTACTATGTAACCCTAACTTACGAGGCTATTAACTAAGCCCCAAGGAAGATGAAATAAGCTTCACGGCCCTGGTGTAAACTTAACATTAAGATATTAATACTTAAATTAAAACTAAAATCCCTTAAGCTTTTCAATAAATCAAAATATCAGACAACTTTAGCAAATTCCCAATATAGGACATATCCAAGCCACACAGCATACTCCACACACTTTGGATGGTTTGTTAGGACAGGCAACTATAGTCTTAAGCTAGGCTGGTGTTTTACTTTCCTATTATTGTATGCCAGATTTTTTTAATTTTCATTATATACTTGTTGTAATCTATGAATTAATTTGATGGATGTTAGATTACCCCTAAGTTAGGACTAATCTGGATGCTCATAAAAGTTTTTGCAGGTGGCCATGCTCATGCATGGCTAAAAATAAGGGGCCAAAATTAAAGTTAAATTAATGAATTTTCTATGAGTGCTAAATGTAAATTCTCAATAGGTTGTTAAACCTAAAGCAATTGTCCCAATACTAACCTAGAGGGGGGCGGGGGGTGAATTGGTAATTTTAAAAACTACTTAGTTATTTTGAAAACTGATTTAAATATTTTGAGCACAGTTATGAATATTTTGAAAATTAATTTTTTAACCATAGAAAATAAAAGGAAATACGGATAATAAAAATGGAGTAAAAAGTAAAGAATAAAATGAAAGTTCGAAAGGGATGTTAAGCCCTTATGAACTAGTCCCGAGGCTAACCAAGAGGGGGGGTGAATTGGATATTTGAAACAAAACAAAAAAAATTTTATAGCTTGCAGCGGAAATGAATTAAAATAATGACAAAAAGATCAATCACAGATTTCACCCAACCAGATAATCGCAGTTAAATAAAGTGCAGAAAATAATAAGAAAGAACACACCGAATTTATAGTGGTTCGGTCCAACCTGACCTACATCCACTCCTCGGAGGCACCCTCCAAGTATTGCACTAAACCAAAGAGTGTCTCTCCTTCAGCCCCCACAGCTATGCGGAGAAGCCCTTTCAAAATCACTTCCACCTTCCCTGGTGCGGCGGAGTAGCCGGGTCCTTTGACACCAAAGAGATCTTCTTCTTCCAAAAACTTCCCTCGAGATGACCCTCGAATCCGATGGTACTTAGGTGCAAGTTTGCCGGAGCAATCGTGTGAACCCCCTCACACTCCCTCGAGAATCCCCCTTCCCAAGCTCTTCTCCCTCTCAAACTCCACCCTTTCCTCTCTCCCTTTCAAGCTCTCTCTTTAAGTTTTCTTTAAAAGAATAAAGCCTCAATGGCTGCCAAAGACACCTATTAAGTGCCTTGAGAAAGCTTAAATAAAGAGCTCCAAAAATCCTTCCAAATTAGTTCTGGCGGCAAAGATCGTCCAGGACGATCGCCGGATCGTCCAGGATGATGTGCTCTAAAAGGCGGCTTTAGAAAACCCTAAAAACTCAACTCTACTGCCAAAGATCATCCAGGACTATCGCAGGATCTTCCAGGATGATGTGCTCCAAAACACGGCTTCAAAAAACCCTAAAAACTCAATTCTGCCGCCAAACATCATCCCGGATAATCGCAGCATCATCTTGGACGATGTGCAGAATTTGACCTGATAGTCCCGTACGATCCTGGGATAGTCCAGGATGATCAGTACAAATTTTGCACAAATCATCCAGTATGATATACATATCGTCCAGGACGATTAGAACCAATTTTGACTCTTAAATCCTTGCCTAAATTATCATGGCGGCTAGGGTTTTGAGATCATATTTGATCATCCAGGATGATATAAATATCGTCCAGTACGATTTGTTCAAAAGTTGAACTTCTGGTTTTGACAGGATCTCACTCCCCCTGAGTATGTGTACACATAGTCACAAATAAGCATACACCCTTACAGGACTTAACTAAAGAAATCAAAAAGTACATCAATGAGAAATACAACAAAGCCTATTCTACTCATTCTTGAGTCTTGAATCTTTCTTGGATTGATGCATGCTGTTCCTGAAATGTTAGTACACATAAACAAATATATATTTCAAATACTAGGAGATGAACCATAATATTTGTTATTATCAAAATAAGAACTCGTGAGCCCGAGTTGCAACATAGAAGACACTAGATTTTTAGTGGTTCAGTCCAACAAGACCTATGTCCACTCCCTAGAGACTCCTTCTTAAGGTATTGCATTAAACACTAGTGACTCTCCTTTATCCCCCACAGTAAGATGAAGAAGCCCTTACAACAATCTCTCTTCCACCAACCCGGTGTGATAGAGAACTGTTATCCTTTTTCACCCTCCTGGTGAAGGCAGAGAATCCACCATCCTTTCTCACCCTTCTGGTGATGGCAGAGTACCAATAGTCATTTCTCACCCTCCTAGTGATGGTAGAGTACCAACATCTTTTTACACCCTCCTAGTGTCAGCAGAGTACCGTCTTCCTTTTTCACCCTCCTAGTGATGACAGAGTACCAGATCTCCTTTAAAAATCTTCTCTTAAGAGCCTTCAAGGAAGTAGGGAAGAACTATGAATAACAAGCAAGAAATCCTCACTATTGGGCACCTTTGTGAATCCCCTCATAACTTCCTCTCACAAGATCTCTCACTTTTCACTCTCAAAACACTCTCCCAAACACACTCCTAAGACACACTCAAGATAAATTCGAAGCAAGGTCAGGGAGATTACTAATAGTCAATTTTTAGGACCTTTATATATAAAGGAGAAGAAAAATCGTCCAAAAAACTAAAAAATTCAAGTTTGACAGATTTGGTTTATACAGTACAAATATATTTCATATGTACAAATAATTCAAAAAGTAGTGTACGATGCTGTACGAACCTAATTTCATACTCTAATCAGTATCTATACGAACCCATATCATATAGGATGATCAGTTCAAAAAATGAACCCTTTGTCTATACGATCTTGTACAAATCCCATTTCATACTCTAACCGCCGTAGAAACCAACTTCATACAATATGATCTGTTTAAATTCTAGTGAATTCATACGGGACAAACTAGACAAACCTGATTTTGTACTCTAATTGGTATCTAGGATAAATCCATTTCGTACAGTATAATCTGTTCGAAAATAGACGAGATCGTACTTGACGACCTGGTACAAACCTGATTTCATACTTTGATTAGCGTCTGGGATGAACCCATTTCATATAGTACAAACTATACTTAGAAAATTTTCCAATCATGATTCAATCAGCTCTGTTCTGGAGGAAGACTCTGGATAAATCATCCCGTATGATCCAAGAATCGTACAGTATGATTAGTTTTAAAAATTTAAGTTTTGTCTCACTCCCCCAGTGTGTATATGCACGATTATACAATTACAATCACACTCTCTCAGACTTAAGAAAAATAAAAAGTATAGACTTCTATTATAATAAACCCTAATCTAATATGTCTTAAAGTCTTTAGCAGTCTGGAGTATGATTCCCTGAAACGTTAGTACACACAAACAACACAAATAATATTTCCAATATATGTTAGGAAAAATAGTGATCAACACAATAAGATTTTGGAATCATCAAAAACAAACATGATATAAAAATATAGTTATAAAAACTAAGTTGCAACAATCTCCCCCTTTTTTATGATGACAAAAAATTATTATTTGAGTTAACAATTAAAGCAACTTTTCTCCTTAGCTCCCCCTAAATGAATGACCAATTTAAAATAAAGGGGTTCCCATTAAGAGCAAAAATCACAATCCTAAAGTAAAAAAGGAATAACAATTACTAAAATAAAAAATAACCCTAAACAAAAACAAAACACCAAAAAAACCACCAAAAATTACTCTACAAAAAATGAAGAAACACCCATTTGGGGAGGAGTTCTTTTCATTTGGATACCTGGACACAACGAATCCAAGGAGCTTACAAAAAAATAAAGAAATAAAGACAGAGAGAAATCCCACTCTCAAAAGTCATTTGTGTTAGTCTTAGGAGTAGAATCTAAGTTTTTGTCAATAGTACAGAGCCACTTTTCAATTCAGTAGACCCTGGTTTGTAATATTAAATGCCACTTGCCACATAGACATTATATTTGATCTAATAGTTGATTTGATTTATTTATATTGATTACGAAGTAGAAATTATCTATTTTTTCTAGTTTTTTTATTGCATGCGACTTTTGCTTTAACCTGGATTCTATTGGAGGCTCGTGAGGATACATTAATTTTTTTTTACTCTAATTAATTTAAAAAAATATCAGGCTCACATAGCAATCTAATGACTTTAAGAAGTCAGCCTGGGAATGACCCAGGAATGACCTAGGAGTTTAAACTTTCTCTTCCTTGTTAGGCACCTTCAGGTAACTAGTTCTAGCAGCCACTTAGGAGCTTCTCTAGATGTTGGCCCTAGTTCCTCAAAACTTAAATAACAATGTCCCTACCCATCTTTCATAAAAAACTAAACACATGTATTTTAAAATGCTTATGTGGTAAGCTGGCTCCCTAAACTACGCCGAGGTTAGTCCAGATTTACACTAGATTAGCTAGGTTCAGGCTACTATTATTTAGTGCCCAAATTTAAATCTAGATTCTGAGGCAAATTTTAAATCTTAAGTCATCTCCCTTCAGGAATCTAATCCCACCATTCTAATAAATTAATCAACTCAAATTAAAAAAATTAAAACTTAAAGCCCAACATATAGGATAGGTTGTGGTGTTTCTAAAGTGTTTCAGAATCCTAAAACACCTCTTGCCTTTCATCCTTTAGCTGTGAGAATAAGTGCTCAAAATTTTATCCAATCCCATTTAAAATTCAAACATAACTCATTTGATATAAATTCTTAAAAATTTAAAATAAAATTACTACCTTTATTTTAATCAAGAGTTTTTATAGGAATATTTAATTTTTTATGATGTAATTAACTATGAGGGCTTGCACTCATAGGAGATTTAAAGAATCCAGATCAATTCTCAAAATTCAATTAATTATCTTTCAAAAAATCAAAGTCAATAATCATTAACATCATATTCAAATTATTCATAGTTAATGATATCTTCTTTCTCCTGGAAGATATATTATTTTATCATCACAACTTTGATTATTAAATTAATGATCTTTTATCTAGACTATCATATTCAAATATTTGATTGAATATCATTTTTACCCTTCGATTACATATATAGGTCTTTTCTTGAAATTTGCTATGATCATCAAGATGAACTTATAGTTTTGTTATATGAACCCATTAGGGAATGATATCTTCGCCTCCCAAGCTGATATATCATTCATAATGATGTGTTCTATTTTAAAACTAAAATTCTAGAAATTAAACTTTCCCAAAGAAATTTAATCCAATTTGCTTTGTCTCTTTCTAAAGCAAAGAAAATCCCTTTTTTAAGAAATAACAGAGCAGTCAAAGTCTGAATTCGTTAGAAGTGTGAATGATCTTATATCCACTAGAGTATAAACATACTCTAGGAGAGTGATAAGTATAAATTATATATTATTTGATGTATTTTATTTTGAGTGAAAATATGCGATTTTAGTTATATTTGTACAAAAAAAAACTAAAAAATGGAAGAAAATTCTAATCAACATTGCAGTGGCATTTGGAGATATAACACCATAGCACTATCTTCAATACTACCGAGGTGCTCAAATTTTGACATAGCATCATCAAGTACTCTATTTATAAGCACTGTGGTGACAACACAAATACTGCTGCAGCATTATCAGTATTACGGCTTTAGAAAGTTAGCTTGGCAGCATCCGATTTTCTATTTCCAAATGTTGCAACACCATAATTTCCCATGCCTCTGTGCCTTTTTGCACTTGGGCATTGTAGTGCTCAAATAAACACAACACTACAGTATTGTAGTTGTAACTTTCAAGGGACACATTTTATTAATGAAGATATGGGACTATTCACTTTGTAACCAATCCAAGTCAGCAAGCACTGTGGGGTGCAAAATCATCAGTGTTGAGGCACTAGTTCACTTCAGAGGTGTCGTGGCGCCATTATTTCAAGTGCCACAACCCCAGTTACCTTTTGTGTTTTTCTATAAGTAGTTCTAATATTATATTTGTAAGGGAGATCGGTCACTTATATAAATTCAGTACTTTTTAGAGCACTTCTCTACTTTTCTCTTAAAATAAAATCTAAGGGAGGCTAGGGATGTATAAGATACAATCCTTTAGAGTTTTTAACATGTGTTTCTTGAAGTAATTCTGTATGTTAAAGATAGAAAGAGTGTAGAGGAGATACTTTGATCCTTCCTAGTTATATCCCTATCCTATATTTTTTATTCTTCAATGAGTTTAATGAAAATGAGTTGTCTAGTTATTTATTCTATGTCTAGCTAATTCTCTTATTTTGTATTGATGCTATAAAGTATTAAAGTACTAATAAAGACTCTTGTTCTATAACTACAAAAGATATTTTTAATATTATCCCACTCTTTATTTAATGCACATAGTGGCCATAATGTAATTAAAATATAGTGTGATGTATAGCCTCAATAGAGGAAAGCAAGAATAAATAGGAATAATGAGATAAGATGTTTGCATGCCTAAATATATGATATAAAATATCACATGTTCTGAAGGACATATAATAACTGTTGGAGATCAGCAGATATTCTTTTTACCCCTATAAGATCGATAGAGATATAGGGATGTATATGCTCTGAATCACATTGCCATAAAGTGTTTCATTAGGAAAGATATGTAATTTATACTCCTATCCAAAACACCTTCATTAAATATTATATCAAATATTTAAAAGTTTGTGAGGGATGTTAAGCCCTTGTGAACTAGTCCCGAGGCTAACCAAGAAGTGGGTTGAATTAGTTATTTTAAAAATTCATGAGCAAAAATGATTTATAAAAATCTTTTTGAATGTTTTAACATAATGACAATTTCGTGATGATGTGCGGATGTTCACGAGAACGAAATAATAATCATAATCACATAATCATCAATAGAAAAATAAGTGTGAAAAATAATCAGAAAGAACACACCAGATTTTATAGTGGTTCGGTCAACCTACGTCCACACCCCAGAGCCTCCCCTCCAGGTATTGCACTAACACTAAGTGAATCTCCTTCTGCTCCCACAGCAAGGTGGAGAAGCCTATACAAAACTCCTTTCCACCAACCCGATGAGGCAGAGAACCTAGACTCCTTTCTCTTTCTCCTGAAGTAGGCAGAGAATCTGAACTCCTTTCGCTTCCTCCTGAAGTAGGCAGAGAACCTAGATCTTCTTATGGACGATCCTCCCACAGAGACACCGACAAGATAAGAGATAATAACCAGAGAAGACGACTCAGATCCTTGCTTGGAGCAACTTTTGTGAACACCTCACAAACTCCCCCTCACAAGATCCTCCCTCTCTCCTCCAAGCTCTCTGTCTCTCTCTCTCTCTCTCAAGTTTTATCTGGAAAGGAAAGTGGCAAAAGATTTTTCTTGTTAAAAGAAAAAGATCTTAAATAAGAGGGCTCAAAAATTGCCCTAAATCTCAACTGGTCATCAAAGATCATCAAGGAAGATCGGTCGATCATCCTGTACGATCAGTTCAAAATCACCTGTATCAGCCTGGACGATCCGGTTCCTCTAGACGAGTAGTAGATAAAATTTGTCCAGTTCGTCCCATACAATTCTGCAATCATTCGGGATGATTAGTGTAAATAAGGAATTTCATCCAGAAGACAGCTCTGGTCATCCAGGAAAACTTATGCTAGACGATCTTAAAATAACTTGATCGTCCATGATGATAAGTGTATCGTCCTGTATGCTTAGTTCAAAAATGATAAAATTTTCCTGCACATAGCTCGGGTCGTACAACCAAAATATGTTGGATGATTTTAAAATAACTTGATCATCCGGGATGATATCATGATCGTCCCGTATGATTAGTTCAAAATCAGGAATATCGTCTAGCACATTTCTCGGATCGTCCAAGTGAAGTACTCTGGATGATCAAGATTTTGCATGAATCATCTAGAATGATATAATCGTATAAATCATATATTAATTACTTTCCTTAATTACCAGACTAATTTAGGCATGATTATAATGGATCATCTTGGATGATACACGTATCGTCCGAGACAATCAGACCAAATCTCTACAAATAAAAACTTACCTAACTTAATCTAACGACTGAGAATTTTTGATTTGAGCCAATCGTCTTGGATGATATGTTTATCATCTAGGATGATCTGCTTAATCAAATCGACTTAAATATTGTCTCCCTTGTTGCAAATCTAGTTTTGATGATGATAAACATATTTCTATTATATTTTGCTTAGCTAACCCGTTTCAGGCACAAAAGATCACGAGCAACTCAAGCTAACTTAAGATCGGGTCCAAGTGTGTCTAAGTGCACTATTTTCCCTTTCTTGAGTCAATTATAATGTAACTGATCCCCTAGTTAAGTAACCTTGCACACATACACTTAGGGGGAGAGCTTGAGTGAATTAGAGTTTATGTTCAAGTTTTTGTTCAGATCATCCTGGACGACAGTCACATCATCCTGGACGATCAAGAAAAAATAGAAACCCTAATTAGGGTGACCAAGTTAAGTGTGTCTGATTAAGCAGATTATCCTGGACGATCATTGAATCGTACAGGATGATATGCTCAAACCAGAAATTCTCAGTCGCCAGATCAAGTTAGGCAAGTTTTTATTTTAAGATATTTGGTCTGATCGTCCCGGACGATACGTGTATTATCCTGGATGATCTAGTAAAATCATGCCTAAATTAGTCTGGTGATAAAGGAAAGCAATTAATACTTGATTGATACGATCATATCATCCTGGACGATCGCAGGATCGTTCTGGACGATCATGATCGTCTAGTGTGTTTCAGCAGTACGTCCAGAGCGGTGCTTAGGATGATTTGGGTACATTTTGAACTAATCGTACAGGACGACATCCTTATCATCCTGGATGATCAAGTCATTTTTGGCTCATCCAGCACAAGTTTCTCTGGACAACCAAAGCGATCTTCTGGACAAAATTCATCGATTTACACTAATCGTCCAAGACGATCGTAGAATTGTACAGGATGATCATAATAACTTTTTCCACTGATCATCTAGAAGAGCCAAATCATACAGGTAGAAATAGGAGATTTTGAACTAATCATACAGGATGATCTATCGATCATCCTGGACAATCTTATCCGACCAGTTGAGATTTAGGGCAAATTTTAAGCCCTCCTATAAAAGATCTTTATCTTTCAACAAGAAAAATTTTTTGCCACTTTCCTTTCTAGAGAAACCCTAGAGAGAGAGAGTTTGGGAGAGAGAGAGAGGATCTTGTGAGGGGGAGTTCATAAGCGGTTCATGAAGGTTGCTCCAAGAAAGGATCAGAGTCGTCTTCTCTGCTCGTCGTCTTTCATTGTGTTGGTGTTCTTTGTGAGAGGATCGTTCACAAGAAGATTCAGGGTTCTCTGCTCGCTTCAGGAGGAAGCGAAAGGAGTCCGAGGTTCTCTGCCTGCTTCAGGAGGAAACAAAAGGAGGTTGGGTTCTCTGCCTCACCGTGTCGGTGGGAAGGAGGTCTTTTATATAGGCTTCTCCGCCATGTTGTGGGAGCAAAAGGAGAGACACTTTGAGTTGGTGCAATACCCGGAGGGGAGGCTCCGGGGAGTGGACATAGGTCAATTTGACCGAACCACTATAAAATTCTGGTGTGTTTTTTCTGATTACTTTCTGCACTTTAGTTTTCTGTGATTATCTACTTGGCTGAAATTTATATTTAATCTTTTCATTTGAGTATTTACTTGTTTCCGCTGCATATCATAGAAAAGATTTTTGCTGTTGCTCTTGAATTTTTAAATAACCAATTCACCCTCACTCTTGGTTAGCCTCGGGACTAGTTCATCAGGGCTTAACATCCCTATCAAACTTTCAAGTGGTATCAGAGCGGGATTCAAAATTTAAGTTTAAAAACTTTTAAATTTGATCCATGGCTAACTTTGGTAATCGTAATACTGATGAAGGTTATTTAATTACATGATCGCCCTTATTTGATAACATACCTTTTGATTTTTGGAAAACTCGCATGTCCACTTTTCTTCAATCAATTGATTATCGCATGTGGATGCTAGTTAAGGATGGATACGAACCACCTTTTAGGATGGTTAGTAATGTTAAAACTTAACTGCCCTTTACTGATTGGACTTTTGATGATCGTGACTTAGCACAATTGAATGCCAAATGTTTGAATTATTTTTTCTGTGCTTTAAAATCTAACGATTACATGCATGACTCTACGTGTACAACTGGTAAGGAAATTTGGGATAGATTGTGTATCATGTATGAAGGTACAACTGAAGTTAAACAGTCTAGGTTAAATATTTTGCTTCATGACTATGAACTTTTTCGCATGAAACATACTGAAACCATTTCTGAAATGTATACGAGATTCACTCAAATCATTACTTCTTTGCATGCCTTAGGTAGAGAACTTACAAACTACAAAAGAGTGAACAAAATTCTTAGATGTCTGTGTTCTTCATATGATGCTAAGATAACTGCAATCACTGAATCTAAAGATTTGAATACTTACTCTATTGATAGCTTACTTGGATCACTCATTACCTACGAGCAAGGGGTGAACCAAAGATAGCTTGATGCAGGTGAGAAGAAGAAGGAGAAAATAGTGGCACTGAAGGCCAACAAGAGTGATACTAGTGCTTCTGGGTCTGATAGCGATGACGTTGCCTTGATCACTAGGCAATTCAAAAGCTTTCTAAGGAAGAAACACAAGAACTTTCAGAAGTGGAACAAGGGTAAGTCCGACAAAAATTTTAAGGGTTCATCTGACACTGTCTGTTTTAAATGCAGGAAGCCTGAACACATTAAGGCTGATTATCCTACACTTAAAGCTCACCCAAGCAAGGAGAAGGGTGAGGATAAACACAAGTTCAGGTAGGACAAGAAGCAAATTCAGAAGGCGTTCTGGGTAGATTCTACATCCGACTCTTCTGAGACTGAAGCTGAAGAGGAGGAAACAAATCTATGTCTGATGGCTGATGATCATCCTGGTCAGTCTGACCAGGAAGAGGTGTGTGAGCTTACTTATGATCAATTACTTGAAATATCTAAAAAAAATCATGGATCGTATAGGAAGCTTAAGAAAACCCACGCAAGCTTGAAACTAGATTATTTGACTTTGCAAAATAAGCATGATGTTTTGATTAAGGATCATTCCATTGTTGATTGTAATCACATGTCTTTACTTGATGAATTTGATGAACTGAATAAAAAGTATTCTGATTTAATTATTGAGCATAATTGACTGAAAACCACGCATGTTGATTTAGAAAAGGTTTTTAAAGAGTTGGACAACATGGCATGTGAAGTGGAGAGTAGCAATGGTGCCTTGAAATTTGAAATTACAAGTTTAAAGAAAGAAAATGAATTTTTAAATGTTAAGATCAATGCTTTTGAGAAACATGAAACACCTCCTGGTAGATTAGTTAACACCTTTTGTAGAATCAGGTTAGGACACATTTCTCACCACGTTTGCACAATTTTATGCACCTCCACCTTTTGTAGAATCAGGTTCAAAATCATCAAAGCTTGTTTCATATAAACCTCGGAAGAGGCACTATCACCCATGTAGATTAGTTAACCCTTTTCCTGGTGTTAGATGTTTTTCCTGTGGCAAGTTAGGACACATTTCTCACACCTACACTGTTCACCATAGTACACATTGGGTGTGGAGGTTGAAACTGCTTGTTTCACAGCACAGCACGTATGCATTGCATTCTTCTTTTCATAAGAAGGAACCCAAACCTGTTTGGGTTCCTAAAACTAACGTTTGATGATTTTGTAGGTGTGCTCTCACACAAGACCTCATGAGAGCATGTGGTACCTGGACAACGGATGTTCTACACACATGACTAGAGATGTAAATCAGTTTATTTTGCTAGAGGCCAGGGCTGGAGGCAAGGTTACACTTGGAAATAATACCACCAGGAGGGTGGTAGGCTCAGGTATAATTGGTGATTCAAAGAATTTTATGATTGATAATATTTTGCTTGTAGATGGACTGAAGCATAACTTGCTGAGCATCAATCAACTTTGTGACAAAGGATACAACATCAAATTTCTGCCCACTTACTACATTTTAAGCTTAAATGATAAAGTTGTTTTGCACGGACAAAGGATCAACAACGTCTACAAGCCGGATGTAAGTTGCATTAAAGCTGAAAATTCAATTTGCTTAAAAATTGCTGCTGATGAGTCTTGGTTGTAGCAAAGGAGATTATGTCATGCAGTATGAAAACCCTTAGTAGAGTCACCAAAAAGGACTAAGTTAGAGGTGTGCCCAAGCTTTAGTTCACTAAGGACCACCTATGTGATGCTTGTCAGTTAAGGAAGCAGGTCCAGTCCTCTTTTCATTCTGTTAAGGACATTAGCACCTCCAGACCTTTAGAAGCCCTTCACATGGATCTCTTTAGACCCATTAGCACTGCCAGCTTAGGGGGGAAAGTCTGTGGGTTTGTGATTGTAGATGACTACTTGGGGTTCACTTGGATTAAATTTCTATCACACAAATCTGAGTCATTTGATGAGTTTATGTCCTTCTCCACTTGGATTCAGAGGAAGTTAGGTTGTGAGATCTTGACTATTCATAGTGATCATGGTGGAGAGTTTAAAATTTGAAGTTTGGAAGTTTTTGTGAGTAGCAAGGGATTAGTCACAATTTTTCAGCTCCTAGGACCCCTCAGCAGAACGAGGTAGCTGAAAGGAAGAATAGGATGTTAGTGGAAGCCGCTAGAGCCATGCTTGCTGAGTATTCACTTTCAAAATACTTTTGGGCTGAAGCGATAAACACTACCTGTTATGTGCTGAATAGGGTAAATGTGAGATCAAAATTGAACAAGACACCTTACGAGATCATTAAGGGTAGAACTCCAAACCTGTCCCACCTCCATGTCTTTGGCTGTAAGGTTTTAATTTTGAACAAAGAAAAATCATCCTTAGGAAAGTTTGACCCCAAATCTGATGAAGGAGTGTTATTAGGCTATTCTAGTGTGGGGAAATCTTTTAGGGTGTTCAATAAAAGAACTTTGGTGGTGGAAGAGACAACACCTGTGGTTTTAATGAATCTGATCCTAAGGTGACTAGAGTTGAGGAAGAAGAAGTGATAGAGGAGATTACCCAAGGGGTTGGAAATGCAAATCTAGAGGAGAGGGTAGAACCTCAAACCACACTACCTAGAGATTGGAGATGTTCTTCGAGTCATCCTAAAGAACTGATCTTAGGAGACCCTTTTGAAGGTGTTAGGACAAGGCATGGACTTAGGAAGGAAGTAAACCACTCTGCCTTTATCTCAATGACTGAACCCACCAACATCAATCAAGCCCATCCGGATGAGTTATGGATCTTAGCTATGCAAGAAGAATTGAATTAATTTGTAAGGAATGATGTTTGGGAGTTAGTAGAAAGACCTAGAAATTAAAGTATAGTGGGAACCAAGTGGGTCTTTAAGAATAAGATAAATGATTCTGGTGTGGTGGTTAGGAATAAGGCGAGATTAGTGGCTAAGGGGTATATTCAGATTAAAGGGATTGATTTTTAGGAGACATTTGCCCCTATAGCTAGATTGCAAGCCATTACAGTGCTACTAGCCTTTGCCTGTTATAAGGGATTTAAGCTGTTTCAAATGGATGTCAAGAGTGCCTTTTTAAATGGGGTAATAAAAGAGGATGTGTTTGTAGAATAACCCCCAGGTTTTGAGAGTTCCCAATATCTAAATCATGTTTACAAATTAAAAAAGGCCTTATATGGATTGAAACAGGCACCCAGAGCTTGATATGAGAGGCTTAGCACATTTCTGTTAAAAAGAGAGTTTGTTAAGGGGAGCGTAGACACCACCCTTTTTCTGAGGAGAATAGGGGATGACTTACTCATTATCCAGATCTATGTTGATGATATAATTTTTAGATCTTCTGATAAATATTTATGTGATAAGTTTTCTAAAATAATGAGTAAGGAGTTTGAGATGAGTATGATGGGAGAATTGTACTACTTTTTGGGGTTTAGCATAAGGCAAATGGATAATGGAACCTTTCTCAATCAATCTAAATACATTAAGGACATTTTGAAGAAATATGAAATGGACAAAGCCAAGCTAATCAACACTCTTATGAGCTCCTCTGTTCAGTTAGATAAGGATTCAAGTGAAAAATCTGTTGATCAGAAGAAGTATAGAGGAATAATAGGATCACTGCTTTACCTGACTGCTAGCCGACCTGATATCATATTTAGTGTCTGTCTTTGTGCTAGGCTTCAGGTTGATCCTAAAGAGTCCCACCTGACTGCTGTTAAGAGAATTCTTAGATATCTTTTAGGGACCCCAAACATAGGAATCTGGTACCCTAGGCACAGCACCTCTTTTGAAATTATTGGATATTCTGATTCTAACTTTGTACGGTGTAGGCTGGATAGAAAGAGCACTTTTGGAGCTTATCAATTCATAGGACAGTCGTTAGTCTCCTGGTCTAGTAGAAAACATAACTCAGTTGTACTTTCCACTGTTGAAGCTGAGTACATTACCTTAGGGAGTTGTGTGGCCCAAGTTCTTTGGTTGAAGCAACAAGTCTTGGATTTAGGATTACCTGTGGGCACAATTTCTATTCTGTGTGATAATATTAGTGCCATCTGCATATCTAAGAATCCAATCTAACATTCTAGAACCAAACACATTGATATAAGACATCACTTCATTAGGGACCATATTACGAAAGGGGACATTGAGCTACATCATGTAGCAATTGAAAATCAGTTGGCTGACATATTCACTAAACCACTGGCCTTTGACTCATTCAGCATTTTGAGGACCAGATTAGGAGTGATTGATATAAATGCTTGATTCTGATGACTGCTGAGTTCTGATTTGTCTGGTTTTCATTCTATTTTCTGTTAGTTAGCTTTTGTGTTGATTATTTGCTTTCTGTTATTTTTATTCTGCTAATTTCTTTTTTAGCTTTGGTGTTAGTTTGATTTGAGTATTTCTTTTGATGTAATTTTCTACCTATTTTTATCTCTGTTATTTACTGTTGTATGTTTTTCAAAATCCGATCACTGCTGGATAATTCTGATAAACTGGATTTCTGACTAAGAGTTTTACCTTATTTTTATTCTGAAGCTGGTAAGCAATGATTAATTCCACTGGATCTGTTAAAGGGAAGAAACATTGATGATTGTTTCTCTTCCTCTAACTCCTTTACTGGTGTATTATTATTTTTTGGATAAAAAATCTTCTTCAAAATTAAAATATTAGTTTTTGGAATAGAGATTTGTTTTATCTTCCTACAGTAATCTACCTCATATGAATAGTATTTTCAAAGTCTTGAGTCATTATTATGATTTTCTAAACCAAGTGATTGCACTTATCATATGACATATGGTTTTTATTTTGTGGATTACTCTTCCTTATTGTGGAGAGCGTCTCTTATGACTGAAAGGTAATTTTATAGCTGAGATGCTTTAACAATTTTGAGAGGGAGAAAGCTTACAAAAGATGCGCAGTGCGCCAAATGAATTAAAAAAAGGCACAAAATGATCCCAAAGCTGAAAATATGTGAAATGTCGCCAAACTAAAAGATACACAAAGTGTATCAAAAATTAAAAGATGTGCAAAGCGCCAAACCAATTGAGAAAGAGGCATTAAATGAGCCCAAATCAAGCTTTCTTCCCTTTCAGATCGCTAAATGTCTTAGAAAAATTCGTGCGCCACTTCACATTTTCAAAAGCTTGAGTTTGAAAATACTGATTTCTGATTTATTACTTTGTAACACTATTATATCAGATATTTTTGTCGAACGAGGCTTGAAAGGATCTCTTTTCGAATCTAATTTCTTTTCTTCTGAATTAGATTTTTGTTTTGAAAGAGATTTGCATCTATAAGGTGCCCGAGGTTGGCGTTACGAAAGTTGATTTTTCCAACTTTTTTTGGATTTCAGTGCTGTTAATCATCTTCTTATTGGTTTTTGGATCTAAAATCAAGGAAAAATTCTAATTTACTGGAGCAGCTTAATCAAAAAAAAAAAAATGTTTTGTAGGTTGATCAGGATCTGCCTCCATTTTAATGTTATGTTTTGTAGCTGTTGGTTCTGTGTTTTATTTGCATTATTTTGTTTGTACTGTTGGTTCTGTTTATTTTGTTTGCCCTTCTCCTTTTTGTGATGTCAAAAGGGGGAGTCAGTTGTAGTAGTTTTTGTTCTTGTTATGTTTTGTACTTGTATTTCCTGTACTGCTCTGTTGCTCAATGAAAATTGAAAAAAAAAATTTCGATCACCTAGTTCTTTTATTTTTTAAACTACTGCACATATATTTGTCATCATCAAAAAGGGGGAGATTGTTGCAAATCTGGTTTTGATGATGACAAATATGTTTCTATTGTATTTTTCTTGGCTAACCTGTTTCAGGCACAAAAGATCACGAGCAACTCAAGCTAACTCAAGATCGGGTCCAAGTGTGTCTAAGTGTACTATTTTCCTTTTCTTGAGTCAATTGTAATGTAACTGATCCCCTAGCTAAGTAACCTTGCACACACACACTCAGGGGGAGAGCTTGAGTGAATTAGAGTTTATGTTCAAGTTTTTGTTCAGATCATCCTGGACGATAGTCACATCATCCTAGACGATCAAGTAAAAATAGAAACCCTAATTAGGGCGTCCAAGTTAAGCGTGTATGAATAAGCAGATTGTCCTGGACGATCATTGAATCGTATGGGACGATATGCTCAAATCAGAAATTCTCAGCCGCCAGATCAAGTTAGACATGTTTTTATTTTAAGATATTTGGTCTAATCGTCCCGGACGATACGTGTATCGTCCTGGATGATCCAGTACAATCATGCCTAAATTAGTCTGGTGATTAAGGAAAGCAATTAATACTTGATTGATGCGATCATATCATCCTGAACGATCGCAGGATAGTCCTGGATAATCATGATCGTCTAGTGTGTTTCAGTTGTACGTCTAGAGCGGTGCTCAGGATGATTTGGGCACATTTTGAACTAATAGTACAGGACGATATCCTTATCGTTCTGGACGATCAAGTCATTTTTGGGTCGTCTAGCACAAGTTTCTCTAGATGACCAGAGCGGTCTTCTGGACAAAATTCATCGATTTACACTAATCATCTCGGATGATCGCAAAATCGTACACGATGATCAGAACAACTTTTTTCTCTGATCATCCAGAAGAGCCAGATCATACAGGCTGAAATAGGAGATTTTGAACTGATTGTACAGGACGATCTATCGATTGTCCTGGACGACCTTGTCCAACCAGTTGAGATTTGGGGCAAATTTTAAGCCCTCCTATAAAAGATCTTTTTCTTTGAACAAGAAAAATCTTTTGCCACTTTCCTTTCCAGAGAAACCCTAGAGAGAGAGAGTTTGGGAGAGAGAGAGAGGATCTTGTGAGGGGGAGTTCGTGAGCGGTTCACGAAGGTTGCTCCAAGCAAAGATGAGAGTCGTCTTCTCCGCTCGTCGTCTTTTGCCGTGTTGGTGTTCTTTATAAGAGGATCGTTCACAAGAAGATCTGGGGTTCTCTACCCTCTTTAGGAGGAAGCGAAAGGAGTCCGAGGTTCTCTGCCTGCTTCAGGAGGAAGTAAAAGGAGGTTGGGTTCTCTGCCTCACCGTGTTGGTGGAAAGGAGATTTTTTGTACAAGCTTCTCCGCCTTGCTGTGGGAGCAAAAGGAGAGACACTTTGAGTTAGTGCAATACCCGGAGGGGAGGCTCTAGGGAGTGAACGTAGGTCAAGTTGACTAAACCACTAAAAAATTCTAGTGTGTTCTTTCTGATTACTTTCTACACTTTAGTTTTTCTGTGATTATCTTCTTGGGTGAAATTTATGTTTAATCTTTTCGTTTGACTATTTACTTGTTTCCGCTGCATATCATAGAAAAGATTTTTTCTGTTGCTCTCAAATTTTTAAATAACCAATTCACCCCCCCCCCCTCTTCGTTAGCCTCGGGACTAGTTCATCAGGGCTTAACATCCCTATGGAACTTTCAGCCCTAATTAGGATTTCTATTTTCATTGGATCATCTAGGATGATGTGAATATCATCCAGGATGATAAGAACAAAATTTAAACAGAAACTCTAACTCACTAAAACTCTTCCCCTGAGTGTGTGTATGCAAGATTACTTAGCTGGAGGATCCTTTACATTATATTTAACTCAAGAAAGGAAAAATTATACATTGGACCTGAACTCCAAAACAGACTGACTCGATCTTAGGCAGGCTTGAATTGCATTTGATCTTTTATACCTGAAATGTTAGCCAATCAATATAAAACACAGAAATATTTGTTATCATCAAAATTGTAATCCTTAAATCCAGGTTTGTAATAATCTCCCTCTTTTTTATGATGACAAACATTTATTTAGTAGTTTCAAATCAACTAGATTGTAGTAATTAAAGTACATGCGAGAGAAGATGATTTTTACTAATCATTGAGAACCAGTGACATTCAATATAACAAACGAAAATACTACAATACAAAAGCAACAAAAGAAACTACTAGTAACACAAAAATAACTCCCCCTTTTGACATTACAAAAAGGAGGAACAGAAAAGACAAAATAACAACAAACTAGAAAAAGATGAAGGATGGAGAGGAAAGATCAGGGATCCCAAAAACACACAAAAAAGAAAAATCCATAATCAAATCAAATAAAAAATAAAAATAAGAAAAACAATAGTGAAAATAATGATTTTTTTTATCAGCTATAGTAAAATAGAATTTTCCCTGATTTTCAATTCCAAAGCCAATAAGAAGAAAATCTACAACGCTGAAATCTAGAAAAGTTAGAAAATTAACTTTCATAACTCCTTCCTCATACACCTTACAAGTAAAAATTCCTTTCAAACAAAAAGTCTAATTCAGAAGAAGAGTAGTTAGATTCGAAAAGAGATCCTTTCAAGCCTCATTCCAGAAAAAATATCTGATATAATAGTATTACAACGTAAGGAATCAGAAATTATGATTTTTCATCTCATGCTTTTGAAAATATTAAGTGGTGCATGGATTTTTCTAAGATATTTAAGGATCTAAAAGGGAAGAAAGCTTATTTCTTTGTGGGCTCATTTTGTGCCTCTTTTTTTCAATTTATTTGGCCCTCTTTGTGCTTCTTTTGATTTTTGATACACTTTATGTATCTTTCCAATTTAGTGACATGGTGCATCTTTTCAGCTTTGGGCTCATTTTGTGCCTCTTTCATTTTGGTGCTGTTTGCGGATCTTTTACAAGCCCACTTCCTTTCATAATCGTTAAAAATCTCAGTTGTGAAATTACCTTCCAGATATAAGAGAGGATAAAGTTCACTCTCTATAATAAGGAGGAGTAATTCACAGAACAAAAACTATACATCATTTGATAAATACAATCACCTGATTAATAAAAATATAATAATGATCCAAAACTTTGAAAAACACTATTTATATGAGGTAGATTATTGTTGTAAGATAAAATAAATCTCTATTTCAAAAACTAACTTTTTAATTTTGAAGAAGATTTTTATCCAAAAGAAATAATACACCATTAAAGAAGTTAGAGGAAGAGAAACAATCATCAATATTTCTTTCCTTTAACAAGTTCAGTGGAGTCAATCACTACTTACAAGCTTCCAAACAAAAACATAGCAAAACTCTCAGTTAGAGATCCAGTTTATCAGCAATAATGAGCAGTGATGTAATTTTTTCTTTTAAAAAGTAAATTAAGAACAAGTAGAAAATCACATTAAAATAAATACTCAAATCAGGAAAATAATAACACTATAACAAAAATAAACAGAAAATACAAACCAACAGGAAGCAGATAATCAAATCAAATAAATAACTAATAGAAATAGAATAAAAAATAGAAAATTCAGAAATCACATATCATCAGATTCATGCATTTATGTCAATCACATCCAATCTGGTCCTCACAATACTAAATGAGTCAAAGGCCAGTGGTTTAGTAAAGATGTCAGTCAGTTGATTTTCAGTTGCTACATGATGTAGCTCAATATCTCCTTTTATAACATGGTCCCTAATGAAGCGATGCCTTATATCAATGTGCTTGGTTCTAGAATGTTGGATTGGATTCTTAAAAATGCAGATGGCACTGGTGTTATCACATAGAACTGAAATTATGCCAACAGGTAATCCTATATCTAAAACTTGTTGCTTCAACCAAAGGACTTGGGCCACACAACTTCCTAAGGCAATGTACTCAACTTCAGCAGTGGAAAGTGTAACTGAGTTCTATTTTCTACTGGACCAGGAGAGTAAAGACTATCCTATGAATTGGCAAGTTCCAAAAGTTCTCTTTCTATCAACCCTACACCCAATAAAATTAGAATTAAAATATGTAATAATCTCAAAAGAAGTGTTGTGCCTAGGATACAAGATTCCTAGGTTTGGGGTCCCTAAGAGATATCTAAGGATTCTCTTAACTGCAGTTAGGTGGGATTCCTTAGGATCAGCTTGAAATCTAGCACAAAGATAAACACTAAACATAATATGAAGTTGGCTAGCAGTCAGGTAAAGCAGTGATCCAATTATTCCCCTAAACTTCTTCTGATCAATAGATTTTCCATTTGAATCCTTATCTAATTGAACAGTGGAACTCATGGGAGTGTTGATTGGCTTAGCTTTATCCATCTCATATTTCTTTAAGATGTCCTTAGTGTATTTTGATTGATTCAGAAAGGTTCCATCATCCATTTGCCTTATGCAAAACCCCAAGAAGTAGGATAATTCTCCCATCATACTCATCTCAAACTCCTTACCCGTTGTCTTAGAAAAATCATCACATAAATTTTTATCAGAAGATCCAAAAAGTATATTATCAATATAGATCTATACAATGAGTAGATCGTCTCCAACTTTCTTAAGAAAAAGGGTGGTGTCTACGCTCCCCTTAACAAACTCTTTTTCTAGTAGGAATGTGCTAAGCCTCTCATACCAAGCTCTAGGTGCCTATTTTAATCCATATAAGGCCTTTTTTAATTTGTAAACATGATTTGGATATTGGGAAATCTCAAAACCTAGGGGTTGCTCTACAAAGATATCCTCTTTTATTACTCCATTTAATAAGGCACTCTTGATATCCATTTGACACAGCTTAAATCCCTTATAACAGGTAAATGCTAGTAGCACCCTAATGGCTTCCAATCTAGCTATAGGGGAAAAGGTCTCCTCAAAATCAATCCCTTTAATTTGATTGTACCCCTTAGCCACCAATCTTGCCTTATTCCTAACCACCACACCAGAATCATTCATCTTATTCTTAAAGACCCACTTGGTTCCCGCTACACTTTGATTCCTAGGTCTTTCTACTAACTCCCAAACATCGTTCCTTACAAATTGATTCAATTCCTCTTGCATAGCTAAAATCCAAAACTCATCAAAAAGGGCTTGATTGATGTTAGTGGGTTAGTCTTTGAGATAAAGGCAGAATGGTTTACTTCCTTCCTAAGTCCATGCCTAGTTTTAACACCTTCAAAAGGGTCTCCTAAGATCAGTTCTTTAGGATGACTCGAAGCATATCTCCAATCTCTAGACATAGTATTTTGAGGTTCTACCCTTTCCTCCAGATTTGCATTTTTAACTCATTTGGTAATCTCTCCTACATCTTCTTCTTCCTCAACTCTAGTCTCCTTAGGATCAGATTCATCAAACACCACATGAGTTATCTCCTCCACCACCAAATTCCTCTTATTAAACACCCTAAAGGATTTCCCCACACTGGAATAGCTTAAGAACACTCCTTCATCAGATTTGGGATCAATTTTTCCTAAGGATAATTTCCCATTATTCAGAATGAAAACCTTACATCCAAAGACATGAAGGTAGGACAGGTTTAGAGTTCTACCTTTAATGATCTCATAAGGTATGTTACTCATATTGGATCTAACATTCACCCTATTCAGTACATAACAGGCAGTGTTCACCGCTTCAGCCCAAAAGTATTTTGGAAGTGAAAACTCAGTAAGTATGGCTCTAGCGGCTTCCATTAAGGTCCTGTTCTTCCTTTCAGCTACCCCGTTCTGCTGAGAGTCCTAGGAGCTAAAAAGTTATGGCTAATTTCTTGCTCCTCATAGAATGTTCCAAATCTCACATTTTCAAACTCTCCACAATCATCACTATGAATAGTCAAGATCTCACAACCTAACTTCCTGTGAATCTAAGTGGAGAAAGATTTAAATTCATCAAATGACTTAGATTTTTGTGATTGAAATTTAATCCAAGTGAACCTCGAGTAATCATCAATAATAAAAAATCCATAGACTTTTCCCCCTAAGCTGGCAGTGCTAATGGGTCCAAAGAGATCCATGTGAAGGACTTCTAAAGGTCAAGATGTACTGATGTCCTTAATGGAGTTGAAAGAGAATTGGACATGCTTCCCTAATTGACAGGCATCACACAGGTGGTTCTTAGTGAACTTAAGCTTGGGGACACCTCTAACTAGGTCCTTTTGGGTGACTCTTCTAAGGGTTTTCATACTGGCATGACATAACCTCCTATGCTATAGCCAAGACTCATCAGTAGCAATTTTTAAGCAAATAGTAAAATTAGCTTTAAAGCAATTTAAATTCAGCATGTAGACATTCTTGACTCTTTTTTCTGCAAAATAATTTTGTCATTTAAGCTTATAATACAGCAAGTAGGTCGAACTTAATGCTGAAGCCTTTATCATATAGCTAGCTGATGCTGAGTAGATTGTGTTTCAGTCCATCTACAAGCAAAACATTATCAATATTGAAATTTTATGAATCACCAATTATACCAGCTCCTACCACCCTCTTGGTGGTGTTATCTCCAAGGGTAACCTTGCCTCTAGCTCTGGTCTCCAGCGAAATGAACTGATTTGCATCTCAAGTCATATGTCTTGAACATTCGCTGTCCATGTACCACATGCTCTAATGAGGCCTTTTATGAGAGCACACCTACAAAATCATCAAATGTCAGATTTAGAAACCCAAACAAGTTTAGGTTCCTTCTTATGAAAAGAAGAATGTAATGCATGTGTGTTGTGCTATAAAACATGCAATTTGGGTCTCCATACCCAATGTACACTACGGTAAATAGTGTAGGTGTGAGAGATATATCCTAGTATGCCACAAGAAAAATATCTAATGCTAGGAAAAGGGTTAACTAATCTATGTGGGTGATTGTGCCTCTTCCTAGGTTTGATTGAAACATGCTTTGATGATTTTGAATTAGATTCTTCAAATGGTGGAGGTGCATAAAACTGTGCAAAAGTAGGTGTTTCATTTTTCTCAAAAGTACTAATTTTCACTCTTAGAAATTCATTCTCCTTTTTAAGACTTGCAATTTCAAATTTCAATGCTCCCTTACTACCCTCTAAGTCACATGTCATGTTGTCTTATTCTTTAAAAGCTATTTCTAAATCAACATGCGATGTTTTTAATGAATCATGCTCAATAATTAGTTCAGAATGCTTTTTGTTTAATTTATCAAATTCATCAAGTTGTGATATGTGATTGATATCAAGTGTAGAATGATCCTTAATCAAAACATCATGCTTTATTTGCAAATTCAAGAAATCTAATTTCAGGCTAGCACGAGTTTTCTTAAGTTTACTATACGATGAATGAATTTTCTCAGAAACTTCAAGTAATTGATCGTAGGTTAGCTCACATATCTCTTCTTGGTCAGACTGACCATGATGATCATCTGCTATCAAACACAAGTTCGTAGTCTCCTCTTCAGCTTCAGTCTCAGAGGAGTCGGATGTTGAATCTGCCTAGAAAGCCTTTTGAATCTTCTTCTTATCCCTTTTAAACTTGGGTTTCTCCTCACCCTTCTCCTTGCTTGGGTGAGCCTTAAGTGTAGGACAATCAGTCTTTATATGTCCAGGCTTCCTGTATTCAAAACAAATAGTATCAAATGAACCTTTAAAATTTTTACTACTCTTACCTTTGTTCCACTTCTGAAAGTTCTTGGGTTTCTTCTTTAGAAAGCTTTTGAATTGCCTAGTGATAAAGGAAACATCATCGCTATCAGACTCAGAAGACTCAGTGTCAACATCGTTGGCCTTCAACACCACAGTTTTCTCCTTCTTCCTCTTACCTACATCAATTTTCCATTGGTTAACTCCTTGTTCGTAAGCAATAAGTGACCCAAGTAAGTAATCAATAGAATAATTATTCAAATCTTTGGATTTAGTAATTATAGTTTACTTGGCATCATAAGAAAAGGTAAATATCTCAGAATTTTGTTAACTTTCTCATAATTAGTAAGCTCTCTTCCTAAGGCATGCAGTGAGGTGACAATTTGAGTGAACCTAGTATACATTTTAGAAATGGATTTAGTAGGTTTCATGAAAAAAAGTTTATAGTCGTGAAGCAAGATGTTCAATCTTGATTGCTTAACCTCAGATGTACCTTCATAAGTAATGCATAGTCTATCCTAGATTTCTTTACCAGTAGTACAAGTAGAAAAGCGCATGTAGTCCTCAAATTTTAGTGCACAGAAAAAATAATTCAAGCATTTTGCATTCAGTTATGTAAAATCACGATCATCAAATGTCCATTTAGTAAATGAAAGTTTAATTTTAATGCCATTAATAAGTCTAAATGGTGTTTCATAACCATCTTTAACAAGCATCCACATGCGATAATCAATTGATTATAAAAAGGTGGACATGCGAGTTTTCCAAAAATCAAAAGATATGCTATCAAACAAAGGTGGTCGGGTAATTGAATAACCTTCAGCAGTATTATTACCAAAGTTAGCCATGGATCAAAATTCAAAAGTTTTTAAACTTAATTTTTGAATCCCGCTCTAACACCACTTGAAAGTTTGTGAGGGATGTTAAGCCCTTATGAACTAGTCCTGAGGCTAACCAAGAGGGGGGGGGGGGGGGGTGAATTGGTTATTTTAAAAAATTGTGAGCAAAAATGATTTACAAAAATCTTTTAGAATGTTTTAACATAATGACAGTTTTGTGATGATGAGCAGATGTTCACAATAATGAAATAATAATCACAATCATACAATCATCAACAGAAAAATAAGTGCAAAAAATAATCAGAAAGAACACACCAGATTTTATAGTGGTTCGGTCAACTTGACCTAAATCCACTCCCTGGAACCTCCCCTCTGGATATTGCACTAACACTAAGTGACTCTCCTTCTGCTCCCACAGCAAGGCGAAGAAGCTTGTATAAAACTCCTTTCCACCAACCCAGTGAGGTAGAGAACCTAGAGTTTTTTCACTTCCTCCTGAAGCAAGCAGAGAACCTAGACTCCTTTCGCTTCCTCCTGTAGCAGGCAGAGAACCTAGATCTTCTTGTGGAAGATCCTCCCACAGAGACACCGACAAGATAAGAGACGATGACCGGAGAAGACGACTCAGATCCTTGCTTGGAGTAACCTTTGTGAACACCTCACAAACTCCCCCTCCTAAGAACCTCTCTCTCTCTCCCATCCTCTCTCTCTCTCTCTCTTAAGGTTTTCACTAGAAAGGAAAGTGGCAAAAGATTTTTCTTATTGAAAAAAAAGATCTTAGCTAGGAGGGCTCAAAAATTGCCCTAAATCTTAATTGGTCGTCAAAGATCATCCAGGATGATCGGTCGATCGTACTGTACGATCAGTTCAAAATCACCTATATTAGCCTGCATGATCCGGTTCCTCTGGATGAGTAGAAGATAAAATTTGTTTAGATCGTCCCGTACGATTTTGCTATCATCTGGGATGATTAGTGTAAATCAGGAATTTTGTCCAGAAGATAGCTCTGGTCATCCTGGGAATCTTATGCTGAACTTAAAATGACTTGATCATTCAGGACGATAAGTGTATCATCCTGTATGCTTAGTTCAAAAAATGATAAAATCGTCCTACACACAGCTCAGGTCGTACAGCAAAAATATGCTGGACGATTTTAAAATGACTTGATCATCCAGGATGATATCACGATTGTCTCGTACGATTAGTTTAAGATCAGGAATATCATCCAGCATATTTCTCAGATCGTTCAGGTGAAGTACGCTGGACGGTCAGGATTTTGCATGCATCATCCAGGATAATCTTGAGATCATCCAGGATGATATGATCGTATCAATCATATATTAATTACTTTCTCCTTAATCACTAGACTAATTTAGGTATGATTATAATGGATCATCCTGGATGATACACATATAGTCTGGGATGATCAGACCAAATCTAATGGCTGAGAATTTCTGAATTGAGTCTATCATCCTGGATGATTTATGTATCGTCTAGGGCGATCTGCTTCATCAAATCGACTTAAACATGGTCACCCTAATTAGGATTTCTATTTTACTGGATCATCCAGGATGATGTGAATATCGTCCGGGATGATCAGAATAAAATTTAAACAGAAACTCTAACTCACTAAAACTCTCCCCCTGAGTGTGTGTGTGTGTATGTAAGGTTACTTAGATGGAGGATCCTTTACATTATATTTGACTCAAGAAAGGGAAAAATGTATATTGGACCTGAACTCCAAAACAGACTGACTCGATCTTGGGCTGGCTTGAATTGCATTTGATCTTTTGTATCTGAGATGTTAGCCAATCAAAATAGAACACTAAAATGTTTGTTATCATCAAAATTGTAATCCTTAAATCCAAGTTTGCAATAATATTTCTACTATTTTATTCAGTAATAGAATCTCTAAAATATTATTTTTATTTTAGTGGGATAATTATTACAAATAGACTAAATATTAGTAGTTTGCTACAAGTAAATAATACCTTATTATGGGTTTGACACTCTACTCTATCACTTTATTATTTGATTTGACATGTATACTTATATATTTTAAGTGGTGTATATTAATATTTATATTAAATAAAACCTAAGCATTTTTTAGGCGTGATAGAGCCCAAGATTTTTATACAATTTAAAAGTTCACTCCGCAACTCCCATTAAGTTTTCATCACCATTATCAGGGACGTATTTTGTTTTTCATAAATTTTACTATATTGTTGAATTAATTGCATAGTTAGACCTACTTGTATCTTTGATTTTTAATTTTTGATAATATATTCATGCTTGCATCTTTATAGAAAAAGAACTTTTATTGTTTGACGCTGAAATAGAAAGAACCCTTTCAAAATTTCCAAAACCTAAAGAGGTAGTGAAACTGGATTGGATCATCCTCAATCAAGACTTCTCAGGGATCATGTTAACCCTTTAGTTGATTAAATTCATTAGAGCAATAATAGACCTATGATTCAAGCTAATAATTATGTATTAAAATCTATCATAATTCAAATGGTTCAAAATTCCCAGTTTGGGAGAACTCTTGTTGAAGATCCTAATTTATACTTAGCCATTTTCTTAAAAACTTGTGCAATATTTAATTATGATGGTGCCAGTGATAATGATATTAGTCTTACATTGTTCCCATTTTCTTTAAGAGTTAAAGCTAAGATGTGTTGAATTCTTTACTCCCAAGCTTTATGACTACTTAAAATGAGTTGGCTCATAAGTTTCTTTCTAAGTATTTCCCACCTTCAAAGACTACTAAACTTAGAAAAGATATCACTTCTTTTACCCAGTTTGAAGGAGAATTACTTTTTGAGAGTTGGAAGAGATTTAAGGAAATGCTTAAGAAATGTCCTCATTATGTTTTACCTGATTCGTTGGTTATTCAAACTTTTTTAATGGATTAGTAGGATCTCTTAGAGAAATAATAGATGTTATAGTTGGAGGATCATTAATGTTTAAGGCATTTGAGAAAGCATATGAATTAATAGAGGAAATGGCTACTAATAATTTTCAATGACCAACTGATAGAGTAAAACCTAAGAGAGTAGCACGAGTATATAAATCTGATGCTTAGTCAAATTTAACTGCACAAGTTATAGTAATTTCTAAGAAGTTATGCACAAATGGAGAAAATATAGAATTCAAAATTGAATTATCTATATAATTGAAGAATCAAAAGTTAATTAAAAATAATAATATATAAGGGATTGGAAGATAAAATAATCTCTACTCTAATACATAAAATATTTGTTGGAGGAACCATCCAAATTTTAATTTTTCAAATAATGTTATTTGTAACAATCAATGGAATTCTATTCAAAATAGTCAAGAAATAAACTGGAATAATTCCCAACAACCTGCTATTAATTTTATACATATATATAATCTTGAATTTAATTAAAGAAATGAGTTTGGAAGTAGAAAATCATCATTGGAAGATGTAGTAATACAGTTAGGAACTCAGTTGCAAAATTAAGCTACTTTAATTAAAAATTTGAATACTCAATTAAGTCAGCTTATAATTTCAGTCAGTAGTATACATCTTGGATCATTGTCAATCATTAATGAAGTTAACCCAAAGAAAAAAGAAAAAGATCTAAGTGATAAACATTTGAGGATTTGTAGCAATATACCCTAGCCAAATTGATAAATCTAGGCAAGTCTGGCTAAATACTATAAACATAGTGATGTATGGGAGGCAACCCTATTTTTAATTTATTGTCTGCTTGATAGATTAGATTTAGTGGTAGTAGTGTTTATTAAAAGAAAAACCTGAGAGAACGAAGGGAGCATCACAACGCTGCTTATAGCGCCTCTACAATTGGTCATGCCATAGCGATTAAAAATTTAAATTTTGATGCTTTTATGCCTGTGAAATTATAAAAAGAGTAAGTTGAACGTTTGATTTTCTATCCACATAGATTCTTCTTAAGCATAATATTTAGGAGTGTCTTCCTTTCCTTTCAATATTTGTAAAGCAATGGATGGAAAGAAACAAAAGAATTATTCCTCAAAAAGAAGTGCATTACACTTAAAGAATGAAGACTCCTCAATTCTAAACATCCAGAGTTCTGTAATATTTGATAAACTTTATGAATTCATAAATGAATTTTATGAAGATTAAAAAATCTATAATGCAGATATGAAGAAGATGCATACATGTGGAGTATTAGATCATGAATTTTCTCCTGGTCAAGCTATCTTGCTTTTTTTTATAAAAAGAAATACTATCATAGAAAACTTAAATATGGATGGACTAGCCCTTTTACTGTCATTAGAACTTATCCTAATAGTGTCATTAGAATTCTAGATAAATAAACTTTTTATACCTTCAAGGTTAATGGTCATAGATTGAAACCTTGTGGATATGAAGAGTTAAGAATGAAGACTTCTCTATTCTAAACATCCAGAGTTCGGTAATAACTGATACACTTTATGAATTCATAAATTAATTTTATGAAGATTAAAAAATCTATAATGCAGTGATGAAGAAGATGCATGCATGTAGAGTTTTAGATCATTAATTTTCTCCTGGTCAAGATGTCTTGCTTTTTTATTTTAAAAAGAAAGTCTATCATGGAAAACTTAAATTTGGATGGATAAGCCCTTTTACTGTCATTAGAATATATCCTAATATTATTATTAGAATTCTAGATAAATAAACTTTTTATATCTTTAAGGTTAATGGTCATAGATCAAAACCTTATGGATACGAAGAGTTAAGAATAAGGAAAATCATGAATATGCATATAAGGAGTTTTCATTTACGGTGTACTTTAATATATGTGTGAATGCCACTCTTAATTTTAGTCTTTTTGTGTGATGGATTGTTGTTGTGTTAGATTAATTGGAGTTATGGCTATAAGAGCCAATATATTGTGATGTTTTAGAGTGGTGTTGAATGCACTAGTTATCTTATACTTTGCGTTATAGTTTCATATACATCACGTGTTTTGTACCAATCTATCATTCAAATTAAAAAATGTGTTATTTATTAATGTTTATGTTATAGTTATTTATATTTGATTAAATTCTCTATGCTCAAATTTTTATATTGTCATCCATTAATATATATGCATTTTGATTATTTAGTTAATCTAATAAAAATGATAATTAAAAATTAAGTAAATTGAGGATAATAATACACCCCAAGATCACAGTTCAAATGAATACTACTTTATAATTCATAGATTCAAAATATTAATAATTTATTAATTTAGATCATTTAAATTATTGACTTAATTTGAATTTATAAGTTTAACATTTATACATTGACCTTTGAATTGAAGATGAATAATTAAGGTAAAAAATATATTTGAGTAGATTAAACTTAAAAATAATAAACAACCTTAATTTTGAATTAACAATCTTATTAAATCCTTATTTTAAACTCATTAAGATACAAGAAGATTTTAAGCAAACTAATATTCAAAATCATTAACTATGTACTCCACAAAAATAAAAGTGAAAAGAGGTTAAAAAGAAAATAGTAAAGAAAAGAAGAAAAAGAAATTGAGTACAATAAAAATTTAAAATCAGATAAAAGCTTAGAGTCTGACTAATATCTTATACTTAAATTTGTAAAGGACAAGTTAGGAGAACCAGTACAAATGTTAGTGAACTTATGAGATTTTAATTTTAAATACAAACACAACTAATCTTCAAACTACATTATTCAACTCAGAATTCAAAAGTCAATAATTTTATTTTTAAATATGTGAATTGAAATTAAATAATAATAAGGATGACTAGTTAGGATAATTATTTGAATTTACTAAACTAGAATAATAACTTTGTTCATTTCCACTACTTCTAGACAGTAATATGTTATCCTATATTATAGTACTTTTCAATTATCAATTTTTATTTTAGTTATTTGATTAATCAGAATTGTACACTTTTTTATTTGCATAAGGATAAGCAAGAGTTTAAGCTGAGGAGAATTTAATAAGTGTAAATTACATATTATTTGATGTGTTTTACTTGAAATAAAAATGTGTTGTTTTAGTTATTTTTTTAGGAAAAATAAAAAATGATAAAAAATTCTAAGTACTTAACAGCACCGTGGCATCCAGAAAAATAACACCATAATTCTATATTTATACCACCGAGGTGCTCAAATTCTAACATGGCGGTGCCGAGTTCTCTATTTGCAAGCATTGCGGCAGCAACATAAACAGTGTTGTAGAATTATCAACACTGTATTATCAGAAAGTTACCTTGGCAATGCCAGATTCTCTATTTTCAAATACTGTGGTGCCATAATTTCCTATGCCTCGGTGTAATTTTTACACTTGGGTGCCGCAGCACTCAAATATCTACAGTGCGATAATATTACAGTTGTAACATCCAAGGGACACATTCTATCAGTAAACAGACACAATTGTTCACTAAGTAACTAATCTAAGTAAGCAAGCATCATGGTGGTTCAACAGCTACAACATCAAGGAACTAGTTTACTTCAAAGGTGTCACAACACCATTATTTTAAGCACTGCACTGCTAATTTCCTTTTTACATTTTTTTATAATTAGTTATGATAATATGTTTGTAATGGAGTTCAGTTACTTATGTAAATTCAGTACTTTTTAGCGTACTTCTCTAGTTTCCTCTTAGAGTAAAATCTAAAGGAGGCTATGGAAGTATAAGATACAATCCTTTGGAGTGTTTAGCCTATGCTTCTAGAAGTAACTCTGTAAGTTAAAGGGAGAAGGAGTGTAGAGGAAATACTTTGATCCTTCCTAGTGATATCCCTCTCTTATACATTTCATTCTACTATGAGTTTAATGAAAATGAGTTTGAGTTATCCATTCTATGCCTAGCTAATTCCCTTATTTTAGATTAATGATATAAAGTGTTTGTTAAAGTACTAATGAAGACTATTATTCAATAACTATATAAGATATTTTTAATATTATCTTGCTCTTTAGTAAATTCACATAATGGCCATATGTGTAGTTAATATATAGTGTGATGTATAGCCTCAATAGAGGAATGCATAAACAACCAGAAATATTAAGATATAATGTTTACATGCCTAGACATAGGATGTAAAATATCCTAGGTTCTTAAGGATATATTATCACTATAGCAGGTCAGCTAATATACTTTTCACCCCTACAAGCTCGATAGAGATCTAGCGATGCATATGCTCTGAATCACATTAGAAAAGATATACAATTTATACTTATCAAACTAAAACACTTTTATGAATTTGTATCAAATATTTCTACTATTTTATTTAGTGATAGAATCTCTAAAAATATCATTTTGTATTTCAGAGTGATAATTATTATAATTAGGATAAATAATATTAGTTTGTTACAAGTAATACATACTTACTCGTGGGTTCGACACTCTACTCTTTTTATTTATTACTTTATTTAGCATATATACTTGCATATATTAGGTGGGGTTTTTTATAATTTATTTCAAAGAAAATCTAAGCATTATTTAGGGGTGATAGAGCCCTGGATGTTTATACAGTTCAAATGTTAACTCCATAGCCCCCATTAGAAAGAACATAAGGTCTCTCCCTTTATCAAGAGAAGAGTACATTTTCAAGAAGTAGGTTTAGGTCGACAAGTTATTACTATGAGTCAACAAACAGAATCAGAAGACTTTCATATGTCAATCACCAAATAATTCCAAGAAATAAATAAGGTCAGTTAACTCTATCAAATCTTTGGGTTATGGAGCATTACCCCATCGAGGGTATAATTCCATTTCCCCTCCTTTTGTTCAGTCTAGCAACATCCTAGTTAGAACCTTTGGTCGCTCTTCAGGTCAACAACCATTAAGATTTAATCAATATTGGTTGTAAGGTCGAGATTTATCTCCTCATCTAGATAAAAGGAGATTAAAATTGACATGCCAATTAGTGATATTAATTGGTGGTAATAAAGTTTGCAACCTAAAATTGTCACCACATCAGCTACACTAATGGCTCATGCATATGGTAGACGAAAAGCAAAGATGAGAAAATATGTGGAAGAAGTATCAACTACCAGAGAATACACTCTTATGGATCCTCAAAATGTGGCAGGGAAATCCATTGAAGAAATGATGGTTCACTTGAAGGAGAGTATTCGACAAATAAATGGATAAGAAGCTGTAGAAGATGCTAGAACAAATTCACAAGATGAAGAAATGGCCGAGAGTGTATTAATGGTTGATACATGATCATCCATATAGAATGATAAGAGAAAGTTAAATGTAATCAAATAGAGGCTAGGAATGAATAAGAAGAGGAAGATGAATATTATTTTCCTAATCTTACCAGTACTCTTTTAGATTAGTTGAGTTAGAAAGATGGATAAATAGCACAGATGGAGAACAAAATGGAAGAGCTGATGGCTACTTTAGCATCCCTCCAAAGTAAAGAGGTTCCTTTAGTTAAAGCTCAGATAAACTCTATTCTAGTAGAATATGTTTAAAATTATAATAAATCTACTGAAGCAATAAAAGAAAAGAAAATTGAAGTTTTAAAATCATAAAAGAAATGATACAAGTAATAGATATCGAACAAATGGTAGAGTAAAAAGTCAAAGATGCTTTGGCATAGTCAAAGGGTACCTCATATGTTTTGAAGGGTAAACCCTACCCTAAAGAATAAGACTTATTTATTTATCCTAACAGATTTGTTTCTCTGTCAGTCAAAATTTTTGATAGAATAGGTAATCCGAAGCACTATCTAATGCACTTCAGGGCCAGCTATCATAATCTAGGAGGCAGTAGTGCTCTACTATTTAGATAGTTTGTAAGCATCTTGTTAGGTGTCACATTTGGGTGGTATGTTGAGATACCTAATGGGTCAATGCAAGCATTTATAAAGTTAAAAGAAATGTTCACTAAAAGCTTTGCCAGTGCATACCACCATGTCACAATAGGGGATCTGGAAGTGGATAAATAGAAACCTAGTGAAAGTGTGGTTGACTACATCTAAGGTGAAGGAAGATCAGCATGATGTGCGAACCTCAGCTCTAAGAGTAGCATGCTATAAAAATCCTTTTAAAGAATATTCATGGTCCTATTGATCTCTTATTAAAGGATTTTATAATTAAAACTTTTGAGAAGTTATTGAGTAAAGCCTCTAATCTTCAAAAGAAAATGTCTCAATTTACCTTCTCAAAAGCTCAAGCTCTAGCAAAATAAAAAAACTAAAACCTCAGAAGGTGTTGGAAAAGAAGTCTGGTTTAGTGTCTACAATTGACAAAGCTAAATAGCTGATGTAAGTTTAGGCAGAAAGTCAAGGTCGTCCATCACCATATTAGTAGTATAATAGGCCATAATAAAGTTCCTTCTAAAGAACCTAAGAATAGATCAGCTAGTCAGTCTTCATCAGTTCAGAAGGAAAAGTTCAAGAATGAAAATAATATTAGAAATAATAAAGTTGTAGTATTCTCTAGTAAAAAAGCAAAGAATCTTGTATCACTTACACTGTATGATTTTTATTTTGTCTTGTGGGCGGTCTAAGGAAGAAATGAAGAAAGATTCGGTATATATCTTATCTATATCTAGTGATGATAAAATGAATGATGTAATTAAAAATAACCCTATGGAACTTGATATAAATTTAAATAAATTAAAAGAATCTCTTCAATATTTCTCTGATAGTGATTCTCTGTATGCGATATTCAGGGTGATCATATTTGTATAGAAATTGAGATGTGTGATTCTAATAATTCATCAAATGAAGCATTAAAGATAAATGAACATATAGAATGAAAAGAATCCACTTATTCTTCCTTAAAAGAGATAGTTCAAGTAAACTTTAGTAGTGGTAAGGTGTTACCACCATTAGTATTTGCAGCTAAAAAAGGAAAGCAGGTCCCTGATAATCCATATGCTTTAATGCTACTTCAAATAAATTCAGATGTGGCTAATTTAGATATTCCTAGTGTGGATTATAATGTATTAGTGCCTCTCAGAAAACTACTTAAAATTGAGTATTTTTGATACTTTGGTACTTTCCATAGAAATGAGGGAGGCTTTAATCAAACCTTTAATCGACCCAATGATATGTATGGCTTAGTTAGCATCAATGTAGTCCAAAGAAACATTGAGTTGCAAAAAAACTCTAGAAATTACATTCTCAAATGAAGATATACTCTTGGAAAATTCATATCACAATCATCTATATGTATATATATATATCTCTGTGTGTGTGTGTGTATGTGTTAAATTATCTTATGTTCTTGTTTATCCATGTGCGTCACTCAACATAATAACTCTTAGAACTCTAGCATTCCTGAACATGTATACTCGTAGACTCAGTCATGATAAAATACTATTATAAGGGTTCAACAAACATGGCTAGAGAGCTTTCGGTTTAATCTCTTTGTTGTTAGAATAGGAAACCTAAAGGCCAAAGCAAAATTTTTTATAATAGATTCCAAAGCTTCTTTTTTTGCACCTTTTGGTAGACCTTTGCTACATTAATATAGAATGGTTTCTTCCACCATTCATCAGTGTAGCAAATACTCTTATAAGGTAGAGGAGCACTGTATTAAAGGTAACTTACCATCTAGCTAAGAAGCAGACAATCTTTTCTAAAAATCTCAAACTTTCTGAAGAAGAGGTAAAAGAAAAGATAGAAAAAGAACGAGAAAAAGAAAAGGAAAAACCACAACATCTTGATCCCAAAAGCGATGTTCACTGGTCACTTGTCCCTCCCTCACAAAAAGGTGATAGAATGGCTCAATGGTCTAGAGGATGAGGTCGAGGATGGAAAATAGAGTGGTAAAGGACAATGCAAAACAAAGTGTGCAAACAAAGATGTCAGCAAATACATATTGATTTTGAATCGAGCTTAAAGGAGGAATAAAATATAATTGATAAGTAGCCATAACCTATAAAATATAAGGAAAATTTAAAGTTGTCAAAGTTTGAGATTTCTATTGAAATAGATTGCGATGAGGATAGGGTCTAAGTCATTAGGGAAGATGATTCAAATCTATCTATCATGGAAAGATTAAAGAAGTATATGGAAAGCATTATACTTGCTCTACTTTCTCAAAGTAGTTTAAAAAGGTTAGAAGTGAGAACCTCTCTTCCTTTAGATCCAAATACCAAAACCAACATTTATGTATCTTCTACCAGCAAAACCACTAAAATTGATGTACACTTCAATGATCCATTCATTGATAAAATAGTGGAACTCCCTTTTGACTGGTACTCTAATTTTGTAAGCAAGTTTGTTAAGCAAGGTTTAACACCATCAAATTGGATTAGAGGTGAAGCCCAATAATTTGATACCTATGAAATACAAAATACCATAAATACGCATCAATATCAGGTGTTGGCTTTGCTACTCTACGTTTGTTTAGTGAAGGTGAATATTTCTTAGTTATATCAAATAATCTAGAGTTTGATAGTCTCTTTGTAATGAATGTTAAGACTCTTAAGAAACTCTATTTAGAAAAATTAGATGATCTAAATGACCCTTAAGTTAAGAATGCACCTCCAAAACTTGAAGAGGGCATTAGATCCACCATTGACAATTTGAAAGAAATAAATCTAGGAATTGAAGAAGACCTTCATCTTATTTTCATAAGTTCTTTATTGAATGAGGACGAGGCAAATAAAATGATCAAACTCTTGGAAGAATTAAAAGTTTGTTTTACTTGGAGCTATGAAAAAATATCTGGATTATCTCCAGACATAGCAGTTCATAATCATAAATTCAACTAGGAATTATTCCAGTCAAACAAGCACCTTGATGAATGTGACTCAATATTGAATAACAATTAATATTTGATGTTAAAAAGTTAATCGATGCAGACTAGTTGGCTAGTGTCATTTTTGTTAAAAAGAATAATAATAAAATTCAGGTTTGCATTGATTTAAGAGATATGAATAAAGCCTATCCCAAAGATGAGTTTTCACTTCCTATATTAGAACTTATAGTTTATATTTCTTCCTATGATGTAATATTCTCATTTATGGATGGTTCATCGGCGTATAAGCAATCAAAATGGCCCTTAAGGATGAAAAATATATAGCTTTTAGAACACCGGTAGGAGTCTACTATTATAAAGTAATGACATTCAGACTAGAGAATACTAGAGAGACTTACCAACGAGCAATGATGAAGATTTTTTACAAACTAATCCACCATCAAGTGGAATATTATGTCGATAATCTAGTCATTAAAAGTCTCGAAAAAGATGACCACTTATATGATCTAAGAAATTATTTTCCAAAGATTACGTCAACATAACTTGAAAATGAATCAATTGAAGTATACTTTTAGTGTCACTTTAGGAAATTTTTTATATTTTGTTGTAAAACATAAAGGAATTGAAATATATCCAAATAAAATCAAATCTATATTAGAAATGTCACAGCCTAAAAGTCTTACTCAGTTAAGATCTTTCCAAGGTCGACTAACATACCTTAGAAGATTTATATCGAATCTTTTCATGTAGATGTCAGTAATTTGTAGTTTTATACAAGAAAGACACACATTTTAAGTGGGATGATCATTGTCAAAAGTACTTAACAGTATAAAATAGTGTTTAATAAATCCTTTAATATTAGCTTCTCTTATTCCAAGGAAGCCACAGATTTTATATGCCACAGCTTTAAGTAAATCTCTTGGCTAGTTCAAGTTAATGAGGAAGGAAAAGAGAATGTACTATACTATCTGAGTAGACATTTACTTCCAACTGAAGTTAATAATCCTCCAATAAAGAAATATTGCTTAGCCTCAATTTTTGCAGCTCAAAAGCTAAGGCATTATATGCTTTCTCATAAAGTAAATTTAATATCCAGAGTAAATCCATTATAATATCTGATGACTCATCCAAAGCTACCATGAAAACTAGATAGATGGTCAATGTTATTATCACAATTTGAAATCACATTCATTCCTTTACGAGTAGTGAAAGGGCAAGCTATAATAGATTTTTGAGCTGCTCACCCAATACATGATGATTGTCCAATAAATGATGAATTATTAAATGAACAAATCATGAATCTAGAGTTTAATAAAAAATCCATCTGGGAATTTTATTTTGATGGTGCTTCTTCTAATCAAGAAACACTTGACTATATTTTTCCAGGAAAAGCTAGAATCGGTATAGTATTCATTACCCCCAAAAAGGGTGCAATTTATTACACTTATCATATATTAGAACCTTATACGAATAATAAAGCTGAGTATGAGGCACTAATAATTGAGTTAGAATAGACTATCCTAAATGAAATTTAAGAAATCAAATTTGTTGGAAATTACAACTAGTGATCCATTAGATAGTTGGTACTTATCAAGTACTAAACAAAAATATGGTTCTTTATCATCATTATGCAATGCATCTCCTTGAGAGAATTCCAAATTTAAATTTGTAGAAGATTACTCAGGGAAAAAATTTATGATAGACACCATAAAAAAGTGGCTAAAGCTATTTCCTATCCTTAGGGAGATTCATTACAAGTTCTCCAGGTTTTATCACCTATAGATCTTGAAAATATATATATAGAAAATATCTCAATGAGGTTTTAGCAATACAAGATGAAGTGGTGAATTGGAGAAAAACCTTCATCAAATACTTACGAGAAAAAATGCTCCCTCATGATAAATCAGCAGTAGATCAAATTAAAAGATCTCTATCTTATACGTTAATCAATGACACCTTATATAGAAGATCATTCAATCAGATGTGGTTATGATGTCTAATTAAATCAGAAGGATTAAAGGTAGTATAAGAAGTACATGCTAGATTATGTGGTGTATATCAATTAGGTCCGAAGATGAAAATTATAATTAAAAGAATGTGTTATTATTAGCCATCGATGATTGATGACTGTATGAACATTATACGTTATTGACATCAATGTCAAGTATATGGTGTAGTTCTACATCAACCATTGAACGTATTACACCCAATAGTTACTTCATGGCCTTTTGAAAGCTAGGGGAAAGTTATTATTGGTCTAATTAATTTGCCATCCTCTAAAGATCATAGATTTATATTAGCAGATTCAGATTAATTCTCAAAATAGGCAGAGCAGTTCCTTTGAGTGAAGTCAAAGCTCATCATGTATTAAACTTCTTTAAAGACTATATCGTATATTGATTTGGTATTCCTCATTAAATTATATCATATAATGGTCTTTCATTTAAAAGCACTAAAATAAATAATTTTGCAAAACATCACAATATTGATTGGAGATACTCAGCGATATATTCCCCCATGGCAAATAGATTAGCTGAGGCCTAGAATAAAATGTTAGTTCAAAATCTAAAGAAAATACTACATGACATTAAATGCCAATGGTATGAAAAGTTGGGAGAAGCTTTGAGGACATATAGAATCATATATAGAACTCCTACTCATTCTACATCATTTACTTTGGTATTTTGAGCAGAGACTATCCTCCCTTAAAGGTATAACTACCTTCACTATGTTTAACTATTAACTATAAGATCGCTGAAGTGCAGAATGTAAAACTTAGATTAGAAGAGCTCAAAGGTTTAGAAGAGAAGTGTATGCAGGCTTAATAGAATATTGTGCTATATAAAGCCAAGATGATTCAAGCACATGACAAACTGCTTCATCCAACTGTAAAGACCTATCTTTGCCCATCAAAAGATAGGTGGTAAACTTTAACCAACTTGGGAAGGTCCATTTGTGATAGAAATTCATATCGAGGGGGATCTTATCAGTTTCTTGATTATAAAGGAGATCATTCAATATTACCTATAAATGGATGGTATCTCAAGCATTATTATGATGGATAATATAAAAGGTGAATTTTAATAATAAATAATTTTTTCTTGCCATTTATTTTTGTGATTGCTTGAATGTTTAGAAATTTATGAAAGAAACTGGGTCGAAAAGATAAGGCTGGATCTGAAGTTTATACTAAAGTTTATAAGTTATAGATTCCCCAAATATCGTTAAACTATAAAATCCTTTGTGATATAATATAAGCATCATTGTAGTTAAAATCCATCTGTCAAGAGATGCTATCCCATACAAATTTATATATCCACTTGTCTAGGAGGTGCTATCTTAGTCAAGTTTAAATCCATCTTTGTGGGAGCCACCATCTCATTTAAGTTTCAACATTTGTTGTTTAGGAGTCACTATCATAGTCATGTTTAAATCTATTTATTTGAGAGTCATTATCTCATTTAGATTTTAATCTTTCTTGTCTAGGAGATTCTATAGCAGTAAGGTATAAATCCCATCTACTTTAGTGCCAATATCTCATTCAGATTTCTATTTTAATCTTGTATAGGAGATGCTATCCTAGTCAAGTTTAAACGTCATCTATTTGAGAGCTACTACCTCACTCAAATTTTAAATTCAGTTGTCTAGGAGATGTTATCCTTGTCAAGTTTATAACTATCTATTTAAGAGTTGCTATCTCATTCAAATTTTAATCTTTCTTATCCCGGAGATACCTAATAGGAGTGTTGGACTAACCTATAGAACTGTGAAATGAATTAGGGCTCTATTAATCCCTAGTAACCCTTAGGTTTTCTTTGATTTATAAAAATTATAAAATCCACACTTAATATAAGAAAGTATACATGTCAAATCAAGTAATATAGTGATAGAATAGATTTTCAATCCCAAGCGGAAGATATGCTCACTTGTAAACACTAGCACAGTCTACTAAAACTATAATAATTATCCTACTCACTAAAAATAAAGGTTGTAGAGATTCAATCTCATTAAAAAATTAGATAAAAATAATGAATACTCTATATGGATATAATATTTTGAATTGATAAATATAAATAACTTATTTTTCCTAATGAATCTCTTTTAATTGTGATGCTATTCAAAGCATATACTTCCCTAGATCTATATCAAGCTTATAGGAATAAAGGATGTCTATCGACTTCCTATGGTTATATCATCTCCTTAAAAATTTAGTACATTTCATATCATATGATGAAGCATGACATATAGTAATTCAATATTCTTAGTTATGCTTGCTTCCCTCCATCGAGGCCCCACATTACACCTACTTTTAAATACATATATAGCCACTATGTGCATTAAATGAAGATTTGGTAATATTAAAAATATCATTATAATCATTTAAGAAATAAGAGAATTCATTAGCACTTCATATGATACTTACATCATCAATCCAAAACTAGAGAATTTAGCTAGATATAGAGAAAAGTTGAAGCAAACTCATTTTCATTAATAGTATGATAGAAAGAAAATACAAGAGATATATATCACCAGATAGATTCAATGGATCTCCTCTACACTCCTTTTTTCCATATAAATTTCCTTCCATAAACATAAGCCAGATACTCTAATAATGGTATCAAGTACTTCTTTAAATTCCCTCAGTTGTCAAAAATTTAGAGAATCACTCTAAATTGCACTGAAATTATTAAAGAGACTGAACTCTCTTATGAACATAACACAATGACTATTTATAGGAAAACACAAAAAAAAATGTCTGGCACTACGACGCAAGAAAGATTGCTGCCGCTGCACCCAATAAATGAACTAATGATGTTACGTTATTTTTCTTGTGCCGTCACGATGCTTACTGATGTGGATCAGTTACTTGGTGAACTATGATGTTGTTTCACTGACAGATCATATCCTTAGGAAGTTACAACAGCTATGCTACAGTGCTGTTGACTTTCAGACACTGTAATGCCATGAGGGAAATTTGGGAGCTGAGGTGCTATGGATTGTAAAGCAGGAGCGCTGGACAATAGAGATCTTGACACCACAAACTTGATATTTAACCACTGTAAATTGTGTCAAAAGAAGCTTTAATATTTTTGTTGCTTTTATCTTTGCTCCAATTTTGCTGATGACATCTCTAATTTCCTTTTAGATAACTCTTGAACTATCATGTCATTAATGCGAGGTCGTCGTCATCCTCCATTACAGAACTGTCACTGTCCAAATTATTTACTTTTAGTGCTATAGTTCTCTCCTTCTTCTTCTCTCCTGCATCACTTTTCCTTTTACTCACTCCTTGTTCATAGGTAATAAGTGACCCAAGCAAATTGTCAATGGAATAAACATTCAAGTCTTTAGATTTAGTAATTGTAGTTATCTTGGCATCATAGAAACTAGGTAAATAACACATAATTTGATTAACTTTTTCAGATTTTGATAGTTCTCTACCTAGTGCATGTAACGATGTCACTATCTAGGTGAACCTAGTGTACATTTCAGATACAATCTCGCTAGGTTTCATGTGAAAGAGTTCATAGTCATGTAGTAGAATATTTTGCTTAGACTATTTTATGTCACTAGTTCCCTCATAAGTGATACATATTCTATCCCAAATCTCCTTTCTAGTAATGCATGTAGAAACTCATATATAGTCATTAGATTTTAAAGCACAAAAGAAATAATTCAAATATTTAGCATTTAATTGTGTGAGTTCCCCATCCCCATAACTCCATTTAGTAAAAGGAATATCTATTTTGACACCATTAACTCCATGCGATGGAAGTGAATAGCCAGTTTAAATCATATACCAAATTCTATAGTAAATGGATTGTAAAAAAGTATACATGCATATTTCTAAAAATCAAAAGGAGCATTTTATAATAGTGGTGGATGGGTTATCAAATAACCCTCTGCAGTGTTATGATTACAAAAATGAGCTATTGATTATTCTTCAAAAGTTTTCTAAAATGTTATTTCTGAAACCTGCTCTGATACCACTTGAAAGTTCATGAAGGTTGTTAAACCTCAAGGAACTAGCCCGAGGCTCACCAAGAGGGGGGGACGGTGAATTGGTAATTTTAAAAATTTTTCTAACTTCAAAATAATGATGATAATATTTTTGAAAAAAATTAGAAATAAAAGATACCAGATTCTAAATGCTTACAAAAGCGAATGAGTTTATCAAAAATATTGATTTAACTACGATAATATTTTAATTTATGAAATGAAGCGATAATCATCCATTTTCCCAAGTAGTTATAACAATAATATGCAAGAAATATAAAAGTACAAAATGAAAAAAAATACACCAGAGATTTTTATAGTGGTTCGGTAAACCTCGACATACATCCACTGCCCAGAGTCCTACGTTCTGAGAATTGCACTAACACTAAGTGACTCACTTTTTGCTCCCACAGCTAAGCAGAGAAGCCTTATAGACTCACTTTCACCAAACCTGATGCGGCAGGGTACCAGATGCTATGTAACCCTCCTGTTGATGGCTGCAAACCTTGACTCATTTTTCTCCCTCTTGGAGAAGGCCCAGAACCTCAGATCCTTTTTCTCCCTCCTAGAGAAGGTAGAGTACCTCGAGGACTTAACCTAGAAGCCACACTCCCTAGATAACTTCCAAAGACTCACCAAGGCCATAGGAGGAGCAAGAGCATAGCTAGCCTGGAGCAAACATGTGATCCCCTCACACTCCTCCCTCATGCTCAACCTCACCTTGTCCTTTCTCTCAAATCCCAAATTTCTTAAAAGCTTCTCTCCCAAGTTTTAGGCTTCAAGAAACCCTAAAAAAATAAGTTAGCCATCACTATTCATATAGAATAATTTGAGTTAGTACAGTATGATTAGTTCGAAACTAGTCCAGTCTAATATGACATAAACAATCATTTTAAAGAACTGTTCAACTTTTTCAAAAACATCATACAGTACAATTTAGAGATCATCCAGTAAGATCTGTTTGATTTCCTCTATTCATACAGATGATTCCTGGGGCGACTGGAAATTATCTCTATTAATTGTCCCATACTGCTCTCATCATACAATACGATTATTTGATTTCAAGTAGTTTGTCTAGTATGATATGAATATTGTACAGTATGATTAGTTCAAAAATAATGATTTCATTTGCTACGATCTTTGGGATAATTAAATTTCATCTCTATTAATCAATTAGAATAATCAATATAGTATAGTAGATCAGCTATAATTAATTAAACCATGATTTTATTGACTAATTATGGGGGTTAATTTAAGAAAGATTTCAAATATTCATACAGTATGATTCACATCATACAGTATGATTAGTTCAAAAATCAAATTTCATAGTCTTCTTAATTTATTCTAGCAGGTAGGGATTTCATATCGTAATGAATCTTACAATATGATCTGGATCATACAGTTCGATTAGATCACATAAACTAATTTTATAATTAGTCGTTAAGCCCATTCTTTCCATACTGATCCTACAATATGATTATAAGTCATATAGTATGATTAGTACAAAAATTTTAACTTTTAAAATTTATCTCACTCCCCCTATGTGTGTGTGCATAGTCACCCAATTGCATACACTCTTATGTGGTTAGACTCGAGAAATAAAAAATAAAGAAAAATAAAATTATAGAATTTGTTTACTTGATATTCCTTTTCTACCCATTCTCAAGCTTTCAGTAGCCTTGAGCAGTTTATGTCTTACCTGCAATGTTAATACTCACAAACAGAAGAAAAATCAATAATATTTAGTGAGAAAAGTAATAATTTAATCAATAATATTTGTCATCATCAAAATTACAGACTAGAGATCTTGGATTGTAAAAATCTCCCCCTTTTTGATGATGTCAAACAATATTGTTTGATAGGCAAGATAAAAATGCTTTTCTCTTAAGCTCCCCCTCACTAGGTGATAGTTTTACAAATTGGGCGTCACAAATTTTTATTTTTATTATCCTTGTTTTTTTTAATGAATGATAACAAAAATAATAACAGAAAATAAGGTAACACAAACATAGGATTCTATTAAGCTGAAACATAGAACCAAAAACATACATTTTCTCCCCCTTTTTACATCACCAAAAAGAGGAGGAACAACAAACAAAGTGATTATTTCAAGAAATAAAAGTAAAAACATAACAAATAAAACACTAAATTTAAGGCTGATCCTGATCAGGTTGTTATAGTGGTTGAAAGTATTGATGGATGGAGGTAAATTGATTGTCAATCGAGGAAAACCTTTCTCCAAAGCATCTCATGTCTTCTTCATACTGTTATTGTTGTTTTTATTAAATGTGATAATCGAGTATGGTTTCTAACTGCTCGCACTGCTTAATTATGTCATCGCGAGGGTATGCAGGGTAGGCAGGTACATGTGGTGATATTGGTGGCAGTAGAGGTCCACTTGTAGAAGCAGCTTCCCCTTCTTCATCAAATTCTGGCTCGACGTGCTCATGCCTCCGATGGAAAAGGATACGGTAGGAGGCATCCATATAAAAAGTATGAACATTATCAGGTTGAGCAGAAAGTTAATTTCATTTTTTTATCTAGGATACATCCTATGAGGTGTCCTAAGGCAACATTTTATTTTATTCTCTATTGGGATGTTGAATATGAGTCATGTTTTGGATATAATCAAGAATTATTTGGGATTCATCAAATTGGGTATTCGACATGATTAGGTTAGACACTAAAAAAAAGTGGGGTTATGTTAACCCAATCCGCAGTTTTAGATATAATTGAGGTTCTAAGGACATGCTAGATGACCCGGGTATTCTGATTTAAGGTGAGGACTAGTGGTTTATGTTGGTTATGGGCACATTCCTAATGATCAAGTTGATAGAAGTCCAGTTTAAGTCAGTTGTAGAGATAAGGGATTGTGGAAGAGGTCCTTCAGTAGAAAGACTGATATGTTCTCCTAAATCTTCCTTAATGATTTCTACGTGTTGTCAGCAAACATATGAATTCATGGAAGAGATTTCCAAATTTAGCCTAAGGTTTGCTAAGAATTCATAATATAGCTTGGAGTTGAAGGGTAAAGCAAGTGTGAGGAGAAATTGAAGAGTAGTGGAGGCAAGAGGTTCATCACCTCAAAATTAAGGACTAATTGATTTAATATTCTAGAAGAGGTAATTTTTTCCTCCTTATACTTGTAATAGGCATCTTTATCCCTTGCAGACAGGAAACAATCGTCAAAGCGACGAGAGGAGGAGGAGCTTCCCTGGGTCACTCTATCGTGTTTGCTTCCACCAGCCATTGGATAGGAAGGTTCAGAGGGTGTGAGTTTGAGGGAGTAGTGAGTTGAGTGAATTGAAATGTTCAAATCCTTCATATTTATAGATTTTATGTAGATCGTATAGTACAATCGAGGTTCATACAGTATGATCAGGAAGTTAATTCACCTGGATGACATGTCAGAAAATGTGGTTAAATCGTACAGTAGGATCATGCATTGTACTAGACAAACTTAAGGAATTACATTCATCCTGAGGAGTTGTTGGTATGATATTTGATGAAAGGTATCATTTAGTATGAATAGGTGTTCATATAGTATGAAATGTAATTATTATCGTGCCGGCCGAATTGAATTCATCCCAATCCAGTTTTACATGTGTATCATACAGTACGAGGAGAGGTATCATATTGTATGATTAGCAATAATTTTGTACCAAATGAATTGAACTCCTTGATGTTTTGTTACATATAGATCGTAAAGTATAAGTAGAGGTTTGTATAGTATGGTGTATATATCACAGATCTAATCAGAATCATTTATTGAAGCAAGATTTATGATTTGTGCATCTGTGTACATCATACAGTATGGATGTCGATCGTACAGTATGATATAAGTAAAATTTGAAAGATTTTGTGAGTCAGTTAGGTGTGTTTGTGATGATCAGGAAACATCTTAAACCAATTTTTTTTTAACATGAACAACTAACAACAACACATAAACATGCACAAGAACAAACAATACAGGTTAACACATGTGAATGAATGATTTTAAATGATTTTTTTATTTATCTTGAATTAAGCATGAATGTCTACAACACCTAGTTTTTTCCTTAAGGTGTTAGAGGTGTCATAGGCAAGGGTTTTTGTGAAGATTCCTGGCAATTGATTTCTTGTAGCTATATGATACAATTCTATATATTCCTTGGCTACATGATCTCCTATAAAGTGATACCTAATGTCTATATACTTTATGTGGGAATATTGAATTAGATTTTTGGATATGCAAATAGTACTAGTGTTGTCACACATAATTAGAATAGTTCCTACATATAGTCCAATATCTAAGAGTTATTGCTTTAGCCATAATACTTGAGCAATATAGCTCCTTATTGCTATATATTTTGCCTCAACTGTGGAAAGGGTTATTGAGTTTTGTTTTCTACTAGACCAAGAAACTAAAGATTATCTTATGAATTGGCAAGTTCCACAAGTGCTTTTTTATCTACCCTACATCCTATAAAATTAGAATCTGAATATCATATTATTTCAAAAGAAGTGTTATGTCTAGGTTACTAGATTCCTAGGTTTGGAATGCTTTACTTGTATCTAAGGATTCTCTTAACAGTAGTCACATGGGATTCTTTTAGATCAACCTGAAAGCTAGCATAAAGAGAAACACTAAACATAATATTTGGTCTGCTAGCAGTTAAGTAGAGAAGTGATCCAATTATTCCCCTATACTTTTTCTGATCTACTGATTTTCTGTTTGGGTCCTTGTCTGATTGAACAGTAGAGCTCATGAGAGTGTTCATGGCCTCAGTATTATCCATTTTATACTTTTTAAGGATGTCCTTGATTTATTTATGTTGGCTAAGGAAGTTTCCATCATCCATCTGCTTTACACTAAATCCAATAAAGTAGCTTAGCTCTCTCATCATACTCATCTAAAATTCTTTACTCATTATTTTTGAAAATTCATCCCATAGGTTTGTATTTGAGGATCCAAACAAGATATCATTAATATAAATTTAAACAATGAGTAAGTCTTCTCCTTCTTTCTTTAGGATCAGGGTGGTGTCTACATTACCCTTAACAAAGCCTCTATCTTGAAGGAATGTGCTCTGTCTTTCATACCAGGCTCTAGGTTCTAAATTCAACCCACACAAGGCCATCTTTAGTTTGAATTCATGATTTGGGAATTGTGAATTTTCAAAACTTGGGGGTTGCTCAACATAAACATCCTCTTGAATCACCCTATTTATGAAGGCAATCTTAACATCCATTTGATACAGTTTAAAACCCTTAAAATAAGCAAAGGCTAACAACACCCTAAGGGCTTCTATTCTTGCTACAAGGGCAAATATTTCCTCAAAATCTATTCCTTTGATCTGGTTCTACCCCTTAGCTACTAATCTTGTTTATTCCTCATTACTATTCCAAAGTCATTCATCTTATTTTTGAAAATCCACTTTGTTCTAACCACACTATGGTCCTTAGGTCTCTTGACTAGTTCCTATATATCATTTCTAACAAATTAGTTTAGCTCTTCTTGCATTGCTAGGATCCATAATTCATCAGCAAGGGCTTGATATATGTTGGTGGGTTTTATTGTAGAAATAAAATCTGAATGACTAACTTCCATCCTAAGTTCATGACTAGTTTTAACACCTTCAAATGGGTCTCCTGAAATAAATTCTTAAGGATGACTAGAAGAATATCTCTATTCTCTAGGTAATTTTTCTCGAGGTTCTACTCTGTCTCCTATAATAATTGCTTCTACTCCTTAAATGACCTCCACTTCTTCTTCTTTAGGTTTAGATTTAGAGGTCCTATCTGATTCATGAAATATCACATGGGTAGACTCTTCCACTACCAGGGTCCTCTTATTGAAGTTTTTATAGGCCTTACCTATAGATGAGTAACCAAAAAAGACACCTTCATTAGGCTTAGGATCAAAATTTCTTAAGTGTTATTTTCCATTAATTAAGATAATGCATCTACAGTCAAAGACATGTAAGAGAGAAAGGTTGGGTGTCCTACCCCTAAGGAGTTTATATGGTGTCTTATTAAGATTGGATCAAATATTCACCCTATTTAAATATAATAAGCAGTATTCATTGCTTCTGACCAAAAATACCTATCTAGTGAATATTCAGCTTGTATTGCCCTAGTAGCTTCTACCAAGGTTATATTTTTCCTTTTAGCTATTCCATTCTGCTTGGGGGTCTTAGGGGTAGAGAAATTATGTTCTATTCCTATGTCTTGATAGAAAGATTCAAACTTATCATTTTTGAACTTCCCATCATGATCACTATGAATTGCTGAGATTTCAGATCCTAATTTCCTTTGAATCCAGGTGGAGAAAGTTCCATTTTCCTCAAATGACTCACTCTTATGTGCTAGGAATCTAATCCAAGTAAATCTAGAGTAGTCATCCACTATTACAAATCCATATGGATTCCCTCCTAGGCTAGCTGTACTAAAAGGTCCAAATAGGTCCATATGAAGGATTTCTAGTGGCTTAGAGGTATTAATGTCTTTGATTGAATTAAATGAAGACCTAACTTATTTTCTTAGTTAATAGGCATTATATTGGTGGTCCTTAGTGAAGTTTTACATAGGTATGCCTCTAACTAGGATTTTCTTGGTGATATTTCTAAGAGTCTTTATGCTCGCATGACACAGTCTCTTATGCCATAGCCAAGATTCATCAATTATAGTTTTAAGCATAAAGAATTTGAGTATTCAATATAATTCAAATCTAACATGTAAATATTGTTCATTTATTTTTCTTCTAACACAAGTTTTCTATTTAGACTAATCATGCATTTGTTAGAAAGAAAATTTTTATTAAAGCTTTTATCACACAGTTGACTAATGCTTAATAAATTATGCTTTTAACCATCAACTAATAAAATATTTTCAATCATAAAGTTTTAGAGTTTCCAATTATATCTGAGCCCACCTTGTTCCTAGTAGTGTTGTCCCCTAATATCACCTTGCCTGTTGACTTGGCAACTAGTCATGTGCCTTGAGCATCCACTGTCCAGATACCACATACTCTCACTAGGCCTTTTGTGAGAGCAGCCCTACATAGTCATTTAAAGGTTAGATTTGGAAATCCAAGTGAGTTTTGGTTCCACCTTATACTTAATTGAATGAGATGAATGTATGCTATACTGTGATGAATGCACTTTAGGCCTCCACACTATAAGTGCCCTACGGTAGATTGTGCAAGTGCAGGCTATGTGACCTAACATGCCATAAGAGTAACACCAAATACCAGAAAATGGATTTACCAACCTAAGTGGGTCATGATGCCTTCTACTAGATTTATGTGATGCAAGCTATGTTAAGGGCTTATGAAATTGTTCTATGGTAGGTGGTGTTTGTTATTCTCAATTGCGGTTAGTTTTGCTTCAAGAAATTTGTTTACACTTTTAAAATTTGTCACTTTAATTTTCAATGTATGCTCCCTACCATCTATTTCCAATTCAGATGCTTCTAATACTTTGTATACTTTCTCTAGTTCAATATGCAATATTTTCAAGGAATCATGTGCATTAAAGAGGTTAGTATGCTTCTTATTTAATACATCAAATTCATATAATAAATTCATATGCTAGCTATCTAAAGTAGAGTGCTCGATAGTTAAACTAGCATGCTCCTTTTGTAAATTAATGAATTTAGTATTGAGACTAGCATGCATCTTTTTCAGCTTCCTATACAAATCATGAATATTTTTAGAAATAATGAGTTATTCATCATAGGAAAGTTGACATACCTCATCTTGATCTGATTGATCAAGATTATCGTTAGCCATATGACATAGGTTTGTTACCTCCTATACTTTTGCTTCTGAAGATTCTGAAGTGGAGTCAGCCCAAAAAGCTTTCTACCTCTTTTGCTTTCCCCTCTTAAACTTTGGCTTCTCTTCACCCTTCTCCTTGATTGAGTGAGCCTTCAGGTTGAGATAGTCAGCTCGAAGGTGGCCTGGTATCCTGCACTCGAAGTAAATTGTGTTAGAAGAAGCTTTAATATTCTTGTTACTTTTACCTTTGCTCCAATTGTACTGATGGCGTCTTTATTTTCTTTACAGAAAACTCTGGAACTATCATGTAATTAAGGTGATGTTGTCATCCTCATCCGCTGTAGAAATGTCATTGTTTGAGTTATTTGCTTTTAGTACTACTGTTCTCTCCTTCTTCTTCTCTCCTGCATCACTTTGCCTTTGACTCACTCCTTGCTCATAAGCAATGAGTCACCCAAACAAATTGTTAATGGAATAAATATTCAAGTCTTTAGATTCAACAACTATAGTTATCTTGGCATCATAGGAACTAGGTAACCAATGTAGAAACTTATTAACTTTTTCTGAGTTTGATAGCTCTCTACCTAGTGCATGTAAGGATGTCACTATCTGGGTGAACTTAGTGTACATTTCAGATACAGTCTCGCTAGGTTTCATGAGAAAAAGTTCATAGTCATGTAGTATAATATTTTTCCTAGACTGTTTTACTTCACTAGTTCCCTCATAAGTGATACATAATCTGTCTGAAATCTCCTTTCTTATAGTGTATGTAGAAAAAAATTTTATATAGTCTTCAGATTTTAATGCACAAAAAAAACAATTTTAATATTTAGCATTTAATTGTGTGAGGTCCCTATCGTCATAACTCCATTCAGCAAAAGGAATATCAATTTTGACACCATTAACTACATGCGATGGAAATAGCCAGTTTGAGTCATATGCCAAATTCTATAGTCAATGGATTGTAAAAAGTAGACATGTGTATTTGCCAAAAATCAAAAGAAATATTTTCAAATAGTGGTGGATGAGTTATCGAATAACCCTCTGCAGTGTTATAATTACCAAAATGTGTTATTAGTCCTTCTTCAAAAGTTTTCTAGAAACATGCTCTAATACAACTTGAAAGTTCATGAAGGTTGTTAAACCTCAAGGAACTAGCTTGAGGCTTACCAAGAGGGGGGGTGAATTGGTAGTTTTAAAAATTTTCCAACTTCAAAATAATGATGACAATATTTTTGAAAAAAAATTTAGAAATTAAAGATACCAAATTCTAATTGATTGCGAAAGCAAATGAGTTTATCATAAATATTAATTTAACTATGAAAATATTTTAATTTGTGAAACAAAGTGATAATCACCAATTTTTCCAAGCAATTAACAGAATAAAATGCAAGAATTATAAAAGTGTTGAAAGGGAAAAACACACCAGATATTTTTATTGTGGTTAGGTCAATCTTGACCTGCGTCCACTCCTTAGAGTCGTCCGCTCTGAGAATTTCACTAACACTAAGTGGCTCTCTTTTTGCTCCCACAGTAAGCTGGATAAGCCCTTACAGACTCACTTTCACAAAATATGATGCGGCAGAGTGCCGGATGTTATGTCACCCTCTTGGTGACGGTAGCAAACCTTGACTCATCCTTCTCTCTCCTGGAGAAGGCAGCGAACATCAGCTCCTTTTTCTCCCTCTTTGAGAAAGTAGAGTACCTCGAGGAATTGACCAAGAAGCCTCTCTCCCTAGAGAGCTTCCAAAGACTCACCAAGGCCACAGGAGGAGCAAGGGTGTAGCTAGCCCGAAGCAACCCTGTGATCTCCTCACACTCCTTCTCCCTTACGCTCAACCTCACCTTCTCCTTCCTCTTAAACCCTGGATTTCTCAAAAGCTTCTCTCTCAGAGTACCTTCAGCAGTTACTTAATCTTCTCACCAATTCAAATAGAATCACCAAAACTTGTTTAAGTATTGGGCTTCAAGAAACCCTAAAAAATCAAGTTTTTTTTTTTTGAGGAAATGCATAAAGCAATTTTATTAAGGAAGAAAATTACAAGCAACTAGGTGATAGTTCCATAATCCTCCTTGAGCAAAGAAATAAAAAGAGGAGGAAACTTATTACAACTCAAGTCATCCCAAAAGAAATCTAAAGAGCAAGCCAAGTTACCACAAAATTAACTAACTTATTACAATTCCTATAAACACAATGAAATAAAACTTGACTAAATTGAAAAAGAAAAGAAAAATCTTGAAGCTGAGGACCTTCTTCTTTAACGGGGACCTTTTTGAAAACCTTAAGAACATAATCAAACACATTCTGATTATCTCCCTCAATGAAAATGCCTTTATACTCAAATATCCAATCTTGGACGTACTTTCTAACGTTCAGAATTGAAAAAAGCTCCAACTGAGAAGAATCCCAATGCAAATGTTTAGCACCAAAGGCACACAAAAATCTACCTCTATGGTCTCTGAAGATGCCTCCAATCCCTGCTATGTAGTTGCTTTTCAAAGAAGCATCTAAATTAAGCTTAATCCATTCGGGTGGAGGAGGATACCAAAAATAAGATAGCAATTGCTGGTTAGTACCCCAGTAATTCGAATAATGATTAAGACAAAGTGAAGCTGTAGCAAAGCTAACTGCATTAGAAGCAATTACAATCAAGCTATCATCAAGACCACCATATACAACCTTGTTCCTACTCTTCCAACAATAAAAGACAACAGAACAGTAAACATTACCAATGAAGGGAGCAATATCTGACACAGTTTTCAAACCCTTTAACATTCAGTAAGAGACAAAAAAAGCAGCAACATAAAACCCCAAGATCTGAGAACCTTGATTACTGGTGTAAGTTTGAAGCAGCTAACAGCAATATGCTCTGAGGTCTCCGTAACCTTGCAACCTCTAGGGCAATCACTACACTCCAATAACCTTCTATATAATAAAAATTCATTAGAAGGAATTGTAGTCATAAGAAGCCTCCACCAGAATAAATCAACCTGTGGATTAAGCTTTAAGCTTTTCCTCCACCACCAATGTCTATCTTCATGACCATTACCTTTCAGTTTTTGAAAAACTAAAGCTTATAATGATTTACTAAAATACATAAAATTAGCTCAAGTTTATCACCACCTAGATTAGGAAAAATAGGAACATTCTTTATAACATTAACCAACTGCTAACCGAAGACCTGCAGCAATTTACCTTCAACCCACTTGCCTTCATTGATAAAACATTCCATATTTTGCTCTTCCTCAACACCTACCACAACAAATGTAGGCCATTTGATTATAGAACTATCCCAAATCCAAATGTCCTCCAGTGTATTAATTAATTCCCCTAAGGATACTTTCCATCTTACAATTTCCATGAGACATTTGAAACTAAACAAAAGGTTCTTCAAAGTAGGTGAGCTATTTCTTTTAAGCTGGATATTCCAAACAAGATTTCCATACTTAGCAATAAGAACCCTAAAAAATAAAGTTAGCCATCACTTTTTATATAGTATGATTTAAGTTCGTATAGTACTATCATTAATTAAACCATGATTTCATTGTCTAATTCGGGGGTTAATTTAAGAAGACTTTAAATATTTGTATAGTATGATGCGTATCGTATAGTATAATTAGTTCAAAAATTAAATTTTAAAATATTACTTAAATTAATCTAGTGGCTAGGGTTTTCAGAGCATAACAAATCATACAATATGATTAGTTTATAGAAACTAATTTTATAATTAGCTGTTAAGCACATTCTTTCTATACTGATAGTACAATACGATTATAAGTCAAACAGTATGATTAGTATAAAATTTTTAACTTTTAAAATTTATATCCCTTGCCCTATGTGTGTGTACAGTCACCCAATTACATACGCTCTTATGTGGCCTGACTCAAGAAATAAAAATAAAGAAAATAAATTATAGACTTTATTTACTTGACATTCCTATTCTACCCATTCTTGAGCTTTCAGTAGCCTTGAGTAGTGTTTGTCTTACCTGCTATGTTATTGCCCACAGATAGAAGAAATATCTAAAATATTTAGTGAGAAAAGTAATAATTTAATCAATAATATTTGTCATCATCAAAATCACAGACTAGGGTTCTTGGATTGCAACATATAATTCTAGTTTAAAAAAAATACTAATAATTACACTAATCAGTCATCCTTAATATTGCTTCATTTGAATTTACAGGTTATCGATTTAATTATGATTTTTTTAATTTTAAAGTGATTAATGTTGTTTAATGATTAGATATGTTTGTAGTTAAAATTAAAACTTCATTTCTTTTTCTTCTATTTCTTTCTTTTTAAGGCTATTTTTAGAGTTATTTTTCTCTTTAATTTATGGAGTACATAATTAATGATTTTGAATATCATCTTTTTGCTTCAAACTCTTTTTATAATCTTAATGAGTTTAATGTAAGGACTTAATAAAATTACCAACTCTAAATTTTGATTGATTCTGATTTCCAAATTAATCTACTCATTTCAAATCTTTAATTTTAATTATTCATCCTTAGTTCAAATATTAATAAATAAAGGTATAACTTATAATTTTAAATTAAAATAATAACTTAAATGATCTAAGTCAAATAATTATTATTACTTTCTTTTGCACTCTATGAAGTATAAATAGTGTTCATTTAAACTATGATCATGGGTTTTTTTATTATCCTAATTTTACATAATTTTTAATTATCATTTTACTATGATTAATTAAATAATCAGAATATAAAGCAATTATATTAAACATGAAGAAAATTTCAATGAAATGTAAATACAAGAAACACAAACAACAATTAAAACTACACATGCTTTCATATAAAGGATAAAATGTGCATAAAATATTTGTTAATCGAATGAAATAAAACATAACATAACATAACATTGATTACAAGATAACTAGCGCACTAAGCACCATGCATAGCATGTGAAGTGGGTTGCCTCTCATAAGCGCTATGTTTATAGTCTTCAAGCCAGACAATCCAATTTTTTTGTTTTAGGATAAACCAATTCAGTTATATTTCATACTTAATCACTGTCTCCCTCTATATAAAGTTTCATTCTATGGCCATTTACATTAAATGTATTTAAATTTTTCTTATCCTTAATTTTTATAGTTTCATAAGAAATTATTTTTACCACAGTGAATGGTCCAGACTATCTTAATTTCAATTTTCCAGGGAATAACTTAAGTTTAGAATTAAATTATAAACCTTTTTTCTCCAGGAGTGAATTCTTTCCTAAGAAGCTTTTTGTCATGCCATTTCTTAACCTTTACTATATCAATCTTTACATTTTCATAAGCTTTATTTTTGATCTCTTATAGTTCACTCAACTTTATCAATCTTTTTTTATTTGCCATTTAAAGTTACAATTAACTGCCTAGAAAGCTTTGTATTCTAATTCCACGAGAAGGTGGAAAGCCTTTCCATAAATTAATTTATAGGGAGTCATACCATTATGAGTCTTATAAGAAGTTCTATAAGCCCATAATGCATCATTGCCCAATCTTTTCTATTTATAATAACCTTTTTTTCTAGGATTCTCTTCATTTCTCTAATACTAATCTCAGCCTGACCACTAGTTTATGGATGGTAAGCAGTTGCTACTCTATGATAAACTCCATATTTCTTTAAGACTGTTTCCTATTTTTTTTATTACAGAAATGGCTTCCTCCATCACTGATTAAAACTCTTGGCATTCTAAATCATGAGAAAATATTTTTCTTTAAAAACTTGATCACAGTTTGAGTATCAATTTTAGAAGTTGTCATACCTTCAATCCACTTTGAAACATAATCCACAGCAATAAGAATATATTTATTTCCAGAGGTTGGCATAAAAGGTCCCATAAAATCCAATTCCCAAACTTCAAATATTTCTATTTCTAGAACACAATTCGAAGGCATTTCATTTCTTTTTGTAATATTCCCTATTCATTAGCATTTATTATTACATTTCTTAATATATTCATTTACATCTTTAAATAAAGCAGGCCAAAAGAATCCTGCTTGAAGGATTTTAGAAGCAGTTCTAAATCCTCCAAAATGTCCCCCAAGAAGTGAGTCATGACACTCCTTAATGATTGATTTTATTTCTTCTTCTGGAACACATCTTCTCATAACTTGATCATTACAAGATTTAAATAAATAAGGTTCATCCAAAAAAAATAGGAATCATGTAAAAATTTCATCTTTTGACTAGGGTTTAAATCATAAGGAAGTATACCAATGACAATAACATTAACATTATCTGCATTCCATGGTGAATTATCTGTATGAAGTGCAAATAATAATTCATAAAGAAAATTTTCATTAATCTCATCTTCATTTAATGTATATTTTTAATAGAAACTCTTGAAAGAAAAGCATTAATTTGAATTTTAGTACCTTTCTAACAAAAAATTTCAACATCAATTTCTTGTAATAGAATAATCCACCTTACCAATCTTTGTTTAGTGTCTTTTTTTCTCATAAGATATTTGATAAGAGCATAATCAGTGTAAATAATTACTTTAGTCCCAATTAAATATGATCTAAATTTATTAAAAGCAAAAAATAGCAGCTAACAATTCTTTTTCAATTGTTGTATAATTATGTTGTGTAGAATTCAAAATTTTGCTAGCACAAAAAATGACATGAAATTTCTTATCTTTCTTTTGTCCTAAAATAGCACCTACGACAATATAACTAGCATCATACATTACTATAAAAGGTGAGGACCAATATGGAGCAACAATCACTGGAACAATAATTAAATGTTATTTTAGTGCATTAAAATTTTGAACACAATTAGAATTAAATATAAAAGGAATATCTTTCTCAAATTATTGACATAAGGGTTTAGAAAACTTGGAGAAGTATTGAATAAATCTTCTATAAAATCTTGTGTAACCTAAACAACTTCTAATGCCTTTAATTGAATTAGGAGAGGGGTAATTTTTCTATTACTTAAATCTTTTTAACATTTACTTCCAATCCCTTCTTTGAAACTTTATGCCCTAAGACAATGCCCTCGGTTACCAAAAATTGATACTTCTCCCAATTTAACGCAAGATTTATTTCCACACATCTTTTCAAAATAGCAGTCAAATACTCCAGATAAAAATCAAATGTAGTGCCAAATACTGAGAAATCATCCACGAAAATTTTAATACCATGCTCAATTAAGTTTGAAAAAATAGACATAATTCATCTTGGAAAGGTAATAAGAGCATTACATAAACCAAAAGGCATTCTCCTAAAAGTAAAGGTTCCATAAGGGCTAGTGAAATTAGTTTTATCTTGATCTTCAAATGCAATAAGAATTTGATGATATCCTGAGTATCCACCTAAAAAATAAAAAAATGAATGTCCTCCCAACATATCTAGCTTATGATCAAGAAAATATAAAGGAAAATGATATATTCTAGTGTCTTTATTTTTCCTATAATCTATATAAATCCTCCATACTGAAATAGTTCTAGTGGGTATAGGATCATTGTGTTCATTTGTTATAACAGTTAATCCTCCATTTTTAGGAACATAATAATTAAGACTAACCTAAGAATTATCTGAAATAGGATAAATAATCTCAGCATCCAACCATTTAAGAATCTATTTTTTAACAACATCTTTCAAAGAAGGGTTAATGAAAGTTCATGAAGGTGGTTAAACCTTGTAGAACTAGCCTGAGGCTAACCAAGAGGGGGGTGAATTGGTAGTTTAAAAATTCTTTAAATAAAAAAAAATTTGAAATCTTTTTGAATATTTTAAACACAGATAATTTAAGCGGAAGTAAATAACCAAAAATAGAGATTTCAACACAGATCATATCACAGAAATAATTGAAAATAAATGCAAAAAAGTAAGTAGAAAGAACACAGCAGATTTATAGTGGTTCGGTCAAATCTAACCTACGTCCACTCCCCCAAACCTCCTGTTCTAGGTATTGCACTAATCAGTTAGTGTTCTCCTTTACCCCCACAACAAGGTGGAGAAGCCCTTATAAAATCTTTCCAATGACCTAGTGAGGCAGAAAACCTTGAATCCTTTTTCACCATTCTGGTGAAGGCAGAGAACCCAATAGTCCTTTTACTCCCTCCTGGAGTTGGCAGATAACCACAAAATCCTATTACTCCCTCCTGGAGTAGGCAGAGAACCTGACAATCCTTTTACTCCTACCTGGAGTAGGCAGAAAACCTTGATCTGATACGGATGATCATCTCGCCAGAGCCACCAAGGAACCAAGTATGAAGAAGGAAGAGGATGATCGAATCCTTGCCTAGAGCAACCTTTATGAATCCCCTCATAAACTCCCCCTCACAAGATTCTCTCTCTCTCTCTACCAAACTCTCCCTCTCTTACTTGCCGACAATATTATCAAAAAAGTGCCCTAATTTTCAACTTACTGATAATATCATCCAGGATGATATGTTTATCATCCCGTAAGATCAATGTAAATCAGCCCATCCAGTCAGAATGATCTGAGTTACCAGTACAATTAGAGCAAAAAACTTGTAGTAGTCATCTTGGATGATCTTACGATCATCCTGTACAATTAGAATTGAAAGTTCGATAGGGGTGTTAAGCCCTAATGAACTAGTCCTGAGGTTAACCAAGAGGGGGGTGAATTGGTTATTTAAAAAATTTGTGAGCAACAGGAAAAATTAGTTTGATAATTTGCAGTAGAAACAAGTAAACACATAATTGAAAAGATCAACCATAGATTTCACCCAAGTAGATAATAATAGAAAAGTAAAGTACAGAAAATAATCAGAAAGAACACACCAAATTTTATAGTGGTTCGGTCAACTTGACCTACGTCCACTCCCCAAAAACTCCCCTCTGGGTATTGCACTAACACAAAAGTGACTCTCCTTCTGCTCCCACAGTAAGGTGGAGAAGCCTGTACAAAACTCCTTTCCACCAACCCAATGAGCCAGAGGACCTGAACTCCTTTTGCTTCCTCCTGAAGCGGGCAGAGAACCCGAACTCCTTTCGCTTCCTCCTAAAGCAGGCAGAGAACCTGAACTCCTTTGTCTTCCCCAGAAGCGGTCAGAGAACCCGGATCTTCTTGCGAACTATCCTCCAACAGAAAACACCCACATGACGAGAGACGACAAATGGAGAAGACGACTCTGATTCTTGCTTGAAGTAACCTTTGTGAATCCCTCACAAACTCCCCCTCACAAGATCCTCTCTCTCTCTCCCAGGCTCTCTCTATCTCTCTCTCTCAAAGTTTCTCTCGAAAGGAAAGTGGTAAAAGATTTTTCTTGTTGGAAGAAAAAGATCTTTTATAGGAGGGCTGAAAATTTGCCCTAAATCTCAACTGGTCGGCCAATATCATCCAGGATGATCGTAATCATCCTGTACGATCAGTTCAAAATCACCTGTTTCAGCCTGGATGATCTGGCTCTTCTGGATGATTTGTAGAAAAAAGTTTTTCAGATCATCCCGTATGATTCTGCGATCATCCGGGATGATTAGTGTAAATCAGGAATTTCATCCAGAAGACTACTCTGGTCGTCCAGAGGAACTTGTACTAGATGATCTCAAAATGACTTGATCGTCTAGGATGATATGTCTATCGTCCTGTACGATTAGTTCAAAAAGTGCCAAAATCATCATAAGCACCGCTCTGAACATACAGGTGAAACATGCCGGACGATTTTAAAATGACTTGATTGTCCGGGTCGATATGGGTATCATCCCGTACGATTAGTTCAAAATCAAGATTATCATCCTACGCACAATTCTGGATGTACACGTGAAAGGCACTAAACGATCAGGATTTTTAACACATCATCCCATACAATCCTGCGATCATCCGGGATGATATGATCGAATCGATCAGACCTTAATTACTTTGTTTAATAGCCAGATGAATTTAGGCATGATTATAATGGATCATCCAGGATGATACACATATCATCTGGGACGATCAGATCAAATCTATAAAAATAAAACTTGCCTAACTTGATCTAGTGGCTGAGAATTTCTGATTTGAGGCTATCATCCCGTACGATCAGTGGATCATCCAGATGATCGACTTAATCAGACAGACTTAACTTGGTCGCCCTAATTAGGGTTTCTATTTTCACTGGATCATTCAGGATGATGTGAATATCGTCTGGGACAATCAAAATAAAAATTGAACAGAAACTCTAATTCACTAAAACTCTCCCCCTGAGTGTATGTGTGCAAGGTTACTTAGTTAGGGGATCAATTACACTATATTTGACTCAAGAAAGAGAAAATATTATATTTAGACACACTTGGACCTGATCTTGAGTTGGCCTAAATCATAATTGATCTTTTATACCTAAAATGGGTTAGCCAAGCAAAATAGAATACAAACATATTTGTCATCATCAAAACTGTACTTTTTGAATCAAGATTTGCAACAATCTCCCCCATTTTAATGATGGAAAACATTGATGCAGTAGTTTTAAATAAAACAACCAGGAGTTAACCAACGCACATATAAAAAACAAATATCATTTCAAATTTCACTAAACACAGAATATAATAAGGAGAACAACTATAAAATAAGAGCAATACAAGAAACATCTAAAATAGTACAGGAAACTACTAGTCACTCAAAACACTAACTCCCCCTTTTGACATCACAAAAAGAGGAGGAACAAACACAATAATACAAGCAAAAAATATCACAAAACACAAAGCTAAAAAGGAGGCGGATCCTGATCAGAAGGAGGAGAAGAAAGACCAGGGATCCCAAAAACATATACAACAAAAATAAAAATAAAAAATAGAGAAATAAAACTAGAAATGATAAACACAAAAATACAAAATAATAAGAGATTTTTTTTGAATAGATCCGCTCTAGTAAATTAGAATTTTCACTTGATTTTGAATCCAAAAACTAATAAGAAGACAATCGACAGCATTAAAATCTAGAAAAGTTGGAAAATCAACTTTTGTAACTCCCACCTCGGACACCTTATAGGTGCAAATTCCTTTCAAAATAAAAATCCAATTTAGAAGAAAAGAAATAAGATTCAAAAAGAGATCCTTTCAAGCATCGTTCCAGAAAAATGTTTGATATAATAGTGTTACAAAGTAAGAAATCAGAAACCATGATTTTTCATCTCAAGCTTTTCAAAATATTAAGTGGTGCATGGATTTTTCTAAGACATTTAAAGATCCGAAAGGGAAGAAAGCATATTTCTTTGTGGGCTCATTTTGTGCCTCTTTTTTAATTTGTATGGCGCTTTGTACATCTTTTGATTTTTCATACACTTTTTGTATCTTTTCAATTTTTGGCGACATTGCGCATCTTTTTAGTTTGGGCTAATTTTGTGCCTCTTTTTATTTAGGCGCTCTTTGCGCATCTTTTGTAAGCTTTCTCCCTTTCAAAATTGTTAAAGAATCACAGCTGTGAAATTACCTTCCAGACATAAGAGACGACAAAGCTCACTCTCTACAATAAGGAAGAGTAATTCACAAGACAAAAACTATATATCATATGATAAGTGCAATCACTTGATTCAAAAAATCATAATAATGACTCAAAACTTTGAAAATACTATTCATATGAGGTAGATTACTGTATGAAGATAAAATAGATCTCTATTTCAAAAAACTAACTTTTTAATTTTGAAGAAGATTTTTATCCAAAAGAAATAGTACACCATTAAAGAAGTTAGAGGAAGAGAAACAATCATTAATGTTTCTTCCCTTTAACAGATTCAGAGGAGTCAATCACTGCTTACCAGCTTCCAAATAAAAATAAGGCAAAACTCTCAGTGAGAAATCCACTTTATTAGCAGTAGTGAGCAGTGATCTGATTTTGAAAGGAATAAAAATAGTAAATAAAAAACAAGTAAAAAATCACATCAAATTAAATACTAAAATTAATAACAAGACTAAAATGAAAATCAGCAAAAAAATAAAAACTAATAGGAAATAGGAAACAGATAATCAAATCAAATAACTAACTAATAGAAATAGAATGAAAATTAGACAAATCAGAAATCAATAGTCATCAAAATCATGCATTTATGTCAATCACACCCAATATAGTCCTCAAAATGCTAAATGAGTCAAAGGCCATTAGTTTAGTAAATATGTCAGCCAGCTGATTTTCAGTTGCTACATGTTGTAGCTCAATATCCCCTTTTGTAACATGGTCCCTACTGAAGTGATGCATTATATCAATGTGTTTGGTTCTAGAATATTGGATTAGATTCTTAGAAATACAGATGGCACTAATATTATCACACATAACAGAAATTATGCCAACAGCCAATCCTAAATCCAAAACTTGTTGCTTCAACTCAAGGACTTGGGCCACACAACTTCCTAAGGTAATGTACTCAGCTTCAACAGTAGAAAGTGCAACTGAGTTCTATTTTCTACTGGACTAGGAGACTAAAGACTATCCTATGAATTGGTAAGTTCCAGAAGTGCTCTTTTTATCCACCCTACACCCTGTAAAGTCAGAATCAGAATATCCAATAATCTCAAAAGAAGTGCTATGCCTAGGGTATCGGATTCCTAGATTTGGGGTCCCTAAAAGATATCTAAGAATTCTCTTAACAGCAGTCAGGTGGGACTCTTTAGGATCAGCTTGAAACCTAGCATAAAGATAAAGACTAAACATAATATCAGGTTGGCTAGCAGTCAGGTAAAGCAGTGATCCAATTATTTCTCTATACTTCTTCTGATCAATAAATTTTCCACTTGAATCCTTATCTAACTGAACAGAGGAGCTCATGGGATTGTTGATTTGCTTGGCTTTGTCCATTTCATATTTCATCAAAATGTTCTTAGTGTATTTAGATTGATTGAGAAAGGTTCCATCATCCATTTGCCTTATGTTATACCCCAAAAAGTAGGACAATTCTCCCATTATACTCATCTCAAACTCCTTACTCATTATTTTAGAAAACTCATCACATAACTGCTTATCAGAAGATCTAAAAATTATATCATCAATATAGATCTGGAGAATGAGTAAATCATCTCTTACTCTCCTCAGAAAAAGGGTGGTGTCTACGCTCCCCTTAACAAACTCTCTTCTAACAGAAATGTGCTAAGTCTCTCATACCAATCTCTGGGTGCCTGTTTCAATCCATACAAGGCCTTTTTTAATTTGTAAATATGATTTGGATATTGGGAACTCTCAAAACCTGGGGGTTGTTTACAAAAATATCCTCTTTTATTACCCTATTTAAAAAGGCACTCTTGACCTCCATTTTAAATAGCTTAAATCCCTTATAATAGGCAAAGGCTAGTAGCACCCTAATGGCTTCCAATCTAGCTACAGTGGCAAAGGTCTCCTCAAAATCAATCACTTCAATCTAATTATACCCATTAGCCACCAATCTTGCCTTATTCCTAACCACCACACCAGAATCATTCATCTTATTCTTAAAGACGCATTTGGTTCCCACTATACTTTAATTCCTAGGTCTTTCTACTAGCTCCAAAACATCGTTCCTTACAAATTGATTCAGTTCCTCTTGCATAGATAAGAACTAAAATTCATCAGAAAGGGCTTGATTGATATTGGTGGATTCAGTCATTGAGATAAAGGCAGTGTGATTTACTTCCTACCTAAGTCCATGCCTAGTCCTAACACCTTTAGAAGGGTCTCTTAAGATCAGTTCTTTAGGATGACTCAAAGAATATCTCCAATCTCTAGACAAAATATTTTAAGGTTCTACCCTTTCCTTTAGATTTGCATTTTCAACCCCTTGGGTAATCTCCCCTACCTCTTCTTCTTCCTCAACTCTAGTCACCTTAGGATCAAATTCATCAAACCCCACATGAGTTATCTCTTCCACCACCAAAGTCCTCTTATTAAACAACCTAAAGGATTTCCTCACACTAGAATAGCTTAAGAACATTCCTTCATCAGATTTGGGGTCAAACTTTCTTAAGGATGATTTTCTATTATTCAGAATAAAAACCTTATAGCCAAAGACATGGAGGTGGGACAGGTTTGGAGTTCTACCCTTAATGATCTCATAAGGTGTCTTATTCAGATTGGATCTAACATTCACCCTATTCAGCACATAACAGGCAGTGTTCACCGCTTCAGCCTAAAAGTATTTTGGAAGTGAATACTCAGCAAGCATGGCTCTAGCAGCCTCCACTAAGGTCCTATTCTTCCTTTCAGCTACCCTGTTCTGCTGAGGGGACCTAGGAGCTAAAAAATTGTGACTATCCCTTGTTCCTCACAGAAAGTTCCAAACTTCACATTTTCAGACTCTCCACCATGATCACTATTAATAGTCAAGATCTCACAACCTAACTTCCTCTAAATCCAAGTGGAGAAGGACTTAAATTCATCAAATTACTCAGATTTATGTGACAGAAATTTAATCTAAGTAAACCTCGAGTAATCATCAACAATCACAAAATCAAAGACTTTCCCCCCTAAGATGGTAGTGGTAATGGGTCCAAAGAGATCCATGTGAAGGACTTCTAAAGGTCTAGAAGTGTTAATGTCCTTAACAGAGTGAAAGGAGGACCGGACTTGCTTCCCTAATTGACAGGCATCACACAGGTGGTCCTTAGTGAACTTAAGCTTGGGGACACCTCTAACTAAGTCCTTTTGGGTGACTCTCCTAAGGGTTTTCATAATGGCATGACATAATCTCCTGTGTGAAAACCAAGACTCAACAGCAGTAGTTTTTAAGCAAATTGAAACATCAGCTGTAAAGCAACTTACATCCAGCATAAACACATTGTTGATCCTTTGTCCCTGCAAAATAATTTTGTCATTTAAGCTTAAAATGTAGTAAGTGGGCAGGAATTTGATCTTGTATTCTTTATCACAGAGTTGACTGATGCTCAGCAGTTTGTGTTTCAATCCATCTACAAGCAAAACATTGTCAATTATGAAATTCTTTGAATCACCAATTATACCTGATCCTACCACCCTCCTGGTGGTGTTGTCTACAAGTATAACCTTGCCTCCAGCCCTGGCCTCCAGTGAAATGAACTGATTTACATCTCCAGTCATGTGTCTTGAATATCCACTGTCGAGGTACCACATGCTCTCATGAGGTCTTGTGTGAGAGCACACCTACAAAATCATTAAATGTCAAATTTAGGAACCCAAACAGGTTTGGGTTCCTTCTTATGAAAAGAATAATGCAATACATGTGTGCTGTGCTGTGAAACAGGCAATTTGGGCCTCCACACCCAATGTGTACTATGATGAACAGTGCAGGTGTGGGAGATGTGTCCTAATATGCCACAACAAAAATATCTAACACCAAGAAAAGGGTTAACTAATCTACATGGGTGATAGTGCCTCTTCCTAGGTTTGTATGAAACATGCTTTGATGATTTTCAAACAGATTCTTCAAAAGGATGAGGAGCATAAAACTGTTTAAAAGTAGGAGGTGTTTCATTTTTCTCAAAAGCACTAATTTTTACTTTTAGAAATTCATTTTCTTTCTTTAAATTTACAATTTTAAATTTTAATGCTCCCTTACTACTCTCCACTTCACATGCCATGTTGTCTAATTCTTTAAAAGCTTTTTCTAAATCAACATGCGATGTTTTTAATAAATCATGCTCAATAATTAAATCAGAATGCTTTTTGTTCAGCTTATCAAATTCATCAAGTAGAGACATATGATTACTATCAAGTGTGGAATGATCTTTAACTACAGAATCATGCTCTTTTTGCAAGGTTAAGAAATCCAATTTCAAACTAGCATGCAATTTCTTAAGTTTCCTAAAAGATGAGTGAATTCTTTCAGAGACTTCATATAATTGATCGTAAGTAAGCTCACATACCTCTTCCTAGTCAGACTAACCAGGATGATCATCAGCCATCAATCACAAGTTGGTTTCTGCCTCTTCAGCTTCAGTCTCAGAAGAGTCGAATGCAGAATTTGTCCAGAATGCCTTTTGAATCTGCTTCTTATCCTTCCTGAATTTAGGTTTCTCCTCACCCTTTTCTTACTTGGGTGAGCTTTAAGTGTAGGACAATCAGCCTTAATGTGTCAAGGCTTCCTACATTCAAAACAAATAGTATCAGATGAGCCTTTAAAATTTTTACTAGACTTACCCTTATTCCACTTCTGAAAGTTCTTATGTTTCTTCCTTAGAAAGCTTTTGAATTGCCTAGTGATTAAGGTAACATCATCGCTATCAGACCCGGAAGAATTAGTGTCAGTATCGTTGGCCTTCAGCGGCACAGTTTTCTCCTTCTTCTTCTCATATACATCAAGCTGTCTTTGGTTCACCCCTTGCTCGTAAGCAATGAGTGACCCAAGTAAGTTATCAATAGAATAATTATTCAAATCTTTCGATTCAGTAATTACAGTTATCTTAGCATCAAACAAAGAAGACAAACATCTCAAAATCTTGTTAACTTTTTCATAGTTTATAAGTTCTCTTCCTAAAGCATGCAAAGAAGTGACAATCTCAGTGAACCACTCATGCATTTCAGAAATAGATTCAGTAGGTTTCATGTGAAAAAGTTTGTAGTCATGAAGCAATATGTTTAACCTGGACTATTTGACTTCGGTTATACCTTCATAAGTGATGCACAATCTATCCCAAATTTCTTTACCAGTTGTACAAGTAGAAACACGAATGTAATCCTTATATTTTAAGGCACAGAAAAAATAGTTCAAACATTTGGCATTAAGTTGGGCTAAGTCACGATCATCAAAAGTCCAATCAATGAAAAGAAGTTCAATTTTAACATTGTTAACCATTCCAAAAGGTGGTTCATAGCTATCCTTAACAAGCATCCATATGCGATAATCTATAGATTGAAGAAAAGTGGACATGCAAGTTTTCCAAAAAATTAAAAGGTATGTTATTAAATAATGGCGATCATGTAATTAAATAACCTTCAGCAGTATTACGATTACCAAAGTTAGCCATTGATCAAATTCAAAAGTTTTTAAACTTAACTTTTGAATCCCTCTCTGATACCACTTGAAAGTTTGATAGGGATGTTAAGCCCTGATGAACTAGTCCCGAGGCTAACCAAGAGGGGGGTGAATTGGTTATTTAAAAAATTCATGAGCAACAGGAAAAATCTTTTTGATAATTTGCAGCAGAAATAAATAAACACAGAATTAAAAAGATCAACCACAGATTTCACCCAAGCAGATAATAAGAGAAAAATAAAGTGCAAAAAATAATCAGAAAGAACACACCAAATTTTATAGTGGTTCGGTCAAGTTGACCTACGTCCACTCCCCGGAGCCTCCCCTCCGGGTATTGCACTAACACAAAAGTGACTCTCCTTATGCTCTCACAGTAAGGCGGAGAAGCCTGTACAAAATTCCTTTCCACCAACTTAGTGAGGCAGAGAACCTGAACTCCTTTCGCTTCCTCTTAAAGTGGGTAGAGAACCCGGACTCCTTTCGCTTCCTCCTGAAGCAGGCAGAGAACCTGAACTCCTTTCGCTTTCTCCTAAAGCGGGCAGAGAACCCGGATCTTCTTGCAAACGATCCTCCCACAGAAAATACTGACAAGATGAGAAACGACGAATGGAGAAGATGGCTCTGATCCTTTCTTGGAGCAACCTTTGTGAATCCCTCATAAACTCCCCCTCATAAGATCCTCTCTCTCTCTCCCAAGCTCTCTCTCTCTCTCTCTCTCTCTCTCTCTCTCTCTCTCAAACTTTCTCTAGAAAGGAAAGTGGTAAAAGATTTTTCTTATTGGAAGAAAAAGATCTTTTATAGGAGGGCTCAAAATTTACCCTAAATCTCTACTGGTCGGCTAGTATCTTCCAGGATGATCACTAGATCATCCTGTACGATCAAGTCAAAATTGCCTGTTTCAGCCTGGACGATCTGGCTCTTCTGGATGATTAGTAGAAAAAAGTTATTCAGATCATCCCGTACGATTCTACGATCATCCAGGATGATTAGTATAAATCAGTAATTTCATCCAAAAGACCGCTCTGCTCGTCCAGAGGAACATATATTGGACGATCTCAAAATGACTTAATCATCCAGGATAATATATCTATCGTCCTGTACGATTAGTTCAAAAAGTGTTGAAATCATCCTGAGCACCGCTCTGGACATACAGGTGAAACATGTAGAACGATTTCAAAATGACTTGATCGTCCGGGATGATATGGGTATCGTACCATATGATTTGTTTAAAATTGGGATTATTGCCCTGCACACAGCTCTGGACGTACAGGTGAAAGGTACTAGACGGTCAGGATTTTTAACACATCATCCCAAATGATCCTGTGATTATCCGGGATGATATGATCGAATTAATCAGACCTTAATTACTTTCCTTAATCACCAGTCTAATTTAGGCATGATTGTAATGGATCATCCAGGACGTTCAGAACAAATCTCTTAAAATAAAACTTGCCTAACTAGATCTGGCGACTGAGAATTTTTAATTTGAGCCTATCATCCCGTGCGATCAATGGATCATCCAGGATGATCAGCTTAATCAGACAGACTTAACTTGGTCACCCTAATTAGGGTTTTTATTTTCACTGGATCGTCCAGGACGATTTGAATATCATCCGAGATGATCAGAATAAAAATTGAATAGAAACTCTAATTCACTAAAACTCTCCCCCTGAGTATGTGTGTGTAAGGTTACTTAGATAGGGGATCAATTATATTACATTTGACTCAAGAAAGGGAAAACATTACATTTAGATACATTTGAACCCGATCTTGAGTTGGCTTGAATTATAATTGATCTTTTGTACCTAAAATGTGTTAGCCAAGAAAAATAGAATACAAACATGTTTGTCATCATCAAAACTATACTTTTTGAATCCATATTTGCAACAAGAATAAAGCTAGGTTTATCATCAGATAGATCGTTCAGGATGTCCAGGATGATTAGAAGAATAATGCACTTATCATCCCGAACGATCTTGCGATCATCCTATACGAATACTTTAAAATGAGGTTTATCATCCTGCAGATCGTTCAGGATGTCTAGGATGATTAAAAGAAAAATATACATATTATCTTGGATGATATTAGATGATCATCTTGTACCATATGATCATTCAATCTAAACATAATTAATTCCTAATCACAGGATTATTATCATGAATCATCCAGGATGATGTGGATTGTCCTGTATGATTAGGACAAAATTTGAAAAATAAAATATTACCTAAAATGTGATTGGTGACTGATTCTAGATTTATACTGATCGGCCTGTTTGATAAAATTTATCGATGATGATTAGTTAAGTAAACTTAATTATCAGGGATGCCCTAATTAGGGTTTCTATTTTGAATTGATCATCCAAGACGATTTTGGATAATCTTGGATGATGTGATCAAAAATAAAAGAACTCTCAAACTCATCAAATTTTTCCCCTGAGTGTGTGTATGCAAGGTTACATAGCTTGGGGATCCACCACATTACATTTGACTCAAGAAAAGGAAAAATTACATTGAAATGAAATTACCAATAGACTCAACCCTTAGTCTACCCAATCTTGAGCTAACTTTTATTACAAGTGATCTTTGAGGACCTAAAAGAGTTAGTAGATAGGGCAACCAAAAACAAATTTGTAGTGATAGTAATATAAAGGAAATAATATTTGTTATCATCAAAATCACAGTACCTATATCCAGATTTGCAGTAATCTCCCCCTTTCTTATGATGGCAAATAATATTTATTAGAAATTTCAAATCATCATTTTCATTCATTTTCAACATTTAATTTTTTTTTAATTAAATAAAAACATTCAAAAAATAGGAACAAAAATAGATCATGATAAATTTCACTAAGATAAAATAAAAATACACTACTCCCCCTTTTGACATCACAACAAGGAGGCAAAACACAAAATAAAACAAGGTACATAACAGAATATCAAAATAAGCACTACATAAAAATAAGTACATAAAAAACATCAATACAAGCACCGAAAGTTCGATAGGGATGTTAGCCCTAGTGAACTTGTCCCGAGGCTAACCAAGAGGGGGGGTGAATTGGTTATTTAAAAATTTCACGATAACAATGAAAATCTTTTCGATACTTAGCAGCGGAAACAAGTAAACAAGAATAAAAAGATCAATCACAGATATTCACCCAAGTAGTTTATATTGAAAAATAAAGTGCAAAACTGAATCAAAAAAGCAAACCAGATTTTATAGTGGTTCGGTCAACTTGACCTACGTCCACTCCCCGGAGCCTCCCCTCCGGGTATTGCACTAAACAAAAAGTGTCTCTCCTTTTGCTCCCACAACAAGGCGGAGAAGCCTGTACAAACACCTCCTTTTCACCACACGGTGAGGCAGAGAACCCGACCTCCTTTTGCTTCCTCCTGAAGCAGGCAGAGAACCTTCGAACTCCATTTGCTTCCACCTGAAGCGGGCAGAGAACCCCGGATCTTCTTGCAAACGATCCTCCCACGACGAACACTGACTAGACGAAAGACGACGCGCAGAGAAGACGACTCTGATCTGTGCTTGGAGCAACCTTAGTGAATCCCTCACTAACTCCCCCTCACAAGATCTCTCTCTCTCCCAACTCTCTCTCTCTAAGGTTTCTAAGGGAAGGAAGGTGGCAAAAGATTTTTCTTATCTTTAGAAAAAGTTCTTTTATAGGAGGGCTTAAAATTTGCCCTAAATCTCAACTGGTCGGCAAAGATCGTCCAGGATGATCGATAGATCATCCTGTACGATCAGTTCAAATTCAGCTATTTCAGCCTGGACGATCTGGCTCTTCTGGACAAACAGTAGAAAAAATTGTTCATATCGTCCCGTACGATCCTGCGATCGTCCGGGATGATTAGTGCAAATTGAGGAATATCGTCCAGAAGATAGTTCGGGTCGTCCAGAGAAATCTGTGCTGGACGACCAAAAAATGACTTGATCGTCCAGGACGATAGGGATATCATCCTGTACGATTAGTTCAAAAAGTGCCCAAATCATCCTGAACACAGTTTGGGTCGTACAGCTAAAATGCACTAGATGATCATGATCGTCCGGGACAATCCTGCGATCGTCCAGGATGATATGATCGTATCAATCAAAAATATATTGCTTTTCTTAATTACCAGATTAAATTAGGCATGATTATTCTGAATCGTCCGGGATGATACACGTATCGTTTGGGACGATCAGACCAAGTAACTAAAAATAAGAACTTGCCTAACTTGATCTGGCGGCTGAGAATTTCTGATTTGGGCAGATCATCCCGTACGATCCAGAGATCATCCAGGACGATCTGCTTAATCAGACCCTCTTAACTTAGTCACCCTAATTAGGGTTTCTGTTTTGGATGGATCGTCGAGGACGATGTGAATATCGTCCAGGACGATCTGAACAAAAAAATGAACAGAAACTCTAATTCACTCAAGCTCTCCCCCTGAGTATGTGTGTGCAAGGTTACTTAGCTAGGGGATCAGTTATATTACAATTGACTCAATAAAAGGAAAATCATACATTTGACACACTTGGACCCGATCTTGAGTTCGCTTGATTTGCTTGTGATCTTTTGTGCCTGAAACGGGTTAGCCAAACAAAATACACTGGAAACATATTTGTCATCATCAAAACCAGATTTGCAATAAGCACTACACAAACACACTGAGCAAATTAAAAGTAATAAGGACCCTGATCAGGTGGAGGAGGTGGTGGTGGTGGCTGAAAGAGGCTGTGAAGGAAAGCAAACTGCTCCCCAAACCAGGCCATATCCTGGTCATACTGTTGCTGCTGTTGGGCTACATAGGCATTAAAATGAACAACATCCTTTGTATGATGCTACTCCTGTGTAACTATGTAGGAGTCAAACCTAGCCTCCCACAGGTTAAATCGCTCTGCCAGCTGATCTATCTCGGACTGCTTGCAAATATGAATAGGAGCAGGAATATGTTCTTCTTCTTCTCCCACATCCTCCCCGCACTCTAGGTGAATGTGAGTACTATGGAGGATGATAAAGGAGTTATTAGAATAAAAGGTAGGTTTGTAGTCAGGTGGGTTAGGATATTAAAGGTTATACTTAGTTTCAAGGATATAAGCAATGATGTGTCCTAAAGCTAGATTTAGTTTTCTCTTGTGTCGGGATCGCTAATGCTAGTGAGATGTTTAAGATATCTTATGAGGAGATTAACGGCATTAAAATTCTATGAGCCATTATATAGTAAGTGGTGAGGGAAAGGATCTCAGTGATGTGAATGCGATCCCCAGCTTTAGGAATAATGGAAGTTGTAAGAATATACTAGATGGTCCGGGCATCCTTTATTAATGAACTTGTTGGAGAGTCGTAAAAAGAAGCATTGGTATTCCTAAGAAGGGTATTAACATGACTCAAATTAAGTTTAGGATCGACAAGCACGATGTGAATCTTGTCTCCAACAGTGGAAAGGTGAAGGAGTTCCTGTAGGTCTTGATATGTGATTTCAACGAGTCATCTATTTACATAGGATTGTAGGGAAGTATAGGTGGAATTGATTCAGAAACTAGTAAAAAACTCAAAAAGAAGTTCAAAATTGAAGGGGAAAGTGAGGGTCAGAATGAAAGTAAGACTTGTATGGGAAAAGAGATCAAGTACCCTATACGTCAGAACATTTGGATTTACCACTTTGGAAGGAGTAATCCCTGTAGACTTGTAATGAGCATATGCAGCTTGATATGCTGCTTCAATAAAGTGGGGGTCAAAAGTTCCCATGGAGGAACTTCCTGTATGCATTCTAGAATATTTGCCTCCAGCCATATTGAAGATTTGAGAGTTTGAATGAAGGTGAGGAGGAATTTAAGGAGTTTGGAATGAAAAAACCAATTGAAATCATCTGTTTAAAAAAAATCGGCCACATTTTCTAGGGTGATCTAGAGCAATAATTCATCCAGAATGATTGGTCAAAAAGGCATACATATCATCCAGGATAATCAGGCATCATCCAGGATGATTAGAGACCGATGATTGTCTAGAGGAGGCAGTCCATATAATCATTGACCAGCTTGATTGTCAGGGACAAACATGCGGATCGTCTAGGATGATGAGTCATTATAGATCATACCAACCTTCATTCAAATCGTCCAACTATTTTTGCCATGTGGATAATACAAGACGATCAGGGAATCATCCAGGACAATCAAGGAATCATCTAGGATGATCAGGGAATCATCCAGGATGGTCACCAATAATAGGTGTAGATTAGTTGTTGGATGGAAGGGAGTAGTGAATTGAGGGAATCCTCTAAGACGATATGTATATCGTCTAGGACGATGTGAACAAAAAAATTGAAAATTTTGAGGATGGATAGAGTTGATCAGAAGAGGTCCCAAAAAAAAAAAAAATTAACAAAAATAAGTAAAAAAATATAACAAAAAAGCAATAAAAAGAGCAAAAGCAATTTTTTTATTTTTTAAATTTTTTGTTTTTTTTCAAATCAATCATCATCCAATAAATGATAGAATTACCTTAAGTTTTTGTTTAACAATTCAAAAGATATGAATTGACAATGTTGAAATCCAAAAAAAGTTTAAAAATCAATTTTTGTAAACCTTACCTCGGACACCTTACAGGTTCAAATTTCTTTTAAACAAAAATCTAATTCAGAAGAAAATAAATTAGATAAAAAAGTGATCCTTTCAAACTTTATTCTAGAAAAAATATCTGATAAATAGTATTGCAAAGTAAAGAATCAGAGATCATGATTTTTAATCTCAATTGTTTGAATATATTAAGTGTCACATAAATTCTTCTAAGATTTTTAAAGATTTGAAAGAGGAGGAAGTTTATTTCTTTGTGGGCTCATTTTATGCCTTTTTCTCCAGTTATTTGGCGTACTTTACGCATCTTTTATTTTTTGATACACTTTATGTACCTTTTTAATTTATTGGTGAATGTTGTATCTTTTCAGTGTTGGACTCATTTTATGCCTCTTTTTCAGTTGATTGGCACATTTTACGCATCTTTTGTGAGCTTCCTTTCTTTCAAAACCTCTAAAAGACTCTCAGTTATGATACTATCTTCTAGATATAAGAAAAGAAAAACTCACTCTCTTCGATAAGGAAAAGTAAACCACAAAATATAATCATTCTCATATGATAAATGCAACCACCAGATTAAGAAAATACAAAAGTGATTCAATAATTTGGAACACTACTCATATGAGACAGATTACTGTAGGAAGATAAAATAGATCTCTATTCCAAAGTCTAACTTTTTAATTTTGAAAAAGATTTTGATTCAAAAAAAAACATCATTAAAGGAGTTAGAGGAAAAGAAACAATCATCAATGTTTCTTCCTTTAACTATTTTAGAGGAGTCAATCACTGCTTATAAGCTTCTAAACTAAAACAAGGCAAAAATCTCATTTAGAAAATAAGTTCATCAGTAGAAGTGAGCAGTGATCTGATTCTTAAAATACTGAAGTAAAAATAATGGGAAATCAAGAACATAAAGAAAGAAAACAAAAAGAAATAAACAGACAAATCAAACAAAAACACTAAGAATAGAAACATAACCAGAAGGCATCATTTTCAAGCATGAATATCTAACACACCTAATCTAGTTCTTAATATGCTAACGGTTTCAAAGGCCAGTGGTTTTGTGAAGATATATGCAAGTTTGTTTTTAGTGGCAATATGGTGTAACTCTATTTCTTTTGGTAACATAGTCCCTAATAAAATGAAGCCTGATGTCTGTGTGTTTGGTCCTGGAGTGTTGAATCTAGTTTTTAGAAATGCAGATGGCACTAGTGTTTTCACATAGGACTAGACTTATGCCTACAGGAAGTCCTAAATCTAGAATTTATTGCTTTAGCTGAAGGACCTAGGCCACATAACTTCCTAAGGCTATATTCTCAGCTTCAGCAGTGGACAGGCCAACTGAGTTCTATTTTTTACTGGACCAGGAGACTAAGGATAATCCTATAAATTGACATATTCCGGAGGTATTCTTTCTATCCACCCAACATCCTGCAAAGTCTGAATCAAAATATCTTATAATCTCAAAGGAAGTGTTATGCCTAGGATACCAGATTCCTAAGCTTTGGGTTTCTAAAAGATATCTATGGATTCTCTTACTGTAGTCAGGTGGGATTCTTTAAGATCAGCTTGAAATCTAACATAGAGATAAAAACTAAATATTATATCAGGTCGGCTAGCAGTTAAGTAAAGCAGTGATCTAATTATTCCTCTATATTTCTTTTGATCAACTGATTTTCCATTTGTGTCTTTATCTAATTGAACACTAGAGCTCATGGGAGTGTTTATTAGCTTGGCTTTATCCATTTCATATTTCTTTAGGATGTCCTTAATGTATTTTGATTGATTAAGAAAAGTTCCATCATCCATTTGTCTTATGCTAAATCCCAAAAAGTATGATAATTCTCCCATCATACTCATCTCAAATTACTTACTCATTATTTTAAAAAAATTATCACATAAATTTTTATCAAATAATCCAAAAAGTACATCATCAACAATGAGTAAGTCATCTCCTACTCTTAGAACAATGAGTAATTCATCTCCTACTCTTCTCATAAAAAGGGTGAAATCTACACTCCCCTTAACAAACTCTCTTTTCAGTAGGAATGTGCTAGGCCTCTCATATTGTGCCCTGGATGCCTATTTTAATTCATATAAAGTCTTTTTTAATTTGAAAATATGATTTGGAAATTAGAAATTCTCAAATCTTGGGGGTTGCTCTACAAACACATCTTCTTTAATTATCCCATATAAAAAGGTACTCTTGACAACCATTTGGAAAAGCCTAAATCCCTTATAACAGGCAAAGGCTAGTAGCACTCTAATAGTTCTAATCGAGCTACTGGGACAAAAGTTCCCTTAAAATCAATCCCTTCTATTTGGTTGTACCTCTAAGCCATTAATCTTGTCTTATTTCTAACCACCACACCAGAATCATTCATTTTATACTTAAATACCCATTTGGTTCTTATTTTATTCTACTACACTTTGATCCTTAGGTCATTCTACTAGCTCTTAGACATCATTTCTAACAAATTGGTTTAGTTCCTCTTGCATGGCTAGGATCCAAAATTCATCAGAAAGGGCTTGATTGATATTGGTGGGTTCAGTCATTGAAATGAAGGTAGAGTGGTTTACTTCTTTTCTAAGTCCATGCCTAGTTCTAACACTTTTAGAAGGATCTCCTAAGATTAGTTCTTTTGGATGACTCAAAGAATATCTTGATTCTCTAGGCAATATAACTTCAGATTCTATCCTTTCCTCCAGATTGGTAGATCCTACTCCTTGGGTAACTTCTACAAACTCCTCTTCTTCAACCCTAGACCCTCCAGAATTATCAGATTTATCAAACACAACATGAGTGGTCTCCTCAATAATCAGGGTTCTTTTATTCAAGACTCTATTGGATTTCTCAATACTTGAGTAACCTAGGAACACTCCTTCATCAGATTTTGGGTCAAACTTTCCTAGTTGAGACTTCCCATTATTCAGAATGAACACTTTACATCCAAAGATACGAAGGTAAGAGAGGATGGGTGTCCTACCCTTAAGAATTTCAAAAGGTGTTTTGTTCAGCTTAGATCTAAGATTTACCCTATTCAAAACATAACAGGTTGTAGTCATCGCCTTTGCCCAGAAGTATTTAGAAAGTGAGTATTCAGCTAACAAGGCTCTAGCTACTTCCTCAGGGTTCTCTTCTTCCTTTTAGTTACCTCGTTCTGCTGAGGGGTCCTAGGAGCTAAAAAATTATGATTTATCCCTTGCTCCTTACAGTAGGTTTCAAATTTCTCATTTTTAAACTCTCCACCATGATCACTATGAATAGTCAAAATTTCACAACCTAATTTCCTCTAAATCCAAGTGGAGAAAGATCTAAATTTCTCAAATAATTCACTTTTATTAGATAGGAATCTAACCCAGGTGAACCTCAAATAATCATCAATAATCACATACCCAAAGACTTTCCCTCCTATGCTTGAAGTGCTGACAGGTCCAAAGAGATCCATGTGAAGGACTTTTAAGGGTGCTAGTGTTAATGTCTTTGATTGAGTGGAAGGAGGATTTGACATACTTTTCTAACTGACAAACATCACACAGGTGATCCTAAATGAACTCTAGTTTGGGGATAGCTCTCACTAAGTCTTTTGGGTGATCTTCCTAAGGATTTTCTTGCTTGCATGACACAATATCCTATGTCACAGCTATGATTCATCTGTAATTAATTTTAAGTAAATAATAATATTAGCTTTAAAGAAATTTAGATCCAGCATGTAGACATTATTGATCTTTTTTCCCTGTAAAATAATTTTGTTATTTAAGCTTATAATGCAGTAAGTTGGCAGAAACTTTATGCTAAAGCCTTTATCACAGAGTTGGCTGATGCTGAGCAGATTTTATTTCAGTCCATCTACAAGCAAAATATTATCAATGATGAAATTTTTTGAATCACCAATTATACCTGATCCCACCACCCTCGTGGTGGTGTTGCCTCCAAGTGTTACCTTGCCTCCTGCCCTGGCCTCCAGTGAAAGGAATTGATTTGCATCTCTAGTCATATATTTTGAGCATTTGCTTGAAAGTTCGATAGGGATGTTAAGCCCTAGTGAACTAGTCCCGAGGCTAACCAAGAGGGGGGTGAATTGGTTATTTAAAAATTTTACAATAACAATGAAAATCTTTTCGATACGTAGCAGCGAAACCACATAAATAAGAACGAAAAGATCAACCACAGATATTCACCCAAGCAGTTAATATCAGAAAAGTAAAGTGCACAACTGAATCAGAAAAGCAAACCAGATTTTATAGTGGTTCGGTCAACTTGACCTACGTCCACTCCCCGGAGCCTCCCCTCCGGGTATTGCACTAAACAAAAAGTGTCTCTCCTTTCGCTCCCACAGCAAGGTGGAGAAGCCTGTACAAACACCTCCTTTTCACCACACGGTGAGGCAGAGAACCCGACCTCCTTTCGCTTCCTCCTGAAGCAGGCAGAGAACCTTCGAACTCCTTTTGCTTCCACCTGAAGTGGGTAGAGAACCCTGAATCTTCTTGCTAACGATCCTCCCATGACGAACACCGACTAGACGAAAGACGACGAGCGGAGAAGACGACTCTGATCCGTGCTTGGAGCAACCTTAGTGAATCCCTCACTAACTCTCCCTCATAAGATGTTCTCTCTCTCTCCCAACTCTCTCTCTCTCTCTAGGGTTTCTCAGGGAAGGAAGGCAGCAAAAAGATCTTTCTTATTTTTAGAAAAAGTTCTTTTATAGGAGGGCTAAAACTTTGCCCTAAATCTCAACTGGTCGGTAAAGATCGTCCAGGACGATCAGTAGATCATCCTGTACGATCAGTTCAAATTCAGGTGTTTCAGCCTGGACGATCTGGCTCTTCTGGATGATCAGTAGAAAAAATTGTTCATATCATCCCGTACGATCCTGCGATTGTCCGGGACGATTAGTGCAAATCGAGGAAAATCGTCCAGAAGACAGTTCGGGTCGTCCAGAGAAATCTATGCTGGACGACGAAAAAATGACTTGATCGTCCAGGACGATAGGGACATCGTCCTGTACGATTAGTTCAAAAATTTCCCAAATCATCCTAAACACAGTTCGGGACGTACAGCTGAAATGCACTAGACGATCATGATCGTCCGGGACGATCCTGCGATCGTCCAGGATGATATGATCGTATCAACCAAAAATAAATTGCTTTCCTTAATTACCAGATTAAATTAGGCATGATTGTACTTAATCGTCCTGGATGATACACGTATCGTCCGGGACAATCATACCAAGTATCTAAAAATAAGAACTTGCCTAACTTGATCTGGTGGCTGAGAATTTCTGATTTGGGCATATCGTCCCGTACGATCTGTAGATCATCCAGGATGATCTGCTTAATCAGACCCTCTTAACTTAGTCGCCCTAATTAGGGTTTCTGTTTTGGCTGGATCATCCAGGATGATGTGGAAATCATCCAGGACGATCTGAACAAAAAATGAACAGAAACTCTAATTCACTCAAGCTCTCCCCCTGAGTGTGTGTGTGCAAGGTTACTTAGCTAGGAAATCAGTTACATTATAATTGACTCAATAAAAAGAAAAAGCATACATTTGACACACTTGGACCCGATCTTGAGTTGGCTTGAGTGGCTCGTGGTCTTTTATGCCTGAAATAGATTAGCCAAGCAAAACACACTGGGAACATGTTTGTCATCATCAAAACCAGATTTACAACACTGCTATCTAGGTAGCACATGCTCTCATGAGTTCTTTTATGAGAGCACACCTATAAAATGATCAAATATTAGATTTGGAAACCCAAATAGGTTTGGGTCCCTTGTGATGAAAAGAAGAATGAGATGCATGCATGTTACGCTGTAAATTTTGCACTTTTGGTCTCCACACCCAATGTGTACTACGATGAATGTTGCAAGTGTGAGAGATATATCCTAGCATGCCACAAGAAAAATATATAACTCCAAGAAAAGGGTTAACTAATATACGTGGGTGATGGTGCCTCTTCCTAGGTTTGGATGATGCATGCTTTGATGATTGTGTACGAAATTTTTTAAGTGATGGCAGTTATTTATTTTTCATGAAAGCAGTTAATTCAACATCAAAAAATTTATTTGAACTTTCAAGAATTAAATTTTCCATTCTTAATGCATGCTCCCTACTCTCTAAATCAGATGTAAGAGTTTCTAATTCTTTGAATGTAATTTCTAATTCAACATGTGATGTTTTTAATAAATCATGCTCAGTGGTTAAATCAGAATGCTTTTTATTTAATTTATCAAATTCATCTAATAAAGCCATATGATTACTATCTAGAGTGGAGTGATCTTTCCTTAGGCATTCATATTCTTTGTACAGATTTCAAAATTTAACTTTGAGCCTAGCATGGGCTTTCTTGAGCTTCTTATATGAAGAATGAATTTCTTTCAAAAACTTTAAATAATTGATCATATATAAGCTCACATACCTCTTCTTGATCAGAGTGATCAAGATGATTATCATCCATTAGACACAGGTTTCTTACCTCCTCTTCTACTTCAGTCTCAAAGGAGTCTGATGCTGAGTCTGCCCAGAAAACCTTTTGGATCTTTTCTTGTACTTCTTGAACTTAGGTTTCTCCTCACCCTTTTTCTTGCTTGGGTGAGTTTTCAAAGATGGGAAATTAGACTTCAGATGTCCCAGCTTCCTACATTCAAAATAAATAACATTAGACGAAGCTTTAGAATTTTTATTATTCTTACCTTTATTCCACTTCTGATGACGCTTTTGTTTCTTCCTTAAGAAGCTTTTAAATTATCTTCTTATTAAAGCAAAGTCATCATCATCAGAATTAGAAGAGCTAGAGTTGGGATCATTAGCCTTCAAGACAATAGTTTTCTCCTTTTTCGTCTCACCTGCATCAAGCTACCTTTGGTTCACTTCTTGCTCGTAAGCAATTAGTGATCCAAGTAAGTTATCAATTGAACAAACATTCAAGTCCTTAGATTCAGTAATAAGAATATTTTTTATATCAAAGGAAGAAGGTAAATTTCTCAAAATCTTATTCACCTTTTCATAATTTATGAGTTTTCTTCCTAAGGAATGCAGGGATGTAATAATCTGTATAAATTTAGTGTACATTTCAGAAATTGATTCACTAGGTTTCATGCAAAAAAGTTCATAATCATGTAAAATAATGTTTAGCCTAGATTGTTTCACTTTATTTTACCTTCATAAGTTATGCATAATTTGTCCCAAATTTCCTTACCAGTTGAATAGGTGGAGACACACATATAATCTTTTGATTTTCGTACATAAAAGAAATAGTTCAAATATTTAGCATTCAGTTGTGCAAGATCTCTATCATCAGTTATCCATTAAGTAAAATAGACTTCAATTTTAACACCATTAACTAATCTATAACATATAGAATATCCTTATCTAACAAGCATCTACATGCGATAATCAATTGATTATCAAAAGGTGGACATGCAAGTTTTCTAAAAATTAAAAGGTATATTATCAAATAGAGGTGGTCGTATGATTGAATATCCTTCTGTGGTGTTGTGATTACCAAAGTTAGCCATTGATCAAAATTTAAAAATTTTCTAAAACTTAATTTTATGAATCCCGCTCTGATACCACTTGAAAGTTTGTGAAGGTGGTTAAATCTTATAGAACTACCCAAAGGCTAACCAAGAGGGGGGGTTAATTGATATTTTAAAAATTCTTTAAATAAAAGAAAAATCTTTTTGAAATCTTTTTGAATATTTTAAACATAGGTAAATTCAGTGGAAGAAAATAATCAAAAATAGAGATTTTAACACAGATCAGATCACAGAAACAATTGAAAATAAATGTGAAAAAATGAGTAGAAAGAACACATCAAATTTGTAATAGTTCAGTCAAATCTGACCTACATCCGCTCCCCAGAACCTCCCATTCCAAATATTACACTAATCAGTTAGTGTCTCTCCTTTTACCCTCACAGCAAGACAGAGAAGCCCTTATAAAATCTTTCCACTGACCCAGTGAGGTAGAGAACCTTGAATCATTTTTCACCCTTCTAGTGAAGGCAAAGAACCAGACAATCCTTTTACTCCCTCCTGGAGTTGGCAGAGAACCACAGAATCCTTCTACTCCCTCTTCGAGTAGGCAGAGAACCTGACATTCTTTTCACTTCCACCTGGAGTAGGAAGAGAACCCTTATCTGATGCTGATGACCATCTCCCTAGAGCCACCAAGGAACAAAGGACAAAGAAGGAGTTGGCAGAGAACCACAGAATCCTTACTTGGAGCAACCATTATGAATCCCCTCATAAACTCCCCCTCACAAGATTCTCTCTCCCTCCCAAACTCTCTCTCTTCTCTAAGCTCTCTTGTGTTAGAAAAATGTCAAAAGATCTTTTACATCAGCAATTAAGAGAGCTTAAGTAGGAGGCCTAAAAAAGTGTCCTAATTTTCAACTTGCTGACAATATCATTTAGGATGATATGTATATCGTCTAGTATGATTACTGTAAATCAGCCCATCCAGTCAAGACGATCTGAGTTGCCTGTATGATTAGAGTAATAAATTTGCACTGATTGTCTTGGATGATCTTACGGTTGTCCTATATAATTAGAACAAAACTAGGTTTATCATCCGGTAAACTATTCGGGATGTCCAAGATGATTAGAATAAAAATGCACTTATCATTCTGGATGATCTTGCTATCGTCCTATACGATTAGTTCAAAATCAAGTTTATCATTCTGTAGATCATTCGGGTGTCCAGGATGATTAGAAAAAAAATGTACATATCATCCTGGATGATCTTAGACGATCATCTTGAATGGTATGATGATCAATTTAATCATACTTAATTCCATAATCACATGATTATTTTAGGCATGATTGTCATGAATCATCTAGGATGATGCAGATCATCCTATACGATTAGGATAAAATTTAAAAATAAAATATTGCCTAAATATGATTGGCGGATAATTTCTAAATTTTTATTGATTATCCTCTATGATAAAAATCATCCAGGATGATTAGTTAAGTAAACTTAATTATCAGGGATACCCTAATTAGGGTTTTTATTTTGAACTGTATGATCTGATCAAAAATAGAAGAAGTCTTAAACTCACCAAATTTCTCTCCTTAAGTGTGTGTATGTAAGGTTACTTAGCTTAGGGATCCACCACATTACATTTGACTCAAGAATGGGAAAAATTACATTGAAATGAAATTACAAGCAGACTCAACCCTTAGTCTACCCAATCTTGAGCTGATTTCTATTGAAAGTTCGAAAGAGATGTTAAGCCCTAGTGAACTAGTCCCGAGGCTAACCAAGAGGGGGGGTGAATTGGTTATTTAAAAATTTCACGATAACTACAAAAATCTTTTCGATACTTAGCAGCGGAAACAAGTAAACAATAACGAAAAGATCAACCAACGATATTCACCCAAGCAGTTTATATTGAAAAGTAAAATGCAAAAACTGAATCAGAAAAGCAAACCAGATTTTATAGTGGTTCGGTCAACTTGACCTACGTCCACTCCCCGGAGCCTCCCCTCCGGGTATTGCACTAAACGAAAGTGACTCTCCTTTTGCTCCCACAGCAAGGCGGAGAAGCCTGTACAAAACACCTCCTTTTCACCACACGGTGAGGCAGAGAACCCGACCTCCTTTCGCTTCCTCCTGAAGCAGGCAGAGAACCTTCGAACTCCTTTTGCTTCCACCTGAAGCGGGCAGAGAACCCACGAACTCCTTTCGCTTCCTCCTGAAGCGGGCAGAGAACCCGGATCTTCTTGCGAACGATCCTCCCACGAAGAACACCGACTAGACGACAGACGACGAGCGGAGAAGACGACTCTGATCCGTGCTTGGAGCAACCTTAGTGAATCCCTCACTAACTCCCCCTCACACGATCTCTTCTCTCTCTCCCAACTCTCTCTCTCTCTCTAGGATTTCTCAGGGAAGGAAGGTAGCAAAAGATTTTTCCAAAAGTTGGAAAAAGTTCTTTTAAAGGAGGGCTTAAAATTTGACCTAAATCTCAACTTGTCGGCTAATATCGTCCAGGACGATCGGTAGATCGTCCTGTACGATCAGTTCAAATTCAGCTGATTCAGTCTGGACGATTAGGCTCTTCTGGACGATCAGTAGAAAAAGTTGTTCATATCGTCCCGTACGATACTACGATCGTCCGGGACGATTAGTGCAAATTGAGGAAAATCGTCCAGAAGACAATTCGGGTCGTCCAGAGAAATCTGTGCTGGACGACCAAAAAATGACTTGATCGTCCAGGACGATTTTGACATCGTCCTGTACGATTAGTTCAAAAAGGCCCAAAATCGTCCTGAACACAGTTCGGGTCGTACAGCTGAAATGCACAAGACGATCACGATCGTCCGGGACGATCCTGCGATCGTCCGGGACGATGTGATCGTATCAATTAAACATTAATTGATTTCCTTAATTACCAGACTAATTTAGGCATGATTGTAGTGCATCGTCCAGGACGATACACGTATCTTCCGGGACGATCAGACCAAAATACTTAAAATAAAACTTGCCTAACTTAATCTGGCGGCTGGGAATTTCTGATTTGAGCATATCATCCCGTACGATCCAAAGATCGTCCAGGACGATCTGCTTAATCAGACCCTCTTAACTTAGTCGCCCTAATTAGGGTTTCTGTTTTAACTGGATCGTCCAGGACGATGCTACTATCGTCCAGGACGATCTGAACAAAATTTTAACAGAAACTCTAATTCACTCAATCTCTCTCCCTGAGTGTGTGTGTGCAAGGTTACTTAGCTAGGGAATCAGTTACATTACAATTGACTCAATAAAAGAAAAAATCATACATTTGACACACTTGGACCCGATCTTGAGTTGGCTTGAGTAGCTTGCGGTCTTTTGTGCCTGAAACTGATTAGCCAAGACAAACACACTGGAAACATGTTTGTCATCATCAAAACCAGATTTGCGACAATCTCCCCCTTTTTGATGATGGCAAACATTTGTAAAGTTGTCTGAAAATAAAATGAAACTAAGAAATCAAACAAAACAAATATTTTTTAAATTTTCATTTAACAGCTCAAATAATACAGACAATATGAAAACGAAATATAGAAACAGACACGACTACAACTGACTCCCCCTTTTGACATCACAAAAAAGGAGGAGGAAAAATAGAACACTGAAATAAAACATAACATGGAACAACTACAAAAGCAGGAAACTAAAACAGAGGTGGATCCTGATCGGAAGGAGGAGGTGGTGGTGGAGGATTGAGGTAATGGTGAATTGCCTGAAATTGAGCTCCGAACCAGGCCATGTCCTGGTCATGCTGCTGTTGCTGCTGCGCAACATAGTCCGTGAACCGTGCCTCCCACTGGTCAAAACGCTGCACCAGGTGGTCAAAGGGAGAGGCAATGCGAAGGGGAGCAGGTGCCTCGGCTGCCGCAGGAGCGGGAATGGCCGCTTCTTCCTCTTCCTCAACATCCGGGGCGGGCTCCGGATGTAGTCGGGTGCTATGAAGGACATGGAAGGCATTGTTGGTGAGGAAGTGAGTAGGAACATCTGGGGCTGCAGGATATTGCAGGTCATACTTGGTTTCAAGAGCATAGGCAATGAGATGTCCTAAGGCTAGATTTGGGCGACGGCGATGACCTGGATCTCGAATGGTGGTAAGGTGCTCAATGTATCGGATAATGAGATCGGCGGCATTGAATTCCCTACGGGCCATGATGTAGTAGGTAGTCAAGGACAGGAGGGGGGTGATGTGAATTCGATCCCCCGCCTTTGGAATGACGGAGGAACGAAGAACATGTTGGATAGTCCTGGCGTCTTTCAGAAGTGTGGAACAGGCATTGTCATGGTAAGGGGCATTTGTATTGCGGAGGAAATGATTGGTGACACTCCAATCATAGTCTGGGTCGGTGGTAAGTGTGTGGAGTTTGTCGCCAGTTATAGACAAGTGGAGAATGGAGTGAAAGTCCTGATAGGTGAGTTCAACAGGTCGCTGATTGACATAGGACCGGAGAGTGGAGTAGTCGGCGGTAATCCTTAGGTTCGCGAAGAAAACGCGAAGAAGTTCGGAACTAAAGGGAAAAGCGAGGGTGAGGATGAAGGTGAGGGAGGTGTGGGCGAATAGATCAAGGACAGGATATGTGAGTGTACGGGGATTTACTATTTTTGAAGGCGTGATCCCCACCTCGTAGTATCGCTCAAAGGCAGCCTGATCGGCTGCATTAGGGAAGCGAGGATCAACCGGCCCCCGGGAGGAACTGGCACCCTTCTGACGAGAACGCTTGCCACCAGCCATGAGGATTTGAGAGAGTAAGGAGGAGAGGTGGAGTGGAGAAAACCGGTGTGAAAAAGCTCAAGAAATCTGCTGTTTATAAAGAAAACGGACTGATCGTCCCGTACGATCGAGACATCGTCCGGGACGATCGGGGCATTTATGTCGTCCTGTACGATTGGTCAAAAAGGCGGTCAGATCGTCCAGGACGATCAGATATCGTCCGGGACGATTAGACACAGGCGATCGTCCCAAGGAGTCAGCTGGACGACCGTTGACGAAAAGGTATCGTCCCGGACGATTAGGTGGATCGTCCAGGACGATTTACAATAAATATGTCGGATGGGCCGAATTTAAATCGTCCAGCGGCTTGACAGGTGGATCGTCCGGGACTATAAGGGAATCGTCCGGGACGATGGGCAATAATTGGCGCAATCTCAGCCGTTTGATCAGATCAGGAGGATATGGATCATATCGTCCAGGACGATGTGAGTATCGTCCGGGACGATCACCAATAATTGGAATTTTTCAGCAGCTGGAGCAGTGGAGGGGCGATTCTGAACGAATCGTCCAGGACGATGTTTAGATCGTCCAGGACGGAGTGGATCGTCCAGGACGATATATGGATCGTCCAGGACGATGTGAAGAAAACAGAACAAGATGGATGTTGAAGATGACCAATCAGGATTCCAAAAACACAATTATGTAAATCAAAATGCCACACACAAAAAAAAAAAGGAACTCACAGAAGAAGAAAAAAAACATGAAAAAGCAAAGTTTTTTTTTTTTTTTTTTTTTTTTTTTTGATCAATCAGCTCGAGTAAATCAGAATTTTTCCTTGATTTTATATTCAAAAACCAATAAGAGAACGATTGACAACGCTGAAATTCAGAAAAGGTTGAAAAAATCGACTTTCGTAACTCCGACCCCGGGCACCTTATCGATGTAAACCTCTTTCAAAACAAAAATCCGATTCAGGAGAAAAGACATTAGATTTGAAAAGAGATCCTTTCAAGCCTCGTTCCAGAAAAATATCTGATATAATAGTGTTACAAAGTAAAAAATCAGAAATCAAGATTTTCAAACTCAAGCTTTTGAACGTATTAAGTGACACACGAGTTTTTTTTTTTTTTTTAAGATATTTAAAGATCTGAGAGAGAAGAAAGCTTAGGTTGGGCTCATTTTGTGCCTATTTTTTTTTCAATTTATTTGGCGCACTGCGCATCTTTTGATTTTGGATACACTTTGTGTATTTGGCATTTTCGCATCTTTTCAGTTTTGGGCTCATTTTATGCCTCTTTTTCTATTTGGTTGGCGCACTGCGCATCTTTTGTAAGCTTTCTCCTTTTCATAATCATTAAAGAGTCTCAGCTGTGAATCTATCTTCCAGACATAGGAGATGACTCTCCACAGTAGGGAAGAATGATTCACAAATCAAAAAAAAATACACATCATATGATAAATGCAATCACTTGGTTTTAGAAAATCAAACTAATGACTCAAGACTTTGAAAAACACTAGTGATATGAGGTAGATTACTGTAGGAAGATAAAATAATCTCTATTTCAAAAAAACTAACATTTTAATTTTGAAGAGGATTTTTATCCAAAAGAAACCATACACCAGTAAAGGAGTTAGAGGAAGAGAAACAATCATCAATGTTTCTTCTCTTTAACAGATTCAATGGAATCAATCACTGCTTACCAGCTTCCAAATCAAAACAAGGTAAAAACTCCCTGTCAGAAATTCAGATTATCAGAAGTAGTGAGCGGTGATCAGATTTTGAAAAACATAAAACAGGAAGTGCAAGATATGAACCATTGAATAAAAAAAAAATGGGTATAAAATCATATCAGAGTAAATACTCAAATCAAACTAACAATAAGGCTAAAACAGAAATCAGCAAAAGACATAAAATCAACTGAAAGTAAATAATCAAAGCCAAAAACTAACTAACAGAAATCAGAAATCAACAAACTAAACCTAACTAACAGAAATCAGAATACCAATCAGAAAGATAATAAATCAGCAGTCATCAGAATCAAGCATTTATATCAATCACTCCTAATCTGGTTCTCAAAATGCTGAATGAGTCAAAGGCCAGTGGTTTAGTGAATATGTCAGCCAGCTGATTTTCAGTTGCTACATGATGTAGCTCAATGTCCCCTTTTGTAACATGGTCCCTAATGAAGTGATGCCTAATGTCAATGTGTTTGGTCCTAGAATGTTGGATTGGATTCTTAGAGATACAGATGGCACTGGTATTATCACACAGGACAGAAATTGTGCCAACGGGTACTCCTAAATCCAAGACTTGTTGTTTCAACCAAAGAACTTGGGCCACACAACTTCCTAAGGCAATGTACTCAGCTTCAGCAGTGGAAAGTGCAACTGAGTTCTGTTTTCTACTGGACCAGGAGACTAACGACTGTCCTATGAATTGACAAGTCCCAGAGGTACTCTTCCTATCCACCCTACACCCCGCAAAGTCAGAGTCAGAATATCCAATGATCTCAAAAGAGGTGCTGTGCCTAGGGTACCAAATTCCTAGGTTTGGGGTCCCTAAAAGATATCTAAGAATTCTCTTAACAGCAGTCAGGTGGGACTCTTTAGGATCAGCCTGAAACCTAGCACAAAGACAGACACTAAACATGATATCGGGTCGGCTAGCAGTCAGGTAAAGCAGTGAACCTATTATCCCTCTATACTTCTTCTGATCAACAGATTTTCCATTTGAATCCTTATCTAACTGAACTGAGGAGGGCATGGGAGTATTGATTGGCTTGGCTTTGTCCATTTCATATTTCTTCAAAATGTCCTTAGTATATTTTGATTGATTGAGAAAAGTTCCATCATCCATTTGCCTTATGCTAAACCCCAAAAAGTAGGACAATTCTCCCATCATACTCATCTCAAACTCTTTACTCATTGTTTTAGAAAACTCTTCACATAAGTATTTATCAGAAGATCCAAAAATTATATCATCAACATAGATCTGGACAATGAGTAAGTCATCTCCTAATCTCCTCAGAAAAAGGGTGGTGTCTACGCTCCCCTTAACAAACTCTCTTTCTAACAGGAATGTGCTAAGCCTCTCATACCAAGCTCTGGGTGCCTGTTTCAATCCATATAAGGCCTTTTTTAATTTATAGACATGACTTGGATATTGGGAACTCTCAAAACCTGGGGGTTGTTCTACAAAAACATCTTCTTTAATTACCCCATTTAAAAAGGCACTCTTGACATCCATTTGAAACAGCTTAAATCCCTTGTAACAGGCAAAGGCTAGTAGCACTCTAATGGCTTCCAATCTAGCTACATGGGCAAAAGTTTCCTCAAAATCTATCCCTTCTATCTGATTATACCCCTTAGCCACCAATCTTGCCTTATTTCTCACCACCACACCAGAATCATTCATCTTATTCTTAAAGACCCACTTGGTTCCCACAATACTTTGGTTTCTAGGTCTTTCTACTAACTCCCAAACATCATTCCTTACAAATTGATTCAATTCTTCCTGCATAGCTAAAATCCAAAACTCATCCGACAAGGCTTGATTGATGTTGGTGAGTTCAGTCATTGAGATAAAGGCAGAATGGTTTACTTCCTTCCTAAGTCCATGCCTAGTCCTAACACCTTCAGAAGGGTCTCCTAAGATCAGTTCTTTAGGATGACTCGAAGAATATCTCCAATCTCTAGGCAATGGGGTTTGAGGTTCTACCCTTTCCTCCAAATTTGTATTTCCAACTCCTTGGGTAACCTCAACAATCTCTTCATCTTCTACTTCAGATCTAGACTCCTTAGGATCAGATTCATCAAACACTACATGGGTTGTTTCTTCCACCACCAAAGTCCTCCGATTGAACACCCTAAAGGATTTCCCCACACTTGAATATCCTAAGAACACTCCTTCATCAGATTTGGGGTCAAATTTTCCTAAGGGTGACTTCCCGTTGTTTAGAATGAAAACCTTACAGCCAAAGACATGGAGGTGGGACAGATTTGGAGTTCTACCCTTAATGATCTCATAAGGTGTCTTGTTCAGTTTGACTCTCACATTCACCCTATTCAGCACATAACAGGCAGTGTTCACCGCTTCAGCCCAAAAGTATTTTGGAAGTGAATACTCGGCAAGCATGGCTCTAGCGGCTTCCACTAAGGTCCTGTTCTTCCTTTCAGCTACCCCGTTCTGCTGAGGGGTCCTAGGAGCTGAAAAATTGTGACTAATCCCATGATTCTCACAAAAACTTCCAAATCTTTCATTTTCAAACTCCCCTCCGTGATCACTATGGATGGTAATAATCTCACATCCTAACTTCTTCTGAATCCAAGTAGAGAAAGATCTAAACTCATCAAATGACTCAGATTTGTGTGACAAAAACTTAACCCAAGTGAACCTTGAATAATCATCAACAATCACAAAACCATAGACTCTCCCCCCTAAGCTGGCAGTGCTAATGGGTCCAAAGAGGTCCATGTGAAGAACTTCTAAAGGTCTAGAGGTGCTAATGTCCTTAACAGAGTGAAAAGAGGACTGGACTTGCTTCCCCAACTGACAGGCATCACACAGGTGATCCTTAGTGAACTTAAGCTTGGGCACACCTCTAACTAAGTCCTTTTGGGTGACTCTCCTAAGGGTTTTCATACTGGCATGACACAATCTCCTATGCCATAACCAAGACTCATCAGCAGCAGTTTTTAAGCAAATTGAATTATCAGATTTAATGCTACTTACATCCAGCTTGTAGACGTTGTTGATCCTTTGCCCCTGCAAAACAACTTCATCATTTAAGCTTAAAATGCAGCCAGTGGGCAGAAATTTGATGCTGTATCCCTTGTCGCAGAGTTGACTGATGCTCAGCAGGTTGTGTTTCAGTCCATCTACAAGCAAAACATTATCAATCATAAAGTTCTTTGAATCACCAATTATACCTGTGCCTACCACCTTCCTGGTGGTGTTATCTCCAAGTGTAACCTTGCCTCCAGCTCTGGCCTCCAGCGAAATGAACTGATTTGCATCTCCAGTCATATGTCTAGAACATCCACTGTCTAGGTACCACATGCTCTCACGAGGTCTTGTGTGAGAGCACACCTACAAAATCATCAAATGTCAGTCTTAGGAACCCAAACAGGTTTGGGTTCCATCTTATGAAAAGAAGAATGCGATGCATGCGTGCTGTGCTGTGCAACAGGCAGTTTGGGTCTCCACACCCAATGTGTACTACGGTGAACAGTACAAGTGTGTGATATGTGTCCTAACATGCCACATGAAAAACATCTAACACCAGGAAAAGGATTAACTAAACGTCGTGAGTGATAGTGCCTCTTCCTAGTAGTGTATGAAACATGCTTTGAAGAACTTGCAACAGAATTTTTAAAAGGTGGCGGTGCATAAAATTGTTCAAAAGTAGGTGGTATTTTGTTATTTTCAAAAGAACTGATTTTTACTTTCAAAAACTCAATGTGTTTGTTTAAACTTCCAATTTCAAACGTTTTTGCACTTTCAGTACTTTCTAACTCAGATGCCAAATCATTCACTTTCTTAAAAGCAAGTTCTAATTCAACATGCGCTGTTTTTAACAAGTTATGCTCAACAATTAAATCAGAATATTTTTTATTCAGTTCATCAAACTCATCTAGTAAAGACATGTGATTGCTATCAATGGTGGAATGATCCTTAATCAACACTTCATGCTCTTTTTGCAAAGTCAGATAATCTAGTTTCAAACTAGCATGGGTTTTCTTAAGCTTCCTATACGATGTATGAATCTTTTCAGAAACTTCAAATAACTGATCGTAAGTAAGCTCACATACCTCTTCCTGGTCGGACTGACCAGGGTGATCATCAGCCATCAAACACAAGTTTGTTTCCTCCTCTTCAGCTTCAGTCTCAGAAGAGTCGGATGCAGAGTCTACCCAGAACGCCTTCTGAATCCGCTTCTTGTCCTTTCTGTACTTTGGTTTCTCCTCACCCTTCTCCTTGCTTGAGTGAGCTTTAAGTGTTGGACAATCAGCCTTAATGTGTCCGGGCTTCCTGCATTCAAAATAAACCGATTCAGATGAACCCTTAAAGTTTTTATTGAACTTACCCTTGTTCCACTTCTGATGGTTCTTATGTTTCTTCCTTAGAAAGCTTTTGAATTGCCTTGTGATTAAGGCAACATCATCGCTATCAGACCCGGAAGTGCTAGCATCTGAATCTTTGGCCTTTAGTGCCACTGTCTTCTCTTCCTTGCGTTCACCTGCATCAAGTTGCCTTTGGTTCACCCCTTGCTCGTAAGCAATGAGTGATCCAAGTAAGCTGTCAATAGAGTAAGTATTTAAATCTTTGGATTCAGTAATAGCAGTAATCTTAGCATCATAAGAAGCAGGCAAACATCTAAGAATCTTGTTCACTCTTTCGTAGTTGGTAAGTTCTCTACCTAAAGCATGCAAAGAGGTAACAATCTGAGTGAACCTTGTGTACATTTCTGAAATAGTCTCACTAAGTTTCATGCGAAAAAGTTCGTAATCATGTAACAAGATGTTTAACCTAGACTGTTTGACTTCAGTTGTACCTTCATATGTTATACATAATCTATCCCAAATCTCTTTTCCCGTTGTACAAGTAGAAACACGCATATAGTCCTCAGATTTTAAAGCACAAAAGAAACAGTTCAAACATTTGGCATTTAACTGTGCTAAATCACGATCATCAAACGTCCAATCAGCAAACGGCAATTCAGTTTTCACATTGTTAACCATTCAAAAAGGTGGTTCGTATCCGTCCTTAACTAACATCCACATGCGATAATCAATAGACTGAAGAAAAGTAGACATGCGTGTTTTCCAAAAATCAAATGGAATGTTATCAAACAACGGTGGTCTAGTTATAGAATAACCTTCAGCAGTATTACGATTGTTACAGTTAGCCATTGGATCAAATTCAAAAGTTTTTAAACAGAAATTTTGAATCCCGCTCTGATACCACTTGAAAGTTCGAAAGGGATGTTAAGCCCTAGTGAACTAGTCCCGAGGCTAACCAAGAGGGGGGGTGAATTGGTTATTTAAAAATTTCACGATAACTACAAAAATCTTTTCGATACTTAGCAGCGGAAACAAGTAAACAATAACGAAAAGATCAACCAACGATATTCACCCAAGCAGTTTATATTGAAAAGTAAAATGCAAAAACTGAATCAGAAAAGCAAACCAGATTTTATAGTGGTTCGGTCAACTTGACCTACGTCCACTCCCCGGAGCCTCCCCTCCGGGTATTGCACTAAACGAAAGTGACTCTCCTTTTGCTCCCACAGCAAGGCGGAGAAGCCTGTACAAAACACCTCCTTTTCACCACACGGTGAGGCAGAGAACCCGACCTCCTTTCGCTTCCTCCTGAAGCAGGCAGAGAACCTTCGAACTCCTTTTGCTTCCACCTGAAGCGGGCAGAGAACCCACGAACTCCTTTCGCTTCCTCCTGAAGCGGGCAGAGAACCCGGATCTTCTTGCGAACGATCCTCCCACGAAGAACACCGACTAGACGACAGACGACGAGCGGAGAAGATGACTCTGATCCGTGCTTGGAGCAACCTTAGTGAATCCCTCACTAACTCCCCCTCACACGATCTCTTCTCTCTCTCCCAACTCTCTCTCTCTCTCTAGGATTTCTCAGGGAAGGAAGGCAGCAAAAGATTTTTCCAAAAGTTGGAAAAAGTTCTTTTAAAGGAGGGCTTAAAATTTGCCCTAAATCTCAACTGGTCGGCTAATATCGTCCAGGACGATCGGTAGATCGTCCTGTACGATCAGTTCAAATTCAGCTGATTCAGTCTGGACGATTAGGCTCTTCTGGACGATCAGTAGAAAAAGTTGTTCATATCGTCCCGTACGATACTACGATCGTCCGGGACGATTAGTGCAAATTGAGGAAAATCGTCCAGAAGACAGTTCGGGTCGTCCAGAGAAATCTGTGTTGGACGACCAAAAAATGACTTGATCGTCCAGGACGATTTTGACATCGTCCTGTACGATTAGTTCAAAAAGGCCCAAAATCGTCCTGAACACAGTTCGGGTCGTACAGTTGAAATGCACAAGACGATCACGATCGTCCGGGACGATCCTGCGATCGTCCGGGACGATGTGATCGTATCAATTAAACATTAATTGCTTTCCTTAATTACCAGACTAATTTAGGCATGATTGTAGTGCATTGTCCAGGACGATACACGTATCGTCCGGGTCGATCAGACCAAAATACTTAAAATAAAACTTGCCTAACTTAATCTGGCGGCTGGGAATTTCTGATTTGAGCATATCGTCCCGTACGATCCAAAGATCGTCCAGGACGATCTGCTTAATCAGACCCTCTTAACTTAGTCGCCCTAATTAGGGTTTCTGTTTTAACTGGATCGTCCAGGACGATGCTACTATCGTCCAGGACGATCTGAACAAAATTTTAACAGAAACTCTAATTCACTCAATCTCTCTCCCTGAGTGTGTGTGTGCAAGGTTACTTAGCTAGGGAATCAGTTACATTACAATTGACTCAATAAAAGAAAAAATCATACATTTGACACACTTGGACCCGATCTTGAGTTGGCTTGAGTAGCTTGCGGTCTTTTGTGCCTGAAACTGATTAGCCAAGACAAACACACTGGAAACATGTTTGTCATCATCAAAACCAAATTTGCAACATCTATTGCAAGTGATCTTTGAGGACCTAAAAAACTTAGTATATAGGGCAGCAAAAAATAAATATGCAGTGATAGCAATTTAAAGAAAAATATATTTGTTATCATCAAAATCACAGTACCTGTATCCAGATTTGCAACAGTTAAGTCTTCTTTGAGGGTTCTCTTTGGGTATTGAATAAACTTTCAATAAAATTTTATGCATGTAAATTGAGGGAGTAATCCCATTAATTTCAGGAATTGTCCACCCAAAAGCACTTTTAAAATTACCCAACACCTTAATCAACTCACTTTCTTGATATGGTTTTAATTTTGCAGAAATAATTACAGGGAGAGTGGAATTATTTCCTAAAAAAGTATACTTGAGATGACAAGGTAAAGCCTTTAGTTCTAATATAGGAGCTCCTTAATGGATGGTTTTTATGGTTTTTTTTGAAAGAGAATGTTGCCAAATTTTTATTGGTTAGATTTTTTTTCCCTTGGACAACTTCTCCTGTCATTTCTACATTTTCTTCCACTTCTTCCACTTCTAAAAATTCCAATTTTAACAACTCTTCCTTAAGATACCCTATTACCATATCTTCTAAATCTACCCTGAAACATTCTTTATTCTTCTCTTAAGAGAAATTTACAATTTTAAGAACATGGATATTACTTCCTAATCTTGAACCCTCAAACTAAATTCACCTTTTTTACAACAATAATTTCTTTTCCAATGGCTAAAAAGGGTCTTCTTAAGATGACTCATATTTCCTTATCTTCTTCCTTATCTAGAATATTAAAATCAACAAAAAATGAATTTATCAACTTTTATTAACACATCTTATATTACTCCTCTAGGGTAAGTGAAATATGTTGACCTCCTTTTTCACATGGGTCACTTGCATGGCCTTATCACTTGAATTTCATAGGTCGATAAACATGTTTACATGTTGCATTGCTTTGTGGTTGGTGAAGGGTCAAATCATGCTTTTTTTTACCTCGATTCATCATCATCCTTAGGATTACTCCTTTTGATCACATGTCCTCTATTTTATTCTAAAATGCATGTGTTCAGGCTGATGCCAAATTGATGTGATTTCACATGTTTGGGCCTTTATCACACATCTTCATTCCATGCATAATATCTTTTGATTGGGACCTCATTTTATGAAATGGATTGTGTGAGGACATTCGGATCATCAAGATCTTTCAAATGAGTTCATTCATGCTTGAATCAGACACCATTTGATGCATGTCGAGGAGATAAAGTGAGATTATTCTTATTTTAAAAACTAAAATATACATATATCCTAATTAATTTAAATTTTAAAAAAAATCTAATGATATATGTATATGTATATATTAATTAATTAAAATTAAATAAATCCAATAATATATATATATATATATATATATATATTGATTAATTTAAAATTAATTCTAATAAATTAAATTCAAATTAAAAAATAAAATAAAGATAATAGAATTAATAAATACATGCCATTCAAATTGATTCTCTAAATCGGGCTTAAATACAAAGTTTTTTTTACCCTACCTTTTTATGCATTCCCAAACCAAGCAAACTCTTAATCTAACGGCTGAGAGTCACTCAAAAAAATAGTATTTGATGTGAACAATTAAATCAAGGGCATGAATGGGTTATTTTATCCTTTGATTCTCTTTTGTTTTAAGATGATAGGTTCTCAAGTAAAAAAGGAAGAAGGAAGCTAGGGCAGGCGAGAAGGACACTCACATGATTCCCTCACTTTGATCTCACACAATACCCCTCCCCTTCTCATGCAGAAGCCCCTCTTACCCATTAGATTCCTCAACAAGCAAGAGCTGAAGCAGGCCATCGACCCCTCTCCCTGTTTTCTCGATGGTCCAACTAAACATAATAGTAGTTGGACCACAAGAGTCACCCATCCCTCTTTTTATCTCTTGGAGTCTCACATGAGCACCTCGCTGATCACATTCATCGCTCCTCTCTATGTCGTTCTCCCCTCCTCTCAACATTATCTAACTCCAGCTTTCTACTGATCCGACCCAAGCAACCCCTCCTTTGGTTTCTGACCATGCCAGACAAACTCTATCCTACTTGAGCCTCTGGATCTCTACTAGCTATTGCCAACCCAACCATAGTAGCTCTCCCTCTCTTGCTACTATTATGTTTGTTCTTCCAGCAAGCATGGAGGGAAAAAAACTAGAGGTGAGGTGAGGTTCAGTTGAAATACCTTATTGTTGTTAATTATAAACTATATAGTCTTATGCTTATTTAGCATTTTTGTTCATATAGAAGCTTGTGTCAAGTTACATTAATAGAAACATGCTACCTTGGTATTTTTGGCTTTGTCAGATTGATTGTTTATTTAACAAATTCACATAGTACTTGGTGCATATCTGTTGCTTATACGTACATTATCTAAACGATTGAAGTTGTAATATTAAGTCATGCTTCATTTATGCAATTGAAGTTAAAACCTAAATGAATAATTATTGACTTATTTTTCTTTAATCTGAAAACATGCATAAGCAGTTATTATGCATCTCGTTCTCATGGATGTGTATTGTATGGCTTAGTTAGTCTTACTCAAAAAAAATGTAACTATGAAATTTGCCTTCAAGTTTAAGAGTATATAATATAAGAAATCTTGTGAGCTTTTACTTGCTATTGTTGTCATTAATTTTGATTTGACTATTTTATTTTTGAACAAATTCATTGTATCCAAGTCCATTGCTTAATTACGCTATAAATTTTGTTTATATTTAAGAAATGGAGGCCCTTTCTATTAGTGGGTCTTGAAAATTCTAAGGCTCATTTATTCTATTTGTTTGGTCAGAAAGAGAGGGTTAAATTCCTTTCTTTTATGTTGTTTTTCCACTCGTTTGACTGTTTGAGCTAGCAGTATATAAGCATTTTTAATGAATTTTTTTTTAATGGACCTGATACATGTTATATTTTAGTAACGGTGAAGTAACTCATCATGCAATCTCAGATCCACAACAATGCCAAGATATTTATTAAGCCATGGTGTTATATTTTACACATATTCTCAATGCTCAGAATTTAGATTTAGTTCATTATAATTAACTCAAAGTTTATATAGATTCAAATGCTTTAAAGATCAAAGTTGTCTGCAAATTTATTAATTTTCTTTTCCAATACAAGTTCATACATAAACCTCTATTTGATTTAATGTTTATATAAGTTGTGATGCTGGGTATTTTTAATCACTATGCTTGAATCTATAGTAATCAATATGGTTGTAAATACACAAGAAATTAATCTTAATATGTGATATTGGTGATCATATAAATTTCAGAGTAAAATATACTTTATTACATGTCATAGTTATCAAAGTGTGTAATTATGTTGGACAATTTCATATGTTTTGTGTTTCAATATACAGAATACATGCATTATAAGTGAAATGAAGGTTAATGTTGAAGTGATTTTAAGTTCCTGGAGGAGGGTAAAGTTGTATTGATACTTTCTTCTACTTGCCTCTCACACGTGTATCTAGTTCAAACTATAAGTAGAAATGACATTGTATAATGCTTTTGTAATGTTAATAAATGTTTCATGGTTTATTGCCTATGATTGCAAATTAAATCCAACATGAAGCATGCAATTATTTGATTAAAAAAGTGTATGGTTTGAAAAAGTTTAATTCTCTTTGAGAAATTTGAAATTTTTGGAAATTTAATTTTAAAATCAAATGCTCATTATGAATGATAAATCACCTTGGGAGGTGAACGCTTCATTCCCTAATGGGTTAAAATTTTAAAACTTTGAATTTATCTTGATTATCGTAGTTGAATTTGAGAAAGAACTACATATGACCCCGAAGGGTCAAAATGAGTGTTTAATCAAGTATTTAACTATAATAATTTGGATAAAAGGATCATTGATTTCATAATCAAAATTTTAATAGTAATTGATATATCTCTCCGGGGAAAGAATTTATCAATCACTGTTGATCATTTGAAAATGACGATAATGATCATCGAGTTTGATTTTCCTAATGATAATTAATTGAGGGTTTTGAAAAACTTAATTTTTGAAAATTAGATTTGGGTTTCTAAATCTCCTAGAGTGCAAGCCCTCGTAGTTAATTACATCATAGGAAACTAAATATTTACTATGAATACTCTTGATTAAAATAATAATACAAATTTTATTTAAGATTTTTAAAGATTGATGTCAAAGGAGGTAAGGGTTGGAATTTTAATAAGGATTAGTTCAAGGTTGAACACTTATTTTTGTAGTTAAAGGAGGAAGGGTAGGAGGCACCTGGGATTCTGAAACAATTTAGAAGTGCCCCAGCCTATCCTAAATGTTGGGCTTGAATTTGATGGAAGGAGATTTAATGTTTGAGTTATCAATTTTATTAAAGAGTGGAAATTAGATTCCCAGAGGTTGGGGACTTAAGATTAAAAATCTGCCTCCGAACCTAAGTCTAAACTGAGTACTAAAAATTAGTGACCCAAAACCTAGCTAATACAATGCAAGATCTAAACTTACCCTTGCCTGAATTGGGGAGCAAGTTAAACCACCTAAATGCTTCAAAAATATGAGTCAAGTCTTTCAATATAGAGTTGTAATGACGTTAATTAGATTAAGTTTAAGGAGTTGAGGCCGACATCTAGAGCAGATCCCATTCGCCCCTTGACTTATATGTTGGGTAATATAAAACTTAAAATAAAATGCATTTAAAATTTATACTCGATTTAATTTGTTACTAATGCAAATTGACTCGACGAAATGATTAAAATTTGAATGAAGTAATTTTAAAAAGGCTTAAAAATAGATTTTTTTCTAAAGATTGCACAGATCCCTTTGACAGAACTGTACCCTCATAGGCTAGGTGGTCTGCCAGAACCTGCAGGCAGAGAGGTGCCTAACAAGTGGAAAGAAAATGTAGCAAATATGTTATGAAAAACTCCCAGCGGTCTTGAGCTTACTTCTTAAAATGTTAGAGTTTTTATCTTACCTTAAAAATTTTTATTTAATTAAATTAGAAGAACCCTCATGAGCCTCCGATCAGATTCCAGGCTAAATCAAATATGACATGCAATAATCATCAAAAAATTATAAAAAGTAGGTAATCATAATATCACAATCAACATATTAATCAAATCATTTAAATAATCAAACTAATTAAATTAAAATTCAAACTAAAAGTTCATGTGGCAAGTACCACTTAATTATATAACCCAGGGTCTACAGAAAAAGTAAAGTGGTCGGGTACCACTGACTACAACCCGTATTCTACTCCTAATATTTAAGTGAATTTAAGAATGGATCTTCTCATTCTCCACTTCTTTGTCATTTTACGAGCTCCTTGGATCGTTAGGTCCGGATATCTAACTGAAAAGAAACTCCCCCTCGAAAGGGGTGTTATCTTTTCTCCTTGGATACTTAAAAGTCATCCAAATTTGGATCTCCAAATGGCGAGGAACTCTCCCCTAAGTGATGTCCTTCCTCTTTTGATTCCAAATTGGATGTTTAAACATCCTATTCTCAATGCACTTTAAATTACAACTCAATTTACATCAAATTACATTGAATATAAAAGAAAAATCTAGACTTGGATCACCTGTAGGGTTATCCTAATAATCAATATTTATATAAACAACCCAAGCAGTTAATATATTTAAAATTTAAAATGCTCAAATCACAGCCACGCTTGGACATGCTCTTTAATTTAAAGGGAGACTTAAGAAAATTTTTGAAGCACCTGCAGAAAATATTATTAATTAAAGCTTTATTATTTGCCCCCTTTAATTAATTTTTTTTTATGCCCAGTATGAGCATAGCCACCTACATAAGATTGAATTAATATAAATAATCCATAACCTAGGGGTTGATCTAACATACAATCAAATCAAAACACAGAGTACAGGAAGTAAATAAACAATCAATCAATTATTTAAATCTAACAACCAGTGTGCAATAAAAACCATAGAAAATGCAGCACACAATATTAGGAAAGTAAAACACTAGCCTAGCCTAAGACTAGAGTTGGTTATCCTAGAAAATTATCTAAAGTGTGTGTAAAGGTCGTGTGGTTTGGATATGTCCTATATAGGGCATTTAATTAAAGTTGTTTGACGTTCTGGTTGGTTGAAAGGCTTAAGAGAGATTTTAATTAGAGTTAAAGTCTTAATGATTTGAAATTCATTTTAAAATTAATTTAAATTATTTGTTGGATACCACCTTTGTTGCTCATCGAGACCGTGAAGTTTATTTCACCTTTCTTGGGGCTAATTTAATAGCCACGTAGGCCTTGGTTACCTTGTGGTACCCAGTATGATTAAGTGATCTAATTTAGTTTAAGATTGGAAGAATCTTGAATTTTAAACAAACTTAATTTGTTGATGTTTTTAAGATTTGAATTTTATTTAAGTTTGCTATCAATTAGTTCATGGCGTTGTGCCATCAGGCTTGAAGAACAAAGCCTCCTTAGGATATATAGACCCGTAGCCCGAAGTAGTCCAGCCTATAAACTGGATTGATATAATTTGATTAAGAGTTTTAATTTTATTTAGATCATTAATAACCAATTAATTTTAAAGTTTTAACACTCCATTGAATCTATTCAGGGCGTTGTGCCACTAAGCTCGAGGAATAAAGCCTCCTTAGGACACGTAGCCCCGCAGCCCGGAGCAGTCCATCCTAAAAACTTCATCTTAGGAGTTTTTGTTATGTATTAAGGGGTTGATTGAGTGATTTAAATATTAAATTAATATTTTTCTAGAATTTGAAATTAATTATTAGATTTTGGAGTTTTCTGGATTATTTTAATCATTTAAATAAAGGGTCAAAAGTTAACTTTTTGATTAAGAGTGATTTCTGGAAAGTTAGAATTTTATTAAAATATTAGACCTTAATACAATCAGTTAGACTATAAGTACACTAGATTTGAATTTTTCTATATTTTATTATAAAGGTTTGAAGATTTGACTTGAAATTTAACTTAAGTTTGACTAAAAGTTGACTTTTTCAAATTTGAATGATTTCTGGAAGTTTAATATTTTTGATAAATATTAGATTTTTATATGATTTGAATGCCTTTGAGTTTTCCCAACTTGGAATTTTCTAGAATTAGTTGTAAATTTTCAAAATTTTGAGTATTTATTGAATTATTTAATTAGTTTAATTAAGGGCCTTTTATTGATTTTGCTCCAAATAAACCTCCAACTACTTGGAATCAATTCTAAAGGGTAGAAATAGCCTAAGGAGAGATTCCCAAGTGTTTGGGAAAATTTTAGAATTTTTGGTTATTTTTAATTAATAAATTAATTAAATATTAAGTTTCAATTAAAATTAAATTAAGCTTGATTTTAAAGTCCAGTCAAGAGGCTTTTATTTTTCATTGATTAAGGGTTCAATTCTGGTTAGTTAGAGGTCTTATTTGTAATTTTTTGGTTTAAATTTGATTTATTAGAATTTTTGGAACTTTAAATGCTAATTAAGGCATAATCTTAATTAAATTAATTAAAGAGGTTAATGACTACAAAACTAAGTAAGAAATTTTCTTTGGGTTGAGAGTGCCACTTTGTTCAAATGTTTTAAGTTTCAAGTAAAAGAATGTGTATCTTATTTTCTAAAATTAATCTAAATTTTCTAGATAAAATCTTTAATTATTATCCTTAATGACACTAAGTTGAATGGGTTTAAATCAGGGTTTTCCTAACCCTTAGACATACATGAGCAAGATGCAATAACAATCACAACCAATTCTTAGATCTAGGAGAGCCCTAAACTAAGTGGTGTGTGCTTCCTAAGCATGCAAACCAAAGGAAATTTAATTAATTAAGGGATTACTCAATGAGCAATTACTAAAAATATTTGTTCATTGATTAACCACCATTCCCCATCAATCTTAATCAATAAAGTCAAAGCTATGTTTAAAATTTCAATGGATCTCTCAAACATAAGAGATTTAAATACAAATAAATTTAAAATAAATTTTAAAATATAAGTATATATAAACCTATATATGGGAATATAAGCTTTAAAATTAAATAATATCATCAAAATAATTTAAATATGTCATTGAAAGACACTTTGATTATTTCAAATAATTTGAAAATAAATATTTAATTTTAAAAATAATTAGTTTTATATTTAATTAAATATTAATTAAATATTATAATAATCAAATAAATCAAATTATTTAAAATAAAATAAGTTTTTAATTTCAAAATTAATTTTAATTTAAAATATTTAAAATTTTGAAAATTTTAAGGTATTATAGGTATTTTTTGAATTAAATTGAACTTTATTTGAATTCATGAAATTTAAAATAATTAAACATATTTAAAGAACTTTTAAATTAATTAATACTAAAAATTATCCTAAAAAGTAAATTAGGTTAATTCATATTATGCAATAAATCTTAAATAAATTTATTTTAAAATTAAATAATTAGTGATAATTTTGTGATTTTTAAATAATTTTAAAATAATTCTCTTAAGACTTTCAAGATTAATTCAGTTTAATTTTTATTAGATATTCATTAATTATTAATATTTAATAAATTAAAGGTTATTTAAAAATATATAATATCTTAAATTGATTTAATTTTAAACTAGAATATTTAAAAATAATTATTCAATTATTTGAAATATTTTCACATGAATTTTTTTTCAAATTAGTTTATTTAATTTTTAATTAAATGTTAATTGAAATCCATATAATTAAATATTTAATATAATTTAAAATATAGTATATATTTTAAATGAATTCAAAATATAGAGTATTAAAAATACTTTCTTTGATTTGAATTAATTTTAAAATAAATTTAACTTAAAAATTTGAAGTTAATTTGATTAATTTTATTTAATTAAAATATTCAAAATTTGAATGTTTTAAAACAGTTTAAAATTATTAAAAATTTTAAAATAATTTTAATTTTATTTAAAAGGGTTCACAATTCTAGCATTTTGAGGTATTATACAAATTTTTTGGATTTAAAATGTATTTTTAATATTTTTTTGAAGTTTTTTGAGTTTAAATTAGATTTAAAATTAATTAAACCCTAATCCGGTAATGGGCGACACAAGGAACAACCAAATTTGTCCTATTAAACCATAATGGTGGTGGCAATCATTGGACATGATTATGAGACGGCACAATCAAGCCCAATGATTAGGCGACGGTGCGGTAAGATCAACAGCCCAGAAAACATCCTAGTCACGCATATGATGAAAGGCGCCCTAGAGTTGAATTTCACCTCGTTCTCTCTACACACTAGATCAAATTAAATAAAATTTTAAATGTAGATAGCCTATATGAAGAGCATTAATAGGGACTATATTTTATGGTTGAATAATCACTTAATTAAAAGATAATTTAGACTAGGTGTTCTAGGCTAGGGTTAGCATTTTTACCTAATCCAGATGACGGATTTAAAAGACCTTGATTGCTCTGAACTTGTGGACTATCCATGCTATTTTTTTATGAAGAAGGTGCAATCTGAAATGCCTTCCAATTCAAACTATACACCTTAGATGTAGATAAACTTGAGCTCACTGAAAAATCCACCATTGACGGCTTTGACCAGCTGGTTTTGGTTCAGGAAATGCAGAGGGATCTATAGGGAGCTTGAACGAATAGATAGTTTGTGTGGAGAAGGCTTGAGAGGTGAGAGAATGCAGGGATTCGAATGAGGGCTCATATAGAGGTTTTTGCCCTATTCAAAATGATTTAGGTAGAATGGAAGGCAAGGATTTATTTGATAGACTTCCAGGATGCTGCCAAGTGTCTCTGGAGTTGGTGGGAGCAAGGGGAATCAAGGACACGAGGACAAATGACATGTAAAGGTCATTTTGTCCCTTTATGGCCATGTGAGGTTAATGGGAGCCATTAGATCCCCATCCATGGGCCAAGAAAAACCCTTAAGAATATTTTAGAGGCTGTTTACTTAGCTGGAATGGTTTTAAATGGGGTGGGTTAGGCTTAGGAGATAATTTGACCCTTTAAAAGCCATCCCATGATTTGTTGACCATGTTGACCAATCAAAAGACCATCTTGACTGTTAAGGTGGACTAAGGAAGGTCTTGAGAGCTGCTTGCATGAGTTTTGAGAGCTGGATAGGGTTTTGGTTGGATTACTTGAGGGTTTGACTTAAACATGGAGATTTGACCAAGTCATATGAATTTACCAAGTCAAATTAAACATTATTTGACTCATAAAAGTTTGAGGATATCCAAGGCATATAATTTGGTGGTTTTAAATGTTTGAAAGGCTTGATTGTACCAAACTTGAATGTGAGTCCTTAAAGAGCCCATAGTAACTTGAGTTGACCTGAATTTGATTTAGTTAACCAAGTCAACTAATGATTGGGTTATGGTGACCAATCCAACCTAGATCATAAAGGGCATATTTAAGGAGGTTTGAGTGAGATTTGGATGCATTTGGGATTTGATTCAATACATAGAAGCTTAATGTTTGATTTGGTCAACCTAGGTTGACCCAAGCCTAGGGTTTGGGCTCAACACCTTTGAAATGACATTTGAAGTCTGTTGGAAGTGTTTCTAAGCTTAAAATAGGTCATTTGGGCCAAATGGGCCTATTGGGCCCTTAAAGGGTCAATTAGGTCAACCCTAGTTGACTTGGTCAACCAGGTTGAGTCAGGGTCTGAAAATGGGCTCAACTAATTTGGTTTGATGTTTTGATTTTATGGGAAGTGATCCAAAGGTCTAAAAAGGTCAATTTAATCAAATTACCTATTTTGGGCCCTTAAGGGGTTATTGTGTCAACTCTGGTTGACTTGGTCAACCAAGTTGACCCAAAACCTGGTTTTAGGTTCAATAGATTTAATTTGATATTTGAAAATTGTTGGAAGTGGTTTCAAGTAATTTGGAGGTCATTTGGTTAAAGGTGACTATTCACACCAGTAAGGGGCATTTTGGTTATTTTAATCCCTTGTCAACTGGAGGTCAAAATGAGTCCAACAAAATATAGTTTAATATTCAATGAGTCATAATCAAGGGTTTGAAAGTGATTGGAGGCTTTGGAGAAAGCTCCAAGGTAAAAATCCATTGGGTAGCAGGTCTAGTGGCATAGGCCGTAAATATTTGAAGGTTTTATAGCCTTTGGAAATCAATACAATTTCTGGGGTTAGTGACCTCAGAATGAGCTCAAATTTGGAGGGTTGCCTTTAGATACATGTCATTTTAATGTGCTATTGATAGACTCTAAATCAGAGGTCAATTGAATGGGATTTAAAGTGTTTGAAAATTCATTGGAAAAGGCTTTCAGGACCTAGGTCCTTAGCCTTGCGGTTTGATTTGAAAGTCTAGATTTGAACTGGATTTTTGATTTCAATGCTAGAATTTCAATTATCCAAATCAATTACAATCACTTGGATGATTTCTATTGATTGGATAGGAATTGGGGTTTAACAGTAGGTTAAATAGACTATAGCCTAAGTTAGAGTCTTGGTAGGATTGAGATTTGAATTGGTTTGAGGTGTAGACTAATTTGAGATTTGAGATGGTCAAGATTTGAATTAATATGGAGTCTAGATAGATCTGGTGTTTGGGGTAGATCTACGATCTGGGCAGATCTAGGATCTAGGTAAATTAAGGACCTAGGTAGATGTAGGACCTAGGTAGATCTAGAACCTAAGTAGATCTAAGACCTGGGTAGATCTAGAACCTGGGTAGATCTTAAGGTTTGAAATCTGGGAGAATCCTAGAGTCTTGAAGTCCTAGGGTCTGGGGTCTAGAAGAGTCTTGGGATCTAGATAGATCCTAAGGTTTGGATTGGCTTGGAAGCTAGACTGATCTAGGGTTAGGATTAATCTGGAACCTGGATTGGATCCTAATGACCTCATACAAAAATGTGGTCAACAAATGAACCACCAATATGTGTAATAGAATGAAGTTCTATTACACATATTGGCGTCAACTGAATTAAAAAGTGAAGTCTATAATTTTGATCCTAAGGGAAAGAAAAGTTTATCCCTTGGAATCGGGGTTTAAATTGATACTAGGATAGTGCCATGAAGGGTGTGCTCTATCGCTAGCGGATCTATTCCTAAGGGAAGGAAAATCTATCCCTAATCGTGTAGGAAGGAAGAATTCTTAACTTCAGAGGATCAAGTCTAGATTTGATTCTATGGGAAAGGAAAGCCTAATAATAGAGGGTTGAGTTTGAAATGAGACTAGGGTAGTGCTGGGGAAAGCGTACTCTACCATAAGTAGGTATTGTCCTAAGGGGAAGGAGAACCTAAACCCTAAGGAAAGAAGATTGAATGATCATATAAGAAGGAAGAACTCCTAACTATGGAGGATTGAATTTGAATTGACTTTAAGGGAAGGAGATCCTAGCCCTAAAAGATTGAGTTTGAAATTGAAAATAGGATGGTGCCATGGGGGATGCTCCATCACTGGGGAGTCTAATCATAAGGGGATGAGAACACTTAACCCTAAGGAGAAGAAAACTGGATGATCTCATAGGAAAGAATCATCTTCCCACAGAAGATCAGGCTAAGAGTTTTGAATTTTGAAACCTGGATGGTGCCATAAAGGGTGTTATCCACTATTATAAAATCTAATCCTAAGGAGAGAAAGCACGATGATTCACATCTATCCTTAAAGAAAAGATAATTGGAAGATCTTATGGGAAGGAAGCATTATTTTCCATAGAATCGAATTTATAGTTTAAAACTAGGATGGGACTATAAGAGCGTACTCCATCGCTAGGAGATCTAATCCTAAGTAGAGAAAGCATGCTAACTCACATCTATCCTTAAGAAAGAGAACACTAGAAGAACCTGTGAGAAGGAGGCATTGCTTCTCACAGAAGATCAAGTCTAGAATTTAAAAACTAGGATGGTGCCATTGATGGCGTACTCAATTACTAGTAGATGATCTTATGGAGAGGAAACTTGCTCTACAAAAAAGATCAGATCTGGAATTTCAAAATTTTGAAATTAGGATGGTGCCTCAAAGGGCGTGATCCATCACTAGTGGATGATTTCATATAGATAAAACTTGCTCTATATAAAAAATTAGATCTAGACTTTGAAATTAGGATGGTGCCATAATGGGCGTACTCCATTATTAATAGATCTAATCCTAAAGAAATAAAGCATGATGACTCACATCTACCTTTAGGAAAATGATAACTGGATGATCTTGTGAGAAGGAAGCATTGCTTCACACAGAATCAGGTCTCGATGATCATGTGGGGAAGAAACTTGCTCCACATGGTGGATCAGATCTGGAATGATCATGCGCAAAGGAATCTTACTCTATGCAGAGGATCAGGTCTGGAATGATCGTATATGAAGGAAACTTGCTTCACATAGAGGATTGAGTTTGGATGATCATATGTAGAGAAAATATTTCTCTACACAGAGGATCGAGTTTGAATTTAAAATTTGAAACTAGGATAGTGTCGAAGAGGGCGTGATCCATCACTAGTGAGTGATCATATTAGGAGGAAGCTTTCTCTATATTAGATCAAAATTGAGGTTTGAATTTAAGGATGGTGCCACAAAGGGCGTGCTCCACCACTAAAAGATCTAATCTTAAGGAAAGAAAGTACGATGACTCACATCTAACCTTAAGAAAAGAGAAACCAGATTTTGAGATTTGAAAACTTGAACAAAATTAAGCCAGATTGATTTAAAATTTGAAATATTTTATTGATTCAAATTTTGAGCTACATCAAGCATAGTATTTCTTCAGGAATCGCCCATTTACAAGAAGTATTTGGTGATTTTCCTTTACAATCCACTAGCTGATATGAGCCTCCTTCGTAGACTGTTTCTACTACGAAGGGTCCTTCCTAGATTGGTTCAGACTTCCCACTAATCTTTTGATGAGCTAAGATGGGCGTCCAAAGAACTAAGACCAAGTCTCCTACTCAAAAGGTTCTAGGTCGCACTAACTTATTATAAGCTTGAACAATTCAGGCTTTATAAAGTTCTAGATTTTGTTGGGCTTGGAAATAACATTCTTCAAGACCCTCGAGCTCTTCTAGTCCAAGTTGTGCATTCTGCTCAGTTGTGATCTGGTTTTGGATTGTAATTCTGAGAGAATGAATTTGAATCTCTAGGGGGAGTATGGCCTCAGACCCATACACTAGTGCTAACGATGTGGATTGGGTTGGGGTTTGATAAATTATCCGGTAGGCCCACAAAGAGCTTCCACCAATCTCTCATCCCACTGGCATTTATTATCATCCAGGGTCTTTTTAATGATTTGAACCAGGTTTTATTGAAGGCTTCAACCAATCCATTAGCATATGGGTAATATATTATTGAGTATCTCCGCTCAATACCACGACAACTTATAAAGTTATTGACTTTCATAGACTTGAAAGCAGACCCATTATCAGATATGATTCTATGAGGTATGCTAAATCGATATACGATATGGTCACAAAAGAATTTTGTTACATGATGTACTGTTACATTTCTTAATGGGACTGCTTCTACCCACTTTGAAAAGGAATTAGTCGCTGCTAATATAAAGCGATGGCCCCTAGAAAAATGAGGGTCAATCGGCCCGATAGTACCCTTACCCCAACTTTCAAAAAGCCATGAGGCTATTGTGGGGTGCAACACGTTAGGCAGCTGATGTAAAACCTCACTATGAACTTGACACTAATGATAATATTTTGTAATTTTCATGCAATCATCAATGATCGTGGGCCAGTAGTAACCAAGTCTTTTTATTTTCATTTTTATCTTTGGACTCGATTTGTGAGCACCATACAGCCCAGTATGGACTCCATTAACAATTTTTAGGGCCTCTTGTTTGTCTAAACAATGGAGCCACATCTGATCGAACGATCGACAGTATAACATATCATTGACTAGTGCATATGATAGGGCATGTTTCTTGATTTGATTGGCAAGTGACCTATCATGGGGAAGCTTGCCTTCTTGAAGGTACTTGACTAGTGGTTGTCTCCAATCTTCTTCTTCATCGACTAATGAAGAGGTAGAAAGGACCTGGAAAGTTTGTTTGTTGAGGTGCTCCAAATCTATAGGAGACTGGACTTGATGACCCTGAACTTTTATGGGAATGGAGTCTTCCTCTGGATAGGAAATTTTCTTTTCGAGCTTTACAAGGGCATTTGCTAAAGAATTGCTTCCACGAGGAACCCTATATATAATTATAATGGGGATTTGCTCGAGCAAGTGCATTATGTACTTGTGGTATTCTAGGAGTTTAGGATTTAAAACCTTATAGCTTCATGTAATCTAGTTTATCACCAGTTGAGAGTCACCATAAATATTAATCTCTTTAATCTCCATCAGGATTGCAAGTTCCAAGCCAATTATCAGAGCTTCATACTCAACCTCGTTGTTTGTACAAGGCTCTGATAAGTGGTAGGAAAAGTGCATCATTCGCTTATCCAGTGTTATGAAAACCATATCGACTCTGGCTTTTCCAGGAATAGTGGATTAAGGTGTTTTACCCCATTGAGAGGATGCTGCATTATCAAAATACATTTCCCAGTTTGAGTATTAGATTCCTCAAAACTCATGATTTGCTTGTCAAGTAAATTATTATTTAGAGGAGATTCCGCTGGCAGCAGTTGTGCCGCAAGGAAGTCAGCGACAGCCTGTCCTTTCACATCATACAGGGGAATGAAAGTAATTTTAAATTGAAGTAATATCATAGACCAGTGAGCCAAGAGTCCTAACAATATAAGTTGGGGTCATAAGATATTGCAAAGGGTTGACATTGGAAATCAAACTAACTTGATGGGAAAGCACATAATGCCTTAGTTTTTGTGCTACAAAGACTAAGGCAAGATAATATTTCTCAATTAAAGGGTACCAGATTTCTGTTGGAAGGAGTCTCCAACTTAGGTAGTAGAGATCATTCTCTTTCCCATCATCATTGACTTGAGCCAGGAGGGCCTAAAGAGATTCATCAAGGGCCGCAGTGTAAAGGATTAGAGGTCTCCCTGGAATGGGGGCTGCTAAAACTTGCGGATTTGTCAGGTATTGCTTAATATTTTCAAAAGTAGATTGATATTTCTCATTCCAAATGAATTTGGCAGCCAGGACAGAGAATGGTTGATATTTTCGGGAAAGATTAGAAATAAATCTTCTTATATACACCAGCCTACCTAAAGAGACATCAATTGAGTAAGGCTCTTAAGAGGCGATATATTTAATATAACTTTGATTTTGGCAGGATCAATTTCAATTCCGTGGTGCCTGACTATGAAGCCTAAGAATTTCTCTGACGTGACATTGAAAGTGAACTTTAACAGATTCATCTTAAGGTTGTAGCGGTGCAACTGCTCGAAGATGATTCTTAAGTCATAAAGATGAGCCTCTTTCACTCTGCTCTTGATAATAAAATTATCTATGTCGCACTCGACTTATTGTGGATTAAGTCGTCAAAGATATGAGTCATAGCCCATTGGTAGGTTGCACCAGCATTTTTGAGGCCAAAGGGAATCACTTTATAACAAAGATCCCTATAGGACTTCTGAATGCAGTGTTTCTCTCATCTTCTGGGGCCATCTTGATTTGGTTATAACCAGACAAGCCATCCATAAAGGAGAAAATAATGTACGAGGAGGCAATGTCCACCATGAGTTCTGGTATTGGTCTTATTCATCCTTGGGACATGCCTTATTCAGGTCTCTACAGTCAACACAGACTCGAATTTAACCATTTTTCTTTCAAACTAGCACGATGTTGGCTACCCAAGAGGGATATTGTTCCTCTCAAATAAATCTAGCTTCGGCCAACTTCTTAACTTTAGAAATGGCATTTATTCAATCTCCAGATGTATACATCTTGGATCTTACTTAACAGGGATAGCATCATGCTGGATTCCATGTTTATGGACTGCTATATCAGTGAATAATCTGGGTATTTCATCGTATGTCCAGGTGAAGCAGTCCTTAAACTCGAAGAGAAGTTGAATTAGATCCTTAGACTCATCCTCACTCAACAAATAACTTATGAAGGTGGGATGAGGGTCATCCTCTATTCCAAGGTTGATTTCTTTAAGTTCACCAACTATTGACTTAATTTCTTCTTTGAATTCAGGGGGTGCATCCATTACGTGAAGTTCATCAGAGTCGCCTAAAGTCTCCAAACAAAGTCTATCGAGTGAATCGATGACTTTAATGGGGACATTTTCAGATTCAGGATAACTAATTATCATTAAAAAAAATTCATCATCGTTAAATGACCTAATAGTACCAAAGATGATACCACTTATCCAATGTTCATTAAATTTTGAATTCTAGAGACTTTCGTGGTATCTAGCTTGACCCTTAGTCCATAGACTTTAGATATAAGAGCTTTAACACTAACAGGAAAGTAGCCAAAATGTAATTCCATTAATTCATTAAAATTTGCCTCCTCAAGAATTACATCATCTTCATTCCTTGAGGAGGAAGAGCCAGGGAAGAACTTTTCGACTTTCCTTACTTCTCCATCTAAGTTAGGGGCGTTATTGATCACTAATCCTGAGACCCTCTCAGCAGGCAGTGGGGTTAAGGTTAAGGATTCAACTTCCCTATTAAGCTTTTCAAATAGACTCAATTCAGGTTCATTACTTTAAACTTTTGATTTAGTTCCCTCCTGGTGTCTATCTGATTCTAAGGTGAGATTAAACTTTGGAGGAGGATTGATTTTTGTATAGTCAAAACCAATTCTAGCACCCCTCTTTTCTTATTCTTCATCAGAACTTGATTCAAATTCGATATATATTGGGGGATTTCTCTTTTCAATTGAAGGGCGACCTCGACTGCATGCTCTTTGGGCCATCCTCCCACCTCTTTGAGGTAAACTGTTTGGAGGCCTAAAGACCACGGGCTCGACGTCATCTTCGCTACTGGAATTTTATCTCTTTTTTATTTTTGACTTTTTCTTTCTCAACTTTTGAATTTCTTTTGAACCTTAATTTTTTACTTTTTCCTCCTTAATGTTAATCTCTACCTTAGAATATGTAGTGGACCCTTTGGGTAGGTAGTACACTGCATCCTCACAGATCCCGATCTTGTGAATAGAGAATGGTTGCAGATCACCCTTAATTTCTAATTCAATGCCATCTCATTGGTATTTAATGCATTGATGTACAGTATAAGGAACCAACCTAACTCATGGATCCAGGGCCTACCTAAGAGTGCGTTAAAAGACATTGCCAAATCAATTATATGAAATTTTGCTTCAATTTTTAACTCTCCTATCTCTAGAAGAAGGGTAACTGAACCTAAAGCTTTCTCGCCCTTTTCGTTGAACCCACGAAGCACCAACTTATTAGTTGAGGGCTTGCTAGTATCAATTCTAAGGTATGTGAGAGTCTTTATATCATCATATTGATCGAAGCACCTGGATCAACGAGAACTCTTGATAACTTAAACTTGGCCACATTCATGGTGATGTAAAGTGGATGATTATGGTTGGCAGTTCCCAGGAGTAAATCTTTGTCGGGGAAGGTAACTCTGGGAATTTCTGTAAAGTACAATGCTTCTTCCAAGAAAGTTGAAGCTACCTGAGCTAGGCAAATCTCTGGGTCGAGAAGTGCTTTAATTAAGAGTTTCCCTCATCTCTTTTGAAAGGATGAGGGTGTTGTAGATGCTCAACTTAGCTGGCAACTTCCTAAGATGAGCTAAGACATTATAATCAACACTTGAAACATTAATATCAAGACCCAATAGATTTTAAAGGAGGTGGAGTTAATTGTTGAAGAGGGATTTGAATCAGATCATTGAAAACAACTTATTTTCCTTGTCCTGAGGAGGTAGCCTGGGGGGTAAAACTTTGCCACCACATAGTTGTACTTACACGATCTCATTGAAAGGACAAACTACTGGGAGTCTATGCTCTCCTTAGGCGATCGATTATCCTTATCTAAGTGGGAGTCCGAATTTGAAAAGTTTATCACGATCGGACTCCCTTAAAAATTAATTTCAGGGGGTTCACCATCTGATAAGATATCAAATTCATTTCTCCCTTGAAGGGTCAAATCTGGGGAGATGAGTGTTTAAAACTTCTTGATTGATCTCAGTTGGTTCTTGATTATTTTCAAAAGAAGAGTCATCTTGATTTACATTATCAACATTAATCATTAAAATTTGAGTAGAAGGATCAGTCTTTTTATTTAATTTTTGACCCTTTACCTTTGATGGGGCAAAGTAAAAGTTAGATAATTTAAGAGGAGATAGTGATTTTGAGACACCATCAACCACTTTTACACATCTCTCATCAACAAATGTCCTCTCTACAGAAGGCTCACTCTTTTCTTTTTTATTAATTACAGTAGTTCCTACAACTACTGGAGAGGAAACTGTCCCAACATCCTCCTGTGAAGCCTCTAGGTCAACCCCCGAGATCGGGTCCTGGGCTCTCATTGATAACTATTGAGAAAGACAAAAAGATTTATTAATTAACTTTTTAAATGCCCAGGATAATGCTATATCCCAACCATCTTTAATGGATAGAGAAAGATTAGAATTCTTACTTGAAATGGATTTGATAGACCCCTAATCTGGTTCGACTAGGTACTCCTTTGGAATAATTATGTTACCTTAATGAAAATTTTTTTGAGCCAGTCCTTGAAGATGATGCAGTCTTCGATTGTGTGGCCCAATATGTGGTGGTAGGGGCAAAAAGCTAGATCATCATTCTTATTTTGCTCTTCAGATTTCTTAGCCTCTAGCAATCAAAAATCTGGTTTCTTTATAGACTTGAAGATCTTTCTCACCGACTTCCTTTTAAATAGATATGGATGAGCCAATCTCTCTTTAAAAGTAATCAGGTGAGACTCTCTAGTAGGTTGAGAAGTTACCTGAAAGGGTTAAGACTTTTGAGTTTGTTGAACTGGAGGATTATTTGACTGAATATTGATTGGTTTCTTCCCTTTATCAATAGGTAAAACTGTTGCTATTCTCTTTACAAAATACTTCAAGGGTTTACTAGCTTTCTTATCTTTAGCAGAATCCTTCAGGAATGGCATTCTAGATGCCTCTTCCTATAGATTACTGGCTTTAATAAGAAGTTTTTCAAAGGTTTTGATAGTGAAACCCTTCAAGAGAAAAGGAATAGGCCCATGGATATTCTTAAAAGAATGTCCACCACGTATTGCTCTTACAGTTGGGGTTCAAACTTCATCGAGAGGTTTCACCACCTCAAGGATATACTCAACTAAGGACTCGCCCAATTTTTGCTTTTTGATGACAAGATCACCAACGGTTACACGCTGTTGAGCTCCTAAGAATATCTTTAAGAATAGACCCTCGAGCTATGTGAATGATTTCACTGAATCGTTCATCAAAACTGCATACCACTCAAATGCAATATAAGATAGACTACTCATAAATTGGCAAAAGAGTAGAGCATTCGACCCTCCTCGTTGTAACAGCTCGCTCGGAAGTGGGCTAGATGTTGTCTTGGGTTTTCTAAACAACTAAAAATTTTAAACAAAGGTGGAACAAAGCCCTTTGAATAAGGTACTAAATTATACTCCTCAGAGTAAGGTCTACCCTTTAGAATATATACGATATCTTAAGAGTGGGCTATGACCTCTCTTACCTGAGTTTCGATCATTTAACGAATATCCTTATCTGCTGAGAGACTAGGGAAGTAACTTCTGGAATTCTGGGGATTGATTGTGTCTTCCTACTTTGCTCACCCATTGTGTGTAATGTAGGTTGCAACTACTCAGATTGAGAATACTGAGCTTTAGCCATTCGACCATGCATTTGTTCCATTTTTAGCATCATCTGCGCAATTTTCTTCTCCAGACTTTTGATGTACTCATCCTTTTCATTCAGCTTGATTGATTCATCTGAGTCTGAATTCATAGCTATAGATGCATCTTCTTATTAGATCGATGTCTTGAAGGTTTGACATCTTTATTTGATGCTCGGGTTTCAACCATGCAGATATTTCTAGCTAAATCCTCCATCATCAAATCATGGCCTCTAGATCAAAGGCTTTGATTGCCTTCTTATTAAGTATATCTCTGATCTCCTGGACCACCTTATTAACTGGTCTACCATCAATTAACTCAATATTAATGGGTAGGTACCCTTTGCAATTTACCATTTCTTCAAACTCTTCATCTTCTAACTTAGCAAGAGCAGCTTGAATCTTTAAATCATCAGTAGTGGGCTCTGCCACTAACTATTCTAGCATCTCCTAATCAACATCTGGCACTGTCCCCTCCCCTCTAACTGTCTTGGGGTCGGTAGTCATGAGGGTGACATCCTCAATAGGGTGAGGGATAACTATCTTAACTGGTGATGGAGGAGCTTGAACAATGGGAACTCTAACATCAATAAGAATAGATCCTCACATCCCTAAACAAGGAGTTGGGGGATTTCAATATGTAACTGTACTGAATTTTCTCTGATTTGAATACCAGTAGATCTGCTTATCTTCTTTGGGATATACGGTTCATCTAGCAACATGGGCCTCTTGCTTTGAGCATCAATTGGTTTCAAGTCTTTGACAATCTCTTTAGATTTCATTATCATAGGGGCCAATTTTGAAAATCTTGAAGGTGGCATTGGTGGTTTACCGCTAAGAGGGTAACCCCTACTAGATCCAGTTAACACTATCTCCTCCATCTTTGTAGATGGGAGGCGAGGCACCCAGTAATATCCATCTACTTACCACTGAAGTCACTGGTTGTTTAGAAAACTTTTTTTCTCCTCACTGGCTGAGGAGTTAGGTTTTTAACTTCAGATCATTCTTCCTTCAACATTTTCTTCTCAAGTTTATGTGAGATCACCCCCTTTAGGTGTCTCATATACTATTCCTTAGTTTAACCTGTCTCAGCAACACAGGTATGGATGATATTCCTTGATATCCTGGTTTTCAGAGTGCGCTTCTCCTTCGGGATTCTTTTTATAGGATAGTCAATCGGGCTAGGTGTAGAGCTAGCAATCCTGGCAACTCTCTCCTCCCCTACAGCAACTATGAGGGGGGGGGGGGAAGGGGGGGGAATAACTCCCTTTCAAGAGTGGAGAAGAGGCAGGAATTGGTAGCTCCTCAGTAGCCTCAGGCTCAACTAAAACTTAGAGCCTTCTGTTCCACTATCTTCCTTGACTTGGTGATCTTCTTTCTCACCCTTCTCAGGTAGTTTTTTCTAGCACTCTTGCTACCAAAGAGTGCTTCAGAGCTGGAAGATCCTTTTTCAGAAGTAGTTTTAGCTTCAGATTTATTCTCTTTGTCTTGGACTGAGGGTGTAGGAGGTGTAAGGATAGCACCTGCTACCAGCTCGAGCGAGGGAGGAACATCACCCAGTTTCCCCTACAGCTAATTCAACTGCTGGATCATTCTTATCACCTTCAGCGGTGAGGTTAATGATGATCCCACCATTTACTTACAATTTTAGAGATTTGAAGCCCATTCCAAACTAAATTGTGCTTGTGTGAATTAGCTCTTTAACATGAAGGTCACGATCAATTAAGAACAGATGTTTTGCAGCCATTGTAGTTACTTTGAATTAACTGACATTTGAAAAGGAAAGATTTGAATTAAAATTTTGAATTTGAATTTGAAAATAAGGTCTATATTTTGTCAAACATATCTAATTATAAGAATTATAATCCAACATGTGATGATAAAGTATAGAAGTTAACTTTAAATTGAAGAAAAAGTTTGAATTCTCATTTTATACGTTCAATTATAAGAGAATATTGTAGAAAATATATAACAACAATAATCTGAATTTGATTTGAATGGATTTGAAAGGAAGTTTGAAATTTTGAGAATTGATAATATTTTCTCAAGTATTGAAACTCAATAAGTTGAATTTGACTTCAACTTGATGGTTTACGATTTTCAAAGAAAATTAGAAAATTTTGTCTCGACTCTCTTACCCCACTAATTAATCTAGGGATAAGATGTCAGAGATTCAATTTGATAAAAGGTTGAATTCTAAGTTTGAATTTGGAACTGATTGAGTTTACATTGTACATGTTATACTATAAGAGAGTGTTATAGTAATACATGTGCCAACAAAAATTAAATTTGATTCGAAAGAAGGAGATTCAAAAATTTGAAAATTCAGCAGCATTTTTCCTTATTTTTGAAACTCAAGAAGTTGAATTTGCATTTAACGTAAAGGTTTATAAAATTTTTGGGAGAAATTTAAAGAAGTGGACTCGACACTTTTACCTTGCTGAAGAACTTGACGTAAATTGTCAAAGTTAAGATTTGAACAGCATTGAAATTTGAAATGAATTTTGAAAGGATTAGATTTACATTGTCAATGTTAATCTACAAAAAGTGTTGTAGGAAAACACATGACAATAATGATTGAAGTTGAATAATCTTAGAAGGATATTTGAAAATTTAAAAATTCGGCAGCATCTCCCCTATTTTTTAAACTCTAGGTGTTGAATTTGCATTCAACGCAAAGGTTTAAAAAATTTTAGGGAAAATTTTAAGAAATCAACTTCACTCTTTCATCCCAAGGAGTGATTTGAGGTGAAATGTCAAAGATTGAATCAATCGTAGGGATTGAAGGTGCATTATGTATATTAAACTGCGACGATCGTTGTAGAAAAATATATTGCAATGAAGGTTAATATTGAATAGTTTTGAAAGGGATATCTAAAAATTCAAAAATCTGGCAACATCTCCCCTTATTCTTGAAACTCAAGGTGTTGAACCATGTTCAACATAAAGGTTTACAAAAATTTTAAGAGGGAGATCATAATAGATCGACCCGACTCTTTCATCCCGACGAATGATTCAGGAGTAAAATTTTAAAGGCGAACTTCGTCGGAAGAATTGATTTTGTAGAATTGAACATAAAAAATGAATAATACATTTGATCATATATATTGAATCATAAAGATTACAATTAGATATGTAGTGATATAATATAAAGATCACTTAAAATTTGAAAGAGATTTGAACCTCATTAAGGAATTTAAAGGTTCAATTTTAAATTGAGGGACCTTCTATAAGTTATATAACTTAGCATGTTTTTGATTGATCTAATCATGCAAATTTATAACTTATATAGATAGATTTTGAAAAGCTTGGCTTGACTCTTTTTCTTTACCAACAAACTTGGAGTTAAAATGTCAAAGTCTGGCTTGAAAGAAGTCTCCTACACTCACCTCTCGTGTCACATGTCTTAATTGATGTTGGCCACACTCACCCAAGAAAGAAA